>OX638145.1:59126455-60440920 GCA_951805005.1 Othius punctulatus
GTTAGGAATTAAATGCGTTAGGAGAAATGTAATTGTTTATGAAGTTATTGTTTTTAGTATTTCTCTTTGAATTAATAATATTCCACGTTGCCTTACACGGGTTATTGGCTGCCATTATGTAATTGCTATATGCTGTTTTTTTTTTGTAACCTTGATTGATGCTTTAGATGCGATCCTAAAATTCTTCAGCATAGCCCGGGTGCCATCTGTTTTATATTTTTGATGGGTTTCCTTCAGTAGATTAAGAGTGTTTCTCATATTTTTTAAATTATTATCGAACCAGGTGACTTTATTCAGTCGTGAGTGTGATATTTGTGTTTTTTGAGGAAACGCAGTATAGAAGGAGTTCATAATCAGTTGCACGAACTTGTCAAATTTTTCAATGACGTGGTTTGTTGCAGAAACGACAAAACTAATCCTTATCCTTAATCCTTATCTTAGATACCCCGAATATATAATTATTTAACTCCACAAAATAAATATTTAATTTTCCCCGAGTTTATTTTCGTCACATTTCAGAACCGAGAACTAATGAATAAATAAATTTGACAATGAAAAGAATAATTCTTAACATGGCTATGACTTGTCCTATGTCCTTTTATGTGTGTAAATTAAAATATGGGAACCCTATCTAGGAGAACCACAAATTCTCGTGATACAGGTATTCTTTTAGATCATACTAACACGAAATAAGAATCTAAAACCGGTTCCGGTAATCCTTCCATCTACAAGCCCGCGGCGTACCACTTACGGCGCTTCTGGTTCTCTCTCCTTGGACAGTCAGCACGTGTCCAAGAAGTCGTCCAACAACTCGCGCGAAGGCAAACGCATTACCGTTCATTGCGGTTCCAAATGAATCGCAAATTTGGCTGTGGGAATCGCTGCCAGCAGCATTGACAGTAACGTTGCAGGTTTCAGACAACAAAAGAACTGTTCTCGCCTCGCCACTCCCGCCGTTCCTGACTACGCAAACGAGCTTCAATACGAAGAGATAACTCCAGGATTAGCAATGCTAATGGCGTAACGCTCACTCGCTTGACAATCCTGTTCTGTTGCAATCCCAATCTTAAAAAAAAACGTTTCTCGAACAAAGACCGGTTCGCTGGATGGATCGATGGAGTGTGTGTGCAATACGGGCACGCTGACCGTAACAATGGAGAAATTAGCATGTCCACCGTAAAACAATTTGGCACAAAAGAGTATAACAAAAATGAAGGCAAATCTGGTACTTGTGAGGAAACTTTAAAATTGTGATCCTTAATTTAAGAGATTTGAACGTTTAACAACGACGAATAATGCCATTGTTACAAAACCTAAGGTGTTAACTTCTGCAGTCTTCGTAAATACAGGATGTGTATAAATTGGCTAATAACTACGCGAAACAAATAAGTTAAGTTACCCATAACATTATTGACTTGCTCATTGCGTTAAAAAAATAACGACGTTAACATCAGTTATTTTTTTCATGAATCGTAATGTAACAAGCAAATATTATTCCGCACAACTTGATTCATCGCTATCACTTTCACTTTGAACACAAATAATTAGATTTGGTACACAAAGCGCACTATAATCGTTTTCAATTTTAATCACATGATCGATGCAGTTTTTCCAAATGGTACTTGAAATGTTGTTGCATTCTCGCTGAACAAGTTGAATTGTTTCTTCACTCATTTTGGAATGTGCATTATTTTTCCGAAAATTTCTTCTTAAAGTTGACCATATCAGCTCAATTGGATTGATGATACAGTAATAAGGTGGAAGGCGCAACACTTGGTGACCAAATTCTTCTGCCATCTTATCAACCACATACGTTTTTTTGAAATTTTGTTTTTTTATAAGTTCTAATAATGTTTTTTTCTTCGCACTTAGCGGAATAACAATACCATTTTGAATGCAAAAATCCGCAATATCGCCTTTCTTGGAAGCGGCGGTTGGGATTTTATTAATTTGCTTTGGGTGGTAAGTTGCATTATCCATTACGATTATTGAGTTATTGGGTATGTTGGGCAATAATTGATTGCGAAACCAATTTTCAAATAATTCGGCGTTCATATCCTGATGATAGTCTAACGAGCTTGATGCAATATTCTTGGCTTGTAAGAGCAAACTATTTGACACAAAACCTGCGTCTCCTCCTGCATGAAGAATAACAATTCTTTTTCCTCTATTGCACGGTGGTCTCAGGTGACACTTATTTGTATTATCGACCCATCCCTTGGAAACGACGTCGTGAGTATCGAACCATGTTTCATCCAAATAAATTATCGATCTCCCTCCATTTCTATATTCGTTTATTTTAGATAAATATTTTAATCGCTCTTTTTCCAATCTCGGCCATTACATGATGTCAATTCGTTTGTCTAAAGTTTTATACTTAAAACCCTGACTAAGTACGTATTTATACAAAGTAGTTTCCTTGTATGGAAAATCATTTTCAAGAGTTTCCAAAATAAATTGGACCGTGGGAACGTGATCCTCTTGGATCCTCTTGGCGATGGCATCGTCCATTTCGCTAAATTTAGAACTTATTCTTCTATTCCTTTCTAGCGGTCCTTTCGTAATTATTCTCCAAACCGTTGAATACGATATTCCTGTCAGAATATAAATTCTTTGCAGTGGAGATGCATGATTCTCGCTTATAAGAGTGCTATAAATATTTACGACTATCCTTTTAGTATCAGTTGAAAGAAAAGCATGCTTTATTAATCTAGTTGATGTCTCCATTTGATGACGGTTGTTTTTAAATTTATCAAAATCAATTTTAGAACAGCTTCCCTCTGTAAACTGTCGAAGGGATTCTTCAACAAAACTTTCGGAATGGCTTCTTTCCTCACATAATTGAAATAGATCGTCGAACTGAGTGTCATTATAAATTGATGAAATAATTGTTGCAGTTTCACTTAACGACGTTTCCATCTTAATAAACTCTACCGTTTCACAAGTTTATAAATGATAATATGCACACGTATGTAAAATGAGTACTGTTGCAATGTAAAGGTTAACACCGACTGAAAGACAGATGTAGACTATTTGAGGCAGCCTTAACTGATTGTCTACCTGGACTGCATATTCGCCCAGCAATTAAGGTACAATGAACCTTAATTGCATGGGCGAATGTATAATCCTTTTAAAACCGTTTCCTAGGTGACGATTCTTAATTATCTACTGGCGTCTGTAGTCTTGTAATTACATCGAATTGTAAAATTGTAAAAAGAATTACGTCCGCCGACTCATAAAAAACGATGTAGATAGTTGTAAGATTAATGAATTCAATTTAATTAATAAATCATTTTTATATTATGATCATAGTGATATAACTGTGTATATATCGAAGAGAAAACAATTAAGTAGCATCTTCGTTGAAAGTAAATTATTTGGTTACGTTCCTGGACGCTCGCCTCTTCGCAGCACACCATACAATGGAGAACCCTTGACCGTAATAAACCCTCATTGCAGGTACATTTTCAATTTCAGGTGAAAACACTATTCTTGGTACCTCGAGGCAATACATACCGAGTAACCTACATACATGATGTGATATTGGATATAATGTTTCTTACCGCATTTCACTCGAATTTAAAAACTAGCAATGATACTACAATAAAATCTCCTCTGCACTCAATACGTTCTGTTAGATAAGAAGTAACTTTGTAACCTCAATAATATTTAATTATATATTAAATGTATGTGTTAATTATAACTTTATATTACAACTTCAGATGAGTAACTGTTGTCGGCTCTACTTTGTGATACATTGTTAAATAGGTAAAATTAAACGCAGATTACTTTGTTTATATCACTTGAGTTTATTAAATCGTGACTATAGTTTCGACACTTAGCGTGTCATTTACAATGTACGTTCGAAAATGACACGCTAGTGTCGAAACTATAGTCACGATTTAATAAACTCAAGTGATATAAACAAAGTAATCTGCGTTTAATTTTACCTATTCCAACTTCACATTAATTACATAATAATAACTAGTGCTTGGGATGTATATCAGTACCGTGCCCAATTAACGTAAGTTCTCGTGATGCTGGATGTTCCTTTCAAACGTACACATAGGAATTTTACATTGTTTTTAGTATTTGTAAGAATTCCTACTCGCCAGTTTAACCCACAGAAATAGTTATTTAAGCATTAAGATAGGTAAGTATCATTTACCAGTCGAGGTCGAGTTTGCGCCCGAGCGGCAGCGAGGGCTAGCAATAAAGACCGAGACTGGTCAAAACTTACCTCTCGAATTGATTATAACTGTTTTTCCACTCCTGAAGTTGGTTTAATTGTTTGTGTTTGATTAATTTAATTTCGCAAAATGTCAGTACGCCTTTGGTTGCTAAGACTATAATTCAAACAAAGTGTGAATGTCAGAAATTGCATTCGTTCAGTTGTAAAGTGAATTCTAATGAAAATAAACAATAAATGGCAATTGAAGAGGCTGCAGATGCTGCCTGTTCCTTCCTACTGCCGGAGAAGTCGATGGGGTCTTATCAAAATGCGTATAAGTGTTTTAAAGACTGGTGCCAGAGAAAGAACGCTATTGAAATTATTTTACTTACTTCCCGTTGCTCATAGTAACCAAAGCTTTATCGGTAAGTGGGGCTTACTTCCACCAAATCAATGTTACACCACTGTACTTACCATGCAGGGAGTGGAAAAAAGTTTATTAATGAAACGAGAAAACTATTACGCATCTAATGATATAAAAAAAAAGATGTCGAAACCAGATCTCCTGATTTTCTCTTGCAACTTTCTCCATAGCAGGTCCTCGTCAAAAGTTCTGAATACGGTTTCGTATTTAAATTCAATTTTATCAAATGAGCCGATACTATAAATTAAATTAAAAATCGTAGCCCAAATATTAGTTTTATAATAATATTGGATTCTTGTAAAATAATTGTTTTTTTTAATATCTATAAATCTTAAAACACGTTCTTCCAAATCAGTGCCATCGGCCTGAACATTTCATTGATTACCTTAATTATAATTTTAGCCTTTAAATGTTTGCAAAAACAGATCCACAGATCGGGAACAGATGAAATGTATGATCGCAAACATCCATTATTGGATATGCAGGAGAAGAAGAAGAAGAAAAACAATGCTAAAAGTAATTAAATATAGCGGAATAGTGCCATATCTGTTTATCACCGGCACTCTGGATAATATAAAAAATTACCAGAAAAGATGATATCGTCGAATATTACTGCAGTATTTCAATTTATTTGTTCAGTGTCACGTAAAACTTCATGATTTTTTAAACATAAAGGAAACACGTACTTGTGGTAACTCAAAAATACCAACACAGTTAAAAAGTCCGCTGGAATTTTAAAAATACTATACCCACCTTTAGCTTCTGATTGTGCTAAAATATTAGCAGTTTGTACAAATTTCCGCACACAATTGTGTATTGACGAGTTTGGGCTGTTATTAAATTTAAGAGAAAATAGATTTCTGACTTTCCACAAACTAACGTCACTGTAATATACCGGGCTTTTTTTTCCTTATTACACATATGATGGACAATGTACAACTGGTTGCCTGCATCTACCCACAAGGAATTTCCTATGTGTAATTCTAAAAAAAAAAAAATCAACTCATTAGCGTCGTCGGTGCAAGCAACCTGTCAATTTTGGCATATGTTACACATAGAGGTTATGTTTTTATTCAAGGCGATACACGACAGGGTTGTTGAAGACACGCAGAGTATTCGTAATGTATTGTGGATTTATGCCATTACATGCAGTACGTATACGGCCTTTCAATTCATCTACGTTATGTATTTGTACGTCATTAAAAATTTTACTTTTCAGGTAACCCCAAAGAAAATAATCATTTGTTGACATATCAGCTGATCTTGATACATTACGAATACTCTCGTGTATTGTCTTGAATAAAAACATAACCTCTCTGTGTAACATATGCCAAAATTGACAGGTTGCTTGCACCGACCGCTAATGAGTTGTTTTTTTTTTTTAGAATTATACATAGGAAATTCCTTGCGGGTATATGCAGGCAACCAGTTATACATTGTCAATCATATGTGTAAAAACGAAAAAAAAGCACGGTATTTAACTATATAAAAAAATTCTCGTCACTTGAGTAATTATTCATTTGCAAAATAGCAACCTACTTCAGAATGTTAATAAATAATTTAAAAATCATGGCAACTCATATTTAAAAACAAAAATATTTAAATTAATATACAGGGTGTTTCTAAATTACGTGGATGGCTTAACTACAGATTACTGGGATAAAAAAAAAGACGATTTAACAAAACTTATCTATATACAAACGCGTTTAGTTTGGCAAGTATTCAGCTTCAAAATTAATTTAAAAAAAATAAAATTTGCTTATAACAAGAGATATACATTGATTAGGATGTTGTTTGGTATGACACTCTATACGGGTATAACTCATATTTTGACATAATATTGTTATTATCAGTTGACCACTTGTGAACAAAACAAGGGTGGCCCAATATTAATATATTCATATTTTTTATGACAAAGCAAATAACTTAAAAAAAAATCAAATCGGACGCAGGCATTCATTATTAAGTTTTTTTGTATCTTTATAGTTTTTGATATCTGTTACAGTTTCGGAACAAAAAAATAAAATATGAGTGACTACACTCGTTTGGAAACAAATGTAATCTAGTTACCGGGTTGATGATGGTTTATTCACAATAATGAATATAAAGTACACTTACGCCGGTAAAACAGATATGTTGCTGGTTTTAGGATTTTAGGAGCCCTAATAACGAGGAAGAAATTTTGGAAATTATAGCAATTGCTTCATCTATACGATATCCAAATAGTGCAAGAGCTTTTATCAGCTGATTATGACCTACGTCTTGCGTTTTGCCGATTTATTCAGGAAAAATTAGGTGAACATATAATTTTTAACCAGAAAATTCTGTTCACTGATGATTTGTTTCCAAACGAGTGTAGCGCAGTCACTCGTATTTTATTTTTTTGTCTCGAAAATGTAACAGATATCAAAAACTATAAAGATACAAAAAAACTTAATAATGAATGCTTGCGTCCGATTTTTTTTTAAATTATTTGCTTTTGTTATTAAAAAATATGAATGTATTTATGTTGGGCCTCACTTGTTTTATACACAACCAGTCTACTGATAATAACAATATTATATCAAAATATGAGTTATACCCGTATAAAGTGTCATACCAAAAAATACCCAAATCAATGTAAACGTTCTCTTTTTAAAAGCAAAGTTTTTTTTTTTTTAATTAACTTTGAAGCTGAATACTGGCTAAACCAAACGCATATGTATATAGATAAGTTTTGTTAAATCGTCTTCTTTTGATCGCAGTAATCTGTGGATAAGCCATTTCCACATAATTGAGAGACAACCTGTATTTCAATCAAAATTGATAAAAATAGTTTAATGTTTAATATTATTAGATGCGCAATAATTTTCTCAGTCCATTGATACCAAAACATTTTCTGTAGGTAATTCGCACAAATGTTAAAAACGATTGATAATGCGACAACCGCGATGTATTTCAGTCTGATTGTACAGTGTGGAAATAAAGTAACGCGTAAATTGTAACCTTGTTTTATACGGTAACTATATTAATTCAGCAAATTAAGAGAATTTTTAATATTTTTACTTTGAACCACTTTTTCTCATTTGTTTTCAAATGTAACATATTTAATATCTAACATATTTTATACCATTGAAAAGAGAATAAAAATGAAGGATGAACATTGTGTAGTATAACGTTATTTATCGCTAATCGCTATACCGCTTTGTTTTTTTTTCCAGAAAATTAATCTGAACAATGCAATTGAATGTATGCCTTACTTTATTACCACACCGTATACAAAAGCAAATTCCATTGAAACTTTCGAAGTGGAGCGCAGCTATGCGCCTAGAAATAGACAACTTATATCACAAAGGTGTATAATTTATGCATGCAGTTTCATAGTGAAATATATTTATTAACAGATATTTTATTTAAATTATTTATTTTTAGCGTTCTCCATATCGTCGGCTTGGTGTTATAAGGTTGCATGTAACATTTTTTCAATTTTTAGGTCAATAGCTTTACAGGGCTATATGTTTTCAAAGCGGGACTTTTCAACTTGTTGGAAGGTTAAATTCGAATTATTATAAATCTGTGATAAGACAAAATCTAATTACTGTGCACAATGCATCAATCTCTATATTTATATAATATTTAAAGTCGTTATTCCCAAATTTACAATTTGCACATACAACCTTGTAACATTAAGCCGACGATATATGGGCAAAAAATCACTATAAATTTCCAGAAATAAACGGAAATATCCATTTTGAGGTTCCCAGAGTCATATAAAACTATTCTTTTTAAAGCCTGTATGCACGATGATGTGTACATGGATGTGGATATGGATGTCTAATTTTAAATTACATAAAATTGTTCTAAATGTACTCTGTACATATAGACACTGCTAAAATACATTGCTATCGTGATATCAATGTATCCAAAATCACAAAAGCAAAGTGCGTTTTATATTCAAACAAGTCCTGTTGAAGATAAATTTTAAAATTAGAAAGGAAAATGACAGTGAAATGGGATGTAAAATTAATTTAATTAATGATTCTATCCAAAATAACTATATAGGTACTGACTGAATAGCATCAACACTCGCCAATGCGATAATATTTGTCGCCTGGCGTATTTGATTAAAAGTTCGAGTTTAGATATTTTAGTGATTCTGAGCAAATGTTCTTAACCACTTATTATCGGCAAAACTGGACATATTATAATTTTTCAATCTTGTAAGTACGAAAAAATAACTCTTTTACATATAGTACAAAATCACATTTCACTTTTAAATATTCACCGAGATATATCGCACTCAATAAATATTGACGATATTGCCAACGATTTTATTTTGCGGGCAACTGTGAGACAAAACACATATTCTCGGGAATGATAAATTTTATTATATTTTATATTATATTATTTATATATATTTTATATTATAGGTTTATTATAAGTTTTAATAATTTTTCTTTTTCTTTATCAGTTTTAAGAATTACCGCTTTATTTGCCAAATAAATCAACTTATTTTTCTAAATGACCAAATAACTAACTTTACTTTTTGCCCCCCCTCGAGATTCTGAAAAGTCGGCGCCTATGTATTATACAATTGAAGTCAGAGTTGTTTCGTTTGATATGGGGCTGTTAACAAACTGTCAATTTTCAGTCCAATTATTATCGAAGGCCCGATATTTGGATTCTCTCTAAACTATCTATGTTTGTCCAAACAGATTAAACTGGAGCCACCTGTAATAAAAACGTATAATATAAGGAAGCAGTCGGCATTTAATTGCCGGGGTCGTGCGTATGAGTCACAGGAACTCGAGTTCGTTTTCTACGAGCATCGCAGACAGCCGCGGAGGTGGAAGAGGCACCTGTACGTCGTTCTGGGTCAGCGAGTACCGGAAGTACTAATTGTATACGTGGGTTTCGGATCTCAGACTATCGAACGACTTCCTCCTATTTACGTTTCGTTCTAACGTCTTACCGAATCTCCATTAGAGGTGACAGACTTGACAAATAATAAGATATGCCCTGGTGCTTGACGCCCGAGGGAGAATCCGAAGCAACACTGAGGGGGACAATAGGATTGTGTTAATTAATGGACTAGGGTGCTCGGAATTAATTAGCATGCACTAGTATAAAATCGTATGAAATGGAGACGGTTGAAGAAGGCATATCTAGCCGGGGTGCAATTAGCCCTTACCGCATCTCGTATAGGTACTTGAACTATTTTTAAATACAGAAGTAGCCTTTTTATTGCACACCGCATTGGTTGGTTGGTTCACATTGGTTGGTCAATGATGAACAAACTTAAAGCGTGTAATAATTAGAATTATTTAAGATCGTTAGTCATTTGGTTTTGCACTACTTATAGAACTGTAAAAAACAATAGGATGTTTGACAGAAACAATGGAAGTTTTGACATAATTATAGCATCTCTGTAAGTAATAATAGATTTTTTTCCGAAACAATGGAGTTTTTTTTTTCCAAATAATAAAAGCTTTGAAAACACGTTAGATATTTGACGGAAACAATTGGATTTTTGATAGAAACAATATAATTTATGACCTGAACAATATTTTTGGCAGAAACAGATTTTTTTATATTGCATTTTATTAACTCTACTGCAATATATTTGCCCGATTTTTAGATTCCTAAACATTATATTTTATTACACATCGCATATTTTGTCTGATTTGTTGGTCACTGATTTATGATCAAAACTCGAAAAAGCTATCATTACTGCAATTTACGTGGACACGAAAATCGAAACACAGCTCAAGATAATTGATTTAAAAAAATATTGCGATTTTAACAAAATCTAGACTTAAAAATTAAAAAAAAATAACACGGGGAAGTGGATCACATACAGAGAGCGCACAAAGTATTATGACCTGGCTTTAGTTTTTCCCCTGTATAAATTTTCGAAAAACACCTCAACAGGTCAAAATGATTATATTCAAACAAATATTTTTAAACCATTTTTAATTTCCCATCTCTCTCCGTTTTGAAGTTATGACGTCAGAGCATTTTTTTTAAATGACAACCTATATTTTTTATTATTCATTTTGATAGTATTTTTTATTATGTTTTCAACAACATGACATTTTCAATATATAACATTTGAAAAAAATGAGAAAAGGTGCGTTAAAGTAAAACTATTAAATTATTATTTCAATGTGCAGAATGCATCTAGTTACCATTCAAAACAACGTCAGTTAAAACAAAATTAGGGAAACAGGCTTGGATTTTAAATATTGGAATAATATTAATAATAATATTGAACCTTTTCAAACGCCGTTAATTTCAAAATCGTGTTTGCTAATCACAACGATTTGTCTCAACACAAAAATTAGTGCTCATGAGTTTTTTAATGTGTCTAGAGTTCTGTTTCAAGATTTTTGAAAAATCGCGGAAGACCCTATTCGGATGTTTCTATAGGGGATCTCGGTAACCAGAAGAGATAGGGAAAATCGGATGGCGTATCCTCGATCTCTGTTTTCAAGACAAACTCAATGGTGGAAATAAAAATTGGCTATCGTCTTTTGTTTTCAAGTTATGGCCAAAAACTCATTGTATTCCATTTTCGATTTTTATCATTATATCATTTATTTATCATTTTATTAAGCTACGAGTTGCATGTTCTTCCGGTGAATTGAATGAGTTTTACAGAATTATGATATTTCGTTAATAATCAAGATACAATACAAAGTTTTATTTTTTTAAATAGATGTCGTAGTTGGCATTAGTCTTAATAAATAGGTTATTTTTTTCTGTTTTCGATGATGTATCACATGTGGATGTTATAATTGCATTTTTGTTGAAATCTATTAAAATTCTGTCAAAACGTCATATGTTCTCTTATTGGGCGTAGTAGGCTTGTTTTGTTTAAATTGTTTGATTGTCAAGCTAACACATTTGACATGATCTTTATATTTCGAAGTGTTTAACAATGCTGTACGAAAATTATGAAATATTTGATATTTAGATGCTTTATGCAAAGCAAAAACAAAGAAAACAACCGGATAAATCAATAAGTAGTTATACTAGGACAGTTCCAGATCGCCCCCCGCGAAGATTTCGATTAATTTAATCCGCGGTTTTTATTGGCGGATTAATCAATTACCGCGGGCAGTAACAATGGGTTGATTGCGGAAATCGCGAGTAATTTAATCACAAATACAGGATAACAATGGAATAATTGCAGATGCATTACTTTAATTACAGGTGCATTACTGCAATTACAGGTTCTTTAATTGCAGGTTAATTGACGATCCGCGCATTTAATTGGCAGTCTAATCACCGCGAGCAGTAACAATAGATTGATTGCGAGTAATTTAATCACAATTGCAGGATAACAATGGAATAATTACATCAATTGTAGGTACTTTAACTACAGGTTAATTGACGATCTGCGAATTTAATTGGCAGTCTAATCACCGCGGATCAAATTGATATCATAGATCGCTAGACTGAGGGCCGCCACACAGCCGCCGACCCTCGACCCCGCCGCCCCCCGCGCCGCCCCCGGCCCCCCCACGAGGCCAGACGCAGCCGCCCCCGCGCCGCCCCCCGCGCCGCCCCACCCGCCCCCCGGGCACCGTGGTCCACTGTCACACCACCCCCGATGCGGCGCGCGACTTGAACCAGCGATAAGGCCGGGGTCAGCCGAAGGGTCGCCCCACCCGCGGTATGTAATGCGATACGGCAGGAAGTAATCACTCAAACCGGCAGGCCATAAACACATCAATTTTATCATTATGATTAAAATAAAACTGCCGGTTCCCAGACGGCTATAAAAAAGAAATAGTAGCAGAGTCTGGAGATTAAGACAGCTGATAAACACGGGTGTCACCCGATACGGGTTTTCGGGCGCAGCTATAATCATATCATTATAATTAAGTCACCGGGGCATTCAGACGCGATAACAAAAGGTCGGGGAGATAAGACAGACATGATAAATATATCAATTTTAACGATGTCGTAAATTGAATACTAATGGAAAATATAAAAAATTAGGCGGATGCAGCTGTGAATTAAGATTAGATATCTAACGAAATATGCACGTGCACCAATTAACTTGATGTCGCAACAAGTCGAGACTAGATAATTCCTGTCTGTGTGAAGAAACACGCCATCACACCCCACCCCTGCGAGGGGTATTTAAACGAAAAACTTCATGCCACGAGCATCAGTCTACTCCGACCAGTGTCGAAGCTCACATCTAGCCCTTCAAGTTTCTTGTGTTACCCTCTGTGCCAGCACCGATCTCCTAGTGAGTGTTATCGTGTTAACTCACCGTTCAACATACAGTGCCCGACCAGTTTCGAATAGGTAAGTGCTTATTTATATTAAATTAAATATCCGCGGGCCCCAATTTAAATAAAAATTATTAGTGCAGCGGTATAAACTTAATCGATTTAAATGCATTTTCCTGGATATATAGCAGATGCCTCACATCGTAATTTAATGTAGCGTTTGAATCAGCATGAATTAATAGTTTGTATTTTATTGCTCGCAGATATGGACTTCGTAAGCAAGCTGAATAAGATTGGGATGGTAAAAGCTATCATCAAAATCGGCGAACTGGAGCAGGACGTTCAACACCGCATCATCGAAGGCAGGAAAATCACCACCAAATTTGGCGAGAAGCAAACGCTCGAGCTGGAGCAGGGGATCCTATTCCTACCGAAGCGTTTCAACAGCATCAGTAGCGATGAGTTTGGGGAGGCAGTCGCACGCGGTCTGTACATCAGCAGGAGATCGGACAATGGACTGTCGTTTGAGAGTGATGAAGAGAGAGCTGCGCGATAGGACGTTGTTGATGAAGCGTAAAATCGCCGAGGTTAAAAAGATGATCGAGACGCGCAAGCGCAGCTTCGAAATCATCAAGCAGATGGCATCATTAAAAATAAGTGTTTAGTCTTTTAATGTCAGCACAAAGAGATGGACCGCATCGATATCCTAATGAAGAGGTTTGACAGAGAATTCACATTGGAGGAGACGCTTCTGGGCAGCTCTACATTCTCACTCAATAAATCCCAAACAAAGCACGTGAGCATTGGGATAAGTCCTACTGCGGGTTTCATACCCATCGTCAAAATATGGGGTCCATTCGCCTCGATATTCTTCACAGCGGACGAGTGGAAGCAGTTTACCGCCCTCAACATTGGAGGATTGACAGAGCCCATCTCGATGGAGCAGTTCGACATATATAGAGAGGCCTCACTGTGGATCGAACAGAGAGAGTTCAAGATAGCTCTGTCTGAAGAGGCTGTACATACCCTGGTGCGCATTAAAAAACTAATAGACTCTAAATTGGATATTTTAACAGAGTGCGCATTTAAAGACTATTACAATAGTCTGCTGTGCGCGTGTGCAAAAATGAATAATGGTGATTTAATGGATAATATTATGATGTTAATAGATCCACATAAAAAATTGTTTCGAGCACAAATAATGTTAGAATATTTGTACATGTATAATGATGCTATACTGTCAACATATGAAAGTTTAAAATAAATATCTCCTATATCTATTTATGTGTCTTATTAACCACCTGTAATAAATAAAGAAAAATAAAAACAACGGATAATAATAATACAGATTTATTGCTCATCATGTTACATCTCTATCAGGGAATTACAATACATTTGTGCTATCTATCCAGGAATTAAATACATTATCATGGCCCAGCCACTTGACAAAGACTTTGCTGCCCTTCCGCTTCAAGACCTTCTCAACGAGGTAGGTATCAGGATGTTTCGTCAGCTGCAGCTCTTCATTATAGAATGCTCCGCGTATGGGGGTCCCATGCATGTCCTCGAGCAGATATGAGGCAGGATCTGTGATTTGAGCCTGCTTAATTTTAAATAATTCAGCCGACCAATTTGGCGTGTACCCCTTCTCGAATAACGCTTTCTGCCTGCTTATTCGAACTACATCATTAACGCTAAACTTTCGCACACCGGACATTTTAACGTGCGAATAAACGGTATCTAGAAGATGTTGTTCATGCTTCTTGGTGACGTCACAGGGTCTCATGCCAATAGTACGATGTTTCCTGGTATTATATTCGGCGGCGGCATCGGTGAGAATGTCTATCCATGAATATGTCCCCCTCAAACTAAACGATCGATAAAGACTATTTTTTATAGTACGTATCACGCGCTCAGCCATGGATGCCTTGATTTTAGTATAGGATGAATAATGATTCACTTTATATTTAGCTAGCAGCGCCTTCATCGTAGAGTTGTAAAATTCAGTACCATTGTCAGTCTGCAAATTCTTCGGAGTACGACGCCCGCGAAAAATATCAGCGAAAGCGGCACTAACGCATTTAGCAGTTTTATCCTTTAGTGGACGAGTCCATAGGAACTTGGAGAAGCAGTCAATCACCACCAGAATGAATCTGTGACCCTTATTATCTCGAGCGTAAAAGGAGAATTCCGCCAAGTCAGCTTGCCATAGATCATCAAGTCCTTTAATGATAGTCCTCCTTCTCCCAAAGTTAACACGAGCGGGTCTATGGAGCTCATCAACGATACCGCTCTTAATAGCACTCATTATTTATGTGCGGCTACGGGCTTGCGAGGAGTGACGCCCGGAGTACGTCTGCTCTCTCTTATAGTCTGCTGTACTTTGGTATGTATCAGCTCTCGCAAATGTACATCATCATCCTGGCGCTTTTTCTTCAGGTCGGCTAACTCGCCTATAACAAGCGCATCGTGAGCCTGCATTCTTTCTTCCTGCTGCTTCTTTGCATCATCCAATTCCTGCTTAAAAGCAGCGCCATAAGCCTGAAGTTTTTCTCTCTCAGCCGACAACTGAACAAATAACTCGCGCAGCTGCTCTACTCTGGTGAACACCATCTCTCTCAGTTTTACATCGCTATCCTCACTCTTCTTCTTCAGATCGGCTAACTCACGAGCAGCAATTACATCATGGATCTGTAGTCTTTCTTCCTGCTGCTTCTTCAGAGCATCCAATTCCTGCTTAATAGTAGCGCCATAAGCATGCAGCTTATCTTCCTGCTGCTTTTTCAGGATAGCTAACTCCCACACATTAGCCTGCAGTTTTTCCTCCTGCCGCTTCTTCAGATCAGATAGTTTCGCATCGACATTTTTCTGCAGATTTTGCATATTATGCGCAGCAGCCTGCGAATAAAGTGTCAGTTTCTTGCGAGCAGCACCAGCCGCACGCTCTAAAATATCAGCCTCCATCTTGTTCAAAGAATCTTCCACGAACCTCCTGCTAGCCGCATCGTCCAAATCCGCGGGCTCCTTTATGCGTGTGAGGCGTCTATTATTTAAATCATAATGACCGCTCGGCGTTAGCATAAATCCTATGCCATCGCGACCTCGAGAGCATTTTCGCGTACCTCCCGCTCTAAAGAAACGTCCGAACTTGTCGACGCTCATCGTATATTTGAGCAGGTAGCGCACATGTCGTTCGTTTTATTCAATTATATCAGCTTCGCGGAGCTCCTCTTCAATAGCCAGAATCTCATTACCGACGCTACTATTCCCAGCATTCCTAGCAGCATGTAGCAGACATAGCCTATCCACCAGCTCTTCTATATTATCCCAATAACGATATTGTACGGGGGTTTTTAAGTCGCACTGCATCTCAGAGTCGAACCCTAGACCTCCAGTAGTTTTAACGCGAGATCTAGTTAGAGCTGGCGAACTCGTGCTCTTTAATAAAGGTGCGATAAACTTCTTATATTTATGTGTGTTATTTCCTCGAACGCGGCTGTTTTCATCGAAATTGAAATATGCGATTTTGGTTTTATCGATGATATCAGCATAATTGGTTACATCTGCGTCGCTAAATGATTTTGGCTTCTTACTAAAAATCAGATCATAGAGGCCAGGGGTCCCCGCATAGATACTTCGCCCGACTAAAAGATCCTCCCCATCTGGGTTAATAGGTGAGTTACCCAGATGAAATCCGCCAGTATGACGATTATAGACTACACCGAATGTCTTATCTAAGTCCTTATCATCACCCCTAACTAACATGGTGAAATATTTTCTAGGTGTAGGCAGCATGCCGTCCAGTAAATGTAAGAGCTCATCCCCTCTAGACGATGTATCCATATCTTGCTCATCGTCAGCCTCACTACCATACTCCGAAAACTTTAGATCCCTCGAAGCCTTTTGTAGCTTGGCGATATGGCGTTGTACTTCTGCTTTCGGTGTGGAACGTATAACAGGGGTTGCAGGTGTTGCCTGTAAAGGCGGGAGAATGATGGGTGTAGACATGCTGGTTGCAGGCGGTTGAAACAGAGCAGAACGTGTTGGAGGAGTTGTCGGTGTATAGGATATGTTGAATGTGGACGGTTGATGTAGAGCAGAACGTGCTGCGGGTCGAGGCTGCATTGGAGGCGGTGAACGTACGGGGGGTTGAGCCTGTATTGGTGGCGGTGGTCGTACTAAGGGCTGAGCCTGCATTGCCGGCGGCACTGGAGCCTGAGCCAGGGTTAACTTCTTAAGAGGATCTGTGATTGGCTTATAGCGACGCTCCAGCATCGTGCTATTATCACCGCGTTCTAATTTTAATGCAAATACTTTACGACGTATCGCATTCTCAATATCAACCAGCTGCCGCTCTATTAAATCGCTCATGATGTGTACTGTACCAAGGTAGAATTCACAATGAAGCGTTACCAGATGCGGTCGTAATTTATACTAATTAGCTGTCAGCGAGAGTGTTTCGACCTGTCGAGACAAGTTTAAACACGTCAAAACCTGTCTAGACGCGCGAATCGAGTAATATAAACTCATCCAGACCTTTCCTATATCTGCCCTCAGCTATATCGCTATCCTTATCTATCGTTATGAAGGAATATCTCCCATCCCAGCACGCCATACACATAGCCTTAAACTGCTCGAACTTCATATCGGCACTAACATGATCCTCATATGCATGCCTGAGATTTAGATCATCTTGCTTAAATAGCATGATAAAGTTTGCATTATCTCGGATAAGGTGTTTCGGTATTCTAGAATAAGTCTGGCAGAGGTAAAATGAATCGACTTGACTGTGTCGACCCATGCTGAAATATTCTCTGATTTTTTCCTGCTTATCACAGGCAACATCATCGAAAATAAATACTGAATGTGGTTCGGCTTCGGAAGGGTCGATTATTTCTTCGTTTTCCTTATATGCAAAATATTCTATCTCTGGAATATTGGCCATTAATCGCTCTAGCATTCTATACTTAGGCTGATATAGCGATTTGGAAAAGATATAGATATTCTCAAAGCGCAAGCCATTGTCGGCGAACAGTAATGAGAACATGACGTTTGATTTGCCGCAATTAGAGGGTCCGCATACTAGCGCCCTGATTGTATTGGGTAGCAATTTGCTGTGTCTTGTGAAGCTCGCCTCAAACCCATCACCCGTCCATTGATCCATATTGATCACCTCCAGCGATTGTTGCTGCTTGACGACCTTCATCGTACTAAACCTCCTGCACCGCGGATGTGCTATATATAGGGGTCGAGCGGATCGAAAGGTTCAGATGAATATGTATCAAGGTCGAGGCATCATCAATTCAGTAATAAACGCACTCCCGTTCGAGGCACACATACCAGGCTATCAGTACTGTGGTCCTGGTACAAAGTTGGAAAAGAGGTTAAAACGAGGAGATTCTGGCATAAATCCTCTAGACAGCGCCTGTAAACAACACGACATCCGCTACTCGCAGAACAAAAGCTTGAGCGAGCGTCATATAGCTGATAAGGAGCTCGAAGAGGCCGCCTGGGCCAGAGTCAAGTCGCAAAACGCAAAGCTAGGTGAGAAGAGCGCTGCGTGGATAGTGACGAACATGATGAAGGCGAAAAGGAAGATGGGGATGGGTCTCCCGAAGACAGCTATGCGAAGTGGGGTGGTCATGAAGGCTAGAAAGGCTATAAAAAAGTTTAAGCGTAAAATCGGTAGCTCTCAGGCATTTAAGGAGGGGAGTCGAGTTGCACTAGCTGCAGCAAAAATGGCCGTTCGCGAGGCTGGCGGTAAGAAAAAAATCCGCGTACCGAGGATAATCCCAATCCCAAAGAGAGGAGGTATCCTGCCGCTAATACCCATATTCGCCGGACTTAGTGCTCTAGGCTCTCTGGCTGGAGGCGCGGCCGGCATATATAAGGCTGTGAAGTCGGTGGGAGATGCTCGAGCGTCCGCTAAAACTATAGCTTTAGGTAAAAACGGTAAGGGGCTATTTTTAAAGCCATATCGGAAAGGCATGGGTCTATTCCTGGCTGCACCAAAAAACTAATTAAGCTGCCCAAGCGCGCCCTCACAAACATCGATCTAAACGAGCATGCTAAAAATATAAAATATTTCCGTGGAGTATTCATGCGAGATACATTGCCTGTTAAACCTCATTACAATGAATCAGCAATCGTTAATTTGGATGTCAGGGATGGAGAAGGCACGCATTGGGTGGCCTATAGAAAGCGCGGCAGATCAGTCGAGTATTTTGATAGTTTTGGGGATTTGACCCCGCCCCCGGAACTTGTATGCTACCTGGGCGATAGCAAAATCACATATAATAGACAGCGCTATCAGAGGTTCAACACTTATAATTGTGGTCATCTGTGCTTGGAATTTTTGTATAAATAGCCTTGCATGTACCGACATATCTCAGTCATGTCTCAGACATTCACCTTGCAAGGTACAGATAACATCCTCAGCGCTGATTATTATCCGCCGATCGAGCTCGATGATAGGTCATCTTATTGCTTGGGTTTAATAGGGCTACATACATATAATACGATACCGAATATTGAGGAAGGGTGTAATAAGTTTATATATAACGGAGGTAAGGAAATTGTAATACCATCAGGCTCATACGAAATTAGCGATATTGAGGCGTACTTGCAGCAGCAGTTATTATCCGACAGTGGGGATCAGCTCGCCGATAATATTTTTTCGCTCAAGCCAAACAATAATACGCTAAAGTGCGAGCTTAAAAGTATATTCAGCGTTGATTTTTCGTCTGATAAAGGCACTATCGGGAGTTTATTAGGGTTTTCGGGAGAGCGTATATTAGAGGCAGGATCACAGCATACATCTGATATACCTGTACAGATAATTAAAGTATCGAGCATCAGGGTAGAGTGCAACATCATCACAGGATCCTATTACGATAACAGACTATCTCATACGCTATTCGAGTTCTCACCTGCCGTAGATCCGGGCTATGCTATAAATATAGAACCCAGAAACATTTTATACCTACCCGTCATTAACACAAGCAGCATCGATAGTATAATCATTAGGATAGTGGACCAGAGCGGCGATCCGGTTAACTTTAGAGGCGAGAAAATATTAGTTCGATTGGAGCTGAGACAACGCTAACATGGGCATCTGCTTCGGGAGTATAAATACGAAGACGAGCTCAATATCAATCAGTAGTAGGCGAAGAACCGCAGCCGCGACATCATCTGCTGTTAAGCGCAAGCTCCTTAAAATCGGCTATAATCTAAAAAAGAAGCTAACGAAATGACTGAGCTGAATATTTTTGAAGATGTGGTTTTCCAAGACGATATCATAAAGACGCAGCATCATGCATATCATCCCAGATCGGCAAATTTCGGTAATAATGATGAAATCCGCATTACGATCCAGCAGCAGGATATTCTGACTTTGCCTCACGATAGCTACATCTATATTAGCGGTGAGGTCGAGCCTCCTGCAGGAGCAGGCGGTATTCCCATCCAATTTTCTCTTACTCAAAATGCATTCAGTTTTTTATTTGAGGAGGTGCGATATGAATTGAATGGCATTGAGGTAGATAAAATTCGCAATGTTGGCATAACTAGTACAATCAAAGGGCTGCTCTCAATGCGAGGTGAGGATATAAACGCTGCTGAGATGGCAGGATGGTGTCCCACCGGACATTTGAAAACCTTTGTCGTCAATAATAACAAATTTTTCGCTATAATTCCGCTCAAGTACTGGCTCGGATTTGCAGAGGATTATCGTAAAGTGATTACGAATATCAAGCAAGAATTAATACTTTTGCGATCTGCCACTGATACTAACTGCTATACCGGTACTGCCGGAGCTGTCCTTAGACTCAATAAAGTTGAATGGCACGTCCCTCATATACAGCCAAGTTCTGCGAATAGATTAGCTCTCTATCAAAATATTCACAAGAATGCACCGATTCGTGTAGCATTTCGCGGATGTGAACTGCGTGAACTTACAGCTTTACGACAGACTGAAAAAGAAATCTGGCCCGTAAAGACTTCGAGTAATCTTGAGAAGCCTCGCTATATCGGTATTGTATTGCAGCAAAATAGGAGAAATAATGTTGGCGTAGACTGCGCGAGATTTGATCATTGCAATATTAAAAATATTCGAGTTCATCTAAACTCGGAAACTTATCCTTACGATGCATTAAATCTCGATATCGCAGATGGCGATTACACGCGTGCGTACCATATGTATGTCGAGTTTCAAAAAAGTTATTATGACCGCGCTGATGCTATGCCTATGCTGGATTATACTCAGTTTAGAGATCAGATGATCTTTCTATTTGACGTATCAAAGCAGAATGATAGCATTAAAACATCTACAGTCGACTTGAATATCGAGTTGGAGGCGACCGCAGCATTTGCTGCCGGTACTCGAGCATATTGCCTCATTATGTACGATAGCATCGTTGAGTACAGACCTCTAACAGGAGAGGTTAAAAAGCTCACTTAAATGCCGAAGAGAGTAAGCTTTGATTTATGCCCCATAACGTTGATGTATAGACCTCATGAGGGTGATCAGCATACACAGTGGAAACATATTGTTGCTGATAGGCTACGTTTCGAGAGGCGCATAGCTGAAGCTGGGAGAATGCTGGAACCTGTTCTACGCAAGCATATTGCTTCAACGCTGCGAGTGCTGGTCGTTGATATACAAGGCTTTTGCACACCTGAATTTACACCCAAGGAAGTGGCTCTAACATTTGATGGAGAGGGGATAAAGACATTCCTATTCAAGCCGCCCAAACCATTCATCGCGCTGAGCCGGAGCTGCCAGAAAGAGATTGTGTGGCTGGAGAGGATGCACCATGGACTGCCCTACAGCGGAGGTTATTCAAATCTATCCAACATTGGAAACTTATTTAGGAGATATCCAGTTGATGTTGTCTATGTCAAGGGCGCTCCAAAGGCTGTATACCTCAGTAATTTTTTTGATAACGTTGTTAATTTAGAAGAGTATGATACCTGCCCCAAACTGCTAAAAACCCGAGATTGTTGTAGACTTCATGTACTTAATGATAAGAATGTAGCTTGTAGTTATAGGAATGTTGTAGTTCTGTACGAGTATGTAATGGATATTTTATATGGTAATAAAAAATAATAATACAATGTAAAAACTTTATTTTATTCACCCCCTCCACAGTGCATAGAGAGAACATCATATTAAATAAAGAAAAATCATCAAAAAATATGTACATACAATAAATAAATATACAAGATAATAAATAAAACATAATAAATAAAAACATAACAAATATACAAGATAATGAATAAAACTGTAAAAATATATACACACGCACATATACATATTAAAAACTACACTAAATGTCCATGACCGCTAGCGAATAATGTCCCCAGGGCAGCGTCTCGTGGGATCCTGGCAGAAGATGACGCTTGTCATCGCGTGGACTGAGACTGATTTTCTTCTGCCTGATGGTGAACACCTGGTGGTTGAAGGATCGGATAGAGCTCTGCTCGTGCACCATCTCGACACCATTGTTGAGGCAGGTCAGGTAGTCAGCAAAGGATATGTGTTTCTTGACAACATACCCTTTGATGCCCTTGGCCTTCTTGGTGTCCGTAGATGATGTCACTCGGCACGCATACATCTTTGCCCGGAGTCCTACAAACTCCTCCATGATGCGGCCTGTAATAGAGAAATAGCACATTAGTTTCAAGCATATCGATTTCAACACTCAATTACTTACCGCAATTCTCATCCTTCATTAGGCCCGGGATCTTCTTATTTGCTAGCGGTATGCCATAGGGATTGTCGGGGCTATAATCGGAGGTATCGAATCTGCTGATATCCATCCTGATGTCCTGATAGATATCAGCAGTCCTGATGTCATATATCAGAGAATCGGTGTCCGTATAGCAGAGGGTACAGTCCTTACCGTATTTATTCTTCATATACGAGTAGTGAAACTCGTACAGAGCGGTTTTGGAGATGTCTAATATAGCCATCCCCACGTAAATAGGCTTATCGAAGAAGACCTCCGTCTTCAATAGCTCGATTAGCACCAGGTCATCCTCGATGATACTGGTGCTGTGGAAATTCGGCTTTGATATCAGCGACTCTGCCGCATATCTCCCATGCCACTTGTGTACGAGCTTCATTACTCGTCGGTTCCGGACATTCTCCATGGTCTTCCCGAATACGGCGTTGCTCATGAGTTTGAAGAAATTCTTCTCAAACTCATTTCGAGAGTTTCGCCGGAGCTCTGCATTCAGGTCAATGTACTTTCTTAACCATGGAGACTGCTTAAACTGTATCACCCTATGTATTTTCGATACAATCAGGCCCTCTGCTACATACTGTTTGAGATTCCTGTAGTGAATTATATAATTACGCTTGCCCTCTAGCGTGGCAAGCATCTTATCCTGCTTCGAACCGGGAGCCCTGCCTTTCGCTGGCGCCATAGGGAGGTCACTATGGCGGTCGTGAATATGCATCGGGTAGTCCAGATCGACCTCCAAGACATATCCTGTAGGGGTATCGTCTGGGAGGTTGAAGTTAAAAGAGGAGACATCACCCTCTACCCACTTCAGCTCTCCTGCAGGCAGGTGCTGCGACATTGCCCAAGCATACATGGCATTAATATCATAGTACATGAGGTAGTTAGTCGGTGAAGCTGAATCATGGCCACTCATGTACTGATTGTTTGCTCGGGCATGCCGTTTCGAGCATTGGGTGAGTCCTCCTCGAATACCTCGTTCGAAGAACATCAACATATCCACGTCGCCAATCATGTCAAGCTGGACCCCCGTGTTCTTCAGCATGGCGTCCCAGCTCAATGACGGTGCGGTCATGTAGTGGGCTGGATCGAGGTGGTAATTATTCAGGCAGACATCCCTGAAGGCCTCGAAGACATCAGCCAAGAGTAGCACATCAGTCTTAAGGTATAGATCGCTATACTCGCCCAGCGTGGTGATGTTGAATTCCCGCCATACTTTCTGAGCATGCGCATAATCCTCGCTGCTGATCTCGGAGTCAGTCAGCTGACTCCGGAAGGATTCTCGGCTCGGGAGGTTAGTCTCGTCAAGATTGACCCAACTCTGTACGTACTCGTAGGGGAATACTCCCTTACGGGTGAGCAGGTCAATCTTCTCGTCGTTGTACAGCGGGAATTGGCTGTGCACTATCTTCTTGACTTCGAGGTAGGAGCTCAACTTATCCAGGGATGATGCCATGAATCTACAGGAATCTATAAACTTGTATTTGATGTCTGTCCCTGCCATGCTCTTAAAGAACGAGATGAACTTTTCTGTGTTGTTGGGGATCAGCGTCATCCTACCCTCTAATCCTCTCGCGACATCCCGGATTAGAAAATGCGAATCATAGCCGCTGAAGTTGTGGAATACTACCGGGACGGTGCGTGAATCCTGGAACTCCAGATTACATTCGTTGTGAGCGGCTCCTCTGAATGCTCCGGTCAGATGGTCATGATCACGCACACGGTCCTGCCCCAGCGGCTTTTCACATATGTGGCAGGATGACGCTTGCCGAAACTTGCACTCTTGTTCGGCAGTCAGCACGTTCATCGGCAGGGGACATTTGAACACCGTCTCGACATTCTCTGCGAAATCTTTCAGTTCAGCGGTGAACCAGGCAGCACAGTTTTCGCCCCTATAGCTCCGATAGTAAGAAAGAGCATCATCGTAGGAGCACCTGACGTAATAACCAACGCTATACGCCTCGTGCTCCTGATACTTTTCTCCTGCAAAACAAGATTATTATTAGTATTTTGTATTATTAGCACGATTGGAATATTTCTTACCTGTGCTGCCAAATTTGATTGCCGTAGACTTTAAGATGCTCTCAAAGTCCGCATAAATGATGAAAGGGCATCGCTCTTTATTCTTATGCGCCTTAAAGACGATCTTTCCTCCCGGGGAAAGGTTCACCTTGAAGGCGTTCATCTTCTCACAGTCCTGAATGTGAGAAGACAGCTTCGCCTGGGTTCTAAAGTAATGCAGGCATCGGTCGCAGAAGAATTTCTGACCGTCGTGCTTGCTCAGCTGGGATGAGAGCAGCCTGGAGAGGTTTTTCACCCACACATAATGATACCGGACGGGGACGGCGTTTGTATCATCGTCTTCATCATCGGCCTCATCAACATATACATCCTGAATAAGCAGGAGATTTACGTGTCTATCACGCTTATCCCGGGTGAGGCGCGACGGACTAACTGTAAATTTACCTCTATTCTTAGTCAAGATGTATACGTTTATTGATAGAGAATTCTGCCGCTCGAATTTCTCTATCTGAGGCCTTTGCATGGGCATCGTGATCCCCTCCAGGTTCAGGACGCTCTCATACCGTGGATAGGACAGCATCCTATCGACATTGGTGAGGGCTGGATGTAGCGCTGAGGTGACCGCCCAAGCGAAGCAAGCCTCATCGCTGTTTCGTACATTGACGCAGGAATTTTTCAATTTTATCTGCGGCGGCAGCTCAATGTACGAGGATCCCAGCAGCGGCGTATACTTGTTGGTGTTCACATTGAGGCTTACCACGCTTGCAAGGGCCCAGCCAGACTCACGCTCCTGTAATAAACATGGATATATTAGAGAAAATTAAAGTAAATTTAGCGGGGTGTACAAACCTGAAATTCTTCCAGCTGCTCCAATAGCGGCACCATGACGTGGAGCATGAACCACTCGGCCAAGTCTGTATCCAAATCAATCACCACATTCTTGGTGTTGAAATGTTTGTACTCCCAGATCTCCTCACCGCCCGCCATCTTGGTGAACTCTCCGCAGAATGTGGTGTTAATTTTTAGGAACGGTTCCTTGGCCAGAGCGTTCCGGGTCCTCGTCGCAACCCTGGGGCCGCAATCCTCCAGGAAGTTGATGGGGTCTTTGTGGGTCCGGTTGAGGTACGCCCCCGTGCGGATCCGCCCAGCGAACGCCGACTTGAGGTCCACATAATCTATGGCAGCGGGGAGTCTCGCTCCTCCACCTCCTCGGATGAGTCTCGCCTTGAGCTGCGTCCGCCTACGCTGCATCTTGGTGATGGCGCTGGTCAAGCCGTTGAGGAGGCCGAGAGTTCCGGCGGGGGTTCCCTTCAGCTGTGTGACAGCTATATTGAGCGCCGCCACATTCCTGCGGATTGCCCCCAGCCAGCTCTCGATTATGCGAGGATCTCGAACATCCTGCCTGCAGAAGGTGTCCACGCCTCTGACAAGCGTGGTTGCTGTCTCCATAATAGACATTTCTTAAAATAATAATAATCATTTTATCGCGTGCATACATTTAACTTTGATATAACATACTTGGATTAGCTGCGGTGTGCGTGAAAATTAGCGGTGTGATATAGATATATCAAATATATCTGGAAATAGGATAAATTAATATTTACGGTTCTCCTATATTTGTAAATATTGTTGGTATTTGTTTCTGGATTTAATGCTGCAGACTCACCTATTTAATTATTATAAGCGTTGCGAGCGGGCTGATTTGTTCTGCTTTCAATCTAGGATAGAGATATATTTGATAATTCCATGATGTATTTATCCTTTATTTATTTATTTATTGCCCGCAGCAATAATTTTTATTTAAATTTTTATTAGCTTACCTGATCAAAACACGATAACACTCACTAGGAGATCGGTGCTGGCACAGAGGGTAACACAAGAAACTTGAAGGGCTAGATGTGAGCTTCGACACTGGTCGGAGTAGACTGATGCTCGTGGCACGACGTTTTTCGTTTAAATAACCCTCGCAGGGGTGGGGTGTGATGGCGTGCTTCTTCACACAGACAGGAATGTTCTAGTCTCGACTTGTTGCGACATCAAGTTAATTGGTGCACGTGCATATTTCGTTAGATATCTAATCTTAATTCACAGCTGCATCCGCCTAATTTTTTATATTTTCCATTAGTATTCAATTTACGACATCGTTAAAATTGATATATTTATCATGTCTGTCTTATCTCCCCGACCTTTTGTTATCGCGTCTGAATGCCCCGGTGACTTAATTATAATGATATGATTATAGCTGCGCCCGGAAAACCCGTATCGGGTGACACCCGTGTTTATCAGCTGTCTTAATCTCCAGACTCTGCCACTTTTTCTTTTTTATAGCCGTCTGGGAACCGGCAGTTTTATTTTAATCATAATGATAAAATTGATGTGTTTATGGCCTGCCGGTTTGAGTGATTACTTCCTGCCGTATCGCATTACATACCGCGGGTGGGGCGACCCTTCGGCTGACCCCGGCCTTATCGCTGGTTCAAGTCGCGCGCCGCATCGGGGGTGGTGTGACAGTGGACCACGGTGCCCGGGGGGCGGGTGGGGCGGCGCGGGGGGCGGCGCGGGGGCGGCTGCGTCTGGCCTCGTGGGGGGGCCGGGGGCGGCGCGGGGGGCGGCGGGGTCGAGGGTCGGCGGCTGTGTGGCGGCCCTCAGTCTAGCGATCTATGATATCAATTTGATCCGCGGTGATTAGACTGCCAATTAAATTCGCAGATCGTCAATTAACCTGTAGTTAAAGTACCTACAATTGATGTAATTATTCCATTGTTATCCTGCAATTGTGATTAAATTACTCGCAATCAATCTATTGTTACTGCTCGCGGTGATTAGACTGCCAATTAAATGCGCGGATCGTCAATTAACCTGCAATTAAAGAACCTGTAATTGCAGTAATGCACCTGTAATTAAAGTAATGCATCTGCAATTATTCCATTGTTATCCTGTATTTGTGATTAAATTACTCGCGATTTCCGCAATCAACCCATTGTTACTGCCCGCGGTAATTGATTAATCCGCCAATAAAAACCGCGGATTAAATTAATCGAAATCTTCGCGGGGGGCGATCTGGAACTGTCCTAGTATAACTACTTCAATATTTCAAAGACTAAAAGAAAATATTATCAACCACGGATCTTTCAAGTAGCCAAGACCAAAGTCTTACAATATTGTAGACGCCGAAGAAACTGCTACTAATGTAATTTCAGCTGTAATAGCGAATCCAGCAATTTCCAGCCGGCATATTGAGGATGCATCCGGAATTTCGAAGAATCGAGCACTTAGAATTTTGAAGAAACATAAACTTAGACCATACATTATTCGAACAAGAGACCATTTGAACGACCAAGATATAGAACGACAAATTATATAAAATGAGAAATCGTAATATTTTACGACAACATTTTATTGGTTGTATAAATTCAATTTCAAATGTTCACATTCATAATGCTTACAGAATTGTTATTAAAAGATGCAACACATGTATTTTGAATAATGGACATCAATTGGAATATTTATTGTAATTTAAATATTGTGCTTATGCTTTTCAATGCTTCATTGAAGGGTTTTTCTTTTAATCTTGGAATAATCAATTTATTGGGTTGTCTGCCTTTTAGATGATAGAGCCTGTAATGTTCCCAAGGCAATAAGATAATTGTTATTTATTTAATAAACCTTTCTAACATATATAATATTGTATTCACATGGTATTTTGTAATTTACAGATGGGAAATGTGTGCATTTTCAGTCTACTATGCCCAATAAGAGAACATATGACATGTTGACACAATTTTAATAAATTTCTACAAAAATGCTATTATAACAGTCACATGTGATATATCATTGAAAAGAGAAAAAGTAACATATTTATTAAGGCCAAAGCCAACTACGACTTGTATTTAAATAACACAACTTTGTATTGTATCTTGTTTAATAACGAATATATTAATATTCTGTTAAACTAATTCAATTCACCGTAAAAAAGTGCCTGAAGAACATGTAACTCTTATTTTAATAAAATGGGAAATAAATGAAATACTGATAAAATTCGAAAATGGGAAATAATGAGTGTTTGGCCATAACTTCAAAACGAAAGACGATAGCCAATTTTTGTTTTCGCCATTGAGCTGGTCTTGAAAAAAGACATCGAGGATATACCTCTTCTAGTTACCGAGATCCCCTACAGAAACATCCAAATTGAGCCTCCCTGTACATTGTACTTACATACATACAAACTTCAGTCTTAGATTAACTTACAGACTTAGCGAATATTTAGTGCGTCCATCTCATGAAAAGCCAGATTGTTTGATTTGTTGCTCTGTTTTCGCAGATTAGCTAAACAGTCGGTTCGATAAAAAGCGCCCAAGACTACGGCGACTTCAATTGTTATTTAATCATCAACAAACCATATATATTATTAAATGGAACAGTCGTTGCTACAAGTTATAGAAAACAGATCATTTTTAAACATCTTCATTTATTTGTTCTGATGTGACCGAAATTTGTTTTTAAATAACTTGGAATCATTTTGTTGGTGTATTCTTGTAATGCATTTTATGTACTTTTCAAAAGTTAGATTTTTAGTACGGTTATACTATGAAATGTTTACAAAAAATGTGAAACACTCATTTGAGATTCTAAGCTGTTAAATCGGAAATTATCTGGAACAAACATTTGGAGACAATAATTAAGCAAGCTTGAAAGAAGTTTATTCTTTTTGCAGCATCATTCAGTTGTAAGTTATAAAGTAGGTTGACCCAATGAATTATTAAATTAAAGTAAATTTATATCGGAAGTAATAAAGCACCTGTAATAATGCAAGTATGTAATGCACCTTATAAGGACGTAATGTATGATTTCTCAAAACGTGGTGAACGATACTAACAGATGCGTTAGTGTTACGTCCAATTTTACGAACCGACGTTTTTCTTTTTTCGATTATTATTTTCACCATTCGTTTATTCCAGAGATTTTAGGATTAAAAAGCCTTCCAGCTGAAATTACTTTTCCCATTTTTTCTCATTTCATAGCATAACGCTACTAAAAATTTAGACCGGTGAAAAGTAAATAAAATGCATGAAGACAAAAAAAAAAAATTATACCAAGCCATTTAAAAAAATATATTGGTGGCGTCACAACAAATAAATGACTGAGTTTCAATGATATATTTTTCTCCAACTTATAGCTAAGACTGTTTTATTTAACAATATATACGGTTAGTTGATGATTAAATAACAAATGAAGTCGCTATAGTCTTGGGCGCTTATTATCGAACAAACTGTATATCCCAATTATAAAGGTCCTTTTTTCTTCTTATACTTCTCTTTTGTATAAAATTAGAGAATTTTATACAAAAGAGAAGTATTCTTCTTCCCCTGCATATCCATTAATGGATGTTTGCAATCACACATTTCATCTGTTTCCGATCTCTCGCAATGTGGAGTAATTTTTGTATGGACATTAGGTCAGTCCATTGCCGGATGTTAGCCACGACATCTGTTTTCCTCCTATCCTATGCAATATGTATTATATACCGAATATTTCATCTTCATTCCTCAATACCTTCCTGGATTACTTTCTAACCGATTTAAAATTTTGGTCAATTGAGTAGCCCACTTGCAAATCACGTTATGTTAAAAAAAACGTTTTTTTTTTTAAATGGCGTCAATCGGTTGATGAAATTAAAATACTAATGTCTGTGTTTAAAATAATCCGTCAAAACTTGTTATATTAGGAAAAAAATGGAATAGAAAACTCAATACTCTTGCAAAAGTCGCTATGTCGATCCGCAGTCCACTTTCAAAAGTATCTAAGTTACTGATAAATTGCATACATCGCTATCTTGCGCAGTAACTCGTGCAAAATCCTCCATCTTGGGCCAGTACGCATGATAGAGTCTGTTGAAGTGCACGTGTTACTTTGTTTATGTACTGCAGGTGATTAAAAACAAGGTTTTTTGTGTTAAAATTATCATGGAGTGTCAAGAAAAAGAAGTTGTTTTTGCACCAAATAGAAGAGGACGTAAAAAGATACTTGATAAATCTACATGGAAGAGACAACTTGAAAAGTCGAAACGGTAAGATTATTGTTTTATTTGGTCATTTTTTATAAATCCTTTACTTATCTGGTACTGATTTTTCGCTCGATTATTACTGGTCATTGTGTCTAAATACCTATATGTTTTTTTTTTAGACATAAGCCTAAGGGGCTGCCAGTTATACCACAATGTGTACATGGGAATCTAAAACAGGGATACAAGTGTAACGACTTAACGATTCAAGACTACAGTAAATTTCACCGCAATTTTTATTCAACCTCAGATAAAATCACCCAAGATACGTTTTTATTAAAATATTGTACAGCACAAACCCCGAAAAAAGAAGGCAAGAAAAAAACCCAGACTATATGTTATTTTATACCAAAGCACGATACTTTGAGTGGAAGACGCCGCGTCAAATTAATTAAAGTGTGTCAAAAAGCAATGACCACTATTCTGGGAATCTCTAGGGACAGAATACAAAGAATTTGTAAGCAGCATCTAACCACAATGACAATGCCGAAAGAACGAAGAGGAGGGGATAGAAGGTCCAATCTGTATTCTGATCGCACAGAATCCGTAAAATCGTACATAAAAGGGCTTAAATCTTTGGAATCACATTATGTGAGAGGGAGATCTGCTGTGCAATATCTTAGCAGTGATCTAAATATAAGAAAACTGCACAAGGCTTACAATGACGATGCTCATAACGTGCCGGTGAGATATGAATTTTTCCGACGTATATTTAATAAAAACTTCAATTTGAGTTTTAAATCTCCCGCTACAGACGCTTGTTCGAAATGCATTGAATTAAGAGAATCTATCAAAAGTGAACGTGGCTCAGCTAAAAAACAGCTGCAAATAGCGCAACTTCGTATCCACAAGCTAAAGGCCAAATGGTTTTACACTAGTCTCAAAACACAACTGGACAACGATATAATTTTATCTTTTGATTGTCAAAAAAATTTGGTTTTGCCAAAAGTGCCGGATCAGAGTGCCTACTTTAGCCGACAACTTTATTTGTACAACTTAACAATATGCCATGGACCATCTCGTGGGCCTCAAAGCCCTTCAAACACATTTATTTACACGTGGCTGGAAACCGAGGCTATGAAAGGATCCAATCAAATTGCTTCGGCGGTATTTCATCGGCTAATGAATACCGATATTGACGAAACTGTGAGTCATGTTAAATTATTCTGCGACGGTTGCGGGGGGCAAAATAAAAACTCAATAGTTTTGGGAATGTTGGCATATAGGCTAAAAACAAAAGCTCCACGACACATCAAGAAGATTATAGTAATATTCCCAGTAGTAGGGCACTCATTTTTGCCCCCCGACCGCGTATTCGGCAATATCGAAAGAGAGGTACGACCTTTGGAAGTCATTGTGGAACCCCAGATGTATTTTGATATTTTCAAAAAGTATGGAACGGTTCTCAGACTCGGAAGCGACTTTCATTTTTATGATTGGAAATCGAGCGTCAAAAACGTACTAAAGTTACCTGGATCATGGCACTTTAAATTCAATGCCTCTAAAAGATTCTTGTTAAGAAAAGATGCAAATAATAGAATTGCAGCTAAAGGGGAACCTAATTATGCATCCGACCTAATAAATTATGAAAACATTTGTAAAAGAGGCAAATCATTCGAAAATATTGAACCCGTTTTAATGAATGTTGGAGTTCCTGTAAAAACAGCAAAGTTAAATGATGTACGAAATCTTCTCATAAAACATTTCGGTGAAGATTGGGCTTCTTACGATCATCTGCGCTTCTACAGGTTTCTTCAAGAACAACAAAATGAAACTACAGTAGAAGAAACTGATAGTGAAGAAACTTTAATGCTTGAATAAATAGACATAAGAGTGTAATAATAGATTAAAATATAAATTCTTAAGAGTAAATTAATAGTAAGTTTAAATATAAAACTGTTTCAAAAATGCCTATGTTGATTGAATACAACTACAAAACTGTCTATGTTTAAAATACTTCTGCAAAACTGTCTATGTTTAATTTAATAATGCAAATTAAATGATTATTGATGAACAGTGATTTCATTTCTTAACACACACAAATTTGATATGATCCTACACTTAAGTAATACGCAAATTAATGCACCTTTATATCTTAATTATAATGATACACATTTTTACTAGTTTTCTCAATTAATTGCTTCATTAACATAACGTGGTTTGCAAGTGGGCTACTCATTTAACCTCTCCTGTCCCATTTTCGTTCTTAAATAGGGTTTTAAACGTCGAAGACTAGCGAACGTTTTTTTCAGCCGTACATGTGTCGCAGGTATAGTTAAATTTATCTTAGCAAATTTATGAATTTCCGGAAATATTTCTATGATATGTTGACGACTTTTTAGAAATGTACATACATCAGTAATTGAATTTAATTTCACTGCTTCAGTGGAAGCAGTGCCAAATCTAGAAGCATGTCCCTGTGAAGCTTTAATCGCTCTACATTAAAATCTTCTCCATAACATGTGCAAATCTCATTATCAACTTTTTTCAAAATAAACTGTTCCATGTTTATCAAATATTGTATAGACACAGTTTCCAAGCGATCATCCAGGCTTACAATAACCTTATCATCAACTTCATAGAAAATTTGTTTATAAAAATCAAACGCATTTAAAAATGAATGCCCTAAGGAACCATCATTTAATGGCTTAGATGGAACTCGTTGGCTTGGTAACTTAATATCTATTAATTTTAATGATTTCGCTGTCACTTATGCATCTTTTCATAAGGCTTCATAACCAGTGTCTCTCATTTTCCTTGCAATACTCTTCACAGCATCTATTTTCAATTTTGCTTGCTGACTGTTCGTGGACAGTTTCTGCAGTTCTGTATTCAAAATTTCGATTTTTCAAATATCTTGATAACCATTTTTAAATAAAATAAAGTTTTTTGTTGCAGTAGATTTTTTAAATATCCATTGGGCTTTGCACCAGCTTCAGTCTTATCACTGTCAGAGACATTTTGTCGAAAGTCGATTAATGTTTGGTAATTATCAACAGTGCTTTTTAGTGAAGATACCCGCATGCACCATCTGGTCGGACAAAATGCACGCAGAGAACTTGACTCCCATTCTGTATTTAATTTTAATCTCTTAAATATTTCGATTCGTTTTGGCGATTTATTAACAAAATGTGTGAGGTCTTTCATAATGCTTAAGAAATTTCGTATTTCCAAAATTTCTTGCATACTATCTTGCACTACCAAATTTAATGTATGCGCCATGCAGTGGACAAAAACGGCTCTATTTTCGGACTGTCGAAGTCTAGCCTGCAATACACTTTTAATTCCACTTACATTCCTTGCACCATCATAATATAGGGATAGGGAGATACCGTTTTAAGTTTAGTCACTGTCCTCTGCAGTTTGCAATTGGTAATTCTAGCCTTATCAATACATCATTTATAACTGAATACGACGTTTCTGAATTCGTGAAAGGTGTCTCATAAAATCGAATGAAATATTCATAGATTTCTAAATTGCTATCTACAATTCTCAAGCATATTGACAGTTGTTCTTTTGATGAAATATCTGTTGTCTCGTCACCTAAAATAGCAAAATAAGTTGCTTCCTTTATAAAATGAACTCTCATGGAAATAACTTAATTTCCACCTTCTTAGTTAATGACATTTTATAGGATTATTTTGTTGTTTATGATAACCAAGTAAACGATAAATTATAGGAACAGACCTGTAATATTTTACGTGCTTGTATAAAAGACCTGTAATATATTACAGGCCTGTAGAAAAGCAGACAGATTGAAAACTAATTCAAATTTTATTACAAACACCTTAAAACAATAATGGATCGGGCTTATAATTATACACATTTATTCATTTTCGAAATTAATTTGTACATTTTCAGAACTATTTTCTGGTTGTTACTCTGGTTGTCTAAATTGTTACTTAATTTTCATATTCACGTTTTTGTTAGAAACAGTGAAAGCTGAAGTCGTGCCTGCAGTGAATGGTGCTTCGTTTTCTCTATTAGAACCCTTCTGATTACCAGATTGAACCAGTTTTGCAATATTTCTTTTGTTGCACATAGATTCAGCAATATAATTTACATTACCATAACTACGTTTAGCTACAAATTACCCAACGCCTCCGCATAATAAATGCCAAGCAATTTATTTAAAAATAGTCAAATGGAGGTGGAAATAAAAGTTTGTACGTGACACGCTTTGAAATTAATCTTTACAAGGCTCACTGGATTATGGGGCTCGCTTCTGCGTGGCTCGCCCCACAAACTTCTAGCTCGCCCGAAAAGATTACTTTACAAAGCTTGTAACGTAAATAACTATTACCAGCCATTATAGATAATATTTCATTTAAATCATCGTGAGAGCACCATTTATAATTAGTACGATTCAACCAAACTATTCAATTCAGGAACATCTTCAGAATGGAGTTGTAGTAAAACTTTGAAATGTGAAGTTTCATCGATATGGCCTCTAATTGCTAACCCCTGTACTGCCAAAAATTGTAAGGTAGTATTTTTTTTAAAGCAACTCGTGATTGAATCATTTCTTTCCGTTTCGCCAGTGATATTTTTTCTTGAATATTTTTCACTGTAAATAATGAATTGTACTTTTTCACAACGGATTTGTGTAAAGAAGAATTTTCATGTATTTTAAATTTTTCCTAAGCCTTTTTCCAATTAGAAAATCCATTATTCACAAACGCATTTATTGGTGCTTTATCATGTCTATTCATGGTATTACGTAGAATGTCCACTTCATCACAGGATTTACAAATTTTGCAAAATACCTTGTCTCTTCCTGGATTATATTCGATCCACATATATATATTTTTCCAATTAAGATAAACTTCATTTTTCCATGACTGCTAGATGGACACTCGGCCGTAGTGTTGTGTAGATCATTTGATGTCATTGGGGATTCTTCTCTAGCTAGTACATTTTCAGAACCGTCTGAAATTTTCCTCTTTGTACCACTGTGCGCTGTTCACGTTAAAATTCACCCACAAAAAGTGTGCCCAGACAAAATTACCAAGGGGGGCGGTGCCCCCCTTAGAACTCCTTATAGGGGGCATCTGCCCCGCTGCCCACCTGTAGTCGGCGCCTATGGTATGATACAACATTTAACAGTACACATGATCGCCTGCTTCAATTTCCTTAACTTCTTTAACAGACAATAATTGTACTAATAACAATTACTGCCTCATTTGCTTGACAAAGAAAAAACTATTCAGAAGCAGAAAGTGAAACCGGACATCTATGAGACATAAAAATTAAATGATTAGCTTTTAACTCGGAAGTCCACGTAATAAATAATTTAATAACCAGCGACGTAACCGTAGCAGGAAAGTTATATTATAACGCATCCTACGATTAATACCATTATAAAATTGATATTCTGTATCTGAAGAAGGGGTTTTGAAAATTGTTAGATTGTAAAGCGTTTTTGTTTCATCCATTCAGTAACGGTAACGTGTTAAGCATCACATTCGAATGTCAGGTGCATTTATGTCATAAGGTTTTTTAATGCGCAATACACCTGAATATTTCAGTTTTAGACCGTATATTTACATATTATGATAGAAAATTCAGTATTTCCAAATTTATTAATATAAATTCTAAAAATATGTACGTGTGTGTATGTGTGTTGTGTAACCAAGCCTTGATACATTTTCGGTTAAAAAAAGCCAACCGGAAGTAGGAGTTAAGTTACTCTTGACATTATTCTTGTCAAAAGTTAATGATAATTGAAAACTAAATACTTTTCATAGAAAATAATACAAACAATTATTTATAATAAAAATCTTATAGCATAACCTAATATAATAACTAATATAAAAGGTGTACCTAAATTATTGTAATTACGTAACCATATAAAATTGATTTGTTCCGCTCCAGTAAAAATAGTTGAATTTTTGACATAGGCATCATTTACACTCATGAAGATGACAATAAAAGTTATCTTCATGCAATTCAAAATTGTATTGTGGCATTTGATATTTGACGGCCCAAATACTAAATTATTATTAGTTTCAGCAATATTTGTGGTTTTCAAACATATAAAAAGACAACAATGAAGAATTATTTAAGGGCCCACGAGTTTAAATGTGCATTATTTACGTAACCTTACATTTAAAATTAAGGGCATTCTTAACTTGTATGTTCATAAAAATTACCAGATATGCATGAAATGAAGTCCTCACAGGCAACAAATGATCATTTCCAAAGCAAACTCTCCGAGAAGCCTGGCAGCTATAAACAAAAGTTTTAGAGTCTACTGATGTTCATAAATTCGGTTCATAAGTACCTATGTATATGCATCAGGTAAATTTTACCTGTATTATTTTTATTTATTTTTGAGTTAGTACAATAAATCATAATAAATTGATCTAGTTGTAGTGTTTTAAGCTTCTTACTATAGGTATCATGCTATAAACAGATAACTATAACTAATAACTAATAACTATAAGCTGCAACGATAAAGCGAACTTTTCTCCACAAGATTTTTGGATTAAGGTAGCACATTATAAGAATACTCGTGGAGTAAACATATTTAATAATATATCTTAATTGGTACTAACAGCATTGAGTTTACCCAACAGCAATGCAGTTGTAGAGAGGATGTTCTCTTTTAAGAACATTTTGAAAATTAAGGTCACAAATAGAATAATTGTGTCTCTTTTAGAAGCATTATTAAGGAGCAAAACACAGTTTATAATTGATGTCTTGTTCTCCTTGTATGACAGATAAGTTCAATTATACCATACATTATATCATGTATGATTTTAAAAATATGAAGGCCCAAGAAGTGGAAGAGAGAAAGATAAACTATTTCATATACTTATTACCCAATGTGCAATTTTAAGAAAGTTTTTCTTTTGAAAATGTATTTAAAGTTAAATAATTTTTCTTTCGAATTATTATTTTGTTGGTGTTCAATAATTTGTTTTCATAAATCTGTATGTTGCCGTGTATATGGGCGATTTTTGGTGACTTGTTTGAAAATGGCGCGATTTTTAATTTTACAATATTAGTAACCCTGCCCACCGTACAAACAACCTGTAAACTGAAAATCATGCAGCAATGAATGTAATAAATAAGGTGCGACAAATCTAATCGCTCTGTTTTAAGTCTGACAATGTTACAAAATGTTTTACTATTGCAAATTGTGGACTAGTTGATAATAAATCAATCACATAAAGTTATAAAAAGTAAATTAAAGTAAATAAAAAATGTGCTTCTGAAGACATTTGCACCCGCCTTCTTTTATTATTGAAAATATTGACTAGCATTTCAGGTGTTATTGTTCGGGAAACTTGTATAATTTCTGTCATTAATTCTTCCAACGTTTTCCAATTATTTGGAAACCCTATTTGTAAAATATCCAAAAATAGAGTAGTCCAGTGGAGTTAGATCTGCAGAGCGTGGTGCTTATAATCGAGAGCCATTGACTAATTATTTTATTATCAAAAAAATTCGTACGCCAACGTAGGTCTGGCTGTATGACGTGTTGCACCATCTTGCTGGAAATATCCGTTCTGTAATTCTTCATCATCTAATTGGTTTATAAAAGGGTGGATAATTTTTTGCCGATATCTCTCACCGTTAATTTTGTCATGAAATAATATAGGCCCAATTATTCTACGGCGAGACATAACTAACTAAAATCCTACCTTTTGAGGCTGTAGCGGTGCTTTCACAAAAATATGAGGGATTTCGGCATGCCAGGATCTATAGTTCTGAGAATTAACATATCCTGATAGGTAAAACCAAGCCTTATCAGTGAAAAATGTTAAATCGAGGATTCGATCGTCATTTAAATTTTCTAAGAACTATCGGTAATTATTCAATGGCCATTGAGGATCCACTGGCAATAATTCTTGCCCCACCGAGACTCCATAAGGGTGAAAATTCAATATCTATTTCACAGTTCTATGGCAGGTGCTTGAAGGAATTGCAGCTTGCATAGACAATTTTCGGATCGATATTTGAGGGCTTACTTAAAGTGCAACAACTTCTCCTGATACTGGGGGTCTGTCTGATGATTTCCCTTTCTCAACACAACCAGTTTCCCTAAAATGTTGCACTATTCATGAAATATGTATTGTCATGACAGAGTATTCAAATTGGTGGTCAGGAAACTTTTGTTGAAACTGTTGAACACACTCCGGAAATGAATATATCCATTCTCCATATTCCAATAGTCCGTTGCGAAAGTAAGCCTCAACAATGAAACTGTTTTTCAGATCAGTGTGCATTTTAACAAACTACTTGTGTTATTATGTTGTTTGACAGTTGACAGTGACAGTTCTCAAATAGTACTGTATACAAATTTGAAAAGCGGCATAACTGAATTGAAGTGATTATATAACAACAATCATTTAGGTACACCTTGTATAACTAATACATAAATATTACTTACTTAATATAATAAATATTAAATGTGTAACTACTAAACTGTTGTTCAGAATTATACAGCCTATAGAGCCCTATTGGACCCTAAGCAGACCTATGCAGCCTATCCGACTCGTGGCCTAATTTTATTCTCTTGAAAAATTATCCACCTAGCTCATTTGTTTTATAAATATCTAGTACCTTCTTGATCCTTGTAAGTAAATCAACTTACCACATTGTTAGCAATCAGCCTCAAGTTCTTACCTGAAACAGAAAAGTGAATAATGTAATATTTATTTATTAGGTATTATTAAAGATTCCCTTGAAACGTAAAAATTGTGGTGATTCCGGAAGGGAATTGAAATCACCGTTACCCTCAATATCTCGCCTGCCATTGATGGGATTTTATTGTTGTTTTTTTTTTGTGTAGGGAAAAATATGCCCTACAACTTTTGTTTAAAACATTTTTCATTAGCCGTCAAGACAAATAAAATTAGAATAAAAATTGAGTAAACAAATTCTTATTAAAATAGGGTTAGGAAGGGTTAGAAATAAAAATTTGAAAAAATAAAACGGGAATTGTATTTGTATGAATTGGGACTAATTTAGGGGGCGTCAACTAAATTTTTTGCAAAAAAAAGCAATAATAAGGACCACCTTTATACAGGGTATAGCTCTGTTACTAATTGAGTTAGGATTTTGATATTTTGCAGACTTTACTTGCATTCTGGGGCGTATTTTAGGAAAATATTTTTGATTATACAGGGTGTCCCAAAAAAAGTGTTTATTGCTTATTTGGGTGTCCTTTATGGATGCCTACATACCCATAAAATTTTATTGAAATCAGTTCAGTGATATTAGCACAAAAAAATAAAAACTAAAAAAAACTGTTTTGCACCATTGCACTCAAAAATCAATTCGTAAATTGACCATGCAAACTGGAATTCCATCAAGCACCTGCCATAGAATTGTGAGAAAGAGGTTAAATTTACACTCTTATCGGGTCTCAGTGGTGCAAGAATGGTTGCCTGTGGATCCTCAACGCCGATTGAGTTATTGCCGATGGTTTATGGAAAATTTAAATGACGATCGAATGGTCGATTTAGCATTTTTCAGTGACGAGGCTTGGTTCTACCCATCAGGATATGTTAATTCACAAAACTATAGGTGCTGGCATGCTGGAAACACTCGTCTTTTTGTGGAAGCACCATCCTCATACATACATCCTCAGAAGGTAGGAGTTTGGTTGGCTGTGTCTTGTCGTAGAAGAATTGGGCCTATATTCTTTCATGGCACAATCAAAGGTGAGAGATATCGGCAACAAACTATCCAGCATTTCATAGGCCTATTAGATGGTGAAGAATTGCAGAACGGATATTTATAAAAGTACTATCGATATGTTATACATGCAATACACAGAATAACATAACATAACATAACAGAATAACATAACTTTGATTTTTAAGTATGCGTCCTAACAACGTATTACTTGATAGTTTTGTGAAGGTGCAATTTTGTTTGTGCGATTTTGTTTTTTGTTTAGTGTAAGGATTTGTCGGTGTGTGCATTTTTCGTGTGGGCAGTTGTGTGTATGGGCTTTCCTCGTGTGCGCATTTTTCTGATTACAGTTTAAACCAACGTAGCTTCTGTACATAGCAAATTTAGCTGCATGACAGCTGCTCATGTGAGAGGATTAGGGTTGTAAGGGGCCAACATAGCCACAATACTAATGAACGATATAAGCAATACATTCACTGATGTATTACTGTGTGAATACAAACAAAATTATTAAACTAATTCATTTACAAATAATCCCAGGGTGAAATGTGAGAAATAGCCATCGCAAGTCGCGACAGAGTGTCGCCAAATATCTCAAGAGCCGAGGCCGGCATATGCACGGGGCTGGAAGATTCCATGTCGTGGTGTCACATAAACTATCTGGGTATCAGCACCCCTTAGAAACGAGCAAGCGCCAGGCACGTAAAAATCGCCTCGAATGGCAACTCTTTAAGTTAAGTGTAAAACTCTGCGCTAAAAACGCATTAATACCACACGCACACTCAAGATTAATAATCACCATGATAACTAAGGGATGGGGGCGAATATTTAGCAGTAGATATGTGAGGGGAGTGGAGATTTGAAGCTGAAAAAAACCTATGTAAGCACAAGCCACACACGAGCGAGATCAGTAAGAAAGTTGCGTCGGCCACGGGCAACGCACACGACATTCGCGGTTTTGAGTATATATATTCACGTCGGTTTATAATTAAATTAACGATTGCATATAACGTTGTAAAATACGCGAAGTAGAATAAAAATTTGAATAAATCGAAAAACGTACAATTCTAGGTACAGAGTTTTTTTTTTATCATTAACGATAATATAAAGTTGTTAAACCAGTCTCATTATAAATTCACGGGGGTGCTTATTCCTTTCAATCAACCCTAAGATACCTATACATACCAAATACCGATTACCTATTCCTATCAGTAAACAAAGGCGGCTCGAACGCTATTCGTGTTTATGAATCACTGGAGGAAGCAATAACAGGTGTAATTGACGCCCACCTGCGCACTTCGTTCACACACCTATTATAGTGAAATCAAATTCCCGCACTAGATTCAAATTGACGGAAGATAGTGTATTTAACCAACCACAAGTTACCTAGAAAAGCCAAACACCGATTACCTATTCCTATCAGTAAACAAAGGGGGCTCAAACGCTATTCGTGTTTACGAATCACTAGAGGAAGCAATAACAGGTATAATTGACGCCCGCCCGCGCACTTTGTTCACACACCTGTTATTGTGGAATCACCTCCTCCACTAGAATCAAAACGTTGTCAGCATCATAACATTTAAACATATAAACTCATTATACATCGCGCTGGCGATCGCAAATTAACGTGGCTGTATTCACCATAACTATAACAACTAATCAAGGCATTCAGTGTTACCAGATATACATCGTCATATTCACATCAAAATAATTCATAAAAATGATGGCTTCTTAATTTTAAATCATAAATGAGCACATAACGTGCATATTATTGGGCAGAATTGTATAAATAAATAAGTTGGAATAAATCTTAATAATTTAAAAACATAATGTATAAAAATACTGGTTTCTTTATTTCAAATCATAAATGAACACATAAAGTGCATATTATTGGGCAGAGTGCTTTATAATTGTATAAATAAATAAGTTGGATTAAAAATCTTAATAATTTAAAAACATAATGTATACAAATAATGGTTTCTTGATTTCAAATCATAAAACAAGCACATAACGTACCTATTATTGGGCAGAGTAATTTAGAATCGTACAAATAATATAGGCTGGGTTAAATCTCAATTATTTGAAGACATAATGACAATTTGTGGTTAAATATCGTAAACAAGAAATAAGTGGAATTATTAAAACCCCGTATAAAGAGAGATAATGATAAACGAGAGAATGAAGCTTGGTATAATCACAAGAGAAGTTATTAATAACCTCCAATGTTCCTAATAATAATGTATTATAACATTACATAAACATTTCCGATTGAGGTAGCAGAACTGTTATTTGACACAACTTGTAACATGTCTGACGGTGATGACTACTTGTGACATTGGTGCTTGCTGTGGTCGTGGGTAGAATTACTAATTTACCTCAATCAACGTAAACAATGGGGCTCCAATAATTACATTATTGTGTGGACACCGACACAACCATGAAATTCGGAAGATCGCGAGATACCTTTAGTAATCATTCATGAATTATTGGGGATATTTCAACATCTTTAAATTGTTCTATTTTTGATCATATCACTTTCCCGTAGTTGAATGGAGTGAAAGAGCATGGTAATAAATGGTCTAAGAGAAGCACTCTAAGAGAAGCACGTGAATGTATAACCAACTCTCGTAAATAAACTTCGTAGTAATAACCATTTTCAAACTATCAATTGAATAAATAAAAGAATTTACACATGCATTATAAGGTTAACGAAATATAGAAAATAAATCAATTCCTGTCATAATCGCCAACCTGCGTTTTATTTCCCTGTACGTTATAATTATATAAATTAATTTACATCATCGTCAACCTGTGTTTTATTTCCCTGAGTCTTACAATTTCAGTGTGTCTATTATTAAATAAACAAAACAATTCCTTAAATTGGTGCTTTCTTGTATTAATCCATTATTAGTCTACGTTAATTAACACATTACCAATAGCAAAGTACCTTGAGAATAATCACGGTAGTTAAATTAAACGTCACGACGTGTAAGTACTAAATACGATCACAAATCACGAGCCAAATATAATTAAAACATTATATGTATAATAAATCACGAGCCAAAAATAAATAAAACATTATATAATAAATCACGAGCCAAAATAATCAAGAAATTATATAATAATTTCACGATAAAAACGACGAATAATAAAATAAATATAATAAAATTATATCGGAGCGTTACAGGGTTATTGGCTGTAATTAGGAATTATTATGGAACTTATTATTTTCCTTAGCATAATTAAGCCCAATATTTCGTTTACTCTATACAACGAAGAGTCTATTAATTGGTAGTCTGGACGTAATGTCTGGCACAGCAGCAGGAGGGATCCACTTTCACGCTCCTTGGCCGCCGTTTCGGTCCATGAAAAGCGTTTTCTCACATTCTGATTAATCGCGGCGACCATTAGGTGGTAACAATTACGCCATCATGTCCCACTAGAAATACAGGGATTCTCACGATGCATCCCAAGACGATTGTTGAAGAGGAGAAGAGAATAATTCTCTGCAAAAAATATGGGGCATGTCTTGGCCGTTTCCTCTGCTCTCGCGTACAGAAGAACGGATGTCCCTGCAAAAAGACCTCCGGATGATGTACGGTCGGTTTCCCTTTCAGGAAACTGACGTTGCATGTAATTAAAGTGATGCGCTTTTGATGTGTCTATTTGCCTTCTCATCTAGGACGACGATGCAGTAGTAATAATTGTACTAGTTTTGTAACTGAAAAACGAGCGCAGTCACTCATATTTAATTTTTTTGTGTCGAAACTGTAACAGATATCAAAAACCATAAAGATACAAAAAAAACTTAATAATGAATGCCTGTGTCCGATTTGATTTTTTTAAAGTTATTTGCTGTGTCATTAAAATATATATATATATAGTTATTTAAGCATTAAGAGAAGTGAGTATCTTTTACCAGTCGAGGTCGAGTTTGCGCCCGAGCGACAGCGAGGGCTAGCAATAAAGACCGAGACTGGTCAAAACTTACCTCTCAAATTGCTTATAACTGTTTTTCCACTCCTGAAGTTGGTTTAATTGTTTGTGTTTGATTAATTTATTTTCGCAACATGAACAAAATGTCAGTATGGCTTTGGTTGCTAAGACTATTTTTCAAACAAAGTGTGAATGTCAGAAATTGCATTCGTTCAGTTGTAAAATGAATTCCAATGAAAATAAACAAGAAATGGCAATTGAAGAGGCTGTAGATGCTGCCTGTTCCTTCCTACTGCCGGAGAAGTCGAAGGGGTGTTATCAAAAGTGTTTTAAAGACTGGTGCCAGAGAAAGAACGCTATTGAAATTATTTTACTTACTTCCCGTTGCTCATAGTAACCAAAGCTTTATCGGTAAGTGGGACTTACTTCCACTAAATCAATGTTATAACAGTGTACTTACCATGTAGGGAGTGGAAAAAATATATTATTGTTGGGCCACCCTTCTTTTGTACCCAAGCGGTCTACTGATAATAACAATATTATGTCAAAATATGAGTTACACCTGTATAGAATGTCATACCAAATAACATTCAAATTAATGTAAACGTTCTCTTTTTATAAGCAATTTTTTTCCAATTAACTTTGAAGCTGAATACTGTCTAAACCAAACGCATTTGTATATGGATAAGTTTTGTTAAATCGTCTTCTTTTGATCCCAGTAATCTGTGGTTAAGCCATGTCCACATAATTTACAGACACCCTGTATATTAAAAAAATAAACACCTCTGAAGATGGCCTACATAGGACGAAACTAGTAAGGTGATACTAAAACTAATCAAACTTATACAAACTAAAAATCCTTATATAATCAAATAAAAAATACCTACCAGTAAGTACTCCAAAAGAAGAAAAAGAAGAAGAAAAAATCATTATGTATAACAAAATCTGAAATATTTCAAGTTAATCGTAATAAAATTATGAAAAATAAATTTAGAACTGAGCGTGATTCGTATTTATTAAAGGAAATATGAAAGTACACTATTTTTCGGGGAATAAGTATAAAATATTAAAATATAATTTCGATAATATCTCTTATATCTCTTATATAATATCGATAGTAACAAGGTTGCAAATTATTAGTTAATTGTGGGTAATTCGTATAAATAAATTTGTATAACGAATAACGATTTGAATAAATTCGTATAAATAATAAATATAAAATTACAAGTCAATTAATATCAGTCATACAAACAATTTTACGGAAATATTTAACAAAATTGAAGATTTTATAACCCAGTAAATGAATCTTTAAGTAATAAATGGAGTGTGACATTGGAAACAAACCGTGCCATGTTTCATAAAGTGCCATGTTTCATGTATTGAAATATCTTTGCGGGCACAGACGTAGAATTACTCGATAAGTGAAGTCATTGAGGTTACTACTAGAAATTTCCAACTGATGTGCAGATTATATTGGTGACCATTTTCTATGTTATGCGAACATGTGTTATAGAATTACATGTCCATAAACATGATAGTTTTACGACATGTGAACTTGCTGAAATATACATATTTTATCAACAAAAACAACTAATAATTTTTGAGTCAATAAAGAAAGTCATTAAATTCAAATTTGATGTTTAATTGTTTTTGCAAAGTCCTTTTAAGGGAATAAATTACAGTTAATCCATAAGTTGTTGTCTTTATTTTACTAATGTTATTGTTACTAATACACACATTGCCCATAAAACAATTAATAAGAAGAAGGTTTCATGATAATGATTTAAATCAAACGCAACGTAAAGAAGTACTTCCATTATACGATTACACCAAATAAAAATAAAAGAAATAAATCATGAGCCAAAACAAATGATATAAATGATAAGAATTTATAATTACAAGTAAAATATATCTAATTATTAAATAATTGGGTATGCGAAATCTTACAAAGCACTGAAAATATCTAACGTGCGGATTGTTAGCTAAATGATTATCAGTCATTTTTATAGGCATCATGGGCAAATGGTTAGTACAGAACTATATTTCGTAATTCTTAATACATTTTAAGCCGTATATTCGTTTGCCAATTTTGCCAATTTCAGTAGTTTTGTAAACAATTTCATATTTACGTCTTTTTGTGCGTCATATGCGCCTACATTTGCGACATCGACACGTATTTGGCAGAACATCGTAAGTGACATTGTTTTGTGTGCAAATATGCAAATGTGTGCAAAATGTGCATCCAATGTTATTGCTCTATTTCCGCGATCAAAAAATCAACATCATGATATTGCGATTCACCATCATGTCAAAAATATCAAAGGCAATACTATTAATTTGAATAATTTTAATTATTTTAAAAGGTTTCTACACACGTTAATACATTGTTTGGCGAAGATTGATTATTAATTTATACCAAAAGACTCACAACGTAATGATCTATTTAACGGTGTTATTAATTTGATCATAGTTCGAATAGGGGAGCAGCAAAGTAAAGAAAACTATTTTCCCATGCAATTTCCCTATGTTCCGCAGCAAATCGACCACCCTGTAGACAATACAAGTATGGTAATATCTACAGAAAATAAAATACATAGGATAAAACTACATGGAAAACAAATAGAACAGGTTAACAACTGGAAATATCTGGGGTCGATCATCGAGAACATAGGAAAGAGAAGCAAAAATATTAATGAGATTGGGAACAATTTTAACATGTTAAAGCGAATTTCTTCGGAAGAAAGGGAGTACCAATATAAAAAAAAATAGTGAAAAAGATATAATATCAGGAATCAAGGTAGTTAAACTTGGACCATGACAGAGAAACATAGTATAATTTATAAAAGTATAATTAAAAAAAATAAAGAAGAATTTAAAACAAAACAAGAAGAAATAGAATAAGAAACGAAACATGTACACGAAACATAAAACTAGAGCCAATCAACGAAAAAATAAAGGGTGACGCAACATGAACTTGGCGATTTTAATACTGAATAACATTCTTAATTCTTATAAACCAGTCAATCTAATAACATCTGCATAAAGTAGAGACAAAGTAGAGATAAATATCCGCCTCGGCGATTTTGGATTCCTTCGTTACACAATATTCAGGGCAATTTCGTTAACAACTCCACGAATGTTGTTTTTTAAGGCATCGTTTGTCTGATATTATTTGCATATACATTATCCTTCAGAAAACCCCAAACAAAAAGGTCAAATCATGTTAAATCGCACGTTCTTGCAAGAACATGTTTCGTGCAAAAAAATTACAGTTTCTCCCGCAGGGTGGCAAGTAGCACTATAGCTGGAAGAACATGTTCTTGAGATCCATATCTTCCAGCAGAGGCAATAAAATACTGGTTAATATCTGACGATAGCGCTAAAAAAATTAAGGTAAATTGAACCTTTTATAACCTAGTAAATGAATCTTTAAGTAATAAATGGAGTGTGACACTGGAAACAAACCTTGCCATGTTTCATGAAGTGGTGATATGTATTGAAATATCTTGGGCCGAAAATCAACACCAGTCACACGAAGAGAATGAATAGGTTTCTCTACAATGTTTCGACGATTTCGTCCACCACTCCATATTTGCTTCTGAGTTTGCACCCCCAGAGACGGATCTCCTCTGTGACTACCCTTTTAAGTATTCTCACGTCCCCAAAAACAACAGTTGTTTATAAACGTAACAAAAAATAGCACGTCGACGACGAATTGTCGTACGTTCGTAACGAAACGCCCATTTTGTACTAAGTTTTGACAATTTGTATGCGTTTGTTGAGAGTGAAACTCTGCATTATGAAATTTACAGGACTCTGGAAGAGTGTCAAATATAACCTTTTAAAGATATAGAGTATTGAAAGAATTCAAAATTAAAGTCTGTTCATGCTGGGACACCCTTTAGTAGAACAAATGCGGGAAAAGTTATGAAACGAGAGCACAGGGACGAAATTATCAATTATGCGAAAGATCAAGGAAAACCTGGAAGGATCAAAATGACGTGAAAAGAAAAGGGATTGCATGGAGAAAAATAAAACAGCCGATACAGGACAGGGCAAAATGGAAGGAAACATAAATACAGAAAGAATTACGAAGAATCATACTATGTAAATGTACATAAATATAAAAATATAAATAAGTCCCGACACCGAAAGAGAACACGGTAGAAGGGAAAATGACTAAAGAAATAAATAAAATAAGGCAGAATTTCCCGGAATAATTTGCTTTTTCGGCATTGTTCTGCAACTTCGCAATTCAAGTTTACCCAAAAATTTTGCAAATTAAGTGAAAAAATAAAATTCCATTATGCACGGAAATGCTAGAAAATATGCAAAATTTGTAAAATGAAAATTGACGCTTTGCAATTGTTGTCTTTTTTTAAATCTGTGCATTGAAGTGGCATATAAACATTATAGAGTATAGAATATACATACACCTGATTTTAAAAAAAGGGAAATGAAATTTTTCCCAACGTAAATTGGGCTTTAAGTATTTGTCAATTAATTGTCTACTTGACAGTACCTATCAATTTTTTTTATCAAAATCCTTTTTAATTAGATACATCGGTAATAAATACTAAACGTGCTAATTATTAATATCACTCATTATTGTATTATGTAGGTCCTACTGTTTCTGCATCGATTTGTTGCAGTATTAGAAATATTAAGAAATATAATTTGTTACTTAGTTAAAACTTAACCTATTTATTTATAAACTGATATACCGTCTAATAATTCTAACCTATTTCTAAAAACCATTTTCAAACTATAACAAAGTGGAAAAAGGTCGTGTTGTCACATAGTTGTCAACACAGAATGTGTTTTGTCTTGTTTTCTCCTCAGCACAAATGTCTACTGAAGATGACCACGTACTGGTTGCAATGTACATTTAGCGAAATAAATGTCGTTGTGAAAAAGGATAATTTGTTATTTTTCTTTAAGCGTGTTATTTTTATTGACATTTCCCGTTTTTTTAAATTCAGGTGTATGTAGCTGTATCCACTTAAAGAAGAAGAAAATTTAAATTCCGATGTCGTGGACTTATGGTGATCGTACAAATGATAGGTAATTAAAGGATGGCAGAAAAACTCGTTACATACGCATTCCTCTACAGACTAATATCTAAGTTTTTACCGCGACACAAATGAACTATATAATTTCCTCGAGCCTAGCACCAGAGCCAATATCAACCGCATTCCTCCGCACGTTCCGTTTCCTTTTTTCTCCTCGGATTTCAATTTAACTCCCATTTGAACCAGTTCTTGGAGCTAGATCCGAGCGGATGACCTTTTACACCGTAATTAATTAAAGCACGCAGAATTGAAACCGTGCTCAATGTAGGTACAGTGGCAAATAATTACAGAACAAATGTATAAATGGAGAAATAATAGAAGTAAAGTTGAAGGACATACAATTGATCACTTAAACTGAAACGTCGTATACTGATGGCGATTTTTTGGAAAATTGAAAATTGTATTGATCAATTGAAAATTGAAATTTGGAAAATTGAAAATTGAAAATTGAACAAATTGAACACGCTCATGTTAAATGAGTAACATTCATACGTTGATGGAAACGCTGAAGTTAATAATTTAAAAAGTACTTAACCATAATTTATTAATTTGTTTTTAAAATTAAGATACCTGTTAGATCGTCCTAAAGTCTTACATTATATGTTATACAGGGTGTCCCGGGATTCACGAAATCGCTGAAATGCTTTAAGTTATTAATAAAGGGGGCGAACTTTTGGCAGAAAATGATCTTCAATTGTTTGCCGCAAGGGAGATAAGCTCATTTAAATAAATGTAGCAGGGCTTGAGGTGACAGCTCATTTGAAAGCGTACTTGATTTGCAATACAACCACTGTATTACTTTATAAAATCTGCACTGCAGTTTGCAAAAAATAAAGTTTTTTCTACTCCCTTAATAGAAAGTACACACTTTCGTCCCTTATATGAGGGAGGAAAGTTCTACTTTTCTTCCCACGGGAGGCAAACAACTTAGTCTCCCTAATGATACTCATCTGAATAATACTTAGACTAGAAACTTGAAATAGCTATGATAATAGTGTTTAGTTTTCTATTATTGATAGCGCCGAGGGTTACATGACCCGAGGCTATAAAAGTATTCACAACCGTGACGTCCATACCATATTTTTTTCCACTACTATAACAATTACAATCATTGAAAATGAAATGTTAAAATACAACAAACATCTGAGGAGCTAAATTTCAAAAAGAATATTATCCATTAAATTCGGCTAATGACTTATAGGTGGCGTAAGGGGCTTCAATACCACATAATTAATATACTAAAGATGAAACTGTTAAAAAAAATCTATCCAATCTAAAATAAATGTCAAAACATCGCAACTTTTCCAAAAGGATTATTATCCTATAAAGTTCATGTCAAAAAGATTTTTATTTTTTGTTTACTTATTAGTAACGAAAATCAGCTCGTTTGCTTTACTCGAAAGTATTTTATCAATATAAAATGGATATAGAAGGTGTTTTAGTGAGTGAATATAATGAAGGTAGCCGAAAAAGGCTGAAGAAAAATTTTAAAAATGAGAAAGCGAAGCAATTAAGGTAATATTCCAATAATTTTATTTATAACCCTACTTTTCTAATATTAACTCTTATGTTATAGATATGTGGACCATTTGCCTAACTTAAAAAAATTTGAACGTCCCTGCACACATAATGGGCCTACATATAAATGTTTGGAAATAAAGAGACGCGACATAATTACAGCAAGAAAAACATTCTGTGCCAAAAAATGATTTTGAAATGTTTTGGAATTTCTTTAAAACGGTTACATACGATTACAAAAAATATAAAATTTGGAAGACATAAAACAGAGACGAGGAGGAGACATGCGTTCATTAAAAAATAATGAAAAAAGGAGGTTAAAAACTTTCAAAAGGTAAACTTCATGAAAAAGAAAGCCATTATAAAAGCAATAAATCTAATAGGTTGTATTTGCCCGCCGATTTAAATATAAGAATATTGTGGAAATTGTACGATTCTTTTGTTGAGGAACAATACAAGGTAAAATACGGATTTTTTCATAAAATATTTTCTAACAATTATAATATTGGGGTCACCAGCGAATGTTTGCGGTTTCAATTTTAAAAAGAAAAATGAACTAAAGAATTGCCCTGAATTGCAAAAAAGTAATGTGATGACAGAGTTAAGAATTCACAAATTAAGAGCGGAACAATTTAATTTATTAATGAATAGCTATGAGGAAAACAGTGAAGTATTTTGTTTCGACCTAAAGCTGGTTCATAATCTGCCCAACCTGCCTGTGGGAGAAGCATATTACTTAAGGCAGCTTTCTTTTTATAATTTTTGTATTACGGATGTCGCGACTTCATCTCCATTTTTCTACACCTGGAATGAAAGCCAAGCCGGTAGAGAATCTAATGAAGTGGGTTCTGCCATTACAAATTTCTTAAATTCGCATACATTTTCCGATAATTGCAAAGTGTTACGATTATTTGCAGACGGATGCGCTGGGAAAAATAAAAATTCAATGTATGCTCTGGCACCTTGACTATCAAAAGAGGCTCCTGAGTCATTAAAATAAATTAAAGTTACATTTCCGGTTCGAGGGCACTCTTTTCTGCCCACAGTTCGGGTGTTTGGGTTTCTAGAAAAGAAGCTTAGGAGAATAGAAGTAATACTGAATGCTAAAGAGTACATCGAAATTTATAAAGAAGTTGGAACTGTGAAGAAGCTAGGAATAGATTGGACAATCAAAGATTTTAAGGCCCTTGCTACAAGCTTAAAAAAGTTAAAAGGTATAAAAGACATGAAAATAATTATATTAAGAAAAAACAATAATGGAGTTGTAAAAATGAAAATGGAACATTATTTTAGGAATGATGACTCATAGAAAAGTTTTTGAAAGTCTAACAAAAAAAGGCATAGTTTTAAAAGACTTGAATGTCAATGAAAATGTACTGAAAGTACCAGTAAAGGAAGAGAAATTGAGAAATATTAAAACATTACTCTTATTATACGACGAAAATTGGCAGCAAAACGAAAAACTTTAAGTTTTAAGGAAGTTTTTTAAAGAATTACCATTGGATGAACGAAAGTTAAACCCAGCCACCAGCCACAAGGACGATGAACCTTGTGATTGCAATGAAGATGATGGTGGTGTTCTTATACAGGGTGAGTCAATAGGACGGGCAGGCTCGATTACACCTACACATTAATGATATCGAAATGAACCAAACTAGAGGCCAAAGTGCACTTTGTAAAATTATTTTGCCATCTACAGGGTATTCCATTTTTGCAGGGCAGCCTTCGACCTAGTTTTTTTAAATGGCACCCCCTGTATAAATTTATATATTTGGATTTGCTCTCTTTTGGGCATTACAAATCCGTTTAGTGTTTGGAATTCGCTTTAACCGATGAGAAGTTGTTTATGTTTTTCTAAAATTTAATGCATTTACAGGCACTTATTTAAAAAATCGCAGAGCACTTGTTTTCTAGGATATCGGGTTGGAACTTTGCCAGATCCTAAACAACTGTCTGGGGTATCTTCTGGCGGCAAGATCGTCGATTTGCATTGTGGCATCAACTTGCTGTGGGACATTAATTTTGGTAAACTTTGAAGGGCCATACATAACTTGATTTTTTCAAATGGCACACCCTATATTTCATTACTTAGTCATATAGAGAATCTTATTTTACATCTGTTTCGCCCCTTCTATTTTTTCTTAAAACTTCATTGTTTGAGAAATAATTTGGATTTTCTGAAAAATGAACCCAGCACTCATCGATATAAACTCAATGTGCATTGAATATCAATTTTTTGTGTCATGTCAACGTCAAAGTGACATTTATTGTATGACACGTTGTAATTTTTGTCGTGAACATGAAATTTTCGCATGATGAAATAGTTTAATTCAATTGTTTTTGCTATTGATTTGTTATGCCTCAATAGAATTTAGTCACCAGCAACGGTTTGCGCTGTCAACGTGTACATAAACCATAACAACTATTTCATTATGAGAAAAATTCATTAAGAAAATGCGCTAAGAAAAATATAACGTATCGTACAATAAATGTCACTTTGACGTTGGCATAACAGAATTAAGTGATTTTCATGGCTCGCTAAGTTTATATCGATGAGATCTGTGTACATTTTTAAGAAAATTAGAATTATCTCTCAACTATCAACTTTTAGGAAAAAATATAAGGGGCAAAAAAGATGTAAACTGAGACCCTGAATAGGACTAAGTACTGAAATATAGGTGTGCCATTAAAAACAATCAAGTTATGGCACTTCAAAGTTTACCAAAATTAATGTGTCACAGCAAGGTGATGTCACAATGCAGATAGGCGGTCTTGTCGCCAGAAGATACCTCAGTCAGTTGTTTTGGCTCAGGCAAAGTCCCAACTTGATATCCCAGAAACTAAGTGCACTGCGATTTTTTTAATAAGTGCTGGCAAACGCATTAATTTTTAGAAAAACGTGAACAACTTCTGAACGGTTAAAGCGAATTGCAAAAACTAAACGGATTTACAAAGCGCAAAAAAGGGCAAATTTAAATATGTAAATTTATACAGGTAGTGCCATTTAAAAAAAAAACTAGATCGAAGGCTGCCCTGCAAAAATGGAACACCCTGTATATGACAAAATAATTTTACAAACTGCACTTTGGCATCTTGTTTGTAGTGTATTTTGGTTCATTTCGATATCATTAACGGTGTAGGTGTAATCGAGCCTGCCCGTCCTATTGACTATCCCCGTATGTTATACAGGGGGCCGCGGGATTCACGAAATCGGTGAAATATGTTAAGTTTTTGATAAAGGGGGCGAACTTTTGGTAGAAAATGAACTTCAATTGTTGGTCGTAAGGGAGGTAAACTCATTTAAATAAATATAGCTGGGCTTGAGGTGACAGCTCATTTGAAAGCTTACTTGACTTGCAATACAACTATACCTTTTCAAGTTCAAAATGAGACCAATCAATTTCATTTTGGGAAGTAACAAAATTCAAATTGAGACCAATCAATTTCAAATTGGAAACAATCAAATTCAAATTGAATTGAAAGAAATTCAATTTGAGATCTAACAATTTCTAAATGAGATTTTCAATTTCAAATTGAGATAAATCAAAATCAAGTTAACAATAAACAATTTCTATTTGAAAATACTACCAATATATATATTAACGAAATATTATTATAATATAATTTATTCATTCATGTGAAACAATCTAAGGTATAAACTACTAAACTAAAAGTACATATATTCCATGTTTAACCCAGCAGGAATACATTTTTGGATACCTGCCACAAATCTCGCATAAGAATTGACAACATAATTTTTTCTTACGTTTTCATTAATTATGCGTTCCAACCTTTGAAGGCCAAACTCTGTTTGTGTCACATTATTTCTCACTTCTCCATTCAAACTTTGTGGCATTTGTACCGCCAAATCGGCTGGTGATTATTTCTGAATTTATGTTCATGCCCATCATCATAGCAGGGGTTTTCCAATCTCCATTATTATTATAAATAGCACACAGCTGCTTCTTGATATGTACTGCTTCTTTTTTTATGTAGCGTGGATTTTTTAATAGATACATTAATTATGTTGTCATAATAAATGTTATTTGTTTACTCTCAACTTGATATTGTTTTGTGTAAACGTGATATTGTTTAGTCTCAATTTGAAATTGATTGGTCTCAATTTGTACTTAATTGGTCTCAATTTGAAATTGATTGGTCTCAATTGGAACTTGAAAAGGTATAGTGTATTACTTTATAAATTCAGTCGTATAGCTTGCAATAACAATTTTTTTTCTACTCCTCTAATAGAAAGTACACTTTCGTCCCTCATATGAGGGAGGAAAGTTCTACCTTACTTCCCACGGGAGGAAAACAACAATGATACTCACCTGAATAAAACTTAGAATAGAAACTTTAAATAGCTATGATAATAGTGTATGGTATTCTTTTATTGATAGCGCCGAGGGTTACATGACCCGAGGCTATAAAAGTATTCACAACCGTGGTGTACATACTATTTTTTTCCACTACTATAACAATTACAATCGTTGAAAATGAAATGTTAAAATACAACAAACATATGTCATCACATAAATCAAAATTTGACAATGAAGTTTTCAACGAATATATCGAAAATGAGTGCTGAAGAAGAAATGTGCTGTACACACCTGAATTGCGAGAGAGCACAAAAGGAATCTGATAACACTGGTCAACACGATTTGTATAACAAGGATCTGTGATAGTGAGTTTGATATACTGTTTCACGCTGTATTCAAATCTGCAACCAGAAATTGTCTATCACCCACACTTTAATTCCGCCCTCATGATTCAGCAAAACGAATAACATTTTTGAATGTTGCATGCCTAATATGGTTAGAGTTGCATATTAAACCTTTTCTGACATTTTTTATAATTTTGTATGGCAGTGACTGAAATTCTCTAAATTGGGAATGTACGCTACCAGGACAAGAGATGTTGGCATATGGTGATCCATTCATACTATACAAGGAGGATAGATGTTACCCAAGTCAAATCCACCCAAAAAGTTTAAAAAAATGTGCCAGAATTTTTTTTATACTAATTTTAATGTCAAATATACGATTTTTTTTTAAAACTTTGCTTGTGTATTACTTAAACACCTTGGGTGATAGGCCAAAACTGAAAACATATTTGGATTCCACAATATGAAAAGTTCTACTCATGAAAAGTATAACTACATAACTACAATCTCCTATCAAACCTCTTGTTACACAAAAAAAGTTTCATTTTGTTGACCAGTGTAATGTTTATTCGCGCCGCTGCTTCATTTCTGACCGATCCTGCTTTCCCTGTGACCGTCAGCATATGGACTCATGCGGCCAGCTAAGGTAGTGTGAATCTGCTAAGTATATACAGGGTGATTTAAACCAAAAATCGAAAAATTAAAATGCGTGTTAAAGATTGGATTTCAAGCAAAAAAATGCGAAATAACTTTTTTCCGATCAGCCTTGGTTTTGAGACATCCAGTCATGAAGTTTTCCGAAATTATTTATTTTTTGTGCATAAAATAAATTGCAAGTCATCTAAATTGCTTAGAATCAAAAGACGTATTTAATAGTTGTTGACAGTTGTCACATACTGTGGGCATTAGCTTTAATTGTTAACGTAATAAAAACAAATTTTGTCAAGAATGTGTATTTCGCGTTTTTTGCTTAAAATCCAATCTCGTACACAATTTTTAATTTTTCTAGGAGATCATTGTGGGAATGAAAGCAAAATAGTATATACAGGGTGTACCACAAAAAACATTTTCCTGAATGTCTCGATAACAAATGTTTTAATTCATTTTATAATAGCAGTACAATATGAACCAAATTTGGTATGTCATATTTTTTGATATTTTGAATAATAAGAAAGTTTATGATGCCCAGGCATCCATTTTTCGTCCGTTTTTTGCTTAAAATCCAATCTCGTACACGGATTTTAATATTTCTAGGAGATCATTGTGAGAATGAAAACAAAATAGAATATACAGGGTGTACCACAAAAAACATTTTCCTGAATGTCTCGATAACAAAGGTTTTAATTATTTATTATTTATTATTACCAACAGGCCCTTTACCTTTCGGTGCGGACTATACATGTTACATATCTTACATTACAGTTACATTACATTGTTTGTTATGTACTTGCAAATTCTTTCCACTCTCTTCTGTTCTTTGCCATTTCTCTTGCTTGTTTCACTGTCTTCCCTCTGCTGTTTATTAATTCTTCTATTTTGTTGTCCCATTATTGTCTTGGTCTACCTCTTCCTCGTTTCTTTCCTGTTTTTGCTTCCCAGATTTGTTTTGTTTGATTCGTATTTTTTCTGTATATAGTTTTGTATATATTCATTTTTGTCTTTCTGCTATCTCTTTCTTGTTAGTCAGTATATTATTCAGGGCATAGTACGTTTTTATTGTGTTGTTTATTCTGTTGCTTAATTCTCCTTCCATTTTCCCGTCTTCTGTAAGTTCTACTCCAAGGTATTTGAATTGCTCCACTTGTACAATCTGGTCCTGTCCTATCTGTATATTTATGTGTTCTTTCCGTTTTCCTATTATCAGTACTTTTGTTTTGCTGTAGTTCATCTTCAGGTTATATTTCTCTAGGTGTTTATTCCATACGTCCATGTTATATTGCAGGTTCCTCTCACTTTCTGCTATCACTACCACATCATTGGCGTATGCTCCTTCTGATATTTTAACCATTTGCATGTTTTTGTATCCTACGTTAGCTTTTAATATTTCTGTTTTCTTGCTGTTCATTATTTCATCCATAAATAGGTTGAATAGTGTTGGGCTGAGAGCTCCTCCTTGTCTTAGTCCATTATTTGTTTTAAAAGTTCTTGAAATTTGCCCCTTGTAAATTATTGCATTACTGTTGTTGTTATATATATAGTCTGTATTTCTTTCACTATCCTATTTTCTATTCCTCTCTCTTTTAGTATTAATCATAGTTTCTTTCTTGGGGTCATGTCAAACGCTTTTTCGAGGTCTATGAATCCCAGATACGTATTTTTATTATTAGCGATTCTTTTTTCTGTGATTTGTTTTATTGTCAAGATGTTGTCTTGTGTGGATCTCCCTTTCCTGAAACCACATTGCGGTTTTTCTAGGGTCTGTTCTATTATTGCTATTATTCTCTTGTTAATTGTCTTTTCTAAAATTTTCATCCCTATACTTATTAGTGTTACGCCTCTATTGTTTGCGCATTTCGTATTGTCACCTTTCTTGTATATCGGTACTATTAACGCTGTTTGCCAGTCTTTTGGTATCGTATTTGTCTTCCATATTTGGTTCAGTAGTTTCAGTAGTTTATCTTTTCCTATGGGTTCCATGTGTTTAATCATTTCTACTGTAACCTGATCTTGTCCTGGTGATTTTCCTATTTTCAGTTCCCTTATTATTTCTAGAAGCTCTTGTTCGTTGATACTCTCCGTTACTGTTTCTGTGATGTTCTTTTCGCTGTTTCTTGCCTTCTGTTCGTTGCCGCTATTTATACTTAGTAATTCTTCAAAATACTCTTTCCATCTTACTATTATTTCTTCGTTTTCCTACAACATTTTGCCTTGTTTGTCTTGTATGTATCTCGTTTCTTGTCTTTTTTCTTTTTAGGTTTTAATTCATTTCCTAATACCAGTACAATATGAACCAAATTTGGTATGTTATATTTATTGATATTTTTAATAATATGGAAAGTTTGCGATGCTAAAGCATTACTTTTTTCGTGACCATGTATGGTTTATTGTTTTTTCAAGTTTTAAAGCGTCCAATGTGAGTAAACCAAGTTTCAGACTTTTGTCCCCCTAAAAGTCAACTTTGTCCCACAGTCGCACCTTCAAATAATTTCCTGTACAGAAAACGTAGAGAACTACATCTTAAAATGTTGACTATTTGAATTTGGCTATAAAGTGTGATTTGTTAATTATTGTTGGAAAGTGTCTTCAATACATTGAAGTGAATAAAATCCATGAAGTGCCGAATGGGCGGTTGTTTTAACCACAAGTCTCGAGGAGAAATTAAATTAGTCGTTATCGGTGTTTCACTGATGTGTAATTTGAATATAATTTAAATGTACATTACTTCGGGAGCGGAGACGTTGTGGGAAAGTGCGGCGGCGCGTATCACTCCTTTGCCATGTGAACCGACCTCTCTGAGAACTTCCCTTTATTGTATAAATAAAACTAATATGTGGAACAATCGCGATCGTGTCTCTACTCATACACACTTACGGCTTAATTTAATAAAGTCGCACACACTCGAGCACACACGCTCAGTCATTTTCATAATAATGTAATAATAATAATAAAAATGGACGAAATCACTAGTTTTCTCTCGTTGGTTCTCTAAGTGTATTCAATTATAATAGCGGCTATTAATTACTTCCAAGAACATACATTTTGAAATTGAAAATATTTTTATTACATGTAATAAACGAAGCTTTCGATTTAGTATCGACCTTACCACTTAGTAGCAGCGTTTTTTTTTTTAGAACTACCAGCTAACACACACTATATAATACAGAGTTGACCATCTTGTCGAAATTAGTAACTATAAATTATAATTTCGATCAGTGTCTAACGAGCAATCGTTATCTAATTAAAATTGTCCAACACCTACTATTTTCAAACCCATAGGCATAGTCTTAGTTCTAGTAATCTTAAGCAAACTTTATTTTGCTTTGCTTTTCACTAGTACTACATGTAATTTCATACTTGCTTTGATACTAAGTCTTTCTGAGTCTAATTCTTTATTACCACTGGTTATATAGTTTGGAAGTTTACATCAAGTCCTCTAATCCTTTAAGTCTTCTAGTACAGGTTATCTCACAAAGTACTTCTGGCTTAAAAAAGTACTGCTATGTTTCATATCACCTTTGGACTTGTTTCTGCTGATTTGACTAGCTCTGTCCCATAGTTTATAACTAACCAATATATCTTGCAATTTTTCATATACGTGGGTCTTCGAGAGCTTTATTAATTTCTGGCATATGCTTTGAGAGGTGTCGTGGATTTTAATGAGGTAATCTTTTCGGTTTCATATACGTAAGTCTTCAAGAGCTTTATTTATTTCTGGCATACGCTTTGAGCGGTGTCGTAGATTTTCATGAGGTAATCTTTCCGGTCTGATATACGTGGGTCTTCGAGAGCTTTATTAATTTCTGGCATACGCTTTGAGCGGTGACGTGGAGGTTAATAGGGTAATCTTTCCGGTTTAATATATGTGGGTCTTCGAGAATGTTACTGTCTCCAAATATATTTACCGTAGTAGACATGATTAACAATTCCCCCCACAAGCTAACAGAAGTCATAAAAATATCAATTAAAATGAAAGAAGTAATATCATTTGAATTTCCTCTTTAATAAAATACAGTTATTATAAATTTAAAATGAAGTATATATAATACTCTAGATACTAGGATAATACTCTTCAGGGAATACATATAAATTATCAAAATAAAACCTAAATAATATCTCTTCGCTAAAGTGGCAAAACATTATTTAATTATGAGTAATTAATAACATAAATTTGAATTAAATGAAGATTTAGTTTAAATGAGAAATATTACAGAAATAAAACTAAAGGATAATTAAATGAAATCCATAAAATTATCGAAATTGCTGTGATAGCGAAATTCAATGTGTTAATAAATTTCATTCTAAATTTAAAGCTGAAATCTAAAAACGATAATGTTCTCCAGGGAATAAGTATAAAATATTAAGGTATAGTTTACATAATAACTTTGTAATACTATGGCAAATTATTGGTTGTTTTGTGTAATGAGTATAAAGGAGATATAAATAATAAAATCGCAAATTCAATAATATTAGTTATACGAACAATTTACAGGACATATTTAACAAAATTGTATCTATAAAAGCCTACTTAATGAATCCTGAAGTAATAGATGGAATGTGACATTGGAAGCCACAAACAGTGACATATTTCATGAAGTGGTGATATGCGTTTTGCAGTTTAGCGGGCACGTAGAATTGATCAGTGTGTGAAGTCATTGACGTTAAGTACGTCTTTATCCAAAACTAATTAACACTTTTTAAGTCAATAAAGAAATTCATTAAATTCAAGATGATGTTTAATTATTGTTTCAAAATCCTATAAAGTGAAAATGCAATTATGACATAACAGCATTTGATATGTTAATGCGATGCTATCAACTAACGTACTCGTTACTGTTAACATTTTGAGGTACGCAATACACCTGATCACATACTTACATATTTTTATCATGCTGTCACACTACTGTCACTCACTTAGAATTTTATATAAATTGAATGAAATTACAATTGTGAAAGAGATTGCAAGCCAAGCATTAGAAGCAAGAGAATCACTGCTGTCAACCAAACCAATTTGAATTGTATTTATTTGATGTTTAGCTGGTTCAAATTAAAAGCTGCCATTTCTGACATTGGCAGGCACTATAAATAAATTTATTATAAATTAAAAATAAATGTAAAAAGTTAGTATTTTCGGACAGTCGAACATACACATTTATATGGTATAAAGTTTAATGTGACAGTGACACGGGGGCGGATGGGCTATACGGGAAAATGGGAAATTTCCCGGTAGACCCGCCTAATTTTAGAAAATTTTGGGCTGGCAGACCCGATGACTATTGGGCCGGCAGGCCCGACATTATAAGTGTTTTGAGCGGTTGAGCGATATACCGAGTAATTCAAGTTTTATTACCAGGCTAAAAATGGCGACTGCTAATTGAAATAAAAATCCAAAATAAGTACACATGTTCAGATATTGATGAAGCCCAATCTGACGATAAGAAAAAATAATTTTAACCATCCGGTAGTTTATACGTTATTTCACAAAGAATTCGTAATTTTATTTATATAGTTTTTGTCAGAACATACTTTAATGCTATTCCAAACATTCCAGTGTAATCCAACTCAAAAAAATTGCACCAATAATTGAATTAAATGAATTTTGATATTGCAACACTAAGATTTATTACTAAATAGTAAAATATGACGGGTGCTACCAGTAATAGTCCCTATAATGGATTTTATGGGTTTTATGACAGGGCCGTACCTAATCCCTCAGCCTGCTGGGTGGATACCCACGGGAGACTGGCGGAATCATAAAAAGTAATAAAACGTTGCAACCGCCCCTCCGCGGTCAATGCTTTGTAGGGCTCTTGACTTACAAAATCATAAATCATACCGAGGAAAGTTAGTCAGTAATGTAAAAAATGCGTTAATTTTTTATTTCATAAATGGGTTCTATGAATAAAATACAATAGTTTAGGGCAAAAATAACTATAGAGAATATTGCCCGAAAAGATTTTTTTATTTTTATAACTGTCTATATAATTATATCGAAAAAGTCAAACTACCTTTCCGTAGATTAGTATCAGACCTATATAAATCCAAAATTTCATATTTTTTGGGCAACTCCAAATGCCTAAACAACCCATGGTAATAAAACTTGAATCACCCGGTATATGGGCCAATATAAGATAAATTTAAAATGTCATAGATATAAACGTGTCAATTAGAAATTGCGAGTAAAGGTAATATTTGTCGAACTTACACTAAATAAAAAAGTTCTTCAAAAAGAATTATTCGCCTTCTAATTCCATTAAAAAACCGTATATCTAATGATGGGGTAGCAAATATGCAAGGTGCATATAATGGTTTTGCGATCATAATTTCCCAATATACATCCAATCAATTTGTATGAGTGGTGCTGCAGTGACATACTAAATCTGGTTGTATCAGACAGAGTAAAAGCAACAATTAACGCCGCATCCTTATTTTCTCTGCTGAATTCCGTTGCTCTATTTAAAAAAAATCTCATCAGCGAATGAATAAATGGCATACCAAATCTTCAGAAATCAGATAGAAGAAAAATAAATTTAGAAGTAATCTGACAAACGCGTTAACGGGCAAAAGAAACAGAAAATAGTCGGCAACTAGTAACCACAAAAAATGCTATAACGTCAAGCAGTTTCAACGGCTCATGTGATTTCCAAATGATTTTCAATTATTGGACTTGTACCCACATATTTGCAAACCAATGGAATGGATCTATTGAGATGTCAAGAGATGATTTTGACTTGTTTGAGTGACATACAGAGTGTTCCGAAAAAAATGCCAAACTTTGCAAATTTCAAAGCGGTATAACCCTTTTTTTATGGATTGCCCCCTATTTTATGTCATTATTTGATAGGTATTTTTCTTCTCTTCAATTTGATGGGGCATATCTTATATCTGAACCCCATAGCTATTAAGATATTCAATATTGTTCACAAAAGTAACCATTTAATTACATTTCTATGCACTCAAGTAGGTCATGCTGCGCATTTTTCGCCACACGTAAGGGCTTTTCTTGATGGTATAATCTAAACCCCCGGATATACCCAATTGGGTGTAGGGGTGTATAATTCTAGTTCATAGTAAACTCCTTCCATTCATTCCTATTCATTGCTATCTGTCTAGCTTCACTCCACGAGTTTCCTTTCTTCTTTAGTATTTTCCCTATTGCACTATCCCATGTCTCTTTTGGTCTTCCTCTCCTCATTTTTCCTTGTGTTTTCATTTCCCATATTTTCTTTACTGGCACCTCCCTGCGCATCCTATGGAGATGTCCCCACCATTGCAGTTGTCTCTGTTCAATGAATTCGCCTACCGAATCTATGCCAAGTTCTTCTCTTATTTTGGTACTTTTCATCTTGTCTCTTTTCGTCACTCCTTGTACTCTTCTTAAAAATTTCATCTCCATGGCCTGTATTTTATTCTTGTCTCTCTCTGCTCTCTCTGCAAATGTCAATATTGGTCTGTACACTGTCTTGAACACCTTTATTTTAGTTTGCTTTTCAATTTCCTTCTTATTTATAAATCCCTTGCTCATTGCATAAGTATGTCTTATTTGCTTTTTCAATTCTCTTATTATTTTCTATGTCTTGTGTCCCATTCTCGTTTAAGGTGACTCCTAGGTATTAGTACGTTTCCACTTGCTCGATCTCCCTTCCTTCTATTTCAATATGAATTACTTCCTTCGTTCTTGCTACAGCCATTGTTTTTGTTTTGTTTTTATTCATTTCCATACCGTATTTTGCTATTACCTCATTCCATATTATCAAGTTTTCTTGTAAATGTTTTTCACTGTCTGTTATAATTACCACATCATCGGCGAAAGCACATTCGGACAACTGCACTCTCTCCAGATTTCGGTACCCTACGTGCAATGCTCTTGTTCTCTGCTTGGCTTCCCTGATGATTTCGTCCATGTACGTAATAAACAAGAGAGGGCTCAACCCACCTCCTTGCCTAACTCCTTCTTTAGTTCTGAATATATCTGATGTCATGTTTTTGCTGACTACACAATTGTCCGTTTCCTTATAAATACTTTTCACCGCTCTCATTAGCATGTTGTTTGCATTCCTTTCGCGCAAACATTGCCACAACTTTACTCTTGATACACTATCAAATGCCTTTTCCATATCCATGAACGCCAAATATACCTTTTTCCCTTTAGCTAGTGCCGTGCTTGTGATTTGTTTTAACGTAAATATGTGGTCTTGTATACTCCTGCCCCTTCTGAATCCACTCTGCACCTCTGTTAATGTAGTTTCTATAGTGCACCTTAATTTCTTCTCTAATATTTGTTCGTATACTTTAGTTGCTGTACATAGCAGTGTGATCCCCCGATAATTCTTGCAATCCGTATTATCACCCTTTTTAAATATTGGTACTATTATTCCCATCGTACAGTCCTTCGGTATTGTTTCTTCTCTCCATATCTGTTGGCAAATTTCTAGAAACATCTGCTCTCCTCTTTCTCCCATGCTCTTCATCATCTCGGCCGTTATTTTGTCCTGCCCGGGAGCCTTACCATTCTTTAATCTTTTGATGGCTTCTGTTACTTCTTTCATAGTTAATCCCTCATCTTCTGTATTTTCGTTGTTGCTGTTTACATCTACTGCTCTAGTTTCTGCTTGTCCCTTCCCCTTCTTTCCTGTGTCGAGTAAATTTTCAAAATATTCTTTCCATCTGTTCATAATGTGTCTTTCTTCTGTAAGTAGCTTCCCTTCTTTGTTTTTAATTGTTTTCATTGCCACGTTCTTGTCCTTTCGTAGGCTTTTGATTGATTTGTAGAATAACTTCTGGTTTCCTTTGCTATCTTTTTCTAGTTTTTCTCCAAATTCTCTCCAGCTCTTCTGTTTTGATTGTAATACCATATTTTTCACCTTTTTTCTTTGGTCTTTGTATATTTCTAAATCGGTTTCGGTTTTCCTATTGAGCAGCTTTTTCCACTTCTCCTTTTTTTTAATTTGTGTCTTGATTTCAGCGGTCCACCATGGCGTTTGCTTTTTGTTGTTGAATGTCCTATGTGTACCACATACTCTTTTAGCTGCTCTTATTATACTCTCTCTGAATGCGCTCCATTTATCTTCTATGTTCATTTGCCTATCCATGTCTCTGATTCTGTCCATTTCTTTGTTAACTTCCGCTTCGTATTCTGCTGTTATTTCATCTTTGTTTAATTGGTAAGATCTTATACTTTCATGAACGCTTTTCCTTGCCTTCTCTGTGCAATTCTTGTTTTTCTCTATTTCCCAATTTTTTTAAAGTTAAGCTTGCTTATTCATGATATTTCGAGAAAAAAATTGTAAATTGGCAACACTATCATATAATCCAAAACTAACATGGACAACAATGTAGAGGTTGAAAAATGTCATCATAAAACTTGAATAAATACATGGTGTTCCACTTAAAACAATGTTTGTTTTTGTTATACCGCAAAAGTGGGACACCCCTGTATATTTAAAAATCATTTTACGGCATATAGATTTTTAAACCAATAACTTTTTGTACGAAACCTTTTTTTTTATCTTTCACGCACCGACGACGCACTGTTGCAGGACCCTGTATATTAAAGTCATTGTGATTTTCATACATCTGTAAAATCTGTAGCCACGAATGTGAATATTTTTATTAGCAATTACGTTGAGTTTTGCATTTCCCTTGTTGATTCGCATTAGGGTAAGTTGGTAACGTGTCCAATTTTTTTTAATTTTCCATTAATTTAACCAAAAATGAATTATCAAAATTCCTACTTTATAATAGATATATTTGGTATGAATGCCCCATAAATCGTCCATTGTCAAAAACAGGGTTGGAATAAAGTATGATTTAAAAAATTCAAATATCAATGATATTTTTTATTTTTTAATATTTCTGATCAGTCGATCAGTAGATGTGATTTATATCATTTAATTTACATCACGATTTAAATCATTAGGTTATTTTTATAAATTCTTGAATGTGAACAAGAATTGATGATTTAAACAAATTTGTACCATCTGTAAGTACCATGTTATGGACCAAAAAATGGAAGAAAATAAAAATATTTTACTTACTTACAATTATCTACTTTAGCATGCTGACTTCATAGTTACATTATATTTTTAATTGTTCACCTATTGGAATGCACAAACAGTTCAAAAACAATGATTAATTAAAAAACAAAAAGATAAATTAATGATTTATTTAAAAAAATGAGTTGATTTAAATCCTGATTTAAATCTATTGATTTAAATCACACCAACACTGGTTAAAAATAAGTTTGTGATTAAAACAAGGATCAATGATACATAGCATGATACATATACTAAATAACCTGTCTAAGTATTTATTTTATATCTTTTTCCGGTGTTTATAATATTTATACATTTTAACTGAACCACCCCGTACACTTAAGCATATGTATATATTCATATGTAATTGCTTCTATCACAAATCAGCAATCATCACAGCACATTGTTAAAAAAAAAAACGAAACCCATTCAACCAATTAATCCACCGATGCGTAACTTGCCAGTTCAATTTCAAAGGAAGTCTCAAGCTTCCCGTGCCCGGTTATGTTTTTTCCATTCCTTCTGAGCACGAGCTACAGTTTTTTTCTGTGCATCCTTTTGCTTTATTAATTTTACGACGAGGAAACGGGATCCTTTATTTAATCTACCAACGTCGTAAAAGTCGACGCGCGTCATGGCAGTTCTATTCACATTTAATTAAATTCGATTATTAATCTTTATAATTGCAGACGATGCTGATAGTCTTAATGAGGTGGTATAGCTAATTTATTCATATAGGAATCGAATATGTTGCAGCATAAAGTTAAATAATCAGAAAAAATAATTAAATGTATGTTTCGAATACACTATAAGATGATATGCCTCTTTGGGTATTTAATTACGCAGACCTACGTGAAGGTGTAACGGATAATACAAAAATAAGTGATTTTTACAAAATTTGGGGTAGTAATTTTGAAAATCATTATTGTTTTGCATCAGCATCACCTACCAATTTTGAGGTCAACTTGAAATAGTGACACGAGCCAGTGTAAAGATATTACTTCTCCCGTGTCAAATTTACACTATCCCGTGTCATTTTTATATTATTTTATTTTATTTTATTGTCAATTATTATCATTTAGTATATTTGTTTCAGCTTTTCCGTTAAAGTTCTTTCGATTTAAATATAAAAGTGCAATTATGATTGAAATTATGATAATGTGTTTATAAACATTTCGACACTGACAGGTGATATATTTGATTGTTACTATTACTGTCATATAATTATCTTAGTATAACTATTTAAAAGTGTTCAACAACTAAAATATTGCATATTATACGCCGGATAATGGTTTTTAGTGGCTCTACAAGGTGACAGGCTCATTTCCTTGTATCACAAGTAAAAACCGTTTAACCGGCTTATAATGTAAAATGTATCATGTATCAAAGAACTAAGGAGGTGATCTTTATGAATAGTTGAGATAATCAATAGGTTGAATACTTTTATTAAATTTGATACCTTGTTCGAAGGACCTTATGTTGGAATGTTTTTAACTGATTAAAATCGATGTGAATGCGGACCTTGCTGCCGCGTAGGTAGCTGGTCAAGTTCTCTTATTTTGGGCAGTCCCTTAGCCGAAAAGACACACCAGATGCTGACAGTCAAATCAGCAAAGTCCTGGAAGGGTCGCCACATACTTACGCCAATAGAATTAAGCGTGAACAGAGGTTTTCAGGTGGTTTACAGCTCATTTTTTGTTTAGCACTCATTTTCACTACATTCGTTGAAAATGTCGATGTCAAATTTTGATTGAGTTAATGAAGTATGTTTGTTTTAATATGTATTTAAGTTTCAATTTTTGTAATTGATATATAAGTGAAAAAAATAGTATACGAGACACCACGGTTGTGAATAGTATTATAGACTCGGGTTTTATATCCCTCGGCTAAAATAGTATACTTCACAACCTTGGTGTATAATATACTATTGCACATTTATGCTAAAAATTAATAAAATTGTGTACTTTCTAATCAAATATTTTATAAACTCGAAACGATACTGTTATTTTTGTGTAAGTCCGTATTATTATTAATTACTTAAAGAATCTAGTGATTAAATTCATTCTTCTGTCATTTCTGACATTAAAAATTAAATTGATTGGCATTGCATAAAGTAAATGTTGCCCCGTTTCTTCATCTAATTTTACATGTAATTTTATCTAGAGACCCTATATAATACTACAATAAGAGATGACACCAGGGTACAAGAAACCAAGGCCCACCTGATCAGTTAAACTATATGTTTAATATATTGATAGTGCTAGGTTGGCATCTTGTTATAATTTTGTTATTATTCAATTGTAATTTACCAATTATTTAAATATTGAAAGAAAAAGTTCAGCAAACACACATTATTCAATTAAATTTACAATGTATATACCGGGTGTACATTTCAAAAGTAGCCAGTCTCAATAACTTTTGAATTCAAGTTAACCCGATAAAAACAAAAAATTCACCGATTGATTTTTGGACAGGGAAGTTTAAAAACAACATCTAGTAAATTTTAATTGTCACCCCCTCCTCCCTAGACACCCCCACTTTGAAATTTCAAATGGCACCGCCTACCTTGCGATACCTCATTTTAAAGATTAAAAAAACCTAATCTAGTGGCACAATAATAAAGATTTTTGTCGATTCGTTTTGGGGAAAAAAATAAATAAGAAAAATTCCAAAACAATTAATATTGAACAAATTTTAGTTCCTTTCATTGAAACAAGAAAACAAGTCAAACCAGATTTCGAGGCAGATGATAAAAAGTATGTTTAATAGAATATAAAATATTACCTCCGAAGCGTATCACTTATATTGCAAATTTTACGTTGTAATACCCCTACGTTTGTAATACCTTGTTTTAAAGTTTAAAACAAATACAATCTAGAGGTGTAATAAACATATATTTACGTCAGCACGTTTCCAAAAACAAAATATATTTTTCAAAAATAAATTAAGCAACTAGTGGCATCTGTTAAATTTGAAATATTATCAATAGGCCCTTTACCTTTCGGTGTGGGCTATACATGTTACATATCTTACATTACAGTTATATTACATTGTTTTGTTATGTATTTGCAGATTCTTTCCACTCTCAGTGGCAGTTATTTGCCTTTTCTCTTGCTTGTTTCACTGTCTTCGCTCTGCTGTTAATTATTTTTTCTATTTTGTTGTCCCATTCTTGTCTTGGTCGTTTCTTTCCTGTTTTTGCTTCCCTGATTTGTTTTGTTTTATTCGTATTTTTCATCCTTATTAGATGTCCCCACCAGTTGAGCTGCTTCTTTTCTATAAACGTTTCTATTGATTCCACTTCCAATTCCTCTCTGATGTCTTTATTTCGTATCCTGTCTTTTTTCGTTACCTGTTTTACTCTTCTCAGATATTTCATTTCTATTGCCTGTAATCTACTTTTATCTCTCTTTGTTAGCTTCTACGTCTCGCTCCTATATGTCAAAATCGTTCTGTACTTATTTTTGAACATATTCATTTTTGTCTTTCTGCTTATCTCTTTCTTGTTATTCAGTAAGTATATTATTCAGGGCATAGTACGTTTTTATTGTGTTGTTTATTCTGTTGCTTAATTCACCTTCCATTTTGCCGTCTTCTGTAAGTTCTACTCTAAGGTATTTGAATTGCTCCACTTGTTCAATCTGGTCCTGTCCTATCTGTATATTTATGTGTTCTTTCCGTTTTCCTATTATCAGTACTTTTGTTTTGCTGTAGTTCATCTTCAGGTTATATTTCTCTAGGTGTTTATTCCATACGTTCATGTTATGTTGCAGGTTCCTCTCACTTTCTGCTATCACTACCACATCATCGGCGTATGCTCCTTCTGATATTTTAACCATTTGCATGTTTTTGTATCCTACGTTTGCTTTTATTATTTATGTTTTCATGCTCTTCATTATTTCATCCATATATAGGTTGAATAGTGTTGGGCTGAGAGCTCCTCCTTGTCTAAGTCCATTATATGTTTTAAAAGTTTTTGAAATGTGCCCCTTGTATATTATTGCATTACTGTTATATATATTCTGTATTACTTTCACTATCCTGTTTTCTATTCCACTCTCTTTTAGTATTAACCATAGTTTCGTTTTTAGGGTCATGTCAAACGCTTTTTCGAGGTCTATGAATCCCAGATATGTATTTTTATTATTTGCGATTATTTTTTTTTGTGATTTGTTTTATCGTGAAGATGTTGTCTTGTGTGGATCTCCCTTTCCTAAAACCACATTGCGGTTCTTCTAGGGTCTGTTCTATTCTTGCTATTATTCTCTTGTTAATTGTCTTTTCTAATATTTTCATCCCTATACTTATTAGTTTAGTGCCTCTATAGTTTGCGCATTTCGTCTTGTCACCTTTCTTGTATATAGGTACTTTTAACACTGTTTGCCAGTCTTTTGGTATCGTATTTGTGTTTCATATTTGGTTCAGTAGCTTCAGTAGTTTATCATTTCCTATGGGTCCCTTGTGTTTAATCAATGCTGCTGTAACCTGATCTTGTCCTGGTGCTTTTCCTATTTTCAGTTCCCGTATTATTTCTAGAAGCTCTTGTTCGTTGATACTCTCCGCTACTGTTTCTGTATGTCTTCTCTTCGTTGCCGCTATTTATAGTTAGTAATTCTTCGGTATACTTTTTTCATCTTTCTATTATTTCTTCGTTTTCCTTCAACATTTTGCCTTGTTTGTCTTGTATGTATTTCGTTTGTTGTCTTTTTTCTTTCCTGCATCCTTTTATTGTTTTATAAAATAGCTTTTGATTTTCTTTTGCGTTTTTCTCCATTGTCTCCCCGAACTTTTCCCATTCCCTGGTCTTTGCTATTCTAACCTCGTCTTTTACTATTTTCCTTTTTTCCTTGTACCTTTCGTAGTTATTACTGTTTTTGACATTTAGGTATATTTACCTTGCTTTTTTCTTTTCTTTTATTTTATCTCGTATGTCCTCTGATCACCACGCTGTCTGTTGTTTCTTGTTTGTACTTTTCTTCAAACTGCATGTCTCTTGTGCTGTCTCAAGTATACTTATTTTTGTTATTCAACATTTCCTCTACTCATTCGCTGTCGTTGGCCACTTCTAACTTGGCTTCTAATTTATCTTTGTATTGTATTGATGTTTCTTCATCTCTTAGTTTGTATGCTCGTATCTTCTTGTAGTTTACTGCTATAGTTGGTCGCTGTATTTTTCGGTCACAGTCTTGATAGTTTTCCTTGAGTGTGGTCACCACTGGAAAGTGGTCACTTCCTATTTCGTAGCTTCTCTTTACTCTTGTGTATATTATTTTGCTCTTTCTTCTTTGTTCTGTTAATACGTAATCTATTATAGATTTTTCGTTCTTGCTTATCACTTCCCTGGTGTATTTGTGTATCTCCCTGTGGTTGAATAGTATGTTCGCTATTATTAGATTGTTCAATCTACAATAATCTAGCATTTTCTTCCCATTTTCGTTGATTGTGTCTTGCCCGTATCTTCCTCTCATCGTATCGTTATCTTTTGCTTCCTTGCCAATTCTGCTGTTGAAGGCTCCTGCTACATATATTTCTCCAATGGCATTTTCGGTTGTTTCATTGAACTGATCCCAGAATACTTCTTTGTTGCTAGCCGAGGCGTCTTCATTTGGTCCATATACTATAATTATTGTTCTGGTTCTGTTGTTTTCTTTTAGTTTTACGGTTAATATCCTTGGTGATATTGCTTGCCATGATTCTATTTGGTGTTCATTGTTCTGTGCATTATGCATCCTACTCCTGCGGACGCCCTTTTATCCTTGTCTACCCCGCTATATATTATTTTGTTATCTATATTATTATATTATCTTACTATTATATACGGTATCCAATTATCTTATGCATTGCACCATCTGCCGAGATTCATCAACAAAGTTTGAACTTTTTATGGGCCGCTGTGTAACAGAATCGAATTTAAAAAGAGCGGGGAAATGTAATAAATTGCTGTCAGTCTTTTTTTTATATAACGTAAAAGTGGTGAGTGATGATTATGATAATTTAATTTGTATTGAATCATTTCAAGTATATTTATTTTATAACCGATTGTTTCTTTGTCTTGCTGTAATCAAATTGGTGTTTATGTAAACCTATACAGGATGTCTCACACAAGTCGTTGGTTAAAAGTTTATGCTTCACGAATAGTAAATATTTTAATGATGAATTAATACACAAATCAAGAAATTATGAATTTATTCTACATACAAGTGGAAGAGAATTATTCTTCGAACTTGTAGAAAATGTAATGAAACTTATTTCCATTTACCACCAATGAAAGAAACGAAATTTCGAAAATAAGAATCAAATTTTCTTCATACTGGATATTTAAATGGCAGAAGAATTATACGAAACCCGGTGACAGATAAGGACACACAGAAAATAGGTGGTAGACATTATTTCAGCCTACTTCCAAGTGTATCCATACGTATATCAGTTGTTGTCAAGAACATTTGGGCATTGCTAAATCTTTAATGCAAAATTCTCTGCATGTAGAATAAATTAACAATTAAGGAATTTTCAAAATAACTGACAAACCACTTTTAGGGATAGGTTTGTTTTATTCTATTTTGTAGAAATTTGTTCAGTATGTTGTCCCGTCATTATGTCATTCCATTAAATAAAAATATGACGATTTGAAAAGTGAACCTGCAAATAATTGAACTTGAAATATTACTAGTGAATTATCAACACATACGAAGTATTGCAATGTATTGCAATTGCGAAGTATTGCGAAGTATTGCAATCCATGTTTCAGCTACAATATGCAAAAAAAAAAAAAGTTTCTATTTCATTCATGACAGAAATTATGGATATTTTTTAAATGGTCTATTTGAAGCAAACATTACTGAATTTACTACGTTTTTTATCACTTTTTTTCGTTAAACATGACTGCAGCTTCGACCACAACTAGATCATTCTCAAGTGATTCAAAATACAAGAATGTTCGTGTTTAACGAAAAAATAAAGTGAAAAAAAAACGTAGTAACGTGTTTCATTTTTGTATCATCAATCATAATTATCATGATTTGTATAATGATTAATTATCACGTAGTAAAGGCTTCCTCCATGAACTTTATTACTGAATTTATTATTTTCCTCAAAAACGATTAGAGATAAAGTGCTCTATACACTTAATAAAATGTGTTCAGAATTGAACGAGAAATCTGAATATGTAAAAATATACAGGGTGTTTTATTTAAAATAACAAAGTTGATGGCCACTTCCAGTAGAAGCGGAAATGATTGAAACAATTGCATTTTTTATTTTGGAAAATCACGACACACCATATTTGTATGAAATTAAAAAAAAAACAACAGCAACCACATACACTTCTAACCAACGAATTGAGTGATACACCCTGTATGTTTTTTAAAAGATAATTGAAGCTGCTTTGCTGTATACGGCATTTGATTTACTTTTCCAAACATGTTTGACTAAAACATGCATTCTATCAGAAAGTTTGAATGGAATATGACACATAGTAGATTTTTGTTTTTGTGTTGATGTTGAATATTTTCTTTTAATTTGTAAACTTTTGGATGTAGGGTGGACTTTGTAAAATGCTCAAATGTTACTCAAATTTGACGAGTTGACGAGTATGAGTTTTTGAAAAGAAAAGAACCTGTCTTTTAATATACTTATTGTTTGAAATAGTGTATTTTTTTACCGTGTTTTCTGTAGATTTTGATAATTAAATCTGGCGGATAGCAATTGTTTTCGAGATTTGATAAAAATTTCTTAAACACTACTAATCCTATATACCGGTCTACCGGTTTACCTGTATATTGCCAAATACACCTTAAAATTTTGTACCGGTAATTTTTTTTTTCGGTAATTAAGTAAATAAAACATCTGGCTTCGAAGTTTAAGTAAGTACAATATTCGTACCATATTGTCCATGCATACGCTTTATCGGTTAGAACTTACAAATATATACAGTACGTCTCTAAATTACGTAGACATGACTTAACCACAGATTACTGGGATACAAAAAAGACGATTTAACGAAACTTATCTATATACAAATGCGTTTGGTTTAGGCAGTATTCTGCTTCAAAGTTAATTTTAAAAAAAACAAAATTTGCCTATAACAAGAGAACATTTACATTGATTTGGAAGTTGTTTGGTATGACACTCTATACTGGTATAACTCATATTTTGATATAATATTATTATTATCAGTAGACCGGTTGTCTACAAAACAAGGGTGGCCCAACATTAATATATTCATATTTTTTAATGACAGAACAAATAAATTTAAAAAAAATCAAATCGGACGCAGGCATTCATTATTAAGTATTTTTGTATCTTTATAGTTTTTGATATCTGTTACAAATATCAAAAACTACAGATATCAGCAAAAAAAATAAAATATGAGTGACTGCTCTACACTCGTTTGGAAACAAATGTAATCTAGTTACCGGATTGATGATGGTTTATTCACAATAATGAATATAAAGTACACGTACGCCGATAAAACAGATATGTTGCTGGTTTTAGGATTTTAGGAGCCTTAATAACGAGGAAGAAATTTTGGATACTGTAGCAATTGCTTCATCCATACGATATCCAAATAGTGCAAGAGCTTTTACCAACTGATTATGACCTACGTTTTGCGTTTTGCCGATTTATTCAGGAAAAAAGAGCTGAACATACACTTTTTAGGTAGAAAATTCTGTTCACTGATGATTTGTTTCCAAACGAGTGTAGCGCAGTCACTTATATTTTATTTTTTTGTGTCGAAACTGTAACAGATAACAAATACTATAAAGATACAAAAAAACTTAATAAGGAATCTAAATTTATTAGCTTTTGTCATTAAAAAATATGAATGTATTAATGTTGGGCCTCACTTGTTTTATACACAACAGGTTTACTGATAATAACAATATTATGTCAAAATATGAGTTATACCCGTATAAAGTGTCATAGCAAACAACATCCAAATCAATGTAAACGTTCTCTTTTTATAAGCAAATTTTGTTTTTTTTTTAATTAACTTTGAAGCTGAATACTGGCTCAACCAAACGCATTTGTATATAGATAAGTTTTTTAAATCGTCTTATTTTTTTATCCCAGTAATCTGTGGATAAGCCATGTCCACGTAATTTAGAGACACCCTCACACACATCGACACAGCGAAAAAAATGTTGCAGACAAATGTTATAAGATAGTTCAAGGATTTTATAAATGTTTTATTTTCAAAAATCCATCTATTGGTTTTCAAAATATCTTGCTTTGAAATTTTTGATCGGTCGCCATTTTGTTATTTGATAAAATAGAAAATAATTGTAAATACAAAGGTTTTAGAGAACCGAAAGTGCATGTTGAACGTTTTTGTACTTTTTAAATATTCCTTAAAATAAGGGAGTGATGACGAGTTTTCGAAAAACAAAAGAACGCCAATAACAAGGAACTTAGGCTCCAATTAAAAAATTTGAACTAAGAAAAGTTGTTTGTTTCAATGAGTTCTAACTGCCATTTTCGGGTGTTACAACTTAGTATTAACACCCTGTATATATATATATATATATATATACAGCTATATATATATATATATATATATATATATATATATATATATATATATATATATATATATATATATGAAGCTGGTTACGTCTTCTATGTGTAGTTCTTCTCTTATTTTGGTGTTTCTAATTTTATCTAGTTTCGTTACTCCAATTGTTCTTCTAAGGTATTTCATTTCGGTTGCTTGAATCCTATTTTTATCTGCTTTTGTTAAAGTCCAGGATTCGCAGCCATATGCCATGGTGGATCTGTATATAGTTTTGTATATCTTGATTTTTGTATTCCTCGTTATTTCCTTTTTGTTGATAAACGACTTTCTCATTTCGTGGTACAGTTTCATTGTTTTTGCTATTCTCGTGTCGATCTCTTTTTGCATGCTTGCGTCGCATTGCATTTCTACTCCTAAGTACTTAAATGATGTTACTTGTTTGATTCTTGAATGTTCCACTTTAATTTTTATATCTTCCTGTTCTCCTATTACCATGACTTTTGTTTTATTACTTCATTCCTTTTCTTTCTAGGGCTGTGTTCCATTCTCTTAAATTCACTTGTAGGTCTATTTTTTTCTCTGCTATTATCACTACGTCGTCCGTGAATGCTCCTTCTGATACTTCTACTTTCCGCATATTCCAGTGTCCAACTCTGCATTTCTTTGCCTTCTGTAAACAGCTTCTCAATATTTCATCCGTATAAGTTATGAACAGCGTTGGGCTAAGCGCACCGCCCAGTCTTAACCCGTCGTTGGTTTTAAATGGCTCCGACTGTTTGTTTGTTGTAAATGACTTTGTTATTGTTGTCTTTGTATATAGTCTTTATTACTTTTATCAGCTTGTTTCTAACACCTCTCTGGCTTAATATTGTCCACAGCTGGTTTCTTGGGACTCGATAGAATGCCTAGGGCGATAAAGCCAAGGTATATATTTTTCTTATGTTGTCTAGCTTTTTCAATGATATGTTTTACTGAGAATAAGTGTTCCTGTATGCTTCTACCTCTTCTGAAGCCGCTCTGTGCTTCGTGTAAAGTGTTTTCCAATGTTTGCTTAAGCTTTTTGTCCATAATTTGTTCATATATTTTCATCGCCGTGCTGATTAAAGTTATTCCTCTATAATTGCTGCATTCTCTTCTATCTTCTTTCGTGTATACTGGGAGTATTAGGGCTGCTTGCCAATCTCTTGGTGTTTTTCCGTATCTCCAGGCATTGTTGTATATTAGTCGTAGTATTTCCACTTCTATATTCCCCATATTTTTATTCAATTTTGTCTTTATTTGATCTTGTCCAGCAGCTTTACCATTTTTGAGTTCTTTTATTACTCCTTGCAGTTCTATCGCTGTAATTCCTTCATCTGCTTCTTCTTCCGCTGTTAGTTTCGCCTCTTTCGTATATGTTTCTTCCTCTTCTCCTTCCCCTAGTAGTTCTTCAAAGTACTCCTTCCATCTTCTCATCTTGTCATTTTCACCAGTCTGCGTTTCTCTTTTCTTTCTCATTATATGCCCTATGTCTTGTTGCTTCTTTTTTCTGTTTGCTTTTAGCGTGTTATAGAATAATTTCTGATTTTCTTTACTATTTGTTTCCATTATTTCGCCAAACTCTTTCCAGGCCTGCTTTTTTGATTCTATCACTCTCTCTTTTACCGTCTTCCTTTCCAGTTTGTATTTCTCAAAGTTTTCGTTTGATCTTATATTTAAATAGTTCTTCCATGCTCCTTTTTTACGTTTTATTTCCTGCTTGATTTCTTCGTTCCACCATGCTGTCTGTCGTCTACTGTTTCTGTAGCTGCCGCAAATGTCTCTTGCGAGCGCAGTACAGTTTCTTTGAATTTATTCCATGTTTCTTCTATGTTGTTGTTTTTCTTGTAGATTTTTATGTCTTTTTCCAGTTCTGCTTCTATACTTTCTCTATACTTCTTTTTCACTACATCTTCTTGTAGTTTATTATTTATTATTATTGTAGTTTATTCTTATTATTATTATTATTAAATGTTCATTATATCTGCGAGTCTTACAGGTATGAAACTTACTAAAAGTATAAACACTCATAAATAAAGTACTATGAAACCCAAAGTTAACATTAAATCAATAAATTAAATTTCTTATTGCATGTTTTGTCAATATTTAAATATTTATGTTAAAATTACTATTAGTAATTTGTCTTAGTAATAAATGTGAAGCACGAAACAAAAATTCTAGTAACCAGTACCTACCTACCACCTACCATTATTGTTATGTTGTCATATAGAAAAAAAAAATTATATATATATATATATATATATATAATTACCGTTGAAAATCCGAATTTTAATCATGATATCGTCTGCGATCCCCGAGGGATAACGGTCACCTCTTCTCGAGCATCGAAGTTATCCCATGATAAATTTTAATACATATCCAAAATTTCCATATGCTAATGGCTCATGTGCAAGAGGCGGCCGCAAGAGCGGCAGCACGTACATATTCACGTGTGCCCACCAACATGGAGCGCTTCTTGTAAAGTAGCGCCGGAGTTGAATAACCGGTGATGACCATCCGTGTGCGTCGTATTAGCTCGGATGTTTGAATGTGTGTTTAGCTGAAGAAGTGGCCGTGGGCTGAATCAGTGCCCTCCGACTTCTACAAGACGTCCGTGCTCTTGGCATTGACACAATTCCGATTACTGTCCTCAAAAACATCACCACCGAAATATAAAAAAATATTCGTGCAATTCTTTACTCACAAAAACAATATTTATACCCACCATTTTTCTTATAATGCCCCCTTCAAAGTACACCCCTTCGGAAAATTCCGCCGTTTATTCTTTTTATAATGCCCCCTTCAAAGTACGCACTTTCCAAAAATTCCGCCGTTTATTCCAATACTCAAAACACTTCTGAAACGCACATTTTGGTACATCGTTCAGCTTCTCCAGCGATTTTGGGTATTAGTTCATTTGGATGCTTTGATTGAGCCTTTGTTTCAATATCATAACCACGTCACCTACGCCACGTGACCCACTAAGATGCGCTGAAGCTATATTAAAACATTGGCGATATAATCTACCATTTTCTGAGCAATTCTTTTACGACGCATATTTTGTTCAAACTTTACCAATTTATGAACAAATTTTGCTACAACTCGCCTCATGCCCAAAACATTGAGGAACATTTCTTCGCATGAACCAAACGATATACCAACTACTTCGGCAATCTTTCTAATTGTAATTCAAACTGCGTGTAACTTCTTCGATGTTTTTTCTGGTGATTGAAGTTTTGGGTCTCCGATCGCTATCATCATCTTCAACTGATTATCGACCATCTTGAAAGGGTTTATACCACTTGCAAATATCTCTTTTAATCATACCCGACTTACTATATGACTTCTGCAACATTTTCATTACTTTGCAGCACTTGATTATTTTTTTCACGCAAAATTAAATGCATATTCGTTGATCTCTCATTATGAAAAGAAAAAATGCCGAATATACAGAAACAGCACTCTTGAATTTGAATGTCAAATCTAAAATACACATCCAATTGATATAATCGTTAAAGACAGGTTATCCAACATGTGAACCATAAAGTTTATCAGTCCGACAACTGTACCGCGTAAATTTCGAAAATTGCACTAATTTTTTTATCATACCTCGTAGAAGTTGCTGGTCTAATTTTGGGTAGGCGATGTGTACAAAGTTAACGGTTTGAACGATAAACTTTATCAGTCCGACTAATGTACCTGGTGAATTTCAAAAATTGCACTAATTTTTTTATCATACCTCGTAGAAGTTACTTGCTTAATTTTGGGTAAGTGATGCGTAGAAACTTAACGGTTTGCAAAATGAAAATTTAGATCAACTGAGCAAAACACGTGTATTGTAAAACTATCGATATCAGGTCCAGTCAGACTTCCACCCTAAGAATTCACTATTATCGGTGACGATTGTCAATGCACTAACGTTTTGCAGATATTGATTGTGCAATTCTTGTAGGTGATAAGGATTGTGTGCAGACCAAGAAAGATATCAAATAAAAGGGCATGGATGTGATATTTAAACCAGGACCCATTCCATCGCACATAAGATCTGTGTTTTTTTAATAGAGGTTTTAACTTTTGATATTTTTTTATTTACATAACTAATAGTAATATACAGGGTGTTACAAAAAAAACTTTACATGCTTTGAGAGGTGATAGTAGAGATCAAAAAACGAAACAAATGCTAATAAACCCAGGTCCAATAATCAACGGTATATATATATATATATATATATATATATATATATATATATATGGCCTTAGACTCCTAGCGGAGTATTAGCCGTTCCTTTCCTGGAGCTCTTTTGATCCTTTTTTTTGCGGTGGATCAGTCCACATTTTCTATTTTTCCTTCATAAGTTCTTGTGTGTTTTTGTTTCTTGTATTATTTTCTTCCATTCCTTTCTCTCTTGCACCTTCTTCTTCCATTCTGTGACTTTCATTATTCGCATATCTTCATGTATTTGGTCCTGCCATCTTATCTTCGGTCTTCCTCTTGATCTGCTGAGTGGTGGTTTCCAGCTCGTGATTTTCTTCAATATGGGGTCTTGGCTCCTTTGTATGTGACCATACCAGCTGAGCCTCCGTGCTTTTATGAACTTTACTATATCTTCCTCTTCTAGAATACTTTTTATTTCTTCGTTTCTTAGTGGTCTGTGCTCTTGGCCTTGTATTTTCTTAGGGCCCAGTGATCTTCTTATAATTCTTCTTTCCAGTATTCTCAATCTTTCTTCGTCTCTTTTGGTCAGGCACATTGTCTCTGCTGCGGTATCAACGGTATTGGAAATATAAAATTTTGAATTTTTAATTACACATTCCAATTTGAATGAATGTAATAATTAAAATACCGTAAAACAAAAGTTGTCCTGTTGACAGTGACAGTTAGTAAGTCAGTATAGTTATGCAATAATTGCATTTTCTTCAGCAGAATATGCCGATAAACATTTGTGAGATGGCGAAGCTCAACAAAATTCGCGTGAAGCTAAAAGCATTTATCAGGGAAGATTTACTTTCAGGCATGTTCCATCACATAAAACTTTAGTGAGCCAAAAATATACGCTTATTATGAAACGCACCCACGCAATAAAGTTACGAATATTGTGAGATTTTTTAAATTTTTTAAACTCCATGATTTATTGCAATCTGTCTTACATGACAATAAACAATAGTTTTATATTACATTGACATAGAAGGAAGTTGCCCAGTGGCAACACCAGAAAATATATTTACATGAGTAGATATTTTGGATCAAATTATCATTACACTGTACGCTGAGGAAGGTCCAACTGGTCGAGCCGTTTTAGTCTTTTAACACTGGGTATTATGAGGAGGTCCTTGGCCAGGGTGTTGGGGTGATGACTGGGGCGATGGAGATACCTTTGACTTGAGGAGGCTATTTCTTCATTGATGGTGGAGATGTGTAGGTCCCGATGAATCGCTTGATTTTGTACGTACCATGGTGCATTACATACAATCCGTAGGGTTTTTGACTGGAAGCGTTGAATTTTCGTGATGTTGCTATGGCTGGCAGATCCCCATATCTGAATACCATAAGTCCAAATTGGTCTTAATATTAAGATTATTTAGAATTTAATATTTAGATATTGAAGCATATTAATGAATATCCGCGCTTTCGATAGCGGGGTGATTTTCATCAGTAATTAATATGGCAGACTTAATTCCCGGTATTATATGTCAACTAAACGAATATAATATCGTTAACTAATCACAACGAATTACCACAAAATCTATACCACGATCACAATTACCCATATCATATCAGGCAATGGCTGGTGGCAGCTGTCGGTCTAAAAGACTTAGGGCCGATTCCACCAAAAAGTAAACTGCGTTTAAAATTTCTTAACCCGAGTTCACATCTTTAACTGTCATTTTTTAGTTTCACCAACATATTAATCGCGGTTTCATATCTAAACGGCGTTTAAAAAGTAACTGGCCATTTTGGCCAGTAAAACGACTAAACGAAGCTTAATGATAGATGTCAAGTGTCAAATAGTTGAAACTGGTATACGCGAATTCTGTCACGTCACATTCCTTTGAGTAAAATGGCATTGGAAAGAGTATTTGAAATGGTATTTGCCGAAACGTCCAGCGAGGAAGAAGACGACGAATTTGTCATTCGCCGACCTCGATGGATCTGTAATCGAGAAGACCATTTTGATGGTTTAGACGACCTTGATTTTATAACCCAATTTCGGTTATCAAAACGATCAGCCATGGAAGTCCTCGAGCCAATAGAGCACCAGCTGGAATTTCTCTTCAGCTCTCAATCAATGGGTCTTCTTTATATGTTTTAAACGGACCCTTTAAACCCTGAAAAATGGACAGTTTATGTAGCACCATGTTCGGATATACAATATTTTTACATGCGCATCAAAGAAGTTACTGTATTTGTTGTTACTATGATGCACGTTGATATTATTGTTACACATACCTGTTGTCACCCAAGCTATGGTCTATTGGGTTAAATAGCCTTTTGCCTTTTTTAAATTCTCCCACAAATTCCTCGGCACTACAGGGTCTCGGGGCATATAAGTAGATTTAAAATAGAACTCATAGGCAATTGATGCCCATTGATCTAACTTTTTAGGACACTTGCCCTATCAGTTTTTTTGCATTCTATTACTTGTTTATGCTTTGGTGAATACGTTTTACACTGTTTTCTATACCGCGCGTTTTTTTTTATCTCTGAACATAGGATATGTTGAGTTTTAAAACGACAGTATCAATCATACACTAAAATTTAATGTATGCAACCAAATTTACTAGCGTGGGTAACTCAATTATTTAAAAAAAAATGACAAATTCATAACCCATTTAATAAAACGTCAAAACAGTAGACAGAAAATGTATTCAACGCAAGAAAAGATACAATCTGGACTGATCTGGACAGTGCATCTGTACCAGTGCACAAATACAGAGCACTGGTAACAATGTGGCATTAGTATACGGACTGTGCGCGATTTATTTTCTGTGCATTATCCTGAGAAACCAATACCATCAATCGGAACAATTAGTAATATAATCGCCAAATTTAAAAGTAGATAATGCATCTCCGGTAGTCATCATAAATTAACTACAAGATGCCACGTTTTGACTGAAGAAATGCAATTAAACATGTTAAGCTATGCTGAAGAAGGTACTGATGAAGAAAATTTAAATACTTTCTTGCGTTGAATATATTTTCCGCCAACAATTTTGACGTTTTATACGTTACGTAAATATACGTTAAAATTATAAAAAATATCCTGAGACACCAATCCCATCATTCCTGTTCAAATAGGAATCATCAACTGTTAATCCCGAAATAGTAACTCATTTGTGAAAGTGCCCTATTTAAACACTTTCTTGCATTGAATACATTTTCTGTCAATAGTTTTGACATTTCAAATGATCAAGTTGCACGTGCATGTAATTTTGGTTGAATAACTGGTTGCAATTGATACTGTCGTTTTAAAACTGAACATAGTCTATGTTCAGCGATAAAAAAAAACGCGCGGTATAACGCGATTACATGTGTCACTGTGTCATCGACTGTCACTGTCACTATCCTTCAACTTTTGCAGTGTTGCCTACTTTAATTTACGTTAATCTAAGATTCACTAAACTCGGTTATCTTGCGCAACACATTTCGTGGTGAAACGGATAATTTTTAATCGAAATTAAATTTGACGTTTACATTAAACCAAGTTTACAGAAACTAAGTTTTATTAGACGGTGGTGGGGTCAGGCCTAAGGAAGCATATTAAGGAATATACGCGCTTTCGATAGCGGGGTGATTTTTATCAGTAATTAATGTAACATACTTAATTCCCGGCATTGTATGTCAACTAAACGAATATAATATCATTGACTCATCCCAACAAACCACCTCGCTGTGACATCATTAAAAATCAATAACAAGGCTGGCCACCAACGGCGATTTGAGAATGATCACCAACGGAATGATGATCCGCGCGCGGGGTTAATGTGTCAAACGTGTTAATGACGGGGTTAATGTGGGAACGGGTTAATGTCACAAACGACGACACGAACAAGTGTTGACAACACCGGCAGCATCCACCTACGCTCGGTCAACCATGGGTCACTCATGGCAAAACGGGCAAAAGAACAAGTATTAAATCCGCTCGAATCAGAACAGTACATTCAATTATTAATAGTCTTAATTAATAGTGAACTTTGAATAAATTGGCACAGAAATAATAGAGAAATAGACTGACAAACACACTCATAATTATCACATTGACAAGTAATTCGAATTATTAAACGCACACGTGTAAACAGGGAGAATGAAATAAACGAAAATAAGGGACAATTTAAATAAACATAGTATGAATAATAGCCTCCAAATTTTCCAAATAATTAACAATAATCTTATCAATCAACATAGACAATGGAACTCCTGGGTGACATTATTGTGCACACAACCACAATCATGTGACTTTGGAAGATCTCGATATATCATTTTTAATCGTCCGTTATTTATGATGTTTCAAAATCTTTATCCCGTATCTATCGTCCGTACTTGGACTTGAGTACGACTCAAGTCGTATATTTGGTTGCGTTTGGTGCATAAAAGTATATAGAAAGTACGCAACCAAATATACGACTTGAGTCGTACTCATGCTCAAGTACGGACTATAGATACGAGCCTATGTGGTTCTATTTTTAATCATATCAATCAACATAAACAATGGATCTCCTGAGTGACATTATTGTGGACAAAACCACAATCATGTGATTTGGGAAGATCGCGAAATATCATTTTTAATCGTGCATTATTTACGATGTTTCAACATCTTTAAGTGGTTCTATTTTTAATCATATCAATCAACATAGACAATGGAACTCCTGGGTGACATTATGTAGACACAACCACAACCATGTGATTTGGAAAGATCGCGAAATATAATTTTTAATCATGCGTTATTTATGATGTTTCAATATATTTAAGTGGTTCTATTTTTTATCATATCAATTCCCGTAGTTGAATGGAATGAATGAACATGGTAATAAATGATTTGAGAAACGAAAGATGCATGTGCATGTATAATGGGGCATTGCAAAATAATATGGTAAATTTTTTTTTTTTATTATTACAACGGCACCCTTTGTATGTTATGACAAATGTAAAAACCTCTTTGTATACCAATTTTCAGATCGATTGGACAAATCTAGACCCCCGCCCACGTGAAAAGTAAAAGATGTTTTCTTTTCAGTAAAAATGGCTGACAGTGACCCGACCTTATTAAACCGATGCCCAACTCTCAGGAAAGATCAGATTAATGAAACTCCAGAGGCCTGGTTAGTAGGAAAACTTTTACTGGATCTAGTACCCCAGAAGGGATGTCAGCTTCCAACCAATGGAGATGTTTTACGTCTGTTTCTGTTTTTAAATCGTGGTCCCATGCAACAGTATAAGAAAGATCATGTTGCGAAAACCGTAATTGAGAAGGTGGAGAAGTTTTGGGAGCTGGCCGGTATTCCTACCACGCCTATTAGAGCTGGACATGCTAGTGCGAAGCTTAACAAGCTTGTCGTGCAATACGAAAACTTACGAAAACACAAGACACGAAAATGCTTTCCGGGTGAGAGTGATAAGTTTTTAATGTCTCTCAATGAACTGTTTGATGTGGCACATAAAGACGCTGTTAGTATGATTGAACATGACACTTGTCGAACAATAAAAATGATGGTGGGGGACAAATTGTTTTTACAAGATCAGCGATCAGATCGAAAAATGGAATTGGCAGGTCTTGATAAACAACATTTTACAAAAGTGCAAAAGAAGCAACATAGAAATGAACAAGAAACTAAAAGAATTCAGAGGGAATAGCAGCGACGCCTAAAAGAATCAACCATAACCACCACCACCTCCACCACCAGTAGCAGTACTTCCACTAAGTGTAATCGCGATAAATTAATACCTGAACCTGAACTTCAATGTGAAGACCTTCAACACATAACTGAAGAGATGATTGATAATCCTGAATCTGATCCTGACTTTGTGCTTCCTTCGACTGGTAGTGCTGCTGGTGCTCGTCCTAAGGCTAAACGTTCTACATCTGTTGTTCTCAACCTACCTCGCAATCCATTTAGCAGCACAAAGATTTCGACAATGGGAGACAGGCTGAACCTCTCAGCTGGACAACGAACAGCATTTATGGGTGCAATCCTTTCTGAAGGCGGAGTCCGCCCCCATGAGACAACTCTATCAGTTAAAAGTACCTGGAGAGCGGGCAAGACCATTCGAAAATCTGTCGCTGAACAGATTAAGTCTAAATTTATTCCCCCAAAGCATTGTACATTACATTGGGATGGTAAGCTTGTTCCAGACATCAAAAAAGAAAATAAAGAACGCCTTGGGATTCTGGTGTCTGGTATGCCAGACTTTGAAGAAGGGAAACTTCTTGGCGTTCCTGTAATCACCAGCTCCAAAGGAGAAGAGCAGGCTAACGCCACTCATTCCCTGGCTAACGAGTGGGGGCTACGTGATAATGTGCGGACTCTTGTTTTTGACACGACGGCATCAAATTCAGGCAGAAAAATCGGGGCATGTGTAAAACTTGAGGAACTTTTAGACAAAAAGTTACTTATGCTTGCTTGTCGTCACCATGTTTTTGAGAGAATCTTGTGTGCAGTTCACAAACAGTTGTTCGGAAATACATCTGGCCCTGATAATGCGGATTTCGTTCACTTTAGAGATTCCATTTGGAAGAATATAAACACGGAAAATGCATTTAAAACCCTTTCAATCAATGACCGATCAATGAAAAGTAGAAAAGAGGATGTTATTCAATCGTTAAAATACATTCTCGCTATTCCTGATAGAAATAATCAACTTCCACGAGATGACTATAAGGAATGCGCTGAACTAATGATCATGCTTCTTGGAGAAACGCCCGACCGAGGTAAATATTGGCCAAGACCTGGAGCTGCACATCATGCTCGATGGATGCCATCTATTTTGTATCCAGCAAAAATGTTTGCTTTTAGTGACCAGGCAGGATATGACGAGGCCATGATTGCGAAACTAGAGGCACTCTGCAAATTCAATGCTTTCTATTACGTGGAGAAATGGCTTTGTGTATCTGTCGGGTCCGACGCACCATACAATGATCTCCAACTGTGGCATGACTTAAAGGAATACGAAAAATATGATCCTCAGGTTGCTCGTGCAGCTTTAACTGCAATGGAAAGACACTACTGGTATTTGACCGAAGAGTGTGTAGTATTCTCTCTGTTTTCAAATCGTGTATCGGAAACTGAAAGGAAACAGATTGCTAAGCAATTGACGCGTACATCACGACCACAGAAGTTTACAAGAGGTCGGCCAATCTTTCCTGCTTTGAACTCAAACACAAAACTTACAAATCTCATTGGTCCCAATTCCTGGTTCTTGTTTGAAGCTATGGGAGTTGACTCCTGCTGGCTTAGCACACCAGTTAATCAGTGGAAACTAGATCCCAATTTCCGGGAAGCAGAAATGTTCGTTCGACACGTGAAAGTAGTTAACGATATTTCTGAACGGGCAGTTAAATTGATTCAAGACTTTGCCACCAGCATCACAACTGATGAACTGCAGAAGCAATACCTGTTGCAAGTGGTAGAATTTCAAAGGAAATCAATACCAAATTTCAAAAAAAGCACCGTACTGACAAGTGACGAGTGATTAAAACATTGAGAAATTCAAACATGTCATGTTCTGTTGTGAATCCGCATCTAGAGATTGTAATAAAATGTTTATGTTTGTTGCTAAATAAACCACATATTACAAAATAAAGTGTAGTATATATTGTAACTGTACTAATCATATGTCTAAATTTCAATCGACGTGGGCGGGGGTCTATTTTGAACCAAATGATCTGAGCTTTGATATTCACTTTTATTTTGTTAAGTGTCACAAGATCGAAACAGTGCATTTGATAAATATTTCGAAAAAAAAATGTTTGTAATGCCCTAATGTATAACAAACTCACGCAAATAAACTTCGCAGTCACAATCAATTAAAAAAAATAAAAATAAAATGAATAAGGCAATTTACAAATTCCTCATAAGGTTAACGAATCATAGAAAATAAATCAATTCACGTCATCATCCAAAACCTGTGTTTTATTTCCCTGTATGTAACAATTACATAAATAAATCATCGTCAACCTGTGTATTATTTCCCTGTATGTTACCAACTCAACGTGTCAATAATTGAATAAACAAAACAAACCCATTAACCTGTGCTTTCTTATACTCATCCATGATTTACGTTTTCTAACCCATTACCAATAGCAAAGTACCTTGAAAGTAATCACGGTAGTTAATTAAACATCACGACGTGTAAATACTGAATACGATCACAAATCACGAGCCAAAAATAATCAAGAAATTATATAATAATTTCACGATAACAATATAACGATAAATTCAGTAAGTGTCGGACCGTGTTACAAAACTTTTAGAGTCAACCGTAGGCTCAGAGAAACAGCATGCTTTAAGCCACAAATACCAGACAGCGGCAGACCTCGTACAGTTCGAACATTGGAACAGCAAACAACGAAGGGGCTATTTGTGACTAGAATATTAGAGATTTAGGCATAAATTATGAGGTTGATTGGCGAACCCTTAACAATTAATTCATGCGAATCATCTACAAAAAGTTCATTATCTACGGTTAGAGACAGACTGTCGTCCGCGCATTCAATTTTCCCAATGGTTGTTACACGAACTTAGGAGGCCTCTTTTCCCCAGCTAGTATACGGCATTATTAATAAGCGCCAGCAAATAATTCATGAGCGGTTTAACATAATTACAATCGCAGAACTGATATAGAAAGTTTTGACATTTATCGCCAAGTAGTTTTAAGAAATAAATGAAGATGACTTATTTCTGATCACCAAATTGGATTCATGTGCAGACAAGAATACTCCATTATAATTCAAGAAATTGGAACAAAAAACAAGACGGTGGTTCACAAGGACACTAGCTCCAAATACACCGAGGGAATTTCCATTATATATAACTTGTCTTAATTAAATAAATACAGAAGAACATTTCAAAAATCGGCTAAACATGCCATTCTTTTAAGCAACACAATAAAACAAAATTTTGTTCTTTCTTAAAACAACTCGGCTCAATTGTAGATAAATGTCTAAACTTTCTAAATCAGGTCTCCGATTGTAATTATATTGACCCGTTCATGAATTATCTTGGCTGTCATTTACATGCAATTCCCTACACCGTTTTTTTGGATAAAGAGGCCTCTTAACGTAAATCCAGATTTTCTTTGTGAAAAATGGTGTTTATAGACAAATCTTGTTTTACTCGCGATAGAGTTTTTAATTTTCATAATCTGCACGAATGGTCAGATGAAAATACCCACGGAGTTCATATTAGAAATTATCAATTTGGATTTTTAATTAACGTCTGGGCTGGTATTGTGACCGACTGTTTTATTGGACCACTTCGTTTGACGAATAGGATGAATGGTGAATCTTACCAAAACTTTTTACACAACACTTTAGAAGAACTACTGGAGGATGTGACGTTGAACGATTTGATTAACATGTATTTTATGCAAGATACAGCCCCTCCCCACTTTTCACATATAGCAAGGACATATTTAAATCAACGTTTCGGAAATAGATGGGTCGGTCGGGGAGGTCCAGTTACGTGGCCACCAAATCTCCAGACATGAATCCTCTAGATTTTTTTCTTTGGGGGAACTTGAAAGATCAGGTTTACGAAACAGAAGTAATGACAGAAGATGATCTTTGGCAGAGAACTTGTCAACAATTAACAAAATCAATGCGTTTTCAATCCAGTGCGCGCATCTCTTCGACGGCGAGTGCAACTGTGTCTTCAACACCATGGAGGACAGTTTGAACAATAATTGTGATATTTGTGATATTGTCATATTTGATATTTGATTTGTATTTGTGATACTGTTAATACCCTAAATGCGTTATTAGTTCTATTTGGTTACATTTTAATTTTTGACTAGAAAATGTTTAATTAAACCATTTTTCGAAAACAATTGAGTGTTGGGCTTGGGTTTATTAGCATTTGATTCTTGTTTTCATCTCTGTACGATCAAGTAGCATGAAAAGCATGTACAGTTTCTATTGTAATACCCTGTATATAATATACCGGGTATAGATTTTAAAACTAGCCAGTCTCAATAACTTTAAAATCTAGGTTAACATGATTAAAAAAAAAAAAACAAGAAGATTGATTTTTCGTGGGGGAAGCTTAAAAACAACGTCAAATAAAGTATTACGTCCTCCTCCCTAGCCTCCCTTACTTTGAAATTTCAAATAACACCTTAATTGTAAAATAAGATACCTTATACCTTTACAGCTTAGTTAAAACCTAATCTAGAGGAATGTTAAATAGGTCCACTGTGCCATAAACAGCCTCTTTTTTCGGCCGCCGTTCGAGCACCCTGGTCATCAGCAATTTGTGTTGCGCCAACGTCCACAAACGGCTAACAAATTGAGCAAGGTAAAGAATGGGGTCTGCTCATGTTCATATCCTCTGTAAGTTGTAAATTGTATATATGTGTAAATTGTAACGTTCATCATTATTATTGTTGTCTTTTTCCTTTGTTTTGTGATTTGTATAATAGCTGTAATTTTTTGTAATATAAAATGTGCCCCCACGAACAATAGTTTATCTAGTGTATTTGCACCCTAAACGAAAACAATTCACGTTATCCCGCGCCATGCCGGGCAGATAGCAACACCGCCATTTTGGGTGGAGGCGCTGGGAACACTGACTAAATGTTTTTATTTTAATTCTCAAAATATAACATATTAATGGTAGATAAAAATTATTGAACACAGAACTTAAATAACTACTAGAAATAGAAAACAAATCTAGGCGGCGATTGAAAAATTGTTGCTAAATTCAACAAAAATGGACTATGTTTCGATTATAATTGAAATGCGCCCTCTGAATGAAATTACTCCACGTGTTCAAGTACTTTTGGAAAAAATCGATTATACGTATATGTTATTCCCCATTTTACCACCTCACTGTATACATATTTTATTATTAAGTCCTATACCACTTACCTTTATGTTAATTACATTTTAATTGTATTACAACAAAGTAAACATTATATTACACAGGGTCCGTCATTTCACCTCCCGTCTTCAATTGCTCAGTTACTAATTGAGTTAGGATTTTGATATTTTGCAGACCTTAGTTGCTTTCTAGGGTGTATTTCAGGAAAATATTTCTGATTATACAGGATGTCCCAAAAAAGTGTGAAGTTATCATGATGTATATTTTTAGATTGCATGGTATATTTTTTATTACTTATTTGGGTGCCTCTTATAGATGCCTAGATATCCATAAAATTTTATTGAAATCGGTTTAGTGACATTACCACAAAAAAATAAAAACTGAAACAAAACAGTTTTGCACCATTGGTTAAGAAAATTAATAAGGGATAAAAATAGTGCCTCGTTAATAAAACCTTACAAGGTACTCATTAAATAAGGTCTGACAGTTGCGTTAACCAAGTTTTATTGATTTGCATTATACAGAGTGCCCAAAATTTAGTGTCTAACTTTTCAAACTTTAAAGCACTTTATTTTTCTTATTTTAAATTGGAACCCCAGTATATTTTTATGTAATTCCATGCGGAATTAAAAGACACACATTTTTCCTAATTACAACCCTATCTCAATTCCCAACACATTCAAAGATATTTGCAGAAAACTCGTTTTATCAACAATTCCAATGGCCATTTTAATTAATCAAAATCGAAGGTGGGTTTAAAAAACAATTTATTGACATTTAAGTTTAACAAAGTGACAATAGCCAATGTTGACTGTAGTAATATAAAAGTTTAAAACTTTTTTAGCTAAGGTCTTTATACCCAAGATACCAAAATTATTTTTTGTCATGGAAAATATGATTTTCATAATATGACAAATATTGTGACCTATATTGATAAATGTGGATATGACTTTCATATTCGCATTTCAAAATATTACATTCAACCTGTTACGAAGAGTGGCAATGTCATTTCATACTCGTCTTCGTTTGTGCATTCAAGAGGGCGGAAGACATATCGAATCGAACATAAGTTCTAGCAATTAATTAATTTTAGAAATGCACAGTTATGTTATGTTTTTATGAAATTTTATTACTAAAACTATGTTTTATACAAAACTTAATACTTTTACGATGTGTAATAGGTTTAGACGAAGATCTGTGAAACCTTTAATACTTTCGAGATATTAGTTGTAACTACAAAACATATTATGTCAATAAATTGCTTTTCAAAGTCACCTTCGAGTTTTATTCATTAAAATGGCTATTGGAATAGTTGATAAATCGAGTTTTCTACACATAACTTTTAATGTGTTAGGAATTGCGATAGAGTTGTAATTAGGAAAAATGTTTGTCTTTAAATTCCACATGGAATGACATAAAAATATACAGGGGCTCCAATTTAAGATAAGAAAAATAAAGTGCTTTAAAGTTTGAAAAGTTTGACACTAAATTTTGGACACTCTGTATAATGCATATCAATAAAACTTGGTTAACGCAATTGTCAGACCTTATTTAATGAGTATCTTGTATGGTTTTATTAACAAGGCATATTTTTATCTTGTATTAATTTTCTTAACGAATGATGCAAAACTGATTATTTTCAGTTTTTATATTTTTGTGCTAAAATCACAGAACCGATTTTAATAAAAATTCATGGGTATATAGGCATCCACAAAGGGCACCCAAATACACAACAAAAAATATACCATGCAATTTAAAAATACACATCATCATGACGTCACACTTTTTTGGGACATCCTGTATAATCAAAAATATTTTCCCGAAATACGCCCCAGAATGCAAGTGAATCCTGCAAAATATCAAAATCCTAACTCAATTAGTAACTGAGCTATAGAAGACGGGAGGTGAAATGACGGACCCTGTATATGAAACTGAGCATTTTTTAGGCATTAATTATTTAATGGAACTATGTTTATGCACTCTCAGGTGTAGGGTAATTAAACCTCTTTGTTTAAATGAACTAGTTTCGGCTAGGGAGCCGTCATCATCATTCAAATCTATTTAATTAAAAATTACATTTTAGTTACAGGAGACAAGTTTTGATTTGTTTTGACAAGTTTTTACAGTCAATATATGTTCAAATCTGAAGGTGTTGTGGTTGTGATACATCGTATGTTGTCAGAGGTCATGTGAGGATTTTGTGAAATGTAATGATTATGAGTTTAATAGTTTGCTGAAATTTGTCGACATGCGTCTAGTTTTGCGTTATTTTCTTACGACTTTAAACATATATTAAGTAAAATTGTGACTGCTATCTGACATTTACTTAGTAAAAATTGAAGTTAAATTTAGAAAGGATGATAATGGATTGGATGATGAAGTGAAAATGGCTGGTTGTGCTACCTGTGTATAATAGGTATTTATATAATAGCTATATTCACGTGTATCGTACAAGATTTTTTCCAATTCGTTATCAGAATTGAAGAATGTAAATGAAGTGCCAGTAAACAACTCAAAAACAATTGCATACAACATAAAAGCAAACAACATTATACACTGGGCAACATGTGGTATGTAGAAATAGTTGAATAGAAACACTAATTCTCATTCTAACACAATATTTTCTTTTTTCAATTCTGTCAGTTAAATTGAGTCAGTTGTCAGTTAAATTGAGCAAGGATAATAATGAATTGAATTATGAATTAAAAATGGCTGAATGTGCTACCTGTGTATAAAGAAAATTTTGTGTTAGAAATGAGAATTAGTGTTTCTATTCAACAATTTCTACATACCACATGTTGACCAGTGTATAATGTTGTTTGCTTTTATGTTTTATGCAATTATTAGTGTGTTGTTTACTGGGTGTTCTGAGATGTAATTTATCAGAAACGTGTGTTAATGGTGGTTCGCCATTTTGTGACGTGAAATCATATTTCTGGGCATTCTATGTGGGTTGCAGTTACATGTTGTTGAGTTAGGTTGGTAACGTTAGAAACTTGTAAAGTGGCATGAAATTAAAAAAAAAATGGTCGTTCAAACTCTTTGCATTTGTTTGTTTTAATGTTTTTTCTATTTCTAGTGCTTCATACAGTGTGCCTTTCTATCCATTTTTTATAGGTTTGATGAGTTTAGTGATAGTCTCTATATTTCAGGTGTGATTGTTGTCATATAGGTGCTTTCCAAAGTTTGAAGTTATGACGTTTTATAAATGTTCTTTCGCGCTGATCTTCCTGTTTCTCCTACGTATATGACATTACAGTCGTTGCATGTTAATATACAAAGTGTACCTAAATGATTGTTGTTATGTAATCACTTCAATTCAATTGTACCGCCTTTCAAATATGTATACCGTACTATTTGAGAACTGTCACTGTCAACCATACCTGTCAGCTGTCAGATAACATAATAACAGTGTTTGAACAGTAGTTTGTTAAAATGTACACTGATCAGAAGAACACTATTATTGTTGAGACTTACTTTCGTAATGGACGATTTGAAAATGGAGATTGGAATTATTCAATTCCAGAGTGCGTGCGGGAATTTCAACACAAGTTCCCTGACCACCAATTTGAATACTCGGTTTTGTCAACACATATTTCACGAATAGTGCACCGTTTTAGGGAAACTGGCAGTGTTCAGAAGGGGAAATCCTCAGGCAGATCTTCAGTACCGGGAGAGGTTGTTGCAGATATTCGTGAACGACTCGAAGTAAGCCCTAAAAAGTCAATTCGTAAATTGGCTATGCAAGCTGGAATTCCCTCGAGCACCTGCCATAAAATTGTGAGAAAGAGGTTGAATTTACACCCTTATAGGGTCTCAGTGGTGCAAGAATTGTTGCCAGTGGATCCTCAACGCCGATTGAGTTATTGCCGCTGGTTTATGGAAAATTTAAATGACGATAGATTGCTCGATTTAACATTTTTCAGTGATGAGGCTTTGTTCCACCTACCAGGATATGTTAATTAGCAAAACTATAGGTGCTGGCATGCTGAAAACCCTCATCTTTTGTGGAAGCACCACTACAACCTTCAGAAGGTTGGAATTTTATTTGGATGCGTCTCGCCGTAGAATAATTGGGCCTATATTCTTTCATGACATAATAAACGGTGAGAGATATCGGCAACAAATTATCCAGCCTTTCATAGAACAATTAGATGATGAAGAATTGCAGAACGGATATTTCCAACAAGATGGTGCAACAGCTCATACAGCCAGAGCAACGTTAGCCTATCTGCAAGAATTTTTTTGATAATAGACTAATTAGTCAAGGACTATGGCCGCCACGCTCTCCAGATCTAACTCCACTGGACTATTCAATTTTTGGATATCTAAACGATAGAGTTTTTCAAAGAAGACTGCATACGTTGGAAGAGTTAATGCCAGAAATCATAAATGTTTGCCGAACCATAACTCCCCAAATGTTAATCAACATTTTCAACAATAAAAGAAGACGAGTGCAAATGTATTCACAAGCAAATGGTACATATTTTCAACATCTGCTTTGATTATATATTTTATTTATTAATTATGTTTTGTAAATCTTTACTTCTTTTTTGTTTCCGTTTATTAAATAAATTACTTTGATTACTTTAATAACTATATGTGATTCTTTTATTGTCTGCTACTCCTCAATTTGCAATAGTAAAACATTATTGTCTGCTAGTCCTCACTTTGCAATAGTAAAACATTTTGTAACATTGTCAGATTTAAAGCAATTATTAGATTTGTCGCAGCTCGTTTATTGCATTAATTCCTGCATAATTTTTAGTTTACAGCTTGTTTGTGCTGTAGAGAAATCTGCCCCACTGGGGATATTACCTGTGAGGACTTCATTTTCATGCATATCTGATTGTTTTTATGTACACACAATTTAAGAATGCCCTCGACTTTAAAAGTAAGGTTATGTAGATAATGTACATTTAATTTCGTGGGCCCTTAAGTAATTCTTCATTGTAATCTTTTCATGTGCTTGGAAGCCACAAATATTGCTGAAACTAATAATAATTTAGTATTTGAGTAGTGAAATATCGATAACTTTTATTGCCATATTCATGTCTAATGAGTGTAAATGAAGTTGCCTATGTCTAAAATAGAACTATTTTCACTAGTGCGGCTCAAAATTATTTTACATGGTTACGTAATTACAAGCATTTAGGTACACCTTGTATATAGTCCATTTCTTTCTAGGGGATCTACTGTTTGATCTGATTTGAATATTAATGTGTTACTAATGGTTGCTTGGTTTCTGAAAGCAGGGGTAATACTGATCTACACACATTTCAATATTAATTATTTGAAGCATTGATGTAAAGATTCTTCTTATTATTGAATGCAGGCATTGAGTAAGAATTAAGTAACAAGTACATGGTTTGAACTTAATGGCACATTATATATGTGATAAATATAATTAAGAGCGCTATTTGGTTTTACCGCCCACACTCCATTAACATGCAGAATTGGGTACTGCAAGCGTGCGGAGACCACCTTGGCTAAGGAAAATCATGGTTCACATAACGTGAATGCAACTGATTGCTGTTTGGGTCCATGGAAGCCTCGGGCACGCGTCTGGTCTCATTCTTGGCTGGATCTCCGTAAGATATTAAGACTTTAATTAAGCGTGCAATGTCAAATTACAGGAACTGTAATTAAAATCTGAGGATTAATGGTATCTGATTATAATGCCAGCTCATTGGTGTTCCTAATTTCGTAAATTTGCCGCCAAATCTGATAGATTTGAAATACATTTAGCGCAGAAAGTTACTGTTTAGCGGCTGGCGGGAATTCTAGCTTAAAACATTATATAAAGTTATATGAATATAACGAATATAAAGAAACGGGATATTAACTTATTTATCGTAAATTTGGTTTTAAGTGTTTGTTAATCAGCTGTCCACTTCACAGTATGTATCTATAACAAAATTTTGTACCAGTTGACACCAACTTTCACAATGCTTCATTTAATGATGCGTTTAATAATCAGACCGGGGTCTAGTGATTTTGTTAAAAATGTATAAGTTTTTAAACATATTGGGGACTACTTGGGCTGGGTGCTTCAGAGCAGGTAGGGAATTAGATAACAAAGGGACACATGTTACGAGTAACTCCAAGGGAACCCCTACTATGCAAATTTCGTGCGCCTGAAAATCTAGAACCAGATATAACAGTAAATAAATCACTTATTTATTGCATATTTGAACACAAATTAAATTTAGCTGGTACTAGAATTGAATGGGATTAGTCACTATATTCAAAGTAATTCAATTAAAGAAAAGTAGAGGACATATCACAAATAAATTAATGCTCACATTGGATGTATGAACCAAGTTAACTATCAGACGAGAAATTCGTATAAAAGGAGAAGACAAACAAGGCTCGGTACAGTTGACTCCAGAAAAAATCAGTATCGTCACGTTTTTAGTGAGCTCCAGATTTCAGACACTAACATTGGGTCCTGTTGTATGTGTGTGAGTTAAATAAAATACGAAGTGATGAAATTTAAAATACTAAATATTTAACAAAATTCAACATGTCATATCAAATAAAATAAAATAATGAATTAATATAAACGACAAGTCAGTGATATATTTCAAATTTTCCACTAAATCAGAAAATATATTAAAATAAAATAAAAGAAAAAGGGAGTAAAAAGTAAAAAGTAGTGTCTCGCATTCAAAACAAATTTGAACGGAACGTTCGGTCGTGACTTCCGGCTGAATTGGGAAAATTCATATTTGAAAAATGGTATTGGAACCTTCGGTCGTGACTTCCGGCTGAATTGGGAAAGATACCAATTGTTATTAAAAAGATATAAAACAAAAATTGAAATTAAATTGAGAGAAATATTATTAAAGTTTAAAACAAATTTGAATGGAACCTTCGGTCGTGACTTCCGGCTGAATTGGGAAAATTTATATTTGAAAAATTGTATTGGAACCTTCGGTCGTGACTTCCGGCTGAATTGGGAAAGATACCAATTGTTATTAAAAAGATATAAAACAAAAATTGAAATTAAATTGAGAGAAATATTATTAAAGTTTAAAACAAATTTGAATGGAACCTTCGGTCGTGACTTCCGGCTGAATTGGGAAAATTTATATTTGAAAAATTGTATTGGAACCTTCGGTCGTGACTTCCGGCTGAATTGGGAAAGATACCAATTGTTATTAAAAAGATATAAAACAAAAATTGAAATTAAATTGAGAGAAATATTATTAAAGTTTAAAACAAATTTGAATGGAACCTTCGGTCGTGACTTCCGGCTGAATTGGGAAAATTTATATTTGAAAAATTGTATTGGAACCTTCGGTCGTGACTTCCGGCTGAATTGGGAAAGATACCAATTGTTATTAAAAAGATATAAAACAAAAATTGAAATTAAATTGAGAGAAATATTATTAAAGTTTAAAACAAATTTGAATGGAACCTTCGGTCGTGACTTCCGGCTGAATTGGGAAAATTTATATTTGAAAAATTGTATTGGAACCTTCGGTCGTGACTTCCGGCTGAATTGGAAAATATACCATATTGTTATTAAAAAGATGTAAGAAGAAATTTAAATTGAAATTAAATTGAGAGAAATATTATTAAAGTTTTAAACAAATTTGATTTGAAAGATACCATATTGTTATTAAAAAGACAAAAAGATATTTAAATTTAAATTAAATTAAGAGAAATATTAATAAAGTTTAAAACAAATTTGAATGGAACCTTCGGTCGTGACCATATAAAATATATTAAAAACAATGATTTTAATACACAAATGAGAATAAAGATAAAAGAATGAAAACGTAATTAAATAGTTTTCCTTCTGTCGAAATTATCAGGAGAATCGGTTTCCTTATGTTAAAGAAGTTGTAAAATAAACGATCAAAGATACACATGTTTTTAATTATACTTAAGTGTCAAAAATTATCATTCATTATTAAAAATTTATTTATATTGAATTATATCGTTGTTTGTTCTGTATTTCTTGGTATTAAAATTTTAACATGTCAGATAGATTTATTTCTTTTGATGAATAAAAACAAAATCTCTCTTTAACTCTGAATACATGTTTTATTTCCCTAATATATCTCGTTTTCAGGTATAAATATATTCATCAGGTGGCCTGGGTTACACAACAGTGAAGTAAACAAATAAAATTCAATTTCAGCTTTCTACAGCTAATATAGAGCCGTGGGTTCGAGATACTACATAGATAAAGGTAGAATAGTCTCAAACCTAGAAAATGGTAGAACATTTATGAATGTATCGATGCAATTATGCAATTATATACTGACATACCATCAAATTAACAGTGACGGCTCGTACTCTGAAAACATGGGTCGGCCAGACGCACACTGGGACTAAGTGCGAAAATCAGGCACATACTAACTTTAGGAATATGTTACATAGGAACTCTATTGTTCAGAATGTTTGATTTTATAATATTAAGATTAAATTAAATAATATTAATACACACTCGCACAATTTCTACTTTTTTTTAACTTTTCTTATTTTCTATAATTTTTTATACGAGCGACATTGAAGTATACAAATTAAGTGATAATTGTATAAATATAAACGCGTATTAACAATAATAATATAATATATTAATAAATTCAAGGCAATATTAATAAATTATAATAACATTATAAATATTTATATAAATATTTCGGTAAACGCACAAGTGGACTACTTCCAATAAAGTGTTGCACAAAATTTGCGTAAAAAGTAAATTAACACTTTAAATTTACTTTTCGTTAACATTACTTTAAAATGAATAGTTGTTGATTTTAGTAGATCGCAAAGATCATGATTGCAGTAAACCTTTTTCAGTTTGAAACGTAGGTATGTACTCGAAGGGACAGCGAACTCACTGAATATTACGTATAAAATCAGGGGGTAGAAGGTGTAAATTGGAGATTCTTTTAAAATCATAAAATAATGCTAAAACTGATAAATTATTTAACACAGATTGGTATATCGTATTTCTGCAATGTATATGATTTATTCTTTTTAATACCGAAACACTTTCCTACCGAAGCTGATGTTGGAGGGAAAAATCAAATTAAACAAAATAATTTATATAGTTCCGCATCATCTGAAACTATGCCATTGTAGCGCACCATGGTTAACATTTCATAAAATCAATTAAAATATTACCCTACTTCCTGGGATTCGTATTATATCCAGAATGTTCATCTGAAGTAATATTAAATTGAGATATACAGGGTGAGTCAATATAACGGGCAGGCTCGATTACACCTACACCGTTAATGATACCGAAATGAACCAAACGGCACTGCAAACTAGAGGCCAAAGTGCAGTGTAAAATTATTTTGCCATATGTTCCATTTCTGCAGGGTGTTCCATTTCTGCACGGTAGCCTTGGACCTAGTTGTTTTAAATGGCACCCCTGTATAAATTTACATATTTGAATTTGCCCTTTCGTGGGCTTTATAAATTCGTTTAATTTTTGCAATTCGCTTTAACCGTTCAGAAGTTGTTTATGTTTTTCTAAAATTTAATGCATTTGCAGGCACTTATTAAAATAATCGCAGGGCACTTGTTTTCTAGGATATCGGGTTGGGACTTTGCCAGATCCTAAATAACTGTCTGGGGTATCTTCTGGCGGCAAGATCGTCGATTTGTATTGTGGCATCACTTTGTTGTGGGACATTAATTTTGGTAAACTTTAAAGGACCATAACTTGATTTTTTAAATGGCACACCCTATATTTCATTACTTAGTCGTATTCAGTATATCATTTTACATTTGTTTCGCCCCTTATATTTTTTCTTAAAAGTTCATAGTTTGAGAAATAATTTGGATTTTCTGAAAAATGAACCCAGATCTCATCGATATAAACTTAACGTGCATTAAATATCATTTCTTTCTGTCATGTCAACGTCAAAGTGATATTTATTGTACCACACGTTGAAATTTTTGTCGTGAACATGAAATTTTTGCGTGGTGAAATGATGTACACACTGATTGGATATAAGAAGCAGAAGTTACTACCAGGGAAAATATACAGGAAATAATTAGAGAGGCTTTCCGTCGCTTTGATCATGCCACTTTAGAAACAGTGAATGATTAATTTAAAAAAAGAATTGACGAATGTATTGCACAAGAGGGCCGTCATTTTGAACACTTTTTATAATGTTATAATTATTGCAAAGTTAAATGTTATTTTTGTTATGTTGTAATGTTATAGTTTAATTCAAATGTATTTGTTATTGATTTGTTATGCCTCAATAGATTCTGGTCACCAGCAACAGTTTGCGCTGTTACCGTGTACATACCATATCCACCATTTCATTATGAAAAAAATTCATCAAGAAAATGCGCTAAGAAAAATAAAATGCGTCGTACAATAAATGTCACATTGACGTTGACATGACAGAATTAAGTGGTTTTCATGGCCTGCTAAGTTTATTTCGATGAAATCTGTGTGAATTTTTAAGAAAATCAAAATTATCTCTGAACTATCAACTTTTAAGAAAAAAATATAAGAGAAAAAAAGGTGTAAACTGAGGCCCTGAATAGGACTAAGTACAGAAATATAGAGTGTGCCATTTAAAAAAATCAAGTATGGCACTTCAAAGTTTACAAAAATTAATGTGTCACAGCAAGGTGATGCCACAATGCAGATAGGTGGTCTTGCCACCAGAAGATACCTCAGTTGTTTAGGCTCAGGCAAAGTCCCAACTTGATATCCCAGAAACCAAGTGCCCTGCGATTTTTTTAATAAGTGCCTGCAAAAGCATACATTTTTAGAACTTCTGAACGGTTAAAGCGAATTGCAAGAACTAAACGGGTTTATAAATCCCAAAAAAGGGCAAATATGTAAATTCATACAGGGGGTGCTATTTAAAGAAACTAGGTCGAAGGCTGCCCTGCAGAAATGGAACATCCTGTATATGGCAAAATAATTTTACAAATTGCAGTTTGACCTCCCATTTGCAGTGTATTTTGGTTTATTTAGATATCATTAACCGTGTAGGTGTAATTGAGCCTGCCCGTCCTATTGACTCACCCTGTATATTTTACACACTTAGGATAATTTATTTTCCTGCGCATTTTTAGTAGCTAAAGTCATCAAAATTTTACTCACTCAGAATATAAATAGAGAAATAGGGTTAACGACCAAAAACCAAATGACGGTATAAAATATGATAGAATAGAAGATTCCAAATTTAAAATGGCAGTTTTTTCTCAAATTTCAACCATTTAGAAGAAATATTATCAGTTAAATTAACATTGAATTATCATTATTTACAGCGTGATAACCAACGCGCGGATTTATAAGCATAAAAAATTACAAAATTCGAGCTTAAAAATGCATACAAATCTTAGAAAATAAGCATATAAAATAGCATTAAGATTAGAATAAGCACAAACACGCAGAAAAGCATGAAAGGCATATTTTATTTTTATGAAAATACAGAAAAACAAAACAAAACATAATTTTATTAACAAGAACGCACGATAGGTAGATAAAAGTAATATTTTAATAACATAGGTTTTGGTGATTAATATTAATAACAATAATAATTAATAACAAATAATGATTACTGCTAATTTTTAAATAAACTAATAATGAAATGTTTTTCTAAATTTTCAACGGAAAATCCCATTTTCCTATCACTGAGCACATTTTTTAAGTGTGAAAAGCTTCTCTCCACATCCACACTTGTAATCGGTGCATATTTAAATTTGGGAACAATTGTAATATTTATCAGCAAATCTTCCACGACATCTTCTTATAAAACTGTTGATATTTTTTGTAACTCGCCTAACCCTTCATTTTTTGACAAAACTGCATCACATTTTTTTAATATTCTCTCCTATAGATCCTCATATGTTTGAGACGTCGTTCCTAAAATCTTCAACTAATTGAACTGCATCTACCAAAGTTGTGTCCTTTGCTTGGAGTTTATCAATCGCTTTGCTTACGAAACTGTAGTTTGTTTTTAGGAATGCTAAATTTTGTACAACCCTCCTATCTTTAAGAACTTTGTTGCATTCTTTAATTGCCTCTGACACATTTTCTAAACTCTAACACAAGCTCCTTAAATGAATCGAAATGGTCGGCATAATACCAGGCAGCATCTAGCCACGTACCCTATCTAGTTATAACCGGTGCCGGAGGAAGAGGTACATTTGGTATTCCTTCCCTGAACATTTCAACCCTCAATGGAGCTTTTAGGAAAATTTTATTCCCGGTTTTTATGAAATCATTGACCAGGGGAAATTGTAGTCTAATCGTTTCAGAAACTCGATTAAAACCATGTGCCAAATAGGTGGAATGCATTAATTGCTCATAAAATACTTGCAAATTAGAATATACCTTCAACATATATGCAGCGGCATCAGAAAGCATCATTAATAATTTATCATTTGGTACGGGGTTTGGCAAAAAAAAGTGTTAATCCATCGTGAACGAATTTGGCAACGGGATTGCCATTTGTTTATTCTAACTGCTTGGAACTAATTAAAAATGCATTGGCGGAGTCTTCGTTATATTGTATTATATCGTAATATTCAATCATGAAATGGACGATTACCGACCACATGAATCAGTAGTTTTATCTACACAGAACCATATGTAATTGTTGCCACTTATCTTTGTTATTTCCTCAATAGTGTGTTTATATACTTGCGCGACATAGTTTTTGCAAATGGTTGATTAGGCAGGAATATGTCTACCGGTGTATTTTTGTAAAAACGATTTAAACATACTATTATCTAGTTTTTTTAACGGAATGTTAGAAGATACCATCGTATTGCATAAATCAAAGTAAAATTCCTTTTCATTCTGTGTAGAAGAAGTCGCAAAAGACTCGGAAATAGTTTGCTGGGTACTCAGGGTACTGCTTGCAGATTTGTGTTTTTTTTAATTTTCCAGGTGAACTGTTGTTTTGATATGTTGTGTTATGTTAATTTTTTTCTCGAAGTTAATCTACAACAGAATACATGCTTGGACCTAGGCCAATAGCAACACAAAATAAAACTAACCGGTTTGATACAAGCCCTGCAAATTAATTTGCCGTTCTCATATTTTAATTCAGAATGTCCACGTATCCATTCATCGACGGAAGGTTTTGCTTTCGGCATTTTATTTAAGAAAAGTTATAAACACGTCATACACACAAGGCACAAGCACAACGCACTGAAGATTGAGATAAATTGGATTTAATTGATAGCACACTTGCCCCAGATGCATTCTGTGTATGTAAAAATAGGGTAATCCCCGAAATAATCAAGCTTTGTTTATCAAATATCACGTACGCACGCTCGCTCTAGACGTAACGGAGTAATATTAATACTGAATTCTCATTACAATAATGTGCAACAAAATATATTCCTAGGTAATATAAATAATATGCTATAAAATTGAGAAAGAAGCAAATAAGCACAACAAATATGGAAATATGCACAAAAAAAGCATTAAAGCAATTATAAGCTTATAAACTGAAAATATGCATAAACGCACAAAAAAATGTGTCACGTTACTTAATTTGCTGAAATTCGTATAGATACGAAGTTATTTTGGTCTGCTATTAAAACTGATGTATAGCATAATACCTAGAAATCCGTGCCTTGGTGATAAAAATAATTTTGCATTATAATTTGTTTTATATTGCAATGACCACATAAAAGTATATCACATTTGATTAAAATCGGTTGGGGATGCTAGTCGGAAATACATCCTGTTTTCGCGTATTGGCAGCCCTAGTTACAATACAATATTGATAGCATTAATTTCATCAACCCCTTTATTTCTACATTTTTATTTATTTTTGCTTGCATCGAATGTTTGATTTCCAATTAACTCGCAACCCTTTCCCTAGTATGTAAATACTCCACCGAGGTGCTCTCGCGTTATTGTAAATCGCCTATCATGTACATATTTGTAATTTTTGATAGAAACATATTTACATTTCGTCTAGTATTAGCTGATCAGAATAACAAGTACACATATTGCTTAATAACAAATAATTATAACGGGATCTTCAGAAGTAAAATTTAGGAAAAATTAAAAGAAACTATCGCTTCCGTTTGGTGAATGTCAGTCAAAAATACTTGGACCTCCCAAATTTTTCAAAAACGTTTAAATATGATCAAGACTATCAATCATGCAGTCTCAGGTTTAAAGAGGCTCTCAGACTTGTTTACGAAATAAGACAGGGAGACACATTTTTGTTGCTGGAATGCCATGTTTTTTTTTGTATTTTGATCTCATTAAAAAAAAAGTTGTACTAATTTACCGATTTTAAAAAGTAATAGACCGTTGTATTTGAAATTAAATGTTCAAATGAGCCAACCCTTACTGCAATTACAAAATATGGGCTCACCTCCCCAGCACCAAAGGGGGTTAAACAATTGAACATCATTTGCTTGTCAAAACTTGTTCCCCTTGAATGAAAAATTGACGTATTTCAGCGATTGTGTGAAAAAGATATATATTCGCAGATATCTAGGATATTTCCTGTCTTCCGGGACACTCTGTATATATTTTTTTTTTTGCAATTCTGAACAATCGCTACAAGGTTTTAGTTAAAAAATTAATTGATTGTGTGTAACTACGTACACAAATGCAACTGACAGCACACTTCATATCAACTCGACGAACATACGTGTACTCTGTCTAGATATCAGATATGAAACCAGTCAGCGGTGTGCATTAACTCTATTTAATGGGATAAATGCGTAATAGCACAGTAGCAATTAAATATACACACGAGATGATAGTAATCAGTAATCACACATGATGAGAGCAAGACCAGGTTACCTCAAATGGCGATATATCTACCTATTTACATTTTTCTTATGTAATAAATATGAAGCTTCGTTAGGTTCTTCCTTCGAAATTACTACTGGTAGTATTCAGCTACAGTAATCATTCAGTCGGGCGGCCATAAGCTCGTTTGATTGCAATGCGGTAAACTAGCATATCATTTCTCATATGCAACTAGTCATCAGTAAATATAGCAAATAGTAAATTCCACTTATCGTTTTCATAATTCGCTTCCAAAGCCGCGGAACTTTTATGACTGGCATTTTAAATAGCTTAAAAATTATCCGGCCTACACGGCACAAACTAGCGACCTGACATTATGTATGTAGTAATATAAATATATCCGGTTTTTTTTTCATTTATAGATACGGTATATGTGATAAACATGTCCACAAAGTTATAGTACCCACCCATTGTGTTTCTAATTTACCTGCTTGTATCAATTCATCAATTTATTTTGGTTAAATATTCGACATGTTGAAATTAACATGTTTAGCACAAAATTAAGATTTGCAAAACATTACATGTGAATATATAGCGGGGTAGACAAGGATAAAAGGGCGTCCGCAGGAGTAGGATGCATAATGCACAGAGACATAGAACACCAAATAGAATCATGGGAAGCAATATCACCAAGGATATTAACCGTAAAACTAAAAAAAACACAACAGAACCAGAACAATAATTATAGTATATGGACAAAATGAAGACGGTTGGCAACAAAGAAGAATTCTGGGATCAGCTCAACGAAACAACCGAAAATGCCATTGGAGAAATATATGTAGCAGGAGACTTCAACAGTAGAATTAGCAAGGAAGTAAAAGATAACGATACGATGAGAGGAAGATACGGGGAAGACACAATAAACGAAAATAGGAAGAAAATGCTAGATTACTGTAGAATGAACAATCTAATAATAGCGAACACACTATTCAACTACAGGGAGATACACAAATACACCAGGGAAGTGATAAGCAGGAACGAAAAATCTATAATCGATTACGTATTAACAGAACAAAGAAGAAAGAGCAAAACACAAGAGTAAAGAGAAGCTACGAAATAGGAACTGACCACTACGTAGTGGTAACCGCACTCAAGGAAAACAACACGCAAGACAATGACCGAAAAACTCAGCGACCAACTATAGCAGTAAACTACAAGAAGATACGAGCATACAAACTAAGAGATGAGGAAACAGCAATACAATACAAAGAGAAATTAGAAGCCAAGTTAGAAGTGGCCAGCGACAGCGATGCAGTAGAGGAAATGTGGAATAACATGAAAAGAAATATGCTTGAGACAGCACAAGAGACATGCGGTTTGAAGAAAAGTACAAACAAGAAACAACAGACAGCGTGGTGGCCAGAGGACATACGAGATAAAATAAATGAAAAGAAAAAAGCATGGCAAAGATACCTAAATGTCAAAAACAGTAATAACTACGAAAGGTACAAAGAAAATCGGAAAATAGTAAAAGTTAGAATAGCAAAGACCAGGGAATGGGAAAAGTTCGGGGAGACAATTGAGAAAAATGCAAAGGTAAATAAAAAGCTATTGTATAAAACAATAAAAGGATGCAGGAAAGAAAAAAGACAAGAAACGAGAAACGAATAGAAAGATGGAAAGAGTATTTCGAAGAATTACTAACTATAAATTGCGGCAACGAACAGAAGACGAGAAACAGCTAAAATAACATCACAGAAACAGTAACGGAGAGTATCAACGAACAAGAGCTTCTAGAAATAATAAGGGAACTGAAAATAGGAAAAGCACCAGGACAAGATCAGAAATGATTACACACATGGGACCCATAGGAAAAGATAAACTACTGAAGCTACTGAACCAAATATGGAAGACAAATATGATACCAAAAGACTGGCAAACAGCATTAATAGTACCGATATACAAGAAAGGTGACAAGACAAAATGCGCAAACTATAGAGGTATAACACTAATTAGTATAGGGTTGAAAATATTAGAAAAACAATTAACAAGAGAATAATATCAAAAATAGAACAGACCCTAGAAGAACCGCAATGTGGTTTCAGGAAAGGGAGATCCACGCAAGACAACATCTTCACAATAATACATATCACAGAAAAAAGAATCGCAAATAATAAAAATACATATCTGGGATTCATAGACCTCGCAAAAGCGTTTGACATGACACCAAGGAAGAAACTATGGTTAATACTAAAAGAGAGAGGAATAGAAAACAGGATAGTGAAAGTAATACAGAATATATATGACAACAACAGTAATGCAATAATATACAAGGGGCAAATTTCAAGAACTTTTAAAACAAATAATGGACTAAGACAAAGAGGAGCTCTCAGCCCAACACTATTCAACCTATATATGGATGAAATAATGAAGAGCATGAAAACAGAAATAATAAAAGCAAACGTAGGATACAAAAACATGCAAATGGTTAAAATATCAGAAGGAGCATACGCCAATGATGTGGTAGTGATAGCAGAAAGTGAGAGGAACCAGCAACATAACATGAACGTATGGAATAAACACCTAGAGAAATATAACATAAAGATGAACTACAGCAAAACAAAAGTACTGATAATAGGAAAAAGGAAAGAACACATAAATATACAGATAGGAGGCGGAAAGACCCTATGGGGTCGATAGCCTAATAAAGATTGTTTATATATATACAGATAGGACAGGACCAGATTGAACAAGTGGAGCAATTCAAATACCTTGGAGTAGAACTTACAGAAGACGGGAAAATGGAAGGAGAATTAAGCAACAGAATAAACAACACAATAAAAACGTACTATGCCCTGAATAATATACTTACTAATAAGAAAGAAATAAGCAGAAAGACAAAAATGAATATATACAAAACTATATACAGAACGATTTTGACATATGGAAGCGAGACTTGGAAGCTAACAAAGAGAGATAAAAGTAGATTGCAGGCAATAGAAATGAAATATCTGAGAAGAGTAAAACAAGTAACGAAAAAAGACAGGATACGAAATATAGACATCAGAGAGGAATTGGATATAGAATCAATAGAAAAGTATATTGAAAAGGAGCAGCTCAACTGGTGGGGACATCCAATTAGGATAAAAAATACGAATCAAACAAAACAAATCTGGGAAGCAAAAACAGGAAAGAAAGAGGAAAAGGCAGACCAAGACAAGAATGGGACAACAAAATCCCACACCGAAAGGTAAAGGGCCTTTTGATAATAATAATAATACATGTGAATATTTATTCTTTTTTGATTCAGTTTTTTTTATGATGATTTCATGAGTTTTCATTGTATAGGTACTTTGACTGTTCATCTACAGACCTATTTTCAATTCGAAAACCGTTTCGAAAACCAGAATCGTCACTTGGATCGCCAACCTTCGGTCGAAGAAACCGCAATAAGATTATATAACCGAAACGAAAAATATAATGGTATGAAGCCCTGCGAATAACAACTCAATACAGTTTTGAGGACATCAAAAGATGCATCTTTTGCGGAGAATAATATACCTTCCTAAAATTATCTATCGGTTAGAAATATTAAAAAATATTGATGCAGGTCCACTTAAAGTGAAACGCACTATACATACAGTGTACCCCAAAAGATACCCCAAGCAGTTATTTGGATACAGGCAAAGTCCCATCCTGATATACCAAAAACCAAGTGCCCTTCGATTTTTTTAAATAAATTAAGCACTTATTAAAAAAAAATCGCATAAAAAAAGTTCTGAACGGTTAGAGAAAATTACAAAAACTAAACAGATTGCAGGCACTTATTAAAAAAAATCGCATAAAAAAAAGTTCTGAACGGTTAGAGCAAATTTCAAAAACTAAACAGATTTATAAAGTCTAAGACTGGGGTTCCATTTAAAAAACACAACTTTGATACTTTTAGGGCTTTTGGAACACCCTGTATACTATGAAATTAATTTTAAGAAGTAACCATAGTAGAGCCCCATATATGCCAAAAGCGAAACTGTTTGATAGTCACATATTTTGGCCACAATATTTCGTGCCGTATAGCGCGAATAACCCTGTATATTGCCGGTGTACCGTTTTTTTAATATATATTGTATAACACGAAAACTTACAATTGATAATTTTAAACTATAGTTAATACAGATTCACTGATAAAATACAGGGTGTAGACGCTAAACCGTTCGTTAAAAGTTTACGGGGTTGCCGTTGTAATAAAATTAAAAAAAAAAACCTCGTCACACGGTTGAATCAGTTATCCTCATGTGACATATTTTCAACTTTCTATCACTTCCCGTTCCACAGGAAGTAGCACCAACTTTCTTATTTTAAATGGAACACCCCATATATTATTATATTTTTGAATTCCTCGCATAAATTAGAACATATTTTGTAAGAATGTATGTACACTTATATATTCTAGTTTTCAAGAAAAAAATGTTTTTCTAAAATTTTGACCTCTAGAAGGTAGCCTGAAATCTGTCTATAACTCCTCTTAGGCATAAGATAAAATTATGAGTCATATTTCTAATTGTACCTAGAGGATGCCTCTATGAGTAAAATAATTGGAAATTGTCAATTTTGATAATAAGTGTTCATAAAATGTCAATATCTAAGTGCCCTCTTAAATATCTCGTAATTCATTTTTTTTTTTAATGGAATGACCCATTTTTATCGCATTGCACGATTTGGAGAAAAACTTACTACTAATTGTACCTAATTGTACCTAGAGGATGCCTCTATGAGTAAAATAATTGGAAATTGTCAATTTTGATAATAAGTGTTCATAAAATGTCAATATCTAAGTGCCCTCTTAAATATCTCGTAATTCATTTTTTTTTTTTAATGGAATGACCCATTTTTATCGCATTGCACGATTTGGAGAAAAACTTACTACAAAAAAGTATAATACAACCATACTCCTAAAGGAAGTATTTTTTGAATAATTTCGAAGATTTGTATTTCTGCAGGGTATAATTTCGCATGTCACAAGTGCACTTTAGTAGGCATGTGATATGCTTTTGTTTTGTCGCTATTGTAATGCAAACTGTCAAATAATAAAATCATGTAGAATAAAGTATTAAAGAAATCAAAATGAACAAAATGAATCATCGAAGAAATAGTGTTGACCTATTTTCAAGATATTCCACAATCTATCTTGTGACATCTATCTTGTGACATACGAAATTATACCCTACAGAAATAGGACGAAAAAGTAATCTTCGAAATAATTTTTAAAATACTTGCTTTAGGAGTATGTTTGCATAATACTTTTTTGTTGTAAATTTTTCTCCAAATCGTGCTGTGTGATAAAAAATGGGTCATTCCATTAAAAAAATGAATTACGAGATATTTAAGAGGGCACTTAGATATTGACATTTTATGAACACTTATTATCAAAATTGACAGTTTCCAATTATTTTACTTATAGAGGCACCCTCTAGGTACAATTAGAGATGTAACTCATAATTTTATCTCATTCCCAAGAGAAGTTATAGACAGATTTCATGCTGCCTTTTAGAGGTCAAAATTTTAGGAAACATTATTTTTCTTGAAAACTAGTAGAGATGAGTGTACATACCTTCTCACAAAATATGTTCCAATTTAAGCGAGGAATTCAAAAATATAATAATATATGGGGTGCTGTATTTAAAATAAGAAAGTTGGTGCTATTTCCGGTGGAACCGGAAGTGATAGGAAGTTGAAAATATTTCACATGAGGATAACTCATTCAATCGTGTGACGAGGATTTTTTTGAAATTATTAATCAACGGCAACCCCGTAAACTTTTAACCAACGGATTACCGTAGGCACCCTGTAGAGTAGTACACTTTTTAGTATAACTGACAGTTAAAATATACATTAAAAAAAGCGATGAAGTTTATTTTTAATATTTTTGGAATATGTCCCTTTTTCAACTCACCCACTCGATTTTAAAAAGTGTACATTTTGTAAGAGGCAAAGTTACAAAGCACTAGTTTGCGAAGAGAAGTATGTTGAAATTTATTATTTATCAGTATTGGCCAATCAGTATTTATGAAAAATAGTTAAATTAATCTTATTCAAAGAACAGTTGCAGATGATAATAAATTGGTAGCTTTAATCTGAACCTAAATTAATTTAGGATACAAAAATCGTACTTATTAATTTCTAAGAAACTTGCTGTTATAATTTATATTAATATTAATTGATCGAACTAAAAATTATATGGCGAAACACATGTGCAGCCCACAATACATTATTTTTTACTTGTAGTTATATGTAAGGGCTTTCTACAGTATTTTATCGTCAATTATGTATTAATAATATCAAAATTTCTCCTTGCCATCTAAAAACTACAAAATAGATAAAAATTAATAAAGCGTGTATCATGAGTTTTTATTTTATTGCATTCGGTGAAACTGTTTATATTCCTTATAATTAATTTATAGGAATGCTATTTAATTAGATCAAAAATTTCTCCTGTTTCTCAAAGCAAACTTTCTAAGTGTGATTACAAGTTCTATCGTCTAGTATTTAGTATAGTAGAGTATGTGAGGTATGGATTATTATTGGACTGCAGAGAGTACATGCTCTGACATTAGACTGCTGTCGGTAGCTTAAATGCTTAAGTATTATATCTAAACAATCTGAATTATAAAAATGTATTGCATTATTACAATTTTGATAATTTCGATAATTTTTCAAGGATCGAAATAAAATTTTATGTAGGTGTACAACTCTCCCAAGAATTTTTTTAAACATAAATATACCGGGTGTTGATTTCAAAACTAGCCAGTCTTAATATCTTTTGAAAACAAATTAATATAAAAAAAAACACGTAGATTGATTTTTCAAGAGGGAAGTTTAAAAACAAAGTTAAAATTAAAAGAATAATCTCCCATATTTCCGAAACCGTTACTTTAAGGACCCATGTTTATTAAGACTTTTTTCTTTGTTGTGGTTCATACTACTACCCCCTTCAATAATTTTTCATTATTTTTTTAACACCCTGTTCATAAGGTTTGTTGTTGATTAAATAACAAATAAAGTCGCTACAGTCTTAGTTTTTTTATCGAACACACTGTATATACAGGTTGTTTCGTAATAAGCTACCCACTAATTCTAGTTTAGTGAGTTTCGTAGGAACATTACTAAACTAGAAGCGTATGAATGTGACATTGAAAACTATTTAAATTAAATTGTCATAGCATGCAGGTTACCACACTTTCAATTCAAATTATTTCCTCACCAAGTGAGTACCGAGTGAGTACAGGTAGTAAATGGAAAATTGGATAGCTTTTTTTAACCACCCTGTATATATACCTATATAGAAAAATGTGTTCTTGAAAGGATATTATTCTTGAAAGGATAGTAAGGATATTACTATAAAGGATATATTGATATTATATTAAGGATATATTATTATTACAGGGAGAGAACAATGCCCTCGCGGCTATTGTTTAGTCGGAGCCTTAATTTGCTTCCCCATACGGGCTCCTGAAACTATCGGCTCATAGAGTATGAGACAGTGGCAATCGATTTGATCCCTCACAAATTACAGATGAACCGTTATTGAACTCGCAAATCAGATAACTCTCGGTTCCCAAGCGCTTACCTCATAATCAGATTTAAATGCCCCAGACTAGTTTTTTATGTGCGAAAAAATCGCTGTGCAAATGATTTAAGACTAAGTTTTAATAACCGGTTCTCGTTTGGATTTTAATCTACGGGGTCGGACTGCGCCCGAAATTTGGTCACGGTCAGCCATGCGGTATGTGTGTCATTTACACGGCAGTTAACGCATTCCTCCGTGATGGATGTGTTTCGTGTACTAGAAGCAATCACAATGAGTTATTATAAAAGTTTATTGTGAAATATAATTAGGCATCAAACTTATATGTAGAAATCTATGACGTTATAGAAAACTTTTACAATGCAATTTTGTCTTGAATTTACAAGAACTGTCGGTATAAAAAAATATTTATTTTTGTTTAGTGTTAATAATGAATTCACAGATAATAAAAACATATAGAAAACTCATATAGAGGCTGTCGCTCTAATGAGCACTACAAAATGCAATTGTAGGATGGGAATGAGCTCGATACAACATTATTAGTAACTGTACTAAAACTAAAACCAAAATATTAAAACTATTTTCTGTTAATTATCATTTTTATGAAAGTTGCGAATGTAAGTATATGGATCTTCGCCCATACAGAGAGCGCATAAAGTATTAAGACCTGGCTTTATTTTTTCCCCTGTATAAATTTTTGAAAAATGCTTTAACAGGTCAAAATGATTTTTTTTTCAAACAAATATTTTGAGACCATTTTCATTCTTCCATCTCTCTCCGTTTTAAAGTTATGACGTCAGAGCCATTTTTTTAAATGGCAACCTATATTTTTTATTATTGATTTTGATAGTACTTTTTATTATGTTTTCAACAACATGACATTTTCAATATGTAACATTTGAAAAAAATGAGAAAAAGTGCGTTAAAGTAAAACTATTAAATTATTATTTCAATGTGCAGAATGCATCTATAGCAGTAGTTCTCAAAGTGGGGCGCACGCCCCACCGGTGGGGCGCGTAGGTTTTTCAGGTGGGTCATGAGAATTTAAGGTGGTCTTATGATATTTGAAGTTGGATTTTAATATCGAATTAATATTTGCTGCAGCACTTAATTAAAAATATATTAAATTATAATATATTAAAATTTATATACACATATGTATATAATATACATATATCATAGCGTTTTACTTAAGCGTTATTGTACTATAATATTGATCGAAAAAATGCGTTAACAAACATTTTTGTTTTTCCACGTATTTAATCGAATCGACAAAATCATGTGTCGCGACGTCGTGGCTCGATGACTGTTGGTACACGAGTCATATTTTCAACTAGTGTTCGTCTAGTATTCATTGTCAGTACTTGCATTTACGTCTTTTTCAAGTGTTTTTCGTGTCGAGTAGGTGTATATAAATCAGTTCATTGTTCTTTTTCGATGATGTAAGAGAGTTTTTCAATTTGCTAGTTATTAAAGGTAAGTTGCATTTTTTATCAAAAAATAATTTAAAAATACTAAATACAACATAATTGTAGCTAATTTTGGCTCAATATAAAAATGGCTAGCGCCAAGAAGACAAAGACTCGCCAATACAAAGAAGAATTTTTAAATTTTGGTTTCATAACCGCTATAAATGATGAAAGATCGCCTTTCTGTCTACTATGCCATCAATCTTTGAGCAATGAATCAATGAAGCGTGGCCGTCTCGAGGCACATTTTAGAACCAAACATGCTGCTCATGCGAATTCAGATTTAAATGACTTCAAATCATTAAAAGAGAAATTCGAAAAGCGAACAACCATAAAAACTTGGTTCACTGCGAGAACTGCTGTTGCTAATCGTACCTTAGAGGCAAGTTACGAGATTTCTTTATTGATTGCAAAATGCGGAAAAAATCATACCCTGGGCGAAGATCTTATTAAACCCTCGATATCAACATTTTTAAAAACCGTTTTGAATATTGATGACAAAGAAGTGAAAGCATTACCACTTAGTAATGATACTGTCAGAAGAAGGATAGATGAGATGAGCGATGACGTTGAAGCACAGCTTATTGAAAAGCTTCAGTCGAGATACTTTTCTTTACAAATGGATGAATCTACTGTAAGAGGCAGTGAAGCATTACTATTGGCTTACGTAAGATATATTAGATTCTAATGGAAAGGTTTTGTGAATAAAAATTTTGACAAAAATTCACAGCAAATGTAGGAAATTCTAGTAAAATTCCAGAAATTAACCAGGAAAAATCAGGTAATTACTAAACATTTCGAAAATAACAATGCTTAACATGAAATAAAACTCACCCTGTATAAATAATGGATGAAACTATAACAAAAATTATAATAATCATTTTACGATTTTCTGTAGTAGGTATTGATGAAATTTACAAGTAGTTCATTTTTAATTTTAGTCAAAATGTAATTTATCTTCAAAATTTTTAGTAAGTACTGTATCGTCTTCCTTGTAGTTTCCTGATTTTTCCTTGTTCATTTCTGGAATTCTACTAGAATTTCTTACATTTTCTGTGAATTTTTGTCAGAATTTTTATGTATTTCTAAAAAAATTCCAATATTTTAATTGTTACTTTGTGTATTTCTGTATTTATAAAATTTTCTATTATAATAATCATTTTACGAGTTTTTGGAGTATTGGTGACAACTTAATTGTCAATTTTGGTTAGAAATTTTACATATCTTCGAAGATGTCTTCTGTCTTCTGTGTATTTTCTGGAATCTTTTTACTTTCTGGAATTTTACTGGAAGTTAATAAATTTGCTCTGAATTTTGGTTAGAATATTTAAGTATTTCTAAAAATTTAATATTTTAATGGCGATTTTAGGATTTCTTTTTCGTTTTTACTGGAATTTGCATGATTGTTGTTAGAATTATTGTACATATCCGAAAATATTTAATATTTGAATCGTCCTTCTAGGATTTTCGCCATTAATGCAGGAATTCACAAAACAACTTTTTGTGGAGTACTGTTCTAGTTTTGATTTATTTTTGATTTATTTTCATATTTTATTTGTCCTTTTAGAATTTTGAGTTTGAAATTTATTTTTGACCTTTTAATACTTTCTGTTGCGTTACTAAACTAATTGTGACAAAATTTTCTATTATAATAATCATTTTACGAGTTTTTGGAGTATTGGTGGAATTTTACTCCAAAAAAAGGAGAAGAAGAAAAAATCAATATAATATAATGTAGTATCCTGATTTTTCCTTGTTAATTTCTGGAATTCTACCAATAATTCCTATATTTGGTGTGAATTTTGTCAGAATTTTTATGTATTTCTAAACAAATTCCAATATTTTAATTGTTATTTTGTGTATTTCTGTATTTATAAAATTTTCTATTATAATAATCATTTTACGAGTTTATGGAGTATTGGTGCAAAAACTTAATTGACGATTTTGGTTAGAAATTTTATATCTTCGAAATTTTTAGCACTTCTGTCTTCTGTGTATTTTCTGGATGTATCATTTTTAATTTCTGGAATTTTACAGAAAATTTAAAAATTTGCTCTGAATTTTGGTTAGAATGATTAAGTATTTCTAAAAATTTTCTAATATTTTAATGGTGATCTTAGGAGTTCTCTTTTGTTTTTACTAGAATTTGCAAGAATTTGTTGTAGATTGTTGTTAGAATTATTGTACATATCCGAAAATATTTAATATTTGAATCGTCCTTATAGGATTTTGTAGTATTGATGGAATTTACAAGAACTTCATTTTTAATTTTAGTTCTTTAACTTTAATTTTAATTTTAGTTTAGTTTTTTAATTTATATTCCAAATTTTGGTAAGTACTTTATCGTCTTGCTTGTAGTTTCCTGATTTTTCCTTGTTAATTTCTGGAATTTTACTAGAATTTCCTACATTTACTGTGAATTTTGTCAGAATTTGTATGTAATTCTAAAAAATTTCCTATATTTTAATTGTTAATTTGTGTATTTCTGTATTTATAAAATTTTCTATTATAAATATTCATATTATAATAATCATTTTACGAGTTTTTGGAGTATTTGCGGAACTTCACCGACATCATATCTGGCTGAATGTGGGTTCAGCAGTGTCAATGATATATTAGTAAAAAAGAGGAGCTCTTTAAATATCACCATGCGAGGAGATTTGAGACTCATGCTGACTAAGTTTGCACCGAACATAAAAAGTCTTTGTAGCAGACACCAGGCTCACGGATCACATTAATTAAACCAAATTTACTTACAATTATTATATCCTTTGTTTTTTTCTTAAAAATATTTTCGGTTTATACTTTTACTCATATATACCTACATATACAAATTTATTATAATATTTAATTTTATAGCGATATTTTATTTTTTTTGTTACTTTGAACCTGGAAGTTATTATAAACAATATTTTATAGTTCTTATTAAAAATTCGTTTTTCTTGAATTTATATTTTATGACCATTCTACTTTGCGTATATAGACGAAGAAAAGCAATTAATAATTTAGTCATGCTGTGCAAAAGTTCCGACATTTTGTTTATTTTATATATGGGGCATCAGATATTTAGTAGCTAATTGGTGGGGCATGGATCAAAAGAGTTTGAGAAGCACTGATCTATAGTCTATCCAATTTCAAGCTGCAGTTAATGTAAACATGTTCACGTGAACAGCGATAATGTACAGGGCCGCACTTGCTCAGTTGCCGACTACAGTGCGCTAACAAAACAAACAAAATTACATGAGATAATAAAAAAGGACAACACATAAATCATTAAATATTAAATTTATATACAATAAAATATTTATTACTAAGTTGAACTACTTTCATCGTCTGTATTTAAATTTATAATAAGAGGCTCAACGTTAATTTCAATAATATTGTCAAGTGACCACATTTTGGACTCAACTTTTTCAATTACATGTTTTATAAATTTTCGCCACGAATCTTGATTTATAGATTCTATGGCTTCAGAATATAAATTTTTGCAGTCCCCAAATTTAAAAGTAATATTTTTTGAGGCCACATAATTTTTAATTTCTGCCCAAATTAATTCGATGGGGTTGAGCTCACAGTGATACGGTGGAAGTCGTAATATAAGTTTATTATGTGACCTCGCCATTTCATCAATAATATATATATATATATATATATATATATATATATATATATATATATATATATATATATATATATATATATATATATATATTATATTGCGTTTTTTGCATATTAACAATAGCCAGTAATTCAATTCTCAGCATATCGGCTTCGAACGGAATATTTTTGGACAACAACCAGGTCTGGATATCTGCCTTCTTAGTAGCCGACGTAGGATTTTTTTCTAACTTTCTGGAATGATACGACGCGTTGTCCAACACAATCATTGCATTCTCCTCTAATTTCGGCAATACATTGGAAAACCATTTCTCGAAGGATTCACCCACCATTTCTTCGTGATAATCTCCGTTTTTTTTCGATTCAAAAGCCCATAAAGCATCGGGGACAAAGCCGTCTGTACTGCCAATGTGGCAAATTATCAGTCGTTTACCTTTTCCTGTAATTTAAAATCATCATTAATAAGTGAATAGTAAGTTTATTAGCCAATTTTTACCCGAGGGATTCTTCAACCCTGTTGATAAACCTGACAAAAAAGCTGCTTTAGAAGATTTAACACTTTCATCCATCCAAACATGCGATTTTGTGTGACCAGCGTTAATCCAGGTCTCATCAAGATAATATATTTTTTAATTTTCACTCCTGTATAATTTTTTTTTTTTTAATAATTTCTTCTCCATAACGTTATTTCGTCACTGTCCAATAGCATACTATTTCTTCCGCGACGTTGGTATTTAAAATTATGAAAATTATGTTTATGAAATGTTGATCGCTTAAAATTTGGCAAATCGTTGTCTTCATTCACCTCTATTAAAAGCTTGTTCAGGGTTGGTATTTCATTTCGAAAGAAAAATTGGTGTACTTTTCTTCGTATTGCGTTCCTATCAAAATCATCTACTGCATCAACGCTATTTTTTCGGTTCTGATTTGTTTTAGGTGGTGAAAATTTTGCGGAGATTTTGTATTCTCCAATAATGTTATAAACAGACCTACAAGATACCCCTGTTTTATATGCCACTTTTTGCACCATATCATTTCTTAAATCCGTAGGGTTTTCTCAAACTTCACATTTATAAACATTTAAAATTAATTGTTTCGTTTCCACACTTAAATGACACTTTTTAATGCGTTTTTTAGGAGGGCTCAGTTTCGCACTTACTACAACTTCAATATCTGTATCTGTGCTCGACATATTTCACAACACTAGTCAAGCTAATGCAGTAACAAAATTCCCTTAGTCCGGGTTTCAGGTAGACAGCGGGACGACCAATCGTATGCTTATGTTAAAATGTGCACGTGGCGATCACGCCTGGTAGAGTGTATATATTCACCGCATCTTGAAATTGGATGGACTATAGTTACCATTCAAAACAACGTCAGTTAAAACAAAATTAGGAAACAGGCTTGGATTTTAAATATTGGAATAAAACAACATGAAATTATTTAACTTCCTCGAGATTGATCTGCCTCGGCCTCGGCGACAATTATTTTCTCGTGCGTAAAGAACGATTTCACAGCATTGGTATACAAATAACCATTTTTTGACTTATGCTTAGCCGGGAATAATAGCATTTATTATAGCGTCGTTGTATAATATACTCTTATGTTTGACAGTAGTATAATGGATTGATGACTACAAATTGTGACCATAATTGTCAACTTTATAGAACATAATTATGATGTGTAAAGGTAAACAGGATTGATCTACTACTTAAGTACACGAAAATGCAATCCTCGGTCGGTTTTGTAATATGGTTAGCTATGCACCACTCGCGATATGCATAGTATGGATATTAATACTGGCTTCTGGATTTTGTTAGCAAAAGAGAGTCGTTTGCATTTGCTGCTAACCTTTTTATTTAGTCTGAATCGCCCATTTTGATGTTGAATTGAAATCTTGATGTACAGGTACGTCCAACTCAAACTACTGGACAACCAAATAATTTTAAATACCAAATTTCAATTCAAATAAAAATATAGTCAAACATTAAATTTTGTATGCTACACGTAGGTACGTAATGCACTTGATTGAACTGGCCCTCTTTATATATATATATATATATTAATTTCGTAGTACTCGTTTACACATTATCCACTAACAGTGGAACAATGATAAAAGAATTAGTACTGTTTTTTTACAAAAGAAAATTATTCTCAAAAGGGTTATGTACATTCATGAAGATTACAAAAAAGTATAAAACCTCTTATGTGAACTGTTATTGACCTAATATATTTAGAATATGGTGTTGTTTTCTATACTTGTTAGAAAACTTATGTTTTTCTTTAATATTTTGTTTGTTTTATTTTTGGGGATTAGGTAGGTCAGGTGAGTTTGAAACAATTTCCTGGATAAGTTTAATGTACTAGGTACATATTATGTATATTTAATGATAGTATAAAAAAGCAGAAAATTTGATCAAATTAAAAAATAATATTATATAGTGACGTTTCGGTGCTTAACAGTGCACCTTTTTCAAACTTGCGAGGACTGGAATAGTGGAAGGGGTAAAAATTGCATCAACACAAGGGTTGAAACAGTCATGGTTACAAATATTGATGAGGTAAAACATTATTTCGTATTTAGTCCAACCAAAAAATTGTAGGAAGTTTTAAAGGGTAATATAGACAATCTGTTCATGATATTTTAAGCTGAGGGCAATGATACAACAAGTACATTAAACTTAACCAGGAAATTGTTTCAAACTCACCTGACCTACCTAATCCCCAAAAATAAAGCAAACAAAATATTTTAAAAAAAACATAAGTTTTCTAACAACTATAGAAAACAACACCATATTCTATATATATATATATATATATATATATATATATATATATATATATATATATATATATATATACTTACAAACAAGTGCTCGTCATATAAAATCAAGCATTATGTACTAGTAACATAAGTGGCTATTATAACCTCAGCTCAAATAGGAACAAAAGTTAAATTTACACGGCAATTGAAAATCTCTGGAGAATTCTTTGCCAGCATTCTATAGGTGCTTTCGTTTCACAAAGAATCTTACCCCATTTTGAGATTTATCCCCTACCTTCTTTATGTTTGCGTGGTAATGGTTTCAAGAGATATGCTCAAAAAGTTATGTGTGAAATTTGCAACCATTGTAAGGTAGTTTGATAGTTAAAAGGTTTCTAATTTTCACATAAGAAGCAATGCTAATTTGAAATTGACAGTTCTCACTCACTTCATACTCAGTTAACTTGTGAAAGGAAAGTACCTTTTGTATCACTCCAATGTGCCGTTACGGGTTTTAAATTTCATCCGCTTTTATGCACAACATTACCTAGAATTGTAAGAGGGTTCATGATTGGAAACAACTAAACATGATGGAGCATTTACAAAATAAGATAAAATATTATCACACCTTCAGACCTGCTGGAAGCAGAATTGTGGAAAGGGTCCAAAAGTGAATTATATTTTATGCCGAAATATCACGTGGTTAGTATAATCTATAATTACAACAAGTGGCATATTTAAGATTTTTTTAATTACCTGCACAGCACTGTTGAGGAAGCAGTTATTCTGCCCAGGTCCGTTCAAAAGTCCTTTGGTGCTCGTGAAGGCTACCGAATCACGTGATGTATTGAGAGCAACCTGGTGGTGTGCGGAGATACCAGCCAATGCCATGGCGACGTTGAAAACTCGAAAAGTCGGGCGAAAATCGCACAGAGACTACATTTTTGCCTGAAAACAAAAAAATACAAGAATTTACACAAGTAAAATCATAGGAGAATAGTTATTGATAATAGATAACACTTGGGAGCTCGTAGCCAAGACCAATAGCTTGGAAGCGGGACTCCAAGACCCCACAAAAAAGTTATTTATATGTAAAACAGTAGTGGTGTCTTCTATGGTTGAATCTCGAAGATGTGCGGGTGAATGAACAATAAAACCAACAAACTTTATCAATTCTGGGTTATAATTTTAAGCTTTCGACGTTCATTGGCGATCTTCATCAGACCATAAAAAAATTACATACAGGTACTGTGGCTGTACTATGCACTGCAACCTTAACTAAACATTTCAAAACCAAGTACAATTAATAATAATAAATACCTTAAATAACTTAGGTACTTTTCATCTTCAGCTACATTACAGATAATACGTCATGTTATTTAAGGTATTCATTATTGTTAATTGTACTTGGTTTTGAAATGTGTCGTTTAATTATATGTGTCGCCATGTATTACTGTTAGATAGTTTTTATTAAGCATAGTTTGATATTATTATTGATTATTTTGATAGTCTGATGAAGTTTGCCAATGAGCGTTGAAAGTGTTGGTTATTCAGTACCAATCAATATAGAAATACTTCGGGAATGTGTCAATAGCTGAACGCTGACTGTCACCACAAAAGGTTGCAGGTATAACCCTGAATTGATAAAGTTGGTTGGTGTTATTGGCCGTTCACCTGCACAACTTCGAGATAGATATTTATGTTCGACTGCGAAAATACTAACTTTTTAAGTTACTTTGGCCTACGTTTGTAGGCTAAAGTCTCATATTTCGTACTAGTAGATAGATAGATAGATAGATAGATAGAATTTATTTCTAAAAAGTTTGAACATACAAATTTGTTACATATTGGGTTCGAACGAGAAAGAAACACGTCACAAAACAAATGTACAAGCACATACAAATTGCACTACACTAAATATTCACTAATGCTATATAGTTCCTTGGCACATAGGAAACTATGTAGCTGCTTCTTAAATAAAATAATATTTCTTATACCTTTTATATCACCTGGCAATCGATTATAGAATGATATGCGACTGTAATGCAGCCCTTTTTCAGTCAGGATTAGACGGTGTTTTGGAATATTGTAATTCGATTTGTTACCTGTATCATATTTATAATCTATTTCATTACCAGTGAATAAATGTTCGTATTTAAATAAGAATAAAATACACCCATACACATATATTTCGTACAATGTGAGTAAATTATTTTGTCTGAATATACCTCTACAGGATGATCCAAATTTTAGATTATACATTCTTCGTATGACTCTTTTCTGTATTATAAATAATCGTCTGCATTCTGTACTGTGTCCCCAACAACGTATCTCAAACCGAACATTTGATATGAATATGTTGAAATACATAATTTTAAATTTTAATTACATAATAATACCTTGGCGGAAACTGTCCTACAAACATTGACAAACAATTACAAATGTTTGCTACAACGGGTTTTACGAAAAATAAATTTTTCGTGCAATTGGACGAGAAATGGTAACTTCTCAGCGACACAACCGAGAAGTGCAATTTCTCAGCTATGGCCACAAAAGGTTGCCAAGCAACCTAAAATTATTGTTGTCATTAAACATCAAGAGAAACATCAGTCAAATAACTATCATGTCTCAGATTTTAACAATTTTATCGCAGATATCGCAGAAATAAGCGACGGCTATTAGTAATTTTTTGACGAAGGGTTGTATACATACGGTAAATTTCAATAAACACCAACCATGATACCGTAAATGTGCGCGGTTTATCTGTCTTGCTTTCGGGAATGCGGACAATTAAAGCAGTGCCCAAATCTTCCACATCGTCAACAGACAATTTATAAATTTCATCACGCCTTAACGCCCCAGAGATGCCCATAATTAAAACAATCTACAAAACCATTTCTTGACATATTAATGTGAGTAAAACATGTACCTTATACCTTCCACATTAAATAAGTTTCATTACTGGCTTCTGTGATAAATGTATCGATTTGCTGTGCAGTTAGTATTTTTGACTTTTTAGCTCGATACCCTACTGCCTTTTTCTTTAATAATGGCACTAATTTAGGAAATCTTGAAATATCAATCCCCTCCCTGATATTTATCATACATTTTAACATGGAGTATGTACTCCATAAAGTTGAAGATTTCAAAACTGTAGATTTTGCTTCTAAATATGCCATAATAACATTTTCCGATATGTTCGCAGCTTTTTGTTCTTTACACCAAGTTTTAAATTTAACGTATGCATTCTCGTATAGCCGTCTACTTTTCTCTGGAATTAAATGATCTGAGGCAGCGTTTGCAATTTTTCTCAACTCGGAGGTATACACTCTAAATCATCACCATCACTAGTATTCTTTTCTACTTCGTTTAACTGAATTATCGATTAATTTTTTTGACGTTTATTATTTTGACAAAATTGACAGTCGCTTGTTCACAACCTAGGAGACTCATTGCAGCGTGCATCAATTGCACGAAAAACGTTGTGTACACCTCGGCCGCGAAATCTTTTAGCGACCTCGAGATTGTATTGCCTCGGCCGCAAGCGGCCTCGGCGACGAACTTTCTCTCGGTCCCTAAAATTAGATTTCTCGGCCTTGATATACAAATAACTAATTAAAGTTGTGTTTTTCTAAATTACAGGAAAAATCCGTACCTTTTTGCATACAATATTCGATACAGAAAAAACGGTTAAGGCAAAAATTATGAAATTAAAATACATTACATAGGAATGTATGTTCTTGCGATATATTTTTTACTTACGCTACTTGTATAAGTAGTTTCGGTTTTATGTACGTTCAAACACAGGGGTCAAAACTTTTCAAACCGATAGTAGACCAATTTAATCCCGGAGGGAATCAAGTATCAACTTTCCCTGGTGAATAAAGTTTATCACGTGTAGTTTATTTATTTATCGTAATATAGTAACAGTAACATTATAAATTCACAATAAATCCATACGGATAATTATCTGATATCTCTGGAGGTTCGTTGTTACTGAAAGTAATGGATGTGAAGTCATGCGCTGAAAGTCATCTTTTGAATACCACAGATATGAACTTATTAGGCATTAAATACTATCATGATGACAAGGGAGGCTATGTTGTAATTATGCTGTCGCTATGAGAATTTTTAACAAGCGTTTTAACTGTCAAAATAAAAATTGAAATAAATATGTAAACTTAAAGTAAGGAGAAAAAATGTGTATGAAATTCGGAAATAAACTTCAATCATCCCTCACCCCGAAATACTCTCACTCACTACGCTCGCTCGGGCAATACTTACTGCCTCGGCATTATAACCTTCGTCTATTCTCTTAATGCATAAATGCAATTTAGTTTTATTTTTCACCCTCGTTTTTAACTACCACTATTCGCACTTTCGGTGGATTACATGAGTGAGAAATAAGTGGAAAAAAATGAAATATGATTGTAGTATACATGATTGGTATACTCTGATTTTTCTAAACTGGCGTGCACGTCATCAAAATAATAATCATAATAATGATGGCACAATTTTACAAGGTTGCCAGCTGTCCTGGGTTTTTAAAAATGGCTGCAATCAGCTGTTCCGCCCGTGCATTCTTGTGCGACAGTGCGCGGTTCGTATCAAATTCGTCGACTTCTCTGCCGTTTTTCGTACAGATATCAATCCTGTGGTTATAGTTTAACATCTACAATGGCAAAATATGCATTGTATTAATTGATCAAATGTAACAAGTTAAACGTCAAAGAAGTTTTGTTATACACACATGTATGAGCATTTGTTAGTGCAAAATATGTGGCATCATCGCCGAAAAAATATAACGGTCGCCAACATGATTTATTACATGATTGGCAGGCGAAAATTGTGTCCGCGGTTAATACACCGATTACCTATTTATAACCAACGGTGATCAGTGTTATGTAACAAATGATTCTCAGATTAATTTCGATTCTTAAACTATTGTTATGCATATTCTCGAAAACAATCACGTTGGTACGAAAAAACCTCATCACACAGCTGTTTGATGACGTGCACGCCAGTTTAGAAAAATCAGAGTATATAAAAAGGTTTGTGTGTAAATATAAATGTGATACTACATGTTACATTTCCCTGAAATCTTTGTTATTTTATCTTCCTAGCAACACTGTCTATTTCTTCAGGCCTGCTAATCCAACTTTATGAAATACGCCACTATACACCACCACGCTACATGATATTCTCATATGAAATTTTCGAAATATTATCTTTTTCATGAATAACGAAAAGCGCCATCAAATTAGTTATTACCTGGAAATTTTACGTATCAGGAATATTTTGAGAAATACGTTACATCAGACTCTGTTGGTGTTTCATCTAAAGTGGACTTATTAACAATGCTACTCTCAATACCACATGAACACATGTCACATGAACTCTCAATGCCAAAATATCGAGAAAACCAGTTGTCGATTAAATTTCACCATTAAATACTCATACGGAGTACAGGTGAAATAATAATAATAATAATAGAAAGGGACATTAATTTTTATCAACCACATTGATTGTTGTGATTTAGTTTTATGTTGGTCAGACTTATGGAAACCAAACATAAACAAAAGTATATAATTTAACCCACAGATAATGTAGAACAACGCTAGGATGATTCGGACTCTGTATGATTGACACTCGCTTCGGCTATTGTATAAAATCCATCCTCGTGAATTATTGCCATTGTGTGCCAGTCAAATACGATGTTGTAGTATGACTTTTTAAATAAAACAATTCTTAACAAATTTTTGTCAATGAGTAACCAATTGTTAGCAATCAAATGTACATTGTAAATGAGTTGCATGGGGTGAATGAAAGATAATAAAGACAGCGTAAATAGGGAAGCGAAACAAAAGAGGTGTGTTACACATCGTTTAATTTAAGATGCGGTATCATGTTGTATTGTGAAGTCATAACACAACCCCTATTGTATTATGAAGTCATAATACAACCTCTGTTGTATTACGAAGCATATTATGGTATCATAGTTACGTACATAATAAATGTATTATTTGCGAGTCATAGATAAAGCAATATTATTTTCATGCGGCTAATAAAATAATGAACTGCACCTGCAAATATATTTCAGGCTAAACCTTTAATTTTGAGCCGGATTTGTTAGAGCCATATAGAGTTTTTTTGTAGTATTAGTATCAATGTTCAAATGGCTAACGGCCGTTCATTATATCAAAATTTGAGAGAAATGTGGCGAAATTTAATTTCCTTTTTCTTTTTATGGCTCTTCCACCTCATTTCTAAAGAACCTTATTTAAGCGCTTGAAAAAGTTTCTTATAGTACGTGTTTAGTTACCCTAGTCATAATATAAGCACATAATATGCCACAAAATAAAAACCAATTATTTTATTTTGATAACAAAATAATAAGAAAGCCTCAAATTTTCAAGCTAATGTATATCTGAGAATATGTATTTTAGCCTGCAAGTAAAGCATTTAAATTATAACAAAAGCAGGTACATAACTAGAACGAGCACCCATTCCCATAAATTAACACGGTTATTAAAAATAAGAACAACAAAAGAATGGTGGAATACAATATTAGTACTTTACTACCCAATTGTACGAGTATCTCATTTAAACTTAATTTGTATTAAAAAGCTGGTGTAATAAATGCAACAACTGAAATCGCAAATCTCTATATTTGTACCGTCATAAGTGCATAACGCATAATGTTGGATTAGGTACACCCAAATGCGGGATGTAACACTGATGAGTGGTAAGTTATTTAATCCTTCCATTTTAAGAAGTAAAAACTGTTTTATTAGTTGTCTCTTTATCAAAGGTCTTTAATGCTTCTAAAGCTAATGCCGTTTTTGCCTCTTTGGGGTTCTCTTTTTGGCATACTGGGTACACTAACGTATACGTATAAAACAACACTAAGCGGGATCGCCAGTTTTCATCGTAAGATACTTTAGTGTTAAAGAAAATGCTAAAAAATTATCGGGCACTTGAAGTTGAACATGTCATGCGACTTCTGGAATGAGCCAAGCTCTTTTTGTGGAAACAAAATTGCCGTGCAAGCATATATTATATATTACAATAACTTTTTTTTATGCGGACTGTGCCGAAGTGAAACGACGTTTGTAATTTGTATACCAGGCATTTAATTAATGGTTACACACTATTGAAACCGTGTGCTCAATTAGCCCACTATACAGCGGGGTGTGACAGCTTAGGAATTCTGGTTTAAAATCCATTCATAAATTTTAATAAGCAGAACGGCTAATAAGAAGCAAAATGAGGATCGATCAAGACTCTGCATACATAAAGCAAATCATAATGGATTAGATTTTTAAACAACAAAAACTTAAATTACACTGCGTATAGACATTCCTGCCGATCCATAACAAAGGTAAAAAACCAGCATTATAAGGATGTTCACTCGATGTATATTTATATTTATTCTTTACTATTATTTATATACAGTGACAAAAGAAAATAACGCATAAATAAGATAACTTTGTTAATATAAATTTTCTGAAAAAAATCCCGAAAGGGTATAGCGAGTTTAATTAAATAACGTTATACTACACCATTTTAGTCTTGTTACGTCATTTGTTATTAAAGTTATCGTCATTGATTTTTTTTTTGTGAAAAACTATATTTTTTATTCTTGATTTTGATAGTACAACTTCGAACAGTTCTCTGTGTCCAACAGTATAATAAGTATTTTTGATAAGTTACATTTTAAAAAACAGAGAAAAAAGTGAAATATTAGAGATTCTTTAAATTTGCATAATAACTGTAGTTGGTTTGTCGTGATCTCCCTATATAAAATATGTACATGTTTCTATCACGTCCGCTACCCGAAGTGGCCATCAACTTTGTTATTTTAAATAGTACACCCTGTATATTTGTACATATTCAGATACCTTGTTCAATTCTAAACACATTTTATGAAGACTATAGAGCACTTATCTTTAGTAGTTTTTGAGGAAAAATATAATTTCCAAATTTTTTGCTTCAAATGGACGATTTAAAAAAATCGTAATTTCTCTTATGAATGAAATAGAAACTTAAACTTTTTTGCATATTGTAGCAGAAGCATGGCTCTATGATTACAATAATTGATATGTGTTGATATCTTACTAGTACTATTTCAAAACTCATAATTCATTTTTTTTTTTAATGAAATGACATAATTTTTGTATGGCGGGGTAATAGACAGAACAATGTTCTACAAAAAAGTCTAAAACAAACCTATCAATAAAATGAGTGATTTGTTAATTATTTTTAAAATTCCTTTATTAAAATATTTTTTGCCGCATTTAAATCTATCTGTGCACGTGAATCATAGCAGGCATCCTTCATGTATGTGATGTTTTTTTTTACCATTTCAATCGCATTGCATTTTAAAGTTTCTTTTGGTTAGAACTAGAACACGAATTGCAAATATTTTAATCATGAATTAATATACAAATCAAGATAAGTATATGCTTGATAAAATATGTATAGAATTGAATGAGCAATCTGAATATGTAAAAATATATAGGGATTTACATTTAAAATAACAAAGTTGTGGCCACTTCCCGTTGAAGCGGAAGTGATAGAAACATGTATATATTTTATTTTGGGAGATCATGACGAACCATGTTTGTGTAAAATTTTTCTAATTTTTATTTCATCAGGAACCCCAATAAAGTTGTAGTTGATAAATATTTAAATGGTGACAGAAAGATTAATAGACCCACAGACGTACTGACTCAATTTGCGAGAACAATAGGCAGCGGAAGGGGACTTAATCTTCCGATAAATATATTGGTACATTACTGAAACAATACTATATGTGGGGAAATGTTGTGGAGCCAATGCCATCTTCGGATCGAATTGGAGTGAAATCTCGAAAACATATATGTTCCACGTCAACCGGGAAAAAACTCTGTGCAAAAATTTGAACAACCAATAATTAAGTATAAGATCTCAAAATCTTCGTTATGACGTCTACTTGGCGTTTTTAAAAATTCAATTAGACGAATCCAACATGGCAGCTAAAACACCGACTCCTTGCGTACATGGAAATATGTTCTAAAAAACAAATGTAACAATTTTTTTTTTCTGTCACGAAAATTTTAATGACAATCATTCATTGTCATCGCGTTCGATTAATAACTCGCGATCCTTTTTTTAATTTCCAACCATAAACGCCTTGTGCGTACTGTCCAGTTGTAGCAGTCCGGACATTTGGCCCGCGCCAATAAAACATCTGCCGCGCGGCTCTTGGGTTCCGTCATTTCAGTCGGCCGATGGACGTGCCTCTGCATTTTTAGTAGCCACGTGAATTTCAGATGTTTAAGTTATCACAAGTAATCAGTCAGTTCAGTAAAATATCATTAATTATCGCTTTCCCAATTTTCATATGATTACTGCATGCCCGGCTCGGTTACAGCCATCTTATTAGTCCGCTTAATTATTTAATTTCTATTTAATTGTCGTCATTTTTTTTAAGTCCACCCTCCGTGGGCCTAGAAACGCCATTCAAATTTGGTCAGGGTTCATATTTCATTTTACCAGTTTTAGCGCCACAATTATAATTGGGTTTAATTTGTACATATTTTTATACTTCGGAAGGGGGGCAATATTGAGTGGGCGTTTCGTCGGTCTGTCGAATTTATAAATAGGTCCACTGTGCCATAAACGGCCTCTTTTTTCGGCCGCCGTTCGAGCACCCTGGTCATCAGCAATTTGTGTTGCGCTAACGTCCAGCGAAACGGCTAACAAATTGAGCAAGGTAAAGAATGGGGTCTGCTCATGCTCTTATCCTCTGTAAGTTGTAAATTGTATATATGTGTAAATTGTAACGTTTATCATTATTATTGTTGTCTTTTTCCTTTGTTTTGTAATTGTATAATAGCTGTAATTTTTTGTATTATAAAATGTGCACCCCCGAACAATAGTTTATATAGTGTATGTGCACCCTAAACGAAAACAATTCACGTTACCCCGCGCCATGCCGGGCAGTAGCCACACCGGCATTATGGGTGAAGGCGCTGGGAACATCATATACGACACAAATTAATTGTAAGTTTTAATTTTAACGTATCTCATAATTACCTATATGTGTATATACAGTATGTCCCCGGATTGAGTTTACAAGAGGAAAAACTTTTTTTTCTTTTATTTTACGCCAAAACTTCAAAGGAATAAGATTTTTTGCTTGTCCTGAAACCTGCAAATCTCTAATTAAAACTTAATTATTCTGACTCAGTGGAAAGAAAAGTTCATTTTTCTTTTGATTTCGGACTTTCTTTGCTTTTTAAATCCCATCGCATTAGCCGTTTTATCTTTTTGACGATGTCACATTGACAAATGAGTTTACGCAAGTTAAATACATATAAATGGTCCAGTATTGCGGGCTGCCAGAAGTCCCGAGTTAACAATTTTGGATTTATATTTGTGGGGACGTTTATAGCAAATTATGTATATGGATAACCTATCTAATAATGCCGAAGAATAAAAAAATCGGACAAGAGACGCCGTGGCATCATTGTCCATCGAAGAAATTCAATGAAGTTTCAAGGAGCTTCGTTTTAGAGTAGAATTGTGCGCAGAATTGAGTGGGGGGGTTAATAGAATAATGATTGTTCTTTTTAAAAATGACTTTTTTATCTTAAAGTTGTTTCTTTCAGTTGCTGTTTATTAAAATTCTGTTTTTCACAAAACATTTTTGTTATTTAACTTGCGTAAATTCATTTGACAAAGTGACATCGTCAAAAATATAGAACGGCCATTGTGATGGGATTTAAACAGCAGATAAAGTCCGAAATCAAAAGAAAAATGGACTTTTCTTTCCACTGAGTCAGAATAATTAAGTTTTAATTAGAGATTTGCTGGTTTCAGGACAAGCAAAATATCTTATTCCTTTACAGTTTTGGCGTAAAATAAAAGAAAAAAAAGTTTTTCCTCTTGTAAACTCAATCCGGGGACATACTGTATATACAGGGTGAGTCAATAGGACGGGCAGGCTCGATTACACCTACACCGTTAATGATATCGAAATGAACCAAACGGCACTGCAGACTAGAGCCCAAAGTGCAGTTTGTACAATTATTTTGCCATATACAGGGTGTTCCATTTTTGCAGCGCAGCCTTCGGCGTAGTTTTTTTAAATGGCACTCCCTGTATAAATTTACATGTTTGAATTTGCCCTTTTTTGGGCTTTAGAAATCCGTTTAGTTTTTGCAATTCGCTTTAACCGTGCAGAAGTTGTTTATGTTTTTCTAAAATTTAATGCATTTACAGGCAGTTATTAAAAAAATCGCATGGCACTATATTAGAAATAATATAGGCAACAAACATCACAAATGAATATTTACCGTGGATTCCTTATAAGATTCCATATGCACTAATGGATTCATCATAGGCGAAGATAGAACTCATTACTAGTGAATAACTATAGCTCTAACACAATGAATTTAATCGTAGAAATTATTATTTGATAATAGTGATTCATGATGAAAGAAATAAAATATGTATCATTGTTTTTTATCACAATAAACATCATCGACTATTCACAAAAAATGTTATTACCCTGCTTTAAAAAATAATGTACACACCCGCCTCACTTGAATGTAATAAAAATGTGGGCTGTAAACGTTCCACCTCGCATTGCACTAATCAGTGTAATTAGAAAATTACACAGAAACGGTAGCTAAGTGTTACAAAATGAAGTATTGCATGGTGTCCTGGCGTTTCGTGATCCGCTATGCGGTCTAATAAACTCCCTTTGTCTCGCTTTAATGCTTGGCTTCGCTAAACATATATCTTCCGATTCATGTATTAAAGTGCATTTATATTATATCGTGCATACAAATAAAAACTTTGGCTGAGTAGGCCATGGAAATTTTGATTCTACAGTGTATGTACCAATTGACAGATTTCAGATCGCGTTTGTCAAACAGTACATAACCTTCGACTACTTCCTTCCTTTCGTAAAATACTTAAATTTTCCTGGAAATTGATCATACAGTGATATAGTGTGTGCCGAAACTGCTCGTACTGAAACCCTAGTCCAGGAATTTCAGCACGCAACTCCTCTATGCAATCATTTACCGAGTGATATAAAACTCCTTCAACCTTCCTGCCATTACGAAGATATGATTTGACCATAAACGTCTCACGTTGTAAAATAGTTATTTTTGTATCTAGAACGCGAACTGCCACTTTTGCGTTCAAGAATGGAAGTAATTTTGCCGAGGGTTACCGAGGCAAAATATCCATTCGAGAACTCAAAAGCAATTCGCGTTCGAGATACAAACAAGCTTTTCCAAAACTACAGAAAACTGCAATACCACTAGACAATTTTGTTAGGCACAACAATTCATTTATATTTGAAATTGTTTGAACCGTAATTATTGAGTATGGTCGCGGAAACATATATAGAAGATTCTATACAAAATAAAATTTCAATTGCAAATAAATTATTACCGTCATCAGCAGACCCTACGGAAATTGGCAATATTACAACGTGTGCAGTAAACTTGAACAATTACAGCATTGAACATCCAGAACTGAATGCTACGATAACGGACAACATTGGATCTGGCATAAATTTGACTCACTGCAATATCGGCACTTTCAATTTACATATAGTAGGTACAAAATAGTTTTCGTATGTTATGTATTTAATTAATAAAATTATAAATGTACGTTGAATAATTGACAAATTATTTTGACATTTGTTTTATGTTCTAGAACGAAAAAACTTTGGCGTTCTAGAACATAAAAGTACTTCGCAGCTAGGTAACAAAAAAGACTCACCTTGTCAACTGAAAATTCAACGTAAATAACAACTTTTTATGACATTTACGTCATTTTCAATCCAACAAAAACAATAAATCAAACAATAAACCAAATCGAAACTAAGTAAAATGCCCAAAACAACAAAACAAAAAAGTTCTAAAAAGAACTGATTTTATGTGTGTAGTGACTACATAACTTGATGGATACTTTCAAACACAATACAAACAAAATGCACAAAAGACTTAAAGTTATTTTTTTATGTCAGCGCCTACAGGTCCAAACTTTTTTTTTTTTTTGTACGCACGTTACTATTAACATGGTTAGAGTAGAAGTGTAAATTTAGAAGCTTTGCGGTCAATTATAATCATTAAATAAGAATTCATTTTATTCTGTAGATGATTGTGGAGTTGATCGCAAGTTTTCTGGCAGATACATATACGTACCAAGGTGTTAGAAAACGGCCTTACAATGGGTTTCTAACCTTTTTGCAGATAATAAAACAGTCGGATAACTATTCGCAGTTCATCAGTGGATGGAAATATCGAACAGAAACTTTAAATATACAATGTCTTCGATAAAAACGGCTTAAGACTATAGCGACTTCAATTGTTATGTAACCATCGACAAACATATACGAGGGCTGTTTGACGGAAGAGTGACTTTTCAAAGGTTGGTAACACTTTCGTTATAATGATTATGTTGCTAGCTCCTGAGGTCTTTCGGAGGTCTACTGTCAAAATTTGGCACCAATCTGACAGATAGATTATGTTTTATACTTATTTGAAGGAAACTGTTTTCGTTGTTTTGTAAATATGTAAAAAAAAAAAAATCGAGTGTTGATTAAACATTATTTTCTACGTGAAAAAACAATTAAAGAAACCGAGGAAAAGTTACGTAAATATTATCCAGAATCTGCTCCGTCCCATGGAATGATTTGTAAGTGGTTTCTGCTTTTAAAAGTGGCCATATGAGCATGGTTGATGCAGATCGTCCGAAACCATCATTTATTGTGACTACTCCAGAAATGGTTAATAAACTCTATGGCCTTGTAATTGGCAATCGTCGAATAAAAGTTTGTGAGATAGCTAATGAAGTAAACATCTCAACCGAACGGGTATACAATATTTTGCATGAACATTTCAATAAGAAAAAGCTATCCGCGAGATGGTTGCCGCGTTTGCTTAATGGTGATCAAATGCGCGTTCGCATTAAGAATTCAGAAGAATGTTTGGCTGTTTTCAACGTAACTCAAAGGATTTTTTTCATCGATATGTCGCAGTAGATGAAACTTGGATACATCATTATACTCCAGAAACAAGAATACAGTCTAAATACTGGATTTCTCCATGCGAATATGCTCCCAAAAAGGCAAACACACTTTTTTCGACCAATAAGGTCATGGCCACAGTTTTTTGGGATTCTAAAGGTGTAATCTTTATTAATTGTTTACAAAAAGGAAAAACCATAACTGGCCAGTATTATGCTGATTATGCAGACATGTATTGATGCCGAACTTGAAAAACAACGACCGCATTTGATGAAGAAAAAAAGTGTTGTTACATCACGATAATGCGCCCTTTCATTCGTCTGCAATTGCTACAACTAAATTGACTGAATTGCATTACGAATTACTGCTTTATCCGCCATATTCGCCAGATCTGGCTCCCAGTGAGTTCTTCTTATTTCCAAATTTAAAAAAAATGGCTGTGTGGAAAAAGATTTCAGGCAAATGAAGAGGAGATAACCGACACAAATGCATATTTTGAAGACTTTCCGAAAGATTACTTTTTGGAAGGTTTAAAAAAATTGTAAACTCGCCGGGCTAAGTGTGTACCCTTGAAAGGGTGTTATGTTGACAAATAAAATATATTTTGAACAGAAAAATAACGTTTTCATTAAAAAGTCACTCCTCCGTCAAACAGCCCTCGTATATTATTAAATGGTTCAGTCTTAGCTAAAAGTTGATGAACAAAAATCATTTTTAAATACCTTCATTTATTTGTTGTAACGTCACCGACAATAGTCTTAAATACCTCGCTTTATATATTTTTTTTGTGTATTCTTGTAGAGACTAATAAGAATTTCTCACAGGTCTAGATTTTTAGTAGGGTTAAATTTTAAATTTTTGCAAAAAAATGTAAAAAACAGGTTTTAGCTTGTAGGCTGTTAAACCGAAATTACCTGGAACAAATAATTGGTAATTACGTTGTTACGATCTCTACAAATTCGATTAATAATTTTGTCGTAGAAGCCATAAATAAATAATTAAATCGTAATTTGGTTGATATTATTTTTTTTTATTATAGTCATAATTCTTTGGTTGATATGTATGTAATCATTATTTTAAAATGTTAATTTCATGAAGTAGCACTTCAACGATATCAACACGTTTAAGGTGATTTCAAAAGTGAAATTTCTTTGTTAACATTGGTTATCACAGTGACGAAAGACAAGCCTGTTTCGTAAACTAAGATGTTTTGTAAATAACATGGGCGAAATTACTTAATGCGGAAATTCGAATTTTCGAAATATTTCTAAAACTACTTATTTCGAGAATATCGTTGTATAATATTTTTTGTAGCATATCATGCTAATTGCTCTATAAGAACAAAAAATGATGTCATTCCATTAAAAAAAATGAAATACGCATAATTAAAGTAGGCACTTAATTAATGACATTTTTGAATAATTAATTCTAAAAAAAATTCATAGAAGTACCTCTCAGGTACAATTCAAGATAAATTTTTCGTTTTTATCTCGTTTGTAAGAGAAATTGAAGCAATTTTTCAAAAATCTTTTTGAGGTCAAAATCTTAGAAAGTAATTTTTAACTCGGAAAATAAAAAAAGATAGGTATACATATTATTGTACAGAAGATTTAAACGTTTCAAATTAAACGGGGACGCCAAAAACATAATAATATGGTGCTCAAGATAAGGATCAACAGCATGGGGATCTCGGAAACCGTAAAGTTATAAAGGCGGTTAAATTACAAAAATGTGCGCAATTTAGTGGTCAGTAATATTCTGTCTGGTAGAGAAAACCAGACATTTCCGCTCACTTTCCGAGATATTCGACAAAATCCGAAATCTTGCGATTTCGTTATTTTTTTTTTTCTGTTATTTGTAAAGGTATAAGAAAACGAAAGGCACTTTCTCGTTGCCACTTTTTTAGCTCTTCAAATAGAATAATAATCTAATAGCTCTTCTCAAATATCTTCAGATATACATAAAAACAATATCCTAAAATTTCGGATTTTGTCGAATATCTTCGGAAGTAAGCAGAATTTTCTGGTTTTCTCAACAGAATATTACTGACCACTAAATTGTGCAACGTATTTGTAATTTAAACGCCTTTGGAACTTTTGCGGTTTCCGAGATCCCCATGCTGTTGATCCTTATCTTGGACACCCTGTATAGGGTATCCCATTTAAAAAACAAAAACATAAGTTGATGGCTACTTCCAGTAGTCCAGAAGCGATAGAAGGTTAAAAGTACTCGTATTTCATCAGAGGAGAATGGAACCAGCCATGTTTGGATGCATTTTTTATTTTATCGGAAACCCCTTAAACTTTTAAAGGTCCATTAGCCCTGTATGTACAGTCATGCTCACATAAATCTAGTACAAGAAATTAGGTTAAAATAGCAATTTTATATGACAATGTCAAATTGTTTGTACTAGATTTATGTGAGCATGACTGTACATGTACATATATACGATAGTAGATAAATGCGTTTAAGGTGACTTTTATTTTAAAACCTAATATGATTTATTTACACACATTGTTTTCATAATATCCAACTTTATATATTTCTTCGCTTTACTGGTAGAGTAATCACTACTTTCTAGAGCTAATCGGCATTTTATGGACCGTACTTGTCCAGGTGGACAGTCCAGTCCATCGAAATCATCCACTTAATTATTTTATAATTAATATAGAACGGCTGGCAGTTATCAAATGATCTATGACTAACGTTCGCTGCATGACTGAATTTGTAACAAGACGTTTAATTAAAATCGATCGTCGAATAAAGCAGATAACATCACACTTGAATTTAATGCACATTTGATGGTTTTCTCAACATCTACTGGAAAATTTATTTAAAAAAAGTATGTAATAAAAGTTTATTCAGATGAAAAATATACAAAAGCATATGGTCTAACAATGCTGCTTATAAAATGGGTTACTCTACGCAGGTCACGATAGAAACTTCAAGAATTTCGGTAAATTTGAAGCTGTGCATTTAACTGAAGTGTCAAAATATAGCAACATAAAACTACCAATAGTTGCAACGATTTTTTTTAAGGGTCACGGATATTTTCTTTATTGTATAATCTTTCAATCTACTGCTAATGTAGTGTAAAGTCTAGTGTGATATTAATTAAAATGTATTATAAGCCGACGGTGGCCGATAGGTTAACACACTTGCCGTTCGTGCCAATGGTCGCAGGTTCGAACCCCTTGGACTCGAGTAGTTTTCAGCGATTATAATTCTCTAACATCAAAGTGCCTTTCCATTGGAGGGGAACTGAAGCAGGCGATCTCGTGTACGTTAAGTTGAACGTGCACGTTAAAGAACTTAATATGGATTATTGGTTTATTGGATGAATGGTTTATTTAAGTTTTACAATAATAAAATGTTCTCATATTTGAATAAATAATCAGTAAACAGGTATAAAATAATGGGATCGATGATTTATAACTTAGTATCAGTTCAGCGAACTAGTTATATATGAGGATTTTGCAAGGGTCACTGACACTATAACTACAGTTAATTAAACAATAATGCAGTGTTGAGTGTTCGTGCTTAATTAATACACTAATTATGCCCTGGCTCCATCGACTCTGAATTAAATTTTAATTAACATACTTTAGATGTGTGAAAATATCTGGTTTTTGATATATTTCAGCCAACACGTAAAAATGTAGATATTGGTGGTCAAGCGGTAAGGAAGTATTTTTTTTTCACATACAGAGTATCCCAGTTATCATGCTTAAGAGATGGAGAATTCGTTAAATAAGAAAGAAAAATTTCTTAGCTCACTTCCCTGCTAAGTACCCATGGCCTACTTAGCAAATAAAACAAAAGTTTTAAAAATTGTATGGATTGGCTGCTACTTGCAAGAAAATAAATATTGCATTTTTAATATTACGCTGAACTCGTTTATTCCAATTTATGCTAAAATCATATTTTGATATTATTAAGGCACTTTTAGAATTCTAATCAAGATCTACGGGGGAAAAGGTCAGAGTTAGGGAATATTGAGCAAAACATAAGAGAAAATATAAAAAAATATATTTTAAATAACAAGTCGTGGACTTGTTTTTGACATTTTTTTTTAGATATTCTAGAGGTACATCAAAAAATATGTTTTAAAATGAAATACAAATGATTGATACAATATTATTATTATTACCGATAAATGTCCATATCTCGTCTATAAATTCTTCTACTTTATCATTATCTCTGATCGTTTTTAGTCAAAATTCTATTCTATTTCTTCGTTTATGAAGCGAACGGTGATCGTTTTTCACGGTTTTAATTCACGTGTCAAAACAACTTCTTCCATGCCACAACATGGTACCATCAGCTTGATTTTGATAAAAATGGATCGTTCTTCCCCGTAGCCATTCATTCAGGGATATTGAGATATTGGCACAAACTTTCTTAATTGAAATGCCAGTCACAGAAGGCTATGCCATTTTTGGAATGAGCATTTATTTCCCGTTTCACTGATATCCAACATTTTGGGTTTAGTGTAATTATTGCAAGAGTAATAACAATAAAACACTTTTTTCGAAAACTGTCATCAAAAGTTGACATTTATGATGAATTTTCAGTTGTCAAAGTGAGTCTTTTTTGTTACCTAGCTGCGAAGTACTTTTATGTTCTAGAAAGCCAAAGTCTTTTTCGTTCTAGAACATAAAACAAATGTCAACATAATTTGTCAATTATTCAACTTACATTTATGATTTTATTACTTAAGTACATCACATTCGAAAACTATTTTGTACCTACTACATGTAAATTGAAAGTGCCGATATGCAGTGAGTCAAATTTATGCCAGATCCAATGCTGTGCGTTAGTTCAGTTCTGGATGTTCAATGCTGTAATTATTCAAGTTTACTGCACAGTTTCATTATTGCAAAAAATGTCAAAAAGTTCCGTAGGGTCTGCTGAAGACGGCAAGAATTTATTTGCAATTGAAATTTTATTGTGTATAGAATCTTCTATATATGTTTCCGCAACTCAATATTTACGGTTCAAACAATTTCAAATATAAATGAATTGTTGTCATAACAAAATTGTCTTGTTGTATTGCAGTTTTCTGCAGTTTTCGAAAAAATCTTGTTTGTATCTTGAATGCGAAATGCTTTTGCGTTCTCGAATGGATATTTTGCCTCGGTAACCCTCGGCAAAATAACTTCCATTATTGAACGCAAAAGTGGCATTTCGCGGTCTAAACACAAAAATAACTATTTTAAACAACAGAAATATCTGTGAAAACAAACGGAAATTAAAAACAACAACATTTCAACCGTTGAATATAAAAATATGTTATCATTAAAAAATGTCTGTTAAAGCAAATATTCAAATATTTCACTATAGTTTTCGATACATAATTGTGCTCGCGCTTCGAGTACTGCCATCAGTAAGCATCCATTTACATAGATATATTATTCGTACAAGATACATAATTTCATTTACATTTTCAAATCTTGTTTGATAATTTCAATTCTTTATGTAACCCCAAAGGAAAAACATCCATTGGGGTTAAGGCGAGCGAACGTACTTGCAATAAAATATACAGGGTGTCCTGAAAATACCAGAAAACCTTAATAATTTTAATGGGTGAATCAGTTGAGAAACAAATTTGGAACAAAAGTTTTTTTTTATTTATACATTCTTTTATAAAAGCGGAAGCATATAAAAAAGTGGAAGCACAAACCATAAATGAAGAGTGGGAAGGACTCAAAGATATAATAATAGGTGCAGCAGAACGACTATGCGGAACAAACAAACAAAACAAGTACAAAAAGCAAACGGCATGGTGGACGAAGGGAATAAAAGACCAAGTCAAGATAAAGAAGGTTAGCTGGCGAAAATACTTAAGGACGAGAACACTAACTAGCTTCAAAAAATACAAAAAGAATGGAAGAAAACAAAGAAGATGATACTGATGGAGAAACAGAAGACATGGGAAGAATTCGCAAATAATATGGAGGAAAATGCCATAACCAACAAGAAGATATTCTATCGAACACTAGAAAGAATAAGAAATAACAAGAAGGAGGAATATACAAGACTAAAAGACGAAACAGGGAGGCTAGTAAAAACGGGGGAAGAAACTATGGAACGATGGAAAACGTACTTCCAAGCACTACTTAACGCAGAATGTGAACAAACACAAGGAGATGAGGAAGACACAGAGGACACAAGTGCAGAAGAAACCGAAGCATAAAAAATATCACAAAATTCAAAGTTGAAGAAGCAATCATGAACCTCAAAATTGGAAAATTGCCAGGAGAAGATAGAATAACGGCAGAAATGATAAAACATATGGGCAGGGAAGGAAACTTAAGTTAAAAGAACTAATAAACAGAACATGGGAAGAGGAGGAGATACCTAAGAAATGGGGGATAGGATTAATAGTTCCAATATTTAAGGGAGGAAGCACTCATCACACTCATTGGAACAGCAACAAAAATCTATGAGAAAATCATAGAAAGGAGAATGCTGCGAATCGTAGAAAAGAGACTAACTGAACCACAGAGCGGTTTCAGAGCAAAGAGATGCATACATGACCATATATTTACACTTAAAACGCTCATTAATAGAACTATAGACAAACACAAATCCCTGTATATTGCATATCTAGACATTGAAAAAGCTTTTGATACAGTGCCTAGGAGGAAAATATAGGAAAGCTTGAAAAGTATAGGTATTGACAACAAACTAATTAGAGTGCGTAAAAGCATCTACAAAGAGACGGGGAATGTAGTGATTGCTAGGAACTTAAAATCCTGTGAATTCATAACCAAACAGGGAGTTAGGCAGGGTGGAAGTCTCAGCCATCTACTGTCTATCATCTATATGGACCAAATCATGGGGGAGACAAATATGGAAACAAAACCAATAAGCGCTGGATACAGGAACATGTGTTGCCGGATCCGGATATATATATATATATATATATATATATATATATATATATATATATACATATGTGTGTGCATGCATATATATCAACGGTGGCCTCGCTCCCCGAGGCCTATATATCAACGGCGGCCTCGCTTCCCGATGCCCCGGCAACCGACTTCAAAATAAACAATCAGTGACCGCATATTCGCCGCTAGACAGGCAGCAAACAGCAAACTTACGAAATTGACTAATTTCTCTCAGCCAATCTTTTGATGCAGTACAGCCGATATAGCAAACCCGGAGCCTACGCTCCCCTGTTCCGTTCCGACTCTAAAGCGGCCGGTAACAATTGGCGCCCAACGTGGGGCTTTATCTTTCCACGATGGAAAGGCGTTCCGCACGACCCAGCCGCCGCAACAGTCGACAGCCCGACCCACCGATGGAGCAGCAACCCCTGAACGAGGACACCCTAGCCAGAATTACCGCTGCAGCCACCCAGGCTGCGACAGCCGCCTGCACCCAGGCTACTGTGGATATCTCCGCATTACTCTTGAGGGAGAGTAAAACCCTCTGGCGCCCAACACCGACGATGGCATTGCCACCTCCCCAAGCCTACAACGGCACCCTCCTGGAGTGCCCTGCCAAATTCCTTCAGAGGATGGAGCAGTACCTGGAAGACACCCCTGATTCTGAAAAAACGAATAGAGCTGCAGAGAGACTCGGCGGCGCAGCCCGAACCTGGTGGTTCACCATCCAGGAAGCCGCAGTACCATGGGGCACATTTCAGCAGCTACTGATTGGTGAGTTCGCAGGTATCCCCGCAGCGGTAGAGGTCAACCAGGCGATCTACCAAGAGCCACAGGCCAACTTCAGTAGTTGTGCTGCCTACGTATCCCGCAAAATCGCCCTGTGGGCCAGAAAGGATCAGCTGGATTCCGCCGTCACCCCTGATGAAGCCAAGGTCCTGACAACCATCGAGATGATGAAGCCGGAGTTCCGGGCACACCTCCGATGTCGTCCTCCAGGGAACCTGCTCGAACTCCTGTATATCGCGAAGACCCTGGACAAAGACCTGCTGCCAGCTGCCAGACCTGCACCGAGGATCCAGAAACCTTCTGAGGAGCGCCGCCCCCCAAAATGCTGGTACTGCCCCGATTTCCACCGCAACAAGGACTGCCCAGTTGGACCAGGCCCACGTCAGCAACAGCAGAACCAATCATCCCGGCAGGCGGAAAACTAAGAGGCCGTCGAGGAAGCGCGACGGCACCTAGAAGAGAAGCAACACCAGCCCCACTCAACGTGATCCCTGGTTCCCAGCTACCCAGGATCAACGTTCGGCTCAACGGCCGACCCATCCGTGCATTGTTGGATACAGCAGCAGCCGGCAACTTCATACATGCCAGGTTCGTGTCAGCATTCAACCGCGATCCTTCGCAGATCAGCCTCGCAGCCCAGGGATCTTCCATGGCTATCGAAGGACAAGCTACTCTCCAGGTCTCCTGCCATGACCACGAGAGCCAAGCCACCTTCTTTGTTAGCCTCACCCTGAACGAAGACTGCATATTCGGACAACCTTGGCTGAAGCAGCAGGGAGCCACCATGGATTTCCAGCGCGGTTGCATCCACGTCGGAACGAACCGCCGCACCACAATCCACTGGGCACCACCTCGTTTGCCCGCCATAGCCGAGCAGTCTCCCAAGAACAGCGGTTTCCCCGAGCATCTGATAAAGCCATTCCGTGACCTCCTTGGACGCTTCCCGGAGGTCATTCAACCAGCCAACCACCAGCCCCAGACGAGGACCACCAGCCACTTCATCGAGTTAACCACCCCAGTGCCCGTCAGGACAGCTCCATACCGGGTATCGGACGAGAAGAAGCGCCTGATCCAGGAGCAGACGGCCGACATGCTCCGCCTTGGCATCATCCAGCCTTCGACTTCTCCGTACTCTAGCCCAGTAGTCATCGTCCCCAAGAAGGACGGCACCAAGCGGTTCTGCGTTGACTACCGTAAGTTAAACGCAGTTACCGTTTCAGAACCGACAACCCTGCCAGTCATCCACGAGCTGCTGAGAGACCTGGGGGACGCCAAGGTGTTCTCCACCCTTGACCTGAAGAGTGGCTACTGGCAAATCCCATTGCACCCCAAGTCCAGAAGATTGACAGCCTTCTCCACCCCAGACGGCGAGGCGTACGAGTTCCGGGTCCTCCCTTTCGGACTTAAGAACGCCCCGGCCACCTTTCAGAGATTAATGTCGCAGGAAGTGCTCGCTGGCCTTCTTCGCAAGTGCTGCCTCGTCTACTTGGACGACATTATAATCTTCAGTAAGGATCACGAGAACCATCTGCAACATCTTGCGGTGGTCCTGGAGAGGCTGCAGGAGCACGGTCTGCACCTAGCCATCAACAAATGCTGCTTTGGGATGCAGCAAGTGGAGTACCTGGGCCATTGCCTAGACCAGGACACCATCTCCCCACTGAAGAAGCACGTGGACCTAATCAGGGACCACCCCGCACCAAGAACCAAGAAGGATCTCCAAGCCTTCCTTGGACTGGTCAACTGGCTACGAGGCTTCATCCCCAACCTTGCCGAAGTGCTGGCTCCACTGACCGACCTGCTGTCTCCAGCGCGCAGGTTTTGCTGGACGTCAGAAGCCCGCCACGCATTCAACGAGGTCAAGGTGAGGTTTGAACAGCCACACCGGATGCATCGACCCAGCCCAACATTGCCGTACGTCCTCCAAACTGACGCCAGTGGAGTCGGTATTGCTGCCGTCCTCTACCAAACCGGACCGGATAATGAGAGGCGTATAATCAGCTACGCCAGCGCCCGTCTCACCCCCGCAGAGAGCCGGTACCACGTCAATGAGCAGGAGTGCCTCGCTCTGGTGTGGGCCATCCGGAGATACCGGCCGTATCTTGAGGGGCAACATTTTCTGGTGAGGACAGATTCCAATGCAGTGACCTGGCTGCATAGATTCAAGGACACCCGAGCAAAGCTGATGCGATGGGCTTTGCTGCTCCAGGAGTTCGACTTTACCATTGAACATTGTCCGGGTAAGCAGAACGAACTGCCCGATGTCCTTTCCAGAGCTCCAGAGCCGGTCGACGCCCACGTCGAAGAGGACTGGGAACGCCTGTTACCCCCGACCACCGCTGAGCTATACGCTATCCCCGGCGATACCCTGCCCCAAGCCATCAAGGACGCCCAACCAGACGACGCCCGTATACGCAACCTGACTCGTAAACTGCTGAACCCCGAGCACCCGGAGCATCAGCAGATCTCGAACTGTTACGAGTTCCTAGATGGGTCTCTGTACGCTAAGGCAGACGATGGACGCCCCAGCCGGCTGTGTGTACCCCACGCCCTACAACTCCGCATCCTGCATCACCACCACGACGAGGCAGGACATCCCGGTCGCGATGAGACAACGCAGGCCATGCAACAACGCTACTTCTTCCCACGCCTGGCCAAACGCGTCGGCGCCTATATCAGAAGCCTCGTTACCTGTGCTGTCAACAAGCGAGCCCCACCCAGCAAGAACGCACCCCTTCGACCACGACTCCCAACACACCCTTGGCAGACTATCGCCGTGGACCTCATGGGCCCGTACCCCCGAACTCCGCAGCGTAAGACCCACATTCTTGTTGCTACAGATTTATTTACCAGATGGGTTGAGACATTCGCCCTATCCAGCACCGACACCAACGCCGTGGTGCGCACCCTGGAAGAGCAGGTATTCCATCGATTCGGCTATCCCGAGTACGTGCTGTCCGACAACGGGCCGCAATTTATCTCTTATCGCTGGAAGGAAGCCTGTCGACAGTGGGGCGCCGCACCCCTATACACCGCCATCTATCATCCCAGAGCCAATCCAACAGAGCGCCGTAACCAGGAGATTAAGAAGGGACTTCGAATGAAGTTGCAAGACCAGCCCCACAATCACTGGGCCGTCTACCTCCCTCTGGTCACTAGAGAGATCCGCTCGAGAACTAACGCCGCAACTGGATTCTCCCCGAGCGAAGCACTGCTGGGCTACCCAATTCCCCTGCCAGGCGATTGGGAACTTCCCAGGCCCCCACCTGTAGCCCCCGAGCACCGCACCCGTGGGCAGCGGATCGCCGACATCCAAGCGAGGCAACTCACCTACACTCGTCGGTATGATGGAGGCGAAACAACCCCGAAGGCCGCAGTCGGAGACCAGGTTCTGATCCGGAACCACCCCCAGTCTAATCAGCAGGCAGGCCGTTGTGCTGGCTTCGCCCCGAAGTGGCTGGGTCCCTACATGATACGGGATATCTTCGACAACACCACGTGTGCCGTTGAGCGTGATGGCAACATTAGCAACGTCCACATTGACGACACCCGTCTGGCACCACCACCTCTGGAAGACCCACCCCCATAGACAACGAGTGAGACCAAATATTCTCCAACCATGACTATATGTGCGTGCATCCCCCTCCGAACCACGTGAACACTGTGTTAGTGCGACCCCCTCCCCTCGTGCGGGAACAATCAATGAACTATTGAGTCATTGCCACCCCCCCCCCCCCCCCCACGCCCCTCTGCATGCATAAACACTTTAGACACTTTTGTACATTCTGTATAGTATTCTTAGTTGTAACGTTATTCTGTTGTATATAGTACTTTATTTTATATTCTTGTATATTGTTCGTCCACGTATCTCGAGTCCACGTATCTCGAAGTAGGGGAGCATCAAGGCAGCATCCAACACTTTAGAGCAGCAGGCAGAAATAGTCGCCGCTACCAGGGTATCAGCCGTCACAGCAGCAGCCACTCCCGAGGTCACAGCCACTTCGGAGTCTGCAGCCACAGCATCAGCCACACTGTATATACTATGCAAATTGTAAATAGTCTGAATAAAACAGTTCTTGCCGTCCAGTGGCGCGATGCGGCCAAACAGAAACGGGGAGAATGTTGCCGGATCCGGATATATATATATACATATGTGTGTGCATGCATATATATCAACGGTGGCCTCGCTCCCCGAGGCCTATATATCAACGGCGGCCTCGCTTCCCGATGCCCCGGCAACCGACTTCAAAATAAACAATCAGTGACCGCATATTCGCCGCTAGACAGGCAGCAAACAGCAAACTTACGAAATTGACTAATTTCTCTCAGCCAATCTTTTGATGCAGTACAGCCGATATAGCAAACCCGGAGCCTACGCTCCCCTGTTCCGTTCCGACTCTAAAGCGGCCGGTAACACATGAAGAAGGTCAACATACAATAGTCCGCATTTGCCGATGATATTGCGATACTAGCCAACAGCCAAGAAGAATTGCAAGAAAAACTATTAGTGTGGAACAGGATACTTGCAAAGCATTGGATGAAGATAAATACCAAGAAAACAAAAGTAATGGCAGTATCCGAGGAGGACGTTAAGATGAGAATCAAAGTGGACACCAAAGAAATAGAATAGATCAAACAGTACAAATATTTGGGGGTGATAATACAAGACAATGGGCTACATGAAACATACATCAACAATAGACTAATGAATGCGAACAAACTATACAACACGCTGAGCAAGTACATAGCGGGGAAAAAGGAAATAAAACGGAGCACAAAAATAAAAGTATACAAAACGATATATAGACCGGTACTCACATTTGGCAGTGAGACATGGACACTAAATAACAGGCAAAAGGAAGGATACAAGCGACGGAGATGAAATACCTACGGAGAACATATGGATAACGATCATGGACAAAATAAGGAGTGAACAAATCAGAGAAAGCCTACAAATAAAAAGTGTTACAGAGTACGACGTAGAGGAAAGACAACTATAATGGTGAGGTCACGTACATAGAATGGATAAGACTACACAAACCAAACAAGTAAGGAAAGCGAAAGGGCAAGGGAAAAGCAACAGAGGTCGGCCAAGGAAGTCATGGGGGGACGTAATCAACGAAATACTGAAGAAGAGGGGAATACAAATCGGAGAAGCAGGAAGACTAGCAAAGGACCGAGAGAAATGGAGATAAACGATCAGAAAATAGACAGCACAGTCCCTTGTAATGTAATATACCATTCACAATAACATGACATTTGTCAAACTGACGGCAAGGATTTTTACGGTACATTGTTGAACTTATTTTTATTATTTCTGAGGTGGATTCTGGTATAAACGAATATTAAATGGATGATACATTTACAGTTTTTAATACTCTAAAAAATATTCCTTTGCGATTTTTCTCTAAAATTAATGAAGCTAATAATTACACATGTTTAATTTTACATGTTAAATTCCTATGTTCGCCCCTTACCCCAGACACTCAGTATACATATATTATAAAAGCAAATTTTGAATATATAGGGTGTTCGTTTTGATGAAAATCGTATTGAACTTACTTCATTAAATTGCACACCCTGTGTATAATAGCATTTATTAAACATACAATTAATTGTAAGCATCATTTGTAAAAAATAAATAACTTATTGCGTTATTTTGGACAATCCTGTATACCTAGTGGTGCAAACATTGTAACACTCACATCTGTTAAAAATGTTTGCTTTTTAATTCGCGCGTGTAATTAGCCTCACCGGAAGAAATCTACAGAGTATAATATTTTAGTGATTCTGTTTAGGACGACGGAAACAATGGGATCAGGCGCCAGAGCTAATAGTATTTTATAGTCCGTTTTAATTGTCCCGCTTTTCTAAAATTCAATTTCTGAATACATTGAAAGAGTAGCGTGCGGCCTGGGAACCTGACTTGTTACGACCAATAATAGAGCTAGAATTATTACTATGATGAGAGTGTGTTCGTTGGTGAGAGCGAAGTGAGAGCTTGTAATTTAAACGATGTGGTAATGTGGAAATATTCGCTGGTGCAACGTGCAACATCCTCAAAATTGTCGATCGATTGTACTTATATAACGCCATTCTACTGCTAATCGAAATAAACTCACCAAATACAAACTTAACACTCGCCACTATATTGAGTTGTAGGCATTTAATTTGTTTCGAATTTAATTAATTAATTACAAATTAAACAGTAGCAATTAAATGGTACCCAAAAATAAACCTAATTCCATTCAGCGGACTGTGAAACATTAGAAGTAAAATATACTATATCATGATACAAATGCATAAAGGCATTCTGGTATTTTAAGTAAACAATTTTTAGATGTTAGTAAGTAAAAATATGCATCTTCGCAATTTGGAAGAAATGGACGAAGAAGAAATCTACGTTCAGATTATAAATTCTATCCAAATATTTTCCCGTATGTGTTGGTCTTTATACAATTCATATTTTAAATGAAACAAAGATCTATATTTTCTGACAAAGTAAAGTTTTTTTTTCTGTGTAAATACAATTTTTGGGCGCGCGCGTCTTTGCGATGCACTTCTAGGGAATCGTCTACATTTAATTACGCGCCGACCGATATTGCTTTGCCTGTTATTATAGTCTGTCCAATGTCAAGACGAAGTTAATATACTCTCATTTTTCTAAACTGGCGTTCACATCATCAAACAGCTGCGTGATTAGGTTTTTTCGTACCAACTTGATTCTTTTCGAGAATGTGCATAACAATAGTTTAATAATCAAAATTAATCTGAGGATAATTTGTTACATAACACTGATCACCGGTGGTTATAAATAGGTAATCGGTGTATTAACCGCGGACACAATTTGCATCTGCCAATCATGTTATGTTGGCTGCTGTGATATTTTGTCGGCGACGATGCCAAATCTTTTTCACTAACACACGCTCATACATGTGTGTATAACCAAACTTATTTGACGTTTAACTTGTTACATTTGATCGATTATTACAATGCATATTTTGCCATTGTAGATGTTAAACCATAACCACAAGATTGATATCTGTACGATAAAAGGTAGAGAAGTCGACGAATTTGATACGAACCGCGCACTGTCGCACAAGATTGCACGGGCGCAACAGCTGATTGCAGCCATTTTTAAATACCAATGCAGCTGGCAACCTTGTAAAATTGTGTCATCATTATTATGATTATTATTTTGATGACGTGAACGCCAGTTTAGAAAAAATAGAGTATACCGTTTAAATTTCCCAATAGTCTCTACTTTCGCCCAACTCATTTTATGTGCTATACAGGGTGTCTTAAAATTGACGCCCGTCCCCATACTATTGCCGAGGCACTGTTTAAACCTTGTGTGAAGGATGTTGTAAGTTACATGTTAGCTCCAGACATGGCCAAGAATATTGATACTGTGCTGCTCTCTATAGCACAATAGCACTATAAGCAAGCCAATTTACACAATTTCGGAGTCTGTTGAGAACGAACTGATAGAAGATTGAAAAACTGTGATTTTTTGTTTACAGCTTGATGAACGTACCGACGTTGCGGGATTTGCTGTTGTTCTTGTGTTTGTGAGGTATCTATTCGAAATTCAAATAGATGAACAACTTTTGATGAGTGAAGTGCTTGAAACTTACACCACTGGCGAAGAAATTTTCAAACCTATCGACAAATGGGTTCAGAAAAATGACTTGGAATGGATCAAGTGTGTTGATATTTGCAGGGATGGCGCGGTTGCAATGGTTGGAAAAGTGAAGGGAGCCGTGTCTAGGATGAAGTAAGTGGCAGGAAAAGCCACTAGCAACCACTGTGTCATCCATCGACATTCTCTGGCAACTAGAAGGATGCCGCAAGATTTAAAAGTATTGGATGGTGCTGTGAAGAAAATCAATCATGTTAAGAGCCGCCCAGTTCAAGCACGCATTTTAAAACTTACAGCCGAAGATGTGGGTATGGATCACTTCCACCTCTTGCTGCACACAGAAGTGCGGTGGCTACCAAGGGGAATTTTTGTAGCCAGATTGTCTGAACTAAAAGATGCACTGGTGGTCACATTTACAGAGGAGCTATTTATCCAACAATCAATTAATGTCCATAGGCTGCTTAAATTAGGATACATTTCCGACATATTTGAAAAACTAAACGAAACTACCACTTCTCTTCAAGGGAAAGGAGGAGCACAATTGGAGACAATTAAAGGCTTAGCGGAAAATAATTACATTTGCAAAACAAATCAGATCAACCTTCAAACTAACTTCCTCGAAATTATTATTGCCCACTTGCAAGGTTTGGACAGAAACACATTTGATTATTTTCCCGACATTGACTCTGATGACATCTACAGCTGGATGATGAACCCGTTTTCCTGTGGCCCGAAACATAAACCTGCTGGTATAATGAATGAAATTTTTTTAAATTTGCTTGAGATCAGCGAAGACAGCGGTTTAAAACAGAAATACCGTGAAGAAATCCAAGAAGCGTTCTGGATGAAAGTATATTCAGAAAACAATGGTGTTGGCAAAGCTGCAGTAAAAAGTCATTTCACGTCAACTTATCTATGTGACTCTGCATTCTCAACATATGCTTACATAAAACAACAGATACAGGAACAAACTTTCTGGGTCAAAAGTGATTTGAGGGTTAAATTAACTGAACTTCCGATAAACATAAACAAAATAATGGAAAATTCTTCAAAACAGTTTAATCATCACATTAAAAACAACTGAGCTTTAAATTTGCACTGTTTTTTTATTCCGTTCCTAAATATGCAAACTGCTTTAAGGGTAGGTGTGCCGCAATTTTTTTTTTAGCCCGACAAGGGTGCCGCGGCGAAATATGTTTGAGAACCGCTGCCCTAGCCCTAGAGCACCGCAAAGAGGTGCATCTCTCTTGCGCGTCAGCCCTAAAAGATTCAAAGTTGTGTTTTTTTAACGGAACCACCTGTATTTTATTGCATTTTTGGATTCTCCGATTAAAATAAGTGTGTGTTTTACTATCTAAACGTTATAGTTTTTAAGTAATTTTAAATCAAAATCTAACCTATTTTTTATGTTTCAAATACTTAAGAAGTATTTAAGTTGTGTATGCGAAATTCATAGAGAAGTGTAACAATGGATCATATTTTATTTCCCAATTATAATAAACTTGCGGTCTTATACAGGGATCTTATACAACAAATAAAACTAATCAAATAAGAACTTATTTAAATGAAACGCCATATTTTTTAACTTGCCAGCAAACGTACGTTTTAATTACGTATCGCATGGTATTTACAGTTTATGCTTTAAGTCTTTAAGTCCAAGATAAGGATCAACAGCACGGGGATCTCGGCAACCGTAAAAGTTACAAAGGCGGTTAAATTACAAAAAAGTTGCGCAATTTAGTGGTCAGTAATATTTTGTTGAGAAAACCTGAAATTTCCGCTTACTTCCGCAGATATTCGACAAAATCCGAAATGTTGTGATATCGTTTTTATATTTTTCTGAAGTTATTTGAAAAGGTATATGAAAACCAAAGCCACTTTCTCATTAAAACCTTTTTAGCTCTACAAGACAGGGTTTACAAATTTTTATTACAACGTTTCGTTTCGGCTTGTTAATACATGCCGAAAAGTTTTTTTGTAGTAAGCGTTGAAATGATGACAACAAAGAAAAAAATTATTATCTAATATTAACCCAGAATAGGTACCAAAATAGTAACTAAAAATAAATTAGCAAGAATAGTTGTTAAACATTGAAACATTGTAATTATTTAGAACCACACTTATTATTTTTTTACTATGTTATAAGAAATGTTCTGTTCATTTAATGACGACCAAGACAACAATTATTACCTAATTTTAACCCAGAATAGGTATCAATATAGTAACTAAAAACAATTTAGTAAGAATAGTAGTTAAACATTGGAATATTATAGTTATTTAGAACCACACTTATTTTTTTTTCTGTGGTATTATGAGAATTGTTCTGTTCATTTAATTATCTTAAAATTTTAAAATTAAGAGATAAATTTTGTCATCGTAGCTAATTTCAACGCCTACTACACCAAAATGTTCGAAATGTATTAGCAAGCCTTTTTTCCGAATAAAAACATAAGAAACCATACTGTGATATAAATCGTTGAATTCGTAATAAGAAATGCTGTATAATACAGGGTGTGCTTTATTTACGGGCCATATAAAAATATAAAGTTGATGATGGTTTCTTCGAAATGAAACGTTGTACTGAAAACTTATAAACTTTATTCTGTAGATCTACAAAAGTGGCAATGAGAAAGTGCGTTTTGTTTTCTTTATTAATTTTCAAATAACTCAGAAAAACATAAACCGATATCGCAAAATTTTGGATTTTGTCGAATATCTCCCGAAGAAAGCGGAACTCTCCGGTTTTCTCAACAGAATATTACTGACCACTAAATTGCGCAACGTTTTTGTAAATTAACCGCCTTTGTAACTTTTACCGTTTCCGAGATCCCCGTGCAGTTGATTTTTATCTTGGACACCCTGTACATTGCACCATTTGGTATTTTTTAAATAAAAGTTCTAATGTATCAAGTTGCCCATGGTATTTAGAAAAGTCAGATAATTTACAATTATAAGAATAATAATAAAGAATATCTTTACAAGTGTTCAGAAAATTGGAACGTAATTTATTATCCAATAGGCTATAACAGCGATAATGGTAATAACATATCAACGAAAACATAAAACAGAAGCAATTTTAACCTTTGACAACTTTAATAAAGTTACTAAACAATAGTTTAGAAATAGCAGAACGGCAAATTATAATTTGAAGATGTTTTAATTATTTTTACATTTAATTCATTGTGAAACGAACAGACTTTACAGTTTAGCACCGTATCCCAAAAAATAAACTATACCTCGCCTTGTGGAAGTCCATTATCGAATTTCTAGCTATTGAATATCACTCCCTCGCAACGGTAATTCGCCAAAACAATATAAATATGCTCGTTTTGTTGTATTGGCTAATTACCTAAAATAAGCAATTTAATAAATTGTAATTAAATACTTATCATCATCAAATGATCGTGAGGGTGACATTTTTTGATCATCTAATCGGATCAGTCCACTTTTGATTAGGTTAGGTTAGGTTTTTATTAACTTTATCTTAATAAAATATTTACATCAAATGTTTAAATATATTTATATCAAATATTACATTAATGCTAATAAAGTGAAAGAGTTCAAGAGTTTAATGTGATATAAATATATTTTATAGTTCCACCTACATAAGTTCCCACAGAATTTTTGTCAACGGTTCGAGCTTAATTGACTCATCTTGCAATCTTCCCACTTTGTCAGCCTTTTCCAAAACAGTCACCTTAAACGTTCTCCTTGCCTACACATGTTATTCACAACCGCAAAGATAAGGCGAAGCTGATTTTATGTAGGTTTCACGTGCGTCATTTTAAATGTAAAGAAATTTTAAAGGTTCCACGCATGACTAAAAAAAATGGTTGCTAAAACCTCCTAATAACATTCATTGCAAATTAAAGCAGCTACTGTGGATTTCGAAGGTATCCCAAGTATTTCTTCAGGAGTAATAAATTAATTATAACCATCATTAAAATGATTCATATAACTGACATAATGTCTGCTGTCATTTCTCATTGACGTGCCTTCTATAATCTTGTGCGGTTTGCACGTTTCCTACAATTCTTTGTTTCAAACTTTTATAATCATTTGTCGCTAATGAGATTTATACTATCGTTTTGTGTCTAATTTGTATATACTATTGTTGATCGTTGATCATACTTATAGAAAGCATTCTTACTCACATGATTTGTACCATTTGTTGTTAGTGGAATTTCTACGACGTGCTATCACACAGTGGGCAAGTTACCAAATATAACTGAACATTTTGTTATATTAGAATAGACATCATTTTAATGTGCAGTCCGATGTTTTAATTGCAATATAATGACTTGAATTTACCCTGATAAATTTTATATTGCACTAATTATTGCATCGATACAAATTTAGAGAAATAATTAAGAAGGTAAAATGTTTGCCTCATCACAATTCATCCGAGAAATGTGCGATGAAATGAATAGTGTTTGAAACAAAATTTATCCTGTACAAATTCAAGCCTCGAGTAGTACTTGTTGGAATTATTTAATAAATGAAATAAAACAATGAAAATAACAATTTATGTTAATTAAATATCCAATTTGGGAAAAAACAATGTTTATACAGGGTGAGTCAATAGGACGGGCAGGCTTGATTACACCTACACCGTTAATGATATGGAAATGAACCAAAATACACTGCAAACGGGATGCCAAAGTGCAGTTTGTAAAATTATTTTTTCATATACAGGGTGTTCCATTTTTGCAGGGCAGCCTTCGACCTAGTTTATTTTAAATGGCACCCCCTGTATAAATTTACATATTCGCCTTAACCGTTCTGAACTTGTTCACGTTTCTCTAAAAATTAATGCGTTTGCAGGCACTTATTAAAAAAATCGCAGGGCACTTCTGGGATATCAAGTTGGGACTTTGCCTGAGCCTAAACAACTGATTGAGGTATCTTCTGGCGACAAGACCACCTATCTGCATTGTGGCATCACCTTGCTGTGACACATTAATTTTGGTAAACTTTGAAGTGCCATAACTTGATTTTTTTAAATGGCACACCCTATATTTCAGTACTTAGTCCTATTCAGGGTCTCAGTTTACATCTTTTTTGACCCTTATACTTTTTTCTTAAAAGTTGATAGTTGAGAGATAATTCTGATTTTCTTAAAAATGTACACAGATCTCATCGATATAAACTTAGCGAGCCATGAAAATCACTTAATTCGGTCATGCCAATGTCAAAGTGACATTTATTGTACGATACGTTTTATTTTTCTTAGCGCATTTTGTTAATGAATTTTTCTCAAAATGAAATAGTTGATATGGTTTATGTACACGCTGACAGCGCATACCGTTGCTGGTGACTAGATTCAATTGAGGCATAACAAATCAATAGCAAAAACATTTGAATTAAACTATTTCATCACGCGAAAATTTCATGTTCACGACAAAAATTACGTGTCGTGCAATAAATGTCACTTTGACGTTGACATGACAGAAACAATTGATATACAATGCACGTTAACTTTATATCGATGAGATCTGGGTTCATTTTTCAGAAAATCCAAATTATTTCTCAAACTATCAACTTTTAAGAAAAAATATAAGGGGCAAAATAGATGTAAAATATAATGCTCTATACGACTAAGTAATGAAATATAGGGTGTGCCATTTGAAAAAATCAAGTTATGGCCCTTCAAGGTTTACCAAAATTAAAGTCCCACAGCAAGTTGATGCCACAACGCAAATCAACGATCTTCCGCCAGAAGATACCCAAGACAGATGATTAGAAGCTGGCAAGGTTCCAACCCGATATACTAGAAAACAAGCGCTCTGCGATTTTTTTAATTAGTGCCTGTAAATGCATTACATTTTAGAAACCCATAAACAACTTCTGAACGGTTAAAACGTTAAAAGAGGTCAAATTCAAATATGTCAATTTATACAGGGGGTGCCATTTAAAAAAACTAGGTCCAAGGCTGCCCTGCAAAAATGGAACACCCTGTATATGGCAAAATAATTTTACAAACTGTACTTTGGCCTCTAGTTTGCAGTGCCGTTTGGTTCATTTCGATATCATTAACGGTGTAGGTGTAATCGAGCCTGCCCGTCCTATTGACCCCCCCTCTATATAATGCATGATAATAGGACAGATGGATGCAGATTATTGAACGATGGTGGTTTTCTCTCTTAGGTTTTTTCTTATGATAAATGATGGTCTGAATCCAATTGCAAATATGGTTTTATAGATTTTGCCTTTGAATGTAAAGTTATCATTATTTATACCTTTAGCCAATAGCTATACTTTAGCTAACTCGGATACTGCACTAGCACCTTTAGAATGGGTGCTAATTATTAATGATTATTCTGATTAACTGTCACGATTCAACAGACATTATAATAAAAATGTAGAATATGTAGATAACTGGATAAATACAGTTTGTATCTAAAGGATAATAAATTGATTTCCAAAGCCACCTTCGATGTTTATTTATTAAATTTATTAAAGTGGCTATTGGAATAGTTGATATTAAGAGTTTTCTGCAAATAACTTTTAATTGAAATTGTTTTTCAAACCCACCTTCGATTTTGATTAATTAAAATGGCCATTGGAATTGTTGATAAAACGAGTTTTCTGCAAATATCTTTAAATGTGTTAGGATTTGCGATAGTGTTGTAATTAGGAAAAATGTTTGTCTTTTAATTCCGCATCGAATTACATAACAATATACTGGGGTTCCAATTTAAAATAAGAAAAATAAAGTGCTTTAAAGTTTGAAAAGTTTGACACTAAATTTTGGACACTCTGTATTATGCATATCAATAAAACTTGGTTAATGCAACTGTCAGACCTTATTTAATGAGTACCTTCTATGGTTTTATTAACGAGGCACTATTTTTATCCCTTATTAATTTTCTTAATCAATGGTGCAAAACTGATTTTTCTCAGTTATTATTTTTTTGTGCTAATGTCACTAAACCGATTTCAATCAAATTTTATGGGTATGTAGGCATCTATAAGAGGCACCCAAATAAGTAACAAATAATATACCATGCAATCTAAAAATATACATCATGATGACGTCACACTTTTTTGGGACACCCTGTATAACCAAAAATATTTTCCTGAAATACACCCTAGAAAGCAACTGAAGTCAAGCAAAATATCAAAATCCTAACTCAATTAGTAACTGAGCTATTGAAGACGGTGGGTGAAATGACGGACCCTGTATATATATACAGGGTGAGTTTTTTACGTTTCAAGCATTGAGATCTCGAAAACAATAAAACATAGAGATTCGGTTAAATGAGGAAAGAGTTGTCATTTTTAAACCTTATGCAAGATATGCTTTTGTTGTTTGGAAAAAAACATAGTTTTTGAGTTATAATACAAACTTATTTTTTTTACAAAGCAGTTATAGTTGGCTTTGACATTATTAAAAAGGTTATTTTTTTCTCTTTATAACGATACAAGGTTTGCTATACTTACTATCACAAATAAATGAGATGCTGGAATTTTCGTTGTATAATTTGAGTAGAATTTAGTACAATTAGAATAGAAGAATTAGTAGAATTCTCGTAGTAAGAGGAAAAAAGATTTCCATATCAAACTGGTTTTGCTACTCTAAATAATACAAATAGTCGTGTATCGTGTTTATTTGTCAAAGTAACTAATAATTTTCATAAAGTAAATTTTCGAAGATGACCTTTCTTTATCATAGTTAATATAGCAAACCTTGTATCGATATAAAGCGAAAACGTGTCCCGTTTAAAAATGCCTAAGCTAACTAAGACTGCCAGTTTAAAAAAAAAAAAATTGTATTATGACTGAAATACTGTGGTATTTTTTCAAAAAACAAAATCTTATCTTGTATAAGCTCATAAAACGACAAATCTTTCCTCATTTAATCGAACCTGCATGTCTTATGGTTTCCGAGATCCCAATGCTTAAAATGAATACAAAAATCACCCTGTTTTTATCCTGGGTGTCCAAGATGAGGATGGACAGCATAGGAATCTCGGAACCGTAGTTACAATGATGCACATGTAACAGTTAGGGGGGAATCATTTGTATGAGCATTACCAACATTGTGACATTTACTTTTGAAATTGTCAAAATAGTCATGTGATGGTCAATATCATATATTGCCATGAGCATCTGACAGAACAAAAATGTATCAATTTGTGTTAATTTTTTATTATTACGACTGGGAGTAGAAAAAATAGCGTACACAACCTGAGTTGTAAGGCAATTACGCACTCGAGAAATTATTAAACTCGCCGCCGACTAGTTGCGTAAAGTTTCTCTTCGTGCGTAATATGCTTCTTACAAGAAATGAAAATGAATGAATATTCAAGTTATACTAACAAAGTATAAATATACGTGCACTACTTTTCAGTATGTTCTGAATCTTAGTTATTTGATAACTCTTGACAAAAATGTATATACCGCATTAGAGTTTTTGTACAAAATTGGCCAGGTTGAGGTACTGACTCCGTTTTCATATTAATGTCAACATTTTTATTTAAACATTAAAAATTGTCCACTTTTGCGATACAGCAGTATTAAAACTTAAAAGAATTTGATATTTCAAACAATCCAAGTTTTTATTTTCATTTTTATTTTAAGGTTTCAGAAGCATATTTTAAATATACGGGATATAGGAATTGCCCGAACAAAATTTCAGATTTAAGTTCGATAAGCAGTTATTTAAAACTGAATCATGAACATTGGATCAAGAATCATTGATCATTGAATCAAGAAAACATTGGAAAGATGCCGTGTGAAGAACAGCCGGGGAAGAACCGGAAAAGGAAAGCATGATTTCATTCACAAATTGCCAATTTACTAATTGAAAGTTTATTCAATAAAATTTTGTATTTTTTATTTATATTTCATTTTTGGGTATTTTTCACATATCCAGGTATTGCACATGTGCATGAATACTCGATGATACTCTTAGCCTTAGCTGATTGACTAAGTTTAAAAAAACGTAATTACTGGATTGGTTGAAATATTCTGAAAGCAAGTCAGTAACTACTACTAACGGCCAGTTCCATAATGGTATTAACGTTTCCTTTAAACCGAAAAGGCGCCTTTTAAGTACTATAACGTGTTCCATAGTTTATTTTTAAACGTCACTTCACGAAAGTGAAGTGTCTTTTATCATATGGAACAGAAGCAGACTTTAAAGTCGACTTTTCTATTAAAGTAAGCTTTACATAACGGAGACTTTTCTGTGATATTATGGAAACGACCCTAAATAAGACTCTCCGAAATATAAATAATTACTATACCTTAAAACATATATCTCACCAAATAGGTTCAATTATTTTGTATCTGCAGAACATGAGTTAATTATAAATAATAGAAGAATCATATATTGGTAATACATATTGATTGTTCCGTTATAAACGTATGAGAACGTTATATTTAAAATACAACCATATAAATGTAGAAATGTATAAAAGTATACCCAGTGGCGCGTTATCCTATGGGCAAATTGGACATTTGCCCAGGGCCGCCAACGTCAAGGGGCCCCAAATCAACCTTTTTCGTATATTATTTCTTATTTAATGCTATAAAAAATACCACTATACATGGGTGGGCCCCAAATTCAAATTCACCCAGGGCCCCATGAAGCCATAACGCGCCACTGAGTATACCCTTGTGAGTATGATCATGAATTGTAAATAAAAATATTCGCTGACAGAAGTGCAAAATCGATCACTATACTTGGCTTGCCGAAACACAAATAATGTGCCGTCTTTTAATACATGTACTCTTCAAGAGCGCTGTTTTTCGGGCGTTAAAGTGTTTTTCAACTTAAACGCTGTTAATAATAACTTTTACGTTATATTTTCTGTACCATAAATTATCAAAATAAATACTACGTGTCGCTATATGGTTAGTTTTTCGATTATTTACGTTTTTCTATGAAATTTCACTAAATCTTCGATTCTTGCCGTTTTTCATCTTCATGAATTGTGTTTTCAAATATTTGCACAATTTTAAAGCTTTACATGAATATAGACCTGATTCTACGTGACACTATATAGTTTATAATTAAAATTACCAATTGTATACCAAATTATTTAAATAATTTGATTCAGAGAAATTAAATTTTTCCATTCCAAAAATATATCCTGATACCTTGTAAAATACTGTATCTAATAAGATATAGTACTTAGTAATTAAGAGATGTTTTTATGATTTTATTAATTATTTAAAATGTACCTAAATTGAATTCCCCGCCGTGAAAATAGTTAAAAATAAGCTTCAAGCAGTTCATGTGTTCGCTACGAGATGGAGCAATGACATAATTGCCATGCCATGTTGCCAACAACTCTTGACAAAAGTTTGAAATATGCGAATCAAGTGTCAAGGTCATATTTTACCGCTGTTTTTCAGCTATCTCGGGGATCCGCCGTTTCAACGAACGCCGACTTTATTTTGCGGACTAAGCATTTAAACCGCGAAATATCGTAATTCTTATAATTTTTAAGACAGGACATTCTAAATCTTTGCAACGTGAATGATGATTAAAACAGTGATAAGGCACATTAATTAAATCATCAATAATTGTTGCCACATCACCATGGGCATTATCGTAAATGGGTTTTTTGTGCTCCCCACATGCTGAATTTGCATGTGGGGTGTTGTTGAAATCTCTAGGGCGGAATGCACGCACTTATAATACTTATAATACTACTCCCTAGGAAGGGATAAGTATGTATACAAAATGTGTGTCTTGAGGAGATAAGGAGAAAAGTACTTGGGTCATTAATAACTGCCATCTTAATACACCTCTGTTCCATAATAAATGAGTCATTTGAGTTTTCTTTCAAACTTATTGACACTTAGTTATTTTTTAAATTTCTATTTTGATATTCTTAATATACCCTAAATTCTTAATCATATGTGCTATGGACGTCAAAATATTTGACAGTTTAATTTGTGAAAAGCAACAATTAAAATTCGAATTTTTAAGCGAAAGTGTTCTAACGCCTGCAGTTTCAAACTATAAGAAGACGAAATTTAATCAATTTAAAACGAACAGCTATTGTTCAGTTTTTATTGAAACATCAGAAAAATGGACGGCTGAAAAAGGAAGCGTGATTTTGGCAATTTAAAAATTTGCCTATAGTCCCGATTTGAATGTGCGCGATCTTTTTTTTTCGTCTATTCAATCATTACAACACCAGCATTCACCACGCAATTACTAAGAGTTACGGACGAATTAATAAGAGTTGTCGAAGAATCTTTCGAAGCGGAGACTAGATATACATTAGAAAATATGTTTATAAGTTTACAAACAGTTATGAAATCGATTATAGATTGTCTCGGTAACAATAATTATAAGCTTCAACATATTAGCAAGGCAAAGGGAAAATCGCTTGCCTACTATTCGTTTATACTAACATTTTTAAGTCATTTTGAAAAAAAAAATATATAGTACTTCTTAGAAACGAAAATGGCTCACTTATTTTGTAAAAAATAACCATCGGTAATGGCTCACTTATTATGGAAACAAAAATTAAAATCTGTAACGGCTCATTTATTATGGAAAAAATAAAAATCTGCAATGTAAGTTTTTTTGACACTTGAAGAGATCACCAAGAGCCTGCTTATATTGACACCAAACATTTGATTGAAGTCAAAAATAAAAGCATTTAAAATAAATATGGTCTCAGTTTACTTATAGTTTTATTAGGGTGAAATTGAAGAAAACTCGTTTTCCAATGTTATTTCCCTATGTTCCGCGATCAAATAATCCCTCGTCACGACAACGAAAATGGAATTGGCTGTGTCAGGCGTCTATTTATTTTAAAATAAAAGTGATCTTAAAGTGTAAGAAATGTTTCATATACCTTTTTTGGCTAATAAGCTTACAGTAATCTTAATAAGACTCAAATTTGGTCACATAAATTACAAAACTTGTAAAAGGATTTAGTGAATTTAATTAAATAAATATAATATTTTTAAGAAATTATTCACTGATATTAAGCGACAGCCAAATAATTCATGAACGGGTTAACATAATTACAATCGGAGAACTGATATAGAAATTTTAGACATTTATCTATAATTAGACAAAGTTTTAAGAAATAAATTAAAGGTGACTACTCCATTATAATTCAAGATAATAGAACAAAAAAAAAGAAGGTGGTTCGCAACAATATTAGCTCCAAATAAACCGAGGGAATTTCTATTATACATAATTCTTAATTAAATAAATAGAGAAGAAAATTTCACAAATCTGCTAAACATGCCATTCTTTTAATCAACATAATAAATCACCGTTTTATTATTTCCTAAAACTACTCGGATCAATTGTAGATAAATGTCCAAACTTTCTAAATCAGGTATCCGATTGCAATTATGTTGACCCGTTCATGAATTATCTGGGGTGTCGTTTACATGCAATTCCCTATACCGCCTTTGGGTAAAGACGGCTCTTAAAATATATAATATGATAATAATAATAATAATAATAATAATAATAATAATAATAATAATAATAATCCCTACTACTCCTCCACCTATGGCGTAATTGGTTACTGTCATTGTTTGAAGGAGAATTCTGACCCAATTACATAATAAAATGTATCGGAAATAAACTGTTGACTCATAAATTAGCAGGCATCGAAAAAAAAGTCTGCGCAAGCAATACAAGCAATACAAATTAAACACATGGCAACATCTTAAATTTTTTGAAAGCAAATTTCGTTAGTAAGGGATGCAAAACATATTACAGAGCGCTTTTAAATCAAAACCAGGCGGATTTATCAACAACCAGAGACCACTTTTCGCGCCAAAACCCCTCTCTTAATGCACAAAAACATAAGCATGGCACATTTATGTCACGTATGCAAAATTGTATATATATATATATATATATTTTGTTTTTGTTTTAACAGATTAGAACAGATTGATGTTCATAAACATCATAATTTTTTGTTGTTAGAATCACTTCACACACATTTGTCAGAGTTTGTCACCGTGCAAGTAGATCACCCTGTATAGTTTTTGTATCATTTACCTGTTTGCTTTAGACTTAGAAGCTAAATGTAATCAACATATTTGTGCCGAGATATAAAACACGTAATGACCGCAAGGAATGCGACACATTAAATCCATATCATTTCCCATTGCACACGCATTTACAAGGCGCTTTGTCGATAGTCCTCAAAGATTCCTTAAGGACAAAGAAAATCTCTGCGTAATTAGAGCGCATCTTTAATGTTTCATCAACGTTTCACACTCGCATTTTTAATAGCTGCAGGTGTGTGCCTCCACGTGCACTCACATGCAGGTGTACTCTTCTACCTGTTTTCGGGGTTGATTGGGTCGTGACTAGTATAATGAATAATCTCTTCGCGCCTCTCGTTATCGAGAAAGGAAGAAGCAAAGCCAAAGGAGCGAAAATATCCGGACGTGTTTACTCGCCCATGTCGTATATTAAACATCGACTTGGCTTAGTGTAGGCACTGTAGCCAGTCTATTTTCAATCACTAAACATCTGCTCAGTGTTTTCGGGGTACGAGTTTTTTGATTTGGCGTTGTGCCCAATAATCGTCCCATTATGCAGGTGTCTATGCAAACGCTTTTGCAGGTGCATTTATTTTCGATTTAAATTTATGACTAATAATCTATTCGTGAATAATCGTTTTTCTAATGTCACTTTTGTACTAAAAAGAAAAGATAAGAAATAGAAGAACTGGCTAAAGGGAAACTATCCAAGATCCAAGGTAAAGTTAATTGTTTCTGACAGAAGGCACTTCATATTTATTATGAAGATATACGATATATAATACGATAAATTATCTCGGCGCATATCCACATGAATAAAAAAAAAATTGACTGAGGAGTGGCACATTTTCTCTCAAATCGTGAAATTAAATATGTAATATGAAACATAATTTTTAGGATAGGGGTATTTTAAATAATTAATAAGTAAACAAAAAAAAAACCTCGGTAGGTAATATACATTTCGTCTACAAACAACGATGAAGTTCCTCGGAAAATTATTATAAGGTATAATTGGACAATGGAAAAATTATAGTATTTTAACTCGAAATTGATATTCCACCTACAAAGAGAGTCTTTGAAGCCGTGACACACTTTGTAATAAAGATATATAACATGTCATATAACTTTGTTATACAGGGTGATTCATTGGGAAATGCGCATACAGTAATGGTAGATGCGGGACACCGATTTGATTCTAAATAAACTATATTTTATGGCTCCATTGTTTACTTCGTCCACTTTATAGCCTATATACAGGGTGATTAATTAATATTGCCCATTTTTTCAATTAATCATAACTTACGAACCACCCTATAATTTTTTGTAATATTTAGTCCGTATGTTCTTTATCCACTATAGTGTCGATTAACATAATAAATTAAAAACTTATTCTAGGGCTGACCTTAAAAAAATTAATAAGTAGGTTTCGACTCGAAACAACTAGTACAATACATATATCAACAATACATCAAATATATCAATATTTTTTACTATTTTTATTTACTATTATTATTTATTTATTTATTACTATTATTTACTATTTTCATTTTTATCATTATTTTTTTCAAACAATATATCAATATTTTATAATTTGGGTTGCATATTTGGAAAGAGCAGAAAAAATTAAGTAACACTGAATGTATTTGGTACTTCCGCATACAACTTTGTTACTTATTAAGTTGAGTCAAATCTAGATATTTCGATAATACGGTGGCACAGAATTAAAAAAAAATCCTTTCCTAAATGATCATTTTCCAGCTTTAATCAGTAAAATCGTCAACTATTTCACATTCTCTTAATTTCTGAATCCTAACCTTAATGTAAAACGAGAGCACAGGTCCGTATTTGGGACAAAATATTGTTATCAATGACTAACTTTCAAACACCCTGTGTGTGTAAAAAAATGATTATAACATTTGTCCATTGCGCTACATTTATACAAAATAATAAAATAAAAAATGTCCATTCCGAGAAAAGCGTAACTTTATTTTAAATAACAATAATGTTGCAAAAATCCACTTATTTAAAGGTTACACATAACAGAAATTTAAAAAAAATGAATTTTCTTTATCCGCGTCTAATTATTTTTTCAGATAAAGCATGATCATTTCTCGACTCTTCTGATGCATTCTTGATACATAATAATAATAAAATAAAGCAGTCTGTAGGTATTGTTTAATTTAGTAAATTTGGAATATGTATCAAACCTAAAGTGTATTATTTACTAAATTAAACAATACGTACAGGCTGCTGTATTTGATTATTATTATATCAAGAATGCATCAGAAGAATAGAGAAATGATCATGCTCTAGCTGAAAAAAAAAAATTACACGCGGATAAAGAAAATTCATTTTTTTTTAATTTCTGTTATGTTTAACCTTTAAAATGCAGATTTTTGGCAACGTTATTTTTATTTAAAATAAAGTTATGCTTTTCTCGGAATGGGCATTTTTTTCATTTTATTATTTTTTTTAAATGTGTAAATGTAAATGAACAAATGTTATAAACATTTTTTTACACATACAGGGTGTTTGAAAGTTAGTCATTGATAATAATATTTTGTCCCATATACGGACCTGTCCTCTCGTTTTACATTAAGGTTAAGACCCAGAAATTAAGAGAATGTGAAATAGTTGATGATTTTATTGATTACAGTTGGAAAATGATCATTTAGGAAAGGTAATTTATTTATTTTTAATTTTGTGCAAATTTTCGAACGACTCAAACACCCATCCCCAAAAGCCCTTTGTAACATGTGAAAACTTTCGGTAAAAGTTTTCCCCAACTTCACACAGAACTTGATGCAAACGCGTTGCTCTTGTTTTCCTTCCATCACAAAAACACCACAAAATCTCCGAACACAAAAATGTCAGTTTACTAAAATAGCTGTAACTCCGCTTTTAAACAACCTATTGACGATCTGCAAAAGCTGCTGAGCTCAGGGAGAACCCCTCTACACAGTGCTGCCAACCGCGTTTTTCTCCGTCGCTTCGTTGGCGCACTATTTTTAGTCCCGGAATTTTTTGATCAGACCTCGTACGTACCAAATATTACAAAAATGTATAGGGTGGTTCGTAAGTTATGAATCACCCTGTATATTGGTTATAAAGAACAATAGACCAATAAAATTTAGTTTACTTAGAATCACCTCGGTGTGCCGCATCTACCATTACTGTATGCGCATTTTTCGATGAATCACCCTGTATAACATGGTTGTATAATATTCGGTCGTCCTCATGTCATTATTCTTTATAAAATGATATTTTGTTTGCCTAATTTATTAACTCATTACTCGGAAAACTCAGAAGCGAGAGGAAATTTCTAAAAAGTTTATTCTCTCATTTCGACATAGAATGTGGTAATACCGAAGTCATTTCATTTTTGCACCGCTATTATACAACACCCTGTATGACACCATATAGGGTAGGGTGTCCTGTGGCTCGACAGACTATGAAGGGTGTATTCGTTCCTTAGGCAATTACAAGTCGAAAATACCATATACATATATGGCCAAACTCAATATTAAAGGAATTATTAACGATTCACCTTTCAGAAAATAAATCTTGGTAGGCTAAATTTTAATTGATTGCAGCAATGTTTCTTGTTTGGCGTAAATGTTGCTTCGTACTTAAACAGATTTGTCCACAAAGATGTTCGTGTACGATCAACGAACGGCAAAAGTCAACACATTCTCCTGATTGGATGTGTGATATGGGCACATGCCAAAATTGTGAATGTTTTCCACACTTCCTTTTGACTAACACCAACACGATTGTATTTTCTTCGTTAGCTGGAAGAGAAGCTGTTTTCCATAATATTAAGAAACAATTGCTACAATCAATCAAAATATTGGCCTTCCAAGAGTTATTTTCTGAAAAGTGAATAGCTTGTATTTTCTTCAGTACCAGTATTAATTAGCAATTAGTTAAGAAGTGCGTGAACATTTCTCTTATGTTTTGGGTTCAGTAACTGATAGGCACCTTGAAGAACATGACTTCGATTTGTTTCCTCTTCCGCAACGGAAACGTGCACTTTGGTGTTTCTTAATTGCAACACTTTAAACGCGGCATCTCATCTCGAAATCAAAATTCGCTCATTATCCCAGGAGAAATATACACATTGCATGCAGACCATTCAGTGGGAAACGTCGGAGGCGATTCATTGTTGTCGGTTTCAGTTACCCTGGGTTAACAGCAAGATCTGCTCAACTTTAATTATCATTGAGAACCTATGTGTTAGGTGTGAATTGATGAGGTCAATACTACTATGGAATAATAGGTGCATAAACAGAGGACTAGAAAACAGTAAATAATGGCGAAGGCAAAATGATCATTATGAGAATTACATCCGGACATTTTAAATCATTTATTTCGAAATATTTAAAAACAATCAAGTGAATTGCGTGTCATAAAAATGTTAGATTAACGTATACGTTACTTGACAGAATTACTTCACATAAATGCATTTGGCATTCGAAAGTTGTGCTGTCAAGTAGGGCAACAACGCATGGATCCAAAGTAGGTATCCAAAACCTAGGTATCCAAACCTACTATAGTAGGTATCCAAATGCATGTTCCAACAAAATATCCTTGTGGAACGACGGCCATCTTGAAAAAAAAATCGTTATCCTCAATATCTCGCCTACTATTGGTCGATTTCTCGCCTACTATTGGTCGATTTTTACGAACTTTTGGTTTAATTTGAGGGGGGAAATATTCCCTGCAACTTGTGTTTGAAACATTTACAACAGTTGTTAAGCAAAACAAAATTAGAACAAAAACATTTTATGACGACGTTTTAGATTTGGACAACGACGACTGCGGTGACTTCGAATTCTACCGCACTGATATTACCGAAGACGCTGCCTACAATTCTGAAAGTGAGAAAGTCGACCCCGAATAGATAGAGGATAATATCTATGATGATCATAGGCGCCCTTGAGAGGTTCCAAGGGGGGCACCGCCCCCTTGGTAATTTTGGCAGGGCACACTTTTTGTGGGTGAATTTTAACGTGAACGGCGCACAGTGGCAGAAAGAGGAACATTTCAGGCAGTTCTGAAAATGTACAAGCTAGAGAAGAATCCCCAATGACATCAAATGATCTAGACACTACAGCCGAGTGTCCATCTAGCAGTCATGGAATAGGGAAGTTTCTCCCTAATTAGGAAAATAAATATAAGTGGATCGAATATAGTCCAGGAAGAGACAAGGTATTTTGCAAAATTTGGAAATCCTCTGATAAAGTAGACATTCTACGTAATACCATGAATAGACATGATAAAGCATCAATAAATGCGTTTGTGAATGACGGATTTTCTAATTGGAAAAAGGCGTTGGAAAAATTTCAAATACATGAAAATTGTTTTTTACACAAATCCGCTGTGGAAACGTACAATTCATTTTCCACAGGAAAAAATATTCACGAAAAAATATCGCTGGCGAAACGGAAAAAATGATAACGAATTGCTTTAAAAAAAAATTCTACCTTGCAATTTTTGGCAGTACAGGCGTTAGCAATTAGAGGCCATATCGATGAAACTTCCAATTTCAAAGTTGTACCAAAACTCCGAAAAATGTTCCTGAATTGAATACTTGGTAGAATCGTAACAATTATAAATGGTGCTCTTACGATGTTTCAACTGAAATATTATCTATAATGGCTGGTAATAGTTATTTACGTGACAAGCTTTGTAAATTAATCTTTATAGGCGAGCTGGAAGTTTGTGTGAATAATCCAGTGAGCCTAGAAAAGATTAATTGCAAAGCGTGACACAAACTTTTATTACCACCTTCATTTGACTATTTTTAAATAAATTGCTTGACATTTATTATGCGGAGGCGTTGGATAATTTGTAGCTAGACGTAGTTATGGTAATGTAAATTATATTAGTGAATCTATGTGTAACCAAAGAAAAATTGCAAAAATGGTTCAATCTGGTAATCAGAAGGGTTCTAATAAAGAAAACGAAGCACCATTAACTGCAGTGACGACTTCAGCTTTCTCTGTTTCTGACAAAAACGTGAATATGGAAATTGAAAGTGACAACCAGAAAATGGTTGCCGAAAATGCACAAATGAATTTCGAAAATGAATAAATGTGTATAATTATAAGCCCGATCCATTATAGTTTTAAAGTGTTTGTAATAAAATTTGAATTAGTTTTCAATCTGTCTGCTTTTCTACAACAAAATAACTGTATAAAATGTCATTTACTAAGAAGGTGGAAACTAAGTTATTTCCATGATAGTTCATGTTATAAAGGAAGCAACTTATTTTGCTATTCTAAGTGACGACACAACCGATATTTCATCAAAAGAACAACTGTCAATATGCTTGAGAATTGAAGATAGCAATTTAGAAATCTATGAATATTTCATTGGATTTTATAAGACACCTTTCACGAATTTATAAACGTTGTATTCAGTTATAAATGATGTATTGATAAAGCTAGAATTACCAGTTGCAAACTGCAGAGGACAGTGTTATGATGGTGCAAGAAATGTAGGTGGAATTAAAAGTGGATTGCAAGCTAGAATTCGTCAGTCGGAAAATAGAGCCGTTTTTGTCCACTGTCCACTGCATAGCGCATACATTAAATTTGGTAATGCAAGATGGTATGCAAGAAATTTTGGAAATACGAAATTTCTTAAGCATTATGAAAGACCTCATACATTTTGTTAATAAATCGCCAAAACAAATCGAAATATTTAAGAGATTAAAATTAAATACAATACTACTACAAATACAAATACAATACTAGATGGTGCATGCGGGTATCGTCACTAAAATGCATTGTTGATAATTACCAAACATTAATCGACTTTCTACAAAATGTCTCTGATAGTGATAAGACTAAAGCTGGTGCAAAGGCCAATGGATATTTAAAAAGTCAACTGCAACAAAAATCTTTATTTTATTTAAATATGGTTATCAAGATATTTGAAAAAATCGAAATTTTGAATACAGAACTGCAAAAACCGCCCCAGGACATTCAGCAAGCAAAGTTGAAAATAGATGCTGTGAAGAGTATTGTAAGTAAAATGAGAGACCCTGGTTATGAAGCCTTATGGAAAGATGCATAAGTGACAGCCAAATCATTAAAATTAACAGATATCAAGTTACCAAGACAACGAGTTTCACCTAAGCCATTAAATTATGTTTCCTTAGGGCATTCATTTTTAAATGCGCTTGATTTTTATAAACAAATTTTCTATTAATTTGATGATAATGTCATTATAAGCCTGGATGGTCGCTTCGAAACTGCGTCTATACAACATTTGATAAACATGAACAGTTTATTTTGAAAAAAGTTGTTAATGAGATTTGCACATTTTATGGAGAAGATTTTAATGTAGAGCGATTAAAGGTTCACGGGGACATGCTTCTAAATTTGGCTTCGACCGAAGCAGTGAAATTAAATTCAATTACTGATGTCTGTACATTTCTAAAAAGTCGTCAACATATAATAGAAATGTTGCCGGAAATTCATAAATTTGTTAAGATAGTTTTAACTATACCTGCGACAACATGTACGGCTGATAGAACATTCTCTAGTCTTCGACGTTTAAAATCCTATTTAAGATCGACAATGGGACAGGAGAAGCTAAATCACATTTCACTTTTAAATATTCACCGAGATCTATCGCACTCAATAAATATTGACGACATTACCAACAAGTTTATTTCGCGGGCAACTGTGAGACAAAACACATCTTTTCGGGAATGATAAATTTTATTATATTTTATATTATATTATTTATATTTTATTTATATTACAGGTTTATTATTAGTTTAAGAATTTTGATTTTTCATTATTAGTCTTAAGAATTACCACTTTATTTGCCAAATAAATCAACTTATTTTTCTAAATGACCAAATAACTGACTTTACTTTTTGCCCCCCTCGAGATTCTGAACAGTCCGCGCCTATGATGATGATGAAATGAATATGTCAGGTCCATCGACAAAAAGGCAGAAATTCAATTGTGGTTTAAGCTGTCGTTTAAGTAAGTTTTAGCTTATCTCAAACTGCAGTATTTTGTTATGCGTTGTTCCATCATCGTTAATACAGAGTATTACCACCTTTCAAATGGCGACAATGCGGGAATGTAATCAATGAATATGTGGAATTTCTGTCATGAAGTAGCAATGTGATGTGGAAGACAATCAATTCGTAGGTTATTGGATGCCAGGGGTTTGTTTTGTTATTTTATAGGCAGGGTGAATTTGTGCCAAAGTTACGTTAAATTATCCGGGTATTATTCAGGTTTAATGTTATTACTAATGGTTGCGATACATAAGAGTTTTTTTTAACTATAATATAACGTTATGAAGCGGATGAACACATTCAAAATAATCTGAAATCATATAAAATGGTTAAAAAATTGTAGTCACGAAAACAATAAAATTCGCAGGCGCTATCTATTTAACATTTCTGATTAATTCCATATATTAAAATGATTTGGCCTCTTTCTACTTCTTTTATGCCAAGGTGGAGGATCTACAATGTCCATTAGCTCCAGAATGTCCTTATCGTCGGTCAATTCGTGTAATAAATCGATCCACAGCATATATGACATATTGAGCATACTAAAGTATTTGAGGTTATAATATCGGGCTTAGCTACTTAAACCGTGTTGATCGGCGCACCTACAAACCTACATAGCCAGAAGTCGATTTTCCAAAAGTGTATTAGTGTCGAAAAATTGTCAACTGCGGAAGTAGACCCTTCCAGGAACCATAACCAATCCCTTCCACGCGTTATAGGTTCGTCCGAACCGCCCTTCAAGTAGTCGGAATTCGATATTCGTTCATAGTGCAGATATCTCTGTTCTCGATACTCTCAGCGAAAACTATTAAAAGTGTTTGTTTTTATTTTCAATTCAGTTATAGTGATAGATTCTACAGAGTGAGCAACAATGATTGAAGTCAACTTAAATTTCCCGCCGAAAAAACTGGGGAATTTCTTCGCTCCAAGTTTATTGTCAATTAAATTTACTCTAAAGTCAAAAGATTTAATAGCTATAGTCCAGTAGCGCCCGCGTCGTATTATTATTTATTACCATTGTGCCAATTCTTCGCATATAGTTATTTTGTCTTCTGCTTCATAAACATCAGTTCTTATCAGGACTACTCTGAGTAAATCTTTGATTTTTAGTAAGTGATTTGCAGTTTTTAAGATTATAAAATTATAAAAGTTAAGTTTTGTTCTAAATTTACAGAGTTTAAGTGAAATCGCTTTCCTATTGCAATGGTTTTTACACCACAACATGATGCCTTCATCCTGAAGGCTCATTATCGAAGTGGAACACTTAGTGAAGACGGGACATGGACATATTCATTACAATCGTGTGTGAATCAATTTAACCAAGCCTTCCCTGATATCAACATTCCTTACAAAATATTTATCCAGTATAAAACCCGTATTATTCACCGCTTTGAAGGAAAGAATTGTATTTGTAAGGGCAAGTCAACTGGAAGACCGTCTACCTTAACAGAAGAGATTGTTGCCGATGTCCAACAACGGCTTGAACAAAGTCCAACAAAATCTATAAGAAAACTTTCAGCACAAACAGGTTGGTTCTTTATTTTAGGGTGAAAAAAAGTTATTTTTTTATCATTCATGTGGTCTTTATGGCATACAAATTTTAATGTCTAAATCCTCTTACAGGAGTATCGTATGGAAGTTGCCGAAAAATCGCGAAGAAAATTCTCCATTTGCACCCGTATAAGGTATCGGTAGTTCAACAACTTCACGCACTTGATTTTGAAAGAATTGATTATTGCAATTGGTTTAATCAGCATTTAATTGATAACTATATGCTGGACAGGACCTTTTTCACTGATGAGGCGAGGTTTCACTTATCAGGATATGTGAACAGCCAAAATTATCGTACATGGGCTACATAAAATCCTCATACGTTCATCGAAACAGATTTACATCCACTTAAAATTGGTGCTTGGGTACCAGTTTCGAGAAGTCGGATAATTGGCCGAATATTTTTCAATGAAACAATCAATGCGGAGCGTTACCGAACAATCATCCTGGATGTATTTCTTAATCAGGTGCATGATGATGAACAAATAATGGGTTATTTTCAGCAAGACGGAGCCACTGCTCATACTGCGTTTGCGACAATTAATTATTTAAGGGAATTTTACGATGATCGACTGATAAGCTCAGGAGTTTATCCACCACTTTCACCAGACCTCACCTCACGCCGTGTGATTTTTATCTTTTCGGACATTTAAAAAATAATGTTTTTAAAAATAGGATGCACAACCTAAACCAACTCCAAGAAGCAATTGAAGAAGAGATAAGAAACATACCTCCAGAGCAGCTCAAATATGTTTTTGAAAGTAAAAAACGTAGAATTAACATCTGCCTTGAAAACGAAGGCCGCCATTTTCAACATTTGTTATAAACTTTTATTGTAACGTTTAAAAATATGTACTTATGATTAAATATTTAATTCATTTTGTTGTTGTTTTGTTTGTTGTTTGCTACGCCACTGGAAAAACAATCTAGGGGATATTGTTTTTATATTTTCAGTTATACCAACCTGTGTATTTGGTTGCCTACCTATCAAACCTCAAGCATTGTTGCTCACACTGTAGTAATTGAGGTTAGGTCCATTAACCTTAGGAGATAATTCGAAAAAGTACAACTTTTGTAGCTTGTGCACTAAACTCATATATCTGTTACTGTAGGTCCATCCAGTGTAAGAGTAGTTAACCGCAAATATCTATATGAGCGGATGGAATTTCAAAATGCGCCAACATTGCCTAAAAATGGATTATTTAGAGAACCATATCTTATCATGCTATTGAGATACAGAAGGAACCAAAATAATTTCAACCATAAATTATCATATTTCAAATAATAAATAAAATAAAGCTTTGCTAAAGTGCATAAAATGAAAGGCATCTTCTTGAAAAACAATAATTCATGGTTTCAAGGATCTTTTGAAATACCCATTATAAAAATTCGACAAGGCCGACCAGCAAATCATTCAGGGAATCAAGTGAAAGGAGCAGAATTAGAATAACGGAAATACTGAGTTTCACTGTAGAAGAAAATGTACTTCGTAAGGAAGTTTTCAAGGGAGGAGTACAACCTCGACGTATTTCAGAGATTACTTCTGAGCTCAGATCCACTTCTGAGCGGTATGAGGCGGTTAAAAAGTCTAAGATAAACGCACTTTTACCAGAAACTATAGAAATGTTAATGTCTGCAAACCCAACTAAAAAAACTGAGCCGACCGGGAGTTAACGAAAAGTGAGGAAGAATACAATTATTTTAGGGATAATTAGATTAGAATCGTTAAATCGCAATATCGTTTTGTATTTGCTTAAAAACTATTGACTTTTTTTTTGTTTATTAAAAACTTAATTAACTTATTAAAAATTTATTTAACTTATTATTTGAGAATCCAGCAATAAATTCACCTATATTTCATATTAACTGTGCATGCATTAATTTTGGGTAATGATTTAGTAATATACAGCTGTGTTTTACAAAAACAACAGAGTACTTTGTAAGACTTCGGTTTTCCCAATATTTAATAATTAGGTATATTTTACTTGTAATCATAAATTCTTGTAATTTATGATATTTGTTTTGGCTCGTGATTTATCTATTTTACTTTTATTTTGTGTGATCGTATAATGGCAGTACTTCTTTACGTTATGTTTGATATTAAATCATTATCGCGACGACTCAAACTTCTTTTAGAGGTAATGCGTGTGTTAGTAACAATAACATTAATAAAATAAAGACAAAGAATTATAGATTAAGTGTAATTTATTCACTTTAAAGGATTTTGCACCAATAATTAAACATCAACTTGAATTTCATGACTTTCTTTATTGACTCAAAAAGTGTTAGTTAGTTTTGGATAAAAGATGTACTTAACGTCAATGACTTTCACACATTGCTCAATTCTACGTGCCCGCAAAACGGCTCAATGCATGTCATCACTTCATGAAATATGTCACTGTTTGTGCCTTCCAATGTCATTTTTCATCTATTACTTCAGGATTCACTAACTAGGTTTTGATAGATACAATGTTGTTAAATACGTCCTGGAAATTGTTCGTATGACTGATATTAATGAATTTGCAATAAGATTAAATAATGTTTTTACTCATTATACAAAACAACCAATAATTTGCCACAGTATTGCCCAGTTATTATGTAAATTATACCTTAATATTTCATAATTATTCCCTGGAGAACATTATCGTTTTTAGATTTCATCTTGAAATTTAGAATGAAACTCGTTAAATAAGCAATTCTGAAAATTTTATGGATTTCATTTACTTAATCCTTTTTTAGTTAAAATTTTGTAATGTTTCCGATTTAAACTAAATCTTAATTTGATTCAAATCCATATGATTAATGATTCATAATTAAATAATGTTTTGCCACTTTATCGAAGAGATATTATTTAGGTTATATTTTAACAATTTATACTTATCCCCTGAAGAGTATTCTCCTTTCTATTCCACATTTTAATTGATATATTTAGAAGAATTGTTAACTTGTGAGGAGAATTGTTAATCAGGTCTACTAAGGTAAACACAATTAGAGATGGTAGCATTCTCCTGTCGGAACGCGAATGACACCGGAAATATTATCTCATTAAAATCCACGACACCGCTCATAGCGTATACCAGAAATTAATAAAGCTTTCGAACAACCCACGTATGTGTAACCGGAACGATTACCTCATTAAAATCCACGACACCGCTCATAGCGTATACCAGAAATTAATAAAGCTTTCGAACAACCCACGTATGTGTAACCGGAACGATTTTATATATATTTCACGGGGTCTTCGTTTTTGGTACTTTAGTAGGAATGTAGTGATTATTGCTACTCAATTTCGAAATAATCAATACCATCCTGAACACAGTCACTTTCAAAATAAATCGGATAATACTCTTTGTAATGATATTCGCGGATACTATTAACGAAGATAATAACGGACTGACGCCACGCCAATCTGGAACCAACTAAACTCTTCGTATGCAAAGCGATGCTATTTATATTAAAATTTTGCCCATTCAGCGATCTTGTGTGATTCCCCGCAACATTATTTCTAATTTCGGTGATCTCACAGGGGCCCTATAGCAAGGTTATCGACCTAAAAATACTAAATTGTTATGATTCGTCATCGGGCGGCTTACGCGCCTGTGTTTTGTTTATAAAATTGCGTCACCACGCATCGAACGCGTCTTTATAAGTGATTATAAAAGTTCTCGTAATTTCGTCTGCAATCAATTCAATTTGAATTCATATTTAATTAGATTACTTATTAAATCCCCCAAATGATCACCCCCTTCCTATTCTAACACAATACTTGGCTTTTACGTGTTTTTTTCAATGTTTATACCTTAGTATTAAATTGTTATAATTTTATTTCGAACCGTTTCAATTAATATCAGTCATTTTTCGTAATAATATATATAAATTAATTCATACAAAATATGTGCATTTCGATCCCTTACAACTTTTATTTATAATAGAGTTTACAATTAACTTAGACCATAAAATAATTTTGGCCGCCTAAATCAATCTCATCGATATCTGTGCGACGGTATACGAAATTCATAGTTTAAGCCAACGATTAAGAGCGGGGTTTTGGCGCGAAAACTGGTTTCTGGTTGTTGATAAATCCGCCAGGATTCGATTTAAAAGGGCTCTGTAATATGTTTTGCACTCCTTACTAAAGAAATTTGCGTGCACATTAGCAAAATAAACAGTAAGATGTTGCCATGTGTTTCATTTGTATTGCTTGCGGGAAATGATGTGTTTTTTTGCTGCGCCGGCGGGCGCGAGACTTTTTATAGGTACATTATACTATGTATACGATACATTATATTATGTAATTGGGTCAGAATTCTCTTTCAAACAATGACAGTAACCAATTACGCCATAGGTGGAGGAGTAGTAGAGATTATTATTATTATTGTTATTATTATTATTATTATTATATATTTTAAGAACCCTCTTCTTACCCAAAGGCGGTATAGGGAATTGTAATTGTATTGCAATTACGGTTATTAATGATATGCAAAAATTCTATTTGGAAAAGTTATTTAGAACTGACACAAGGTTTAAAATGCGAAATTAGTACCACCCACGACCAAAATATTTTCTTATACTTTTTTCGGTACAGAATTGGGTTTTCTTATTTGCAATGTCGGTTTAACCCAATAAGATCGCTAATCAAATAACTTAAATATTATGATACTGTCAAAAATTGGCTTTACCAACTATACAAATAACAGTGCAACGCCATACCAGAAAAAGCAAAAGAAAAGTTCTAAAGAACTTTCCTAAATAACATTTTTGCATAAAATTAATAGCAGTAGTTATTACTCTCAAGTTGTTTTATTTATTTTTTTTAATACAAAGGGGTGACAAGCAAATAATCTCACTTTGGTAATTGCTTTTTAGATTGAAAATAATGCAGAAAATTATGGTAAGATTTTTTTTTTTTAGAAGTTACTAATAAAACATTTTTCATATTTGTCCAGCTTTCTGCCGTATTGTCCATATTGTCCATATTATCCATATTGTATAACATTCAATTAATGTCTAATTCTATTTTAACAAACTTTTTAGGTGCAAGGGGCTCTTCATATCAGTGAAAGAAAATCTGCTTATTTCATCGTTTTCACAAGAGAAAATGAGCCCCTTTTTGTGGAACATATTGCCAGAGATGATAATTTATGGCAAGATATCATGTTACATAAATTAGTGCAATTTTATACATTTTGCATTCTGCCGGAAATTGTACGAGGCAACATCAAAACAGGATTGCGTTGTGTTGATTGGAATACATAAAAGAACATCAAAACCTTCAAAAAATTAAACGAATTTAACCCAAAAACTGAGCATTAACCCGTGGCTGCTTGTTCAATAACTAGATCCAGTAAAGCCTTAGTTATTAATCTTCAGTTCTTTTTTTATCAATTAATAGTTTCTTTGAATACCAGCACGAGAACAATTTAATACAATGAAATCAAAGATATGAGGTAACTGGAGATAGGAAAAGTGAAAAAAAAAATGTTATCTTACGACTCATTATTGTTGGACAAATTCTACCCATTTTTTTTTCTTCAGTTAAATTATTTGACCAGGCGCACGCACAATATGATACATACATTGCTCCAATTCAATTTGATATTAAATAGCATTTGATAAAAAGGGGTAGAAATCAAACATATGTTATTTATTCTTCAAGTGCTATTTCTTCATTATTTATCACAATTTAATTCGTGCTCACTTTTATTAAAATATCTATAAATTGATATACAGTTGACGCAGAAAGAAGTGAGGTACACTGTTTAGCCTAGCTTGATTTTGTGTTTTTCTCTCAAATTATAAAGATGAGACGTAGACGCAGAAAAAAATTAGAACAAATTGTTAAGCCGAATTTACACCACTAGACTTTAGTGAAAAATGGATCTAAGAGTAGTCCTATTTTTTATGTATCAACTGTACAATATGAAACAGAAATGAAAATATAACTATGACATTTAATGCTAACATGTTATCTTGTTTTAATGTGTGTATATTGGCAGTCTCTAAAGTTATTTTTAGGACTGGGATGATTTCACCGATCTTGTAAAATTCACTTTTGTTCCTACACATATCACTTTATCTAATTGTCTATTCACGTTACTTTTAAATCAACGTTTTTTTGCAATCTATTTGCAAGACTTGTTACAATTGATATAATCTAGTAACCATCAAGAGTTTTTTGATATTTTACTCAATGTATATATACATATTTTATACTGTGATTTATGATCTGCACCTAATTCCCCAAAGTATCATCTAATAATAACCTATTTGCTATTTGCTGTTATAATTGATTATAATTTTAGTTGAAAATATATGATGTGTTAAAAATTAAAGAAACTGTAGGTAATTACAAAATCTTCCTTATTATAGTAAAACATGCATAAAGTAATGTACATATTTATTACACGTTTGTCTCATTATGCAATGATAACAGGGTTCTAAAGAGTAACAAGACTGAGGCTATACCAGACATTGGTGGTATTTCTTCGAGCATTGGTATCATTACTTCTGAGGTTGTTTGACATGTTTGAGGTTGCTATATGATGTATCCTATCAGATGTACCTAGTGATTTTTACTTACCTAGAAAATCTAGTTTTCAAAATGATGAAAAACGAAATAGTGTTAATTTTCGGAAATCACGCGAGATATTAATGAGATTCTTTTATTGCATGCTAGTTTTAGACGACTGAATATTTTGTTTTTGGGTAAATCAGTGCCGCTGCTACTGAAATTGATTATTTTTCTTCGTATCAGCTCAAGTTTTGTAGATATCTGCATTTTTGTTTTAACCCGTGGATAATTAATAAATGCTATTTTTTTTTCGATATTTCCAGTAGTTGGCATATTTATATACGAGCTATCTAAATTTATTTTATATAAACAGTTATGTTAAAAAGCTTCGAGAAAGTACTAATCTCCATGGGGTTTATCGTGGAACATTTGAGGCGAAAGTGCGAATGCGAAATTCGACATCATCTCCGTTCATAAATCATCGACCTTGAATTGGACGTCGCACATTCCAAAGGTTTGTTGACAAGAGTATTTGGCAAAACGGGATCGATGTCCTTTCATTGCACCATCTCGTAGCAAACACACGAACTGCTAAGAACCAATGTTGTGCATTTTTCATGGCGGGGAATTCAATTTAGGTACATTTTAAATAATTAATAAAACCATAAAAACATCTGTTAATTAATAAGTACTATATCTTATTAGATACAGTATTTTACAAGGTTTCAGGATATATTTTTGGCATGGATAAATATAATTTCTCTGAATCAAATTATTTAAATAATGTGGTAAACAATTGGTAATTTTAATTATAAATCATATAGTGTCACGTAGAATCAGGTCTATATTCATATAAAGCTTTAAAATTGTGCAAATATTTGCAAATACAATCCACGAAGATGAAAAACGGCAAAAATCGAAGATTTAATGAAATTTCATAGAAAAACGTAAATAATCGAAAAACTTACTATATAGCGACACGTAGTATTTATTTTGATAATTTATGGTACAGAAAATATAACGTGAAAGTGATTATTAACAGCGTTAATAACAGCTCTTAAGGATAAACGATGATTGAACAACACCCAAAAGTAGTTTATACCGAGTATTGAGGATAAGCTCGGCTTAAGCTGCTATTGAACAACCGTTAAGTTATTAAGACTTAAGACTAATAACTTAAGACGTTATTAGGAGTTACACAAATCAACGTCAACCACACTGGGTCACCCCAAGTTCGGATGGAATACCTTCACAGAAGACGTGTTAGGAGTCTGCAAAAACAACAAACAAGAAAGAAAAAAACGAAAAATACGCGGAAGACAGGGAAATTAAAAACTGGGATTGCATCGCGAACAATTACTCTGAGGTTCAGGCCTTCACACCCAGCATCTGGAAGAAACCTACCAGTTCAACCGCAGCAAGGTCACCCGGCTGACGGTTTTCACCATATAATATCTACATCTCAGCACTTCCTCCAATGGGACGAGAGCTGTCCTATCATGCCCTTAATTCTATCGCTATGAGCATTGTCGACGTGCATTGAACGCTGTTGAAAATACCTACAGCGATAGCATTGCCACAGCATAGCGTTGCGTCGCGTAAGAGATCTATGAATCAGCCTTAAATAGCATAATTCATTTAAAATATTCCTTTACACTTTTGAGGACATAGTTTTTGGTAATAGATATTTACGAAGTATCGTAACGTGTCATATTACAATACGATATGGCAAAATTAGCAAATGAGGCCGCAGGCCGAGTTTGATAAGCCATTTAGTATCGTAATATGATTACGATACGAATATCGTACAATGTTTTACTACTACTATCAATTAAGAGCTATGTCTAATGTAAATTATTTTTTCCATTACCCAATCAGTAGGTTTTGAAGTTTCTTCTGTCAGTTTTGAGTTTTGTCAGTTTTTGTTGTATGAAATGAGTGACGAAGAAAATATTGATTCTGATGCAGAAGCAGCAGCAAATGCTACTCTTGAGACGCATGTGAGGGTGAAATCGAGACAGAACTACGAAAATTGCTACAATAAATTCTACAAATCTTATAGCTTAAAATAGTACGGTAAAGTGTCACTTTACCGCACTAGTGCGGTATAGTAATTTATTGTCTTTTTTTATCTCTCGCGAGATAAAGTTAATCGTTATAAAGTCTAACTTTATCTCGAGACAGAAATTAAACATTTACATTTACCGTGGTTTGTATACTATTTTATTCACAACTGATAGTTTTTATAATAATAAAATAATATTATTAATTAATATTAATAATAAAAATGAAGGTAAATTTGATCGCTAAAATAATTTTATTCATTAAGAGCCGGTTGTACAAATGACTTTACTGTACCTAGAATAACTGTTCCGAGATAACGCTTATTCGAAGGACAAGTGACGAAACTGGTTTACAATGACATGCATGCGTTGAAAAACAGCTGTCCTTGGAATGTCATACAAAGCGTTAGGTTGGTAGCGAAACTTAACATTATGCTATAAAACCGTAGGTGTATATCATGCCACAAATGATAAATTTTCGTCCACGATCGACAAATGGTGGTCCTTAATTTTTTTTTATGTTTATGTTTATGTTTTATAAATGTAATGTGTTTTATTTGTTGATATCATCCTGTGACAAATTCCAATACTTTGCGTTAAAAGTTTCAGTCCGGGAAAACGCAAAAAACGATCTTGTCCGGTAAAGTTTAGCTAACAAACAGCCGTTGCTAATGATCTTCTAAAAATGTAACTAGATGTAGAGCATTTGCAAAATTATTTAGAAATGAATTTCAATGTTTCTTTAAAACGAAATTTGACACAGGATGAAATAATAGTTATTTAAGCATTAAGGGAGGTAAGTATTGTTTACCAGTCGAGGTCGAGTTTGCGCCCGAGCGACAGCGAGGGCTAGCAATACAGTCCGAGACTGGTCAAAACTACCTCTCGAATTGCTTATAACTGTTTTTCTACTCCTAAAGTTGGTTTAATTGTTAATGTTTCATTAATTTACTTTCGCAACTTGAACAAAGTCTCAGTACGGATTTGGTTACTAAGACTTTTTTCAAACAAAGAGTGAATGTCAGAAATTGCATTCGTTCAGTTGTAAAATGAATTCCAATGAAAATAAACAAGAAATTGCAATTGAAGAGGCTGCAGATGCTGCATGTTCCTTCTTACTGCCGGAGAAGTCGAAGGGACGTTATCAAAATGCGTATAAGTATTTTAAAGAGTGGTGCCAGAGAAAGAACGCTATTGAAATTATTTTACTTACCTCCCTGAGGAATGTAGTTTTCTGCTTACTTCCCGTTGTTCATAGTAACCACAGCTTTATCGGTAAGTGGACCTTACTTCCATCAAATCAATGTTACAACAGTGTACTTACCATGTAGGGAGTGGAAAAAATACATAATAACATTCGTCAGTGAACTCTTTTTACGGTACTTATTTCGAGTTTCAATTAGATGTTTATTTAAACATCTCACTCGTACTGAGAAATATGAGATCCCGGACATCTAACGTTAATTACTATTATATGTTACGTTGATCGTTTCTCTGGCGATGTTGGCAATTTTCGAATGAAATTTCCTAATTGGAGCTTCCTTCACGAATTACTTATTTCGTGAATAGGCATGTTCGTTTGTTCCCAAACTGTTCCCATGTTAATTGTTTTGCTTCTTTTACTAATGCTTTGAATTTAGTCTGTGTGTGATGTATTCATTATAATTTTCTTTGTTTCTGTCACACAGATATTTTTTCCATTTGTGCTTTTTTTAAATTTTACTTCTGATTTTATCATCCCACCAGGCAGTTTGCTTTACATTGCTTTTAGTTTTTGATGTTCCACATACTTCTTTTGCCGCGCTTATTAGTATACTTTTAATATTGCTCCATAGGCCTTCCATGTCTAGGGTTTCTTTGATTTTTTCCGTTTCTATTTCTACCTTTTCTTGGTAATTCGTTCATTTCATCTTTTGGCCTCGAAAATAATTACTTGGCCGCCTAGTTCTACAATATTCTATTTCTTAATATTTTTTTTATAATTTCTTATAATTTGTTGTTGAAGATAACAACTTTAACCACGCCGCGAAGGACCTTTTTTTGCAGTGTTGTGTTCATATGAATCATGTATAATAAGAAATAATCAGTGATGGGTGGAGCATTTGTACTTTAAATTCCAGAAATATTCCACTTGAAGTTAGGTTAAAAGAGTGGCAGTGACTAATTTTATTCTCCACCAAAAGTACATAAGAAATGTAAAAAGATTTATCTGTTAGCACCCAATATAAATAAATGATGTGTGAAACGCATATGGTGTCCTATGAATCCTTCAAAATCTGCATGCTGGCAACAAATTTGAGGATTAGAATAAATCAATCCATTTCAATATGTAGAGAATGTGCATTTATAAAGTGCGAAAAATGTGTTAATTAAATTACTAGATTTTAGAACGTTGAAGTAATTATGATATACAATATTTGTATACAATAGAAAGTATACACAGAGGTAAACAAATAGAAACTTTAAAAAGCTATAATAGTAGTGTATGGTTATCTTTCATTGATAAACAAACTTTAAAAAAATATATATAATACTACATTTCATTTAAACAGATTCATTATTAGTGGTTCCTTTTTATTTAAAAAAATTGAAAACATTTCAATTAACAACAATAAATAAATACTATTTAATAAATACAATTAGTTAAATTACTAATGCAGATTCCCCTTGAAGTAGTAATGGCTCTGCTGGTGGAGATTAGTCCCTGATTGTTATTTTCCAAAGTGGTCTCTGGTGGAGTGGTAAGCACAAAATATTCAAAAATAAGACAAGTGGTACTTCCTCCAGCAATTATTTGTCTGGCTACCTCACATTATTAGAAAAACAATCATCTAAGTCACCTTCTGCTATCACGTTTGTTCGCCATCCCACATATCTTTTAAGAGTAAGAATATCACTTCCTGTATTGACTAATACCGTTGCTGAATTACGGTAGAAACTGTGTCCACTATAGCCCATTATCATCCAAATCTAAAAGTATTGCTATTCTGTATGGAATTTTGGCAATTGTGTTTTTGCCAATTACTTGGTTTGTACATTTTTCTTTAGCATAACTTACAAAAAAAAAATGAAGAGCGACATGTTTTACGTGATCTACACCCAAAATATTTTCTATAAATATCCCACATTCTAGACGATACTCCGTTTAAAATCTCATTTGTTAATATAAATGTCCTATTGATATTAGTTTTTTGAGCCTGGTATTTGCACTACCAAAATATCTCCTATGTCACTGAATTACAATTTTAACCAATTCATCGCCACGGCATGCCCAAGCAATACCAAATATGAGTGTTTATATGTTAATTATATGATTTTTCGTGTTATTGATTTGTTACTCAAATTGTTCCTGTACTACGTGTTTTCTTTTGCAAAGACACAGAAATCAAAAATTAAAAAAATTGTTGGTATACGCGAGAGATGACAAGCAATGACAAACGAGAGATGACAAACGAGAAATCAATCATAGATTACACAATGGTGAAGAAAACAAGTAGAAATAAAATTATGGACACGAGAGTGAGTAGAGGGCCGGAAATTGGAAGCGACCATTTCCTAGTAACTACAAAAATCAGGGAAAGGACAGAAGCGGCTGAACAGAATACAACATTAACAAAACAATAGAATTTGAATAAATTAAAGCCTGCAGATTAGCAAACAAGGAAGTAGCCAAAAAGTACGAGGGAGAGTTAACAATACAGCTCGAAAACAATACGATAAGGCAAGATAACACAGACATATTATGGAAATACTTCAAAACAACATTATTTGAAACCGCAAAAATGGTTTGTAGAAGCAATAGGACTAGTAATAAAAGGAAACAAACTAGCTGGTAGTCAGAAGAAATAAAATATGAAATAAGAGTAAAAAAGAAGAAATGGAAAATTTACATAGCAAATAAAACAACTGAAAATTACGAAAAATATAAAATAGAAAGAAAGCTAGTCAAGGAATTGGTAATAGTCGCAAAAAGACAACAATGGATTGAATTTGGCAATAAAATGAAAAGAGACAGCAAAGAAAGCCAAAAACTATTTTATAAGGCACTAAAGACACTCAGAAGAGGAAGAACCCAACACACAAGAGGAATAGAAAAAATAAAGACGGGGAACTGCTAACGCAAGAGAAAGAAGTGATACACAGATGGAAGGAGCACTTTCAAGAACTTCTATGGGCGGAACAAAAAGAACAAACAGTAGACAGAAGTGAAAATTCGCGGGAAACAGAGGACAAAGAACCGGCAATTACCATAACAGAGATAAAAGAAGTTATAAGAAACCTGAAAAATGGGAAAAGTCCAGGATACGACAGAGTCACGACGGAAATGCTAAAATACATGGGACAAAAAACTACGGAGAAATTACACCAGATAATAAGCAAAGCATGGGAAGAGGAACAAATCCCTAAAGACTGGAGAACCACACGCATAGTACCAATACATAAGAAAGGAGACAAACATAAATGCAATAACTATCGAGGAATATCACTAACCAGTGTGGTTATGAAAGTACACGAACAAATAATAGACAAAAGGATCAGAGCAAAAATAGAAAATACATTGGCAGAAAAGGCAGAAGCATACAAGACCACATATTTACAATAAAACAATTAATAGAAAAGAAATACCAACAAAAAGGGAAAACAATATTTGTAGGATTTATTGATATAGAAAAAGCTTTTGAGAAAATTCCCTGAAGAAAACTTTGGAAGGTAATAGAAGAGAAAGGCATCAACCAAAAAATAATAAGAATAATTAAAAACATTTATGAAGCAAATAACAACCGTGTCATAAGCCAGGGCGGAATATCAGAACCATTCCAAACAAACGAAGGATTAATACAGGGAGGTGGACTAAGCCCCCTACTATTCATAGTATACATTGATGAAGTCATCAGAAAGTGCACACAAAAAACTAAAAAGCTGCAAGTAGGATAGAGACAACCTCAAAGAAATATCAATCTCTGAAGGAGCTTTCGCGGATGACCTAATATTGATTGCAGGAAAGGAAGAAGAACTGAGCACAAATCTCCAAACTTGGAATGAAGCACTAAAAGAATATGGAATGACAATAAATAAAAGCAAAACAAAAGTAATGGTAATTGGAGATGATAATGATTGATAGATGTAACATTGGAAAACGAAGAGATTGGACAAGTAAAAAACTACAAATACCTTGGAGTGGATATACATATTAATGGTAATCAAGAATTGGAAATAAACAATAGAATAGAAAAAGCAATGAAAACATATTACGCAATGGGATCATTCATAAACAAGAAGGAAATATCAAAGAAAACAAAAATTAACGTATACAAAACCATATACAGACCAATATTGACCTTTGGTTGGGAAACATGAGTGTTGAACCAAAGGCAAAAAAGTAAGATCCAAGCAGCGGAATTGAGATTCCTTAGGACAGTTATAGGAGTGACAATCAAACACAAGATAAGAAGTTCGCAAATCAGAAAAGAACTAGGAACTAGACCAATACTAGAAATTATCGAAAGTAGACAACTTAGCTGGTGGGGCAATCTGCAACCGATGAAAAGCAAAAGGACGGCAAAACAAATATGGGAGGCAAAGACACAAAGTAAAAAGAAAAGGGGAAGACCCAAAGCAACATGGGAGAGTGAGATAGGAAAAATACTGAAAGCAAGATTAACCACATTGAAAGAAGCCAAAAGAATTGCACGAAACAAAAAATAATGGGCAAAATTTGTGTACAACAAAAATGAAATAGTTTAAGCAAAATCTAAATGAAAATTGATTTGTAAATTATACACCTACACCATTAAAGTGGTAAATGGGGATGTGATTATATATATATATATATATATATATAAATTGTATCGACCCATTTTTGTCAAAATTACAAAATTTCAATTCGCCTGCGCGACCTTAAAATATAAATTCATTTTATCAACATTTTGCACAAAGTATCATTATATACCGTGTGTTCGAGATAACGGACGAACATAGGGATTTAACATTTTTGTGAATTCCTACTCACCGTTTAACCCACAGAAAATGGGATCAGTGAAACGAGAAAATTATCGCGCATTTAACGATATTAAAACTTTTTTCATCATTGTTGTTTGAAATATATTGATTTAAAGTTTAATGTTTTTAAATATGGATTTCCATTCGATTTAAAACAAGCAACTGCAGTCGAATAAATTTGTTATTTATTGACATTCTGAAGTGGATTACTATCCTTTACTCTCAACATGAATAATCCGCAAACGAAGATATTCATGGCAACTCATACCTGAAAAAATTAATTTTTTTAATCTATAATTTCAATAAAACATTAGCAAGTAAGAACTCGCAAAAATGTCAAAAACAATGTTAAATACCTATATTCGCACATTATGTCAAACACACGGCACTATAGTGACACAAAAGACGGTGAAAAAAAGTACAAAATTAAACATCAACGCATGTGTAAACAGCAGAGGTAAAATAAAATGATACAGAAATTCTAATTTTGAAAATATTTCAGAAATTACGTATTTTGGGATTATAGTTTGTACACTTTGTTTGCGGCAAATTGTTGTGCCAGTTACTCCAAGAGATAAAAAGTATGTCATTCAATTTCAAATATATGAAGTAGGATGTATTTAAGAGGGCAGTTAACTAATGGCATTTTCAAAATATTAAATCAACGGGGAAGTCATAAATGTAATAATATATAAGGTGTTCTATTAAGACAAAAAAAAAAACAATAGTTGATGGCTACTTCTGGTAGAACCGGAAGGTTGAAAATATTTACCTGAGGAGAATGGCACCACCAATTTTTGGACATTTGTTTTGAAATTTTTATTTTATCGGAAACCCCATAAACTAACGAACGGTTTCCGTAGGACACTCTGTATATAGAGGTGTAACAATGCTTATACGTGAAAGTCCCTGGGTAACGCAAATTGTTCAGTCAAGTCACGAGACAATATCCTATGGTAAAATATTTCTGTATTAAAATTATACTGGATTTTCCGGTTAAGTTACAAAATTTCCTGTGGATGCAATGTACTAGCGTAGCAGTACTTAATCTTGCCGAAATGTGGCATTCCATATTTCATATAGTGTTAATATTAAGTTAATGTCACTTCAAAATTTATTACAAATATAATGTTAATATTCTATCATTGTACATAAAATAAAACCTTACTTTTATGGCGCACCAATGTATTTGTTGATTTATACTACAACGTTTTATAATATAATCAAGTAGATAACTAATCTTATTTCTGCGTGGGTGTAAGCAAAAGAACAATGAAGCCGTTCACACCAACGCCGTGTCCCAGTATCACTCATTACCCCATTCTCAGTCTTATGCACGTGCAGTCAATCTTATCTCGCTTACTATGTCGTAGTCGGTCGTAGTCTTGCCCTTATTATCTGTAAGATAAGTGTCATTGGTTTAGGGGGGGATAGAAGCAATTGGCATGGAGAGCGACTTCTTATAGCCTTTTACCTCAAGAAGGGATACTGACAATCATTGGTAATGATAATGTTATTGAGTGATGGCTCATGGATTGCATAATTTATACTGTTACATCTAAATTAGAGCCGAATTGGAGAATTATGATGTTAAAATATAACGACATTTCATGGAATCTAGATTTACGATTAAAAATTAAAATTCCCAATTCAAAATCATTTAACGTGCCAGAAAAATATGGAAATTTAAGAGCTATATAATATATTTGGGTTTATTATGACAATGATTGTTATTATAAGATACGCATATACAAGTATTCATAGATTATGTTAATAAATCTACGAACAAAAACGTTATATATGTTAATACACTAGAAGCGTAAAAACTGGCAAGAATGCTGTCCTCAAACACACAATGACCTCAACCCGCAGACGTTATATAGCCATCACCAATGCGAAATTTATGCAGAATTCCACTTATAAGAGTATCAATTATGGTTGGCACGAGCCGTTTTCACAAAGTTTCCTAGACACTATATAATGTTGATCCCTATAAAAAAAAGGCTGATCTTCGGCCCAAACACGTCGTGAAAATAAGAAATTATTGAAAGATCTTACATGCATTTATTGCATTATAAACTTACGATAAATATACTGAGGTCAGAAATTTTATTTATTTATATTTTTGTAAATAATATAGGCGATACCGGTGGTGGACCCGTCTCTAATAGGGTGTCCCACAACACCCGTATCAGGCATTTTTCTCGGTAATATGACGTTTTAGAGATATAGGAAAATATATACAGGGTGTCTACGCTAAACCGTTCGTTAAAAGGTTACGGGGTAGCCGGTTTACTCAAAATTTAAAAAAAAAATCCTCGTTGCAAGGTACAATCAGTTATCCTCATGTGAAATATTTTCAACTTTCTATCACTTCCGATTCCGGAAGTAGCACCAACTTTCTTATTTTAAATAGAACACCCAATATATTATTATATTTTTGAATTCCTCGCTTAAATCGGAACATATTTTGTTAGATCGTATGTAAACTTATCTCTTTTAGTTTTCAAGAAAAAAATGTTTTTCTAAAATTTTTATCGCTAAAGGGTAGCCTGAAATCTGTCTATAACTTCTCTTAGGAATAAGATAAAATTATGAGTTATACTTCTAATTGTACCTAAAGGATGCCTATATGAGTAAAATAATTGGAAACTGTAAGTTTTGGTAATAAGTGTTCATAAAATGTCAATATCTAAGTGCCCTCTTAAATATCTCGTAATTCAATTTTTTTACCCATTTTTTATCGCATAGCACGATTAGGAGAAAAACTTACTACAAAAAGTGTGCTACAACCATACTCCTAAAGCAAGTATTTTTTGAATTCTTTCGAAGATTACTTTTTCGTCGCATTTCGGAAGGGTATAATTTTGCATGTCACAAGTGCACTTTAGTAGGCATGTGATATGCTTTTGTTTTATCGCTATTGTAATGGAAACTGTCAAATAATAAAACCATTTAGAATAAAGTATTACAGAAATCAAAATCAACAAAATTAATCATTATACAAATTAACAAATTATCAATTTATTCTTTATACATGGTAACTGCGATAGAATTGTTGCTCGAACATGTAGACTATTTAATGAAACTGATCCACATTTGCCGCCGATGAATAAAACAAGATTTAGAAGATTGGAATCAAATTTTGTTAAATTTGGATAAGTGAATGTAATAAGACATCGACAAAAGCCAGTTATGGAAAATGAGGAAGTGTAAGAAATAGTGTTGGCCTGTTTTCAAGTTAATCCATAAGCATCTGACTTGTATACCCTGCAGAAATAGGACGAAAAAGTAATCTTCGAAATAATTTAAAAAATACTTGCTTTAGGAGTATCTTTGTATAATACTCTTTTGTAGTAATTTTTTCTCCAAATCGTGCTATGTGACAAAAAATGGGCCATTCCATTTAAAAAAAATTGAATTACGAGATATTTAAGATGGCACTTAGATATTGACATTTTATGAACACTTATTATCAAATTTGACAGTTTCCAATTATTTTACTCATAGAGGTATCCTCTAGGTACAATTAAAAATGTAACTCATAATTTTATCTTGTTCCTAAGAGAAGTTACAGACAGATTTCAGGCTACCTTTTAAAGGTCAAAATTTAGGAAAACATTTTTTTTCTTGAAAACTAGAAGAGATAAGTGTACTAACGTTCTTACAAAATATGTTCCAATTTAAGCGAGGAATTCAAAAATATTATAATATATGGGGAGTTCTATTTAAGGTAAGAAAGTTGGTGCTACTTCCGGTGGAACCGGAAGTGATAGAAAGTTGAAACTATTTCACATGAGGATAACTGATGCAACCGTGTGACGAGGATTTTTTTGAAATTTTTAGTACAACGGCAACCCCGTAAACTTTTAACGAACGGTTTAGCGTAGACACCCTGTATAGCATAATATAAGCGTACCTGAAAAATATAGTACCGGAAGTTTCGATTTTCGGAAGTTACCGGAAGTAAGCGTAACTGAATTCAACTTCATAATTTTAAATGGGAACCTATGTGTAGCATCGTTGGTTAGGTATTTCAAAAAGAAACAACTTTTGCAAGTTTTTTTTTTGTAAATGATATGCATAACGAAATAAAATTAATGATTTTTAATGTCATAGAACCAGTCCCGGCCATTTTCTCAAAATGACGTCATAGAGGTTCAGGAAACAAAAATATCATAACATAAACCTATCTAAAGAATTTTGTGATAGTAGTACACAGTGTGTAAATAAATGAACGCATAAATTCGTTAACTTCGTTAAAATTAATTTTCTCGAAAAAATCTCGAAGGGGTATTCCGATTTTAATTAAATGACATTATACTATACCATTTTCATTTACCTTATATGTTTTTAGCATTATGAAGTCATCGATATATATATTTTTTAAATGAAAATGTATATTTTATAGTATTGACTTTTGTTAGTACGTTTAATTCTCTTTTCAGCGGTATATAATTTCAATATGTTACATTTGAAAAAAATGAGATATAGTGTGAAAATAGGGCCCAGGACTATAGCGGCTTCAATTGTCATTTAACCATTAACAAACCAGATATATTATTAAAGTCTTCCCCAGTAGAAATGTTATATACTATCTATAGCCACAATACAGTAATGTGAATATCTGTTATATCTACATACTATACAGGGTGTCCTAAATAGAGTAAGATTGCATGAGTTTCTTTCTTATTCTTATTGTGCAGTTTTATATGCTGGTTCAGATTATGTTGAAAAATTCCGGCAGTTCAGAAATTATTCTAAAAAAAACTAAAAATCGCGATATTCTAAAAACTCCGATATGTTCATAATTATCAAAGATGCAGAAAAAAAATTTAATGAAAGTTACTTGGTTCGATCGCACAAACAATTGTTGAGAATTGAGAATCAAGACAAAACAAAAGTCAAGATGGTGGTTTCCGAGATTTTAATAGCAACTTTCTTATTTTAAATTGCCGCCATATTTGATTTAAATATGTCTAAATAGACTTTCTTTTAATCTTTTCAACGATGTATAACAACCTATGTCAAAATAAAAAATATGGGAAATATTATATATAATCGATCTTTATTGGGCTATCGACCCCATATGGGGTCTTTCCGCCTCCGGGAAATATTAATTATTCAAATTTTTATTATTATTTTTTTAATTATTTTTAAAACAAACGTAAACATTTCAAAAAAGTAATACAACTTAGTAGTAAAATACCAATAAATTATAAAAATGCTTAAAATTCTGACAGTTATTGGCCAAAAACAATTGACAGCGTTAAATGTTCGCCAATCCGAACATTTCAACTCGGCAAATAGAAAAGCAATTTAAAGATCTAATCTACAGCATCAACAATTTTAAAAAAGCACAAGTTTTACCCTTATATATTGCAGATTTCTCACACTTTACAAGCAAATGATAAGATCAGTAGATTAACATTTTGCAGAAGGTTAATCAACAAAATTATGGAAAATGGTGGTTTTACAATCACCAATACCAATACCAATACCAATACCAATACCAATACAATTTTATCGATAGATGCATCCTACTTTTCTAATTGTGGATTATTTGATCATCATAATGAACACTTTCGGGCTCGGGACAATCCACACATAGTGATTCCGCGGCGAAATCAAGTACGGTTCGGCGTTAATGTTTTTTGTGACATATTGGGAAATGATTTACATGGTGCTACAATATTTCTAACTGCACAACGTCATTTGGAAATTCTTCAAACAACCTTATAAGCTTTATTAGATGATTTACCTTTGGCACAAAATATTCAAATATAGTACTAGTATATAGTACTCAATGCTAGAGATGTTATTACTTATTTAAATGGCCGTTTTAATAACAAAGTAATAGCGACTAATACAACTGTTCAGTGGCCAGCCAGATCTGCATACTTGACGCCTCTTGACTTTTATTTGTAGGGTACTTTAAACAACAAAATTTATGGAAGTAACTTCAATTATAATAATGTAGATGAACTTCGTAAAGCAATGACATAGGCAATAAAATGCGTTATTCGCAACACATTGCGATAAGTAACTGGCAATATTCAACAACGCTGTCAATTGTGTTTAGCTTCTTTTTGGCTATTTAGCCAGTAATAGTCAGCATTTTGAGCATTTTTATAATTTATTGTTATTTTACTACTTAGTTGTATTGGGTTTTTTGATTTTTTTTACATTTGTTTTAACAATAGTTTATAGAATAAAAATTAAAATTGGAACAATTGATATTTCCCATATATTTTAATTTTGATATAGGTTATTATACATTCTTGAAAATAGAAAAAAAAATCGATTTAGACGTGTACAAATCAAATATGGCGGCCATTTAAAATAAGAAAGTTGCTATTAATATCTCGGAAACCGCCATCTTGACTTTTGTTTTGACTTAATTCGTATGTTTGTGCGATCGAATCAAGTAACTTTTATTTTAAACTTATTTCCGCATATATAATAATTATGGAAATATCAGAGGTTTTAGAAAATCACGATTTTTAGTCTTCTTAGAATAATTTCTAAACTGCTTGGACTTTTCAACATAACTGGCCCAGCATACAAAACTGCATACCATGGCAAATTTAACCAGATCTCTAGTTTTAAAAATAAGAAAGGTACCCATGCAATCCTACTCTGTTTAAGACACCCTGTATAGTATTAATACATTTCTACAATATTTTGTAGCCATTGACCACTAATAATTATATTGTAATTGTTATTAATAAAATTGCAATCCTGAATGCCAAACCAATTTCCCAATCATTTCCGCATAGTACATGCAGTAGCGCAACACGTTTCATTGTGGTCATTAGATTTATTGTAACTCGCTAACCATTTGTAAAAGTCTCTTCATGCGAGTTTCGCAAGAGTAACGGCGCCTGTGAATTCAAATATCGACTAGACTGGCGCCACAACTTCTTAAACACAACTTGATACGTGCGTTGTGTGGAAAAGACCACTTTATGAGTGTGCATTTCGGAGCGGGAAAGTGGCTTTGTCTTAAGGCTTTTGAGAACACATGAAATACACAATGATAAATTTATTACGGGACGTAAGATTAATTGTTAAATACTGTTTGATCTGAACTAAAGATAATTATTCTACGAATACCAATAAAAAAATCTCAGCATCCATATTTACAGCACGAAATGTGTAAAAAATTAAAATAATTCGAATATAAAATTACCGTAGTCATTATGAGTCCACTGCGATCATTCGCAGCCTTTTCAATATAAAGTTCTCGAAATGTTGCATTTTGTTATTATGTAAGGATTCAAGTGTTTACATATTAAATCAAATATTGGAAAATGTGGCCATCTGATTTATTTTGTCACATATTAAATATTATCTTAACAGAATCCATCTATTTTTTTTTCTAGCAGAGATGTACCTATTTAAAAAAAATATATTAAAAGTGACCTGCTTAATTTTACAATAAATAAAATATATATTTTAATACATTATAAATAAAATCGTCATAAATCCATATTTTAGTGGGCTCTATAGTCTGTCAAATTTCAAGACGAAGCTTATATAAAGAAATCTTTAATACGTGCCCCGCGTGAATACTTTATCACAACCATACGATTCTGCAGTCGGTATCTTACTGCGATCGCTACACTCGTATTGAACTTGTGTTGTGTAGAATCGGCCCTGTAAATTGTAGTCGATCACGTGAACATTTTTATATTAGCTTCGTCTTGAAATTGGACAGACTATAGGCCCGGTTCAAAAATTTATATTAATCCATCAACTGTTGTATTTCCATAAAAGTTTTAGCACTCAAAAATTCCTCAATCTTGGGTCTCGTAAGCAGCGTAGAACATAAATCTATTAGTTTCGGAATGTTGTGCAATCAACTAGGCGAGACACTTAACCCCGACTCCAGGAAGGGGCACTTATCCGCCCGATTTCATTAAACGGGGCGACCTTTGTGCCGCCGTGGCGAGAAAAAGCGTCCCTTATCGGGTTTCATATGGCTCTTTGAGAGCTTTGTAGGGCACTTCTGTTAATGGATTGCTGGTACTAATCACACGAAAATGTTCGAAAAATACGAAGAATTTGATGGTTCCTTGTCAATATTCCTTATGTTAATTTCTCTACAAGGTGTTAAAATCTGGTGTTAATCACATGCGAATACAGCAAAGGTGGAGAATTTGCTCAATGCTTATTATTTCTTTAGATCTAAAACATTGTCAATATGTTCTATTCGTCAAGTTTCTATGTTAGAGAAAGTTGCACATACAAATGCTGGTAAATTTAATATGTTGCTTGATTCTTTTAAAATGTATAAAAATCATAATAATGTTTATTTGTTGCACACACATAAATGTGCTCTAAACTATATTGTACACTAACCTAGTAAGACGTTTACAAGTACCAAGGTTGTAAAAGAGGCACGAGCCAGTCTAAAGAGCCTGTCAAATGTACACTCTTCCATATCATTTTTATATTATTTTATTTCATTTAATTTTTAATTATTATGATATGGTATGTTGTCGACTTAAATATGAAAGTGCAATTCTGACTAAAAATATGATATTGTGTTTATAAAAATATTGACACAAACTGGTGACATATTTTATTTTTACTATTACTATCATGTTATTATCTTAATTTAACTGTTTACAAGTGTTTAACAAATAAAATAATGTACACTATACACCTAAGGTTCAGGCTCGCCTGCGGCTCGAAAATCTTTCAAATTTTCAGCTTCATGTGTCAAACTTGTCAAATGTTTCATTACAACTGCGCAAAACGGTAAAATATTGACCTACATCTGCAAATTTCCAACTTCAACTGTGAAAAATTTAAATATTCAACTACAACCATAATTTTTTTTTAATTTTTAACTGCATCTTCTTCTTGGAGTGCCATACTAGATTTTTTGAGTGTAGGCGATTTCCCCGCATACGTCAGTGTACGAGTGTCTGTATCGTAGTTACAGTGACGTATGGCACCTACAATTTAACGTCGGCTGCGAACGACTGGTTTGGGGAAACTATGCTGGGCAGATTACTCTCAGTGGTTTGCCATTGCCTTCTGAAAGGAGACGAGCGTATTTCTAGATTTTTTACCGGATTTTTAACTGTATCTGCAAACTTTTAACTGAATCAGTTAATACATCCTAAAATTTTCAACTGTACTTGCAAAAATTTGTCAAATTTTCGACAATAACCTTCAAAAACTGTCATATTTTCAACTCAAACCGTCAAACTCTATCTAATTTGGAGCCATTTCAATTGTCAATTTGGCATTTTATTTTTAAAGTACCTGTTATATTTACTGTCATTTTGACAGTTGTATATCCTGTTGAACTATATCCGTCCAATTATTGTCTCTTAGTCTGGACATGAATAAACCAATTTTGGCAGTAAAAATTGAATTTCTCAGAATAACAAATTAAATTTTCAGAATAACAATAGACATTTTAACAGTAATCATCGAAATAGTGACAGAATATTTAAAACGAATTATGATTACTATTCCACAGGCTTTTCTATTCTATTTTGAATAGAAGATCTATAGTTATTTTCTGTTCAAAATTGAATTTTCATATTTCCCTAAATATTTTTTTTAATTGTTGCCTATTCCATTAATATTTCAATGCTTACCTTGACAATCTGTGTACTGACAAAATGTCAACATTCTGTCAGTAATCATTGAAACTTTGACATCTAAAATATTTCAAATAAATATTACACAAATTACATTTCCGGAATAACAAAAAAAAACACTCACGAGTGAAATTTTGACAGTTCTAATTGAAATATGATTACTAATTATTGATATATTAACAGAATAGTTTCAAGTCTGACAGTATTAATAGAAATATTAATAATAACCTTATTAATATATTACTCTGTCAATATTATACGTATCTTGTCAAAAAGTCAGTCGTTATTCTCAAAATGGCAATATTCTGTCGAAATTTTGATAGCAGGTAATCATTAAATAATTGTCATGATAGGCTTCTGAGAGTAGTCATTAATTCTGACAAAAAAATGTAGTATTTTAGTACTTATCATTGAAATAATAACAAAATATGTATACAAAAGTTTTACAGTATTCTATGAATTATTAACAATAAATTTATTAATATATTGTTGAGCCAAAAATTCTACATATTGTGTGAAAATGTCACTGATTATTCTCAAAATGACATTAATCTGTCGAAATTTTGATAGTTATCAATGGACAAGAATATACACGGTGTCCCAAAAATAGTGGGCAAGCTCAACATCGCGCCACTCGGGGATGCCAACTCAGTCCTTGAAAAATACCAACAAAAATATCCTCGGGCTATACTGTTTGAAGTATTGCTAGTCAAAGGTATAGCATTACAGCAAGTTTAGAAGGGCTTAAAGGACTTAAATGAAAATCATGTGTTAAGTTGTTTAATTATATATTTTTTTTAATAATCTTATTGGATATTTCCATTTCTAATAGCGTATTTAAATATTTGTTGTAACAGATACAGATACTTCAGAATTTTTTTTATCTAGATACATATGTATCTAGATACAAATTTGGAAATGTATCTAGCTACAGATATAGATACATTTGAAAAGTATCTAGATACTTGTAAGAACCTAATAATATTAAAATCCATAATTTTACGAGTCGGAACAAAACTGCGTAAATATCATGGCAGGCCGCGGCCGACGACGCGTTTCCCACGCGAGTACATTCATTTTGCTGACTTCGTAGTTTTGGGCAAATGTAAATAAGCACACGATCAAAATGATGACACAGAGAAATAGGTCGTGGGAATACGACGGGAACTCGAAACGGCGATTGCGTAATTCGGTGACACGTATGGGAAGGCGTCAATTTGCAGCGGTAAGCAAAATTATCATAGGACGGGGAAAGAAGAGTAAAAAGTGGGGGACCAGTATACCAGTATAAATAGAAGTGCGGAACTCAAACGGAGGGATAGTTAGATGTACCGATCGAGACAGAACGTCACGCTGTCCGACGACGACTCATATACTTTAAACATTAATTCCTCAGGTGAATATATAACACAAGTTTATCAAATGTAATTCACACTAACAATTCCAAAGTCAATTCCATACTAATAATGTAACCTATCTAGTGATATTACCGCGCCTTGCCGCTGGTAATGAACGAAGTTTAATAAGGGTATGAAATGTAGGGAGCCTCACGCCTCTGCGGAGTTGAACCTAACTGCATTTTTATACCTTGTCCTGACAATATTTTCGTACTGACAGGAGAATATTGTAACATGCCTTCCTTTCCGCTGTCGCAAAACATTTGATCAAACATCTTTTCACACTAACAATTCTAAAGTAATTTATCCATAATAATGTAACCTATCTAGTGATATTACCGCGCCTTGCCGCTGGTAATGAACGAAGTTTAATAAGGGTATGAAATGTAGGGAGCCTCACGCCACTGCGGAGTTGAACCTAACTGCATTTTATACCTTGTCCTGACAATATTTTCGTACTGACAGGAGAATATTGTAATATGCCTTCCTTTCCTCGTCGCAAACATTTGATAAACAGTGTGGCCTCATTAATCAATCGGTAGTTAAATAAAAAGTTGCGTCAGGGAAACATAACTTAATAATTTCGATATAAATAATTCAATGATATTTGTAATTAAATCGTATAATTAAACTTGCTCAGCCCTCCGATATTCAAGAAATCTCAGAATTATGAATGAATGAAACGAATGTTTGTATGTGCTTAAGTAGATAGAAAAGTAGAAGTAGAATAGAGCTTTATCATACTAATCTATAATCAATTTTGAATAACAATACCTATTAAAGTTTTTACGATCACATGGCTGATAGTGTTGGTAAACGCGAATACTAGCAATATCTCCGAATGAAGACACATTGGGTGCTTGAAGCACTGGAATCGCTTGAAGTACTTTAATGTGAAGTTATGTGATTCGTTCCTATCCACAAGGTGGCGTTGAAATACATTGGTAGGCACCGTGCTAATGAATTTCTATGCAGTGATGACATGTATCAGATATCCTTCTCGGCACAATTTGAAGATTGTGGTGCATGAAGTCGCTAAGTAACACTTTGTAATTCCAACCGCAGTGTTAATAAGTTACTCTGTTTTCAAAATAAAATAAATCATTCAAATTCAAAGAATATAATAAATTTTCAATAATTATTAAACAAATCTATTCCAAAATTCAAATAAATATAACTAAATAAATAACGTCCAATTAGAGTAACAAAATTGTCTTTTATTTACCTGTCGCTTGCATAACCTTTTAAAATGAATAAATCATATGAAATCCATGTATCTGTGTTTTACTTGCTAACAAAAATTACTAACAGACACATTACCCATAAAACGAACCAAACTGAGTTGTCACGATTTTGATTTAAAAATCAAACATAACGTAGAATACTACCACTAAATCACGAGCCAAATCAATATTACAAATTACGAGAATTTGTAAATCACGAGCCAAATCAATTACTTGAATTATAAGAATTCATGTAATATGCAGTTAAAGAAATTAAATGCATCGAATTGCATTTAAGGATGAATTGCAGTTAAATAAATGCAATGAATAATAAATATTACAAATTATGAGAATTTGTACAACACCTGGGGTCGAACCGTTACATACTTCTAGATACATTTCAGATACATGGAAAACCAAAGCAAAAATTGTTTTCTTTGTGAAACTAAAACTGAACTAAATTTAATTATAGACAAAATATAATGTTCAAACTATATATTATTCTTAAATAATGCGAGAAACTAACGTTAAACTTAATTTATGCTTGTTATATTTAGTACTTACTGGGAAGTAATATTTTATGATTTATTTCTTTAGCCTGACTAGTTTCGGTAATGAAAAACCATCTTCAGAGGCGTATTTAATGTTTATATATCTTGAATTTATTTGAAATGTAATTTGAAAAGTTTAAGATCATCAATCGATGAGAAATTGTTCGTAGTACCCACCCTTAGTTTCTTAAAAAAACTACAAAATGGCATGAAAATTCCAAAAAAACAAAAATACGTTAGATACATATTTGTCTTATTTTCTAACTTTTCTTTCAATATTTTTGAAAAATTGATGATAGATTGGAATTCTGCAGCAAATTTCTGATGAAATGCAAGCTTAACGTCCAGCGACTTTCCAACCAGTTCCATGCATTTTTAGTGATTTTGGCTGTTTTTTAATATATTTTTTGCTTTAAGGCACGTATTAATCTCAACCAATCGGTGCCAAAATTTAGGAGGGTGATTTTTTCCTAGATTCAAACACTTTCTAGTCCCGTAATCAACAAAATTCAACTTTTTTTTATAACAGACACACTAGTATTTAGTGTTGTAACAGATACATTTTTTTTTAAATCTAGAAACTTTAGAAAAAATGTATCTAGTTTCATATCTAGATACAAATTTGAAAATGTATGTAGCTACAGATACAAAAGTATCTAGATACTTCTAGATACATCAAGTCAGTCCCTTGTATCGCCCGTGAAAAAGCGTTTTACCCGGCTTATAATGTAAAATACTATAAGAAGAGTTAATATTATGTATAAATAATCTAAAAAAAAAATATAAAATTCAACCAATTATTAAGTATCTACAGAAAATATATTTTCCCTTAAATTATTTTTTGAAAATGATCAATTACGCCAGTTATTATTTCCTGGTTGGCAATTTAGAGCCTCATGTAAATGTAATGTCTAATCTTATATTCGCTTGGTGAAGGACACAAATTCAATATTATGCTTTTATATCAATAAAATTTCCTGTAAAAATACATTTATTGCTCTCCGTTTGAAAGGGTGTATTCGTTAAAGTTTTTGTCGTTAAGAACAAGAATTAATAAAAGTTATTTATATCTGTTGACCCTCCAACTATTTTTTTGTCTTTAAATTCATTGATTACCAACAGTTTTCGGAAAATAACAAATTATCCTTTTTCACAATGACATTTATTTTTCTAAATGTACATTTCAACCACTACGTGGTCATCTTCAGTAGAAATTTGTAATAATTTGTTAATTTTCTTTAAATACCAACAGTTTTAATAATAATTAAAGGGTCAATAATAATCTGATAATCTTCTAATATGAGATGCTTGATAACTAGACACACATTTTCAATTCTTGTAAAAAAAAAAATTCAAACTTTAAGATAATAATATAAATCCTTAGCTATTTATAAAATCAAAATTAAAATCGACACATGCGAGTATGTATAGTTTTCCGCGATGTATCAAGAACTGTTCTAGATGGCTCAATTTTAGATAAATGTAATTGACATAATTGTGCAGCTTTGGTTAAGGTTAACTAAATTCGTGTCATTATATAAAGATCATGCAACATTTATTATTATAAAGTTGAACTTGAATTGATCTTTTAACCAACTATTATATTTCCTACTGATCCATTTCTGAAAACAAAAAACATTATTGTGTTATATTTAGTTTTCAGAAATGCATAGTTTTTTAGATAAAAAATGTTGATAATTCACAGATAGGAAACATATCATAAAATTTTAATTGTCTTATAACGCGTATTAAGAAGGTATCAATACATAAATAATAAAACTATATACTGTGAAATTGCATAGGCTACTGTGACAATACTACAAGAAATTCATGTTTCACCCTAGCCACATTTCAGCTATACCAGAAACTACAATGTTCTAGATGGTAACATAACAATTATATATTTATAGAGGAAGATACATTGCATAATCACTTTAGAAAAAATTATAAAATATCATAACTTTCAATGGGAAAGAAAGTATAACATTCTCGAAAAATACATGACAATTCTATTACATATAACATATAAACTATATCTCATACACGTTACCTCACTAATTCCAATGATTCTCTAACAGGATGTTTTTGGTAAATTTTAAGATGAGGCTGTAATATACATTTTGCAGCACTCCAAACTCAAAATGCTGTTCCTGAAAGTACCATAGCATTTATATAATACAAGAAGAAAGTATAATATTGCATAAATATTCTGGGAGAGACCTTTTTATATTCTGGAAGATTTCACAGCAAATAAATTATAAATACAAGAAAATTGTTTGATAATTTTGGAAGAACAATTCGTAAAAAGCACCAAATTAATTCCAAAATAATTATAGCCAATTCAATGGAAATGCTACCAAATTCTGAACATATCATGCATTCGAGTAATTCTAGAATAAACTATAAATTTCCCTTTTGAACTTTTGAAACTATTTGAATAATTTCAGCAAAAACAGTAACTTCTATAAACGTTTACAGAGTTTAGAAGTACCAAGCACTCTGAGAATAATTATAGATTGTCAATTATTGACATTTAAAAAACAACGATCTGATTGCGATCCCTTGATGAAACTTTGCACAATTACTACCGAGATATACCGGATGTACATTTCAAAACTAACTAGTCTCAATTACTTTTGAATGCAAGTCAACTTTATAAAAACAAAAAAACACGGCGATTGATTTTTGGAGGGGGAAGTTTAAAAACAACGTCAAATAATTTTTTGTCACCCCTCCTCCCTAGCCACCCAAACATTGAAATTTCAAATGCCACCCCCATTTTTAACCCTCATTTTATAGCTTAAAAAACCTAATATAGTAGCGCAATAAAAAAATAATTTTGTCGGTTCGTTTTGGAAAAAAAAATAAATAAGAAAAATTCCAAAACAATTTATATTGAACAAATCTAAGTTCCTTTTAATGAAACAAACCTTGTTTTAAAGCTTGAAACTAGTACAACCTAGAGGTATAACAAACATATATTTACGTCAGGACGTAAAACAAAACAAAATATATTTTTCAAAAATAAATTATGTTTGAAAATTTACTAAAATATTAATTGTAAGAATTGTAAAAATAAATGTGTAACTAAAATGTGTAAAACTACATCGATGTGATTTTTTTATCAAATTGACAACTTATTGAGATTGGTTACTCCTGAAATGAACGTCAGCAAAATTTATTTCCGAAAAATATATATAACACTCATCTATCTTGATGTTATGTACATCGTACAACATAATTTAGATCTTACAAATATCGATTGAAATTTCAAGTACACAATAATATTGCCTTGAAATTATAAACAGTTAAATTATACAGGATTATCACGCTATACGGCTCTGAATATTGTGGCCAAAATACGTTACTTTCAAAAAGTTTAACTTTTGGGATATATGGGGGTCTATTACGGTTATTTTTTAAAATTAATTTCATATTATACAGGGTGCTCCAAAAGCCCTGAAAGTATCAAAGTAAATATATTTTGCCACAATATTCCGTGCCCTATAGCGCGAATAACCCTGTAAATAATTATATTTTATCTACCTCATAAATCATAGTTAAAAAATATGAAATATTACGCACTTGAAAATTTTGGGTGTGTCATAAGTGCTGCAATAATATACTATCGATTTGTCTGGAGATAACACATTAAAATATAATTTAAATTCTTAAATTTACAATTGAAATTTTAGAGAAATTCTATATAATTTAGCACAATTCATGGAAAATCCATACTTTTTATCGGAATTTGATTAAATTTGAATGAAAAGATAGGATTTTTTGTGAAATTTTACAGATTCCATAGATATTCGATATATTCCAGCTTGATTCGTTAGTTCTCATCATATAAACTTTTAGCAAAATTTTGCAGATTTCGTGGGACATTCTACATATTAAAAATAAATTTTGTGTAATTTTATTTGCATAAAAAAAATCTCAGTTACTACCTACGTAGTAGACATAATACTGAAACTACATTACAAAACTAAATTTAAACCTTATAAATTGTCATAGAAATTTCTTTGGAATGATACATGATTTTAAAATAAAAATAAAAAATCAATGTTTTATTTTAAAATCAAATAAATCATTTTTTTTTATATTTATGATCAGTTTTTGTCTGGGTAGATGTGATTTAGGATTTACGATTTGAAACATAATTTTTTTTTTTTATATATTTTTAAATTTGAACCATGTGATGGACCAAAAAATGGAAGAAAAGAAACATATTTTACTTATTTACAATTATCTACTTTAAAGCTTACTCTATAGTTACAATATTTTTAATTATTCACCTATTGGAAAAGTGCAAAAACAATGATTAATTTAAAAAAAAAAAATTTCATTTAAATCAATGTTTGTTTTAAAAAATCAGTTGATTTAAATCACACCAACCCTGCTTTTTACATGTGTCAGTAATGATTTATAACCTTAAATTTTGTAGTTACATGTAAATTATGGCTTATTTGATAATTGATTTAAAAAATATAGAATAAGTATTAGTTATAAGTTATAAGTACATAGGAAACTTGTACTTTTGCAACAAACATATTAATTAAACACATCAACTTTCACTGCTTAACAGTGACTTAACCTATCGTAAAACATTCCCTTGCATTCGCTAATTGATAATAAATAATAATTGAGAGTTTTGCGGACTCAGCCCGAATAGATTTTTTTAAGTTAAATCAATATAAATAGGCTGAAATTTAGTGACTATAACATCTATGGTTATAAAACATCACTGACAGATGTAAAAAGCATTTTCTTCGCTTTTTAAACTCAATTCACCTATGATTTTTTTAAATGTGTAACTTTCATTTCGTCGATTTTATAGGCTATGGATAATGATAAATAAAAAATAATAGAATAATTTGACGCAGTAGACACGTGGGTCATAAGCTGGTAATGCTCTTGCACTTTTTGGATATCGTATGGATGAAGCAATTGCTATAATTTCCAAAATTTCTTCCTCGTTATTAGGGCTCCTAAAATCCTAAAACCAGCAACATATCTGTTTTATCGGCGTAAGTGTACTTTATATTCATTATTATGAATAAACCATCATCAACCCGGTAACTAAATTACGTTTGTTTCCGAACGAGTGTAGGGCAGTCACTCATATTTTATTTTTTTGTGGCGGAACTGTAACAGATATCAAAAACAATAAAGATACAAAAAAACTTCATTTTCATTTTTTTTAAATTTATTTGCTTTTGTCATTAAAAAATATGAATGTATTAATGTTGGGCCTCACTTGTTTTATAATCAAACCGGTCTACTGATAATAACAATATTATGTCAAAATATGAGTTATGCCCGTATAAAGTGTCATACCAAATAACATCTAAATCAATGTCAACGTTCTCTTGTTATAAGCAAATTTTGTTTTTATAAAATTAACTTTGAAGCTGAATTCTGGCTAAACCAAACGCATTTGTATATAGATATGTTTTGTTAAATCGTCTTTTTTTGATCCCAGTAATCTGTGGTTAAGCCATTTCCACACAATTTAGAGACACCCTGTATATTACAGGGTGAGTTTTTTCGGATGTTTAGTATGGAGATCTCGGAAACAAGCGGAGATAGAGGGACGATTAAAAGGGGAAATAATTGCAGTTTTACGAGCTCAATTTCATGAGCTTTTTGTTTTTTTGGAAAAATTGCATGGCTAACAAGAAATCTCGAAAAAATATATTTTCTGTTATTTGGTTCGGTGCCTATGGATCTGTTATTATTGAGTTTAGAAAAAATGTGAAATACAGAAATACAGTCTAACCGATTATTTTATTTTATTTATAATTTTTGAGTTATGACACAAAGTTGAGTTTTTTCTAATGGAAACCATAGTTGGCCATGACATTATAAAAAATGCCCCTTTTCAACATTAGAATGATATACCACTTGATATAGTAAGTAGTAAGTAATTTTATAAATAATTAAATTATGGTCATTTTTTAGTTTTCATTTTCAAACTATTGAAGAAGTACGCTATGGAAACAATTGACGCGTTAAATAATAAAATTCAAGTTAGTTATTAAAATTTTTGTTTTCATTTCGAAATTATAAACATTATTAGTTTGGTGTAAAATGTTTATTCCGTTGGAGTTACAATTTTATATAAAAAAAAATCTGATAAAAAAAACAACATAAGTACAGAACAGGGAATGACAGATGATAAATTGAGAAACAATACAAGCACATTAGACCGTAACTAAAGTAGTACCAAAACAAGGTAATTAAAGTTAGGAAAGTATTTAAGACTAAATATATTCAAAAGGTTTACCATTATGATTAATGCACACCTTTTTAAAACAGAATTTGTTGCTTTTCTAACGGAGCGTCCATCAATATTAGCAAAAACTTGTAGAACACCTTCTCTAAGGTCATCTACAGTGATGTACGTTGTTTGATACACCCTATCTTTTACCATTCCCCATAAATAATAATCTAAAACAGACAGATCGGGAGATCGGCCACCTCGATAATTGTCGTTTGTATCTATCAATTGTTTCTATAGCGTACTACTTTGAATAGTTCGAAACTGAAAAGAAGAAAAAGGCCATCATTTAATTATTTATTAAAATAATTATGTAATATGGTATATCATTAGAATCGTTGAAAAGAGGCCTTTTTAATAAGGTCATGGCCGACTATGGTTTCCATTAGAAAAAACACAAGTTTGTGTCATAACTCAAAAATTAAATAATAAATAAAATAATCGGCTAGACTGTATTATTAAGCACATAATTACATATAACTTTTACACATTTTTTCTAAAGTCAATATTAACAGAGCCATAGGCACCGAACAAAATAACAAAAAAAAATATGTTTTCGAGATATCTAGTTACCTATGCAATTTTTCCAAAAAACAAAAACCTCATGAAATTGACCTTGTAAAACTGCAATTCTTTCCCCATTTAATCGTCCCTCTATCTCTGCTAGTTTCCGAGATCCCCATACTAAACATCCGAAAAAACTCACCCTGTATATATGTATAAGTACACATTATTTAGATATATATATATATATATATATATATATATATATATATATATATATATATATACCTATATATATATATATATATATATACCTATATATATATATATATATATATATATATATATATATATATATATATATATATACAATATTTAAACAGATTTTTATAAATTCCGTACAAATTCTAGATCTAATAATTTTATTTCGATTTTCATTCAATTCTTTACAATTCTAACCATATTATACTGTATAGTCGAAATTTACAGACATTAAACTAGTATACAACAACCTTTAATACTATAGTTATACATCTCTATCCATACCATACTTTTCGTTTTTTAAAGTATTTATAAGCCATTTTTTCCCCTAAATTTTTAAACGATATTTTATTTTCTGCTTTGTGGCTCTTTAACCTCGTAGTCAGTTCCTAATTATCATTGACAGTCGGTGCTATCTATGGCATCATACATTTCGCATGCTTGTTGTGTGTTCCTTATTCTCCATTATGACTGAACAGAGCTTAGCACCGGGGCCAAACAAATATCGAAAGAAGAAGAAGCGTATTCTCCATTATACGACACATTTTCGATAGCGCCAATAATTATTGGAAATAATAAAAAACATTACATAAATTATTTTCCATAATTGTTTACAATAATCATAACAAGAAAACTTTTCCAGAAATTTTAAACTTACTTGTAATCTTATAAATGATAAAGACGCCAAAAGAAGCTGCTATCACTATCCTGAGTAATGGTGCGACTCAAGTGTATTGTTCATCCAATATAATTACGAGCAGTTTAATTAAATGTCACCACTCACCATTAAACACATATCAATAAAATCCAGTGATTAGCACTTGTAACAAAAATTGCACACTGTCACAGTTAGTAAAACATGGAAACAGGGTGGAAATCGCGCGTAAACGTCGGACACCCACGGGACCCCGGTGGTCGATCGTGATGTAAACAAACTTTTAAAGGAAGCCAAGAATTGCGGTACGTCCGTTAGGCAACACGTACGGGCAAGACCTGAAGCCCGCGTCCTCACTTCTGCGTTCCTCCCACTCTTACCTGTGGCCGTGGTAGAGCTGGACCTCAAATGCCCAATTTCTCTTTGCGAAGACGACGGTAAGATATGTCGTAGAAAGTGAGTACATTCATTAAGATGTATTGTAACGAGTATCAATTATCATAATGTTGTAATAACCTCAGATTTATATTGTACATTATACAATTTACAATTTACTTGCCAAGGTATTGCCTGTGCTTCTTCGTAGCGATTACGAAGAATTTTATCATTCTGGCGCGAGAGAAACCGAAATTTGAAACCTGCAACAGTTACAATAGGTGATTTCAAATCGTTGTCGCAAATAGTTGTAAGGCGCCGGCGCAACAAGCTCATTTTTTTCTGTTGAATCTTATCAGTACTACCACTTTAGGCAATTTACACAAACGCGACAACAAATATATATTATATTTGTTTCAAAATAATTTATAGTTCAAATCGTATTGATAAATTATAGTGGTCTGAACAGTTAAAAGTCAAATAGAAAAATGTTATATAATAGAGAAATGATTGATAGAATAATAAATATTATTAAACTTCTTGGAAGATGAGACGAAACGTGATACAGGTCAAGAGTTAGAATCGTGCTACTAGAAATCTACATAGCGAAAATTTGGGCAAATTTTAATGGGCCTTAGATTAAATATTTAAATTAGATCTGGTGAATTTGTTTCGTTTCTGTCAGATACTACAGTTAATTAAATTATTACGAAATCTAATAATAAGATTTAAATAAAAAAATTAAAAAAATATCAAAATACTAGCAGAAAAAGAAATACTGCTGAAATTTATTCAATAGCAGTAGACTAGACTAGTACCAAACTAGTTCAAAATGTGTACAATAGACCAAACTCGGTAATTTTTAAATGTTCTTCAAAACCAAACAAAGAAAAGGTTAATCTCCATTTGAGAAACAAGAGAGAATGTAGTTGGTGAGCTGAAGAATGGCACTTTAAAAAATATTCGGCGAATACGAAATGTTGAGTCACCTTTTCATGTAGAAGGAAAATTGGTGTTAGAAACAATAGAGAAACCCAAAAAGACGAACAGTAATGTGAGGGCAATGGCAAAATGTTTCACAGACAATATTTAAAATACGAAGTAATTTTAACAGCAACTATATTTTTCAAAAGATTTAGCATTACTGGACCACGATTAAAATATTTGAAGGGCTACGGGGAGTAATGATTACCATGTCTTCATTTTTATTCAATTTTTATTGAAATCGAGCTGATGGTGCCATGTTGTAGCATGGGAAAATTAGTTTCGACACGTGAAGTAAAACAGTGAAAAACGATCACCGTTCGCTTCAAAAACGAAGAAATAGAATATGATGTTGACTTAAAACGATCAGAGATCTAGATGAAGAAGAATACTTTATAGACGACCCCCCTAATGAACTATAATCGGTAATCATAATAATATTTCATCAAAAATTTGTATTTCATTTGAAAATGTATTGTTTGTAGGTACAGTCATGCTCACATAAATCTAGTACAAGAAATTAGGTTACAATAGCAATTTTATATAACAATGTCAATTTGTTGTACTAGATTTTTATGAGCATGACTGTACCTATACTGTACTGTACCAAACATAAAAAATCGAAAATAGCAAAAATCTAAAAATATATTGTTTTAATAGTTTTACTTATGTGTATCTCATGTTTTTGCTCAATATTCTAATTCACATCTTGTCAAAGTAGATAAATTATAATCAGTTAGTTTTTTTATTCATCCTTTCTGTCCTTTATTAGACTTGAAATTTTCAACTTAGTTTTCTGGAAAACGACCAAATTGTACTCTGATCGTATTTCCCGTAGCCCTTCATTTACAAACACCATTGCTACAAATCTACACAGATGGCGCAACGTGCAAAAGTACAATTACAGAAGTTCCAAAGAATTGCGACTCAGTAAACTATCTTTCCGACTAATTCGCAGTATGGGCGCAAGAAAAATTAGTTCATAATGAAGTACATAATTCTGAAATGACATTTGAGAGAATATTAAATGAACTGCGAAGAAAAAGGTAATTCGTATGCCGAAAGAATGGAGAAAATGCAGAGATGAAACATTAGATGATGAACATGACCAATGTAGGTTTGAAACATTTAATGTAATAATAGATACCGTGATCAGGTCTATGATATAACGATTCCAAAATACCTTTGATGTTTGTAAAGATCTATCTGTATTAGATCCACAAAATTTGGATGAAATTAAACCAAATATTCCAAAAAATATCGGCTTCTCTCTACATTAACTTTAACTAATAAATTACAAACAAAAACTGTAATGTTACATTAGAAAATTTAATAGACGAACTTTAAGATTTGAAATTTGTGATTTATTGGAACAAAATATTTGTGATATGTTAATAGTAGACCAAAATCTTCAACTGCAGACATACTTTATAGAAGAACATATAGAAGAATCAAGCAAGCATGTGTGAGCATGTGGCATAACAAATGAAGAAATACTAATATGTAGAAGTTGCAAAACTGTGCTACTAGTTGTAACTACGTTATTTTTAAATACAATTTATTTCGAGAAGTGTACTCCACCTCATACCCAATACTCATACTCTAGTCTAGCGTACTTAGAACTCTTCCGATATCTCTAGTTTCGTGCAAACATTATTTCTTAACGCTTAAATATGCAGAAATAGATTATGATCGACGATATCTCACACTCGCCTTGAAGCTCTTATGTTCATGAGTTATGAGAAAGAGAATTTAAATGAACTAAATAATAAAATCGTTGTAACCGCGTTAGATAATTCCAGTTCTCTTCTATCAAAAAAGTTATTGTTATAAAGTAAAAATATTATATTTTTTTATTTTTTGCTTATTTACTTCTGCGTTTCATTTACTTCTGTAATACATTTGGTAATTTAATTGTAGAAAAAATTTGCAGACGCTTTTACTTCTATTCATTATAACCTCTTAAAACTGATATTTGAGCACTGATTCTTTCTGATTCTTTTAAATTTTGTCCACATTTTATGTATTGCGCCGGGGACTGCATTTCCTGCGCCGGTTTTGCTAGTTTCATCCGCCTCTGGATTTATCCCCTCCCGTTTTTATGTTTACGAGATAATGGTGTCAAAAGATATGCTCAAAAAGTGGGAAATTTGCTACCATTGTAAAGTATTTTGATAGTTAAAAGGTTTCTAATTTCCACATAAGAAGTAATGCCAATTTGAATTTGACAGTTCTCACTCACTTCATACTCAGTTAACTTGTGAAAGTAAAACCTAATGTGAACAAAATATTTTGTGTGACTCATTTGTAGAAGTGGAAAAAACGTGAATGGCTGTGGTCAAAAAAATGGGGAGAAGAGGCAAAAAGGGGTGTGTAAATTACGCACCAATCCCTAGATTCTGCATCTTTTAATCCCAAGACCTCAAACTACCTGCAAGAACTGAGTAAATTGCGCACTGGACCCTTTACGCAGGAGAAGGGTGGGAGATAAAATTATGTAGGTAACCAGGGGCGGATGGGGCCGGCGGGAAGCCGGGAAATTTCCCGGTGCGCCACGCCGGTCGGAACTAGTCGTGAGGCGCCAGTGCAGTAGTCAATACAATATTGTAAAATTGGGTTTGGGTTATATGAAATTTTACCTTAAAAATAAAATTAAAGTATTTTAAGGGTAATTAAAAATATTGTTGCGAGAAAATACCGAGGAAAAATTTCAATTACTGCTACGAAAAGAGCAAAATGGTGGGTCGAAATTTTGAAATTCGGGCTTAATAATATCTACTTCTACGAGCCCTAACAACTATATCTTCGGCCACTTTATAATTACTACCTACATTTGTTTTTCTTGGTATACTGTCACTAGTACAATATATTTATTGATGCATTTGTTTTTAATTTTAGAATCATTATGATTTAGGCTACTTTATAATGATAATATTAACAAATCATTACATTTTTCGTTTGTAAAAAAATATTTTATTGAACAAAAACCGACAATTAAATGTTCGGGCAAAATATAACTTTATAATAAGAAGTAACAATTTAACAATTTGATACGGCGTAACATCGCATTTTGCTGCAATTACTGCTAGAATTCTTCTAGGCATGGAATTTACAAGAGATTGACACTCTTGTACTGTCACTGAGTCCCATAATTCTTGAAGTTTAGTACTCAAACGTTCCTGAGTTCTTTGTGGATTGTTTCTCAGTTTCAGTTCATTTTGTGCCAAAGGGTTTCGATAACGTTTAAGCCTGGACTACTGGAAGGTGAATCCAATACTGCCCTGTAATGGTTTTCCAACCATTTTCGGGTGTTTTGGCTGTATGACTTGATGCTCCATCTTATTGGATGACAAATGGCACCGCATCGTACAATTTTTCAAGATAAAAAATTAAGCTATTTTGGGATATCTCTTGGTATTTTACAGCGTTAACAGTTACGTTGATGAACTGGATATTTTCCCAGCTCTTTGGGTACATACAACCCCATATCATAAACCTCGAAGGAAACTTGAGACAGTATGTTTTAACCAATGAACGCCCTTATTAAACGTCTATTTATTGTTTCTAAATACTCTGTTTCGATTATCTTCCGTACACACATCAAATTTCGATTCATCACTAAAAATAATCGAATTCCACTGCTCATGTGTCTATGGTCGCTGTTCTGTTCACCAAACCAAACAGTTTTTTTTTGTGACGTTGGGCCAATAATGATTTTTCTTTTACCTAAAATCTTAGATAGTTTATCCCTATCAATTTGAAATATTTAACATTGATCAAATTGCCCAAAAACCGAGGCCAGTCTTATGTACCCGCTTTCTGCAAGTTTACCTGGAAGGAGGTAATCCTGCAGCCTCATTCCACTCGGCCATTATTTCTCTTAAGTGCCTCTTCTGTTATTTGTGCAGGCTTTAACTAGCTTTCTTCTTTGTCGATCCGAAACTAAACAATGACGTCCTGAGCCTTTTCCCTTAATATCGGTCTTACCGTTTTCATCATATAATTTTATGATGTAAGTTACCATAGATTTTGATAATTGCAAGACTCTGGTAATTTGTCAAATTTTTCCCCCATCCAAAGACGCTCATTATTAAATCTCTCACTTTTTTTGGAGTTGCTACACCTCGAGCCATTTTTAAGCAAACTGTTCACTTAAAGTTGACAAACACGTTGAGCCATGGGTTAACAAGGTGCCTTGTTTGCTTAAACGTGAAAACAGCATCCAAAGCTATTTAGATTTCAATTTCGTGATGTACCTATATTGCATAACATTTAATTGTCGGTTTTAGCGCAACAAAAATGTTTTTTGACAAACATAAATTGTGTTTCTTATTATATTTTACCAACAAAGTGCAACCAGAATACTGCTGATCCAAAATTTAAAATTAAAAAAAAATGATTTGTTGGTAACAGTTTATGTTCAAACATTTTTTAGATAGAAATTATGGAATGGCTGAACTTATAGTTGTTAGGGCTCGTAATATAACTCTTGGAGGGATGCTGTAGTTGAATTCTCGTATTGAGTTGTGTAACGATTCGCACCCAGGTATTATACATATTCTCATAATTTGTAATATTTATTTGGCTCATGATTTAGTGGTAGTACTTTACGATATGTTTGATTTTTAAAGACCATTATCGTGACAACTTAATTGGGTTCGTTTAATGGGTAATGTGTCTGTTAGTAATTTTTGTTATTAAGTAAAACACAGATATATAGATTCAGTGAGATTTATTCATTTGAAAGATTATGCCAGCGACAGGTAAATAAAATACATTTTTATCATTCAAATTAGACGTTATTTATTTAATTTACTTTATTTAAATTTTGCAAATCTTTTAACTAATCATTATTGAATCTTTATTTATAACTTCTAACCTTAACTGTTTGACTTTATTTTCTAAAATTGGTTATAGTTAATAGTCAATATTGGAATTTCAAAGTGAAATAAATTAACGGCTTCATGTACGAACACATGTCATCACTGCATAGAAATTCATTACCAGTTGTGTCAACCAATGTATTTCAACGCCACCTTGTGGATAGGAACTAATGAAATAAATTACTTCATCAGAACTTTACGAGGTAACATTATTTAAATAAAACAGATTCCAGTTTAGTATTATCATGTATTATCTACTCCTACTCTCATCCATACATGCGTACATTCATTCATACGATTGATTTTCTATGGAATGCTGAGATTGCCGGAATATCGGAGCGCTGACAGTTTAATTGACGAGATTACGTTTACCCAGAATATCATTGAATTAACTGTATTTAGAGATTGATATATCCATTATATGTACTCGTTACTAGTTAGGTTTTTAGAAAACAGCTCGAATAATAATATTTGCATCGAAGTGTTTTTGAAGTAAGAAAGGAATGATATTTCAGAATATTCTACTGTCTTGATGAGAATATTGTCAGGACAAGGTATAAATCGTAGTTATGCCGACCCGCGCATGGTGTGGCGACGGTGACCCACGTTCTTCTACCTTATTAACTTCGATCGACTACTTTAGCGCAATGGCGCAGCAGCATCACTAGATAGGTTTTGTCATTAGTATGGAAATTGACTTTAGAGTAGGTTAGTAAGGTTTCTATTTGGCTGCGATTAGCTTCTTTTCCGAACTGACGAGAGGTTTTAATTATAATTTTAAAGAATGATAATTATCCGAAACCAAATGCTTTGCGACGAGGAAAATGAATGATATTTACAATATTTTGCTGTCTTGATGAAAATATTGTCAGTACAAGGTATAAAACGTAGTTATGCCGACCCGCGCATGGTGTGGCGACGGTGACCCACGTTCTTCTACCTTTATTAACTTCGATCGACTACTTTAGCGCAATGGCGCAGTAGCATCACTAGATAGGTTTTGTCATTAGTATGGAAATTGACTTTAGAGTAGGTTAGTGAGGTGTGCATTTGATTTCGTCCTTCGTATATTTACCTGAGAAATCTCAACTTCTGGTACTTTGTCGGGCAGCGTAACGTTCTGAGTCGGTGGTTATTAATAACAGCCGCGAGTACGTGCAGAATTTCTGAATTTATACTATGTCTCCTTCCACATTCTACCACCCCGGCTCTATTTTCTCTTATTTTTCTGTATTTCATCTCTCTCTAAAAGAATGCCACCCAAGATTACCACGTCGGTGGCGAACTCGGCCTCGGCCTCGTTAGTTATGCGTTCACATTAATATATATCAGCTCTCTCTCTATTATGTATGTCCAAAAATGCGGGTGGGCCCCTGCCCTTTCGTGCGCTTCTAAAACCTTTTTACATTTGCGTTTTTGTATTATACGTTTTAATTATAAATAGCATAATTATATTTAATTAATATTAAATATGGAGCGGGTCCTTACAGTTGTAACAATACTATAAAATGTGATTATTTTTAGATCAATTTGGCTTACATTATTGTGTCTTTAAGGCTGCAGTATGGCTATCTTCTTCTTGATTTGTGCAAAAACAATATTTGTTTACATTTGCAATCACACTATATAAAACAATAATCTCGATGTAAACATTTTTATACTTGGACTAATAGTTTCAGAGTTGCGCCGTTTCGAAGTTTGATTTTTTTTCGGAACAAGTTACTCTTACAATAACGATACATATTTATCATTCCATCACTTAATAATCCTTGACAGTCGGAATAACAAATAGCTACATAATTTGTAGGCCTAAAAATATGAAGCGAAAGATTGGTGGTGCTAGGAGGGACCGCGAGAAGAACTTTGCGGTTTGCCTAAGAGGCGAAAAGGTGTATGAAACTTGCTTCAATTTTTAATAAGCAACCAATGGTTTCATCCCCTTCCGAAACCCCTGTGGCTGGGTGCAGTTATTCCATACAATACTGCAAAACTGCATTCACACCACCATCGCCATACTCATCTTCAACTAATAAATCAATAGCAATACACGAAATTGATCAAGATTCTGAAGCAGACAATATATTAGTTAAACAAGTACAAATGAACGACTGTAACTATTTTCAGAAGCCTCAACTACATGAACTGAGAAACTCTTTATATTACAATCCAAATGTACTCAATAGCCATGTCAATTTTAATTGTCAAAAGGTATTTCTAACAAAAAACAAAACCTCACGGCAGTGGCTAAGTTTTAGTAAGATGCAGAATACATTATTTTGTACGGTATGTTTAGCTTTTGGTAATAAATCTGACAAAAGTGTCTTTATCAATGGCATATCCGTTTTCAAACATATATATATATATATATATATATATATATATATATATATATATATATATATATATATATGTATATATATCAACGCATTAAATAACACCATGTATCACAGCTACATACAAAATATTGTAATGCTTACTTTTTGTTTGAAAATTATGCTAGTGCTGATAAATTATTATGGACTCAACAGATAAAACCTAAAGAAAAAAATGTTATGACAAATAGACACATTGTTGATAGAATAATGAATATTATTAAACTTCTTGGAAGACTAGGCTTAAGTTATAGGGGCAAAGAGTTTGAATCGTGCTACGATCTGGACCACGGCAAATTTTTAGAAATTGTACTATTGCTTTGTAAATATGAGATAATTTTGAAAGAAATTGAAAATTGAGAGCTAATGCTATTTCTGAGAGTAAACGACTACATAGTTTAAATATTAAAAATAGATCTGGAGCATTTGTTTTATTTCTGTCAAAGCCTACAGTTAATAAGATTATTAATCTTATTATTGACAAAATGAAAAATATAATACCAGAAGAAATAAATACTGCCGGAATTCATTCGATAGCAGTAGACACAACTCAGGACACGTGTCTACAACAGACCATGCTCGATAATAATTAAATATGTACTTGAAAACCAGACAAAAGAAAGGTTACTCTCCATTGTCAGTTGTCATAATTTAACGGGAGCTGGTATTCATAAATTTATTGAAAAGGAACTAGAATTAAATAAAATACCAATCTCGCAATGTATCGGTGATTCAACTAATGGAGCAGCCAATAGGAAGGGATCATATAAAGGTTTAGTGGCAATGCTGAAAAAGGAAAACAGTGAGCATATCCATATCTGGTGTTACATTCACATTTTAAATTGAGTTAGTTGCGATTTAATGCAGTGTAGCATTAAATCTGCATCCGTCTTCTAACTCATAAATAAAGTAGCAGTATTTTGTAAGAAATCCTATCAACGGATGGATGTTAGGATCAAAAATAATGTTAAAGACCCGAAGAAGAGAAAGCTACAAATCATTGGAGAAACCTTTACCTTTTACCTTTATAACTTGCAATACACATGTTCAAAAGTGTATATAAATTTAAAACTAATGGCAGTTGCCATTGGTGTAATGGTAGTTAAGTACTGCGATACAAACACGTCACTCCTCCAATTTGTCGCTGCCCACACATAAAACAACACTCTATAAGAATTCGACTAACTATAACGGGATAGTTGTGTACAACAAATTAATTACATACTATAATGGTCCCTGGCAAGACACCAGAATTCAATGAAGATCCACTAAACTTAGAAACACTTCTAGAAGAAAAGGATACTACAAATTCATCAAATCGCTCCCTAAATCCGGAGCCAAGCCAACAAGGTCAGCAAGAAAGTGACAAAAGGACAAAAGTTGAAAATAAGAAAAGTCCAAGAGACGCTAACAGCCCCGATCAGAAAATCACTAAGCCAACAACTCTCAAAGATTATTGGTTAAACAAGCCTGTTGTTACTAGCAACAGCTATCATAGCCTTGGAGTCAATGATAAGGAAGAGGAGACTTGCCATAGCCCGCCGATTCGCAAACCTCCACCAATATTTATACAATGAGTACAATACATACAGCCACTCCACGAACTCCTGAACCAATCTGCGCCCAGTGGATACGACGCAACCTCAACCACCCAAACCATTCCTAATGCAGAAGAAATTCAAGCCACCACACTTCAAATACAGCCTCAAAACAATAATATGGAACAATTAGTGTATAAAATGATGGAGAGGATGGATAAAATGTTTGATCTCCTAATGACCCTCATTACCAAATTAAACAAATGAATAAGCTCTCGCTAAAAATGGCAACGTGGAACGCCAACGGCCTGACTAACCATAGTCAGGAAATCAAATTCTACATCATTAATTACAACCTAGATCTTGTGATGATCTCTGAAACTCATACGACCAACAGAAACCGCCACATTAAAATACCTGGTTATACAATACACCATACGCTACATCCTGATGGCTTGGGTTGTGGTGGCACCGCTATCATCATAAAGTCAAACATTAGACACCATCTGGTTTCTAAACACAGCCAAAAAAATATTCACTATAGAAGTCGAGGACTGGCAAGGATATCACTATCAGCAGTGTACTGTACCCCAAACAAAAGAATTAATGAAGCTCAACTTGAAACATTCTAAGATACTCTAGGCCACCCCTTCATTGCTGGAGGTGACTTCAACTCCAAACATATACATTGGGGTGCCAGACTCACAAATCCACGTGGTAGAGTATTATTCCGAGCCATGCAAAACAAGAAACTACAATCGCTATCCACAGGAGAACCAACATACTGGCATTCTGATTCTCGTGAAACCCCAGACCTGTTGGACTTCTTCATAACCAAAATCATCTCCCATAACTATATGCCCATTGCATCATCACTGGATCTTTCATCCGATCACTCTCCTGTCCTTGCTACCTTGAATACAAATATATGCAAACTCCAGAAACCGCCAACACCATCGAAGCACAATACGGACTGGGGTACCTTCAGAACTGATCTCTCCATACTACTCCAATCAAAAATGCCGCTAAAAACTGATGATGATATTGATAAGGCCATCGTACACCTAACGAAATATATCCAGCATGCATCATGGAGGGCCACTCCCGAAACTCAAACAGCAGACAGACCAGGGTAATGTCCTGATTACATAAAATCCAAAATAGAGGAGAAACGTAAACTACGGAAAAGATGGCAATGTACTCATGCTCCCAGTGGCAAAGCCAAATTTAACCGTGCATGTAAAGAACTAAAAGAGATACTCAATGAACATAAAAACCGGGGAATCAGAAACTTCTTGGAAAACTTATCAGCTTCCAAAGACAAAAACTACTCTCTGTGGAAAACAACAACAACAAAAAAATGCACATAATATTAATCCTCCCATCAGGGAACCAAATGGTGATTGGGACAAGAGCGACGAACAGAAAGTAAAATTATTTGCTGAACATCTACGAAACGTCTTCCAGCCGCAGCATAGACAAGTCTCAGTAGAGGAGGAAAAACCTATCCTGGCAATCCTCGAAGCACCTTACCAAATGGATATTCCACTAAAAAAGTTTAAAATATCAGAAATCGAAGATGCATTACTAAACGACATAAAGCCAAAAAAAGCTCCAGGATATGACCTGATTACAGGGAGAGTCCTGAAAGAATTACCAGATGAGGGATTCCAGGTTATCACTAGTATCTTTAACGCTATCACTAGACTAGGATACATCCCGCCTCAATGGAAAGTCGCGCAGATCATAGTCATACAGAAACCTGATAAAGACCCCTCAGATGTAACGTCATATCGCTCTATCAGACTTCTGCCTGTACTCTCCAAGGTATACGAGAAACTCTTACTGAAAAAAAATAAACCAATCATCGAGGAAAACAACCTAATCCCAGACTACCAATTTGGTTTCCGCGATAAACACAGCACAGTTGAACAAGTACATCGAGTATAAAAAATAAATAAAGAAGACTTGGAAAGAAGGAGGTATTGCTCCGCTGCCTTCCTGGATGTCTCCCAAGCCTTCCACAAGGTATGGCTCGACGGCTTAATTAGCAAAATCAAAACCTATCTACCTCATCCGATTTCCAAGGTCTTAGTATCCTATCCGAGGGATAGATATTTCTTTGTTAAATATGGAGAAGCACAAACCAACATGCATCCCATAGAATCAGGAGTGCCACAAGGTAGCGTCCTCGGGCCCACCCTATACCTACTATATACAGCAGACTTACCAACAAACAACTTGACTGAAATATCTACCTTCGCGGACGATACTGTCATAATGGCCTCACACGACAACCCACTCATAGCATCTCGCCACCTACAGAGGCACCTCGACATAATCGGAAAATGGTTCGTAAAATGGCGGATCAAAATAAACAGCTGCAAATCGACCCATATTACATTCACGCTCAATAAACAAACATGTCCAACCATTTCTCTAAATAGCATTCCACTGCCTCAGAAAGACGAAGTCAAATATCTCGGCATACATTTAAACCGACGCCTTAACTGGGGAAAACATATCTGGTACAAACGCCTCCAATAAGGCCTCACTCTCAGGAAAATGTATTGGCTTGTGTCGCAACTCCAACTTGTCCATGGAAAATAAACTGCTGCTTTACAAAGCAATAATAAAACCAATTTGGACTTATGGTATTCAGATATGGGGATCTGCCAGCCACAGCAAGATCATGAAAATTCAACGCTTCCAGTCGAAAACCCTACGGATTGTATGTAATGTACCAAAATCAAGCGATTCATCGGGACCTACACATCTCCACCATCAATGAAGAAATAGCCTCCTCAAGTCAAGGTATCTCCATCGCCTCAGTCATCACCCCAACACCCTGGCAAGGACCTCCTCATAATACCCAGTGTTAAAAGACTAAAGCGGCTTGACCCGTTTTACCTTCCTCAGCGTACAGTGTAGTGATAATTTGATCCCAAATATCTACTCATGTAAATATATTTTCTGGAGTAGCCACTGGGCAACTTCCTTCTATGTCAATGTAATATAAAACTATAGCTTATTGTCATGTAATAAAAATTGCAATAAATCCAGGAGTTTAAAAAAAATACTATAATGAAATAAAGTCGGAACATAGATTCAAGAGTGCAATGAAAGATTTTTTTAAGAAAACCACTGTATAACATCCAAGAGTTTTTAACATAATTTTAATTAAGACATATACTTACAAAATGACTAATGTATCTGTATAAGTACTGTAATACCTGAATTACTGCATGCTATCCTACAATGACAATGTAATACTCTATTTAGAGTCAAATAAATAAATAATTAACAAATAAATGATGAAATGAAATGAAAAAATTAAACTCGATGGTGGGCTAAAGAAATGGCACTTTAAAAAATATTCGGTAAATACGGTAACATCGAATCAGCTTTGTATGTAGAAGTTTTATTGGCTTTAAAGACATAGAGGAAACCAAAGAGATAAATAGTAATATGTATAAGAGCTATGGCAAAAAGTGTTATAAAATACGAAGTTATTTTAACAGCTAATATATTTTTAAAAATATTCAGCATTACGGGACCGTTGTCAAAATATTTACAAAAACCAGGACTAGATCTTTTCAAAGCTACACAGATGGCGCAAAGTGCAATAATGCAATTAAAGGAGTTTCAAAGAAATTTCCTTTCAGTAAAACATCGCGCAGACGAATTCGTAGTATGGGCTGAAGAAAAACTAGAACAACATAATTCTGAAATGACAGTTGAGACATTATTGCCCAAACTACGAAGAAAAAAATAAAGCGTACGCCTGGAGAAAAACGTGGAGAAGAAACACCAGACGATGAGCTTGATGAAATAAGCATGTAATAATGGATACCACAATAGAGTCCATGATAAAACGATTTCAAAAAAACTTTGAGTAAAGTAAAGTGAGTTTGTAAAGATATCTATGCTAGTTCCTCTCCCGATATCGTTCCGCAATTGGTCTTCAATCCAAATCCCTTCCACAGTTGCTAATCACAACCACAGAGAAGGTTCTGCGGTGCTAACGCATGCTTCAATTAAACTAGGCAAAGCAAATTCACCAGTCATCAAAGAACCCCTAAACGAGTGCTTACACTATACGATACAATTGGCAAACTCACTTCTCCATATTCTACAAGTCTACATACATCCACATAGCAGAATTGACGACAGTATCTTCATAAAAGCCGCTCAATATGACTACTCTATTATAGTAATAGGAGATTTTAACCTAAACCCAACAAAAAAAAAACACCTAGCGACATTCCTGCATAACTCCAGTTTCGTGAAAATACCCACTCCTCTCACTTTTATCATGGAGAACAATACAAGCACAACGCCGGATGTAATCATATGCACCTCAAATCTAAAAAATCTCATTTAAACCTTGCGGCTAACCCTGACATCTGCTCGGACCACTTGTCCCTAGAATTTGAAATCAACCTACCCATACAGCTTGCTCATATTACTCCTGAAACCAGAACCCAATTCAGAAAATGCAAGATAGAATCCCTTAATGCAGAGATGACAAATTACATCTGCCAGAGTCCTATCATCACAGAAGAATCCAATCATAACTTTGTAAATACTGTATCCAACTCAATACAGCGCAACTCTCCCAAAAAACTACCTTATACTACAATTAACCTCTCCCCCGTTTATCTTTAACCTATTAACCAAAACGACAGATATACGGAGACATTAAACGCTTTGAAGATCCACCACTAAAAAAGAAATTCAACGACCTAAACAAGAATATTCGAACACTTATTCAACAATACCGAGAAGACCAGTGGATAAGGGCTTGCGAACATATCAATGAATCTAAAGGCGAGCAGTTTTGGACACAAATAAAGAAACTTTCAAAATATAAGCGAACAGATAAATGCTATGGTATCGTAAACCCTGCAACAAATCAGAAATGCACAGACGACCAACAAATTGCAAACATATTCGCTGAACACTACAGAAATTTCTTCAAATTCGATTCCAACGTTGCCTATGATCCAACTAAACTAATGGAAGCCAATGACTGGTATGAACAACACTTTGCATCTATCAATGATTCCCCACCCGATGCGCTCATAACTGATGATCAATATTACAATCTGGTCACATCAGCAAGAAACTCTGCACCAAGCCACGATAATAGTCCTAGACTGGTACTCAAACAAATTGACCCCACAATCTATACACATATCATCAAAATTATCAACCACTGCATATCCCCCCAAACCTTTCCTCCATACTTTAAAAGAGGCATAATTATCTGCATTCCAAAAAAAGACCTTCACTCCACATCACCCGGAAACTACAGACCTATTACCCTACTCCCCGTAGTAGGGAAAATCCTAGAGTCCCACATCAAACATAAAGTTCAGCAAGCGATTGGCCACAAAATCCCCTCATACCAGTTCGGTTTCTCCCGAAACAAATCCACTTCCCACGGCCCACCCACTTACTATACTCACTCATAATCTTCAAGCAGCCCACCTAGAAGGCAAAAAATCCGCAACCCTCTTCTTTGACGTCCATCGCGCATTTGACTCCGTCTGGCACAAGGTTCTCCTCTTTAAGCTTCACAAAATCCTAACTACTTACTTGCCATAACAACCTCCTTTCTCCAAAACCGTTCTGCTAGAGTAAAACACAAAAAATTATTATCATCAGCAATAAAAATCGAACAAGGCCTCCCACAAGGCTCCCCACTATCCCCCTACCTCTACTGTCATCATATATACAATAGAAACCCCACACACTTCAACCCCAACTCATACATCATTCAAAATGCCGACGACACAGCTCTGGTGTCTCATTCCGCCAACATCCCATCGACTGTCGCAAACCTACAACTCCAAATAGATAAAACCCAAACCTGGTTCAACACATGGCGTCTTCACAGCAACCCCAACAAATTTCAATTCATGATTCCCTTCTACAAAATTCTACCTAAATCTCCCTCCATTCAAATTGACAACACCCAAATCTTCCCACAAAGCTCATGCAAATATCTCGGTATCACAATCGACCACAAACTAAACTTCAACCAACACACAAAGAACGCCAAACATATTACGGAAACTAGAGCAAAAATATTCAGGAACCTGACATATAGACGACAAGGAATATCTACCAAAACTGCTATCCAAATTTAGAAATCTATTTGTCGACCCGTCTTTGATTATGGCTCCATCCTTTTCTCCCTCTGCCGAAAAACTCCCTTTAAAAATCTCGAAGTTGCAGAACGCGCAGCACTGCGAACCATTACCAAAATCAGAAATCCAAATAATTCTCTCCACAATATCAGTAACGAATCCCTTTACAACACCACCAACATCCTACCAATACACATTCGCCATAAAGAAATATTCCGCAAATTCCAAACTAAGCCTCACAACCTAGAAGCCATCTCTCTATACGCAACCACCCGGGACCACCCAGAACGCCCTAAGGTCAAACACCCCTCCAAAACCCTGTGCGAAAAAATACTGGAAGAATCATCAAACACAGACAGCGAATAGAATCTCCTACGCACCACCCATACATTTCATACACTGGTCACTATCACGTATCACTCATTTGTCATATTCACCAAATTATCAAAAGTTCACGGGCAGAAAAGCTTCGGCCGATAGCCCTTTTTAATAATCAAAAACACCATTATAATCTAGTATGTACTAATAATATGTATACCCTTGTATTATCAAAATAAACATATTCTATATATATTCCCAGAAATTGTTTAGAAACTTTAACTAATATCCATGGATGTAAATATTACATTACCAAATTTAAAAGAAGAACTAGACCCTTTTATTGAAAATTGGCACCTACTAAAACAAAATATTTGTGATTTGTGTGAAAGAACATATAGAAGACTCGATTAAGCAAGTGTTGGAAACAAATTTAGAATTAGGAACATGTAACAATTGCAACAACTGTGCTAGTTGTTATTATGAAATTTGTAAATATAATTTATTTCGAGAAGTGTACCCCACCTTAGCTCTAGCGTATAAGTATTTTTTAACATTTTTTTCTCTAAGCTAAAGTATGTAAAAAATAGATAAAGATCGACGCTATTCGATACTCGTCTTGAAGTTTTTATGCTAATGAGTTGTGAGAAAGAGATTTTAAATTCAGTAAACAATGAAGAAATTACAACAGAGCTAGGAAACTCCAGCTCCCTTCTCTCAAAAAAGTTATTGTTTTAAAATAAGAATATTATATTGTGTTATTTTTTTCTTATATAAGTTTTAAAATTTACTATTTACTTGTCTCCATATTAATATTATGCGACGACCATAAATAATATCGAAACGGTACAACACTTCTTCTTACTATACAGGGTGTCTCAAAATTGACGCCCGTCCTCTTGGGATTTGATCCAGGGGGCTTTAGAAATTGAAAATTAAGAGTGAAAATTTTCCGTTTGCCCTTTGTTATAGAGTTATTGATAAAAAACAAAAAAAAAAACTTTTCAACTTTAAACTTTATTAAATGCTAATAATATTAAAAAAACAAGATATTGTCTACATCTTTTTTCACAAAATGTATTCAAATAGGCAGCCTCCTACTTCAAGGCAAACATTCACACGATTTATCATGGAAGCACGAACTGACTGTAGCATATCATCTATTAACGCCACAGCATCGTGAAACCGAGCTACCACATCTTCAGGATTCAGAACAGGTTCGCGGTAAACTTGTTGTTTCAAATAGCCCCAGAAAAAGTAATGCAGCGGATTCAGATCCGGCGATCTAGGAGGCCATGGTATGGGCTCATCTCTTCCAATCCACCTCCCAGGGAATTTTATATTCAGATTATTTCTCACTTCTATTCCATAATGAGCCGGTGCACCATCATGTTGGAACCAATAATTTAATCTACCTGCTAATGGAACTTCATCAAGCAATGGATGTGGTAAATTTTTATTTAAAAATTGTAGATACAATGCTGAATTAAGTCGGTTAGGCAGAATGCATGGACCAATTACATTATTATTTAATAAGCCAGCCCAAATGTTAATTGACCATCGTCTTTGAGAAGACCTTTGGCGTATTAGGCAGGGGGTTTCATCCCTCCATTCATGCAGGTTAGGCGTATTTATGATACCTGTCTCGGTAAATGTGGATTCATCACTCCACAGAATCTTTTCATTGAAATATGGATTATTGTTTACGCTATGAAGCAACCTTCTACAAAAATTGATTCGAAGCTCCCTATCTCCGTTATGCAAAACTTGAACTTTTTGGGGCCTAAATGGATGCAAACCATTTCTCCTTAACAACCTGTGAATTGTATCTTTTTGGGCACGAGTTTGGGACGATATCATTCGAAGGCTTGTACTAGGTTCCGCCTCAACAAATTCAAGAATTTGCTGTTCTTGATCGATGCTTAGCGTAGATCGACGTCTTTCCTGATTTTGTCTAGGATTCAAATTGCCTGTTTCCAGTAATCTTTGTTCTGCCCGTCTAATAGTTTTGGCATCAGGGTGCCAACGATTTGGAAACTTCTCTGCATAAAGTGACATTGTCATTGCAGGTACCTAACGCTTTCAACATATCGACATAATCTCGATTACTGTAGTATCGTTGCTTACTTCCATAATACACAAAATACGAGACACAAAAGCGAAATACGTATCAATTGAACCTAATTGAATTATGTTACACAACTAATTGTCAAATCTGACAGTTATGCCTCTAGATTTGATAAAATTTATCAATCAAAATCATGTTTTGAGTAGTGGCCGTAGAATAAAGTTATTGTTTACATTTTTATCATTAACTCTATAAGAAATGGCAAACGGAAAATTTTCCACTCTTAATTTTCAATTTGTTTTAGCCACTTGATCAAATCCCAAGAGGACGGGCGTCAATTTTGAGACACCCTGTATAGCACGTAAAATGAGTTGGGGCGAAAGTAGAGATTATTGGGAAATTTAAACGGTACTAGAAATTTCGACCTTAGAAAATAGGAGGAGATTGGCCTATCTAACGTTTTTATACAAAATAATTAATAACTGTAAATAACTAATACTTATTAATTGCTCCCAATTGTTTGAAAAAATCAGTTTCATATCCCATCACGCTGCACATGTCAAAATGCAATGTACTCTGTATCTTTTCCCCGTACAAATCACCGCGACACGCCCTCTTGTCAGGGCCGGTTTATCAAATGTTGGCGCCCTAGGCGATTTTTAAGGTGGCGCCTCTTGAACCTCCCTTTTAATGTGATCAAAGGTATTGTAGGTATTTTAATAATTGGAAATTTTTATATTGATAAATTTTATAACAATTTTAAAAACAAAACAAAAAATTGTACAAAATAAACACATTTTAATAAAAAATATATAACAAAAAATAACATGAAAATAAAAATCATTTCTCAAAGTACATAAATGCATAATAAAATATTTAACAATGCATAGAAATAAAAATCACAACAAAATAAATAAATAATACTACTATTACTTAAACATATAACTTTGGCTTAAATACAGTGGAAAAAAAGATTTATATCTAAATTAATGACAAAAAACCAATGCTCCCAATTGTATCATTTATAATGTACATAGAAAAAAAATCCTAAACCAAAAACCGATTTTTTTAATTTATATTTTTTTCCTACATTTGCAATTTGCAAATGTTTCAATTAGTTTGTCACAGCACATATAATTAACCATGTCTGAATTTATTGCAAGAGTTGCCAAGCCTGATAATTTTTCATGGGACAGCGTGTTTCTCAAATAATTTTTAATTCGTTTTAAGACTGAAAACGAACGTTCACCAGAGGCATTTGTAACAGGAATGCATAAATAAATCCTTAATATAACATCCATATTCGGAAAAGTAGATATTATCTTTTTCTCTTGTATAAGTTTTAACATTTTTAAAACACTTGATTGTCCATCATCTACTTTTAATACTTCCATATTTTTTAAAAACTGTTTAAAATGTTTGCATTCTTCTGTAAATTCGGGACCAAGGTCCGATGGGTATAATTTTATAAGCGGGTTTGTTTTTTCATCAATGATATTATCCTCCACTTCTCCTAACCTCGTCAAAAACTCAAACAAGCCCTCTATATCAGTGTATGCATTTTTACGACGCTTCAATTGTACAATTAAGTTATCAATTATGACATAAAATGTATTTATTCTCATATTATCACGCCCATTCGTATTCAGATCATTATTGGGTTCTAAAAATTGGAGTTTCCTTTTACGATTCCGAGTTAATTCTTTTTTGTATTCGCTGCAGTTGGATTTCTTTTTTCCTGCTTCCTCATAAAGATCAAATTTAGATGTTTGTTCTGTTAAATATTCAATTAAAGAAATATAAATTTGAACAACGACTGTTATATCTATATTAACTTTTTGCAATGTTTTATTACACGCATCGATTCTCTCCAAAATATTGTTCCAAAATTCAGTAAGGATACCAGTTTCTAATAAATGAAATTTACAAAGTAATCCATTTGCTTCAGCGTGTCTTTGAGGTTTTTCAGTTTCGTTGTTCAATATCTCTTCAAAGGCATCTCTAAAACAGGAATAGCCTAAAGATAAGGCGCTGCACGCATCTGCTCTGGCAGACCACCTCGTTGCCGACAGTGTTTTAGGAAGCAGGTATTTATTTTTATTATTATTTGCAAAACATTTTTTTTAAATGTCCCATCTATGGGTAGAAGCTGACCAAAAATTATAAATTTCCTGTACAAACATGAAAAATGTAGTTGCTTCCAGACAACATTCAGCAGCAAATACACCAACTAAATTTAAAGAGTGTGCTGCACAAGGTACGTAATGTATTAATGTATTGTGAGCTTTCATTCTAGCTTGCAAACCAGAGTATTGTCCAGACATATTACTGGCGTTGTCATATGATTGACCTCTGCAATCCATAATATTGATTTTTAGATCTTCAAGTTTTTTTTTAAATGGCAACTTCCATTTCTTTTGCCTTATGTCCTACATTTGGCAAAAATGAAATAAATCTTTCGACTGGCGTACCATCTGACAATTAAATCACTGATTGAAAAACTCATCAAAATAATAAATTCATTGCATATATCTTTGGATAAATATGAAACGGTCCCTTTGCCTTTGTTTGCATATTTTTGTATGTGAGCTTGCAAAAATGGATCAAATGTTGAAATCAATTCTAACAGACCAATGTAATTGCCATTATTCGGTTCCCCAAATACATCACTTTCACCACGAAAAGCCAAAGTACGAGTGGACAAATACTTAACAACTTCAACTATTCGCACAAGAACATTTTTCCAATATTGTAATTCCAAAGAATATTGTTTTTTTAATTCACCATTAATTTTCCCTAGAGCGTCAACTCGACATATATAAATCCGCGTGTGTTCTAAAGATTGTTCGTGATGTTTTAAACGATGTTCGTTCTTCCAATCGTTAAAGCCAGTATGAGTAAATGAAGTTTTATGTTTGCTAAATAATTTGCACGGCATACAATAAATAAATCCTGTAATTTTAGAAAAAATAAGCCATTCTCGTCTCTTTGTCTCCCCATTTATGGATTGGTGCAAAAATATACGCTTTGAAGCATATCTCACCCGATCATTATATGATCTTTTAGATATTTTAAAATCTAATTCAATAATATTTTGTTGTGGTGGATTTTGAATGATATAATCCACAAAATTATTATCGATTCTCCGCTTCGAAGGGTCCAACAAATCTGTGACTGAAATTGTTTCATTTTCTGTCATCGACGATGCAAAGTTCTCGCTTTCAATTGTGGCCTCACTCACCAAATTTGGTAAATTATAATTTTCATTGGTGCTTTCATGAGAAGTTGAAGGCAAATTTGTAACATCGTCAAATATGCTCGATCTTGGTAACAAAGTGTCTGGGGACTGCACTTTGGATTCCTCACTTTTCGAAAAAAACGAAGTTATTTTATGCACTTTGTCCAACAATTTGGCAGTTTTTTCATTTTGTTCCAATTTTCGTAATTTATTCTGATACCCAGATAATTTACGCGACATATTTCTGCAAACAAATTTAACATTTGAAATATGCGTACTTTGAATTAATAAATTATTGTCCTTTGAACACAAATAGCATGTTGTATTCAAAATAAAAGTGCAGTTTGATGTCAGCATTTAATTTGAACTTTATAATAAAAAAAGTGCACTTACTTTTATTAAAGTGTTCACTATTCACATGAATTTTTTGTTTTATCGAATCCTCAAAGTAATTTTTATTGCAATTTCACAGGAGACACCAGACCCATACAACTAGTTAACATCGAATGAACTAATGACATAAAATTATAAAAGGGTACAGCATGTACATAAATCTATTTACTCGCAAGAAATATAGGTCGGAAAAAATATGTTAACGTAGTCCTTATTTCTTATTGATTGGTTTCAAAGCATAGAATAGAAACACGTGTAGGCGCCAGTACCATGTTTTTACCATAGCTTATTTATTGATAGATAAACAAACATAATCATACTATGTATACATATACAATAACGACTCGAGTTGGGATTTATAAATAAACTGTGAGCGGGCCTTACGAGTGCGACCGCCGAAAACAATATTATTTAATTGGAAAGTAATACGAATATAAAAATTAATTGGCCCAAATTTTGGCGCCCCTATTTACTTGGCGCCCCTAGGCGATCGCCTAGGTTGGCCTATTGGGTAAACCGGGCCTGCCTCTTGTACGTATGAAACAATAGGGTCTTCCGCAATTTATCAAAAACCTTGAAACTGAACTCTTGACCCATTAAAAGAATCATTGGCACTAATTTTTGTATTGAGACAAATCGTTGTGATTATCAAACACGATTTTAAAATTAACGGCGTTTGAAAAGGTCCCGCAAGACCGCCATGTTGCTGTGACGTCACTACGCACGTTGGCGTTCAGCTGTAGCATTGCTTACAATGAAGCGAGAGAAACAAAACGTCGCTTTTGCGATAAAAGCAGCGAATAAGTATTGCATTGTGCCTGTGTGTGATAGCAGCAGTAATTGCGAACCAAATAAGATGTTTATAAACGTCCTAACAGGGGATATACGGAAAAAGTGGTTACAACAAATCTGAAGTGATTCCGCGAGTGTCTCTTTGATGTTCCACTTATATTTTTGTGAAGACCATTTTAATGTAAGTACATAATTTTCAATAAATTATCGACGAAATTCGATAAATATATATATAATTAGCTATTATCATTAGTAATGGGTATTCAAGGGGATTTCCGATTAAATATATACATTAGTAATAACATAACCTCAAAATAGTTTTGTGGGTTCCATTCTAAAACAATACCTTCCATATAATTAAAACTTTTTAAAAGTACTGTGAGTATTTGTACAATATGTTTTTACAAAAAGGTCCTCATTATAAATACATATTCTTTTTTAATTTTAAATAAACATAAAGATGATGGTAATTGAAATCAAGTCCAAATTTTTAACACTTTTATTTTAGTTTTCTTGCAGCAAACTGTTGATTTTAGAAATTGGTTTAGATGATTAATAATTGCAAATTTTGAAATCAGCATTACCAATTCGTATGAGACGTTGTATATATTGCAAAGTTTTTACAGTATTTTATTTGTTCTTACAGCTGGAAGAGGATTTGGAAAATTATATGCGACTCCGCGCGTTTCGGCTACGTTGAAAATTTCACTTTTCGAGAAAAAGTCAAATTAATTCATGACTCCCTAGCCCTTATGCACTAACTCCCGATGGCCAATATGCGTAATGACGTCACAGTGCCGCTCGGCCAATAACAGCGTTTCGGCGGTCACGTGACAAAATTTGAAACTTTTACGATATTGTATGTTGTTTGTTGATAAGTTACAATGAAAACAAAACGTTTTTTTTTCCTGTGGGGTGTTTAATTACAGGTTATAAACTTTACGTTAAGACACAAAAAGGTTATATATATTTTTTTTTTCAGGAAGACCCTATTAGCAAACCAACTCTGTAGTGAAATTTATATGTATACTTGTAACCAGTAGCGTCGCTAAGGTCAGTCAACCGGTTGCCCAGTGGGCTAATTTTTCTCCTCACCAAGGTACTTCTTGTATTCTACAAAATTTTAACTCTCTATTCTCTTTTTTTTACTGGGGGCGCCACTCCCTATTTATGCCCGCGGCCTCAATATCCAAAGGGCGGCGCTGCTTGCAACATTATAACAAATTCAAAAAGTTTTGTAATTCTGTATTAAGTTGAAATAAATCTATTGTTAGTTAATTCAAATATATAGCTAATTCTAAGATTTTTTTCAAATTTACAAAAATTAAAAAACAGTACTAAAAAACCGAGTAAAATCCAATTCAAAACTGAAATTTTCAATTTTTAAAATCGATTTTCTCCGAAACTACGGAACGAACTTTTACAAATAATTAACCCAAGGGTACCATTGACCGTACGAGTTTCAACCCTCTACCTGCACCCCCTTAATAATACCCCCAAAAACAGTTGTTGCACCGTTTCAAAACTTTCAAATCGACTAAAACCTCACACAATATAAAAAAAAATGGTGGTCGAAACTTCAAAGTCGAATTTCTCCGACTTAAATAAAAATTAAAAAAGCGGCAACCGCGTTTGCGGCAATCCATAACATCTCCAGAAAGAACCACATTTTCTCATCTAATTGCCGTTTTAATGGGGGCCCGCGATGTCAGGTGCCCACGTGACGGCTGATCAAAAATTTTTGGAAACAGGTGGTCAGGTCAGTTCAGACGAGCATAGACGGCCATAATTTTGAACTAATCGAGTCCAGTTTTTTCAGGTTATAGACGGATAAATTTTGCTTGCCCGCTCCGCTCAAATTTTTGAATTTATGCCGCTGAGCCGAGAAAATTTTTCTTAAAATGACCTTCGAGGATTGCCCATTTAAAACTTTATATTTCGTAAAATTTTGAGACGAACAAAAATATCCACAACTTTCGATCGATTTCACAGAAGTCGAAATTGTATCGACATATAGACCAACTACCGGTATTTCTCTTGCGCAAACCGGACGTCCATCAGGGGGTGGGGGGGAATTTGCGAACCTAATTTGGTTTGATGCAAGCCTAAAGGGTCAGGCATCTGTGACCAAAACTATGCCTCCCACGTTTCATATTTACCTGCATGGGGGTGAATGACGTTGAAAAATTTGTCGAAATTGATGATTTTTGCGGATTTTTTTTTCTGTATGGGGGACGTAAAAATACGCTGCGAATACCAAGGGACGCGCCGCCTGGTTCAGAACAGGACTAAAAAAATAGACCCCCCTGCACCCCCTACACACCATACGGAAGGTGTGAAGTAAAGCTTATAATGCAGGCATTTAGGGGCTGAGTACGGCGGGGAGTCCTGTGGAACAAAATGTTTGAGTATTACAGGGCCGTCTTTTAAAAAATGTCTCAGGACCGTACCTCCGTTTTTAAGCGGGGCGCGCGATTAAGGGCACGAAATTTCAGAAAAAAAAACTCAAAATTTAACATAACAATTTTTTACTCAAAAAAAAAAAATATTTTGGCCGAATCGTTCATCTCAGCGAAAAATACCAAGAGCAGTTTATTTTGTGCCTTTCGAAGGCGCATCCGATATAAAAAAATTCGCCGTTGCTCATCAGGTTTTCGAGATGAGACGTTATTTCGATTTTTAAAAAGAACAAATTTTCATATAACTTTTTTTTTCGCGGCCGTATGATTGGTCGCTTCCATTTATGCACATCCTAAAGATTCACCTTTTTCTGGGCTTTGCAACGCACATTTTTTTAAAGAGTCAGGGCCCTACTCCGAAACAGACAAAACAGACGATTTTTTATTATTATTATTTTTCTCTCAAACGGTTGGGCACACTGTATTCTCATTTTACGAAGTTATACCCAGACATCTGGGTATAACCTCTGAAGTTTTTCGCGGTGCTCCTGCAAACAGAACGAGAGAAAAAAAAAACGAAGCGATACCGGTAAACATTTTCCGGAAAATTTGTCGAAACGACGACCCACGGACACAAATTAATTTAACACCGCCAAACCGTTGCTCGGAGCGAAATACCACTGCAGCATTTATTTTATTTATTACCTTTTCTGTGCGCGTCTACAAAAAGTTTCAGCACCGTGCATCTTAGGTTTTCGAGATATGACGAGTTTAACGCGCAAAAAAGAAAATATTTAACATTTCAGTTTTTTTTTCGGTCACTTTGAACTGTCCTGAACAGACTGCCGCGCCGGTTCGATGGTACCATAGAAGGCGCCTAGATTTTGTCTACGAGAGTACTGGCATTGACCATTCTTCTTTTGGGCGGACAAAAACTTGAAAAATTAAAAACCAAGATTTTTTCGTTTCTTGACACTTCAGACGGTTGAAAATTAAGGTAAATCACACTTCTGAGCTGTAAGGATGGCTCTTCCTCATCCACGTGGGCACTGATTTTAATGAAAAAACTTAATTCGTAAATGCCTGTTTAGTTCGCTTCACATACATAAAAATGGAACATTACTTTTCGCTATCTCTTGTTACTTCCTTTTCTCACTTCACGATACAGTGAAGGCGCCAAATTAAAAAAGTTCTCCTACATCATATTTTATTTTGATCGTTTACATTGAAATAACTAAATTAAAAACGAATTAAAAAAAAAGTAGTATTTCAAAATGATTAGCTTCAGTTGATTGACAAAACAGTTTCCTGCATTTGTTGACAATATTTCAAAGTTGACATTCAGTTGAAAACTTTTATAAGTTAAGTATTAAATGCCTCGTCTAGATGACGAAAGCAAAGCTATAAATGATTCAGGAACGGTGTTTCGGGGTTCACTTTCGACTCACCAGTTTACCAAATGCAAAAAAAATCGCTGAAGTTAGTTGTTTACTCGTGACTTATGACACTGACACTTCCGTGACTTCTAACATCAAGGTTGTTCAAGCAGCCGAAAATTTCTTGTCTACATTTTTTTGCAAACTATATATTCTGTTCCATTTTTATATTTAACAAAAAAGGCTGTGGTTTCATTTTATAAAGTTTTACACATGAACACCAACAAAAATGATCTGACAGTGAAAAAAATATTAAATTTAAGATTTCTAACAATGTTGCCTAATTCATATATTAAAATAATTTAATTATTGCTTCAATCATTCAAGTGTGCTGGTTTGAAGTAAATCAATAATTAAGTATATTTTATATTATAATTTGACTGATTTGCTTTTGTAAACTAAAAATAGCAAATAAATTCTGTACTCAATAGATACTCAATTTGATGGCAACATTGCCCACTTTTATAAAACATAACCTCTTTTTAAATATAACCTTTTTTTATAAGTCTACTGACTTTTTACATTCGCCAACAATACTGTCACCCTAACCGAGCCAAATTAGTTAAAAATAAAAATGAACAGAATTTAGGTGATTTCCTTTCACAAGTTAACTGAGTATGAAGTGAGTGAGAACTGTCAAATTCAAATTCAATTATTTATTTGGGGTGTCTTATTGTGTTTTCACATATGTATTAACAATTGTCGCCCCTTTTAGATCCAATCATCAAATTTTATTTGACACCCCGAAGCAACCCCAGCGACGGTCATTTACATGCTGGCGTATTTTTAGTAATCAAAATGGTCGATAATTTCAAACGGCTGTAAATTATTTATTTGGGGTGTTTTATTATTGTGTTTTCACATATGTATTAACAATTTCCGCCCCTTTTAGATCCAATCATCAAATATTATTTGACACCTCAAAACAACCCCAGAATTGTCGATAATTTCAAAGGGCTACAATAGTAGTTTATTTTTTAGAAACATGATATTATTTATTTTCGTCATGGATACAATCTATGAAAAGCAACTCATATCTCCCTAGGGAGATGTCAATTTTTTTCACTCTCAATCACATTTTTTTCTCCTTCAACCTTATGACCACTTGACAAATAGATCGTACAATTGACAAATGTTCCATTCAAGACGGTACTTGAAGATGAGCAATTTTGCGTCTGCTCATGGCCTCCACTGTCACTAGCAGATGCCGACGATCTTACTTTTTCAGTCTCTTCCAGTCCAGCAATCACGCGTGAAATTTTATTCTTGGATGCCATGCTGTCTGCCAAGTAGCCTTCCGCTACTGTAGAGCTTTTCCATCCACCCAGACGCTTCAGATTGGTCATACTTACTCCTCCATCTGCTGCCAAAGTTGCAGATGTTCGTCTTAAACAGTGACCTGTGAAAGATTTCGGATTCGGCAAACCCAAGTAGACAGCAATTTTTGACGGAATGCTGCCAAATGTGTTTTTCCCAACAGGTTGCACTGTACATTTTCTGTTTCTGTACGATAAAAAAAAACCTTGAGACTCCTGCATGACGCAAACACATGTATTCTCTGATACGCGACAACGCATTCAGTCTCTCCTCTTCAACTATAGTGAAGGATCTCTTTGCCAATGTTTTAGTGTCCGGAATCTGCACCACAATTACTGAACCCCTGTCACTGATGTCTCCAATTTGCATTTTGACCAATTCGTCAGTTCTGCAAGCGCCAAACATACCCATAATTACTACCACTTTAAACATCAAATTAGTGTCATTCGGTGCTTCTCGTAAAAACATATCAACCTGTTCACGCGTCAAGACCTCAGACTTCTTGGGTTCATATCCTTTGTTTTTTCTTTTAAGGAATGTTTCCAATTCGTGGTAATTTGTAATATCAATGCCATCTCTCAATAATAACATAGATTTAATCATCGAAAGCTTGCTGCACAACGTATTCGGACTAAACGAATTTGACAAATCTTGAAAATATGCCAACATTACAGTTACACTTATAACATCATTTTTTAACATCCACTCATGCAATCGATCATATTCTTTTGCGTATAAATGTTCCGACTTTTGGGGTACCAATAATTCACGGGCTTTTTTGGCTTTTTCATTTACATTTTGAGGAATAATACCTTCTGCCATTTTTATTATGACTTTTATATACTGTCAAACAACTCATAGCAACCTCGGAAATAAACATTGTGGATCGATACAATACCTAAAATTTTTACCAATATGTTTCTAAAAAATAAAATATTGTATGCACCACGGGAGATATGGATGTTTTTTACCCTCGGGCCAAAGGCCCTCGGTTTGTAATCCTGTCAACCTCAGGAAAAAAACATCCATATCTCCCTTAATGCATAAATATCTATTGTACAACTAGAGTGGATACGATGCCCATATCGCACGAGGTGGAGTTTGGCGCACGACGGATTGCGATATGGGCAATCCACTCGAGTTGTACACACTACTTTTTCTACGACAAAAACGAATAACAATGTTATGTAATAGTTATTTAAGCATTAAGAGAGGTAAGTATATTTTACCAGTCGAGGTCGAGTTTGCACCCGAGCGATAGCGAGGGCTAGCAATAAAGACCGAGACTGGTCAAAACTTACCTCTCAAATTGCTTATAACTGTTTTTCCACTCTTGAAGTTGGTTTAATTGTTTGTGTTTGATTAATTTATTTTCGCAACATGAGCAAAATGTCAGTACGGCTTTGGTTGCTAAGACTATTTTTCAAACAAATTGTGAATGTCAGAAATTGCATTCGTTCAGTTGTAAAATGAATTCAAATGAAAATAAACAAGAAATGGCAATTGAAGAAGCTGCATATGCTGCCTGTTCCTTCCTACTGCCGGAGGGGTGTTATCAAAAGTGTTTTAAAGACTGGTGCCAGAGAAAGATCGCTATTGAAATTATTTTACTTACTTCCCTGAGGGAAGTAAGTGATTACTTACTTCCCGTTGCTCATAGTAACCACAGCTTTATCGGTAAGTGGTACTTACTTCCACTAAATCAATGTTATAACAGTGTACTTACCATGCAGGGAGTGGAAAAATGGTATTTACTAATAAATGTCACTGTGACACATTTGAATGTCATTCATCATTCAATACATTTAATATATTAGAATTAATCTAATTTAAATTCAATATTCTCAATAGACACATTTGTTAGTTCCTCACGCCGACAGGCCCCACTATAGCCCATTATCAAAATAACTTTTATCGCCAGGTATTTTATATCATTTGCTTCTTGAATACATTTATGAATATCCTCCTCTAAAATGCGAGATTTTTTTGCTGTGTAAACATGATCTCAGCATCGAATTATATCGGGGGGTGTACAGCTTAATGATGAATCGCTTTCATTGGAAATCATAATTCAGCACAGTAAAGATAATTGTAATAATGTCGATTTGACTTTTTGGTTATTAATTTGTCGTTGACAACTATGACAAATTTATGAAAAAACATGTTGCTCTGCAATTTTCCATCTCTCTGATTGGTGGATATCATATCCGCACACGTGTGTGGGAATGAAAATATATCCACATTGTTCATTGCAATAGGCCACATATATGTATAGTAGTTTATGAAAGAATATGCTAATATACATATAGGAGTAGAAAAATTATTTTTCCGCCTACCTGCTCTGAAAGTTCATTTTTCGGTTCGAAATATCGGGCGGAAAGTGATGTTTAGAGGCTCTAGGGCCTCTAAAATATTTCAGAAATTTTCCTATTGATGGCAGCATACTTTTCATAAACAAATGTGACAGTGACAGATATATTGTAACCACTCTCCAATTAAAAAGTGTATTAAGTGCAATGGATGTTAGCAGCGATGAAAACTTGGCTTACACCACTCGATATAAGGAAAGTTGCAGATGCCGTTACCGCTAACCTAATTAACCAATAAAATCTTAGACTCGGTATGTACTCCAATATAATAAGTTTTGTACTTCGAAACAGTACTGGCGTATATAGCAGAAAGATGGAAATAGTGCCACATCGTGGTTGAACATTCAATGTTGAAGGCAGTTCTTAAAATAAAACAAAATATTGACATAAGAAAACTCATCAAAGTGCAGCCGTACTTGAAACGAAATTCGGTTGATTATAGAGCAAAAAAGTCAGATATTGTAGGTAGGCGAAAAAATAGCGTGTGTCCCGCAGGCCGAAAGGCTTTAGCAGCCCTTCGTTTCTTGGCGCCCGTGCTCGCTCATGCGCCAAGCACCGCGGGCTGATAAAGCCTATTTTCCGCCCTTAATGCACAATATATTATATCAGGGATGTCTTCATGTTGTTTTTCCACAAGCTACGTTGATTTTTTACCCCTGAGGCACAACACAATCGTATTTCACCGTTTAGCACGTTATACTAATATGTATGTAATAATATTGTTAGTTGTTGGAGGTAATCGCTGTCATTATCATGGGTTTTTGTTACACCTGCCAATTATTATCTTTTAAATTAGCGAGAAATTTTATGAGACACCCGAATTAAATTGTAAACCAAACCGTTACGAATATGATATCAGGCGACAAAACGTACGTCGAATTCCAATGGACAAGGTATTTTGAATACAGTTGGTATTAGCACATACCTAGCTTTCGTTACTCAAGGTCGTCGCTAACTTGTCGCCAAGTTTACACACCCAAAATTAGAAATCTTTGAATTATCTACCTTACAATGGTTGCAAACCTGCAAATTTCCCACATAACTTTTTGGGCATATCTCTTGAAACCATTACTTCGCAAACATAAAAAAGGGAGGGGATAAACTCAAAATGAGCTGAGATTCTGTGTGAAAGGAAATCACCTATTATATCGGTGATTCAGGAGAAAATCGGTAGTTCTACCCATACCCTGGGCACTCTATACGATTTAAATTGACCAGGTTTCGTGTGGGTACGGACGTATACAAAATAGATGGCGCGAAAATCTGTAGGCGCTTACAAGGTCGCTGTATTTTTTTTAAGAACTCTGTCCGCCATTATTGACACATTATATGTGCTGAATAATCCAGTGATCCACAATCATCATAATTTCCATTGTTTGTAAATAACGGCCGGTAGCATACAGACAGATTGTGTGTACCTTTTGAATCCGTTTGCCGTTTGAATCGTCAACAATACAGACACAGATAAATACAGATCAAGTAAAGCACAATGCGAAGACGATATTGCTGCATTAGAACGTGCAACCTGGCAGCCCAGGTCTTTTCGGCGAGAACATCCGCCATGCTACTTTTTTTTTCTAAACTTGGTAAGTGAATTATTTTCTTCATACGACATTGAAGTAATTTTCATACTTTTTTTAGATAAGCAGGGATATGCGACAGAGACAATGCTTGGTACGTCGGAGTTTGTGTTATTTTTTGACAAACTATTTGACAGTGTAAATGGTTCGACAGTAAGTGGTGAAACTTTTACGATGTGCCATAACCCAAGAAAGCCAGCATGTTGAATTTTATTCCGAAACAATTCAAGTTTTGAAGACAATTAGATTTATTAGACCACAAGGCGAATATGTTCCACCCTGCATTGCAAATTAGATAACCACATTAAAAGGTATGCAAAGCATTTGGAACAAATTACACGCTAAGGGAATTAAATATCTTTGTTCGAGAAATTTGAATAAGGACCCCGCTGAAATTTTTTTTGGCGGTGTCCGAAGTCATGGTGCTCGGAATATAAATCCAACACCTGCTGCTTTCAGACTTCTTATAAAGCTTTGATTATTAATAATCTTATGACTCGCCATTCTCCATTTGCAAATTGTGAGGAAGATGGTTGTAGAGAGGCACTAAATTCTGTACAAAACTTAATAACGATTGAAGTTCCTACGCCAACTCAGATAGTGTCCCCAAAGGTATCTGATGAGTTCACATTTATAAACAACCCCAGTTTTCTGGCGGACAATATAAATATGTACATATCAGGATATTTGGCCCGCAATATGTTGAGAAAATTACAAGGATGTAGTATATCTAAACAGGACCTGGTTTCCGATACGTTGGAACCCATTCACTCCTATATTGAATGTAGGCAATTTACACGTGGATATTTGCTGCGACCCAACTCTAACTTCTTCAAATACATTAATCAATGTTTGCAAATTATGCGGTTTTATATACCGAAGATTTGCACTCATTTTAATATAGTATCATTTTTTACACATAAAATTTCTTGTACAATTATTCCAAATTTTTGTCACTGTCATATTCACAATTTGGCTGACCTAATTTTAAGTCTTCTGATCCCATTTTATGTTGTGGTGTGGATACAGAACATCAACAACATACTGCAAGGAAAAGAACTTCATAAAATTAATGATCCTGTGAAAAAACTAGCATTAGTTAAATATCAAAAAACCAGATTGTGACATTTAGGCCTTGCAAAATCAAAAACTGTCATTCATTAGTTCCTCGTTAAATGTCTGCATTTGGTTATCTGTACAGGCATTATTATATATTTGGAGTTTTTTGTAAAGTATTTTTGTGTTTAGTTTTGTAGGATATATCTTCCTTCAATTTGCACATGGATTGAGAAGCGCATAATTTTATTAATAATTGGACGGGGCACATTGTATAGTTATTTGTATTATAAGTAAAGAAACGTATTGTTTTTCTTTACATTTTTCATTGTTTATTCACACTATTTTAAATGTATTCATCTATCATATAATTATTATTAACATTGTAATAGGCCCAAATATACGCCCAGTATAATACGCATTTACGCAATAAAGTGACTCATATTTTAAAAATCATGAATAGAACCTAATTATTAAATTAATTCATTTACAAATAATCCCAGGGTGAAATGTGATAAATGGCCATCGCAAGTCGCGCCAGAGCGTCGCCAAATATCTCAAGAGCCGGGGCCTGCATATGCACGGTTCTGGAAGATTCCATGTCGTGGTGTCACATAAACAATTTGGGTATCAGCGCCCCTTAGAAACGAGCAAGCGCCAGGCACGTAAAAATCACCTCGAATGGCAACTCTTTAAGTTAAGTGTAAAACTCTGCGCTAAAAACGCATTAATACCACACGCACACTCAAGATTAATAATCACCATGATAACTAAGGGATGGGGGCGAATATTTAGCAGTAGATATGTGAGGGGAGTGGAGATTTGAAGCTGGAAAAAACCTATTTAAGCACAAGCCACACACGAACGAGATCAGTAAGAAAGTTGCGTCGGCCACGGGCAACGCACACGACATTCGCGGTTTTGAGTATATAAATTCACGTCGGGTTATAATTAAATTAACGATTGCATATAACGTTGTAAAAAACGCAAAGTAGAGTAAAAATTTGAATAAATCGAAGAACGTTACATTTCTAGGTACAGAGTAATTTAATGTTTTTATTATTAACGATAATATAAAGTTGTTAAACCAGTCTCATTATAAATTCACGGGAGTGCTTATTCCTCTCAATCAACCCTAAGTTACCTATAAATACCAAACACCGATTACCTATTCCTGTCAGTAAACAAAGGCGGCTCGTACGCTATTCGTGTTTACGAATCACTAGAGGAAGCAATAACAGGTGTAATTGACGCCCACCCGCGCACTTCATTCACACACCTGTTATTGTGAAATCAAATTCCCGCACTAGATTCAAATTGACGGAAAATAGTGTATTTAACCAACCACAAGTTACCTAGAAAAGCCAAACACCGATTACCTATTCCTATCAGTAAACAAAGGCGGCTCGAACGCTATTCGTGTTTACGAATCACTAGAGGAAGCAATAACAGGTGTAATTGACGCCCACCCGCACACTTCGTTCACACACCTGTTATTGTGGAATCACCTCCTCCACTAGAATCAAATCGTTGTCAGCATCATAAGATTTAAACATATAAACTCATTATACATCGCGCCTGCGATCGCAACTTAACGTGGCTGTATTCACCATAACTATAACAACTAATCAAGGCATTCAGTGTTCCCCTCCGACATACATCATCATATTCAAATCAAAATAATTCATAAAAATGATGGTTTCTTCATTTTAAATCATAAATGAACATATAACGTGCATATTGTTGGGCAGAGTGATTTATAATTGTATAAATAAATAAGTTGGATTAAATCTTAATAATTTAAAAACATCCGGTATAAAAAATACTGGTTTATTTATTTCAAATCATAAATGAGCACACAGCGTGCATATTGTTGGGCAGAGTGATTTATAATTGTATAAATAAATAAGTTGGATTAAATCATAATAATTTAAAAACATAATGTATAAAAATACTGGTTTCTTTATTTCAAATCATAAAACAAGCACATAACGTAAATATTATTGGGCAGAGTAATTTAGAATCGTACAAGTAAAATAGACTGGATTAAATCTCAATAATTTGAAGACATAATGACAATTTGTGGTTAAATATCGTAAACAAGAAATAAGTGGAATTATTGAAACCCCGTATAAACAGAGAGAATGATAAACGAGAAAATGAAGCTTGGTATAATCACAAAAGAAGTTATTAATAACCTCCAATGTTCCTAATAATAATATATTATAACATTACATAAACATTTCCGATTGAGGTAGCAGAACTGTTATTTGACACAACTTGTAACATGTCTGACGGTGATGACTACTTGTGACATTGGTGCTTGCTGTGGTCGTGGGTAGAATTACTAATTTACCTCAATCAACGTAAACAATGGGGCTCCAATAATTACATTATTGTGTGGACACCGACAAAACCATGAAATTCGCGAAGATCGCGAGATACCTTTAGTAATCATTTATGAATTATTGGGGATATTTCAACATCTTTAAATAGTTCTATTTTTGATCATATCACTTTCCCGTAGTTAAATGGAGTGAAAGGGCATGGTAATAAATGGTCTAAGAAACTAGAGAAGCACGTGCATGTATAACAAACACTCGTAAATAAACTTCGTAGTCATAACCATTTTCAAACTATCAATTGAATAAATAAGAGAATTTACAAATTCATTAAAAGGTCAACGAAATCTAGAAAATAAATTAATTCATGTCATAATCGTCAACCTGTGTTTTATTTTCCTGTATGTTACAATTATATAAATTAATTTACATCATCATCAACCTGTGTTTTATTTCCCTGTGTCTTACAATTTGAGCGTGTCTATTATTAAATAAACAAAACAATTCCTTAAATTGGTGCTTTCTTGTATTCATCCATTATTAGTGTACGTTAATTAACACATTACCAATAGCAAAGTACCTTGAGAGTAATCACGGTAGTTAAATTAAACGTCACGACGTGTAAGTACTAAATACGATCACAAATCACGAGCCAAAAATAATTAAAACATTATATAATAAATCACGAGCCAAAAATAATTAAAACATTATATAATAAATCACGAGCCAAACTAATCAAGAAATTATATAATAATTTCACGCTAAAAACGACGAATAATAAAATAAATATAATAAAATAATATCGGAGCGTTACAACATTTATTAATATATTTAATGATTCGTTTATATATGCATATACTAGTGTCATGTAAATTACAACCTACACCTACACTTGTTCGGAAACAAATGTAATCTAGTTACCTGGTTGATGATGGTTTATTCACAATAATGAATATAAAGTACACTTACGCCGATAAAACAGATATTTTGCTGGTTTTAGGATTTTAGGAGCCCTAATAACGAGGAAGAAATTTTGGAAATTATAGCAATTGCTTCATCCATACGATATCCAAATAGTGCAAGAGCTTTTACCACCTGATAATGACCTACGTTTTGCGTTTTGCCGATTTATTCACGAAATAAGGGCTGAACATTTACTTTTTAACCAGAAAATTCTATTCACTGATGATTTGTTTCCAAACGAGTGTAGCGCTGTCACTCATATTTTATTTTTTATGTCGAAACTGTAACAGATATCAAAAACTATAAAGATACAAAAAAACTTAATGATGAATGCCTGCGTCCGATTTGTTTTTTTAGATTTATTTGCATTAGTCATTTAAAAATATGAATGTATTAATGTTAGGCCTCACTTGTTTTATACAAAACCGGTCTACTGATAATAACTATATTATGTCAAAATATGAGTTATACCCGTATAAAGTGTCATACCAAATAATATCCTAATCAATGTAAACGTTCTCATTTTATAGGCAAATTTTGTTTTTTTTAAAATTAACTTTCAAGCTAAATACTGGCTGAACCAAACCCATTTGTATATAGATAAGTTTTGTTAAATCGTCTTTTTTTGATCCCAGTAATCTGTGGTTAAGCCATTTCCACATAATTTAGAGACACCCTGTATATATATTTATTTATAAATCCCGCTTTTTTTAAGGTTAAGCGTCATCTCGTGAATTTTGCCTACATTAAGCTATTGTGGCGCCATCTCGTGGATTTTGGCTACAGTAAGTTATAGTGGCGCCATCTTGTCTGTTCTTTTATTAAGAAAATGGCACGGACCTGCAAATCATAGAGCGACAAATGTTTTTTACAGGGAGTGGCCTGTCTGTATACATATAATCTGTGGGTGCCACGTCTTCCGATTTTTCTGTATAACCACAGATTATATTTTACTCATAGAGGCATCCTCTAGGTACAATTAGAAATATAACTCATAATTTTATCTTATTCCTAAGAAAAGTTATAGACATATTTCAGGCTACCTTTTAGAGGTCAAAATTTTAGAAAAACATATTTTTCTTGAAAACTGGAAGAGACAAGTGCACATACGTTCTTACAAAATATGTTCCAATTTAAGCGAGGAATTCAAAAATATATGGGGTGTTCCATTTAAAATAAGAAAGTTGGTGCTACTTCCGGTGGAACCGGAAGTGAGAGTTGAAAATATTTCACATGAGGATAACTGATTCAGCCGTGTGACGAGGATTTTTTTGAAATTTTTAGGACAACGGCAACCCCGTAAACTTTTAACGAACGGTTTAGCGTAGACACCCTGTATATGCATATACTAGTGTTTTTCTTGAGATAACTACTATTTAGCTAACGGTTTAGCGTAGACACCCTGTATAACCAAATCACAAAATATATTAATAAATGTTTATAATAATAATTATGATACATGAGTACATTATAAATAAATAGTGTGAAAAAACAATAAAAAACGTAAAGAAAAACAAGACTTTTCTATAATTATAATATATAATGTGCTCCCGTGCAAACAATGTCTTCAAGATAGTGTGCAGTCGCTTCGATTGCAGGAGATTTAAAAAGGGTGAAACGTTAGTCCACATATTTTCCTGGGCTATTGTTTGCATTGTAGCATTGTATAACATTATTGTAATTTACATGACACTGGTATATGCATATGTAAACAAATCATTAAATATATTAATAAATGTTAATAATAATTATATGATAGATGAATACATTTAAAATAGAGTGAATAAACAATCAAAAATGTAAAGAAAAACAATACTTTTCTTTACTTATAATACAAATAACTATACAATGTGCCACGTCCAATTATTAATAAAATTATGCGCTTGTCAATCCATATGAAAATTGAAGAAAGATATATCCCACAAAACAAAACACTAAAAAAAATCTTTACAAAAAACTCCAAATATATAATAATGCCCGCACAGATAACCAAATGCAGACATTTAACGAGGAACTAATGTATGACAGTTTTTGATTTTGCAAAGCCTAAATGTCGCGATCTGGTTTTTTTATATTTAACTAATGCTAGTTTTTTCACAGGATCATTAATTTTATGAAGTTCTTTTCCTTACAGTATGTTGTTGATGTTCTGTATCCACACCACAACATAACATGGGATCAGAAGACCTAAAATTATGTCAGCCAAATTGTGAATATGACAGTGACAAAAATTTGGAATAATTGTACAAGAAATATTATGTGTAAAAAATGATATTATGTTAAAATGAGTGCAAATGTTCGGTATATAAAACCGCATAATTTGCAAACATTGATTAACGTGTTTGAAGAAGTTAAAGTTGGGTTGCAGCAAATTTCCACGTGTGAATTGCCTACATTCAATATAGGAGTGAATGGGTTCCAAGTCCAACGTATCGGAGACCAGGTCCTGTTTACATATACTACATCCTTGTAATTTTCACAACATGTTGCGGGCCAAATATCTTGATATGTACATATTTATATTGTCCACCAGAAAACTGGGGTTGTTTATAAATATGAACTCATCAGAGACATTAGGGACACTATCTCAGTAGGCGTTGGAACTTTAATCGTTATTTAGTTTTGTACAGAATTTAGTACCCCTCTACAACCATCTTCCTCACAATTTGCAAATGAAGAATGGCGAGTCATAAGATTATTAATAATCAAAGCTTTATAGGAAGCTCTGAAGGCAGCAGGTGTTGGATTTATATTCCGAGCATCATGACTTGGGACCACCAAAAAAAATTTCAACGGGGTCCTGATTGAAATTTCTCGGACAAAGATATTTAATTCCCTTAGCGTGTAATTTGTTCCAGATGCTTTGCATACTTTTTAATGTGGTTATCCAATTTGCAATGCAGGGTGGAACATATTCGCATTGTGGTCTAATAATTATAATCGTCGTCAAAACTTGAATTGCTTCGGAATAAAATTCAACATGCTGGCTTTCTTGGGTTATGGCACATCGTAAAAGTTTATCACCACTTACTGTTGAACCATTTACACTGTCAAATAGTTTGTCCAAAACTAACAGAAACTCCAACGTACCAAGCATTATCTCTGTCTCATATCCCTGCTTATCTAAAAAAAATATGAAAATTCCTTTAATGTCGTATGAAAAAAATAATTCACTTACCAAGTGTAGAAAAAAAAAGTATCATGGCGGATGTTCTCGCCGAAAAGACCAGGGCTGCCAGGTTGCAGGCTCTAATGCTGCAATGTCGTCTTATCATTGTGCTTTACTTGATCTGTATTTATCTGTACAGATTTTGGCGCCATCTATTTTGTATAGGTCCGTACCCACACGAAATCAGGTCAATTTAAATCGTATAGAGTGCGCATGGTATGATCTGTCTGTATGCTACCGGCCGTTATTCACAAAGAATGGAAATTATGATGATTGTGGATCACTGGATTATTCAGCACATATAATGTGTCAATAATGGCAAACAGAGTTCTTAAAAAAATTACAGCGACTCTGTAAGCGACTACAGATTTTGGCGCCATCTAGTTTGTATTCCTCCGTACCCACACGAAACCTGGTCAATTTAAATCATAGATAACCCCCTTATAGGTAGGCCACTCACAGTGCAAAAAAATTCAGACTTAGTTGTTGGCCACGCTCCGCGAACGGCGCTGATCACAGAACGATTTTTGGCGGGAGCTTTAAACGGAATAGAAATTCAAAATTTGAAATTATAACTCTATTCAAAAACAATTTCAAAATTTATTGTGTTCACAGTACAAAGTTTAGAGAATCAACTTGGTTACACATAAATAATATGCAATCATAAATATGTACTGCAAATACAATAAATATTAAAACTGTTCTTGAATCTTCACATAGAAAATAAAATGCAATACGTATATGAGTAAGATCAATTTTATTAAGGACTGTTTTCAATTCTGAACATTAGTAAAGTTAATGTTTACAAAGATTAGTTCATACATTTGTAAAAATGTCGATATTTATTATAGTAAAATAACTGAGATTAATAATTATAACAAAATCTGACAATCACAAACAAATTTCAGTTATAATTTGTATTTTACAAAAATTGACCGACTATCGCGAACTAAACCTTAAAAGCTATATTTAATACATACCATCTTCTAATGTATAATTTAGTTATTAACATAGGTGCAACGTTAGAGCATCTATTTATTAGACAAACGCATTATTTGCCTCTAAAATGTATTTATAGTTCACATCCCTATTAATTATTGGTAATACCTTTGATACTGATATTACAGAAATACAAGCCGTACTTTTGTAAATTACCTACATACTACATAAATATGTGCAATGTTAGCGTCCAAATAATTACTAAAATATTAGTAATATTACAATTAACAATAGTACATACTTTAATGTTTAAAATCAAATATGCACAATTATATTAGGTCAATTTTAGTAAGTAATAATACTAACAATACACAAAATACACATATTACATGAGGCATTTTCGGAATAGTAACAATGTTACTACACTTAAGTGCATTACCAAGTAAAACACGGTTAAGTTTAAAAGATTAAAATTATTAGATACCTAATGTCACATTATTATAGGCTAGGGTATATGGTCAAGTCAATCAATTTAAACATCTTACTTTGTTTGTAGTGGGGTGTTTTCCTTGGTGGACCGTATTCCTTGGTGGACTCTTCGGTAGGTGAAACTGTGGAAAAAGAAATTTTAAGTAAATAGGTGAACGGTTTTATTTTCAATTTCGTACCTTTTCTTTTGCAAATTACTGGTGCAAAGCTAGGGGAACTATTACTGGTTGATGCTATAATTTCTTGCTGGATGGAACCGTCAACTAGAATATTTTACTTAGGTATTTATTTGGTCACATACATACAAAACAACAGCTACAAAGCACACTCAGCAAATGTCAATTTGTTAACACCAGCAGCAGGGTAAGAGATAAGGGGTAGATTATAACTAATAACTCTTACCTTATCGTATCCACTTCATACTTACCGTGGCGTCTACGACTGTCTGCGAAGAGCATGTTCAAGGGTTATAAGTTGTTCCACATTTTTAGTAGGACGGAAATGTGCCGATTTTAAAATAATTCGTTAAACGTCAAATAAATCAAATAAATTCGTCATGCAACAGCCGGTAAAGCCATTAGCGAGCACTGCTGCCGATAAATAATTGTAGAACACTGCCAAATGCTGCCGATGCTAGCGACAAAGACGGAAAGTGGGTATCAACTCATCTCAAAATCCCAATATACAGGGAGTGCGTAAAGCCTGATTTAAATCGTATAGAGTGCGCAGGGTATGGTGCACGTATGGTGGCACCACTGTGACAACCGTTCACCTGCAGTAACCTTAAACATATTTAACCTAAAATTTTAAAACCCAAGAGATAGTTGAATGTTTTTTAGCGAAAAATGGATAGAATGGTAATATTATGCATAATTATACGTAACAGTTTATGTATTGCATACACGTTTTAGGACACACGATCAGAAGCTCCGCTGAAACCATTAGGTAGAGAATCATACAGGCGTAATGCAGACAATGATAGTAGAAATTCTATCGACAGTGACCTCTTAGACTCGGACATGGATGATGATAGTAGCACTAGCCAAGAACAACCCGGTAGAATGAATGACATGGATGCAATTGATGAAAGTGAAATTATCACAGTATATAATGGTGAAGATCATCTTGTACGCAATAAAGAACGTTTGCAGAATTTAACAGTATGTGCGAATAATGATAAATTTAATCAGGAGAAGTCTATTGGAGATAATAAAACAAGATTGCAAAAGAAGAACAAAATGAATCGTGCGTTTATAAATGAATATGAAATTGAAAATGATATTACATCACTAAATGAGGGCATAAAGCGTAGAATGCCTTTTAATGAACATGAGAAGCCTGTTGAAAATTACACCACAAGTACACAAAATAAGGGAGACCAATCTGTTGATAACAATTCACAGTGTCACTTTTGTACCACCAAACTTGTGCCACTTTTCCTTACATTACTCATAATAATTGTTTGTGCATACTTTTACTTAAGCCCAGACAGAATAGGTGCATGTGCAAATTGTGACTCCCAACTAGACTCTTCTCCAAACCAACACATTTGGTTGTACTTAAATGTTGGCATATCCGAGGTTAAGCAATTCAATAAACCCTCTGTGTTCCTCTACCTTTATAATAAGCTCCCTGAGCAATACGTGGACGAATTCATACACAATGTGTCACTTTTCGCAAGTTGCAAGCTGAACGACCACCATGAGGAGCCAATCGAGTTGACCAACAAAGAGCTGGACAGCTCGAAAGCGCACAGCGATTACGGCTACATCATCCATAAATACAAGAGCGAGCTGGAAGCCAGGAAGGTGATGATAGTCAAGCACTTGGAGCGCGTCCCAGGTATCGTGGCGCAGGCATTCCACACGTTCTGCGACGAGTACACCCCTCTAGTGTCCAAGTCACTGTTCGTGTTTACCATGGAGGTGGACAGTCTGGTGGAAGTGACAAGGCATGATTCTGGCTTGGTGGAGAACACATTACGCAGTAAATGGTCAGAATTGGACGAGGATATTTTCGCCCCACTTTTCACACGTATCTCCCACAGTATTTTAAGGATTAAGTGATATATACAGTACGTGATATATTTGAGATATTTTATTAAATCTGATGTTATTTACAATACAATATATATGATTCTAATTTATTGTGTTGATGTAAGCTAAGCCGACCTGTCGAAGCTCCTTGTCTTGTCGTAGGAAGTCTTCAATTAAATATTTTCTCATCTTCTCCCGCCTTGCTTCAATGGATTTACAGTGCAAGTGAAACAATTCACTCCGCATAGCAACTAATAAAGGATTTATACCGATGTGCACCTTTGGATTTCTCTCGATGTTTTCGACATTGATGGCCATAATTGCGTCATTGCTTTAAAATGATTAAAAATGTAAGCTATGTATGAGGAGATTTGCGCCAACTTACAGGCTCAATACCGTTTTATCAATCCTATTAATTCCAGACATCGTAAGGAAATACCCGGTTTAAAAATTTAGGCGACACACACAATAACAATTTTTAATAAAACTGACATATGGTCCATTTTTGTTTTAGAGATCCACCACCTCTGTTTATATTGGTCAAAACAATAATTACAAAAACACTACATATTGAACAGTAACCTCGTTCTGGAGAAACACTAATGACGCTGACACAGTTGCCACTAAACTTTCGGGAGAAATTGGGACATTAGTGGATCTTTAAAACAAAACCAAGGTGTCCCAAATTGAGTAGGCTACCATGGGTATCTTTCTTATTTTCAAAGCTAAAGATTTGGTTAAATAGGCAATGTTGTGCAGTTTAGTATGCTGGTTCAGATTATGTTGAAAAATGTTCAAAAGTTTGAGCAGTTTAGAAATTATTCTACAAAAACAAAAAATCGTGATTATCATATATGTAATACGAGTGGAATCATGACTATCGATAATCGCATGAGTTGGAACCCGAAACATGTTATCAAATATTAATTCCACAAGTCTGAAAGACAGTTGAGAGCATAGCACACCAGATGTGTAGAGGACCAAGTGTGATTATCACTTATTAGTCAATTCGAGTTCTGATTATTAGCTATTAGGCGGTCGCTAGGATAGGGAAGAAAAGCATTAGGAGTGATATAATCTAAATAATCCGATATTTCCATAATTATTAAAGTACAGAAAAAATTCAAAGTTGCAAATGAAATATACTTGGTTTGATCACACAAACTTAAGAATCAAGTCAAAACAAAAGTCAAGATGGCAGTTTCAGAGATACAAATAGCAACTTTCTTATTTTAAATGGCAGTCATATTTGATTTTTATGTGCCTAAATACATTTTCTTTTCCTCTTATCAACAATGTATAATAACCTATATCAAATTGACAATTAAGGAAATATTAATTGTTCCAATTTTAATTTTAAATTATTTTTAAAACAAATGTAAATAAAATTTAAAAACGTAATACAACTAAGTAGTCAAACACAATTGACAGCGTTAAATGTTCACAAATCTAAACATTTCAACTCGGAAAATATAAAATCAAGTTACGTATCTAAATCTAGAGCATCAATAATTTTAAAAAGAACAACTTTCAGCCTTATAAATTGCACATTTCTCAGACTTTACAACAAGATGATAACATCCGTAGAGGCAAAAAAGGTGTTAATCGCTACACATTGCAATAAGTAAATGGCAATGCTGTTAAACGCTGTCAATTGTGTTTGGCCAATAACGGTCAGCAATTTTTCTAATTTATTGTTATTTTACTACTTAGATGTATTACGTTTTTTAACTATTTTTACATTTGTTTTAAAAATAATTTAAAAAATTAAAATTGGAAGAATTAATATTTACTATATATTTCATTTTGACATAGGTTGTTATACATCGTTGAAAAGAGGAAAAAAAGCATATTAAGACGCATAAAAATCAAATCTGGCGGCCATTTAAAATAAGAAAGATCGAATCAAGTAACTTTCATTTGACACTTTTTTCCGCATCTTTAATTTTTCTGATTTTTTGTTATTTTTAGAATAATTTCTAAACTGATTATAATCTGAACCAACATACAAAACTGCACAACATTGCCCATTTAACCAGATTTCTAGTCGAAAGTAAGAAAAGTACCCATGGTAGCCTACTTGATTAGGGACACCCTTTATATGAACAGGGGTAAGTTTTTATGAAAAATCGTTGACTCTAATAGCCAAAATTTGCAAGCATTTTTCATATTATTTTCTGCATGGATAATGTTTAAGAGATCTTGGGGCCGATGGATACAACTTAAAGAGGACTATGTTTTTTATATTTGGTCTGGAGTGAAACATATTATTTTACTGGATACTTGTCTGGAGTTACTTTATGATATGAATAATCATCAGGCTATGGAAATTTAGTTACTATGCAGAACCGAAACATTTTTGATATAATAATTTTAATACGAATATTTGAAGTTGTACAATTTTAAATGAAACCCTTTTTAATCCTTCAAATATATTTTATTTATATACTTGAAGAATATTACTTCTATTAAATAAATACAACTCACGAAGAATTATCTACAAGATAAGTATATTACACCCCCCTCAATAACCGACACTGGCAAAACAAAACGTGTTAGCATTTGCACATACTTGTACCTATTTTAACAGTTTAATAGTAATTTTCAACCATTGTAGCTCACTATGCATTACACGTTGGTGGGATCAATTAGAAAGTAATTATGTAATCGTTTATTTTATGGTACAAACTATGAACAGAAAGAACATAATCTATAAGCTAAATTTTACACTGTATACAATGGCCGTGTCGCGAATTTGAAAAGCAACTACATACTTTTGAAACAAGTAACAACTAACTTTAACCGATTCTAGTCTGTCTTAGCAAATTAAAACATGTATATTACAATTTACACAAATAAACATCTTTTTTTTACAAAATATATTAATTCTAATAGTATACTAGTATAAAATTTGCTTACAAGGTATATATCTCTATTCCAAAGAGAGAGAAACAGATCCAGAAAATAATTTCACGGCATCATGTAATCAACTATACAGACAGCATATAAAACCATTGAATGGATCCTGCAAGGATAGAATAGTGACTAAAATGTATCAACACTTAAATATGTGACCGAGCTTGAAATGTACAAGTTCCCATTATTATTCAATGCCGGGGGCAAGTCACGAAAATTAAAATCTATTACTTTAAGCGTAGAGCATCGCGTTATTTCCCATCCCGCCTCCGCAAGCCAACCCCCATAATTTTAGCAACTTGCCGGATGCTCGATGCGGCACTTAGAACTGAAAACCGCCCATTGGTACCGACTGGTCTGCACTGAAGTTGTACTGCTGCTGCTCAGCATTCACTGAAGGGGCCACCCTACCATCCTCACCCTCCACTCCAAAGAAGTGCTCGATTATGTCATATGCTTTTTGATAAATCTCCATATTCTCGTGCGCTTGCAAAAACTCAATTTTATCCAGACCTAAAACGACATGATAATTATAATTGTTATTTGCAATCAATTCCTAGTTCATTTTAGAGAATGTGTTCCGTACCGTAGCATTCCTCAACCAACACGGCGTATTTGTTAATCCCTCCTTGGTTTTTAGCATCTTGGTCACCTAACCTAAGTATATTTTCTAGCCCGTTCAGTGCCACTTGGACGATCTTGATGTCCATCACGGTGAGCAGCTCGCATAAAGGTTTGATGCAACCTTCGTCCACCAGGTATCTGATCTGGTCAGGTGTGCCCCCACTTGTTGCATTGGTAATGGCCCAGGCCGCTTCTTTTCTAGTCTTAAACTCGGCCTTTGTCATCAACTCAATCAGAATAGGAAATATATTTGAATCCTGCACTGCCTACAAAACCAATGCACACATAACCTCAAAGCTAACATTATCGAGGGATTATTAATACTTGTATCTGCTGCCTGTTTCCGGCAGTTATGTTACTCAAGGTCCAGCACGCTTCCTTCTTCACAGTTTCTTTGTGAGAGCTTAACAAGTGGTGCAAACATGGCAATGCTCCGCAATTCAAGATAACTTGTGTCTGTATGTCATCGCCAGTCACTATATTGCCTACGGCACGAAGTGCTGCCGATACCACATTCGCCTGCTGGTGCATCAGCAGCTCGACCAACCTTCTACACACGCCAGCGTCTATTACAGCCTAAAATCAATAATAGCATATTACAACATGTGTGAACACTCCTAAAATAACCGATACAGGTCATATTTCTAAAAAAACAAAAAAAAATTAGCTTCAATTATGATAAGACAAATAACTAAATTTATTTGTATTTTTATGAAGACATATGGGTAAAACGGCCCATACAGTATGCAATCCGTTGTACGATAAGTTGTACTGCAGTTCTGCAGAAACAATCAGTGTAACGACTTGGTAGGTGTTTTATCCACAACTGACAATTGCAACGAGCCATCGTGAAATACCCATCAACGTGTGATGTGTATGGGCCGTTTCATTCCACATTGAATCGATCACTCATAACACATGATGTCACGGATTTAAAAAAAAATGTTGACCTAATGTCAACGGATTTTTATAAAAATGTTGCACTGATGACCTAAAAAGTGTACTTTCATTTATGATTTTCCTCGATTCCCTTAAATTGTAGATTAAGGGTTGAATGAATATATCGAATGACTGCTCGCGTGACACAAGTCATAGTGTATTTCATTACGAGTCTGGAAATAAACTCGCAGCTCCGGAACAACAATGACGTTGTTGACTTGACAAAATCATTTTTTTTCAGGGAAGACGAAAAACCATTGTTAATGATTGAGTATTAAAGTACCGAATACATTTTATTGATAATCATTTAATTGCAAATATTATTCATTAAAATTACTACCAATCGAACGTATTCACTTCTTTAAAACTTAGTAATTAACAATCGTTTTTGTCTTCGCTGATAAAAATCATTTTGTTTACGCGTAAAATGTGTAAATATTGTACAAGCATACAAGATGTATGCTATTTCATTGAATTATCTGAAATTTCAAAATGTCTTATTTTCACACCTGAATATGTAAACATTATATTTCTCAATTTTTGTCAATAGATGAATATTTTAATATTAATTTAAAATTACTATTCAATTCGCTAGGTACTATTCACTTTAATTTTACTAGGTATATAAAAATAAACGAACGGTCAGTTTGGTGCAGTTAAAGTGCACACTGTCGCTATCTGGGGCCTGTAACACAAACTCTACACTTGTTACAAGTCTACAAGCTACAGGTAATTCGCCTGTAGCTACAAGTTGTAATAAATTCTGTAACACAACAAAACTTCCTACAAGTGTACGAACATGCGTTTTTTGCTCAACTTGTAGCTACAAGTCCCTTGACTTGTAATCAGTGGTTACAAGTCGCACGGCTCTCGGATTTAAGCCGCTGTAGGATAAAATAAATAATCAATCGTAGCTTTAAAAAGTATGTCGATTATGGTCGTGTGTATTGCATAAAAGAGGAAATTGGGGAGGAAAGTGTAAGGGATTACCATATCTATAATTTATATAACGTATTGATGAAATATAAAATGACGAAAATTGATTGATATTAATTTATATTTTAGGATTAATTTTAAAACAATTATCGATTCATGTAAAAAAGTTCCAAGTGCATATTATGGGAATGCGACGCGAACACAAATAACACAAATAAAGGTGGCCTAAATCTCTAGGTAAACTCTGCAGCGGACAAAACATTGAAATTGGTTCTTTCCCGAAAACGATATTCAATAGGATCATCCTCAATATCGGTTTCAGAGTCACTTGACTACAAATTGACAACAAGCCGACAGACGTGTTTGCTTGTTTACTTTCTTAAAGTCAATGTATTACTAACTAGGCAGGTTTCAAGATATGTACAGAATACCCTACAACTGTAGTAAATTTCGTAACACAATGCTAGAAGTGTAAATATTGTGTTACAGAAAGCCTCTACAAGTGTAGGAAACTTACTGTCGCTACAAGTACGGCACTTGTACCTACAACTTGTATCTACATAGTTTGTGTTACGGAATAATTACAAGTGTAGATTTTTTTATCTACACTTGTTGAACTTGTAGTGTTTGTGTTACAGGCCCCTGAGCTTACTTTTGTGCCTAATTAGGTTATTAAGCTAAAATAACTGACGTCGAGACAAGTACAGAACATTATTAAACAATTTAAGTAACAAATTTTATGGTTTTATAATACCCTTAAGGTGCATCCACATATGTTCAAAATGTTTGTGTATGTTCTGGACTGGTGTGGACGTCTTGAATACAAGAAAAGTGTTTGCAGAGCAGTTAATTAAGACACATCAATAAATACCCTAATTTATCTATTAAATTCTGCAGGAATTCTTATTTTGAATATGAGTGATGCCTGTGAAACGCAAATGATGTGTCTATTGAAATGTGAAGGAACTAACAACGTTTGCTATTTATGTTGTTTACAATAACTTGAAACATGTCGGCCAAAAATTGGAATTAAATCGTGAACATTTTCAGGTGATTATATTTTACAACTTTCGATGTGGATTAACTTAAGGCCAGTGCATCGATGAACTTATTTCAACTTTTGGCGAGAAAGCACCATCAAGTACCAGTGTTTATCGATGGTTTACCGAATTCAATCGTGGCCGTAGGTCAAATTTCATGAAGGCCGTCCAAAATCAGTTCATCAGATTGTTGTTCCGGAAACCATTGGCGCTGTGCATGAACTGATACTGCTACTAAGTCAATCTATGTGACTTATCGTGAGATTAAGGCATGCTTGGATAGCGTTGTGCCGACTCGAGAAATCCTATGACTTGAGAACTTGTAAGTCGTAAATATTACAACTCAAATGATTATTCGAGTTGGCCAACTCGAGTCGGGCGAGAGGCGAGAAACGAACAGCGGTCACTGTTCGTTTCTGATGTCTGTGCAAAATACCACTTACGAGCAGTGGACGAAACATAGATAGATGTACGGTCGTGGCCATAAAGGTTTTTTGCCAAGTGTGAATTTGGTTTAGCTGAAGATGTCAAAAAATTATGCAACTTGCCTTATAGACCATCCATTTTCATTTTATCTATTATTCTTGATATATTAAAAGCACAAGCTTGAGGGGCCATTCCAAAATGTGGCTTTTTATTAAGCAACATGTAGGTATTTATGTCACAATGACAATGACATGTTACTTGATTTTTCTTTGCAGAGACGAATGACTTGATTACACAGCTTAAGAAACTTGTCCCACTTTTTTTGGTCGTGATCGTACATATAAGTTTGGCGAAAAGATAGACATTGTTTCGCAACGATCCGTTTATAATTTATAGAAAAGAAAAAGACAACATACTCACTGACAGTTTTGTTGTTATTTCCGAATTACTACACCATGACAACATTTCAGTGCATCTATTCCCAATCGGATGATTGTACACGCGCCTTCGACTCATGTATAAAATTCATCCTCGTGAATTATAGCCCACATTATGTGATTGTTAAATAATACACTATTGTCCAATTCGTATTATTAAAATGCTCATTATGTATATTGAATATCATCGTTAAAACTACACTTTAATCGAATGGGTGAATAAAATGTTTACATTTTCACTTTATTCACTGTAACCATTGACAACGTGAATAATGTAAAAAAAAGAAGGTAAATTCACACCAGCCTTGAAATTTTCGTTGTCACCTGACAATGTGACACTTCAAGCAGATTGAATTGAAGTCTGATAACGAATTGGAAAAAATCTTGTATGATACATGCGAATAAAGCAATTTTATCCACTCGAAAACATTATCGCACTCGCCTTCGCCTCTTGTGCTAAACAGTTTTTTCGTGGATAAAATTCGACTTTATTCACTTATACCATAAATAGCAATTGTTTCCACCTGATCACTTGGAGAGAGCAACAGTGAGTGCTTTACCAGCAACAACGACTGGTAATTTATTTTTATTTGCCTTGTAAAATTAAAGTGCCCATTACTTTTTAAACTTTATTAATTAGAAGAAAATCTAAAGAACTTTATTAACTAGAAGAAAGTCTAAAGAATTGAATAGTGCAGTAGAGGGTCGATAAACCGAACTGAGTGGGACCGAAGGTGGTTCGGATTACCACCAGAACTGCATAACAGAAAACAAAAGTATTTCTGTAAACAAAAAACTAAAATTCAAATTCTTAATCACCTATTCTGCGGTCCTTTAAATGTTTAGCAGCTCGCTACTAACTTCGATTTAATAGCGGAATTGTACAAGTGACCCTACCCGCCTATGAGGTTTAAGCTGAAAATGACCGAAATTTTAGGGGTTACAGGAGATATGCAGGATAATTGCAAAGTTTGGGAACTTTACATTAGAGGGTTTCGCAGAAGGACTGTTCCCTTTAACGATTTAAGTAACGTAGAATTTAGATGACAAAGGATGCAGTTTCCTACATTATACATTTGATTCGGGTTGACTGAGCAGAAATTAACCCCCGAGCTGAAGGTTTTAATTCATAGATTTGAAATACACCCTCGATATACGACCAAGATACGTTCCTAGAAAGTGCGATCCGTACAACAAAAAATTAACGACAAATAATGTAGTTTTTGCTTGAAAGGTATATTTAAATATACATAATTTTACACATCAGTCTGACGATGAATTACCCGTAGATGAGAGTAAACAAGGATTGTTTGGAGTTTTTGGACGTATATCGAAAAATTGTAGGGCATAAATAAAAACATAGGTTGGGCATAATTAGACAAGGCCATTATAGCGAAAAACCGTATGGGTTATGGGTGTTGATTCCTTACGTGACCCAACGCTTTGGCAATACTTTACCATGTACATTTTAAATTATCGTATTAAAGAAATTATGGATAGAGATTATCGTTTAAAGAATCTATGAATCAGCCTTTAGCTGCATCTGGCATTCGAAAAGATAAAAAAGGGTATAAAAGAGGCTGGCCTGGGAAAAACTTATCATTAAGTTTATAAAAGACAATAAATTCGGGGAAATTTCTGTATGCAACCGCATATACAAATCTGTACAAAACGTGCCATTACTTGGCAAATTGACGTAATCTGCAGTGTTGCCAGACATATTTTCTACATGGGGTGCTTTTAGCTAGAAGCAGGGAAAATGAAGGCGCAGAATTGGTATACTAATACCTCCTCTACTTATGTTAAGAGCGCTTTTCGTTAAAAGTTCTTAACAGCAGAGTTAGTAACGGACCGGACAATAGGGGCCAATATGTTTACATTTTCAGGTGTGAAAATAAGACATTTGAAAATTTCTGATAATGAACTTAAATAGCTCGCTCTTTTGTGTACAAAATTCAAACCTGAAAATCTTTCCCTTAATCTAGAATTTAAGGGAATTGAGCAAAATTATGAAATGTATGAAAGTATACTTTTTTGGTCATCACTCACATGTTTTGAGTGATCGATTTGACGTGGAATTACCCATATGTTTAATATTGATAGAAAAGTTGTAAATTGCTACGAAATCCAAAGAACTTTTAATATTATTCAAGATTATAAAAACACATCATCGACTCAGAATTATTTTTAATCAAGTCCTAAAATATTAAATGTGTAGTATTTGAATGTGGTACAAAATAATTCTATAGAATAGTGCACTTGGTTTAATGTAATTCTTCAGTTTAGCCAATAATGAGTTCTATTAGGTTGTTCTACCAGTTAGACATGGTGCATTTTAATGCATAAAGTGTTTTGAAGAAGTCACATGGTGCATTTTAATGCATAAAGTGTTTTGAAGAAGTCTACGACATGTATACCAGTTCTAATTTAAATGTGGTACAGAATAGAAAACATTGTATATTAATAAAAGTCTCAAAGGGTTATTAAAAACCTTCGTTTTGCACCCCAAGGAAAAGAAAAAATACCTGAATTTTGTCATTAGGTCCATCGGAGAGGTAACTGAGAGCCCAACAAGCGTCGGACAATACGTCAGCATCAGTATGGAACAGGAGACGTGAAAGCACAGGCAGTGCAGGGCTAACCTTTTGGAATTCCGGGGGTGGGTTTTTACCCCTACACAGATTAGAAAGAGCCCACACGGCATTCCTTGTCAAAGTCAATCGATTATATTTACCTAGTAACCTGAAACCCACCAGTAAGTTAAAAACAATGAGCAGTTACCTCCAACATACTGCAACAGAGGCACGAGAATGCCCGAATCAAGCACGTGATCACGGCACTCTGGCGAATCACCGGCTATATTGCCCAGGGCCCACACAGCCTGCTCCTTTACATCCTCAAATTCACTGCCCAGCAAAGCAATAAATATAGGCACAGCACCCGCTTCAATCACCATTCGTGTTTGGTGGGACGTCCCCGACGCCACATTTGTCAACGCCCATGCAGCCTCAAACTGTAACAACAAAAGCGGCTCAGCAATAATTCTCCTAGTCTGCCCACAAGTCTTTACCTGCAACGTTGAGTTGTTTCCATTCTGAAGGAAGTCCACGAAACGTGGCACTATGCCCGTCTGGATCACCTCGTCAATGGGTGGGTTTGGCTCCCTGCTAAGCAGCTTCCTGAATTTTTGTGTTGCGTTCAGCTGGTCCTGCACCTCCGGGCTGAACAGGTCTTGCACCATCTGTTGTGTGATGATGAGCGTCGTCGGAGACATCATGTCCCCCTCGATCTAATAAAATAAAAACAATAATTAATCAACTTTGAAGCAGTGTTCATATGGGCTGTTCGCATTTCAAAGGCCCTCCTCCACCTGTTGATTTATGTTGGCAAAGCAATAAATATCCCTAGATTTCAGTTATAAGTAACTCAAGACGATCCAGGTTGGTACAACTAAAACAATTTATAAGTCAAATTGACGAATGAAATGTAGTTGTTAAAAAATTTCAATTATTGCCATTGCACGAAAGGAAAAAAGCTTGCTTAACAAAAACTTAAAAATTGCTTTACTGATTTTTTTCTCAGTTTAATATTAAAGTTTCCGTTTGTTCTGGCAGCTCGCACCCTGCCATGCATACTGGTGGGGGAAAAGCCTACAGGCATGCATAAAATGATTATGATTTTCAAAACTGATTATTTATTACTTTTATGTACTTTTTGTTTATTGTCACTTTTTGACAACATGTAATTAAAAACAAAAACAAGGGTATACCAACGATTGCTGTGAGTATCGTGCTTGAGTGCGCATTGATTTTCCACCACAATTTGCTGACATTTTGGAAATAAAATTTAAATTAAAAAGACGCCAAGTTATGCCCCTGGTACGTATTCTGATGCGATCAAGCATGTGCCATGTCATACAAGATTTCGTCAACTGTGCAACCCATACTCCACGGCATGTTACAATATTTGTGATGTACCTTTGAATAGGTTGGCTATTAAAGTACTCTAATGACTGTGGTAACACGTTTACTACCAACACAAATAGTAAAAAGCTTTTCTCTTGCTATAAAAACAATTTGGCAGCTGAACAATTGAGCGCCTGTGACTACGGGTTTGTTTGTAGAGTTACGAAATACACTATGCTGTGCACTACTTCCATTAACTCAAACTAACTTCGTTCCACACTCAGTAACATACCTGGAGGGGATCATTGTCATCTGGAAGTAGGGCAATATTGACATTTCTTCTCTTGTTTAGGTGCTGTTCCCGTTTCTGTTTTCGTAGCTGCAAGCCTTCTTCTTCCCGCCTACGCCTCAGTTCTGCGGAGTCTAGAGTGGGGTTTTTGTAGCGGTGCTTGTGTGCTGAGCCCGACATCTGAAATCACAAATTACATATCACCCATAGCAACGGAAGCGGTCTTCACCAAATAAATCATACAATTCTTTAATGTACTTCAATGTATTCAACTGCAAAACATTACGTCTCTAAAGTACCGATGATCAAGAATTAAAAGGCATTCTGGCCAGTGTAGAACAATATTTAAATCTAAAATGACATCCGCTAGTTAATAACAAACGAATACCGGGTAGTTGTAGGAGCCGAGCAACAATTGGTATGAAAATAACAACTATGACGAGCATCAAACGGTATTTGGCTGTTTGACAAGGTCGTCCCATGCAGAATGTCTGAAAATGAAGGCCTAGTGATGCTTAGGGGCTTCCCAATTTGAATGAGGTATCATGCGACACAGCAGACATGAAAATGCGCGTCAACCATGAAATTTAAGCATTTGTTTAATTAACTGTTAATGATAAAATTAAATTAACCTCAGAAATATTACTGCATGCTGTGGAAGAACTAAGGGGGCGAAATTGGGGCCAAATAAATCGATTGATTGTAGCAACATCTAATAAACGGAACAACAACCGTTCATTCGTTACGAACGCTCAATATTTGCGCCGACGAACGGATATTTTCATGAAAAATCGCAATGACAACGTCAACCTCCTGCACATGTACTGCCGACGAAAATCCGGCTGTAAGGCTGACATCCAAAAGGGGATCGTGCGGCTGCACTGTTTACGGGCACTCACCTTTGATTGTATTACTAATTAGAACTCCAAGTCGATTAAAATCCTAATAATTTTACCAAACCATTTCCTATTATAGTGTCTGAAGTCAACTAGTCTGGCACCGTTCAGTGGCGCCACCACACAATAAAAAAATAACCCTACAAATTAGGATCGTCGAATGCAGATAACTTCTCGCCGTTCTAATTTAGTTTAGAAATTAAAAACTCTAAAGTCTGACGTCTGTGGAGTTGGCAACCAACTTTGCATGTCGAAAAATAGACCAGAAAAGTTTGACGTTACTTATGTTGGAAAAGACTTTGTCCAACACAGACAGCTGTTACTCTGAAAACATGGGTTGACCACAAACGTAGCAAAAGTTGTAGTACGTCAAGTATTTTTTTTTTGGGCTATTAGTTATTGAAAGGGTATGGTTAATTGTGCAATTACAGACACAGGATGTCCGCGACTTGACAGACTTAAGCATGAGCACAGTATAACTACTACCCTGTTGTGAAACTTCGTATACTTGCATGTAAAAACCGATAAGCATGTAAAACCGTTGCAAAACTGTTTCTTTGGTTAGTTCTTATTTCTGCCGCTGCTGAAAACAAATGCTAAGGTGGCGCACACCGATTATATATTTACAGATAGGCCAGTCTGTAAAAAACATTTGTCGCGTTTGCGCTCTCTATGATTTGCAGGTCCGTACCATTTTCTTAACAAAAGAACACACGAGATGGCGCCACTATAGCTTAATGTAGCCATAATATACGAGATGGCGCTATATCGTTAAAAAAAGCGGGATTTATAAATAAATATACAGGGTGTAACAGAAATACGTGTGTTAATTTTAAACGTAGGTAGAACTCGTTAAATAAAACATTTTTTCTATATATTTTTTTTTCAAAAACCAACGTTAAACTGATTTAAAATATGTTACAGTTTTTCTACTAACACGCGTACCCGCCTATGGTTAAAGGTGTGTAGCGATAAAATCTTTTGTTGTGATGGCAACGGTGTCATAAAGGTAATAAAGATCATTGCCTGTTAGGCAAAACACGTTCAGGATATTGTGCACTGTACAATCTACGGGTTTCTGCGGCATTTCCAAAAGCTTGGCTACCAACACAATATCTGTTAATTCTTGATTAGAAAAATTTGGCATTTTGAAATAAACTTCACTTGACAATTATAGTGACAGTACCTGAGAACGGCTCGTTCGATCAAAATTAGGGGGTAAAAAAATATTAAACAAATCTGCAAAATTTGAAGAAAAAAAACATTAAAAAAATGTTTTATATAACGAGTTCTACCAATGTTTAAAATTAACACACGTATTTCTGTTACACCCTGTATATATGTAATTATTATATAGCGGGATATTTTGTCAATTAATTTAATAAGCTAAGTTGTATTGGAGCTATAGATTTATTTGATAGTGGTTTTTAAGGTTGCGATTTTGTGAACAAAGAATGACCTATAGTAAAGGACAGACGAATATTGTCGAGGAAGTGGCGCTCTCTGGCGATAACTAGTATATACATACATATAAATTTCGTGCGTACATCTGCGCTAGGCGCGTTATACATATATTCTATCACCAAGGTCATGAAAAAAAAACAGCCAGCCACCAGTGGCTGACTCACTCACGCACTCACTCGTACTCTGTAAACATTTGTCGGTGTCGGCCAAACTGGACTGGAATGGAAATTGAACGAAATGCGGAATCAGGCACATGCCTATTTTGTTTAAACCTACAATATATATTTACTTTTAGAATTTGTTACACCTACATAGAAACTCTTTTGTTCAGAATGTTTAATTTTATAAGATTAAAGTATGAACATTAAATTTCTACTTCTGGTTTACGAAATAATTGGAATTTTTATTTATTATGTATCAGTTTATATACGAATTAACATTTATGTATTCAGGTTAATAAATAAAAGGTAGTCTGAGAATTACTTCTAATTTTCGAAATATTGCACAAAATTTGCGTGAAAAGTAATTTAACAATTCTAATTTACTTTGTCCTACCACTATCTGTATATTATTTGATTATAAATATCCAATTTCAAGGTGTCTTACATACGCAATAACGACTCTACTACTCTATTATGAGAAGAAAAAAGAAAACATTTGTTTTCACCATGGCCCCCACATTCTAGTCGGGACCCCAGGCCGGGATCTGTGACGAGCCCCCTTTCCTTTAGTGCTAATGGTAGCTTGAACCCCGTAGACATAGAAGTATCAAATATTATCATGAAGTATATTTTGTAGCCTTATCGTACTCGTAACCCGGAATCGATTTTTTAAATATTTTTTTGAGATTTACAAAAAATTAAAAACAGTACTACCAACCGAGCAAAATCTAATTCAAAATTGAAATTTTCAATTTTCAAAATCGATTTTTGCCGAAAGTACACAACTTTTACAACAAATTAACCCAAGGGGTATTTCGACCATATGAGTTTCAACCCCCTACCTCCACCCACGACTAAAATTTATTGCCAATAAGACCAACTATCGGTCTTTCGTTTGCGGCAAACCGGAAGTTCGGGGGGGGGGGGGCGCCCTCCACAGCCGTAGCAAATATTCCCGTTCAAACTGGTCTGCAGGGGGGAAAATTGCGAATCTAATTGGGAATTGGGTTTGGTACAAGCCTAAAGGGTCGCGCACTTGTGATTAAAATTACGTCCCCCTGCTTCGAAATTTACCCCCATGCAAATGGCGTTGAAAAATTGACCGAAATTGATGAATTTTTCGGGATTTTTTTTCTCAACAACGGGGGGACGTAAAATTACGCCGCGAACGCCAAGAGACTCGCCGCATGGTCCAGGGTAGGACTTCAAAAATACACCCCCCCCCCCCCCCCCCCAGCAACCCCTGCGACCACCTACGGAGGGGGGAAAGTAAAGCTCGTATTACAGGCATTCAGGGGTAGTGTGGTGGGGGTGCTGTGGAGCAAAATGCTCAGTAGGGGCAGGGCCGTCTTTTAATAAAAGTTGCAGGACTGTAACTCCATTTTTGAGAGGGGCGCGCGATTAGGGGCACGGAATTTATGAAATTTTTTCACAACATTTAACGAAACCACATAAAAAAATATTACGGCTCAACCGTCCATCTCAAGGAAAAATACCAAGAACAGTTTATTTTGCGCCTTTCGATGGCGCTTTCGATAGAAGAAAATTCGTCGCTGCTCATCATCAGGTTTTCGAGATGAAACGTTTTTTTCAATTTTTAAAATAGATAAATTTTCAGATATTTTTTTTTTCGCGGCTGTATGATTGGTCTCTTTCGTTTAAATGGAACTAAAAGATTCGCCTTTTTACGGACTTTCCAACACATATTTTTTCAAAAAGCTTAGACCCTACGTTTCGGAGTTATTGATCATTAACGAATAAAAGGCAAAACACTCAATTTTTTATTTGTTTATTTTTTTCGAAACGGTTGAGCGCACTGTCTTCCCATTTCACTGAGGCATACTCCAGACATCCGAGCATAATGTCTGATTTTTTTGCGCCGCTACTCCCAAGGAAACGGGAGAAAAAAAATCCGACGTCATAAAGGTAAACTAATTTCCGAAAAATGTTGTCGATACCGTCGCTCCGATTGCGGATTGCGATTCGTACTCCGAATACGTTTTACGAGTGCTGGAGTGTATATGGTGTCTAATCTATGCTGGAGTTATTGCTTAGACAGTTTTGGATTTCTTGTGAAAGTGCTGCAGTTTTTGAACCCCGAACAATGTGTTCATATTTCCCCTTGTATATATATATATAGTATAGTGTATATATCAGTGAACGAACTCCCTCAGAACTATAGTGTATTTTTGCGTTGCCCGGTATTTTGTTTATTTTTCGAGTGTCTTCATATTTATATCAGTGAACAAACTCTCGCAGAACTGTAGTGTATTTTTGAGTTGTTTTGGTTTTGTGTTTATTTGTTGAGTGCACCTATTGTTCAATATGGGTAAAACCTCGACATACAACAAAAAATGTTTTTCGAGACGTTATAAACGAACAACTAGATCCAAAAAAACACTAACTAGACTTGCAAATAAACGACTTGCTACCGGTATTTTGGAAGAAATACTAGGTACAGTTGTGGAAACAGGACCTGTGGAAATTAGTCCACCTACCACAATGTTCTTTGATGACGAAGAGCCATCTTCATCTTCTAGCCAGAGAATGGATAAAACAAATGAAGAGACTCGTAGAAATGGAGAGCCTTCAGATAACGATGAATATAATTTTCAGCAGTGTACAATCCAAGATTATAATGAGTAAGTACACTCATTGAGAACATCGGAGCTTTTAATTTTCCGAGGATTTTCCTAAAATATTTAGAATTCCCGAAGTAATGAATTTATTCCATACTTTACTTACAACGATTTTTTTCAGCATATATGATCATGAAATGTGCATTGAAACTGATGAAATCTCCGCCGATATCAGTGGATACAGGGTAGTTAACATAAAATATTTATTAGAAAAGGCCATGTTTCTACAAAGTAGTCATAATACACCTGGCCTGGAAGAAGTGGGCGAATAAGAGTTATTTCTAATAATAAACATGTTAAATGTTTACAGTAGGTAATTAGAGGGAATTAACATGTAGATACTGTGTGAAAGTCAGAAAAAAGTCAGAATGTCCAATCACTATCCAGATTATTATGTTGACATAAATTTAGGCGTCCAGGTGTAAAACTTACTAATGTTAATAAATTATAAGTAATTAATAATAAATTAGAGGACAGTAAATGAAATGTTTGTAATTACCAATAAAAATATTTATTTAGTTTTGATTTATAAATTTGTTTATTATTAATTATATTTACATTATTTCATAAATAAATCAAAACCTGCGAATATCGATACGTATGGTAGTTAGAAAGTTTTTCGTGCATATAAATCCGAGCTCTGAAAATAATGGTTTGAGGTTTATTATTTAATCCCTTAGGGTGGATCTAAATGAAAATTTAAATACCAGTGACGTTAACTTGTGGTGTGCCAAGAGCACCCACGGTAGCAGCATCAAGTCATAGCACCGACTTACAGCGATCACCATGTTTTCCAGCCAAAAAATATTTCCCTTTTTCCCTAGTTTGCACTAGTGTTAGTATGTACCTACGTGTACCCTAACAATCATTCCCATTTACGATGTGTCCGCAAACCGTTGAAACAAAATCGTTGAATTATTTTTAAGTATTCGACGAAAAAATCACTTGGAATAATCTATTGTCTATTACAGAGAATATACTAAAGACTACTGGTCTATTATAAAACGTTTATTCAAAAAATAGACGTTTAGCAAAATCCTTCACAATAAAAATGAAGTGCGCCACACAGTACCGCCAACAGCGCTATGGAAGCGCTAGCTTAATAGTAATTCAGCAATGCAATTGCGCCACCTAGGACACAATGGCTGAACAAAAAACCTACTGGAAACTAGCTATTTACTACAGTATTCTCTAATTTCTATTTCAAATATGGCCGTTACAATTTAATTTGCCCAGTTATTGCGTTCACATCCACCATGCACATCGGAATGTAAATTTGGTTCAAATTACGACCTTACCTCTGCATAACCCTTATATGTTATGCAGATATATTGGAAATTTGAATTTAACTTATATTTCCCGTCCTAACTTTGAAAATTATGTCGGACAAAAATAACGTATTTCATCAATTTATTACCAAAAAACTAAACACACAAATGCGTTATAACGTATATCTGCACAATTCTCGAACATTTATGATTAATTTGTGGTATAATATAATGCATTTAATTGATTAACAAATGCGCTGGGTGTGAACGGGTAAGTGCCGAATTCGCTTGATTTTGTCCATGATAAATCCCAACCTTAATTGATTATCATCTTCTTAATAGTTAGTTATTTGTGTTATATAATCTAAACATCCTGAAGAACCTTTCAATCGTAGTGCGAAACGTCGATGATGATTGATTTTAAAACACTATAAAATAAATCTATAGCTAACAATAAACTTAGCTCATTAAATTAATTGAATAAACTTTCCCGCTATACAATAATTACATAAACAAATAGTAGTTATCTCAAGAAAAACACTAGTATATGCATATATAAACAAATCACTAAATATATTAATAAATGTTTATAATAATAATTATGATACATGAATACATTTAAAATAGTGTGAATAAACAATAAAAAACGTAAAGAAAAACAATACTTTTCTTTACTTATAATATATAATGTGCTCCCGTGCAAAAATGTCTTCAAGATAGTGCTGCAGTCGCTTCGATTGCAGGAGATTGAAATGGGTGAAACGTTAGTTCACATATTTTTCTGGGCTATTGTTTGCATTGTAGCATTGTATAACATTATTGTAATTTACATGACACTAGTATATGCATATGTAAACAAATCATTAAATATATTAATAAATGTTAATAATAATTATATGATAGATGAATACATTTAAAATAGTGTGAATAAACAATGAAAAATGTAAAAAAAAACAATACTTTTCTTTACTTATAATACAAATAACTATACAATGTGCCACGTCCTATTATTAATAAAATTATGCGCTTGTCAATCCATATGAAAATTGAAGAAAGATATATCAAACAAAACAAAACACTAAAAAAAATCTTTACAAAAAACTCCAAATATATAATGATGCCCGTACAGATAACCAAATGCAGACATTTAACGAGAAACTAATGTATGACAGTTTTTGATTTTGCAAGGCCTAAATGTCGCGATCTGTTTTTTTCATATTTAACTAATGCTAGTTTTTTCACAGGATCATTAATTTTATGAAGTTATTTTCGTTGCAGTATGTTGTTGATGTTCTGTATCTACACCACAACAAAAAATGGGATCAGAAGACTTAAAATTAGGTCGGCCAAATTGTAAATATGACAGTGACAAAAATTTGGTATAATTGTACAAGAAATTTTATGTGTAAAAAATGATACTATATTAAAATGAGTGCAAATCTTCGGTATAAAAAACCGCATAATTTGCAAACATTGATTAACGTATTTGAAGAAGTTAGAGTTGGGTCGTAGCAAATTTCCACGTGTAAATTGCCTACATTCAATATAGGAGTGAATGGGTTCCAACGTATTGGAAACCAGGTCATGTTTACATATACTACATCCTTGTAATTTTCTCAACACATTGCGGGCCAAATATCCTGATGATATCCTGATATGTACATATTTATATTGTCCGCCAGAAAACTGGGGTTGTTTATAAATGTGAACTCATCAGAGACATTTGGGGACACTATGTCAGTTGGCGTAGGAACTTCAATCGTTATCAAGTTTTGTAAAGAATTTAGTGCTCCTCTACAACTATCTTCCTCACAATTTGCAAATGAAAAATGGCGAGTCATAAGATTATTAATAATCAAAGCTTTATAAGAAGCTCTGAAGGCAGCAGGTGTACCAAGCATTGTCTCTGTCGCATATCCCTGCTTATCTAAAAAAAAGTATGAAAATTACTTCAATGTCGTATGAAAAAAATAATTCACTTACCAAGTGTAGAAAAAAAAACGTAGCATGGCGGATGTTCTCGCCGAAAAGACCTGGGCTGCTAGCTTAACTTTCATCTTATTCATTTTCTGCTCATACACATGATAAGCAGATAGCTTTGGCAGATACTTGGTGTCGGGGTCTGCAGCATCTCCACGATCCGCTTCATATAATTTGACAATGTCCGACCAGCAAGCGGAAATTTTTGTTCCCTTCCATTTAAACGTGGCATTATACTTTAATAAATTATTTCTTACATATTTTAGAAGTTGTGGAGAATCGTACAAAGGAATTATTTCCTCGTCACCAACAAGGAACCCTGTTGTTCGATCCTCAACCCCTTCCAAAATTAGTCTTCGACTGGTTTCCTCGATTAGCTCTTTAATAGTTTTGACATTATTTGCATGCTGATCGCAAATGGTTGCGACAACATGCAAACCTATGTCGTGCAGTTCCTTAATAATATTTTTTCTATTTCTGGTGAGATCTGGAACACCCATAGCATACTCTGGAACAAAAATAAGCGATGGGTTGTTTCCATTTTCTCAAAACTCCACAAACCATAGAAACCATTACATGGTCTGCAAAACTTGATTTAATTTGCTCACCGCAAGATGCGAAACCATCGATCGAAGAATATCTTTTATTAAAGTGTAATCCTGGACTAAGCGGCATTTCGTCAAATAGAAGGGCACAATATTTTCCCTCTTCTTCCATGTGGTCAACAGCATCCTGTAGCATCTCTAAAATGGACTTGTTGATGCCAGGACCCAACGGGATGCGGTTCAGCAGTGCTTGTAGGCTTTTTCTCGACGGAAGGGCAAAAATGTTGCTCAAAAATAGGTACATTTTTGGACTTCAAAGCAAAGTTTTGTCTTCTAACGTGAAACGTCTACCTCGGGGTTTTAATGTCCGAAGCTTTAATTGTGACATGAAAAAATGTATGGTTGTATCGTTTAATCGTGACTTAAAGAGAGCACCAGACTCAGCAGCGTCAATTGCATGCTGAATGTGTTCACGATGCAAAGCATTTTCAGCATGTAATCGACCGGCAGTTCTCTGAATGTCACGAGCAAACACATACAACTCTCTGGCTTGAGGGGAAAGCTTACCGTTTCTTGTCACATTTAGAGCTTTCAGCACATTTATCCCTACACCTGAAAGATACAATAAACTTAAGTTCACAGAACTGTAAGTAACTTACATAACACAATAATAGTCTCAGTAGACCAGAGATTTCTAACCTTTTTTTATCTCGCCGTTGATTTTTTGATCAATGTACGACATGGACCCTGTAAGGAATCCGTAATCTAGATGAACATTTGCATCGATGTACAATTCTGATTACATACAATATATACTTATATAAATGTAATAAAAAAAAATAGAAACGAAAGATACTCACACTGCTTACTTCTACGGTACTTTCTCCTTTGACCACATGGAAAACTAATGCTTTGTATGTCCTGGATGCCTACCTGCCCAGTCTCAACAGAGGGGGGGCCACCTGTAAATAATTTTTGTTTCAAATATATTAAATACAATTTTCAACATATAAATTAATATGTGTACCTTTTACAACCGTACATCGCACTTCGGTTACAGACTGCGCCTCAGCTGTAGGTGGACATATTTCATATCCGGTTTCGACACTGTCTGTCGATAAATATGTAAATATTTCATAAGCCAGTAATTAACTTCAAATCACATTGTATACCTTCTGTGTCCATCCAAAACTGTTCAGAGGGATACTGCACTGAAGACAAGTCATCTACCGGACAATAATCTAGAGAAAATAAGAACGCAATTAACTTGTTTCACTCATCGCTATACATTTTTTTTACCTAAATCCATGCCTTCAGCAGGTGGCTGGGCGAGACAAGAATTTGTTGCTAAAATATTCAAAAAGTTATTTAATTCTTAGATACCTTAGATAGAAATCTTATTATTACCTATATGGGGATCAAGGAATAATGTTGGAATGCTCATTCTACGCAGTTTGGTTTTTCCTGAAGAAAGATATTTGCAGTCGTCTGTAAAATGCTTGTCGCATATGTTAAACATCCTGCAAATATCTTTCTTCTCCCTATGCAGCAAACCTGGTCTGCCCGCAGCCTGTAGCCATAATTGAAATTTCTGAATGAAATTTCATTATTACGGTGCGTAATTGCGAAACTTTTGAATCGGCGATAAATCATTCGTCTTTTATTATATTCACAGATTATATTATATTATATTATGATTATATTATAGTGTATGCATATTATTGTTAATTTATATGACAACTTACCGGCTCTCTTCTTGTGAATCGATGCATGGGGAGAAAACTACACTTGCACGTTCTAATGGAGCAATATCGTCTTCCCATTGTACTTTATTATTGTTGATCTGTATTGTTTGCGATTCAAACGGCAAACGGATTCAAAAGGTACATACATACAATCTGTATGCTACCGGCCGTTATTCACAAACAATGGAAATTATGATGATTGGGAAACAGATCACTGGATTATTCAGTAATATATATAATGCACATATAATGTGTCAATACTGGCAAACAGAGTTCTTTAAAAAACTACAGCGACCCTGTAAGCGACTACAGATTTTGGCGCCATCTATTTTGTATAAGTCCGTACCCACACGAAACCTGGCCAATTTAAATCGTATAGCTATAGAGTGCGCAGGGTATGGTGGCGCAGTTGTCGCGCATTCACTGATTTAAACTTGTTTCACTAGTTTAATTTCTGCCGCTAGACGTCGTACTGAAATAATGTTGAGTTAGAGTTAGGGGAGTTATAAGGTTAGATAAGGCCTGTATCTATAGTCCTTACTTGAGTATGAATTAGAGTCAAGTCGTATATTTGGTTGCGTATTTTCTATAAACGTTTATGCATCAAACGCAACCAAATATGTATATGCAAATATTCGACTTTAGTCGAACTCATGCTCAAGTACGGACTATAGATACGTGCCCAAGGCCCATATCTATAGTCCGAACTTGAGCATGAATTCAACTCAAGTCGTTTATTTGGTTGCGTATTTTCTACAAATGTTTATGCACCAAGCACAACCAAATATAGGCAAATATTCGACTTGAGTCAGACTCATACTCAAGTACGGACTATAGACGACTATAGACACGGGCCTTAGGCCCGTATCTATAGTTCGTACTTGAGCTTGAGTTCAACTCAAGTCGTATATTTGGTTGCGTATTTTCTATAAACGTTTATGGACCAAACGCAACCAAATGCACGACTTAAGTCGAACTCAAGCTCAAGTACGGACTATAGATACGGGCCTTAGAGTAGGGACAAGAGCGTCATCCATTCTGATTGGTTGGACCAATTTTTCCAAGGCATGCTTAGATTTTTATTGAATTTGGATCATTCACTGGAATTACGAAATGTCCAATTTTCGTGACAATTCTAAATGTGGTGTCAATATGCACAGCTTTGAAAGGATTTCCATGAATAAAAACAACTGTTTGGATCACAAATACTTGACATTTAAGCCCATTGTCATTACTCTTATCTAACCCTATAGAGGTACTCTAATGTTGAGTACAGTGATCCCATGACTCACGATATGATCCATTTAATTAATAATTTCTTTCTTTATTACACATAACATTCCTATGTATAACTGGTTGCCTGCACCTATAGGTAAGAAATATCCTTGTGTAATAACATTTAAAAAAATGTCAACGCGTACGTGCAGGTGCAGGCAACCAGTTGTACACCGTTAAATCTGGGATAAACCACAGAGGTTATGTTTTACAATAAAGAAATCGCAAAAATTCAGTTTGATGAAGAAACTATTTTGTTCAATCGATAAACATGACAACATACTGGGTTAAGTGTGGTTGAATTCTGATATCCCAGCAAGTTTTCAAAATGCCCTCCGTGTATTTCAAGCCAATCACACTCCTCCCTTCGTAGATGAGAAGATGGAGCTGACGAAATCTTTGATCTTGGGCCGGCGGTGCCTTGTGGTGACTTCTTCTTCTTCTTTTTTTATGTAGATGGTATAGAGAGCCAAGGATAATGTGAGGGTTCCCATGATACCTGCTATGATCCGTAGTACGTTGCTAGATCTTTAGTGGTACTGATCTAGTGGTTGGACTGCTAAGTTGGTGATCTGCTTGCTAAGGTCGTGCGTTTCTTCTAGGTTAATTTTTTTCTAGATGGCGACTGGTGAAGCTGTTGTAGAATTTGAGTTATTGAATTGTGGGGGTAGTATGTATGGCTCGTTTATCCGTAGTTCTTCTCGGTTAAATACTTCTGGGTTTCTACCAAAATGCTACATGATTGTGGAATCATTACCAGGCCATACATTATCATGTACGCTAGAATAGTGTTTGTCGTACAGTCTTTGAAGATTTTGACACCTTCTGCTTTCAGGATAACTATAGCATAGTTTGATGACAGTTGCTCCACGATGGTCTCTTTGATGTATGCGGTGGTAAAAATATATTTGTCCTGCATGGTTTTTAAGAAGTAGTTTGGGAGGTAATCTTCTTGATTGTCGATCCTGGGGTTGTTGCATATGCAAATGTCTTCAAATATTGGACATTCTGAGGTCTTGTACAAGGTTTTGCCTTGGTTTAGTGAAAAGTAAGACTAATTTGGGATAATTGTGAGGTTACTGAAAGGAACTGGGTATAGTTCGTATAAATGATAATTAAGAGGCTTGACAATGGGGAAGTGGATTGCAAAAAAATATTCTGTCTTTGGAAAAGGTTACTTGCACGCTAGCCAACTGGCAGTACGTTCTGCTATCTTTAAAATTTATTATTTGATGTATTATAATAATTTGGAAGAATTTTAAAATTGTTAATAAGTAAGTATTGCTAATTACGACGCTCTGCAATGTATTAAGTTTATCGAACATGATGGTGTTTTCGATATTATCTAAAATTGTAATAAGAAGTTGGCCATTTAAAATAAATTGATTTATGGTGGCATGCAATTGAAAATATTCCTCGAAAGAGAGTATTGCTGATGTTAGAGATTTTTGCAATTCTAGGCTCTTATGTGCAACACTTTTTTGGTTAATTTCGACGGCTACGATACTTTTGTTAAAATTGTTTATAATTTGTTTATTTAATCTGATTTTCTATAAGATGTTATTTTGATTGGTTTTTAAATTTGTTTCTGGTCTTTAGATGCTTTGCTCGTAGTAGTTTGCATCATCACCATCGAGAGTACCGAAGAGACATTGGCTTGCTTTATCAACAGCATTGATTAATTCTCGTTTTCATCTGTAAATGGGTTTAATATTTTCTAATTTTCGTGAAGCTTCGTTAATTACGTTAGTTGCGCGATCCATTAATAGAGGGATAACATTTATTGGTGTATTAGTACTGAATGAATAGTTTTGAAATAATTTTTGAAATATTGAAAGTTGCAATTTTCAAGTAGAAGTTTGATTGTGAAGTGGTGTAAGTTCTATATAATATAGAAAGGTATGGGGGATGAAATTAATATTGCAATACTTAGCTTAAATGGTAATATAGCAGCAGTGATAGGTGTAATTTTAATTTCTCCTAGGACTATTTCGTCGGTTCAGAGCATTGTTAGGAAGACCACGATTGTCTTCATTCTGCAAATGATTGGGGATTATTAATTTGCGTGGTTTCTTAATTATATTTTTGTGGCAGGTACCGTGTTTTGTGATTAGTTTTTTATTTGTGTTATTTATTACCTGTGTTTTTATGAAACGTGGTTTTCGATTCGTAGAACGGGATAGTTGTTCAATATACGCGGTTATATTTTCGTCGTAGTCAACTGGGTCTTGCTTCAAATGAAGGCTATTTTCTTTTCTTCGTTATTATATTATTATATTCGTTATATTATTTAGGCTTTTATGTTAGTGACTATATTCGTTGAGCATGTCGTTTTTTGTATTTTTGACTTCTAGACTTAGACTTCTATCTGTATTGCCATAGACATCTTCAAACGGGGTAAATATTGTAGAACTGTGGATTGAATTATTATAGGTTAAATCAAACACTTGGTTAAAGTTTCACTGTATTGGAAGAATAAACCTCTACAATTGTTTCGGCCTCCCGACCATTATCAAGAGTACAGAGATACTAAAATTAAAATTTAACAACTGTGCTATATATACTAAGCTAGAAAAAAAATTTTTTACAACATGGCAATAAATGAATTACGGTCTTGGTTTTTCCGAACGGATGCCGCATAACAAAGGCGTATTATCAAAGATTAACTGTTCATTCACAATGTTATGCCCATTAGTGACCGCTTTTCGAATTTCTAGGATTTCGAGTAAATCCAGACGTCTCCCTTTGTGTTCGGTGTGCATTACCTCCAGGCTGTCATTTCTGAAGAAATGATTATTCTCAATGCAATGCTGCGCTAATCCCGTGTCATCCTTGTTTTGTAGAATTGCTCTCCGATGTTCTTTCATTCGTGTTATTAAATTCCTTCCTGTTTGGCCGACATAGAATGCGTCACAATCCGCGCACCTAAGTTTGTAAATGCCACTTTTTTGTAGAGGATCCACTTTACTTTTATTGTTTGATAAAATTGCACCTAGATTAGACTTATTAACTACTATACATTTTAAGCCTAATTTACGTAACCTATTGCTAATTTTGGTACTAATATCCCCAACATAATTAATAAAGTACCAATTATTATCCTCACCTTCACAAACGCTATACAAAAGATTACAAGATTTGCGTTTAGTTAATTTCCATATAATTTTATCTACTATATCCACCTTAAACCCATTATTTTGTGCGATTTGTTTAATAGTTCTGACTTCATTATCGTAATTAATTTTACTCAACGGAATGTTTAAGAGTCTATGCGCAAGGCTATAAAACGCCGAGAGTTTGATGTTCCAAGATTGATTTGAATTTGCCGGAATCACAACATCCGTATATGTGGGTTTTCGATATATGTTGAATTCTAATTTATTATGGACTTTAGTTATATTGAGATCCAAGAAATTAATGGAATCTCCCGTTTCCAACTCCATTGTAAAATCAATATTGCTATGAATGGAATTAACTATGGAATTGGAACGGAATATTGATTCCATTCATAGCAATATTGATTTTACAATGGAGTTGGAAAAGGGAGATTCCATTAATTTCTTGGATCTCAATATAACTAAAGTCCATAATAAATTAGAATTCAACATATATCGAAAACCCACATATACGGATGTTGTGATTCCGGCAAATTCAAATCATTCTTGGAACATCAAACTCTCGGCGTTTTATAGCCTTGCGCATAGACTCTTAAACATTCCGTTGAGTAAAATTAATTACGATAATGAAGTCAGAACTATTAAACAAATCGCACAAAATAATGGGTTTAAGGTGGATATAGTAGATAAAATTATATGGAAATTAACTAAACGCAAATCTTGTAATCTTTTGTATAGCGTTTGTGAAGGTGAGGATAATAATTGGTACTTTATTAATTATGTTGGGGATATTAGTACCAAAATTAGCAATAGGTTACGTAAATTAGGCTTAAAATGTATAGTAGTTAATAAGTCTAATCTAGGTGCAATTTAATCAAACAATAAAAGTAAAGTGGATCCTCTACAAAAGAGTGGCATTTACAAACTTAAGTGCGCGGATTGTGACGCATTCTATGTCGGCCAAACAGGAAGGAATTTCATAACACGAATGAAAGAACATCGGAGAGCAATTCTACAAAACAAGGAGGACACGGGATTAGCGCAGCATTGCATTGAGAATAATCATTTCTTCAGAAATGACAGCCTGGAGGTAATGCACACCGAACACAAAGGGAGACGTCTGGATTTACTCGAAATCCTAGAAATTCGAAAAGCGGTCACTAATGGGGATAACATTGTGAATGAACAGTTAATCTTTGATAATACGCCTTTGTTATGCGGCATCCGTTCGGAAAAACCAAGACCGTAATTGATTTATTGCCATGTTGTAAAAAAAAATTTTTCTAGCTTAGTATATATAGCACAGTTGTTAAATTTTAATTTTAGTATCTCTGTACTCTTGATAATGGTCGGGAGGCCGAAACAATTGTAGAGGTTTATTCTTCCAATACAGTGAAACTTTAACCAAGTGTTTGATTTAACCTAATCATAATGTTTCACCAAGTAGTATCCACACATAGTTTCAATTTAATTGAATTATTATACCCAATAATAGCATATTTCATCAATGTGTCTATACCGCGCGTTTTTATATCTCTGAACATAGGCTATGTTAAGTTTTAAAACGACACAATCAATTGCATTGCTAAAATTCGTAAGGCGCCCTTTGTAACATATATTTTTACTTTTTTGTGTATATAAAAATATATAAATTATTTTAAAAAAACTATTGTTGGCTTTGTGCCACCATATTAGGGATGCATACGTTAGCACTGGTCTTATTACGGTCGTATACATCCAATGTATTCCTTCCGGTGTTAGTCCCCATATGTTGTTTCCAAACATTAGTCTACATGTCTAGAAGGCCCTCGTAGCTCTGTTTGCTATCTCCGTAATATGCGGTTTAAAAGTTAATTTGCTAGCTATGGTAACTCCTAGAAACTTAACCTTCCTCGTTAGTATTATTGGCCCTCCACACAACTGGGGTTCTCTGAATCCCTTCAGGTTTCTCCACCGCGTAAAGGTCAGCATAGATGTTTTCCCAAGATTTATTGAGAGTCCCACCTGCATACACCAATTCTCAGTAACCTTCAGTGCCCTCTGCATCCTTTCCGTTACTGTGCCCCAAAAGTTGCCTCTGATGAGAATTGCAAGGTCGTCCGCATATCCTATACGCCCTCCCTTTCCAAGTCTCTCAGGAGTCCATCCATAACCAGGCACCACAGCAGAGGTGATAAAACTCCTCCCTGCGGGCATCCCCTGGCTACCGAGACCTCCACGGTGACATTGTATAGGGAGGTTATTATCACTCTACTTCATGTTGCATGTTGTCGATCCACTGACATATCCACGGTTCTACTCCGTGTCTTCGGGCAGCAGACTCTATAGATGCGAAGGTGGTGTTGTCAAACGCCCCCTCTATGTCTAAGAAAGCCCCTAGAGAAATTATCTTGCTCTCTGTTATGTATTGTTCACACTGTATAAGTGTGATGAAAGTAAGTAAGTAAGTAAGTAAGTGACGAAAGAACGATAGAGGGCCCCCAGGTAGTCAGACGTGGCTGCTTTTGTAAGCTGGATGTCTCCAGCGTGGTGCAAATAAAACGTCCTTGCTGTTAGGTTATTCCAAGTGTATAATTCAACCTTTCCCCTCAAACACAACACTGGCGATGAGTTGGGTCTGAAAAGGGAAGAAAAGGGAAGAAAAGAGAAGAATACGGTCTACGTGGAAAAAGTGAGGTTAGTACCTACACGCGGCCGTGCAAGTAACCAAAAATGTCTTTAATCGGCACCATAGAGCAGCTGAACATACAAAATTGCGACATAGTATGCTATCTCGAACGGATGGACCACCTGTTCAATTGCAACAAAGTCGAGGAAGACTAAAAAGTGGACCTGTTTATTACGTTGATTGGGTACGAAGCATACAAGTTGTTGAAAACGTCATGTAGTCCAGATAAAATCACAACAAAGTCATATTCTGATCTAAAAAAGATGCTAAGCGAAAAACTGAAACCAAAAAAGTTAGCAATAGTCGAGACATTCAAATTTCACAAAATCACACAAGGAGAGATGTCGCTAGCCGAGTATATAAATAAGTTGAAGGAACAGTCAAGTAAATGCGATTTCAGTGCGTATAGAGAACGGGCATTACGCGACAAATTCATATGCGGCCTGGCAGTGAAGCAAATACAGGACCGTCTACTGTCTCAAGATAAATTGTCATTCGATAGGGCGTGCGAAAAGGCAATCGCGCAAGATACAGTCTATAACGAGGATCAACAACTCCATGAGCTGGAGGTGAAGAAAATAGCCAAATACGAAAAGTCACCTTATGCCAAACATCAAAAGTATGGTGGTCAAGGCACGTCAAGAGGTCAAGGGCCACAACAGTCAGCAAGAACGGCATGCTACCGATGCGGAAGATGGCACAATCCAGACACATGTCCTGTAAAAGGTTGGGAGTGTTTCAATTGTAAAAACAAGGGTCATACATCAAGAATGTGTAGACACAAACAGAAAATACACAATGTCGAAGAGGAGTTGTCAGAGGATGAAATGTCAGTAAAAAGTCTAAGCATAAACAATCTTAGGGTCAAGTCAATAAATAACGTAAATCAAGTGTCAAATGCGATCATCGTTCCCGTGTCAATAAACGATACAACAGTGAAAATGGAGGTAGATACTGGGGCGAGCGTATCAATAATAGATGAAAAATTGTACAAAAACCTAAACAATAAGGTAGACGTAAGAGAATGTATTTACACGCTCAACAAAGCATCAGGTGAAAAGATGACGGTGTTAGGGCAAGTTGAGGTAAATGTCAAAATAGGCAAGAGAGAAGAATTCCAACTACCTTTAGTCGTCGTGAAGTCAAAACACAAGACTCCGCTACTTGGAAGAAACTGGTTGGATATAGTCATGCCAGAGTGGAGAAATAAATTCCAAATGAACACAGTACAGTCAGTAAACGTGGCATGGGAAAATAAACTAATCAGTATGTTTCCGGAGGTCGTGAATGGAAATAATCGCGAAGTCATAAAAGGATTCGAAGCAAAGATAGTGCTAAAAGAGGAGGCACCTTTAGTCGTCCATAAAGCAGAACCAGTTGAGGAAGAATTATCAAGAATGGTAGAACAAGAAATATTGATAAAACGGTCACATGCAGAAATAGCAAGCCCAGTTGTGGTAGTGCCAAAGAAGAACGGAGGGATAACGATTTGTGTCGATTTTAAAAAGACACTCAACCAAATGATTAAAACGGATTATTACCCACTGCCAGTAATTATGGATGTCTTTGGTGCGGTAAAGGAGGCAAAGTATTTTGCGGTATTGGACTTATTAACAGCATACTTTCAAATGACGGTCAGCAGAGAATGCCAACACCTTCTGACTATCAACACACACATGGGGTTATTCCAGTATACAAGATTGCCATATAGCATAGCTAGTACACCAGCCATATTTCAAAGTATGATGGACCAGATGCTCAGGGGAATCGAGGGAGCTGCATCATACATCGATGACATCACAGTATAGGGAAAATCCGAAGAAGACTTATTTAATAAATTGATAGTCGTTTTCAACCGTCTACGTGAGTATAGTGTTAAAGTCAATTTATTAAAATGTAACTTGTTTAAGGAAAAAGTCAATTTCCTTGGGCACATTCTGGATAAGCAGGGAATTCATCCCACTTCGGAGAAGATTGAAGCTCTCAGGAATGTTCACCGTCCGCAAGACGTAACTCAGTTGAAGGCATTCCTGGGGTTAATCAACTATTATGCGAAGTTCATCAAAAACGCATCGTCGTTGTTAAAGCCTCTATACGACTTGCTGCAGAAAGATGTTCCGTTCCAATGGAATGAAGAGTGCGAGGCAGCTTTCACACAGGCAAAGCATGTCCTTAGTACGGAGAATGCTCTCACACAATTTGACAACAGACGAGACACAATTGTGACTACAGACGCAAGTGCTTTTGGAGTCGGGGCTGTACTTGGCCGAATGGTAAATGGAAAAGAACACCCTGTAATGTTTGCATCAAGTACCCTCAACCAGGCGGAAAAAGGATACGCACAAGCACAGAAAGAGGCCCTGGCAATCATATTTGCGCTGAAAAAATTTCACAAATATTTATATGGTAGGAAATTCATAATAAGAACGGACCACCAACCACTTCAACTGATCTTCGGCCATAAAAATTCAATACCAGCAATGGCTCATGCACGTCTTCAAAGGTGGGCAATCATTCTATCGGCCTACAACTACGAGATCTGCTACAAAAAAGGATCCGAAATCAGTAACGCCGACGGGTTGTCACGACTGCCTAGCAGAGAAGGGACAGGCATTGCGGAAGTGCGCGCAGTATATGGTAGAGTAAAGCAGCCTCTGTTCAAGGACGAAATAGAAGCGGAAACCAGGAAGGATGAACTACTACAATCAATAATTAAGTTAGTAAGGAATGGATTTCCAAATACAGCTCCGGCTAATGCAATTAAGCCATTCTGGATTAGAAAAAATGATCTAAGCATTGAAAATAACTGTATATTCCGGGGAAATAGAGTGGTAGTACCAGTTAGACTGCGAAGGAACATATTGGAGTTGCTCCACGAACAGCACCCTGGAATGGGCTTGGAAAAAATGAAAAAATATATTAAAAAAATACAATTAATTATTGAACTTCATTGGTTTAAACCCAATGGTCGTTATTTCATTTAAATTGGGTAAGAATTTATGGAGTTATAAGGGTTTGAAATAAGACTTTGGCGCCTCCATCCGCGCTAGTCAGTCTAGTAGGATTGGGCCGTTGATGACGTCAACGTTGCCCGTTGCACGCGGATCTTGCGTCCCTTGCGATAGCTCAATGCTTACTCAAATTTGATCGCCCGAGTTAGTGCGTTACAGTCAATTGTTTTGTGTCTTATATGGATACGGGATTTGTTCGGGGTCAATCAGACAACTTGCCTAAGATTGATTGACGCAGTTACATTTGTTAGTTTTTTTGCTACGAATAGTAATTTCATCAGCTCTGAGATTCACGGATCGAAAGCATCTAGGTAAGCATTAATGTATTAGTTACGCCTAAAACAATGTTTCATTGTAAAATTGTATAATGAATGTTATTGTTATAAACAAACAACTGTAAGATGTTTCATACTATACTATACGACCTGTTGAGTGGAATAATTAAGTCAGACTCAAATTACAACTTAACAAGATTTATTCACTTATGTTACATTTGCGGAGGAGTGACGCGATGTGTTGCCTTCGGCTGGCCAAGTGAATCTGCCCTTCCTCTCCATGGTAATTGTTGGCGGGATGACAGGGTGAAGTTCCGAGAATTCATGGCCGGGGTGCAGCTTGACCGATTCTAGGTGTCTAATCCTATAACAATGCATCCAGGAAAACCCAGACGTGACGGTCCTCCTAATTATCCTGGGCCATCCCTGATTATGGCCATAAACCTTTTATGACGCGAATGGCGTCAACACGACCATTCATAGTATTATTGAACCGATGTTTTATATCCTCCTTATAACTCAATTAACAGTGTTTATTGATTTACTTATAAAGGAGAAATTAATGATTTATGCATATTTGTGCGAGTGTAAACTGACACACGTATTGTTTCAAGTAAAGGCCCATTCTGAGTCACATAATATAACATAAGAAGCCATTGAGCGCATTTCTTATATGGAGCAGGAAAACGTCAAATGCGCGTGCACAACGTCTCCTTATGTTATGCGACTCTGAATAGGCCTTAAGAACAAAAAAATAAAAATAAAACACTCAGAAGTATAATTTGTTACAATAAATGTTCAAAATTATTGTATAAGTCAATAGAATTGAAATTAAATGAAAAAATTGCATTGTTAAAAAACATTAAAAGAACATTAAAAGAAAAAAACAAATTAAAGAACAAATTCTTATTTTTTATTAACAATACAATTTTATTAGAAAAATATATAATTATTTGAAAAACCAAAGTTGGCATTCAAATAACCTTGAAACTAATTAAAATATATATATATATATATATAGTAGGTACTTTATTTACTCCCCCGAAATAAAAAAAACACTTTTATTTTAAACATTTTCGCCTTAAATAATAACTTCTTGAATTATTAACGATTATCTAGTTAAATTCCGCACCATGTATCGTATAGTAGACTCGAAACTACGGCAAATTAAAAACTCACTTTCATGCTCCTATAAAGTGGACACGATTTAGTGGACTTACCTTTTGTTAGCATTTGTTAATTTGAAACAAAATCTAATATATTCGTTAAAGGAGCATATTCATAGCATATTTTAAATTATTATTTGTTATTTTAAGTACTTTCTGGTATCTATCTTCTGGTATTTATTTATTTATGTTTCCTACTAGTTTCGGTTTAACATTCAGCCATCATCAGGGGTTTTTGTAAATTAAATTATATTTTTGAAGATTATATTTGACTATTTGTGTCGTATCAGTTTAAAAACCCCTGATGTTGGCTGAATTTTAAACCGAAACTAGTAGGAAAATAAATAAATAAATACTAGAAGATACCAGAAAGTACTTAAAATAACAAATAATAAAAAATAATCACAAATATCTGGTAACATGGATAAAATACTAACAAAAATATTTTAAAATATGTTCGTTTCTCAGCAGTAGCTATTCGTTTCTCGCCTCTCGCCCGACTTGAGTTGGCAAACTCGAATAATCATTCGTTTTCATTTTTTAAGGGGCGCGTTTCATAGACATTTACGAATATTTTGTTTGGGGTAGAAATAGTAGTATTTGTACATCTAGGTATAATTCAATATTTATAACGCGTTTTCTCTTTAGACATGATAAATCCAGAAGTGCGAACTGGTTCAACGTAGGTTCCAGTATACTGCTGGGCGTGTGAGCAACCGTGACGTCACACACGCCGCGCGTCCTGAAAGGAAAAATTCAAGCGTGGTCAATTTTACCCGACTTCAATAATTAATTGTGAAGCCAGTTGAAGTGCTAGATCAAAAATTTCAACGACATTATTTAAGTTTGACGGTGTATATTTAAATGCAAAATTAAAAAAAATGCGTTTCCAGACCCATTGTGCGGATGAAAATGCTAGCGCGTTCGCATGTCTGGTGGCCGAGCATGGATGAAGACATCGAGGGAATAGTGGTATAATGTAAACAATGTCAAATGCTAGGAGCCAGGCAAAAAGATAGGAATTTAACGCTTTGGAAGAAAGCAAGGAACCCATGGGAGAGAGTACACATGGACTTCTGTAAACTGAGCGGAGTGGAGATGCTAATACTTGTGGACAGTTTCTCAAAGTGGATGGATATTTATATTATGGAAGGCACGTCAGCATACAAAACTATTCAGAAATTACGCCACTCAATGGCAATCATGGGTATATCGGAGATGTTGGTAGCTGACAACGGCCCACCTTTCGATAGTAACGAGCTAAAGACCTTCTGTAGGGAAAACGGAATTGAATTAAAAAATACACCGCCGTACCACCCAGAATCCAATGGATTGGTAGAAAAAGGAGTAGGCACGGTCAAACAGGCAATCAAGAAAATGTTGTTAAGGAACAACAGCGCAAACATTAATCATGTGAGGGAAAATTTCTTATTTAAATATAGGAACACACCATCCACAGTAACAGGACAAAGTCCAGCAAATTTAATCTTCAAGCAAGCGCCTCGAACAAAGTTAAATCTTCTAAAAGAAAAAAGACAATCAAATAGTGAGGACACCAAAAGGCCGGGAAAAGACGTGTTCGATAATGAAGAAAGAGTGTGGTTATACCAAAAGCTAATGAAGAAGTGGATAATGGCAAAGGTACTGAAACAAGTGAGCAAATGCACCTACTTACTGACGGTAAAGGATAGAGTAAGGATGGCACACTCTGATCAGATGAAACGCTACAACCATCATTACACGTCTCTGCATTACACGTCTCTGTATTACACGTCTCTGTCGTCATCGAGAGAAGCCTGGAACAACGAACAACCTGAGATGCCAGACATTCGAGAGTTATTCAACAACCCAGAGTAGGAACCGCAAACGAACCACCATCCAGAGACGCAGCAGACACGAAACCGTCCTTGCAGAACTCGAAAACCTGTGCCACACCAATAATTCACCTGCACGGTGGGCAGGGCAGTTAAATGAGGACAGGGCCAGATGGACCTCTATCCTGACAGGGCGAGCGAACTGGCTCGCCAACACCTTCACCAAGGGCGGACCTGGCTAGTCCAGTGGAGAGGGGGGGGGTTAAGGGCGCCACGCAGATATCTCCTCCCCTGGTGAATAGACTGTCGCTGCGATGACAGCTGGTGTCGCTACTCGACAAAACAAGAAAACAAAGGGTACACAAAACAGCGTTTATTGATACGCTCCTAAGCGGAATTACAGGATTACGTCGTCCGGTGGCCACGCGAACGCGATTACGCTTAACTCTTAAATGCTAGATGATTAAATGGATGGGGTGATTAACAGTGATAGGCACAATAGCCTAAACCGACGAGATCCTAAGACCGCCGACGTCACGCTACACGTGATGGCGCGCGCACCGGCTTAACTTAAGCCGGAAGTGCGTTGCGGCCACGAGGCGTACTATCCCGAGATAAGTATGTTAGTACGTATATACTGGGTGGAGCTTATCTGATGATGAATCCGAATGGTCCAGGATTTCCGGGCGGCGGAAGTACACCGTCGAGCTGGTCACGCCGTCGGGGCTGTAGGGTTTCAGTCGAGGGTTGTCCTCGAATTACGGACAGATGAACCCAGACGAACAACAGGAAGGAGACGAAGCACAAGACAGTAGATAATAGAATAGAACCTACGAATCGAAGATAAGCATTCGAACGACGAGGAATTGATTAGGCTTACCCTTTAGAGCTCACGAAACGAATATCCGGCACTGCCGTTTTAGGCGTTCCCTCACTGGGGCAATCCCTATAGTTGTACTCACTAAATCCCGCTAACACGCGGTCGCTATCAAGCGATTATCGTGAAGATACAACTTCTCGTCCGCGTCAATTGAACTCTGATCGGAAAGTGTCCAGTACCGCTAATGCACCGAGGCAGCACAATCCATCAATCCATTCCCCGCGTATTTTGAATGTAACACCTGTACAACGTTTGGACTTGTAGAAGAGGACAGCAACAGCACACTCTCTTATTAAGGAAAGATAAATGTTATGTATTGTTCACATTGTATATATGTAATTGATAAAAGAACGATAGAGGGCGCCCGGGCAGTCAGGCGTAGCTGCTTTTGTAAGCTGGATGTCTCCAGCGTGGTGCAAATAAAACGTCCTGGCTGTTAGGTTATTCCAAGTGCATAATTCACCATTTCTCCTCAAACACAACACTCTCTAGTTCTTCCTCAGCTCTTCGAACAAGCTCATGTATGGCAAGTTTGCATGATTTCCCTGCTTGGTAGGCAAATTGGTTTCTGTGCAGTGGAAATGACTAATGTGCCTATCAATTAGTTTCTCAAGAGTTTTCAATAGAAACGAGGGCAGGCTGATAGGCCGAAAGGATTTTGCCTAGTCGTACGAAGGACGCCCTGGCTTAGGTATGAATACCACTCTTTCCGGTCTCCAGCTAGGTGGAATGTATCCAAGAGCAATGCTCGCTCTGAGTATGGTACAGACTGGCGTGTCCAGAATTCCCATACCCTGCTGATGCAGGACCGGGAATATGCCGTCAGCGCTTGAAGGTGTTAATAGCCCATATAAGTTTTGTTATGTCAACGATTTTTGCGGATAGATCCCAGTTTTTCCTTGGGGCTCCCCGAGCAACTTACTCAACCTTTCAAATTAAACTCGAAAGTTACTCATGACGTAACCCATTTTATTGAAACCATCGGTCCTCCAATATTCTCACGTCCATATGTTGATTATCCGCCCAAAAATGCGCGCTGGCAAAAGAAGGCAATTAACAATTTGTTGAATTTAGGGTTTATTAGGCCTTCAAAGAGTAGCTGGTCATCACCACTACACATGGTGCGGAAGGCCGACGCGTCTTGGCGACCTTGTGGCGATTATAGGGCTCTTAACAACGTCACAAAACCTGACAGGTACCCGATCCCTCATATTCCAGATTTCGCAAACAATTGCTCGGAATGCAACACTTTCTCTAAGATTGACTTGGTAAAAGCTTATCATCATATACCGGTTCAACCCAATCATATACCCAAAACCGCAATCACCACCCCTTTTGGTCTTTTTGAATTTACCAGAATGAGTTTCGGTCTTTCCAAACTTTCCAGCGTTTTATAGATTCAATTTTGCAAAATTTAGCGTTCTGCTCTTCGTACATCGACGACATTCTGATCTACAGCTCTACAGATCTACTATCTTTACTAGATTGGATAAAGCAGGCATCAAAATCAATTCCGGAAAACGTGAATTTGGACAGCCATCCCTAATCTTTTTGGAATACACAGTGTCGCCACAAGGCGTCCAACCGTGTCGATCTTAAGTCGCAGCCATAGTGGATTTCCCACGTCCAGCAACTCATAACACTTAACTGCGTTTTTTAGGAATGGTAAATTTTTACCATCGGTTTTTTGAGTCATATGTGTCTATCTTGGCACCCCTAAACGATTTCGCGTCAGCCAGCAAAGATTCTCGGGAATAGTCATGGACTATAGAGGCCACTTATTTGTTTAACGCAGTAAAGGAACAATCACCTAAACGTTCTTTGCTTGCCTTTCCCCGTGACGACGCTGACCTTCAGGTCGTGGTGGATGCTTCTGGTGAAACAGTTAGGGCAATGATCCAACAACTCTCCACCACAGGAAACCCACAACCATTAGCCTTCTTTTCGAAATGTTTCTCGCCATGCGACAAACGTTATAGCACCTTTGGTAGAGAGTTGTTGGCAATATATTTAACTCTAAAGAAGTATAGGTTTATGTTAGAAGGTCGGAAATTTTGCGAAATAAACCGCTCGTTTCTGCATAAGCTGCAGGTTCTGGGAATTATTCAAACAGGGAGATACGGCACCTAGATTTTGTAACACAATTGACTTCGGATATACGGCATATCTCCGGCAACAATAACACCGTCGCCGACACCTTGTCACCAAGTTCTATTAACGTCATCGCCGGAGTAGGTTTGCGCCATTTGTCTAATAGCCAACAGAATGATTACGAGATACAGGCACTATTAAAAAATAATTCATCGTCTTTAGACTTACAGAAGGAAATTAATTCTGACGGCATCGCGTTATTGGTCGACGTGTCTCATCGGCGCAAGCGGTTATTCATACCTAAACAATTTCGGGGAAAAGTCTTGGAATTGGAAATCAGGGCAACGAGGAAACTGATTACCGATAGGTTTGTCTTGACGGGCATGTGCAAAGACGGGGCTTCCTTTGTGAGAGCGTGTACCGGATGCCAAAAAGTTAAAATTACCAAGCATACAGTTTCCCCGCTACAACAATTCGCACTACCCGACAGACGCTTTGGACATGTTCACCTCGATATTATCGGACCATTGCAATCCTCACACGGATGTAAATATGTGCTCACTTGTGTTGACCGACACACGAGATTGCCAGAAGCTATGGCGATAACCGATATAACGGCGGCGAATATCGTTAACGCTTTCTTTACGACAGGGGAAAATTACTCAAAATCAACGCACGCTGACTTATGTACGGTCGCGGCCATAAAAAAGTGGGACATGGTTTTTGCCTTGTGTGTATTTCCTTTAGCTGAAGATGTCAAAAAATTGTGAAACTTGCCTGTTGGATCATCCATTTTCAATTTCTCTATTATTCTTGCTTTATTAAAAGCACCAACTTGAGGGGCCATTCATACTATTTCATAAAATTCCATACTATTTTTAACCACTCGGTTTCTGACTATTTTTACCATTCAGCTCAAAAGGGAAATGTTAGGTATAAGGGCCATATCTTTTATAGTTTTCATGGTCATAGAAAAATGGTTTTCTCAATTGTCATAAAATATACCCTTATATTGATTATGAGAATTCCAAATATTATAAATAGTGATATATTTTGCTGCTCGAATAATCCAGTAAAATAAAGACGAATCTGAATACGAAAATGAAATCTAAAGGTGCATATTAAAACTTTAAAGAATTTATATTTAGTAATATAATATATTAATACATTATAACATAACGCTTATACAAATTTTAATGGTTAATTATGACTTCGTATATTTATGTCATCCGTCGGTTTTGAGACTGGTTTGGTACCTGAAAAATATTAAAATTAATTATTTGTTTACTTTTTCATGAAACTGGCATAACAAGTAGACATGCAGAAAAGAGAATATCCCAAAGATATGGATTATGGTATACTTAAACAGAAAGTTAGACAAATTTTCAAACAATCGATCCTTAATTTGTTTAGTATGCTGGTTATGCACATTTTACAACCTGTCCTTTCTTTATTTTACAACTAGTTTTATTCTCGTTGTCTTCCGCGTTATCTCTGTGTAATACAACTTTTATTACTAAGGTTGTCTGGCTGTATTCTAGTCTTTTTCTACTTATCTTTTGTATTATATTTAACTTAATCTGTTTTATCTTACCTTATTTTGTTCTGTGCTTTTATCTATCTAGTATCGTAGTCGTATTATTCTAAATTTTTCTATTTGATTCTAAATATTTTGTATCTCGTTTGTCTCTTGTATAAAATTTTATAACCAGTTTATGCGCCTCTTTTGTTTTATATGTGATAGTTTTACTTATTCATTTACTTAATAAACATTATTTGTATTTTTTATGTTCAAAAATTGCAAAAATGTACTGTAAATGTATTATGTAAATGTATTATTTTTGTCATTTTTGAAAGAAAACCTCATAAAATGCTTAAAATTGCCCTTTCGGCTGTGAGTTTATTAAAGTTTATTAAAATTATTTTGTTGCTTAGCAATTTGAAAAGTTTTTTTCTGAATTAATTGAAGTTTGAATTATCATAATCAATCACATTTAACTTTATAAAACTAATGGTGGGTTATTCAAACTCTCAGATGACTGATATGGTCCTAATCTATGGGAGAGCACTGGAAAATAGCAGAGACGCTCAAAGTTTATTCGCTGAAACATTCCCACAGCGAAGGGTTCCAGATCACAAAACATTTCTCTCTATTGTGCAGCGTCTAAGGGAAACGGAACGTTTGAAACCTGCAAGTAGAGATCGTGGTCATCAAATAACAGGGCGTGTTCTAGATGCTGGAAAAGAAATTTTGAATATAGTCGAAGAAGAACCTGAACTCAGTGTTTGACGATTCTCGTATCGCGTAAACATTTCCCCTTTTGCAGTGTAGAGGACACTGAAGGAAAACGGACTTCATCCATATAATCTCCAAAAAGTGCAAGTTTTAAAACCAGAAGACTAAATCCGCAGAGTTAGATTTAGTCAATGGTTGTTACAGAAGAATAAAGAAGAACGACAGTTTGTTGAAAGAGTATTGTTATACTGAGATGAGGCAACGTTCATAAGAGATGACGAACGATCATTTCAAGAGAGGTTTAGGGTAGGCGCACAAGTACCACATCATAACGGCACCACGACCACACGATGGTGGGTGCGTGTGGTTACACGCACCACTAACTGATGTCAGCCGACATTCACCTCACCTCACACAGACCAGCCGGTCTGTGTGAGGTACTATTATTTCCATATACAGGGTGTCAATTTGAAAAGTTGTTATGGACTATTTTTCATAGAACACATAGCGACACGAAGCGATGTGTCCCGTCTCTGGACCTACTCTTGAAATCGGTGTGATTTCCCATCGGTGGCAACTGGCAAATTGTCACGGATTTCAAAGTCACTTTTTTTATAGTAGTATTTGTTGTGAGATCCCTATTCTTGACCGAAAGTGACATGACATTGCAACGAGTGAGATTTCCCATCGTTTGCGATGTGACAACGTTGTAAATTGGGTTATATTGTTGGTACTGACGTTCGCACAGACACGAAATTAAACCATTAGTTACCACCGATTTTACAATAAAACGTTATTGCGTATTTTGCTTGTGTTTGAAGAATATATCGTGATATTTATTCCATTTATATTCATTGATATAACCAACTTAGTTGACCAACTTAAACCTTTTTTATTTTTACATTTGCGTTTAAACATGTATTTATTTAAACTAGTATTGTTAACAGCAAAATATGGAAAGCAAAGATTACATTACAACAAAGAAAGTAAATACATATATAAGACAATTATAATTTACTTAAAATAATGGGTTTTCCAATAAGAGGTGTTATTTTGATATTCAAAGAAAAATGCCATTTTTTATTATAAATCATCAGATGTTTATTTCATTACAAAGAGGAAGGTATGCCGTTAATAGTGGAAAATAACATCAAGCAAATGACCACCACGGCCACGCTTACAGGACAAAATCCTTTTCATGAAATTTTCCATAACTAAATCGCAAAGTGGCTGGATGGAATTCCGGATCATTTTCATGCATTTCAACGACCCAATCAGCAAAGTCACGACGTTGTTGATGATTGGCCGGCTTGAGTTCTTGTGTTAACTGGACTTTATAAGCCTTAAGACCCAAATCTTTATGCAAAATACGGTGTAATGACGTTTGTGGAATACCTAATTCCAAAGAACGACGAGGAATGGACAAACCTGGGTTTTCTTCAACACTTTCGGCTACAGCAGCAATATTCTCGGCTGTTCTTGAGCGACGTGCACGGGTTTTATTCTTCTCATCACTAACTTGTCCCAACAGCTCGAATTTTTCCACCAATTTCTGTATTGCGGTCCGACAAGGTGCTTCACGACGACCCAAAAATGTTCGAGTTTTACGAACCGTCTCTGCCAAATTTTCACCATTTTTATAGTGAATTTTAATAATTTCAATGCGTTGTTGAAGCGTGTATCGTACCATTTTTATTAATGGCGTAGTTTCTACTTGTCAAATGCCAAGAAATGACAGCTTCAAAAGTGACATCTACCGAAATAGCGGGCTATTCAAAATAACACCTCTTATTGGAAAACCCGTTATATAGCTATGACTCATAAATAATACATTCATTATGTACGTGTTAGGTATCAAATTGTATTATTGGCTAATAATTAATTATTAATAATAGAGGAGGGATATTTGCCTATATTTGTATACATAAGCCGGCGCGACGCGCTCAGCGTACGAACGAATAGCGAAGGGCACATTGAGTAACCGGCCCTTGTGGCGCACACATGCAAGTACGGTGCTGTTTATTATAAGAGGATATGTGGGCTATTGTTTTGGTGTGATTGGATAATTATGGATTAGGTGTTGGAATGGATTAAAGGTCAGTACTTAATCTACAATATGTATATCAGATGGAGGTGTGTCCTCGTGATTGTATAAAAGAGGGGTGTGTCCTCGTGATTGTAAAAAAGAGAGGCGTGTCCTCGTGATTGTATAAAAGAGAGGTGTGTCCTTGTGATTGTATAAAAGAGAGGTGTGGCCTCGTGATTGTATAAAAGAGAGGTGTGTCCTCATGATTGTATAAAAAAAAGGTGTGTCCTCGTGATTGTATAAAAGAGACGTGTGTCCTCGTGATTGTATAAAGAAGAGGTGTGGTCTCGTGATTGTATAAAGAAGAGGTGTGTCCTCTTAATTGTATATAGAAGGGGTTTGTCCTTACGATCTTTATATCTGAATTAAAGAGATTTGTGTTCTTATGATTGTATAAAGAAGGGGTTTGTCCCTACGATCATTATATCTGAATTAAAGAGAGGTGTGTGTTCATGATTTTATAAAGAAGGGGTTTGTCCTTACGATTTTTATATCAGAATTAAAGAGAGGTGTGTCTTTATATATACAGTAATTGAATTAAGGAGAGGTGTGTCCTCGTAATTGTATAAAGAAGAGGTGTGTCCTCGTGTTCTTTATAATCACAGTCAATACATAAAGGAGGGGTATGTCCTCACGTCCTTAATTAATACGGTACTCGTATTGGGTATTAAGAGGTGTATGTCACTGCTTTGCACATGAAGGTGAATTACAATGGTCGTAGAGAATAATGGTCGAAGCCATGACTGGTAGGAATTAGGAATCCAGTTGGCAAGAGAACAACTGGAGGGGGAAGGGGAGATGCTCCCCCGGTAAGTCCTTCCAATTATAGTTAATATGCAATACTAAAAGAATACTCTTTATATGTGGAGAAATCATTTGGAGCCAATGCCATCTTTGGATCAAGTTCAATATATAGCGGATATATTGAACCAATGAAAATAGAGTATATTAGGTAAGTGATTATTATTATTACTAGGTAAAATGGCGACAATTTATATATTAAATATAGCGTCAAGTTAAGGCTACGATTGGAAAAAGAACTAGCTTAACATACGTAACTATGGCAATGTAATTTACTTCATTATACAACAGAGGTGCAACTGTCATGTTTACAATAAAATTGATAGTCTCGGTCGTTACTATTTGTAGCTTAACAGTGAAAAGAAAAAGATTAGTTGCTGTTATCCTGCCTAACCTAAGGACTTAAGTGACAATGACAAGTGCAATCCACAAGTGCACAGTGAAAAAATGAGGCGAGCTACTTCGTGGTACACCAAGGGTAACGCTTAAATGGCCTACGAAAACTGCCGGTTACAATTGTTCAACCCGTACGATCTCCTGACCACATAAGACATGAATATGATATAGATAATCATGATGAAGGTACAAAGACCTTGCCTTCTAATTATGATAAGAGATACTCGTATTAATATAATACTAATCATGTTGTGTATGACATACGATAAATAAATTCAGCCCATGTAAATCATTTACATATGTATATTTGGTTGCTAACAATTAGTTTCTTAGGCGACTACATAGTTAACAACCAATAGATGGCGCCAACAGGTAAATGTTTGGGATTGATGTTCATGGAATTCGGTAACATATTAAGAATTTAGTTACGGGAATATTAAATGATTTATTATTACGTAGTTTTTAACATAAATTTATTTGATGAAATAAATGTCTTTATGAATTTAATTTCGAAATTGGCAATGTGGATCATCATAAAATACTTGCTGTAGACATACAGTATTGTTTTAAAAATGGTATTAGGTACTAAAGGAATATATTTTTAATGACTGGGAATATGAAACCTACTTGAAAACTGCATTATTTTCTTGTACATCAATCCCAAAAAAAGTATCTTTTTCAATACGTCTTATTTCTGATGACAAACTAGTAAACTTACAGATTGCTGCAAATATATAATTGCCATTAGTTCACCACTTCACCACAAAAGACGTCGTGTGTATTCACTGAAAAAACGCCGATGTTGCCGTTTTACTACCCACGATGACATATATAACTCGTAATCAAGCAGGAGTGGTGATAATTGATGAAAGCCGCCGAAAGTTTTTTTTTTTAATTCATTGGATGTTGTTACGTTGTTATTACGTTGTACCTAATTTCTTAATACTGATTCAAAAAATAATTATAATATATATACAGGGTGTAACAGAAATACGTGTGTTAATTTTAAACATTGGTAGAATTCGTTAAATAAAACATTTTTTCTATATGTTTTTTTTCAAAAACCAACGTTAAACTGATTTAAAATATGTTCCAGTTTTTCTACTAAAACGCGTACCCGCCTATGGTTAAAGGTGTGCAGCGATAAAATCTTTTGTTGTGATGGCAACGGTGTCATAAAGGTACATCATTGCATGTTAGGCAAAACACGTTAAGGATATTGTGCACTGTACAATCTACGGGCTTCTGCGGCATTTCCAAAAGCTCGGTCATATACCAACACAATATCTGCTAATTCTTGATTAGAAAAATTTGGCATTTTGAAATAAACTTCACTTGACAATTATAGTGACAGTACCTGAGAACGGCTCGTTCGGTCAAAATTATGGGGCAAAAAAATATAAAAAAAACTGCAAATTTTGAAAAAAAACATATAGAAAAAATGTTTTATATAACGAGTTCTACCAATGTTTAAAATTAACACACGTATTTCTGTTACACCCTGTATATATATATAATATGTTCATATAATATATTATATATATTCAAAATTTTCAATCAAATGTATGCTGGTTTTTTACGGTTCGATATTTGTATATTGCTGTTTGTTAGCATCAGTCCTTGCTTTATATTATATATTTCATATTTTACAGTTTGTATGTGTTTAAGTGTATTTTTTTGACCTGTGTAAACATTTCTGTACTAGCACTAATAAATTATTATTATTATTATTATAATAATAATAATAATAATAATTATTAAATATGATGAGTTTCAATGGGGTTGAAGAACCTGAAAAAAAGTTTTGTGGAGATTGAAAATTTTCAAAACATGCAACAAAACGACCAGAATGTTATTCAAAATATCAGAAGCTTATTTAAACTAACAAATGTGTCAATTTACGAAGAATTGACGAGAATTTAATTGTTTAAATGTTTTTAAAAATTCTATAAAAGCTTTACAAGATTAATTTCTGAAATTCAGTAAATTTTCAAAAATGGGCACAACGCACACGAAAATCTGATACAGTTAATAAATGATTATCAAAATTTAAAAAAAACTAAAATCGAAACAGTTTATTTTTATATTTGGCAATATTAAATTAAAAAATATTTCAACAATTTTTAGCAAATTGTAATTGTAATGGTATTGTAATATAAATAAACCTGAATATTTAGATAGATTTAATACATATTCAAAAAATAATCAAAATATCAAAAGAATGAGAAGGTTTTGAAATTGTGAACATTATAGTAAATATCATAAACTTAATGGATAGCCGGAAAATTTTATTGTTCCAGAAAACTTAATCATATTATCAAAATAATGATCATAACATATAAATAAATAAGCAAAAATTTCAGCATTTTCAATAAAATACACTTCCGGACAAAATGAAGGGACCACCAAATAAACTTGAAATAACTTTTCCAAATTACAAGTTGTTTTGAATAGACTTTGCACTTGTCATAAATTGACGTTTATTAAGCACTATTCAAATAGTATGCCATGAAACAATTAACAATATCAGGACAGTATCTGCTAGGAAACGAAAAATCAACATAAAGCTATAATTGTTGACTCACCTTTTTAACATATTTAATTAATAAAGCGTGCTTTATGTTTCTTTTACTTCTACAAGTAAGTAAAAGTATAGTTTGTTAATTTTAATAGCTCTTAAGTCAACTAAACTGTGAGGAAACACTTGGATTAATATATTTATTTGATTCATTAAATTTCGTCATCATGTTTTAAATTTATTTTATATTTTACTAGTGGTCCCTTAATTTTGTCAGGAAGTGTATGATAAGTTTCAATGGGGTTCAAGAAACTGCCAAAAGTTTTGTGGAGATTGAAAATTTTCAAAACATACAATCAAAGCAACAAAGCGTCCAGAATGTATTTAAAATATCAGAAGCTTGTTCTAAAAAGTATCACTTTACGCACTGTGAACAGTACGTAAAAACTTAGTTTACGGACTGTCGTAAGAAAAAATGTAACGATTATATCAAAAGTTGATATATATATATATATATATATATATATATTTTATTCTAAGGACTATACCAACATCAAAATTTAAAAAAAAGATGGTTCTTTTGAAAACAATAACCCAGTGACCCGGTTTCTTTGCACCTCAGTGTATATGTATATATCTATATATATATATATATATATATATATCAACTTTTGATATAATCGTTACATTTTTTCTTACGACAGTCCGTAAACTAAGTTTTTACGTACTGTTCACAGTGCGTAAAGTGATACTTTTTAGAACAAGCTTCTGATATTTTAAATACATTCTGGACGCTTTGTTGCTTTGATTGTATGTTTTGAAAATTTTCAATCTCCACAAAACTTTTGGCAGTTTCTTGAACCCCATTGAAACTTATCATACACTTCCTGACAAAATTAAGGGACCACTAGTAAAATATAAAATAAATTTAAAACATGATGACGAAATTTAATGAATCAAATAAATATATTAATCCAAGTGTTTCCTCACAGTTTAGTTGACTTAAGAGCTATTAAAATTAACAAACTATACTTTTACTTACTTGTAGAAGTAAAAGAAACATAAAGCACGCTTTATTAATTAAATATGTTAAAAAGGTGAGTCAACAATTATAGCTTTATGTTGATTTTTCGTTTCCTAGCAGATACTGTCCTGATATTGTTAATTGTTTCATGGCATACTATTTGAATAGTGCTTAATAAACGTCAATTTATGACAAGTGCAAAGTCTATTCAAAACAACTTGTAATTTGGAAAAGTTATTTCAAGTTTATTTGGTGGTCCCTTCATTTTGTCCGGAAGTGTATTTTATTGAAAATGCTGAAATTTTTGCTTATTTATTTATATGTTATGATCATTATTTTGATAATATGATTAAGTTTTCTGGAACAATAAAATTTTCCGGCTATCCATTAAGTTTATGATATTTACTATAATGTTCACAATTTCAAAACCTTCTCATTCTTTTGATATTTTGATTATTTTTTGAATATGTATTAAATCTATCTAAATATTCAGGTTTATTTATATTACAATACCATTACAATTACAATTTGCTAAAAATTGTTGAAATATTTTTTAATTTAATATTGCCAAATATAAAAATAAACTGTTTCGATTTTAGTTTTTTTTAAATTTTGATAATCATTTATTAACTGTATCAGATTTTCGTGTGCGTTGTGCCCATTTTTGAAAATTTACTGAATTTCAGAAATTAATCTTGTAAAGCTTTTATAGAATTTTTAAAAACATTTAAACAATTAAATTCTCGTCAATTCTTCGTAAATTGACACATTTGTTAGTTTAAATAAGCTTCTGATATTTTGAATAACATTCTGGTCGTTTTGTTGCATGTTTTGAAAATTTTCAATCTCCACAAAACTTTTTTTCAGGTTCTTCAACCCCATTGAAACTCATCATATTTAATAATTATTATTATTATTATTATTATAATAATAATAATAATAATTTATTAGTGCTAGTACAGAAATGTTTACACAGGTCAAAAAAATACACTTAAACACATACAAACTGTAAAATATGAAATATATAATATAAAGCAAGGACTGATGCTAACAAACAGCAATATACAAATATCGAACCGTAAAAAACCAGCATACATTTGATTGAAAATTTTGAATATATATAATATATTATATGAACATATTATATATATATACAGGGTGTAACAGAAATACGTGTGTTAATTTTAAACATTGGTAGAACTCGTTATATAAAACATTTTTTCTATATGTTTTTTTTCAAAATTTGCAGTTTTTTTTATATTTTTTTGCCCCATAATTTTGACCGAACGAGCCGTTCTCAGGTACTGTCACTATAATTGTCAAGTGAAGTTTATTTCAAAATGCCAAATTTTTCTAATCAAGAATTAGCAGATATTGTGTTGGTATATGACCGAGCTTTTGGAAATGCCGCAGAAGCCCGTAGATTGTACAGTGCACAATATCCTTAACGTGTTTTGCCTAACATGCAATGATGTACCTTTATGACACCGTTGCCATCACAACAAAAGATTTTATCGCTGCACACCTTTAACCATAGGCGGGTACGCGTTTTAGTAGAAAAACTGGAACATATTTTAAATCAGTTTAACGTTGGTTTTTGAAAAAAAACATATAGAAAAAATGTTTTATTTAACGAATTCTACCAATGTTTAAAATTAACACACGTATTTCTGTTACACCCTGTATATATATTATAATTATTTTTTGAATCAGTATTAAGAAATTAGGTACAACGTAATAACAACGTAACAACATCCAATGAATTAAAAAAAAAAACTTTCGGCGGCTTTCATCAATTATCACCACTCCTGCTTGATTACGAGTTATATATGTCATCGTGGGTAGTAAAACGGCAACATCGGCGTTTTTTCAGTGAATACACACGACGTCTTTTGTGGTGAAGTGGTGAACTAATGGCAATTATATATTTGCAGCAATCTGTAAGTTTACTAGTTTGTCATCAGAAATAAGACGTATTGAAAAAGATACTTTTTTTGGGATTGATGTACAAGAAAATAATGCAGTTTTCAAGTAGGTTTCATATTCCCAGTCATTAAAAATATATTCCTTTAGTACCTAATACCATTTTTAAAACAATACTGTATGTCTACAGCAAGTATTTTATGATGATCCACATTGCCAATTTCGAAATTAAATTCATAAAGACATTTATTTCATCAAATAAATTTATGTTAAAAACTACGTAATAATAAATCATTTAATATTCCCGTAACTAAATTCTTAATATGTTACCGAATTCCATGAACATCAATCCCAAACATTTACCTGTTGGCGCCATCTATTGGTTGTTAACTATGTAGTCGCCTAAGAAACTAATTGTTAGCAACCAAATATACATATGTAAATGATTTACATGGGCTGAATTTATTTATCGTATGTCATACACAACATGATTAGTATTATATTAATACGAGTATCTCTTATCATAATTAGAAGGCAAGGTCTTTGTACCTTCATCATGATTATCTATATCATATTCATGTCTTATGTGGTCAGGAGATCGTACGGGTTGAACAATTGTAACCGGCAGTTTTCGTAGGCCATTTAAGCGTTACCCTTGGTGTACCACGAAGTAGCTCGCCTCATTTTTTCACTGTGCACTTGTGGATTGCACTTGTCATTGTCACTTAAGTCCTTAGGTTAGGCAGGATAACAGCAACTAATCTTTTTCTTTTCACTGTTAAGCTACAAATAGTAACGACCGAGACTATCAATTTTATTGTAAACATGACAGTTGCACCTCTGTTGTATAATGAAGTAAATTACATTGCCATAGTTACGTATGTTAAGCTAGTTCTTTTTCCAATCGTAGCCTTAACTTGACGCTATATTTAATATATAAATTGTCGCCATTTTACCTAGTAATAATAATAATCACTTACCTAATATACTCTATTTTCATTGGTTCAATATATCCGCTATATATTGAACTTGATCCAAAGATGGCATTGGCTCCAAATGATTTCTCCACATATAAAGAGTATTCTTTTAGTATTGCATATTAACTATAATTGGAAGGACTTACCGGGGGAGCATCTCCCCTTCCCCCTCCAGTTGTTCTCTTGCCAACTGGATTCCTAATTCCTACCAGTCATGGCTTCGACCATTATTCTCTACGACCATTGTAATTCACCTTCATGTGCAAAGCAGTGACATACACCTCTTAATACCCAATACGAGTACCGTATTAATTAAGGACGTGAGGACATACCCCTCCTTTATGTATTGACTGTGATTATAAAGAACACGAGGACACACCTCTTCTTTATACAATTACGAGGACACACCTCTCCTTAATTCAATTACTGTATATATAAAGACACACCTCTCTTTAATTCTGATATAAAAATCGTAAGGACAAACCCCTTCTTTATAAAATCATGAACACACACCTCTCTTTAATTCAGATATAATGATCGTAGGGACAAACCCCTTCTTTATACAATCATAAGAACACAAATCTCTTTAATTCAGATATAAAGATCGTAAGGACAAACCCCTTCTATATACAATTAAGAGGACACACCTCTTCTTTATACAATCACGAGACCACACCTCTTCTTTATACAATCACGAGGACACACGTCTCTTTTATACAATCACGAGGACACACCTTTTTTTTATACAATCATGAGGACACACCTCTCTTTTATACAATCACGAGGCCACACCTCTCTTTTATACAATCACAAGGACACACCTCTCTTTTATACAATCACGAGGACACGCCTCTCTTTTTTACAATCACGAGGACACACCCCTCTTTTATACAATCACGAGGACACTTGCTTTATGCTTTATGTTTCTTTTACTTCTACAAGTAAGTAAAAGTATAGTTTGTTAATTTTAATAGCTCTTAAGTCAACTAAACTGTGAGGAAACACTTGGATTAATATATTTATTTGATTCATTAAATTTCGTCATCATGTTTTAAATTTATTTTATATTTTACTAGTGGTCCCTTAATTTTGTCAGGAAGTGTATGATAAGTTTCAATGGGGTTCAAGAAACTGCCAAAAGTTTTGTGGAGATTGAAAATTTTCAAAACATACAATCAAAGCAACAAAGCGTCCAGAATGTATTTAAAATATCAGAAGCTTGTTCTAAAAAGTATCACTTTACGCACTGTGAACAGTACGTAAAAACTTAGTTTACGGACTGTCGTAAGAAAAAATGTAACGATTATATCAAAAGTTGATATATATATATATATATATATATATATTTTATTCTAAGGACTATACCAACATCAAAATTTAAAAAAAAGATGGTTCTTTTGAAAACAATAACCCAGTGACCCGGTTTCTTTGCACCTCAGTGTATATGTATATATCTATATATATATATATATATATATATATATATATATATATATATATATATATATATATATAATATATATGAATACTGATTTTTGGCCTCTTTTTGGGTGGTTTGACTTATTTTTACTCGGTGGAAACTTGATACGCCAACAAAAAAACAAGGCCGTATCAACAACAACACTGTAATCATGCAACCATGTAACGAGTACTAACGAAATACATCGACTGTATATCGTTACCGTTCTGCGTGAAGCAGCGCGACCTACCTGGCAAATGCAGAATTAACCAAATCTGCTCTAGCGGATGTTTTCAGATACTAAGAATTAATTTATTATTCCAGTACTTCATGAGCCATCTGTTGTATAGATTAGTAATCAAACTTGAAGTCGCCCTTTTAATGAGAATTGTATTATTTAAAAAGTCATAGATAAAACGTTGTATTTGACTCGCACGTAATGGCTATAATTCACTCGGATGATGATTATTACCGTGCGATCAACAATTATTTAGATGAAAGAAGTCCTTGAGATGTTGGAAATAGGTCTGCTAGGGTACAAGACGTCTGTTAAAATCGGGTGGCAGCAATTCATGATAGGCCTTTATTTTCAAGGGATGCATAACCAAACCCTTCTTCAAATATATATTTTTGTAATACCTCTGTGTTATTGACATTTATCAGTACTGTCTGCTTGATCGATATGACAGGCGTAAAGGCCTTGGCCGTTATAATAACGGCCGTGGAAGTTATTTAAATGACAACGCAAATTTATGAGCAATAAAGTCTTCATATTCTTTCTCATACCTGCTGCTGCTTTTTTGGGGAAGTAAATCGATTGTGGCAGCATTTGCATCATTTAGTACATCTTCGGGGATACCACAAAACGAAGAACTTTGCACATCTGACATTATTTTTCTAATTTCACTTTGATTTGTTTGTTTGTATTTGAACCGTTGATGTTGCTATGGTATCAAATTGCGCCTGGATAACTAGTTTATTAATTTTGAAATTTAATATTGATAAATGGACCAGTTTTTGTAATTTAGGTATTACAAAAAGTATCGAACAACATACGGCCGATATGCAAATAACAGGCTTGGTTGAATATAAACCTCGGCTGCGCTCCGCTCCGCTTCGCTTCGCCTCGGTTTACAAACTTTAACCCGCGCCTGTTATTTGCTACATATCGGCCTAATGGCGTAATGGCGTAATACTATTTTGGCAGGTTCCATAACTCTGACACAGTCAAAGCCACCCCTTATGTAAATAATTACTGATCGCAGTAATTGATATGCATCCTCGTGCCTACATGAAATAGCCTACATGAAATGGTCGTTATATAATATACTATTATTGTAGTGATTGTTTATATTATTGATGTATAATGTTTCATTATTGAAGAGTTTATTGCAGAACCCCGTTAATCTAGTGGTGGGACACCCGAGTGAAATAATAGGTAACACTCAATTATTGTGAAGTCCCTATTATGCCGAGCGACGAAGTCTAATCACGAAGTAGAGATTATGCATTGGAGTGAACTCGAGTTTTTTTTCCGTATTTTTCACTATATGAATTAGTGATGATCCAAATTTCCATAATTTTTTTAATATGCTGACAATTTTTTACAAAAAATGCAATATTAATATAATATTGCATTGATAATACATGTTAGTTATGTATTAATAGGAGCAGGTTTGCATTTTAATTAGCTTAAGTACCTTTTTTTTTATTGTCTTCAAAACTATATTTTATGTGAGATAATATTAATTAATAATAATAGTTCCGGTTCTATAGAGACTGATTTCTCCTTCCGGTTCCATGTCGCCATCCCCGCCGATTTTGCCAGTCTCCTTCCTGGAGATTCCTTTCCGACATCGCTCTCCTGATGCCATCGTTCCAGGTCGCTGCTGGTCTCCCTCTACGTCTTCTTTCCGGTGGTACCCAATCATATAGTTGTCTGGGCAGCCGTTCCTCTGACATCCGTTTTACGTGGCCATACCATATTAGTATAATATTAATTAAATTTTTAATTCATGCTATGTTATTGTAATGTAATTATATTAGGTAGTTACTACTACAAGTAAAATATTTATTTGCTATTAACAAAAATACACAGATTCAAACGCCACTGAATAGTCGCGATGTTACCGACTTTTTCCGCCTGCTACGCGTTTTCGTGCGTGATTTGACACGGCTTTGCCACCGGTGTGAAATGCCACAGTTTCAAAGAAAAAAAGATTGAATATTGATTTACCGATTTTCTTCATTGAGATTAAACTTTCCGTTTTCTATGGAACTTTGTTGAAGTCGTAGTTTTTATATTAGGCAACAATATTTAACCAAACTTAACATTTTCCCCTAGACAACGTTGCCACCTATACTTTTAAGGTAAATTGTGATGTTGGTGGACATTTGATATGTGAACGTAGTAGGATATATGTATTATCTGTAAAATTCCATTTTTTGTCCCTATTGTCAATTAACTCATCTCGACCAATATTTTCGAGAAAATTAACGAACAGGTGCCAATCTATTAGACTAGATACATATAGCCCATTTTTTTAAATGTAAATAAACATAAGGAATATTTTATAACCGAAATTGGTACCGACCGGTTAATTTTGCTTTGACCTTTCTGGGGGTAATACAAATTAATATTAGACATTTACTTACAGCTAAATTTCAATTTCAATGACACTTTATTTAAGTAACTCAGCTCAACCAATCTTTCTGAGAAAATGAACAAACATAGGTGCAAAACTACTGGACTAGATTCGAAATAGGTAGGTCACAAGGTATTTTCAACATTTACAATTAATACTTGTGACATTGACATTTCAATTTAACCTTTTAAGTTTTTAACCTCATTATTAACCCGTTTTACAATGCAAAAATTTCGCTTACCTAAAAGTACGTAACACAAGATAAAAGTCACTAAACTTAATAGATTTGTTTACTCATATTAAAAAATATCGGGCTATAACAACATATTCACGAGACATTTTCAAGGTTAACAACTATTATTTGTGACATCGGCATTTCAACTAAACCTCATTAATACCCATTTTACAATGCAATAAGTTCCCTAACTTGAAACAACGTAACACAAGCTTAACGTTAACAGATTTGGTTAGTCATTAAAAAAAAGTGCTGAAAATTATTCGATTCTATAAATTACTCACTGTACAGCTCTAACAAGTTGGTATATCTGCGTGATAGCTACGAACACGTTGACGCTGAACAGGCTGTAGTTCTTAGGGATAATGACCAAGGAGTACCTGGACCAAACAGTACCCGTGGCAGCCAAAGCCAAAGTCTGTGGAATGCTCAACTGTTCCGCAGGCCTCTGCAGATCACTGATGCCAGCAATCACGAGTCCCTAAATAAATTATTACCATAATTAATTATTATATTACTATGTCTTTACTAGTTTTATATATATTATATTATATTACTATGTATATGTATATAGCGCGCGTTGTTTTTATGTCTGAACATAGGCTATGTTCAGTGTTAAAACGACAGTACCAAATGCATTGCTAAAATGCAACGGTTATGCTACCAAATTTACTAGCACTTGTAAATAGATCATTTCAAATATCAACACTATTTTCAGAAAATTTATTCAACGCAAGAAAGTACTCAAATATTCTAATTCAAATGGTACCGAGCTGGCAATAGTATACGGAGAAAGTACTCAAATATTCAAATTCAAAAGGTACCGAGCTGGTAATAGTATACGGATTTTGAGAAATTCATTTTGAGTGCTTTATCCTGTCAGACGAATCTAATCAATCGAAACAATGTCTAATATAATCGCAAAATTTAATAGTAGGTACATGATGCGTCGCTATTGGTCATCATAAACGAACAAGGATATTTTAATTGAAGAAATGAAATGAAATGTATTATGTTATGCCAAAGAAGAAACAATATCTTCCATTTGGCAAATGAGTTACTATTTTGGGATTAACGGTTGATGATTGTTGATTGAACGGGATTGGTATTGCAGGATAATGCACTGAAATTAATTTCGCACAATCCGTATACCAGCCAGTTCGGTATCATTCTCCTATTTAAACACTTTCTTGCGTAGAATACATTTTCTGTCAACAGTTTTGACATTTGAAATGACGGAGTTTTTGTAACGCGGCCTGAAATTTTGGTTGCATACCATTGAAGTTTAGCAATGAATTTGATACTGTCGCACGCGCGGTATGTATATATATATATATATATATATATATATATATATATATATATATATATATATATATATATATATATGTTTTTGTAATTTGTTCCCTTTTTAGTAGAGAACCGGGTATTCGGCCAGGGTCAATAAAAACACAATATTTGTTTTACACTTCCAAAGGATCCGTCACTGTCATTATAACATCTGATCAATACAGAAGTAAGTCGCATAAACTACTGGATGATAAAACAACTTACAAAATTTAAAAAAAAGACCCAACACTAACCACACAAACAAAGACCAACAATGCAATAAAAACACTAATTAATAAAAAAATTATAGATGAAAATATAGGAAAACGTCTCATGATGTATAATAGCATTCCACCAAAATATTACGGTCTTCCAAAAATCCATAAAAAAGATATACCTTTACGACCTATTATCTCTTCTATTAATGCACCGACATATAAACTTTCAAATTTTCTAGCCAAGATTTTACATGTAGCATTTTTTAACAGAACAAATTATAATGTAATAGACACTTTCAGTTTTGCTGCTGAATTTAATAACCTGAAACTACCTAAAGATCATGTGATTATATCATTAGATGTTATCTCTCTTTTTACCAAAATACCAATGAACGTAGTAACAGAGATAATACGCGACAACTTTGAAAGGATAACACCACACACAGATATTGACATGTTCATTGAATTAATAATGCTCATATGCAAATATAGCTATTTCACTTATGAAGAAGTGACGTACGAACAAATTTTCGGCACTCCCATGGGCTCTCCTCTTAGTCCTATTTTGGCAACGATAACAATGGATTACCTTCTAGATGATGTAATTATAACCTTACCGTATAAACCTTTTTTCATTAAAAAATATGTAGACGATCTAATAATGGCAATCCCATCATGTATGGTGCAAAATATAGTTGAATTTTTCAATAAGTGGAACACAAACATAAAATTTACAATAGAACAAGAACAAAATAACAAAATACCTTTCCTAGACACCCTTATAATAAGAAAACCAGATAATAGTATAATCCTCGACTGGTACAAAAAACCCACAAACTCAGGTAGATATATAAATTACACATCCCATGCACCACTCAATGTTAAAGTAAATGTAATTTTAGGGCTTAAAAACAGGATAAACAAAATTTGTCACCCATCTTTCATAACAAAAAACCTAAAATTATTGTCAAAAATAATGATCCAAAACAGTTTTCCAAAACGACTTGTAAATAAAATAATATACCACCAAAGAACCGATATAATGATCAATAAAAATATTCTATCATCAATCAATCAACCAGAAATGATTTACAAGAAACTTCCTTATATCGAAAACCTTTCACCACGCCTAATTTCTACACTTAGTAATGATAACATTAAAATTGGACTCTGTAACGTGAACACAATATATAATAAATTTTTCACAAAATTAAAAGATAAATGTAAACCAGAACTACAATCAAATATAGTATACAAAATTCCATGTAGTGATTGTAACCTAACGTATTACGGCCAAACCACCCAATGGTTGAAATCTAGATTAACACAACATAGAAGCGATTGTAAGCTCAACAAAAAATCATGTGCTTTAGCAATACACTCCAATAATTTTGACCATAGACCTGATTTCAAAAACACTACTGTGATAGATTATTACAACTCTAAAAAAGGGAGACTTTTTCTGGAGATGTATCATATTAAAAAAGACATCAAAAATAGCATGAATTTTAAATCTGATACCGACGGTCTCAGTAATATTTATTCATTTTTAATAGAATTATCTAGGAATGACCAAATAACACAAAAATAAAGAAAAATTATTATCTAAACATATAATCTAGATATATGTTCTTAAAAACAAATTTAATTATAATTTTTTTTTTCTGTCATGAAAAGATTAATGACACTCATCATATATAACACAAATTAATTGTAAGTTTTCATTTTAACTAATCTAATAATTACCCATATATGTATATACTGTTTTCTTTTGTTGCTAAAATAATTAATAAATGTTTTTAGTAACATCCCTGACGAAGGACACAAACATATGTCCGAAAGCTTGGAAGTGTAAAACAAATATTGTGTTTTTATTGACCCTGGCCGAATACCCGGTTCTCTACTAAAAAGGGAACAAATTACAAAAACATATAATATATACGGCTGAGATAAAGAATTAAAATATATATATATATATATATATATATATATATATATATATATATATATATATATATATATATATATATATTTCCTTATCTCAGCCGTATATAATATTTGTTTTTTTTAATTTGTTCTCTTTTTTTATTAGAAAACTGGGTATTCGGCCAGGGTCAATTAAACACAATATTTGATTAAACCTGAAAGCTTTCGGAAGCTTTGAATTGTGTCCTTTGTCAGGGACGTTAAAATAGTTTGTAAAGTTGGAGGATTCTGTATCGAAACTTATAGTTTAGTTATTAAGTGCAACCCAAAATAATTGGGGAAATCGATTGCTATACATTTAGGAGTTCGGCTACAGTTACCGGTAAATTACACACAATCTATTTTAAAAATTGAATAAAAATTGAAAGGCTCACATTGTGAGTTTGGTTAAAACAAGGTAAAATTGAATGATCTAGCGGAATATACAGGGTGTCCAAGATAATGATCAACAGCATGGGATCTTGGATACCATAAAAGTTACAAAAGCGGTTAACCTACGTACCAAAATGCTACCTGAAAATGATACAGGGTGTTAATGAAAATAAAAAATTATCCCATTAATTTGAAAATTCATCAAAATAAACACAAAATTAACAAAACAATAATTGAAGACTATAACAAATGTTCAAACTGCCCCCCCTCCTGCCTAAATACAAGCATGACACCATCGAGCTAACGATCCATATACTTGCCAAATATTGTAGTTTAGACGAATTTCATTAGCAACCTCGAAAATTCTTTGCTGTAACTGTTCCTTTGTGTTATTACCTCACTGTAAACCAGCTGATTTAAAAATCTCCATAAAAAGAAATCCAGCGGATTTAAGTCGGGACTCCTTGGCGGAAATCTCACAGGACCAAACCGGCCGATCCATCTACCATCGAAATAGTCATTTAACCATTCCGTAAAAATTCTGCCATTATGAGGAGGTACACCGTCTTGTTGGAGGAACATCTGTTGTCAAATGTTTAAAGGGTTACAATAAATTCCTCTGTATTTTTTACATTCCTTCTTGGCCCCTTTTTTAAATATCGGTAGGATGAGTGCTGTCTGCAAGTCGCTCGGATTCTCAATTTCCACGCTTTCCTTATTATTTACTTTAGTCTATCTTGCCCTTTTGTGCCCATGTGTTTAATCATTTCGATGGGGATTTTGTCACTTCCTGCCGCTTTTTCCTTTTCAGTTCTTTTATTGCTGATTTCACTGCCTCTTCTGTTATATCGTCTCCCTCTTCTTTATCTGCTTCTGTTCTATTTGTCTCTTTATACTCGTCCTCTTCATTTTCTATGGTACCCAATACTTCTTCAAAGTTCTTCAAATAGTTCCATATTTCTGCTATTTCTTTTTCTTCCCACTAGTACTTCTCCGTTTTTGCTTTTTATGACCCTATCTGAGGCTTCTTTGTTTTATCTGTTCCTTTTGATTACGCTGTAGAATAGTTTTTTATTTTCCGTCATGTTTCTTTCGAGTTTGTCTCCAAATTCTTCCCATTGCTTCTGTTCGTTCTTGAGTATTATCTGCTTTACCTTGTTTCTTGCGTTTCTATATTCTTCGTATTTCCCCTTGTTTTGTTGTTGAGGTATTTTTTCCATGCCTGTTTCTTTGGTCTTACCCGGTCTCTTACTTGAGTTTACAGCCAGGCTGTTAGTTTTTTGTTTGTTTCTTTCTTGCTGGTTCCGCATATTCTACTTGCCACTTCTATTATGCGATTATTTTATATTATATATATATATATATATATTATTATTATTATATATTTGAGATTATTCCACATTTGTTCTAAATTTTCTGTTATCGTTGCTTTTTGTGTTGTATTTTTTTATAGTTCTCTCTCCATTTCTTCTTTATATTCCATTTGCGTGTCTTCGTTGTTCAGCTTATAGTCTTTTATTTTGTTGCATACTGTTGTTCTCTTTGTTTGCTGTTCAGGTTTTGTTACGTTGTTATTGTTTTTTCTTATTTGTGTTATCACTAGGTCGTAGCGCTCCCTATTTCCGGTCCCCTTCTTTCTCTTGTGTCCATTATTTGTTTTTTGTTTGTCTCTTCTGTTATTATATAGTCTATTGTCGATATTCTATCTTTCGCTTGTTGTGTTCTGGTGAATGTGCGTATGTTTTTGTGTCTGAAGAAAGTGTTCGTAATTATTAGGTTGTGTACTATGCAGAAGTTTAGCAGTCTTCTTCCGTTGTCGTTTCTGGTCTTTTCTGCGTACTTCCCTATTGCGGCTTTGTATGTTGGGTCTTGTTTTCCAACTCTGCTGTTTAAGTCCCCTCCTATATATCGTTCCTTCTGCTGCCTCTACTGCTTCTTCTAGTTGTGTCCAGAATTCTTCTTTTTTGGAGGTAGTGTCATCATCGTTTGGCCCATATACCGTTATAATTGTGTTCGTTTTCTTCGTTGTTTTGTTGATTAGTTTCACCGTTAGTAATGTCTCGTTTATCTGTTCCCATTTTTCTATCTCCTTTTCTCTCTTCCTCTATATAAGGCAAGCAACTCCGATTGCCACTCTCTTTTCTTCTTCCACTTCACTGTATATTAGTGTGTGTCCATTTCCAGTTTTTATTATTGCTTTTCCTGTTTTCTTTGTTTCCGTTATTGTCAGTACGTCTATTTCTGTTTCTTCGTATACTTCCTCTAGTTCTTGTTCTATTCCTTTTATACTTCTTATGTTCCGTGTTCCAATTCTCCATGTTTCGTTTTTATTTACTCGGTCGTTTCCCCCATTTCCATTTATATGGTTTGTGCCCTTGACCATTTTTATTGCTGTGTGTTTTCTTTTTCTGGCACCTTCTCTATTCTCCGTTATTCTTTGTTTTGAACTTGTTCCCTTTTCTCATTCCATTGCTATGTTTTCCCGTTAATGATTATTTTTCTGTATTTAGTTATGATCGTTTTTCAGTCTTCCCTCCTTTGCATTTATTCGTATTTTAGCTTGTACCTTTCTTTCTTCCTTCGTGAAGTCGTCTTCTATGTATATCTTTGTGTCTTTAAGTTTGTTCTTGTTCTTCATTACCTCCATTTTCTCGTCGATAGTCTCTAATTTAGCTACTATTATCGGTGTTTAATCCCTGTTCACTACGTATGTTTCCTATACTCTTGCTTTCACTATTAGCTCATTTTCTAGTAATATTTGCACATGTTCTGCAATGTTGGATGTGTTTTCTAGTTTTATTCCATTAATAATTATGTTATTCTTTTTTACCAGTTTTTCTATGTTTTGCATCTTGTATTTAATTTGATTCACTTCCTATCGTAACTTCTTGTTTTACTATTTTACTTCTTTTATCTCTTCTCTGTATTGTTTTGGTTCTTCTCTCATTTGTTTTATTTCTGTTATCATTCTTGACACCATATCTTTTAATTCCTCCACTTCTTTTTTCGTTCTGTTGCTTTCTATTCCTTTTTTCTTTTCTTTATTGTTATTTTTTGTGTTCATATTCTCTGTTGGGCTGTTTTCACTTCAATTCCTTTTATTTACCTCTTCTGTTTCTCCATTTGTTGCATTCGTTTAGTTTCTGTTCGCTTTTACGGGCGCTTTGTGTTGCCTAGCTCTTCGTATTGGCTCTTGCTTTGTGTTGCCTATCTTCCCGTGTGGATTTCCCCGTCGAGCCCGCGGAAACAGTTCCACTCTTCTCATCTCGTTCTAACTTCCTTTTATCCTGTGTTCTTTCTTGTTGTTCTTTAATAATATCTTTTATCTCGTCTGCTTTTTCACTCTTAATTAGCTGTTTCTACTCTTAGTACGTTCGATATGTAACGGAGCCAATCTTATCGGTTGTCACGTTGCCACTGTTTTCAAATCACCCATATTAACATACAACAGACACTTTCAAACAATGACTGTCTATGACTGTTTATGACAGCCATTGTCTTGATATTGTTTAAGTATTTAAATTTACTATCAAAATCTTGCCTGATTTTTAAAATGTAAATTTTTATTTTCCAACAATAGAAATAGTTTTTTTCATTACACACCCTATCTTTTTCAGGGAGCATTTCGGTATGAATGGGTATTCGGTTAATTGCTTTGTATTGGCCCAAATAAGCTTTGGTTAAATATTTACATCTAATTATGACTCACCCTGTATATATAAATTTGTAATAGTAACAAATGTCAATACAAGTGAATATAGCGCATACCGCTTTAAATGTATATTTAGTTATAGAAAGTAAACCGTGAAAAGAAGGTAACAGTTATTTAATTATGCAGTATCAGAATCTCTTTACAACTGTGGCACTTACCCATTTGCACATTGGCGCCCAGAAGAAAACTGTTTTGGGACCTGCAACTCACCCAACAAGCTATACACCCACACATCAACGCGGTGCAGAACTTTTTACCTGCTGCATGCTGCCATAGTGGCTGGAGCCTCTGAGGCACAACTTTATCAAGAATTGACATGGCTTGCTTGTACGCTTTTGACATTTTCTCCACAAAATTTCCACTGAACTAATGAAACAGAAGCGCGCGAGAGGCGACGAGTCGCCCTTCAGGGTCGTTTATTTATAATGCTATCGAATGTGATTATTAATTGAATACATCGTACCGCCAAGTTGAGAAGGTTCCAATTGACAAATTGCTCGCCTTGAGAGGAGTTAAATAAGCGTGTTCAGATATTTACGCTCAATACGGCATGCTTGAATTTTATAATAAAAAAGTTTAGCCCGCACTTTACCAAATATATCGTACAAGGTCCATGAAGTTGGAGACTTACTAAAGAAATTATTTCTGTGCTACAATTTTGCGTCTTTTAGACCTGATTTTGGTCATATATATATAAATTTTGTACCCGCCAAAACCAAAATGTCTAACGAAAACATGATGTGAGTCGTCTAGTTGCAAAAGCAGCTATCTCCATTATAACTCATTCCTCAAAAATTGAAAAACTATATTTTTGTACAAACTGCTGTTAGGAAATTTATATTATTTGCACTTATTATCAAAGCGCGGATTTACAAGCATAAAAAATTAAAAAATTAGCGCTTAAAAATGAATGAAAATCTTAGAATATAAGAATATAAAGTACCATAGAGATTAGTATAAGCACAAAAACGCACAAAAAACATAAAAAGGCATATTTTATTTTTTATAAAAATACAGAAAAACAAAACAAAACATAATTTTATTAACAAGAACGCACTATAGGTAGATAAAAGTAATATTTTAATAACATAGGTTTTGGTCAATAATATTATTAACAATAATAAATAATAACAAATAATTATTACTGCTCATTTTTAAATGAACTAATAATGAAATGTTTTTCTAAATTTTCAACGGAAAATCCTATTCCCCTATCACTGAGCACATTTTTTTAGTGTAAAAATCTTCTCTCGCCATCTACACTTGTAATCGGTGCATATTTAAATTTGGGAACAATTGTAATATTTATCAGCAAATCTTCCACGAAATCTCCTTTTAAAACTGTTCATATTTTTTGTAACTCGCCAAACCCTTCATTTTTTGACGAAACTACATCATATTTTTTTTAATAATCTCTCCTATAGATCGCCGTACGTTTGAGACGTCGTTCCTAAAATCTTCAACCATTTGAACCGCATCTACCAAAGTTGTGTCCTTTACGTGGAGTTTATCAATTGCTTTACTTACGAAACTGTAGTTGGTTTTTAGGAATGCTAAATTTTGTACAACCCTTCTATCTTTAAGAACTTTGTGGCATTCTTTAATTGCCTCTGACACATTTTCGGGAAACTCTAACACAAGCTCCTTAAATGAACCGAAAAGGTCGGCATAATAGCAGGCAGCATCTAGCCACGTACCCCATCTAGTTATAACCGGTGCCGGAAGATGAGGTACATTTGGCATTCTTTCCCTAAACATTTCAACCCTCAGTGGAGCTTTTAGGAAAATTTTCTTCTCGGTTTTTATCAAATCATTGACCAGGGGAAATTGTAGTCTAATCGTCTCAGCAACTTGATTAAAAAACATTTGTTTCGCCGACAGAATAGTTATTTTTGTAAGAATATGCTTTTTCTACGATTTTCTTGTTGGTATATATAGAAATGTTTTCTAACATACGTTGATCAAAATACAGTTGCTGGCACTCAATTGGAATCTTTCGCATAGGATTTAACACATCCCATAGGGACTGTTATAACATTTTCTCACCTTGTACACGTGGCAGGTGATTGTGCATTCCATTGTTTTTGTCGTTTCCATAGTAATATTTCGTTTCCATGTGCCAAACAGGTGCAATGCATTAATTGCTCATAAAATACTTTAAAATTAGAATATGCCTTCAACATATATGCAACGGCATCAGAAAGCATCAATAATAATTTATCATTTGGTACGGGGATTGGCAAAAAAAAGTGTTAATCCATCGTGAACGAATTTGGCAACGGTATTGCCATTTGTTACTTCTAACTGCTTGGAACTAATTAAATATGAATTGGTGGAGTATTCGTTTAATATTCCAATCATTAAATAGGGGATATACCGACCACATGAATCAGTAGTTTCATCTACACAGAACCATATGTAATTGTTGCCAATTATCTTTTTTATTTCCTCAATAGTGTGTTTATATACTTGCTCGACATAGTTTTTGCGAATGGTTGATTCGGCAGGAATATGTCTACCGGTGTATTTTTGTAAAACAGATTTAAACATACTATTATCAAGTTTTTTTAACGGAATGTTAGAAGATACCGTCGTATTGCATAAATCAAAGTAAAATTCCTTTTCATTCTGTGTAGAAGAACTCGCAAAAGAATCGGAAATAGTTTTCTGGGTACTCAGGGTACTGCTTGCAGATTTGTGTTTTTTTTAAATTTTTCAGGTGAACTGTTGTTTTGATATGTTGTGTTATGTTAAATTATTTGTCGCAGTTAATCTACAACATAATACATGCTTGTACCTAGGCCAATAGAAACACAAAATAAAACTTACCGGTTTTATATAAGCCCTGCAAATTAATTTATCTTTCTCATATTTTAGTTCAGAATGTCCATGTATCCATTCATCGACGGAAGGTTTTACTTTCGGCATTTTATTCAAGAAAATTTATAAACACGTAATACACACAAGACTTGCCCCAGATGCGTTCTGTGCACGTAAAAATAGGGTAATCCCCGAAATAATTAAGTTTTGTTTACCCAATATCACGTACGCACGCTTGCTTTATTCATGATATTGCGTTAACCAAGCACTCTAGACGTAACGGAGTAATATTAATACTGAATTCTCATTACAATAATGTGCAACAAAATATATTCCTAGCTAATATAAATAATAAGTAAGCTCCACTTACCGATAAAGCTGTGGTTACTATGAATAACGGGAAGTAAGTAAAATAATTTCAATAGCGTTCTTTCTCTGGCACCACTCTTTAAAACACTTATACGTATTTTGATAATGCCCCTCCTACTTCTCCGGCAGTAGGAAGGAACAGGCAGCATCTGCAGCCTCTTCAATTGCCATTTCTTGTTTATTTTCATTGGAATTTATTTTACAACTGAACGAATGCAATTTCTGACATTCACACTTTGATTGAAACATAGTCTTAACAAACAAAGCCGTACTGACATTTTGTTCAAGTTGCAAAAATAAATAAATTAAACCTAAACAATTAAACCAACTTCAGGAGTAGAAAAACAGTTATAAGTAATTCGAGAGGTAAGTTTTGACCAGTCTCGGACTTTATTGCTAGCCCTCGCTATCGCTCGGGCGAAAACCCGACCTCGACTGGAAAACAATACTTACCACACTTAATGCTTAAATAACTATACATAAATTGACACCCATAACGTAGGGCAATAAAAATAATAATAAATAATATTACAATATATATATATATATATATATATATATATATATATATATATATATATACAGGGTGTCTACGCTAAACCGTTCGTTAAAAGTTTACGGGGTTGCCGTTGTACTAAAAATTTCAAAAAAATCCTCGTCATACGGTTGAATTAGTTATCCCCATGTGAAATATTTTCAACTTTCTATCACTTCCGGTTCCTCCGGAAGTAGCACCAACTTTCTTATTTTAAATGGAACACCCCATATATTATTATATTTTTGACTTCCTCGCTTAAATTGGAACATAATTTGTAAAGACATATGTACACTTATCTCTTATAGTTTTTAAGAAAAAAAATGTTTTCTAAAATTTTGATCTCTAAAAGGTAGCCTGAAATCTGTCTATAACTCCTCTTAGGAATAAGATAAAATTATGAGTGAAATTTCTAATTGTACCTAGAGGGTGCCTCTATGAGTAAAATAATTGGAAACTGTCAATTTTGATAATAAGTGTTTATAAAATGTCAATATCTAAGTGCCTCCTTAAATATCTCGTAATTCATTTTTTTTAAATGGAATGATCCATTTTTTATTACATAGCACGATTGGGAGAAAAATTTACTACAAAAAAGTATAATACAGCCATACTCCTAAAGCAAGTATTTTTTGAATTATTTCGAAGATTACTTTTTCGTCCTATTTCTGCAAGGTAAAATTTCGCATGTCACAAGTGCACTTTAGTAGGCATGTGATATGCTTTTGTTTTGTCGCTATTGTAATGCAAACTGTCAAATAATAAAACCATTTAGAATAAAATATTACAGAAATCAAAATCAACAAAATGAATCATTACACAAATCAACAAATTATCAATTTATTCTTTATACATGGCAACTGCAATATAATTGTTGCTCTAACATGTAGAGTATTAAATACAACTTATCTACATTAGCCGACAACCATACTCCTAAAACAAGTTTATTTTTCAATTACAATAATTGTTCGAAATGTTCACCATTAACATTCAAGCACTGCTGCAGACGTGAGGCGACGTCGTTTGCTATTGCTCGTCGTATTTCTGCGGGGTTTAATTCCGCGAATGCTGCTCTAACCCGCGCTTCCAATTTTTCACGTGTATTCACAACGGTTGCGTAAATTTTATTTTTTATATGTCCCCAAAGATAAAAATCAAGAGGAGTAATATTAGGAGATCTTGCAGGCCAGTTCCATGGTCCTAACCTCCTGATCCATCTATCCTCGAACATATCAGTTAGTTGGCGAGATACCTCCTGGGAGCAATGAGCCGGGGCCCCATCGCATTGATACCAACATACTCTTCTTATGTTCAGATGTAGTTCATCTAAAAAGTATTCTACCACAGTCCTTAGAATGTATAAATATCTCTCACCGGTAAAATTTCCGTCGTATATAAAATATTTTACACGATTGTCCATCAAAATGCAAAATACATTAAAATTGAATTTATTTTGAAAATTCCTAACTCTTATTGCATGTGGATTTTTGTTTGCCTATAAATGATTATTTCTTCTGTTAAAAATGCCTTCACGAGAACATTTTGCTTCATGGGTCCATAACACAGTATTCAAAAACTGATTATTTTCTTGCTGTTTCACCAATAAAAATTCGCTTAAATGTATCCTCTGAACAGCATCATCCAAATACAGTTCTTGCACCAATCTAAATTTGAAATTGTGCATGCGATGTTTTAAAAAAAAAATCTGTACTGAAGATTTATCAACGCCTAAATCCTCTTGAGCACAGCGGATAGATGCTTGTGGATTAACTTGAAAATAGGCTAACACTATTTCTTGCACTTCCGTATTTTCCATAACAGGCTTTTGCCGTCTTATTGCATTCACTTGTCCAAATTGAACAGAATTTGATTCCAATCTTCTAAATCTTGTTTTATTCATCGGCGGCAAATGTGGGTAAGTTTCATTGAATACTCTACATGTTCGAGCAACAATTCTATCGCAGTTGCCATGTATAAAGAATAAATGGATAACTTGTTGATTTGTGTAATGATTCATTTTGTTGATTTTGATTTCTGTAATACTTTATTCTAAGTGGTTTTATTATTTGACAGTTTGCATTACAATAGCGATAGAACAAAAGCATATCCCATGCCTACTAAAGTGCAGTTGTGACATGCGAAATTATACCCAGCAGAAATGCGACGAAAAAGTAGTCTTAGAAATAATTCAAAAAATACTTGCTTTAGGAGTATGGTTGTATTATACTTTCTTGTAGTACATTTTTCTCCCAATCGTGCTATGTCATAAAAAATGGGTCATTCCATTAAAAAAAATTGAATTACGAGATATTTAAGGAGGCACTTAGATATTCACATTTTATAAACACTTATTATCAAAATTGACAGTTTCCAATTATTTTACTCATAGAGGCACCCTCTAGGTACAATTAGAAATTTCACTCATAATTTTATCTTATTCCTAAGAGGAGTTATAGACAGATTTCAGGCTACCTTTTAGAGGCCAAAATTTTAGAAAACATTTTTTTTCTTGAAAACTAAAAGAGATAAGTATACATACGTTCATACAAAATATGTTCCAATTTAAGCGACGAAGTCAAAAATATAATAATATATGGGGTGTTCCATTTAAAATAAGAAAGTTGGTGCTACTTCCGGTGGAACCGGAAGTGATAGAGAGTTGAAAATATTTCACATGAGGATACATGATTCAACCGTGTGACGAGGATTTTTTTGAAATTTGTAGTACAACGGCAACCCCGTAAACTTTTAACGAACGGTTTAGCGTAGACACCCTGTATATATATATATATATATATATAATTAGAATTATTTCCATATAGAATTCAGAGTTGTAATTTTTACGGCATTTCCCAGTGATCGTTCTGGCTATATATAAAATTTGACACCGCAATAAAAACATACATATAGATTTGCCAATTTTTTCCGGCACTACCACCCCTCTCACCCCCTCGATGTGACTTAGATTGTCGCCGTATTTATTTCTGTGTTTTGTTAATTTTTCTACGTACGCCTGTAAAATATCAACCCCCTGCAGCAATGGGAAAACCAAAAGTCCTAAAAGGTAGAATCCTATCCGATTGGTGTAATTTTAATATTTTGAAAATTAGTTAAAATTATTTCCATATGGAATTAAGCATTGTAATTTTTTTTGTGGCAATCCCCAGTGATGGTTTTGATAATATTCAAAATTTGACGCCGAAAGAAAATATGTATAGATTTGCCAAATATGTCAGGCACCCTAACCCATCTCAACCAAAGCAGTTTGACTTAAAGTGTTGCCGTATTTCTGTGTTTTGTTAATTATTCTACGTACATCTGTAAAATATGAACCCCCTGGGGCAATGGGAAGACCAAAAGTCCCAAAAGGTAGAACCCTATCCGATTCGTGTAATTTTAATATTTTAAAAATTAATTCAAATTATTTCCAAATGGAATTAAGAGTTGTAATATTTTTGTGGCATTCCCAAGTGATGGTTCTGACTATACAGGGTAACAATTTAAAAAGTTGCCATCGACTTTTGTCATAGAACTAATGATTATTTTTAAAATTACTCAAAACCGTTTGGGTGGTTTGGAGGGGGAACCAAAATGGCGTAGGTAGTGTCGACCCCCTACCCGCTCTTTAAGCCTCAGCCACCTTCATCTAAAAAAAATTAATACCACCCCCCTAATTGTGATACATCGTTGGGAAGCTCTTGAAAAATGCTTTCGAGTCATTAATAATACAATATGATTTGGTCAACTAGTTTTGGAATTAAGTGCAAGTAAAGTGCAAAAGTGTTCAATTAATTAAATTCAAATAACATGTTAAAGTAAATGTTGGAAATGGTTTCGTTGTTTTCTGCACAAAGATATGGCCTGCTTTCAAACTCCTCGCGTACTTTCTTAAAGCTTTGTTTAGCAATAGCTCGATATTATTGTGCTATTCTTTCTCGCAATTATTCAATAGTATCTGGATACGTTTTATAAACTACAGACTTTAAGTGACCCCATAAAAATTACCTAGAGGTGTTAGATCTGATGATCTAGGAGGCCATTTGATAGGCCCTCTTCTTCCAATACACTGATTGGGATAGTGACACTATAACCATGCTCTAACTGGAAGTACATAGTGAGGAGGTGCACCAACTTGTTGAAAATGTAATGTATTTTCGGTAACTCCATAATTTCCATTTTCGTCTGTTTTGTTTTCAAGCTCCCGAAGTACGAGAAGCTTATTGAATTCATCCAGCAAATGAGCATAAATTTCGCCGTTCAAATTTTCATGAATTTCAACAGCGATTTTTTTATGGGGTCACTTGAAATCTGTAGTTTATAAAATATACATGAAAAATTAACCGGATACTATTGAACAATTACGAGAAAGAATAACAGAAGAATGTTGAGCTATTACTAGACAAACCTTCAAAAAGTTCGCGAAGAGTTTGAAAGGAGGTTAGATTTTTGTTTAGAAAACAGTGGAAGCCATTTCCAACATTTACTTTAACATGTTATTTGAATTTAATACACTGAACACTTTTGCACTTCATTTGCACTAAAATCCAAAACTAGTTCACCGAATCATATTGTATTAATAATGACTGAAAAGCATTTTTCAAGAGCATTATAACGATGTATCACAAATAGGGGGGTGTTAAAATTAGTTATACATTCCATGTATTAAAACAGTTATACACAGTTAAGTCTGACATAACCACAGAAGTAATATTTTTTACAATAAAGAATTCTCAAAAATTCAGTTTTAAATTAATACTAGTGACAATGTATAACTGGCAGTCTGCACATACGCGTAAAGAATGTTCCTATGTGTAACTTAAAAAAAAATCGTCAACGTATATAATAATTATTTATTCTCGCATAGAAAAATACAATTTTATTTACATATTAATGTCTTGATATAGTACAATCGAATCAAATTATCCTCTCTTTACTTAATCAGTCACTCATATAGTTTTTTTTACAGTACTTAAGCACGTGGTATCTGTCCTGAAAGGCTTTCAGGAAGAATTTACACTGACACATTTCGTTACACCTATGAAAAGTTTGCGTGGTGCATAAAATATGGTGAAAATCATGAGCCGTCATTCTTGGTAATTTACTGCGATTTAGTTGGTTGGACTTCTTCCAGTTCTCCGAATTGAATACCGGCCCATCAGAATAATCGTCTACCACAAATTTACAGTTTTTAGAGCGGGGGTTTGGCGCGAAAACTGGTCTCTGGTTGTTGATAAATTCGCCAGGATTCGATTTAAAAGCGCTCTGTAATATGTTTTGCACTCCTTACTAAAGAAATTTGCGTGCACATTAGCAAAAAAACAGTAAGATGTTGCCATGTGTTTAATTTGTATTGCTTGCGGGAAATGATGTGGTTTTTTGCGGCGCCGGCGGGCGCGAGACTTTTTTTCCATGCCTGCTAATTTAAGAGTCATCACTTTATTTCCGATATATTATATTATGTAATTGGGTCAGAATTCTCTTTCAAACAATGATAGTAACCAATTACGCCATATGTGGAGGAGTAGTAGGGATTATTATTATTATTATTATTATTATTATTATTATTATTATTATTATTATTATTATTGCTATTATTATTATTATTATTATATTATATATTTTAAGTACCCTTTTTACCCAAAGGCGGTATAGGGAATTGCAATTGTATTGCAATTACTGTTATTAATGATATCCAAAACTTCTATTTGGAAAAGTTATTTAGAACTGACACAAGATCTAAAATGCGAAATTAGTACCACCCACGACCAATATATTTTCTTATACTTTTTCCGGTACAGAATTGGGTTTTCTTATTTGCAAAGTCGGTTTAATATTTTGATACTGTCAAAAATTGGCTTTATCTACTATAGAAATAACAGTGCAACACCATACCAGAAAAAGCAAAAGAAAAGTTCCAAAGAACTTTCCTAAACAACATTTTTGCATAAAATTAATAGCAGTAGTTATTACTCTCAAGTTGTTTTAATTTTTTTTAATACAAAGGGATGACAAGCAAATAATGTCACTTTGGTGATTGCTTTTTAGATTGAAAATAATGCAGAAAATTATTGTAAGAATTAATTTTTTTGAGAAGTTACTAATAAAACATTTTTTCATATTTGTCCAACTTTCTGCCGGAACCCGTATATCCATATTGTATAACATTCAATCAATGTCTTATTCTATTTCAACAAACTTGTTAGGTGCAAGGGGCTCTTCATATCAGTGAAAGAAAATCTGCTTATTTCATCGTTATCACAAGAGAAAATGAGCCCCTTTTTGTGGAACATATTGCCAGAGATGATCATTTATGACCAGGGCCGCGCCGCCCTTCGGTGGCGCCTGTGTGCACGACCTATAAAGCGCCTCTATAATTTTTGAAAATAGAGAAAATCCAGGTAGAGTCAATTACAAAAATAAAAGTCGTATAACATAACATAACATAAAATTCTTATTAAACATGTTTACAAAATGGTCATCATAATAATAAAACACAAATTAAAAAACAAATTAAATTATTTCTACTCTTCTCGTTTTTCTAGTTGCGAAATCCATAATAATATTATGTATATCTATGCGCTCTAATATGCTATCTTCTATAGATATTGTAGCCAAATGTGACAATCTTTCCTGGCTCATTGTTGAGCGCAGGTAATTTTTATTAACTTTAATTTCGAAAATGATCTTTCTGCGCTCGCTACCGTAACTGCCATTGTTAATAAAATTCGTAGAGCTATTGTGATATTAGGGCATACTGCTGTCAAATTATTTTAAAATATAAATTCTAGTATTTTAACGACATCATTGTCCAATTTTTTAAAAAGGGACTGACATGATAGAACTTCCTCACACAAATCGTCGGCATCTATATCGGATGAATTATTGGCAGACAGTTTTTCCTGCAAACGAGTGCAGTTTGTGATTAACTGGTTTTTATCTTGTATATCGCTTAGTTTAAATAAAAAATAAAACACGTCATTATGAGTATTCAATAATTCAAATCTTTCATCCACCGAGGATAAAGCCTGATCTAAAATATAAAAAAATACATTGACTTTGAACGCTATTTTCGGATCCATTACAGGCTGATCTTCGTATTCATAATCAAATTGTTTTGGAGTTTTACGCCGTCTTAGCGGTCTGGAAATTTCGAATTCAATGTCTATACCTAATTTTTCCGCAGTTTTTTTGGCATTATTTACAATATTATCAAAGTTATCATCATTGCGAAATTCTTTTAAAAATGTCTTTAAATTAGATAAAGCAACTTGCATATTCATATTTGTTGATTGAAGGATTTTACTTACAAAATTAATTTTTTTCAGTACGTCATGCCAAACATATATTGAGCAAATAAACGTAAATGAAGATATTTTTTCTGCCAGACATTTAGCGTCATACTTTGATTTTTGTTCTATTGATTCATTTGCCATTTCGCATAAAGCATCATAAATTTCTGGCAAATTAATAAATAAAGGTTTTATGGCATCTATCCCAATGTATTTTTTTAATAAATCCCATCTCTTCGTGGAGGCTGAAAAATATTTGTATAATTCCTGCACTGTACTGAAAAAACCGGTTGTGTGATAATTTAAATTAGCTGCGTCGTTTACTATTAAATTTAAACTGTGAGTAGCGCAGGGTACATAAAATGCACGGGGGTATAAACGGGGGCACGGGGGTAAAATATCTAGCAATATTTTTTGGAGACCATTGTTTTTGCCGCGCATATTAGAGCCATTATCATAACCTTAAATTGTGTGTCCCCTTAAATTGTTTATATCTAAATTATTATTTTCTAATTCTCCCGTTATGAATGACGTTAAGCCAGCGCCAGTTGTGTCTATAATTGGGCAAAAAGCTAAAAACTGCTCTCTTATTTCTAACTCTCTCGAATTTATTTTAAAATAAACAAATCTAATTATTATACTAATTTGCTCTACATGTGCAACGTCGGGAGTACAATCTAGTATGATCGAAAAATATTTATTGTCCCTACATAAATTCAAAATGTAATTTTTAATTTGGGTAGCGAGTATAGTTATAATTTCGTTTTGAATTTTATCTCCAAGATAAGTAGGCATATTCTTAAATTCCGAATCATTGGTTATGCGGCGTATATGTTCCATCATCCTAGGATCGAATTTTCCCAACATTTCAATGCATTTTAAAAAATTGCCATTATTACGGTCGAATAATTTGCTGCTCTGGCCGCGAAACGCCATATTTTGGGTACTCAAAAATTGTACCACATATATTATTTTTTTAATGACTTCATACCATCGCTGCTGTTCGACTTCTATAAGCTTTTGTTGAATATTATCGATAGTCGTTTTATTTTTAAAAGACTGACACAGCTCTGTCCATTTTTTATAGCTAGTAAAATGTACAGAACTTTTCTCATGTCTGTTCAAATACTGAGGTAAATGTTGCCAATTACTTAATCCCTGGCAAAATTTATTATTTTTGAATTCAAATAGCTTGCAACAGAAACAAAAAACTTCATTTTTGGCCACTGAATAGCAGCCACTCTCCATGATACTTTTCGCCATTTAATAATTGCCTGTTATAATAATATGTAGAAAACCTTCGACCCGAAGAGTCACGCGGAAAATCATGATGCTTTATTTGTTTAGGTGGATTCTCAACAAAATATTGCATCAATGTAGTATTTAAAACTTCTGGCCAGAGTCCAGCATCATCTTTGCAAATTGTTGGTGTCAGCGGCAACGATGGTTTTAGCGGCGATGGCGGTGTTTGAATTGGGGGTGACGAAGTTACTTCATCGGCGTCATCTAATATTTGTCCCCCGTCAGCGATCATGACGTCTGAAAATTATCCACAACGTGGAATCATTACCACCACCAAAGCAAATACCTCTTAAATAAACTTAAATAAACGCGCCATAGTAATATTATGATATTCAAAATTTCCCAATTTTACTATCTTACTTGAATAAACAGAGTCGGTATTTAATTGTGTTGTTTTATTATTAAGGGGTAATTTAATGTTATAAGACTTATAAGATTATAAAAAACTCTTACCACTACACGAATAGAATTTTTCAATTCTTTCAGCACCTTCATCTATAGGTTTATCTGTCTCAAAACTCTCAGATGATTGTTTGGAAGTGGATGGCATGGGCGCAAAATAATTACTTATTTTCGTTGTGTTTTTATCTCGTTCTTCTTCTCGTTTTCTCTTTCTCATTAGATTTTGATAACCCGATAATTTCTTTTTTTTATCTTGATCACGCATCGTGAAAACCCGTTAAATAAAATCGACAATGTAATAAATAAAATCAATTTAGTATACAACAATGTATTTTTATAAGGCAGGTATAGATGAATGACTTAACTGAACAAAATCAAACTAATAACTGGAAGTGCACCTTCTTTCAATAATGCGTTTTGTTTGTTTTATTTATTAATAAAATTCGGTAATTCCCCGGCCCAGTCTCGCGCCGGCGCCGCGCCGGTCGATTGCTGCTAACGTAGAGACAACTCAGGGTCCTTTTCATTTTTAATGCAGACTGAATACAATCCAAATAATAATGAGAGTCTTTGTATTATGCGGTTTGTTTATTTTCTTTATCGGCAAAATTCGGTAATTCCCCGCCGACTCGGCCATTGACGCACGCGCGCCGGGTCCATAGGCAACGACGATAAAGCAGACAACTTTAAATGTTTACAGCGCAAAGTTCAAATAATGCAAACTTAAACCATAGACGTGAACTAGGTTGCAGAGATATAAAGAAGTTAGAAATGAAATTTGGTTGAAAAAAAAAGTTTTTAATTTCTTAATGACTCCGCTCCGCGCGTGAGGCGCCAAAGGGTTCCGCGGCGCCCCTGCCGTCCTGGCGCCTGTGTGCGGCGCACACATCGCACACATGGGCGGCGCGGCCCTGTTTATGGCAAGATATCATGTTACATAAATTAGTGCAATTTTGTACATTTTGCATTCTTCCGGAAATTGTACGAGGCAACTTCAAAATATGATTGCGTTGTGTTGATTCGGATACATAAAAGAACATCAAAAACTTCAAAAAATAAACGAATGTAACCCAAAAACTGAGAATTGACCCGTGGCTGCTTGTTCAATAACTAGATCCTGTAAAGCCTTAGTTATTAATCTTCAGTTCTTTTTTTATCAATTAATAGTTTCTTTGAATACCAGCACGAGAACAATTTAATCCAATGAAATCAAAGATATGAGGTAACTGGAGATAGGAAAAGTGATTTTTTTTTATCTTACGGCTCATTCTTGTTGGACAAATTTTACCCATTTGTTTTTCTTCAGTTAAATTATTTGACCAGTCGCACGCACAATATGATACATACATTGTTCCAATTCAATTTGATATTGAATAGCATTTGATAAAAACGGTAGAAATCTAACAAATGTTACTTATTCTTCATGTGTTATTTGTAATATAGTCTATGTAGCACCCGATTATGTGTATATATATTTTTTTGTACATTTTAATCTTTGCCTGCTTCAGTTGCCAAAATATATCTTCATTATTTGTCACAATTCAATTCGTGCTCACTTGTATTAAAATATCTATAAATTGATATACAGTTGACGCAGAAAGTAGTGAGGTACACTGTTTAGCCTAGCTTGATTTTGTGTTTTTCTCTCAAATTATAAAGATGAGACGTAGACGCAGAAAAAAATGAGAACAGATTGTTTAGCCGAATTTACACCACTAGACTTTATTGAAAAATGGATCTAAGAGTAGTCCTATTTTTTATGTGTCAACTGTACAATATGAAACCGAAATGAAAATATAACTATGACATTTAATGCTAACATGTTATCTTATTTTAATGTGTGTATTTTAGCAGTCTCTAAAGTCATTTTTAGGACTGGGATGATTTCACCAATCTTGTAAAATTCACTTTTGTTCCTACACATATTACTTTCTCTAATTGTCTATTCACATTACTTTTAAATCAACGTTTTTTTGCAATCTATTTGCAAGACTTGTTACAATTGATATAATATAGTAACCATCAATAGTTTTTTGTTATTTTAGAGAGAAATATGTCTTTGTATATTTCCCATATAGTGCCGACTTTTTGGCGGTCACTGTATATATACATATTTTATACTGTGATTTATGATCTGCACCTAATTCTCCAAAGTATCATTTAATAATAACCTATCTGCTATTTGCTGTTATAATTGATTATAATTTTAGTTGAAAATATATGATGTGTTAAAAATTAAAGAAACTGTAGGTAATTACCAAATCTTCCTTATTATAGTAAAACATGCATAAAGTAATGTACATATTTAGTACACGTTTGTCTCATTATACAATGATAACAGGGTACTAAAAAGTAACAAGACTGAGGCTATACCAGACATTGATGGTACTTCTTCGAGCATTGGTATCATTACTTCTGAGATTGTTTGACATGTTTGAGGTTGCTATATGATGTATCCTATCAGATGTACCTAGTGATTTTTACTTACCTAGAAAATCTAGTTTTCAAAATTATGAAAATTGAAGTAGTGTTAATTTTCGGAAATCACGCGAGATATTAATGAGATTATTTTATTGCATGCTAGTTTTAGATGACTGAATAATTTGTTTTTGGGTAAATCAGTGCCGCTGATACTGAAAATGATTATTTTTCTTCGTATCAGGTAAAGTTTTGTTTTAACCCGTGGATAATGAATAAATGCTTTTTTTTCGTTATTTCCAGTAGTTCGCATATTTATATACGAGCTATCTAAGTTTATTTTATATAAACAGTTATGTTAAAAAGCATCGAGAAAGTAATAACCTCCATGGGGTTTATCGTGGAACATTTGAGGCGAAAGTGCGAATGCAAAATTCGACATCTCCGTTCATAAATCATCAACCTTGAATTGGACGTCGCACATTCCAAAGGTTTGTTGACAAGTGTTTTTGGCAACATGGCATCGATGTCCTTTCATTGCACCATCTCGTAGCAAACACACGAACTGCTAAGAACCAATTTTGTGCATTTTTATGGCGGGGAATTCGATTTAGGTACATTTTAAATAATTAATAAACCCATAAAAACATCTGTTAATTAATAAGTAAATCTTATTAGATACAGTATTTTACAAGGTTTCAGGATATATTTTTGGAGTGGTTAAATTTAATTTCTCGGAAACAAATTATTTAAATAATATTGTAAAAAATTGGTAATTTTAATTATAAACTATATAGTGTCACGTAGAATCAGGTCTATATTCATGTAAAGCTTTAAAATTGTGCAAATATTTGCAAATACAATCCATGAAGATGAAAAAAGGCAAACATCGAAGATCTAATGAAATTTCATAGAAAAACGTAAACAATCGAAAAACTGCCTATATAGCGACACGTAGTATTTATTTTGATAATTTACGGTACAGAAAATATAACGTGAAAGTGATTATTAATAGCGTTTAAGTTGAAAAACACTTTTACGCCCGAAAAACCACGCTCTTAAGCTCTCTCTCCTACTCGTATATTCTCCTTTGTGTTACATCCATTTCACATGTGGGTCTCAAATCCTCAGACAGTGTTGCCTATCCTACCATATGTCGACACAGTGTATTTGACTCCATTTTATGCATACCCATTAGTCGTTTTATGAAGTATCCTTTTATTTTGTCTAATTCGTATAAATCCTTGGCTTTTAGTAGATGGGCAATTTCATGAACAGCGTAGGTAGCTATAGGTTTAACTTTCTGTTGGAAAAGGAGGTTTGCACTTTTAATTGATAGCCTAGTCATGTTTTTTAGGCTACTTATTGCTCTCGTTGCTTGCATTCTCCTCGCCTTTGTGTGCTTTGAGAGCGTTAGCGTGGTCTGTATTGTGACTCCTAGGTACGAATATTTATTAGTAATTTTAACTGCTTGTCCATTATATTCGAATGAGTCTCCTTTCACCAGTCTGCCTCCCTTTCTAAATTTCATGATCTTAGTTTTCTCTATGTTGACTTATATCTTGTTTTCTTCACAGTATTTGGATAGATTCTTCTGTGCGGTGTCAATTTCCGATTTTTCAGAGCTGTATATCATCAAGTCATCAGCATACATAAGTAATTCAAGTTTTGAGGTGTTTTCTTTGGTTAACATTGGGAGATCAGCTACATAGATTAAAAATAGAGTTGCGCTAAGGGAATCTCCTTAAGGGAGTCCCCTTGTTTGCTTTATTTTCATCGATGTACAGGCCCAGCCGTAATACGTATGAAGTTGTTTTCTAAAATGCTACTAATTAGTGCGATTACCTTACCACTGATCCCAAAACCCCCTGTCATTCTCTGCTTCAGCTTTATTCTGTTGATTGAGTTAAAAGCTTTGAGGAAATCAACAAAGCATGCATACATGCATCCTCCTTTATTGTCTATTTCAGATTTCACATCCCTCAGAAGCTTTGCAATTGGCATAAGGGTTGATTTCTCCAGCATAAATCGATACTGTTCCTTAGGGAGATCTATAATTTGAGGGATTATTCTCTGATTCAATAACTTCGTCGAACATTTAAATCCAGCACGCTGGAGCGCTATTCTCCTATAGTTATTAGGGTCATTTATTTCCCCTTTGCCCTTGTATATCACCTTTACATCGCTTTCCTTCCAAGCATCCGGAATTCTACCTTCCAGAAGGCACCTGTTTAATAGCATGTACCATTCTGTTTGCAGTACATTCACGCTCTGGGCTATTTTCTCATACAAGATGTTGGCTGGTCCGGCTGCTTTTCCTTTTGCATTCGTGCTGATCACTCCTAGTATTTCGTCTTCTGTGACAGGATCATCGTACCAGCCTCCCTGAGAGGTATATATATCTTTCGTGGGGTTTTGGATTATATCTTCTTTATATAATTCTTTGAAGTGAGTTTCCGGCCTTTGCATAGATATTTGGATGGATGTGGAGCTCCTATGATTTCTAAATAGTCCCCAATTTAGTTCTGGAGTCAAATTTCTGGATTAACTGCGCTTTCACATACCTCGTTCTTTTATTAGCTTTTTATATTCCTTCTCCAGGTCATGGTACTCTGGGGCTGCACTTCTTCTTGCGGATATACAAATGATCTTTGCCGCTCTGCATTCTAGATCAAACCATAGTTTATGGTAATGTACTTTTTTGTCTTTTGTCGCCTCCTTTACTGCCGTACTTAGGTTTGCTTGCAGGTAGTTTAAGTCAGCATAAATGGATTTGCTTAGGTCCTTTTGCCCTTGGATCTGTCTTAGCTTCTCTAGGTCTATCTCTCTCAGTTTAGGTCTTTCATGGCGTTCTTTAGGGTGGAGAACCTCTGTTACACGAGTTATCTTTTGATCTTTTCTGATTATCGTGTCGATAACTTTAAAATTAGTTCTGTGGCTATAGCTTTTTGCTAATATTACGTCTATAGCGCTGCGTCCATTTTGTGCAATGTACGTGTATGCACAGGTGTCCTTGTTCATTAGATGAAAATTTTCACTCACTATGTACGCTATTAGATCTTTTCCCATTTAGCTGTCACTATCAATTCTGCAATTGAAATCCCCAATAAGGTAAGCTCGCTTATGTGTGGTTATTCGGCTCATTATTTCACTTATTTTCTCACAGATTTCTTCAATTTTATGCCCTGGGTTGAAGTAGCATCTTACAAAGGTCGCTGCAATTGAGCCTACCATTATAAAGTTTTCTTCCTTCACTGTTAGTTCTGGTTTGAGACTAGGCTTAACTGATAGTACCAGCCCACCAGATGGCCCCTCTCCCACATTTTATAATTGCTTGTACATTAAAAGTAACATAACCTTTTATTGCTGTTTCATCACATTGCAGGGTACAGATTATAAATATACAGATAGGCCACTCTCTGTAAAAAACATTTGTAGCGTCTGCGCCCTCTGTGATTTGCAGGTCCGTACCATTTTATTAACCAAAGAACACACGAGATGGCGCCACTATAGCTTAATGTAGCCAAAATCCACGAGATGGCGCTATATCGTTAAAAAAGCGGGATTTATAAATAAATATATATATGTAATTATAATATAGAGAGAAATTTAGTCAATAAATTTAGTAAACTAAGTTGTATTGGAGCTATAGATTTATTTGATAGTGGTTTTTAATCGATTATCGTCGACGTTTCGCTATTCGATTGAAGGCTTCTTCAGGATGTTTAGATTATATAACACAAATAACTTATTATAATCTTGAATTGTTGTAATAAATAAAAAAAAATATAAATAATTTTCCAATTCTTTTAAATTTTAGATTATAGTTATTTATGTGTGTTATATAATCTAAACATCCTGAAGAACCTTTCAATCGTAGTGCGAAACGTCAATGATATATGATTTAAAAACACTATAAAATAAATCTATAGCTAACAATACAACTTAGCTCATAAATTAATTGAGTAAACTTTCCCGCTATACAATAATTACATAAACAAATAGTAGTTATCTCAAGAAAAACACTAGTATATGCATATATAAACTAATCACTAAATATATTAATAAATGTTTGTAATAATAATTATGATACATGAATACATTTAAAATAGTGTGAATAAACAATAAAAAACCTAACGAAAAACAATACTTTTCTTTACTTATAATATATAATGTGCTCCCGTGCAAACAATGTCTTCAAGATAGTGCTGGAGTCGCTTCGATTGCAGGAGATTTAAATGGGTGAAACGTTAGTTCACATATTTTCCCGGGCTATTGTTTGCATTGTAGCATTGTATAACATTATTGTAATTTACATGACACTAGTATATGCATATATAAACAAATCATTCAATATATTAATAAATGTTAATAACAATTATATGATAGATGAATACATTTAAAATAGTGTGAATAAACAATAAAAAATGTAAAGAAAAACAATACTTTTCTTTAAATATAATACAAATAACTATACAATGTGCCACGTCCAATTATTAATAAAATTATGCGCTTGTCAATCCATAAGCAAATTCAAGGTCATTCATTGAATTTGCTTATGGATTGACAAGCGCATAATTTTATTAATAATTGAACGTGGCACATTGTATAGTTATTTGTATTATATTTAAAGAAAAGTATTGTTTTTCTATCCTAAATATCCTAAAAAACTAAACACTAAAAAAATTCTTTACAAAAAACTCCATATATATAATAATGCCCGTACAGATAACCAAATGCAGACATTTAACGAGGAACTAATGTATGACAGTTTCTGATTTTGCAAGGCCTAAATGTCGCGATCTGGTTTTTTGATATTTAACTAATGCTAGTTTTTTCACAGGATCATTAATTTTATGAAGTTCGTTTCCTTGCAGTATGTTATTGATGTTCTGTATCCACACCACAACATAAAATGGGATCAGAAGACTTAAAATTAGGTCAGCCAAATTGTGAATATGACAGTGACAAAAATTTGGAATAATTGTACAAGAAATTTTGTGTGTAAAAAATGATACTATATTAAAATGAGTGCAAATCTTCGGTATACAAAACCGCATAATTTGCAAACATTGATTAACGTATTTGAAGAAGTTAGAGTTGGGACGCAGCAAATTTCCACGTGTAAATTGTCTACATTCAATATAGGAGTGAATGGGTTCCGACGTATCGGAAACTAGGTCCTGTTTACATATACTACATCCTTGTAATTTTCTAAACATATCGCGGGCCAAATATCCTGATATGTACATATTTATATTGTCCGCCAGAAAACTGGGGTTGTTTATAAATGTGAACTCTTCAGAGATATTTGGGAACACTATCTCAGTTGGCGTAGGAACTTCAATCGTTATTATGTTTTGTACAGAATTTAGTGCCTGCCCCATCTTCCTCACAATTTGCAAATGGAGAATGGCGAGTCATAAGATTATTAATAAGCAAAGATTTATAAAAAGCTCTGAAGGCAGCAGGTGTTGGATTTATATTCTGAGCACCATGACTTCGGACACCACAAAAAAAAATTTCAACGGGGTCCTGATTCAAATTTCTCGGACAAAGATATTTAATTCTATTAGCGTGTAATATGTTCCAGATGCTTTGCATACCTTTTAATGTGGTTATTTAATTTGCAATGCAGGGTGGAACATATTCGCCTTGTGGTCTAATAAATCTAATTGTCCTCAAAACTTAAATTGCTTCGAAATAAAATTCAACATGCTGCCTTTCTTGGGTTATGGCACATCGTAAAGGTTTATCACCACTTACTGTCGAACCATTGACACTTGATACTGTCAAATAGTTTGTCAAAAAATAACACAAACTCCGACGTACCAAGCATTGTCTCTGTCGCATATCCCTGCTTATCTAAAAAAAGGTATGAAAAATACTTCAATGTCGTATGAAATAAATAATTCACTTACCAAGTGTAGAAAAAAAAGTAGCATGGCGGATGTTCTCGCCGAAAAGACCTGGGCTGCCAGCTTAACTTTCATCTTATTCATTTTCTGCTCATACACATGATAAGCAGATAGCTTTGGCAGATACATGGTGTCGGGGTCTGCAGCATCTCCCCGATCCGCCTCATATAATTTGACAATGTCTGACCAGCAAGCGGAAAATTTTGTTCCCTTCCATTTAAACGTGGCATTATACATTAATAAATTATTTCGTACACATTTTAGAAAATGTGGAGAATCGTACAAAGGAATTATTTCCTCGTCACCAACAAGGAACCCTGTTGATCGATTCTCAACCCCTTCCAAAATTAGTTTTCGACTGGTTTCCTCGATTAGCCCTTTAACAGTTTTGACATTATTTGCATGCTGATCGCAAATGGTTGCAACAACATGCAAACCAATGTCCTGCAGTTCCTTAATATTAATTTTTATATATCTGGTGATATCATGAACACCCATAGCATACTCTGGAAAAAATAAGCGATGGGTTGTTTCCATTTTCTCAAAACTCCACGAACCATAAAAACCATTACACGGTCTGCAAAACTTATTTTAATTTGCTCACCGCAAGATGCGAAACCATCGATCGAAGAATATCTTTTATTAAAGTGTAATCCTGGACTAAGCGACATTTCGTGAAATAGAAGGGCACAATATTTTTCCTCTTCTTCCATGTGGTCAACAGCATCCCGTAGCATCTCTAAAATGGGTTTGTTGATGCCAGGACCCAACGGGATGCGGTTCAGCAGTGCTTGTAGGCTTTTTCTCGATGGAAGCGCAAAAATGTTGCTCAAAAATAGGTACATTTTTGGACTTCAAAGCAAAGTTTTGTCTTCTAACGTGAAACGTCTACCTCGGGGTTTTAATGTCTGAAGCTTTAATTGTGACATGAAAAAATGTATGGTTGTATCGTTTAATCGTAACTTAAAGAGAGCACCAGACTCAGCAGCGTCAATTGCATGCTGAATGTGTTCACGGTGCAAAGCATTTTCATCATGTAATCGACCGGCAGTTCTCTGAATGTCACGAGCAAACACATACAACTCTCAGGCTTGAGGGGAAAGCTTACTTTTTCTTGTCACATTTAGAGCTTTCACCAAATTTATCCCTACACCTGAAAGATACAATAAACTTAAGTTCATAGAACTGTAAGTAACTTACATAATACATTATTAGTCTAGGTAGACCGGGGATTCCTAACCTTTTTTTTATCTCGCCGTTGAGTTTTTTTATCAATGCACGACATGGACCCTGTATATATATATATATATATATATATTGCCATACTCGAATCGAGCGTCGGCTATTTCCCCGCATACGTCAGTGTGTGAGTGTCTGTATTGTAGTTACAGTGACGTATGGCACCTACAGTTTAACGTCGGCTGCGAACGACTGGTTTGGGGAAACTGTAACAGGGACCCTGTAAGGAATCCCTAATCTAGATGAACATTTGCATCGTTGTACAATTCTGATTACATACAATATATACTTATATAAGTGTAAAATGTAATAAAAAAATTAGAAACGAAAGATACTCACACTGCTTACTTCTACGGTACTTTCTTCTTTGACCACATGGAAAACTAATGCTTTGTATGTCCTGGATACCTACCTGCCCAGTCTCAACAGAGGGGGGGCATCTGTAAATAAATTTTGTTTCAAGTATATTAAATACAATTTTCAACATATAAATTAATATTTGTACCTTCTACAACCGTACATCGCACTTCGGTTACAGACTGCGCCTCGGCTGTAGGTGGGTATATTTTATATCCGGTTTCGACATTATCTGTGGATAAATATTTAAACATTTCATAAGCCACTAATTAACTTCAAATCACATTGTATACCTTCTGTGTCCATCCAAAACTGTTCAGAGGGATACTGCACTGAAGACAAGTCATCTACCGGAATATAATCTACAGAAAATAAGAACGCAATTAACTTGTTTCACTCATCGCTATACATTTTTTGAAACCTAAATCCATGCCTTCAGCAGGTGGCTGGGCGAGACAAGAATTTGTTGCTAAAATGTTCAAAAAGTTATTTAATTCTTAGATACCTTAGATAGAAATCTTATTATTACCTATATGGGGATCAAGGAATAATGTTGGAATGCTCATTCTACGCAGTTTGGTTTTTCATGAAGAAAGATATTTGCAGTCGTCCGTAAAATGTTTGTCGCATATGTTAAACATCCTGCAAATATCTTTCTTCTCTCTATGCAGCAAATCTGGTCTGCTCGCAGCCTGTAGCCATAATTGAAATTCCTAAATGAAATTTCATTATTACGGTGCGTAATTGCGAAACTTTTGAATCGGGGATAAATCATTCGTCTTATATTATATTCACAGAATATATTATATTATATTATGATTATATTATAGTGTATGCATATCATTATTAATTTATGTGACAACTTACCGGCTCTCTTCTTGTGAATCGATGCATGGGGAGAAAACTACGCTTGCACGTTCTAATACAGCAATATCGTCTTCCCATTGTACTTTATTGTTGTTGATCTGGTAAGGTACATACAATCTGTATGCTACCAGCCGTTATTCAAGAATGGAACAAAGAAGAATGGAAATTATGATGATTGGGAATCACACAGGGGAATCACTGGCACATATCACTGGATTATCCAGTAATATATACCGGGCTTTTTTTTCCTTATTACACATATGATGAACAATGTATAACTGGTTGCCTGCATCTACCCACAAAGAATTTCCTATGTGTAATTCTAAAAAAAAAAAAACAACTCATTACCGGCGTCGGTGCAAGCAACCTGTCAATTTTGGCATATGTTACACATAGAGGTTATGTTTTTATTCAAGGCAATACACGACAGGGTTTTTGAAGACACGCAGAGTATTCGTAACGTATTATGGATTTATGCCATTACATGAAGTACGTATACGGCCTTTCAATTCATCTACGTTATGTATTTGTACGTCATTAAAAAATTTACTTTCCAGGTAACCCCAAAGAAAATAATCATTTGTTGACATATCAGCTGATCTTGATACATTACGAATACTATCGTGTATTGTCTTGAATAAAAACATAACCTCTCTGTGTAACATTTGCCAAAATTGACAGGTTGCTTGCACCGACCTCTAATGAGTTGATTATTTTTCTTTTAGAATTACACATAGGAAATTCATTGCGGGTAAATGCAGGCAACCTGTTATACATTGTCAATCATATGTGTAAAAACGAAAAAAAAGCCCGGTATACATATAATGCACATATAATGTGTCAATAATGGCAAACAGAGTTCTTTAAAAAATTGCAGCGACCCTGTAAGCGACTACACATTTTGGCGCCATCTATTTTGTATACGTCCGTACCCACACGAAACCTGGTCAATTTAAATCGTATAGAGTGCGCAGGGTAAGGTACCAGCCCACCAGATGGCTTTCCTCTCCCACATTTTATAATTACTTGTACATTATAAGTTACATAACCTTTTATTGCTGTTTCATCACATTGCAGGGTTTCCGTTAAGCATACTATATCACTGTTCTTGAAGGGCTCCGTCTCCGGGGTGGATTGGAGTGCACTTTTCATCTTTTCTATATTCAATATGGCATTTTTAGCCTGGTCCATGTATTCTTGGCATTTATTTTGCAACCACCTTGCTTACCTCTATGTGTGGCTGAATTCTTGATTATCCGGTGTTTCACAATTACCTTGTGTAGTTCATTTGTGATGATCGAGGTTTTAAAAAGGATATTTTACTCGGCTATTTCAGTTTTGTCGTATATAATTACTAAATTGCTGGCAGCCATTTCTGGCGCACGCGCGCCTATCAACGTATATAGCGCCGTAGGTGCATGCAACCAGTTATACACTATTGCCCACTGTCATCATTTTGGCGTACGCCGTAATACGGAAGGTGATGTTTTTAAAAATAAAGAAATGACCAAAATTCAGTTTTAATGAAGAAATTCTAACTGTATGATATTTCAAACTGTCTGGTACATCTAAAAGCGATCCTATGGGCCTGTCCTGTATACAACATAGGATATTCAGATTTATTTCTTCTGTTAAAACACGGTTGGTTTTATTCCGTAAAATTTATAATAACTTGCAAATATGTCACTTGGATGAACTTAAAAGCCGTATACGTACTGCATAAGCCCATAATTCATTACAAATACTCTGCGTTGGTTCCAAGACCCCGCCTTGCGTACTGCCTTGAAATACGCGGAGGGCATTTTGAAAACTTGCTAGGACATCAGGATTCAACCACAGTTAACCTAGTATGTTGTAATGTTTATCGCTTGAATAAAATAGTGTCTTCATTTAAAACTGAATTTTTGCGATTTGTTTATTGTAAAAAATATAACTTCTGTGGTTATGCCAGACTTAACTGTGTATAACTGGTTGCCTACACCTACGCCCCTTTATGCGTTGATATTGATATACGCAAATGGCCTAGAAGCACGCAACCAGGAGCTCAAAATCTTCATAGAAATGCACTGCACTGACATTGCTCTGATATCTGAAACTCACTTCACAAGTAAAAGCCACATAAACCTTCCAAACTATAACATATACACAACTAACCACCCCGATGGAGGCGGACACGGAGGCACTGCGATAATAATCAGGAAATACATAAAACATCACGAACTCCCCAAGTACAGCAAGAATAGTTATTTAAGTATTAAGAGAGGTAAGTATCATTTACCAGTCGAGGTCGAGTTTGCGCCCGAGCGACAGCGAGGGCTAGCAATAAAGACCGAGACTGGTCAAAACTTACCTCTCGCATTGCTTATAACTGTTTTTCCACTCCTGAAGTTGGTTTAATTGTTTGTGTTTGATTAATTTATTTTCGCAACATGAACAAAATGTCAGTACGGCTTTGGTTGCTAAGACTATTTTTCAAACAAGGTGTGAATGTCAGAAATTGCATTCGTTCAGTTATAAAATGAATTCCAATGAAAATAAACAAGATATGGCAATTGAAGAAGCTGCCTGTTCCTTCCTACTGCCGGAGAAGTCGAAGGGGTGTTATCAAAATGCGTATAAGTGTTTTAAAGACTGGTTCCAGAGAAAGAACGCTATTGAAATTATTTTACTTACTTCCCTGAGGGAAGCAAGTGATTACTTACTTCCCGTTGCTCATAGTAACCAAAGCTTTATTGGTAAGTGGGGCTTACTTCCACCAAATCAATGTTACAACAGTGTACTTACCATGCAGGGAGTGGAAAAACATATACAAGCAACAAGCGTCGCTATAGAAGATTCGAGGGGACAAATGACAATCTCGGCACTCTACGCCCCACCTAAACACAAGATCAAACAACACCACTTCCTAGAGTACTTCAACACACTAGACAGACACTTTATAGTTGGAGGGGATTTTAACGCCAAAAACACAATATGGGGCTCAAGCAAAACTCTCACAAGAGGGAGAGAACTACTGAAAGCCATGAACACAAACAAACTCAAACACATATCCACAGGACAAGCCACCCACTGGCCGACAGATCGGGCAAAAAGACCAGACCTCCTAGACTTCTTTGTAGTTTGGGACATATCTCTAAACTACCTAGAGATTAGTCACAACCTAGATCTATCATCGGTCCACACACCCATCATACTTAATCTCAATACGCAAGTAACCAAAAGACAAAAACCACCAGCCTTCTGCTATCACAAAACCAACTGGAGTTTGTACAGAAAAATAATGAAGCAAAGCACTGTAACAACTCTCCCTCTAAAATGCGAGGAAGATCTTCCTCGCAATCGAATACCTGAACAAAATAATTCAAAATGCTGCGTGGAAATCCACACCAGAACTAGATGAAAAAGAAATCAGGCAGACATGGCCAGCAGATATACAACAGAAAATAATGGAAAAAAGAAAGCTCCGAAAACTATGGCAAATCACGAGGTCTCCCAAAGACAAAGTCACCTTAAATCTAACTGTCCTGGAGAGAGCCTAAAGGAGAGTCTAAATAAACACAAAAACTAAACAATTCAATACCACCTGGAGAACCTGTCAAATAGCAAAGCATCCGACTACTCCTTATGGAAGGCGACAAAATAATTAAACAGAAAACAACAGGCAGCAGGTCCCGATGGGACCAGCAAAACCGGCGCAGGAAATACAGTCACCGGCGCAATACATAAAATGTGGGCAAAAGTTGAAAGAATCAGAAAGAATCAGTGCTCAAATGTCAGTTTTAAGAGGTTATAATTTTAAGAAATAAAAGCGTCTGCAATTTTTTTCTACAATAAAAAAACCAAATGTATTACAGAAGTAAATAAGCAAAAATAATAAAAATAATAATATTTTTACTTTAAAACAATAACTTTTTTGATAGAAGAGAACTGGAATTACCTAACGCGGTTACAATTTCTTTATTATTTCGTTCATTTAAATTCTCTTTCTCATAACTCATGGACATAAGAGCTTCAAGGCGAATGTGAGATATCGTCGATCATAATCTATTTCTACATATTTTAGCGTTAAGAAATATCTTTTGCAGGAAACTTGAGATATCGGAAGAGTTCTAAATACGCTAAACTAGAGTATAAGTATTGGGTATAAGGTGGAGTACACTTCTCGAAATAAATTGTATTTAAAAATAACGTAGTTACAACTAGTAGCACAGTTTTGCAACTTCTACATGTTAGTATTTCTTCATTTGTTTTGCCACATGCTCACAAATGCTTGCTTCATTCTTCTATATGTTCTTCTATAAAGTCTATCTGCAGTTGAAGATTTTGGTCTACTATTAAGATATCACAAATATTTTGATCCAATAAATCACAAATTTTAAATCAAAAGTTTTTCTGTTAAATTTTCTAATGTTAATTACAATTTTTGTTTGTAATTTATTAGTTAAAGTCTTCAATATAGAGAGAAGTCCATCTTTTTTGGAATATTTGGTTTAATTTCATCCAAATTTTGTGGATCTAATACTGATAGATCTTTACAAATATCAAAGATATTTTGGAATCGTTTTATCATAGACTTGATTACGGTATCTATTATTGCATTGAATGTTTCAAACATACATTTGTCTTGTTCATCGTCTAATGTTTCATCTCCACATTTTTCTCCATTCTTTCGGCATACGAATTACTTTTTTCTTCGCAGTTCATTAAATATTCTCTTAAATGTCATTTCAGAATTATATACTGTTGTTTCATAATGTACTAATATTTCTTCCGCCCATACTGCGAATTAGTCTGAAAGATGTTTTACTGAGTCGCAATTCTTTGAAACTTCTGTACTTTTGCACTTTGCGCCATCTGTGTATATTTGTAGCAATAGTAAATCAAGGGCTACGGAAAACACGAGTCCAATTTGGTCGTTCTCCAGAAAACTAAATTGAAAGTTTCAAGTCTAATAAAGGACAGAAAGGATGAATGAAAAAACTAACTGATTATAATTGATCTACTTTGACAAGATGTGAATTAGAATATTGAGCAAAAACATGAAATACACATCAGTAAAACTATTAAAACAATATATTTTTATTAACAAGTCTTGGACTCTGATCGTTTTTAACCGTATTTGCCTTCCTTACCTCGTCGCAAACATTTGATAAACAGTGTGGCCTCATTAATCAATCGGTAGTTAAATAAAAAGTTGCGTCAGGGGAACATAACTTAATAATTTCGATATAAATAATTCAATGATATTTGTAATTAAATCGTATAATTAAACTTGCTCAGCCCTCCGATATTCAAGAAATCTCAAAATTATGAATGAATGAAACGAATGTTTGTATGTGCTTAAGTAGATAGAAAAGTAGAAGTAGAATAGAGCTTTATCATACTAATCTATAATCAATTTTGAATAACAATACCTATTAAAGTTTTTACGATCACATGGCTGATAATGTTGGTAGACGCGAGTACTAGCAATATCTCCGGATGAGGACACATTGGGTGCTTGAAGCACTGGAATCGCTTGAAGTACTTTAATGTGAAGTTATGTGATTCGTTCCTATCCACAAGGTGGCGTTGAAATACATTGGTAGGCACCGTGCTAATGAATTTCTATGCAGTGATGACATGTATCAGATATCCTTCTCGGCACAATTTGAAGATTGTGGTGCATGAAGTCGCTAAGTAACACTTTGTAATTCCAACCGCAGTGTTAATAAGTTACTCAGTTTTCAAAATAAAATAAATCATTCAAATTCAAAGACTATAATAAATTTTCAATAATTATTAAACAAATCTATTCCAAAATTTAAATAAATATAACTAAATAAATAACGTCCAATTAGAGTAACAAAATAGTCTTTTATTTACCTGTCGCTTGCATAACCTTTAAAATGAATAAATCATATGAAATCCATGTATCTGTGTTTTACTTGCTAACAAAAATTACTAACAGACACATTACCCATAAAACGAACCAAACTGAGTTATCACGATTTTGATTTAAAAATCAAACATAACGTAGAGTACTACCACTAAATCACGAGCCAAATCAATATTACAAATTACGAGAATTTGTAAATCACGAGCCAAATCAATTACTTGAATTATAAGAATTCATGTAATATGCAGTTAAAGAAATTAAATGCATCCAATTGCATTTAAGGATGAATTGCAGTTAAATAAATGCAATGAATAATAAATATTACAAATTATGAGAATTTGTACAACACCTGGGTTCGAACTGTTACAATCATGTTCTATTTCTTCGTTTTTGAAGCGAACGGTGATCATTTTTCACTGTTTTACTTCACGTGTCGAAACTACTTTTCCCATACTACAACATGGCACCATCAGCTCGATTTCCATAAAAATGGAATCATAATAGAATCAAAATGAAGAAATGGAAATCATTCCTCCCCGTAGCCCTTCAAATATTTTGATCGTGGTCCAGTAATGCCGAATCTCTTGAAAAATATAGTTGCTGTTAAAATTACTTCGTATTTTAAATATTGTCTGTGAAACTTTTTGCCATTGCCCTTACATTACTGTTCGTCTTTTTGGGTTTCTCTATTGTTTCTAACACCAATTTTACTTCTACATACAAAGGTGACTCAACATTCCGTATTTGCCTATTATTTTTTAAAGTGCCATTCTTCAGCGCACCAACTACATTCTCTCTTGTTTCTCAAATGGAGACTAACCTTATCTTCGTTTGATTTTGAAGAACATGTTTAAAAATGAACGAGCGTTGGCCTATTGTACACATTTTGAGTGGTACTAGTCTAGTCTACTGCTATTGAATAAATTTCAGCAGTATTTCTTTTTTCTGCTACTATTTTGATTTAAATCTTGTTATTAGATTTCGTAATTATTTAATTAACTGTAGTATCTGACAGAAACGAAATAAATGCACCCGATCTAATTTAAATATTTAATGTGAGGCCCATTAAAATTTGCCCAAATTTTTGCTATGTAGATTTCTAGTAGCACGATTCAAACTCTTGGCCTGTATCACGTCTTCCAAGAAGTTTAATAATATTTATTATTCTATCAATCATTTGTCAATTATATAACATTTTTCTCTTTGACTTTTAGACCACTATAATTTAGTTCAGACCACTATAATTTATCAATACGATTTGAACTATAAATTATTTTGAAACAAATATAATACATATTTGTTGTCGCGTTTGTGTAAATTGCGTATAGTAGTAGTAGTGACAAGATTCAACAGAAAAAAAATGAGTTTGTTGCGCCGGCGCCTTACAACAATTTCCGACCGGCGCACCGGGAAATTTCCCGGCTTCCCGCCGGCCCCATCCGCCTCTGACAACAAGCCATCCTACCCATAAGAAAACCAGACGGAAACTGGGCACGTGATAATCTAAATAAGGCAAATGCCTTCGCAAAACATTTAGTGACTGTATTCGAAGCCAACCCACCGTATGCCCTGTTGAGGAAGACAATCTAATCAAACATTTTCTAACAGTACCACATCAACTTAGTCCTCCTATCAAAAAATTCAAAACGAGCGAAGTAAAGTCTATACTTGCCAAACTGAAACCAAAAGAAGCCCCAGGATACGACCTCATTACAGGCACCATGCTAAGAAACCTACCACTGATCGCAATACAACTAATAACCATGATTTTCAACGGAATAATTAGACTCGGATACTTCCCCAGCCAATGCAAGGTAGCTCAAATAATCCTAATACAGAAGGAAGGGAAACCCCCCGAAGAAGTCCAATCTTACAGGCCAATAAGTCTGCTACCTATCTTATCCAAAACCTTTGAAAAAGTATTTTTAACACGACTACTTCCAATACGAGACGAAGCAGAACTAATTCCAAACCACCAATTTGACTTTCGCCATGAACATGCGACGACCGAGCAGGTCCACAGATTAATAGACTCAATCAACAAAGACCTCAATACCAAAAGATATTGTTCGGTAGTCTTCCTGGACATAAGCCAGGCCTTCGACAAGGTTTGGCATACTGGCCTATTGTATAAACTAAAACTAAAATTACCACACAACCTCTACCAAGTCCTACAGTCATACCTTAGCCAAAGACCATTCCAAATTAAGTACGAAGGAACCCTTTCACCACTATATGACATTAAAGCAGGCGTCGCCCAAGGGAGCGTCCTGGGCCCAATCCTATACCTTCTGTACACGGCAGATATACCAACCTGCCGACGACACCTGCATAATGGCATCACACACTGAACCAAGCATCGCATCCAGCCACCTGCAAAACCACCTCACAAAAGTTAAAAATTGGCTCAACAAATGGCGCATAAAATCCAATGAAGCAAAGTCTGTCCACGTGACCTTCACCACAAAAAATGATACACGCCCACCAGTCCGACTAAACAATCATCCCATACCTCAACTTGACAGCGCTAAATACCTGGACATAAACCTCGACCGCCGGCTAACCTGGGCTAAACACATCAAGACAAAACGACTCCAGCTTGGAATGGAATACAGACAAATGCCCTGGCTACTAGGCAGGAACTCCAAACTAAGTACAGACAATAAGCTACTACTCTATAAAACCATCTCAATACCGATATGGACGTATGGAGAACGATAATGGGGCTCCGCGAGCACCTCAAACATCAACAAAATTTAGCGATTCCAATCTATAGTGATGAGGGAAATCGTTAACGCCCCTTGGTTCGTTCCAAACCGAATTATTCACAATGACCTCAATATAAAAGAAGTTAAGGAAGAAATCAAACAAATGAGCACAAAATATTAACAACGTCTCACCGTCCACCCAAACCTACTGGCGAGAAATCTACTCAACAAAACAGCAAGAGCAAGACGGAAAAGACATGATCCACTAGACCCTCGTTAACGCCCCTTGGTTCGTTCGAAACCGAATTATTCACAATGACCTCAATATATAAGATGTAAAGGAAGAAATCAAACAAATGAGCACAAAATATCAACAACTTCTCACCGTCCACCCAAACCTACTGGCGAGAAATCTACTCAACAAAACAGCAAGAGCAAGACTGAAAAGACATGATTCAGTAGACCTACCGGATAGGTTTTAACCACTACAACCAAGGCGCCACAACTCACAGAAAGAAACACAAGAAGGACAGTGCCACCAATGGGTGACACTCCCACACGCTAACTACTACTGCCACAACATTTACTTATTGTCTTTGAACAGATTGTAAATAACTCTTGGGAAATTTAAGAAAAACAAAAAAAATTAACGATTTTTACCCTTGACTAGAAACATTTTTTTTTTGCCTAATTGAGTTCCATATGAAAAAATAATAGTTGTACGGTAAAAGCTGATGGAAATTAAAAAAAAAAATAACAAAAAATTAATTTACTCAACATGGCTTCCACATGAATTTAATTTAGCAGCAGAAATAATAAGAGCCCAACTAAAAGCCACTCTCTCAATGGTATATAGGATGTACCTCCCATATATCCCATATACCTTCGAAACCTTTACCTTCGATACCAATCATCACTAAATGTGGTATTTCGATGTATGCGGCAATGTAGGTTTTGGAATTTTCTGCATTGTCTGCTGAAGCCACATAAGTATAAATGTCAAAATATATTTAAAAAATTAAGAGATAGAACAACATTTAGTTTTTCTAAAATCAAACTATACTGTTGATAGTGATTCAATAAAAAAAAACTGGAAAAGCAAGTATTATCCTTAGTGGAATCTGTCGTGATTGTTCATGATTTTGAAATATCCCTTCAAGAAGAACCTGGAGAAATTGAGCAACTAATACGTAACAAATTTGTTGATCTACTCAGAAAAAGTGAATGTTTTGCAAAACATCAGAACATTAGAAATTTATTACAAGGCAATTTAAAAAAAAAATAGAATTTAGGTGTTAACACTTTTCTAATATATGCATTTAAGTTCGCGCCTATAATATCGGTGTTATAGGTACGATACCGAGAGAAGTTTATATCTGATTAGAGGAAACATTTTCTAATAGAAAATTTAGATAAACACATTGCAATTAATTGTTTTCATCAAAATTATTGAGTATTTTTTTACACTAACAGAATATTCAATATTTTGTATATTTGTTTAAATAATGTTTTTTATTTGATTTTTATTTGAAAATAAAAGCATTTTTTGCTTTATTGAAGATTTTTCCAGTGTTTTGTTGCTTATTTTTCTTAATTCGCTTGCTTTATGAAGCGCTTATTTTGAAATTTTTAGTGCGTATTTATCCGGACCCTACTTATCATTAGGTATACAATTGAGGACAAACATCGGTTTTTACAGTTATATTATTGCAAGACTATATTCGGATAAAAAAGGTAATACGAGTATACAAGAAGTAATTGACAATCAGAATAAATTCAGATCTATCTTTAGACAACAAGCCAACATTGCTTAAGGAATAAATCAATTTCATTTAAAAATAAAGTAAACATAATTCAACGTAAGAAATGTATGTTGTGGTTTACAACATAATATGGAAACAATTAATAGTTATTTAAGCATTGAGGGAGGTAAGTATTGTTTACCAGTTGAGGTCGAGTTTGCGCCCGAGCGACAGCGAGGGCTAGCAATAAAGTCCGAGACAGGTCAAACATTACCTCTCGAATTGCTTATAACTGTTTTTCCACTACTGAAGTTGGTTTAATTGTTTGTGTTTGATTTCTTTATTTTCTCAACTTGAACAAAATATCCGCGAGGCTTTGGTTGTCAAGACTATTTTTCAAACAAAGTGTGAGTGTCAGAAATTGCATTCGTTCAGTTGTAAGTGAATTCCAATGAAAATAAACAAGAAATGGCAATTGAAGAGGCTGCAGACGCTGCCTGTTCCTTCCTACTGCCGGAGAAGTCGAATGAGAGTTATCAAAATGCGTATAAGTGTTTTAATGACTGGTGCCACAGAAATAACGCTACAGAAAACTTTTTACTTAACCTCCCTGAGAGAGGTAAGTGTTTAAATACATCCCGTTGTTCATAGTAACCAAACCTTTATCGGTAAGTGGGCTTTACTTCCATCAAATCAATGTCAAAACAGTGTACTTACCATGTAGGGAGTGGAAAAAACAATATACGATTCGTATGGCGCGTTTGCACCAATGTTAGTAACATCTGTTGCTAATGAATCCACATTTCGAAGTCAATGGGAAAGGCGATATCACCAGTCTCTCCCCTCGTACTGGCTGTGAAACATCGATTTGATTGCAACACTACCTACTGGTGTAAAAGTTACTGACTTTGGTGTAAACACACCGTTAGAATAAATGCTCAAACTTAAAAACCGACAGTAAAATTACAAATTTCATCTGTTCACTATGGTATGGCTCCAGCCATTTTGACATGTATTTATCACCATTTATTTATCACATTATTTCCTCTAGAGTCGCATATCGAAAGCATGTTTTTACTGCTGTACATTTTCTTTAAAATTATCTGGGAACCAGGAAAATGCATAAATGTGGATTTACATGTTAAATTGCTTGCTTTTATACCAACCCTATTCAACCCCCGATATATACTGGGTGATTGTTTGAAAAGGATCCAACTCGGATTTCTCAGAATATAAGAGCAAAATTAAAAATTCCCAAAACATCAATTTTTAATTTAAGGGGGACATTTTTTGACGTACTGTTGACACGTGCATCAGTTCTCCCCTACCCTCCAATAAACAAATCTCGAAATATTTAAATGGGATGACCCACCTTGTGGTATCTCAATTGAAAGGTTTTTATGTTAGTAATACATCTGTGCAAAGTAATTTTTCTGTTTTCAAAAAATGAAACAAAAATAAATTATATCTTTAATAAACAATATTTTTTGTTAATAAACATTGTTGCATCACGTTACATTTATTAATATGTTTCTCTTAAAAAGAAAAATCTATTTTGGATTGCTTTGTGAAACAAACATTAACACATCGGTATTACTTGCATAACTGGCATTACTGGGAACTATCACTTCCGCTTCTACGGGAAGTGGCGATCAACTTTGTTATTTTAAATAGAACACTCTATATATTTTTACTTATTCAGATTGCTCGTTCAATATTGAACTCATTTTATTAATACTATAGAGCACTTATATTTAGTAGTTTTTGGGAAAAAACATATCCGAAATTGTTGCTTAAAATAGATGATTTATAAAATATTCATAATTTCTCTCATGAATAATATAGAAACTTAAACTTTTTTGCATATTGTAGCAAAAGCATGTATCAGTGTAATAATTCGTAACTGTTGATATTTTACTCGTGATATTTCAAAAGTTAAATTATTTACAGGTGCACTTCAAAATGTCATAATTCTTTTTTTTTAATTGAATGACATATTTTTTGTACGACTGGACAAGAGACAGAACATTTTTCTACAAAAAGGTGTAAAACAAACCTTTCCCTATAATGAATCGATTGTCAGTTATTTTGAAAATTCCTAAATTGTAATTTTTTTTTCGCATTTAATTCTATCGTGGATCGTAGCAGGCATGCTTCAAGTAATTTATGTTTTTACATTATTATCAATCGCATTACATTTCGAAGTTCCTTTTGGGTAGATCTTCGCGAATTGCAAATATTTTAATGATGAATTAATACACAAAACAAGATATTTTGAATTTCAGAATTTATTCTACATACAAGTGGAACAGAATTATCCTTCTAACTTGTAAAACAAATGTAATAATAATGTAAAATGATGTAACCATCTACTGACGCATACATAATATTAAATGGGACAGTCTTAGCTACAAGTAGGTGAAAAAAAAACTATTTTAAACACCTTCATTTTTGGTTTATTTGTTGTGACGTCGCCGTATTTTTTTTTAAATGGTTTGGTATAATTTTATTTTGTGTATTCCTATAAATCACTTAAGTACTCTTCACCGATCTGCATTTTTAGCAGGGTTATACTATGATTTTTTTGCAAAAAATGTAAAAAACTTAGTTGAGCTAATAAGATATTAAATCTGAAATTATCTGGAATACATAATTCTTGTATGTAATAAATGACGTCCCGCATTCTATCTAAATTATTAACTTGGTGATGGAGAAGTAAATTTATCCATCGTTGTCCAGCGAACTACATTCGCGCATGTTAAATTAAGATAGATGTTATGTACACAAATGTGGCAAATTGATATTAAGTGCTTTTAGAACTGAGGGAGGGTAATCACTATTAGTTATTGATAGGTAAACAACTGCCACTGCACTAACTACGAGTATATTACTTGAAAGGCAATAATGGAAGAGTGGTTCGCGTTATGAAATTGCTCTTAGCGTGTTCATAACAACTCTCGACGAGATGCATTCATGTGATACTTGTATGCTGAACAAAACATTTCTAACTAATTGATGGTATATTTTTAGCGATATTTTAGATATCAAGACACAAACATAACAATAAAATGGTGATAACTAGATGCTTGCATTTGTTGCTCATTATTTTTATATAAATATTATAAAATACAGGGTGGCTCCCGCAAGTCGTTCGTTAAAAGTTTATGTGATTCCTGATGATATAAAAACTTGAAAAATTCACACATGCATGGTTCATTGTGATCTCCCAAAACACAATGCGAACATGTTTCACTACCGGTTCTACCGAAAGTGACCATCAACTTTGGTATTTTAAATTGAACAGATATTCAGATTGGTCGTTCAATTCTAAACACATTTTGTTAAGCCTCTTGAGCACTTATCTTAAGAAGTTTTTGAGCAAAACAAATAATTTCCGAAAAGTTTCTTTCAAAACGACAATTTAAAAAATATTCATAATTTCTGTACGTAAATTGCTGAAAAGTAGCGTTGTCAATGCAATAATTCAAACGTGTTAATATTTTAGTAGTATTACTTCAAAAGTTTTTGGTTTAAAACATTATTTATTGGTACATTTCAAATCGGCATAATACATTCTTTTTAAGGAATGACATATTTTTGTATAACGGGGCATTAGGCAGATCAATTTTCCACAACAAAATTGCAAAACAAATCTATCCTTAAAGTGAGTGGTTGATCAGTTATATTAAAAATTCCATGTTTGTAAATGTTTTTACATCATATATAACATATGTGCATGTCGATCATAGCAAGCATGCCAAGTTCGCGGAAAGTAGCAAGCAGTAACAATTAATAGTTATTTAAGCATTAAGAGAGGTAAGTATCTTTTACCAGTCGAGGTCGAGTTTGCGCCCGAGCGACAGCGAGGGCTAGCAATAAAGACCGAGACTGGTCAAAACTTACCTCTCAAATTGCTTATAACTGTTTTTCCACTCCTGTAGTTGGTTTAATTGTTAGTGTTTGATTAATTTATTTTCGTAACATGAACAAAATGTTAGTACGGCTTTGGTTGCTAAGACTATTTTTCAAACAAAGTGTGAATGTCAGAAATTGCATTCGTTCAGTTGTAAAATGAATTCCAATGAAAATAAACAAGAAATGGCAATTGAAGAAGCTGCAGATGTTGCCTGTTCCTTCCTACTGCCGGAGAAGTCGAAGGGGTGTTATCAAAAGTGTTTTAAAGACTGGTGCCAGAGAAAGAACGCTATTGAAATTATTATACTTACTTCCCTGAGGGAAGTAAGTGATTACTTACTTCCCGTTGCTCATAGTAACCAAAGCTTTTTCGGTAAGTGGGACTTACTTCCACTAAATCAATGTTATAACAGTGTACTTACCATGCAAGGAGTGGAAAAATTAATATTATTTTATAGTTCATTATGTTAGTGCTGTTTTCTGCCTTTAAAGGTTAGTGAATGCTCAAGCGATTTGCGATTCCGCCAAATCTCGCGATCGTATTTCCAACTAGTTCATGCAGCAGCGATTTTACTCGCTGAAAGTAGTAACTTTTTTTAACTAAATAATAGCGTATTTTATAGAAATTGGTAAAGAAATCGGCCATTCGGACGTTTTAATCAACTTATAACCTAATTTCACCCGTGATTATGCTATAAAAAAGACGTTTGGATTTATTTTGAAAATTGCGGTTTCTTTATTGTAAAATACTACAAAGTATCGTTTTAATGCGATACAGATTATTGCTTTAACAAATGTTGTTTCTAAATTCACTTGGTCTTCCTCAAGCAAGGGAAATTGCAGAACTTGGAGAATCACTTCCTAACTTACCATCACTTACTGGAACATCTTCCAAATTAAGTTTATCTAAATTTATTTTGAACCCTGTATAGTTAGATTTATACGGGCTCATGTTATTACCATTAATAACAACTGGGATCCGGAATGTTCCGTCGTGATGATAAATTTCTTGATTTATAAAAAAGAGCTGACCGTCTTCTCTCGTAATTAGGTAGATTCCAGTAAGCTTTTCACGTCGGTCTCGTACTTGCAGCATAACTTGAGTTCTTCAAGTAGCTTGGATGTTGCTTCTATATTGCACCTCGACCGCATTTAGAGGCGAAATGTAATCATTTGATTTTCACAAATACTTGACCTTCGGTATTATTGTGACAAATTTGGTCAATTATTTAGTGGGAGTTGGGTTTAAATAATACAATCAAAGGTTAGATTTATAATTTATTGGAAGAGGAAGGAAATCTATTATTCAGTTGGATTGATTTTGCAATTAACATTTATCGTGGATTAATTTTAGATCAACGGGTAATGTTGACTATAAAAGTGTGATATGCTCTCAATTTCAGAGAATAAATCTTTCGAATTAATAATAGTAGGGCTCAAGAGTCCTTAATGTTTTGAAGATATTTAGAATAACATTATAAACTATGATTAATTGGTAAAATAAATCTTTTCTGTAAGAGATCCCTTCAAAATTGCACTTAATTGCATAATCCTAGACTTCAAGTTTGAGTCGTTATGTTCAGTACTTTTAATAGTATTATTTTTTTAATTAATTGGTATTAAAACTGTACCCGTATTTAAATGATTTATAATTTGGTTTTTGTATGTATTATACAGGGTGTATCAGCCAAATGGAATAAATTCAATAATAAATAAATGGGGGCGTGTTCGAAAAAACGCTCGGACACGTCGATTGTTATTTTTAGTTGCGCATTTTTTTCAACAAAAACTTTTTATACAGGGTGTGTCATGTGACCGTGGCCTATACCAACTTTCTTATTTTAAATGCAACACCTGGTATATTATTCAATTTTTGGATTCTTCAGAAAATTCTAGACATATTTCATGTACAATGTCCTATACCTATCTTCAACTGTTTCGGAAATATTAAGTGTTTTCAGATTTATTGCAAAAATTAACATTAAAAAAAGAAAATTATTTCATTACAGAAATTCGCTACAACACATTCAATAATTATTTCCTATTACTTCTAGTCGACAAGCAGCCACAATGTTCAATGTAAGCCATTTATCGATTTTTCGAACATTAAAAGAAATTAAAATGCATCCCTATAAAATGATACCAACTCAGGAGCTCATGGAAGACGATTTTGATAGGAGAACGTATTTTTGTGAACAAATTATGGCAATGTTAGATAACAATGTGATCCAATTAGAACATGTTTTGTTTTCTGATGAGTGCACCTTTACACTTCACGGTCATGCTAATCGTCAAAATTGCCGCTATTGGTTGACGGAAAATCCTCACTGGATGAGAGAAGAACATACGCAATACCCTGTAAAGGTTAATGTTTGGGCAGGAATTGTTGGAGAACATATCATAGATCCCCTTTTCATTGATGGCAATTTAAATGGTGATAATTATTTAGCACTACTCCAAAATAATGTTGTGTCAACTTTGACAAACTTATATCCTGATCCAGCAAACCCACAAGTTCCAGCGAATGTGATATGGTTTCAGCAAGATGGAGCACCGCCCCATTACCAAATCAATGTCCGGAACTACCTCAACCGAATATTTCCAAATCGGTGGATAGGGAGGCGAGGATCGATGGAATGGCCAGCACGATCCCCTGATCTGACGTCATTAGACTTCTTCTTATGGGGATATGTCAAAAGTATTGTATACAAAACTAAACCCCTCGACTTAGCTGACTTAAGAAGACGAATAATGCGTGCGATTAGATCGGTCACGGCTGAGATGTTGAGTAACGTTAGAAGAAATTTCTATTTAAGATTAGGATGTTGCCAAGACGTTCACGGCGAGCATTTTGAACATCTCCTCCATTGAAATTTATTGTTTTTTTTTGTTTTTTTGCATTATCAAGAAATAAACAGTATTACTTATTAGTTTTTGAGTGTGTTGTAACGAATTTCTGTAATCAAATAATTTTCTATTTTTAATGTTAATTTTTGCAATAAATCTGAAAACACTTAATATTTCCGAAACAGCTGAAGATAGGTATAGGACATTGTACATGAAATATGTCTAGAATTTTCTGAAGAATCCAAAAATTGAATAATATACCAGGTATTGCATTTAAAATAAGAAAGATGGTATTGGCCACGGTCACATGACACACTCTGTATAAAAAGTTTTTATTGAAAAAAATGCGCAACTAAAAATAACAATCGACGTGTCCGAGCGGTTTTTCGAACACGCCCCCATTTATTTATTATCGAATTATATTCCATTTGGCTGATACACAGTGTATGGTTTAATATTGCATTAATAGGTCCACCGTCTCTGACATCTACATTTACCTTTACAGTTTTTATTACTCTTCTATCCGGACGCACCATGTGTGCGGAAATTATTTATTGATTTTCGCTTTACGAGTGAAATTTAATATTCTATAATAATCTATTACAACTATCGAAGTATCCTCGGAATAATGAAATGTTTTCAAGTGTTTGTCTTAAAAATTGTTATTGGGAGAATTACTCATTTTACTTTCGCCAGTGTAAATGTAGACGTTAATATTTAAATCTTTGAATACGTATTCGATCATAGGTTTTACTATTTCGTAGTTTAGTTTATTTAAACCGCAACCTAGTTTAGGTGTAGCCAATTGGGTTGTGCCCTTTAATTGACAAAATCTTTAATTTTTATTAAGGTGTTGAAAATAAATTTTCGCAGTTGGGTTTATCGTAATAATTTTGTTTTGTTATTAAATAAATAATATACCGCTCTTCTTCTTTTAATAAACTAATGAATCGACCTTAGGTTTTTGGGATTTGAGTAATTCGATATGTAAATCGGTGCTAACACAGTGCGCTATAGAAAATTCTCTAGGAGCAAAGAACAAATCATCTTCTTCATTTAAGTTTTCAATTACTAGATTTTCTCTACCATTTGCATTGTTTACGTAGTTTCGACAATTTTTATACTTAATTTCGCTTATATTGATTTGATTAGTATTCTGATTGAATTTCAAGTGGGCCTTTTTATACAGGGTCCGACAGTGAAACCTGACGGTTTTTGAAATGGAATAATTCAATGAAAATTCAAAATATTTTGTTATATATTTTTTTATTTAATAAAGAAAGAATGGAAGTTTAAGATGTATTAAAAAAAAATCGAGAAAGCATTATGAAGCAAAAATAACATCACTCAAATGATGACCTCCATTTTCTCTGCACTGGTGCATTTTTGTTATCTGTGGAGACTTACCTCAAGGGAAAGTGTGCTTTGATAAGTCCAGAAATTTAAATCAGTTTTCTAAACTTTAAAATAAGAATAAAGGAACATTTAAGACATAAACATTTCAAATTTTGGACGACACCTACATTTTTACAATCACACTTTCGACATAAACAAAAATACTAAACGCTTGCACAATACAGATAAAGGCCTAAAACTAATTTTATTTGAAGCTTTTGAAATAGATAAAACTATCAACCCAGAACACAACATACTGTGCCTTAACGAACAAACGGAATTAACATTTAAACGTCTTTACAAATTTTTAAATAATCCCTTTAACATATGAAGCAATTAACTTAAACTTCAAATAGACATCTATTAAAATTTAAATATAATTTCAAATATTTACGATAAAATAATATCAAAAGATATACAAAGCAATATAACGTAAGTAAATAACTCTTAATATATACATGTAAAATGTCTGGAGCGCTTGTTTAAGAATTGATTTCACTTTCCATTACCAAAATTAATACCCCCTTTACAGGTATTGGAGTTATATCGAATTTTGATTTTAATGAATTCGTTTCATATTTACTTACGAAACAAATTTCACAATTATTAATATATTCTTGGATAGTACGGTGCATATCAGGCCAGTAACTATAAACGGCGTTTTAGATTGTTTATAGTTTCATCGGTTCCTCTATGATTTGTTTTACCTTGATGGTAACCTTTTATAATAATAAGGACTTCATCCTTATCTTCGATATCTTCTACCTTTTCGGTACATTTCACAAAAATTATTTGAGAGGTTTGCAAGGTTACACATAATTTCTCATAAAAAGGACTCTCAAAATATAAAAAATATTTTACTTTAGGGACTATAAATTGTTTCACGAATTTAATTACATCATTTACAAATGACGATCGAGAGAATTGCACAACTAGTCTATTTTTTTAAATTTTTGAATAACTTTATTACTTTGGGTTTCAGGGGGTATAATTTACTTCTGATATGAACATTTGGTTATCTCCAATATTGGCTGATTTTTCTATTACGGAATAGTGAATGTATTGGAATTGGATTTTCAATCTATTATTATCGCTCTCATTAATATTGTTATCATTATTAATTTCGTCCGGTTCTCCAGTTTCAACAATTAATGGCTCCTTAAATTATGTATTTTCTTGATTATCAAGCAGACCTTCCATCAAATGACCTTAAGTAGAATCCGCTTACGTCTTTATTTTCATCGTGAATGTTTATCTCTATCATCGACAGGAAGTCCGCATTCTTATTTAATACGCTTTGTTTGTATACAACTTCATAATCATATTCCGATAATTTAATCCATTATTATTCTGAATTTTCGCCCGAATAAGTAAGGACGAAAATAGTTTGTGGCCCAAACAACTCCCAACAGCTCATTTTCAATTGTAGAGTAATTTATTTTCGATTCACTTAATGTTCTACTCGCGTATGCAACGTGTAAATCGCTACCAATACAGAGAGCGCATAAAGTATCAAGACCCTGGCTTTATTTTTTCCTATGTATAAATTTTGGAAAAATGTTTCAACAGGTCAAATCCGTTCTTTCAATTGTTCAATTGTGGTTGGCCTTTACTTTTGATGTAACCCTACAAGAAAAAATCCAAGTCGAAATGAGACAAATACAGCCAGAAGTTCTCCTTAATGTCTGTGCGGCCTTTCCACATCGATAGACACGCTGTCAAGAACAAAATGGTCAACAATTTAAACATCTAATTTGATTTTTTTCCCTAAACAATATTTTTTCGTTATTTTAATTATTTTTGTGACTTCATATTATTTTAAATCTTATCTTAAAACAAGTCATTAGTATTTTTTCTCGATGAAAATTTCTTTTGGTTTTTCTGTACTTATTTTTGTAATTGATGATATTGTAATAAGCATGTTTTTCAGGTTGTTCAATTTTGTTTTATTCCAATATTTAAAATCCAAGCCTGTTTTCCTAATTTTGTTTTAACTGACGTTGTTTTGAATGGTAACTAGATGCATTCTGCACATTGAAATAATAATTTAAGTTTTACTTTAACGCACTTTTTCTCTTTTTTTTTCAAATGTTACATATTGAAAATGTCATGTTGATGAAAACATAATAAAAAGTACTATCAAAATCAAAATGGCTCTGACGTCATAACTTCAAAACGGAGAGAGATGGAAAAATTAAAATGGTCTCATAATATTTGTTTCAAAATAAATCATTTTGACCTGTTGAAGCGTTTTTCGAAAATTTATACAGGGGAAAAAATAAAGCCAGGTCTTAATACTTTATGCGCTCTCTGTACAGTCTATAGTTAAATTAAAAGGTTTAGAAAAATCTGGATATAGTAAGTGTGGTTGATTCGTAAGAATGTTTTTACATACATTAAAGCTATTTTTTTTAATCTGACTCATTTACAGTTATAATTGCATTTTTCTGTAATCTTTTAGTCATTGGCTTAGTTAATTTTGCGAAATCTTTAATACATTTTCAGTAATTACTGAGGATACCTGAAAAGTATTTTATTTGTATTGTAGTTTTTGGAATGGGATAATTTTGAATGACTTTAATTTTATCTGGATAGGTACCTTCTAGAGTAAAAATGTGACTAAGATATGCCACTTCATTTCTCAAGAACTAAGATTTGTCGAGTTTAATTTTAAAATATGACTCTCTTAGCCGATCGAATACCTCTCTTAGCCGATTGACATGCTTTTGTAAGCTTATACTGAAAACAATATGTCGTGCATTTAGGCCAGACATTATTTATTTTGAATTCCTCGCAGGATATTATCCATGACTTTTTGAAAAGGAGCGGGCGCAATTTTGACCCCAAATGGCATACGCATGAATTTTAAATGCCAATCTTCGATGTTAAAAGCGGTTTTGGGAGTGTCACTTTCATCTATTTCAATCTAGTGGAAACCAGATGCTAAATCTAAGGTCGAAAAATATTGACAAGGCCCTAATTTATCGAGTAGATCATTAATGTTCAGTAGGGAAAGGGTCACCGATTGTTTTCACATTTATTTGGCGGTAATCAATTACTACTCGCCATTTTTGCTTACCAGATACTTTTTTAGGACTACGCATATTGGCGAAGACCATGGACTATGCGATAGTCTTGTAATTTTATCGTCAAGCATTTTATTTATTTGTTTTTTAACTTCTTCGCTAGGAATTTGGGAGCAACGATACGATTTACTGTACACGGGCAATTCATCCGTGGTTTTAATTTGATGCTTGACTTCATTTGTAAAAGTTAATTTATCATTATCGGCATGAAATATGTCGGAATATTCGATAATTAAATTCATTATAACATTTTTCTCTTCGCTATTCATATGCTCGTTGCGAATTTGAGAATTATTAAACTGTACATTGTCAGAATTCAACATGTTAAGATCGGGGTGTATTGAGCCCAATTGCTGACAATCATATTCATTGATTGGAGTAACAACTAATTACCACGCAACCCATTTAAAAAAATCTTGTTTGACGAATTCGTTATTGTACAAATTGCCTTATATTCATTTATCTTAGTTATATATTCTGGTATTTCCAGACAATCAATTTTTTACTACGGGATTATTGTATCACCGTTTTTAATATTTGCGATATCTATTTCGATGATTTGTTCAGATCTTTCAGGTACAAGTGCCTTTCGTACATCCGAAATTTTACATATTCCTACACTGTCACAAGCACCTTGTTAAAGAAAAAGAAAAATGAATTTCCTATAAAAGAAAAAGTTAGTAGGAAGTTCCAAATTTTGAAATCAGCATTACCAATTTGTATGAGATGTAGTATAATTGCAAAGTTTATACAGTTTTTTATTTGTTCTTACAGCTGGAAGAGAATTAGGAAAATTATATGCGACTCCACGCGTTTTGATTGCGTTGAAAAATTCACTTTTCGAAAACAAGTCGGCAACCATTAACACGTGAACTTCTGGCAGATTATCTGACTGTCCCTTTACGAACCCATTAGAACTTATTTTATGTTTGGATTCTAAGTCGAATAAATTCACGACTCTTATCCCGTATGCACTGACTCCCGATCGCCAACATGCGTAATGACGTCACAGTGCCACTCGTCCAATAACAGCGATTCGTCGGTCACGTAACAAAACTTGAAACTTTTACGATATTGTATGTTGTTTGTTGATAAGTTACAATGAAAACAAAACGTTTTTTTCTGTGGGATGTTCAATTACAGGTTATACACTTAATAAGTTAAGACACAAATGGGTTACATAATTTTTTTCAGGAAGACCCTATTGTATGAGAGTACTTCAAATATCGACAGAAAACAGACAGAAACCCATAAAAGACAAGTACGAAAACTTGTAATGTAAGTTTATTTTCTTTATACATTCGTAGCAGACGTCATTGTGCGTTGTATTTTTCTGCAGATATGCTACACATACCTTGCCAGAAATTCCAGAATGCAAACATAATAATTATTTGGAATGAAAGACTTTAAAAATGTGCGATGTAAGGGCGTTTCATAATCTATTTTACAATTAAAAAAAACAAAGTATACCAAAATTCAATAATATATAAATATTGCACTGCTGACAAACCAAAGAGATCTAGGGTTAGAGATAACACTAAGCAGAAAATATCACTTACAATTAAATACAACATTCGGAAATATAATGGACAAGCGGCAAAAGTTTGTTGTAATTATTTTATTGGAGTATTTTGGATATTAAAACATACAGAGTTCAAGTAGTAATGAAGCTATTTTTGGCAAGAGGCTCTCCACCAGAAGAAACTCACAATGTTTTTTTAGACACTATGTTAACAATCATTACAGTAAAGGCCTTGGAACACCTTTGACAGATATCTGTTCAGATTGTCTAAAAACACAAGAAAAGCTCAAAACTGAAGCAAATCAACACGTAAAAAAAATAACGAATGTTGGCTAACAGGGCACATAAGCTAAAGGCCCAGGCTTTTTACTGGTTCCTTAAAACTGATTGTAATAATATCCAAAGTTTATCATTCGATTGTCAGAAAAATGAAGCCCTACCCAAAATTGCCAACCAATCAGTTTATTTTTCACAACAATTCAATTTGTATAACTTTACAGTTGTAAAGGGGCCATCATCTACAAAGTTAAGCATTGAAAACGTAACTTCATATTTGTGGACAGATCAACAATTACCAAAAAACTCCAGTGCCCTAGCCTCAGCCCTCTTTCATATTCTCTCCAAATTTGACTTTTCGGAAGAAATTACACTGTTCGTCTTGTTGCTGATGGGTGCGCTGGGCAAAACAAGAACTCCATCGTTATTGGTATGCTCGCTTCGTGGCTTTGTCGAGTGGCTCCAAATCACATTTCCAAAATTGAATTTATGTTTCCCGTGGTCGGATATTCCTACATGTCTCCTGATCGAGTGTTTGGGCTCATTGAAAAAAAAATCAAAAAAATTCCTGCAATTACAAATCCAGAAGAATATTATACAATTATTAGAGACTTCTCCAGTATCAAGGTTCTAGGAAAAGATTGGGATGCTTATCAATGGAAAGAAGCTACCACTTCGGTTATTAAACCTCCAACAAACTGACATTTTCAGTTTAACTGTGCCAAAAGATTTATTTTGGAAGAGATAGATGGTAATGTTAAAGTACGCGGCGAGGTAAATTATAGGAGCGATATTGGAGTTCTACAAGGGATTGTTAAACGTGGGAAGATGCTGGCTATGTTAAATTATAATATCATGCAATTGGGAAGACCTGTCCATTCACAGAAAGCGGCATCCGTCGCCAATTTATTATCAAAACAATATGGAGATAAGTGGAGGGCGTTACCAAATCTACATTTTTATAGGGAAGTTATTGATCAATAACCTTTGGAAATACCCATAGAAGATAATGATGACACTACTTGCTGCCGAAACAATGATCTTGGAATAGATACTGATTTTAGTATATAAACTAACCCAAAATTTTACGAATTTGTTTTTTTCTATTAAAGTTTTTTTCTTGTGCAATAAGGGATTTCGCAATGATATTTTGGATATTGTTTTCGTTATAAATAAAAATAAACGTTTGATATACAAAAAGTGTTTAACAATTTTCTTTAAGTTCACATGCAAAACCCGCCAAGTCCATTAAGCTCACATGCAAAACCCGCCAAGTTATTTTTTTAATATTTGATATTAATACACCTAATGCGTCTAGGTATTTGAAAATAGCCATTTTTGCCAATAAACCATTATAGAACATAGTAAGAATACATCTCATGTCATAAATTGTCAACGCTGCCTTCTGAAGGTTTTTCTAGTTTTTCTCGAAAACAGTAAGAAGTGACTTGGCGGGTTTTGCATCTATACGACTCATCTTTTGGATCTAGTCCAATCTTCTGAAGTTTGTTGATAAGTTTATCGTAGTGTATTTTATCAAATGCCTTTTGATAATCTATAAAAAAAAATAAGTTGCCATTTAAAAAAAATGGTTCTGACGTCATCACTTAAAAAAAAACATTTTTCTAAAAATTATACAGGGGAAAAATAAAGCCAGGTCTTAATACTTTATGCGCTCTCTGTATGTACACTGAATCTGATATTAGACAATTCCATGCCGAGATATGCAGCATGAATAAAATCAAACATTTCAAGTGATTTAAACTGTTTTTTTTTGTCTCCGAGAACCCAGAGCAATGTTAGATGAAAAGGATGCAATAATACCTCGAGCAGGGGAATAAAGCTGTCAAGTGTGTCACAATTTGCAACATCATATTTATGAGAGTTAAGTTTGTCGCCCATGATAAATCGCCATCAAACAAAAGTGCAAAAATGCATAGAACTTGGAAATGATGTAATTGTGTGTATAAGTTTTTGCTCTATTTAGGAAATCATCTCCATCGAAGGAATGGAGACTCCATCGACCCCCCAGTACTAATCTTCATCATGATCCTCCATTAACTTACACTCTGCAAATTAATGCCTTAGAGCAGAGGTTCCCAACCTTTTTTAGCCTACCGCCCCCTTTCCAATAAACAAATTACTTCCCCCCATTCAGAAATAAAATCTCACTTAAAATCAATATAGGTTTCCCACCATTTCAAAGAGCATTTCAAGAGCGCCCCTCTTGGTGAACTATAATAAACTACGTACGAGGGCTGTTTGACGGAAGAGTGACTTTTTAATGAAAACGTTATTTTTCTGTTCAAAATATATTTTATTTGTCAACATAACACCCTTTCAAGTGTACACACTTAGCCCGGCGAGTTTACAATTTTTTTAAACCTTCCAAAAAGTAATCTTTCGGAAAGTCTTCAAAATATGCATTTGTGTCGGTTATCTCCTCTTCATTTGCCTGAAATCTTTTTCCACCCAGCCATTTTTTAAAATTTGGAAATAAGAAGAAATCACTGGGAGCCAGATCTGGCGAATATGGCGGATAAAGCAGTAATTCGTAATGCAATTCAGTCAATTTAGTTGTAGCAATTGCAGACGAATGAGAGGGCGCATTATCGTGATGGAACAACACTTTTTTTCATCATCAAATGCGGTCGTTGTTTTTTAAGTTCGGCATCAATACATGTCTGCATAATCAGCATAATACTGGCCAGTTATGGTTTTTCCTTTTTGTAAACAATTAATAAAGATTACACCTTTAGAATCCCAAAAAACTGTGGCCATGATCTTATTGGTCGAAAAAAGTGTGTTTGCCTTTTTGGGAGCATATTCGCATGGAGAAATCCAGTATTTAGACTGTATTCTTGTTTCTGGAGTATAATGATGTATCCAAGTTTCATCTACTGCGACATATCGACGAAAAAAATCCTTTGAGTTACGTTGAAAACGGCAAAACATTCTTCTGAATTCTTAATGCGAGCGCGCATTTGATCACCATTAAGCAAACGCGGCAACCATCTCGCGGATAGCTTTTTCTTATTGAAATGTTCATGCAAAATATTGTATACCCGTTCGGTTGAGATGTTTACTTCATTAGCTATCTCACAAACTTTTATTCGACGATTGCCAATTACAAGGCCATAGAGTTTATTAACCATTTCTGGAGTAGTTGCAGTAAATGATGGTTTCAGACGATCTGCACCAACCGTGGTCATATGGCCACTTTTAAAAGCAGAAACCACTTACAAATCATTCCATGGGACGGAGCAGATTCTGGATAATATTTACGTAACTTTTCCTCGGTTTCTTTAATTGTTTTTTCACGTAGAAAATAATGTTTAATCAACACTCGAATTTTTTTTTTACATATTTACAAAACAACGAAAACAGTTTCCATCAAATAAGTATAAAACATAATCTATCTGTCAGATTGGTGCCAAATTTTGACAGTAGACCTCCGAAAGACCTCAGGAGCTAGCAACATAATCATTATAACGAAAGTGTTACCAACCTTTGAAAAGTCACTCTTCCGTCAAACAGCCCTCGTATATATTCAAAAACAAGGACGCATTTTTAAAAATATTTTATTAGGTCTTAACAAAAAAATACACATACCTATATATATATAAAAAAAATAGCACTAGAGAGAGGGCTGAGCTTGATGTAATGACACTAATTTGTCTATATTGGGTGCAAGTTTTGTCATGAGCAACCGTAAGTCACCACGATCTACAATTGACAACCGGCTCCGTTTTTTTGTTTGTAGATTGGACACTGCACTAAATTCTCTTTCGGCTAAATACGATGATGGAAATGCTAGAAAAAACTTCTTTACTGCACCCCATAAGGTCGGATATAAAATTTTAATTTGTCTTTGAAGCCGAAATGCTTGGTAGCCATGTTTCAATTTTAGTTTTAATTCTTCGTTTGTTGACAATTCTATGAGCTGCTCCTGTAAAAATACTTCTGCCGTTTCAATGTTTGTGCAAAGTTCCAAGACCCAGTCCGGAATTAACATATTGAGGATATCTTGAAATCTATTAAAACCAAATATTAATAAACCAAAATGTCATCATCACTTGTTTTCACCGAGGAAAGATTTTGAAACTGATGGAATTGTCTCCGACACAAATTTAATTTGTATAATGCAAGTTTTGACATGAATGCCGAATTTATTGCCTTAGCTTTAATTAAATTCAAGTCATCTCCTTGTAGCTGCAGATTGGTTTCGTTAAATTTATTAAACAAATCTGTTAAATACGCTATATAATTTTTAAATTTCAATATATTTTCTTTTACGGAATAATCTTTATTTTCTAGAAACGTTATAACCGAGTCAAATAGTTCATAAAATCTTTGCAGACAAGTACCCTTTGACAACCATCGAACTTCTGTGTGCAACAGTAAACGATTTAAGTCCTGTTTGTTTTCATCACAAAGCTTTCTAAACAGTCTATAGTTAAGAGAATTGCTTCTGATTCTATTAACCCCTGTAATTACGTACTGCAGCGAGCAATGAAGGCGATCACTAAGGCTTTTTGCAACTAAATGTTGTCTGTGAATCACACAATGCATGGCGACTACATTAGGCACAGCTTTTTTAAATATGCAATGAACTCGCGGTATCGTCCAACCATTGGCGGAGCGCCATCAGTAGCAACGGACACTATATTATTCAGAGGGATATCTTTTTCTATAAAATATTGTTCCAAAACGTCAAATACAGATTTTCCTTTAGTTTCTAATTTTTTTGGGAATAATAGTTCTTGATAAATGTTCTCATCTCTTATGAAGCGAACGTACGATAGAAGTAATGCCTCATTGTTAGGCACTGTAGACTCATTGAGCTGTATAGAAAAATCGGTCGTCTTCAAAAATTCTGTTAGAGAACTCTCCACATCCTCAGATATTTCGTCAATTCGTCTCTGTACAGTATTATTGCTAAAGGGGACTTTTTTAATAATATCTGAAGGTGACTTGTAAAGTACAGTACGGAGAACTTCACTCACAGCTGGCAGTATTAATTCTTCTCCAATAGTGTGCGGTTTTCAGGATTTAGCAAGAAGAAACGAAATATTGTAAGATGCACGTAACCCATCATTGTCTTGTTTTGATGCTGCTGAAAACATACCGGCTAAAGTTGGACGTCTCGAATGTTGATTTTTGAGCATTTGTAAGTAAGATAAATTTTTATCTTTTATGGCAGGATGTATTTTGCTCAAATGTTCTTGTAATCGTGAAGGTTTAATGGCTTCATATGAGAAAACTTTCTGGCACATCAGGCACATTGGCAATGTCTTGTTTGTGGGTGACTGAATAATACCATATTTTAAATATTCGACATTGTATTGTCTACATATTTTCTTTGATGCCGACATATCTTAAAAATAAAACAAGAAAAATAATAACAATAAGTTGTTGTTAGCGCCGAACCAACCAATTTTAAAACCAAATTAAAAATTTAAAGTAAGTTAAAATTTCTTGCGCGCAGCATAAAATACTATTTGGGTCTACATAGCCCAATATGCAGAGTGTCCCAGGATAGAAGTAATTACATGTGTATTTATTTTACACGTGTAATCACACGTGTAAATATAATTAAACGTGTAATTATGTAATTACATGTGTAATTATAATACTCTGGGTTTTTTCATTCAGTAATTTATTTCATACTTTGGAAAATAAATATGTACATGGACTTAGGATATCGTAAGATTCTGATGTAACTAAATAAGTTACTAAGTAACTAAAAATGTAACTAAATTACTCGCAGCAGAAAAACAACGCTAAATTCGCGCGGCGATCAAAATAACGATTTAGTCTTACAATAAAGAACGATTCTGGTTCAAAAATATTAACATATCGACGTTTTCCTGTAGCAGTGAACAACGCTTCGCTGTTACACGTGTAATTATACGTGTAAATAAATACACGAGTAATTATACGTGTAACTAATTACACGTATTACACGTATTACACGTATTACACGTAACGATGTATTTTTAATTACCGGGTCCACTTAATATGAATATTACTTTATTTACAATAATTATGACTAGACTACGGAAAATATGCACTATAAAATGTAAACAATATGCACTATCATATGCACTATGAAAAGTAAAAATATGCACTATTAACTAAAAAAAATATGCACTATCCATAGAGTTAATTATTTACACATATATATATATATATATATATATATATATATATATATATATATATAGTATTAATCCCTCAATCCCCGGATTGAGTTTACAAGAGGGACAATTTTGTTATTTTTTGTTTTTTGTTTTAAAATGTTTAAATCTTATTTTGACACTTTTTTAATTACTATTTGCCAAAGGCATTTAAAATTACATTTAACGTCGTTAAAGAAAAATTAAATCATTCAAACACTCCCCCAAATGAAAAAAAAACTGAAACTTAAAAAACTCACATACGAGAGGCATTTGCATCAATAATTATTGAGGAAATCTGAAACAGTCTTCAGGAGTTCCATACCTGGCTTGAACTGTATGAAGAAAATGGTAGGAGATTGTTGATGTTATTTTTCTAAAGTGTCAAAATTAGATTTTTTTTTAATTTAGCCAACACCCTGTATAAATAAATCAATGTTTTAATAACTGAAACAGTAGTTTGAGACCAAGCAGGAATTTTAATTCCTATATTATTTTTATTTAAAAGTAAAACTTAAAAAAAAATCCCTTTTGTAAACTCAATCCGGGAACATACTGTATACGGGGTGAGTCAATAGGATGTACAGGCTCGATTACACCTACACCGTTAATGATATCGAAATGAACCACACGATACTGCAAACTAGAGGTCAAAGTGCAGTTTATAAAATTAATTTGCCATATACAGGGTGTTCCATTTTTGCAGGGCAGCCTTGGATATAGTTTTTTAAATGGCGCCGCCTGTATAAATTTACATATTTGAATATGTCCTTTTTTGGGCTTTATAAATCCGTTTAGTTTTTAAAATTCGCTTTAACAGTTCAGAAGTTGTTTATGTTTGTCTAAAATTTTATGCATTTACAGGCACCAAATAAAAAAAATCACAGGGCACTTATTTTTTAGGATATCGGGTTGGGAATGTGCAAGATCCTAAACAACTGTCTGGGATATCTTTTGGCGGTAAGATCGTCGATTTGCATTGTGGCATCAACTTGCAGTGGGACATTAATTTTGGTAAACTTTGAAGAGCCATAACTTAATTTCTTCAAATAGAAAAATTCATTAAGAAAATGCGCTAAGAAAAATAAAATGTTTCGTACAATAGATGTCACTTTGACGTTGGCATAACAGAATTAAGTGATTTTCATGGCCCGCTAAGTTTATATCGATGAGATCTGTGTGAATTTTTAAGAAAATCAGAATTATCTCTCAATTTTCAACTTTTGAGAAAAAATATAAGGGGCCAAAAAGAGACCCTGAATAGGACTAAGTATTGAAATATAGGGAGTGCCATTTGAAAAAATCAAGTTATGGCATTTCAAAGTTTATCAAAATTTATGTGTCACAACAAGGTTATGCCACAATGCAGATAGGCAGTCTAGGCATCAGAAGATACCTCACTCAGTTGTTTAGGCACAGGCAAAGTCCCAACTTGATATTCCAAAAACCAAGTGCCCAGCAATTATTTTAATAAGTGCCTGCAAACGCATTCATTTTTAGAAAATCGTGAACAACTTCTGAACAGTTAAAGCGAATTGCAAAAACTAAACGGATTTATAAAGCCCAAGAAAGGGCAAATTTAAATATGTAAATGTATATAGGGGGTGCCATTTAAAAAAACTAGGTCGAAGGTAGCCCTGCAAACATGGAACACCCTGTATATGGCAAAATAATTTAACAAACTGCGATTTGATCTCCAGTTTGCAGTGTATTTTAGTTCATTTCGATATCATTAACGGTGTAGGTGTAATCGAGCCTGTCCGTCCTATTGACTCACCCTGTATAAATCGACATATGTAAATCACTCTGAAAAAAAGGTAAAATATTGCAATAAAGACACACGAGGTAATATTCAGTTTATAAAGATTTTTTATCAAACACATAATATACAAAATTACGTAGAAACAGATAAAAACAGATACCACTATAAACATGAATAATGTTTGTAGCAATAGGCTATTATATATTTTTCTAAATACTCTGGTGTGAATCTATTACGCTTATGAGACAATATTAATTTATATGCTGAAAATGTGTGTTCACCATCAACAGATGTGACAGGACAATATTTATATAACTGTAATAGTTATTTAAGCATTAAGAGAGGTAAGTATCTTTTACCTCTCTTAATGCTTAAATAACTTACCTTTCAAAACTTACCTCTCGCATTGCTTATAACTGTTTTTCCACTCCTGAAGTTGGTTTAATTGTTTGTGTTTGATTAATTTATTTTCGCAACATGAACAAATTGTCAGTACGGCTTTGGTTGCTAAGACTATTTTTCAAACAAAGTGTGAATGTCAGAAATTGCATTCATTCAGTTGTAAAATGAATTCCAACGAAAATAAACAAGAAATGGCAATTGAAGAAAGGCTGCAGATGCTGCCTGTTCCTTCCTACTGCCGGAGAAGTCGAAGGGGTGTTATCAAAAGTGTTTTAAAGACTGGTGCCAGAGAAAGAACGCTATTGAAATTATTTTACTTACTTCCCTGAGGGAAGTAGAAAGAACGCTATTGAAATTATTTTACTTACTTCCCTGAGGGAAGTATGATTACTTACTTCCCGTTGCTCATAGTAACCAAAGCTTTATCGGTAAGTGGGACTTACTTCCACTAAATCAATGTTATAACAGTATACTTACCATGCAGGGAGTGGAATAAATATGTAAGGGGATTTCCAGATTTCCAGATTTTACCAGCTTTAACCATGTATGGGGCCGCATCAGTAATAAAAATGAACACTTTCATTGCAATGTCCTTATTAAATTCGGAAACCGAAGTATTGATGAAACGAGACATCAATGGATGATCCACGGTGTCCAGATTTTTACACGCAATTAAGTAGGGCTTCGACGATTATTCTTTTTTCATCCGCAGAAATCCACATGTAATTGTGGCCAATGTCTGCACAGATTTCTTCTATTATCGTGTCGTAATAGGGATGTAGGCAAGATTTTCGCACCGTCGAATCATTGGTAGAACTTCTCCTTTCATCCCATTTCCATTTTCTTTGCAGAAAAATTACGAAATGGGGACTTTCCAATTTACGGAATGGAATATTGTTGGAGACAAACCATTCACACAACACCATTGGTAAACTGGTGGTAGATTTAGGAGCCAAAGCGTGTAGAATTAATATCTGCTTGGGCGTAGTCATTAAATTGTTACTATTTTTCGATCAAATGTGTCCAGTTGTTTTCACATGTTGCACAATTTGGAATCTCTTTTCACATTGAATGTTTTATTTCGCACTTTACACAATACACCACTTGTCCATTCGTGCTAAATTCTCCGGGAAAATCAGTTATCCACGATATCATTAAAATCCCGCGAGTCTGCTTAATAGGAGGCATTTTGTAAAACTTATATACCTGATTTACTGATAGAACAAATAGCGAGGTGCACTACAGACGGTATCAGCACAAACTGATAGAAGCATCGAAATATTTTTCTTTTATACTAATTTCTGTAAAACAGTTACCTACCCTTCACTGCTTCTAATGGATCAATTATATTAGTCAAATTATATTATGCCATTATAAAACTTTCAATACACAATATAATGTGATAAACCATCCACTTTCAATACAAAATAGACTGTAATAAATCCTCGATTGAAGTAAAATTCCACGTAATATTCGCTAATATTCGTAGAATACGGTAATAGGCAACAATAACATTTACAATCAACAAATACTGTATAAGTACTAATGGAGGTAGGTGTCGGAAAATATGGGAAAATATGCGCAATAAACGTAAATTGCCAATTATACGCACAATCCATAAAAATTGGCAACATATGCAAATGCATATGCAAATATGCATAATGCATGTTTTCCCTAGTCTGATGATCACAATATGACAATTAAGTAAAATCCCAAAATAATAGGTCAAATATACTTGACTCATTGCGTGTCAGTCAGGAAGTCAGAATGCAGGCCGGAGCGTCCCCGCTCCGGCACCTTGCACACCAAACCGGGCAAGCGGGGTAATCCCCAGGCTCTCGAAGTGGGCCGATGTAGAGATATCGGTCAGTACGGGGAATCCCATGTTGATTCGGTGGAGCCAACATTCAATTGTTCTTTTAAATGTGATCTGTAGATTTTAGGTTTACACTCTTGCTCTGACGGAACTCCGTTTTTGCCCGGGGAGCCGCGGCTGGTCCTCAACGCCCCCTAAATATATCTTGGGCCAGAAACGCCCCTCTAAATCCTTTCAGCGCCCACCGGGGGGCGGTACCGCCCCCCGGTGGGAATCACTGCCTTAGAGTATAAGTCTTGAAATTACTTTGGTCTGTAAAGATCTTTATGTTTGAGCAAATTCCCATTCTTATCATCTTTTTGAACATCTGTGTCAGCAGTGTAGGACAAGGCAATGAACTTGGTAATTGCATTGGTCTCCTGAAAGGATTGTTGTAATTGATTAATTAATGCATAAGTTGAAGTCGAAATTGCCTTGGTTATTAGATTTCGGCGTTGGTGTGGAGGTGGAGCACGAATCGACTTGGACCGCGCTGGCTGAGGTGGTGGAGCAGCGATGGTTTGGGAGACCCGCTGGCGACGGCATGAACGGCGTCGACTCCACGGCACATGGGAGGATTGTAAGGTTAGGCATTTGCCAACAGGTGCAGGTTTCTAAATAGATCGACCGGAATGGCGTCCAGGGCGGCGCGCGCTCTCTGGGCGTCCCGGTATTGATTCCCGCAGCAGGCGTCAGTTCGTGCTGGTGCTCCGCAGCCTTCGCATGCGACTTCTTCGGTGAGACAAGCGACCGGAGTGGATGCCTCCACCGACGAGGGTAGCGCCTTGCGCCGCGGTATGACGAGCGAAGAAGCGGCCATCGAGCCGCTGTCGCTGTCCGAGTTTGTGACCAACAGCACCTCGGAAGACCAGTGCCTCGACGTACGGAAGTACTGGTGCTTTCTGTTGTCCAGCATCTGCACGTTCCTAGCAGGTTTGCTCATAGTGCTGATATGGCGGGCCTTTGCATTCCTCTGCTGTGCGAAGGAGGCAGAATATGGGCCCAACGACCCCAAGCAGAAGGAGCAGAAGGCAGCTCGAGGAAAGCAGGAGTTCGAGGGGACGTTCATGACCGAAGCCAAGGACTGGGCGGGAGAACTCATTTCTGGGCAGACCACCACAGGCCGCATCCTGGTATGATCAAAAACTCATTTACATCTATTGCTTACTTGAACATATTTTGGGCACCATCTAAGATGGTACCTAACAGCACACATAATCTACGATAAGAATCATCAATCCATCATCAACTAGCAACAAAGCGAATCCGTGGGCCTAAAAACTTCCTCTCATTTCACAATATCGTACAAGAGGGCGTAACCATGACGGGTACATTTTAGAGCGCAGCATCCAATAATACTTACCCAACTATGGTCGCAAAACCCAAGCAAAGCATTATTGCTTACAAACACATCTCCACGTCATACATACAAGAGGATTACCCATAGTTGACACAAATTCTAAGATGGAATAGTTGCAGGTGAAATTATTCCCTAATTTAAACGACCTAAATATACGTATTTTAAATCATCTTATATAATGAACCATCCAGTTGTACTTATTTATGTGCAATCAATATAGATATTTTCACCGATTAATTAATTTTGAAATAGAGTACCGTATACATAAATATAAAACCCTCTATTGTCTTCAAGGCAATTATTTTGTACTGTTAAAGTTAATATTTGTACAATGCAAAATAATTACAACCTAAACATCTCCATATTCCCAAATGATTAATTCTGCCGTGTAATTTCACTTATATTTCTTAATTTGTCGGGGACCTATTTTAGCTGGTATGACTAATCGCCGTCCACACGGAGCAATCCACTAAACTTGAAAATTTTTCCTTCATCCATATCGGGTTCTTTTAACGTGCATGTACATACAAGCAGTACACGGGATCGCCAAAATATTTTGAGCCCGCGGGGTTCAAATCTACCATTCTTCGCTCGAAACGCAAGTACGATTACCTTATGGCCACCATCGACTTAATGTTGTGAAATTACCGTACTTAATAATTCACACAAATTACCGTAGTACGTAGTACTTCTATTACAAGGTATAATTTACTAGACGTCAAAAGACAAAGACTAATACTCTCATGACTTTATTTGTATGACAATGAGAGTATTACGTTTAAGTCCTCGGTGTAAATCATAAAAATCTAGTGATTTTTGCATTTAATTTACATTACTTTCTGCATAATTTATTATAATGACAAATTAGTATTTAGATAATTTTCAACACCAATTTTCTTGGATATCGATGACTTATTTATTTTTCAAGTTACGCAGCTGTTACGCTTTAAGTTAAGTACATCATATATTACCTGGAACTATTCTTGGTATAACATTCATGCAATTATCAATAGGTGAGGCTGCGGTGGAGTGAGCGTTCGCTTCTAGACCCCAAGGTCTCGGGTTTGATTCCCGGGTCTGCATTTCTGGGGTGGTTTTTCTGCAGTTTTCAGATTTACTTGCAACAAATGTTGGAAATGTGCCGCTACCATCTCTAAGTCGCATGCAGGCGCAGATGGGCAATAAAAATTATGCCCCTCTCCTCTTAACGCCCGCATAACTAGTAATAGTTCAGGGGCCTATGGTAAAATAAAATGTAATTGGGTCAGAATTCTCTGTCAAATCACAAATTACGCCATAGGTAGAGGAGTAGTAGAGATTATTATTATTATTATTATTTGTTAATTATTACAGACAAAATAAGATGAAAACGAAATTTCTACTCTTCAGACTTTTATTAAACGCGTATAAGATCTAGATTTTTATTATAAAATGTTTTGTCAATGAAAACACGAAATGTTTAATGTTAATTTCTTCATAACTTTGAAATTGACATTTAACATATTATGTTTTCACAAGTAGGTTTTCAGAAATTAGAAAAAATATTACACGTATGCAAAGTATCAGCAATTGGTGCCACATTTCTTCTGTCAAATATCTTATGATTGTAAACTGAAAATCTACATCTGAAATATTTTTTACGAGCAGGTTATCAATTTTTAAATCTAAAATATGTATAGTGTTCAACTATACATCTTTAACGTGTGTATGTAGAATTTTTCTTGAATGATCCTCCAAATGATTAAAAAAAAACAGATGAAATGCCAATTTTTAAAGCGAAATATCTTATTTATTTGCATTATTATTATTATTTGTTAATTATTACAGGCAAAATAAGATAAAAACTAAATTTCTACTCTTCAGACTTTTATTAAACACTTATAAGATCTAGATTTTTATTATAAAATGTTTTGTTAATAAAAACACAAAATATTAAATGTTAGTTTCTTAATAACTTTGAAATTGACATTTAACATTTTGTTTTCATAAGTAGGTTTTCAGAAATTAGAAAAAAATATTACACGTATGCAAAGTATCAGCAATTGGTACCACATTTCTTCTGTCAAAAATCTTATGATTGTAAACTAAAAATCTACATCTGAAATATTTTATTTTACGAGCAGGTTATTAATTATTAAATCTAAAATATGTAGTGTTCAACGATACTTCTTTAACGTGTGTATGCAGAATTTTTCTTGAATGATGCTCCAAATGATTAAAAAAACAGATGAAATGCCAATTTATAAAACGAAATATCTTATTTATTTGCATTATTATTTTGATTTGTTAATTATTACAGACAAAATAAGATAAAAACTAAATTTCTACTCTTCAGACTTTTATTAAACGCTTATAAGATCTAGATTTTTATTATAAAATGTTTTGTTAATGAAAATACAAAATATTAAATGTTAATTTCTTAATAACTCTGAAATTGACATTTAACATTTTGTGTTTTCACAAGTAGGTTTTCCGAAATTAGAAAAAATGCAAAGTATCAGCAATTGATGCCACATTTCTTCTGTCAAAAATCTTATGATTGTAAACTGAAAATCTACATCTGAAATATTTTTTTACGAGCAGGTTATCAATTATTAAATCGAAAATATGTATAGTGTTCAACTATTCTTCTTTAACATGTGTATGTAGAATTTTTCTTGAATAATGCTTCAAATGATTTAAGAAACAGATGAATTGCCAATTTTTAAAGCGAAATATCTTATTTATTTGCAATTTAAGTATAAAAATGTATAAAAATTCTTAGTAGGCGATACACAAAATCGATAAAAAAGGATCTTGTATTTTGCTACTATTCTGAAATAAAATATGTGTTATGTAGGGTAAATATATTTTTACCCCGATTTATTAGTAGTATACTCGGTTTTGGTGTTAAAATGATTATTATGTAATAGGAGGGTTCTTCGAATTATCTTGTTTACTATTATTAATCATCACAGTAGCCTTGTGAACTATGACCCTCAACAAACGCTGTAATACTGTGTTTTATTTAAATGTGATGAGATTATTATTTTAGATACACCGGAATACGCCTGGACTACACAAGAATCTATGTTACTTTTTTTTGTTATTGGAAGCATAGGCTTTTGTCGCTCGCCACTTTTGACCAAAGTCAAACAATATATTGATTTCAGGCTGCAAAACAATGATTTCTTCAAACAACCATATTTACAAAAGAAGATAGCCTCCAATAATATTAGAAAATTAAAAATAAACTATAGAAATGGTTATCCGATATTACGAATATAACAAAATTAAGATCACTAAAGCCATTTAAACTACGCAGGTTGTCTATACCTAGTAGGAACCACGAGCCTACAAATTGTCAAATATTATGTACAGTACTAGACAAAAAAAAAACGGGAAACTTTTGAGATACTGTACATTTCCCCATCTGAAATTCGTCTGCTAAGCGCCTGGTTTTTGTACAAATTCTGACTTTCTGAACATAATTATATGAGGCATTTTACAATTAGGTGAGTTAGTCAGCTAAAATTAAGGCAAAATTGCTTTAAGAGTTGTCCCGTTTTATTTGTCTAGTACTGTATAGTCGACCCAAAAATCTAAGAATATTACGACTTTGACTTTTAAGTATTTTATGGGGGTTTTATTTGGTGTTGCCATAAAATCAGCGCTTATACTGGCTTTGGGTCTTTATACAAGCCAGTATAAGCGCTGATTTTATGGCAACACCAAATAAAACCCCCATAAAATACTTAAAAGTCAAAGTCGTAATATTCTTAGATTTTTGGGTCGACTATACATAATATATGATAGTTTGTAAGCTCCTACTTCCTCCTAGGTGTAGACAACCTGCGCGATTTAAATGACTTTAGAGATGGAAGTCATAAATCCTTCAAAGAAAATAAATACAGGTCTGTGGTATATTATGTGCATTATTCACGTTGATCTCAATTATCATAGGCCATTCAAATAATTAACACTAGCACTAGACTAGAATTGGTTGTGACGTTTTGACAAGGATTAAAATAAGAAGTTACTCCTCAGACATAAAAAAAACTACACATATCTCACAAAAGTAGCAACACTGTGCAGTCAGGATAATTTATTATGTATTAGCCAGTGATTTCTTCCAGGGTATACTACCGGTAATCCATTGCGTGTCTGACATTTCCTAATTCCCATTGTCATATTTCCTGTTACTTGGATATTACTTGGTGCGAGGGTTTATGGTATCAAATAAGTTTGAAAATTTTGAAAGTAGTGTTCGGTTTGACGTTAATCCTTCTTGGTATGCACATTGAATGAGTTTTCACAAAATTCCTTTAGAGTATACGCTATAAGCCCAAAAAATCCTGAGTATACGGCGTATATGGACAATACCACTGGTACCACCATTAGCAGTGATCTAATGTAGAGAATGGAATACATAAACGGAATAACAGAAATCTTCCTGGGCCCGTCGAGAAAACGACATGACAACTTAAAACTTACAAGTGGGAGCATTATAATAGATAAATAACAAATATTAAAGTAGGAAATAGTACCTACTAGTGCAATGGAAAACTACTGTTACGACCCTAGTATTGTAATAGAGGAAGCAGGATAATAAAAAAAGGGGGAGTATCCTATACAAAAATGATTAAAAAAACTATTAATTAAATCACTTGTTTTAAAAATTGATTTTGTAATGTAATTGAATGACAAACAACAAAGGTTTTGTCGAAATGCTTTAAAAGCTGTTTCTCAGGCCATGTGCAATCCCCCATTAAATATGGCTTTCTCTGGGGATTAGTTCAATCCGACACAATATTTTGCATTTCAGCGCAGGGCTGTGATAATTGCAGGCATGTACCTAGTTGGCAATATTGAGAATATATTTGTTTATCTTCGAATATTCACTGTGCCGTGTCTATACTCTGGAATGATTGATTTTTGTTAGGAGATGGTACTTTTGTTAGATCCTAATAACATCTAACTCATATACTCCAAGAAGAAAATATCATATATATATAAACGAAAGCACACAAACCACAAAGCAATAAAAGATAAACAATAAAAACAACTAAACACCACCACTATAAACAATCTAGAGGAACTTTTTCTAACAATGCAGGCAATAATCCTTGAATACCAAACGGAAACAAAAATCAAAAGACAAGAAAATATTCCCTGGATATCAAAAGAAATAATAACAAATATCGAAATAAGAGACAAACTACACAAAGCACACAGAAAAAACCTTAACGACGCCCGTATAGAAAATAGATATCGCAACCAGAAGTAAACAGTAAATAAACTCCTGAAGAAAACCAAAAAAGAATACTACTCAAACAAATTAAAAGAACTCAAAACGAACCCGGAGAAAATATGGAAAATCATAAAAGCTCTTACCAATAGAACAAAAACACAACGTGCGGCAATAAGGCAAATCGAAAACAGGACCACTCAACAACCACAGACAAGAAGGAAATCGCGGACACGATCAATCACTACTTTGCCACGATTGGGAAACAACTAGCAAACCTACATCAAAGAACAACCTCCCGCCACCAAATAATACAATGTATACCAACAAAATAATCAAACACAAACACAAAAATACCCATATCACCGAAAAATAAATATACACAATAATATCCAACCTAAAAAACATTAAAGCGCCTGGCTTTGACCTTATAACAAATAACATCCTAAAGAAAAACGAAGACTGTATTACACCCATACTGAGCAAGTTGATCACCAATGTGTTCGAAGAGACGACCTATCCTGACTACCTCAAGAAAACAATCGTTAGTCCTATACACAAAAATCTTAATCTGAAATCAACAAAAAAATGTCTATCGGAATCAGCTATTTATGTCTAAATGTGGTGAAGCGTCCTAACAGATGCATCAGAGTTACATCCAATTTCACGAACCGACGTTTGTGGTAGTTTTTTAACGTATTATTATGATAACTAATTGTTTATTCCAGAGAATTTAAAATTTAATAGCCTACGAGCTCAAATTAGTTTTTCACACTTTTTTCAAAAAATTTATATTAAGTATAACAATACTAAATATTCAAGCCGATGAAAGTACGTAAATGTACGACTACGAGTACATAAAATGCTCTACAATAATACAGGGTGTCCTAAATAGAGTAGCAATGCATGGGTATCTTTGTTATTTTGAAAGCTAGAGATCTGGTTAAATGGGATGCAGTTTTGTGTACTGGTTGAGATTAATTTGAAATTTTTTCTAAAACTAAACTAAAAATTGCGATTTTCTAAAAACTACAATATTTCCATAATTATTAAGGATGCAGAAATAAGTTTAAAATAAAAGTTACTTGGTTCGATCGCACAAACTTAAGAATCAAGTCAAAACAAAAGTCAAGATGGCAGTTTCCGAGATATAAATAGCAACTTTCTTATTTTAAATGGCCGCCATATTTGATTTTTACACGGCTAAATCGACTTTTTTTTTCTTTTAACGATGTATAACAACCTATATCAAAATAAAAAGTATGGGATATATCAAATCTTCCCATTTTTATTTTTATTCTATAAATTATTTTCCAAACAAATGTAAAACAAATAAAAAACCTAATACAACTAAGTAGTAAAACAACAATAAACTATGAAACATGTTCAAAATGCTGACTGTTATTAGCTAAATGGCCAAAAATAAGCTAAACACAATTGACAGCGTTTTAGAATATTGCCAGTTACTTGTCGCTATGTGTTGCGAATAACGCCTTTTATTGCCTCTGTCATTGCTTTACGCAGTTTATCTACATTATTATAATTGAAGTTACTTCCATATATTTTGTTTTTTAAAGTACCCTACAAAATAAAAGTCAAGAGGCGTCAAGTATGTAGATCTGGCTAACCACTGAACAGTTGTATTAGTCGCTGTTACTTTGTTATTAAAAGGGAAATTTAAATAAGTAATAACATCTCTAGCATTTAGTGGAGGGGCGCCATCTTACTGGTACTATATTTGTTTTGAAGAATTTCCTATTGACGTTGTGCACTTAGAAATATTATAGCACCACGTAAATCATTTCCCAATATGCCACAAAATACATTATAGCCGAGCCGTACTTGCATTTGCCATGAAATCACTATGTGGGGATTTTTCTGAGCTCAATAGTGTTCGTTGTGACGATTAAATAATCCACAATTAGAAAAGTAGAATCCATAAAATTGTATTTATAAAATCACCATTTTACGTAATTTTGTTGATTAACCTTCGGCAAAATGTTAATCTACGGATGTTATCATTTGCCTGTAAAGTATGAGAAATATGCAATTTATAAGGATAAAACTTGTGCTTTTTTAAAATTGTTGATCCTCTAGATTTAGATACGTTAACTTGATTTTCTATTTGCCGAGTTGAAATATTCGGATTAGCGAACATTTAACGTTGTCAATTGTTTTTGGCCAATAACTGTGAGAATTTTAAGCATTTTTTTATGATTTATTGTTATTTTACTACTTAGTTGTATTACGTTTTTTAAAATTTGCTTTAAAAATAACTTAAAAAATGGAATAATTAATATTTCCCATATATTTCATTTTGACATAGGTTGTTATACATCGTTGAAAGAGAAAAAGAAAGTCTATTTAGACGTATAAAAATCAAATATGGCGGCCATTCAAAATAAGAAAATTGGTATTAATATCCTGGAAACCGAAATCTTGACTTTTGTTTTGACTTGATTTTCAGGTTTGTGCGATTGAACCAAGTTACTTTCATGAAAAGCTTTTTTCCGCATCTTTAATAATTATGAATATATCGGAGTTTTTAGTAAAATCGCGATTTTTTTTTTAAATAACTTTTAAACTGCTTCGACTTTTGAAAAAATTTCATCATAATCTGAACCAGCATGTAAAATTGCACAATATTGCCCATTTAACCATATCTCTAGCTTTAAGAATAAGAAAGATACCCATGCAATCCCACTCTATTTAGGACACCCTGTATACAATACTAATTATACCGAGCAATTTAAAATAATTGTCATTGACGTCAAAACAAATGAACGTGTTTAAAAAAACTCACCAACTTGTAGCTAATACTGTCCCATTTAATAATATATATGGTTTGTTGATGATTAAATAACAATTGAAGTCGCTATAGTTTTGGGCGCTTTTTATCGAACAGACTGTATACTAGCTACTTTATTGCGTTGAAGGCGAGAAAACATAATCCATATTTATTATTATCTTTACTTCAAATGCGTTTACATTAAGAAAGTTTGTATATTTTGCTTACTAAAATACACAAAGATATATGATGTGGTGGTGAAAGGAATATCTCTAATATCACGAAATTGCAGTATTTTTGTATTGTTTGAATTACATTGATATAATTCCATTCAAAGATAGATTTTGCTTTGAATTTATAGAGAATATAATGCAATGGCGTGTAAATAAAGGTGCATCCAGCAGACGATCATTTTTCAGGCTCACTAGCTACTTTAAATTTTATATGTTTTAAGCTTAAAGTTTCATGTAAGTCTTTGTGTATGGTCGGTGATTTTTAAACTGGCATCATATAAATGCACTTACTATACTTTTTTATGACATAAATTTTACTGGGAATTTGCCTAACTACAGATTAATAAATGTAATTAATTAGAGACTGATTTCATGGATACAATTGATCACCAGTGTCTAAAATTATCAAATTATTGAGTTAGCGAGTTGCCGGGTCCAAATAGTAGATAAACAATAAAAAACTATTACTACGTATTACTATTAACTTTTATTGTTAATAGTGCCAGTTTAAGTGCAAATTAAACGAAATATTGAAATGGCATCAATTATGCTTCAATCAGACGAATCAAGATAATATTATTTAACTTATGAAATGTTATTTGAAAATATTTTATCACAAAGCAAAGTGATTTAATTGGAAATTAGTTTTAGTTGCAAATTAAATACGGTTGAAACGATTTCTGAGTATACAAACCTTACTTTATTGTAACAGTTGTACTTAACACAAGAACACTATGTTTTTGAGCTCCAATACTCAATTTGACCAGATAACTTCCCCCTTGAGGAGATAACCGATAAGTGGGTTCAAATTTATGATTCCGTATAAGCACAATTGGGGTAACTAAGTTAAAAATAAAAATTAACAATAAGTTAACAAAAATGTATATTTGTAGCCGTTACTTTGAGTAACGTTGCAAATAAGTAAATCAAATAAAACAACTTTGTTATTTCCACTCACACTTTTTTTTTTAATATTTACTGACTGCAGTTTCGACTAAGGTCTAGTCATTATACTTATACACTTTACATTACATTATATACAGGGTGTAACAGAAATACGTGTGTTAATTTTAAACAATGGTAGAACTCGTTATATAAAACATTTTTTCTATATGTTTTTTTTCAAAATTTGCAGGTTTTTTAAATATTTTTATGCCCCCTAATTTTGACCAAACGAGCCGTTCTCAGGTACTGTCACTATAATTGTCAAGTGAAGTTTATTTCAAAATGCCAAATTTTTCTAATCAAGAATTAACAGATATTGTGTTGGTATATGGTATATATATATATATATATATATATATATATATATATATATATATATATATATATATATATATATATATATATATATAATACTTTACACTTTACATTACACTTACATTATACACTTAGTTTGATAATGACTAGACCTTAGTCGAAACTGCAGTCACTAAATATTTTTCAAAAATAAAAGTGTGACTGAAAATAGTTGTTTTATGTAATTTTCTTAGTTATAAAAAAGATTCCATGATGCGATTTGAAGTATTTTCCGAGCTCTTGAAATTACTTTCAAGGCCACACGCTGTTCGTTTCCTAGAGCGATAAATTAGGCTTTGCCGGCAATTTCATCCAGCATAAAACGTAAGAAGGGGCACTCGATTGAAATTCACAATGCCTGGGAGAATTTGCTCATTGTTAAATCGTCATATACATACATGCCTGAACGCTTCAGGCGGAAATGCACCAGGAATTTTCCTCATCTGAACAAAAGGCGGGCAACATTTAAGCACGCATATATTGTTATAAAAGGAGCGATAGGGTATTTATACATTTTTTGCCATGGGTGCATGAATATAATGCACTGCAAGTTACAAACAATCCAACTAAAAATACGGCTTTTGTTTTCTAGAGCTTTTAATATAAAGTCGCGCCTTGTGTCACCGCTCCTATTTATGAATACCGCTGTTGTCCGGAATTCACACACTCACATTTCTTAAAATAAAATCGTAAAAACCTAGTCAAAAATTAAAAGACCGCCACAATTAACACTAGCAGCTCGCCAAAACTTAAACCGCTCAAGCGAAATAGTTCCAATTATAAACCAACTTCCTCATAGATGCATTCCTAATAAATTACGCAGAAAATCGATAACTAACGCGACACCGTTCAACTCGTTCTATCTTAACAAGCTGCTAATTACTTCGTTATGTCGCAGAAGGATCAATTAATATGGCAAACGGGTTGGCATAAATGGCTGTTAAAATAAATTATGATAAAGTACTTCTGAACATGTAGGTTAATTGTTTCGCTCCTTGAATGGCCCTTCTACTGTTAGTGATCATGCACACGCGTTGCATCGTCATGATTGCACTGGCTCCAACTTTAATTGCCTTGATTGCATATCCTTAACTATATTTAGAAATAGCGTCATTATATCTATGATATAACGTAACCTGTTTCTTATCTGTTATAAAATGTTGATTTGGTTAGGGTAGATTAGGTTAGGTTAGGTTAAATTAAAATAAATGAGTTTAGGCCAATTGTTTTTATGAAAATTTATTAAAGCCTAATTTTGTATAAAAAATTTCATTGTCAGATTACGTAGTCAATTCCATCACAATCTTGATATCTGAATGTATTACAATACTTATAATTTTTTTCCGCTGACAAATTTCGAATATAAAGATAAGAAAGAAAAAAATAAGAATATAAATTCTTGTTGTTAGGGTGTCATCATTGACTTTTTTGTTTTACCGAAAACTAGCCTTGCAAATGACTATACGTACAATAGGGTGCTTCAAAAGGTTTTTTTTTAATCTTTGTTGATCTCACCCTCTTACTTTGTATCACTATATACCGGGTGTTTCAAGTTTTACCGCCGAGCGAGTTTTGGCCATTTATAGTTGCATAACAAAAATTAAAATTCCTCAACACATACATACGATGCCAATCATACCAAAACTGCTCTAATATTTTTAATATCATTTTAAACATGACAAAATTAAAAATATACTCTTTTCGCGAGAATATATATATTTTTTAATTTCTATCAACAAATATCCATTGAATTAAAAAAAAATCATTTATGGAATAAAATTTTAAAAAATATCGATTGGATTTAAAATTAAAGCCACATTAATATAACTAACAGCCAATTTCATAATTAATTTAAAGTGACTTTAAATTTTAAAGCTCAGTTTAATTTTCAAAATGCGTTTCATAACACATATTTATCCTTTAAAGTTGACTTTAATATAAAGGCCATTTTCTGAGCTTTTGCGCTTTAAAGTCTCCTATTAGTTCGAACATAACCTCGCTTGTGTGGTGTTTAGATTAGACGAAGTATACACAAAATCATCGTGTATCAGTGCACAATGTATCACTTCAATAATTTTACCTCGTCAAGTAGCTCATCAGAAGATGAGGAAGATATTGTATTGCGACGTCCGAAAATTTATCGAAACAGAAAAAGAATATTTCAAATTATACGATGAGCAGGATTTCTATGACAGATTCAGGTTAAGAAAAGACACGGTCCAGTCTTTGTTAAAGTTACTTATTGGTGTACAACTCCCACCACCAGTGCCCTTCATGTAACTCTATTCGCTTCCCACAACCTTCCTGATTGTCGAATTTGGATTTCATTTGGTCCATTGTCCGCATTCTCATTGATTTTGCATTAAATGCAAGCAGGACACGTTTCCAAGACTCATCCTGCAGCAAATATATGGCATGTAAATAAAATGAATAGCAAAGTGTTTATATGGAACTAACTTTTTCTTCATTAGAAATTTTATGTGTTGTTTTACATTCTATAATGTGTTTTTCTTTCCCTATCGCCTCCAACAGCATTAACTCCTCCTCATTCATAAAATTGGAGCCTCGGCCTCGTTTTGTAACACTCACGTTAGAGATATTAATTCACTTAGGATACGCTTCACTGAACATAACCTAACAAACTGTTAAAACAAACTATTCAAAATCGCGGCTTCAGGCCGGCCAATTGTACTCGATACGAAAAAATTGCACTTTTGTTAAAGTTTTATTTTGAAACGGACTAAACTTTAGTTATGTTATGTTTTTATGAAATTTTATTACTAAAACTATCTTTTATACAAAACTTAATACTTTTACGATGTATAATAAGTTTAGACGAAGATCTGTGAAACCTTTAATACTTTCGAGATATTAATTGTAACTACAAAACATGTTATGTCAATAAATTGTTTTTCAAACCCACCTTCGATTTTGATTAATTAAAATGGCCATTGGAATTGTTGATAAAACGAGTTTTCTGCAAATATCTTTTAATGTGTTAGGAATTGAGATAGGGTTTCAATTAGGAAAAATGTTTGTCTTTTAATTTCGCATGGACTTACATAAACATATACTGGGGTTCCAATTTAAAATAAGAAAAATAAAATGCTTTAAAGTTTGAAAAGTTTGAACTAAATTTTGGACACTCTGTATAATACATATCAATAAAACTTGGTTATCGCAACTGTCGAACCTTATTTAATGAGTACCTTGTATGGTTTTATTAACGAGGCACTATTTTTATCCCTTATAAATTTTCTTAACCAATGGTGCAAAACTGATTTTTTTTCAGTATTTATTTGTTTGTGCTAATGTCACTGAACCGATTTCAATCAAATTTTATGGGTATGTAGGCATTTATAAGAGGCACCCAAATAAGTAACAAAAAATATACCATGCAATTTAAAAATATATATCATGATGACGTCACACTTTTTTGGGACACCCTCTATAATTAAAAATATTTTTCTGAAATACACCCTAAAAAGCAACTAAAGTCTGCAAAATATCAAAATCCTAACTCAATTAGTAACTGAGCTATTGAAGACGGGAGGTGAAATGACGGACCCTGTATAAATAAAATTACGAATTCTTTGTGAAATAACGTACAGACTACCGGATGGTTAAAATTATTTTTTTTATCGTCACCTTGGGCTTTATCAATATCTAAACATGTGTACTTATTTTGGATTTTTAATTTGAATTAGAAGTCGCCATTTTTGGCCTGTTAATAAAACTTGAATCACCCGGTATACTTGAATTATATTTGAATATTTGAATAGCATAATTAATTTATTTCTGATCACTGTTCACTGTTCAAATTCGCAAACTTGAATGAGCCTTTACTCGTACACCAAAGGACGTTTGCAAAATTCTAAGTAATAACAATTAATATACAGTGAGCGCCTAAAGTGAGGAATAAATTCATTAAAACCGAAATAAAAAAAATTGAAAAAATCCTCGATTTTCTTTGATAAAAATACACATTTTTGCCTAACAGTCGATATTCAACAATCATTTGTTTTTGAGTACTGACGTCATCCATTGTGTTTTTAAATGACAACCACCTATTTTTCTTCTTGATTTTGAGGTATCTTTTCATTGTCAAAGTGATAGTATAAAAATGTTGCCATGTTATATAGGAAATGTTTCGAGTAAATGACAATTGATAGAGAAAAACGGCAAATCATGAAAAATGAAGCAAAAACGTCATCAGATCAGATTTAATTTTTCAAAGTGCTTGAGGTTGAAGGAAACAATAACCCCGCGCGCTATTATAAGCCGTCTGCTATTAGCCTGAGCAGTATAAAACTCTTATTGCAATTTAAGCATAATGGCACATTTAACTGTCACACAAAAAATTTAAACCTGGAAACATCCAGGTTTTGGAATATCTTTATCATTACCAGTTTGTCGAATATTAGATTTAATCTTACAAACTATAGATTGGCTGATGGGGTGATCTGGATATTGTGCATAAAACAAATCGCATACTTCCTGCAGAGTTCTTATCCCTACATCCGATGAGAATTATTAATATTTCAACTGAAAAGCTTGAGTGGCAAATATTGTTCTTCATTAATACATAATTGTAGGTATAAACTAAATATGGATATTATATTTCTATTAGAAGTCACCATTTTTCGCTTAGTGATAAAACTTAATGCACCCGGTATAGATAAAATTACTCCAGTTACGCCTACTTCCGGTAATTTGCAAGAATCGAAATAATCACCATTTCAGGTAAGTTTTTGTCATGATTTTTTTTATAGACCTCTATGATATCATACTTTCGAGAAAATGGCGGCCTGGTTCTCTGAACAATTAGTTTTTATTTCGTTAAGCATATCACTCACAAAACACATTTCTTACAAAAGTTGTTTCTATTTGAAATACCTATCCAACGATACCATACATGACCTAGGTTTTCATTTAAGATTCTGAAGTTGAGTGCAGTTACGCCTACTTTCGGTAACTTCCAAAAATCGGAACAACCTTTAATACATTCTTCAGGTAGGTTTATGTTATGCTACTTCTTTCCCTGAACTTCGTTAAAGACGTGAAATTACCGAGAAAGAGGCCAACACGGGTGGTCTTAAACAACCTGTATGTAAGACAGACAACATTTGTAATTACATAAAAGTACTTGTTATACTAATTTCAATCAAATTCATTGTGTAATTTGGGGTATAAATATATTTTTTGAAACATAATTGGCGATCCAGCGAGAAAAAGAGTATAGTCGTTTTTGAAAGTTGAAAGTTTTGCAAAATATATTAAGCATTTAAGTAACTTAAACGGACGTATATCATATATTTCAATAATTTAACTCAAAGCTGAGTGTTTCTACTTTCAGTTAAATGATTCTAATATTTAATATACGTCCGTGTATGTATGTATATGTATTGCAAAACTTTCAAATTTCGAAAACGACTTATACCCTTTTTCCCGCTGGACCGCCAATTGTGAAGACAAAAGTTACAAAATATAAGTTTTAGCTAGCTAGCTAAAAGCTAGCTAAAAGACAGAAAAAGAGAAAATATTTTATATAGCCCAAATAACTCTTTTCTACGGGTAGCACAAACAATATTAAATTTGAAAAACATGTAGATATGTATAGCGATTCCCTCTATGGTTCCAGTATCTTAGCCTAGACTTACGTCTAGGCACATTTCAAGCAACTTACGTTAATTAATATTATTTATTTAAATAGTCATCATCTTCTACATCACGTAAGTAAAAACTAACTCTATGAGGGAGTTTGTAGAAATGTCTTTCATAGCTTCTACATGTGTGAGTAGTTATCACGATTATTCACAGGCGTCCTTAGCGATCAATATCATTGTCATTGTAATATTATTTACCTGTTTCAGGCTATTAAGCATCTGTTTACATTCATAAAAGTTGGCTGGTAGGTAAGCCATAACTGTATCGTGTATCAAATCGGTGAGATAATAATATTATCCTAGCGATATGTCATTGTCAACACTTGTCAAGAAATTGAAAACCAATTTTCTGCGGAAATTAATTATAATGAACTTACCAAAGCAGTTTTAAAATACCTTTTCACACATGGTGTCTTCATCAGTTTCTAATTTGAATTTGTCAGGAATCTTTATGATAATAATTATGCAATTGGAACAATTGCTGTTTTTTTTTAAACCGATAAAATCTTGAACATACCTCGGATGCAATGAATGACATAAGATTCGTAGATATTTTAATAGCTAATTAAATATTTGGACATTTGTTTAATCAATCAATAATATTGCCTATGGTAATACCACAAGGGAAGAATATTTTTATGAAAACACGTTGACTCTTGTTATATAAATTCCTCGATACCAAATTGCGGCAAAATTATGGCGAAGTTTTAAGGCGCAATTTGGTGGAGTGGAATTTTGGAAGAAGTTTCCATAGAACAGTCAAGGTGTTTTCTAACTAAAATATTCACTTCGAGTGGTATTGTTATGATTATTAATTAAAATTATTAGATTGATCGATGTGGCTTTTATTAGTTGAAAATTCATAATTAGAAAAGTATGAAATAAAGTTAAGCACTCATTATTTCGCCTGAAGAAGCCACAGTGTGGCGAAACAGTTATTGCGAAAAATAAAAACAGTTTTCAAAATTAAAAAGTGCGTAACTTTATTTCATACATTTCTAAAATTGTTAATTAATTAACAGAAACATTAACAATTCGTCGGCCGAGAATTATTTTGAACTAAGTCCACATTTTATTACTAATCTGCGTTGATACCTCTTTCACGCTTTACGCAGTAAAATGCACCATGTCCAGCCAATAGAACAACCTAATCGAACTCAATATTGGCTAAGTGAAGAATTACATTAAACATTTTGGAAAGTGCACTACTCTTTCGAATGATTTTTTATCAATCCAATTATCACACATTTAATATTTTGGGACTTGTTTCAAACTCATTCTCAGTCAACGAATTGTCAGACTGATACTGACATATGTGAATATGTTACAAGTGTATTTATAATTTCTTACGCTACAAAATTCGCTGAACTATTTCCAGATAAATTTCTCACTATTTTCGGTATTTCTTCAACGACTTTCCCCTATATTTTCCTCTATTTCTTCTACAAGGAATTTACTAAATCGTTTCATGACCAGACTGACATTGACATAAGTAAGAACACCACAGTGAAAATACCACACATGTGGTGTTTTCTATACAGGGTGTAACAGAAATACGTGTGCTAATTTTAAACATTGGTAGAACTCGTTATATAAAACATTTTTTCTATATGTTTTTTTTCAAAATTTGCAGGTTTTTTTAAATATTTTTTTACCCCCTAATTTTGACCGAACGAGCCGTTCTCAGGTACTGTCACTATAATTGTCAAGTGAAGTTTATTTCAAAATGCCAAATTTTTCTAATCAAGAATTAACAGATATTGTGTTAATTAATTTATTATTAATAATAAATTAATTTCCAAGCTTTTGGAAATGCCGCAGAAACCCGTAGATTGTACAGTGCACAATATCGTGAACGTGTTTTGCCTAACAGGCAATGATCTTTATTACCTTTATGACACCGTTGCCATCACAACAAAATATTTTATCGCTGCACACCTTTAACCATAGGCGGGTACGCGTTTTAGTAGAAAAACTGGAACATATTTTAAATCAGTTTAACGTTGGTTTTTGAAAAAAAAACATAGAAAAAATGTTTTATTTAACGAGTTCTACCAATGTTTAAAATTAACACACGTATTTCTGTTACACCCTGTATAAGTCGCAAGAAATGAAAGCTCAGCTTGCGAGAAACCTCTAATTTTACATAGGAATTAAATAATCAATATTTACCCATATTATTTATTACTGACAGTGTAGGATATTCATAAAATTTAAAAATTCTTGCACCTAGTGTGCTGCTTTTCAATTCAAACTATAATAAAATAACACCACCGTTATATAGATAATTTTATTGCGCTTCATATGGTATAAAGCAATACTCGCCAAATAATATCTTAACATATGCAGAAAGCTTTGAAAATAATTAAAATCATTCAAAATAAAAGCATTGCCTTCGATATGCCTTCGATGTTTTTGACGTTTTATAGTAATAAAACGGAATTTTCATTGTTGGGGTTGAAATTCGTTGTATTTATAAAATCATTATCGATAATGAGAACACCACTTGTTATATTACCCCTGGTAATAATGGTATTGCCATTATATAATTAGATTATAAACATTTTTTCCTTAAAACAACAGACTAACTACATACATTGTAAAAAGGATTTAAAATAAAAATAGTATAATTATTATTATGGTCCATGTTATATGGTCTCAGATTCCTTACAGTTTCATTAGGGTAACAGAAATCGAAGGAAAACCATTTTTCAATATTATTTCGTTTTAGTTTACGTGTCATTGATATTTGATATTTTACCAACAAAGCAACAATTTGTACTTCGTAATTATTTATCAAAATTTCAAGACAATATCATAGTTATTATAAATATAGGCAGATACTAATACATAACAAAAAATCTTATTTATTTTTTAATATTAATTTATCATAATAGAATATTTCAATAAATATTCAAGGTTTTAGAAAGATAAATATTATGATTAGTACTCATTTTGTTGTCAATAAAATTTTCAACGTTACTAATAAACATATAATTTATGTGGTTCGGTTTTATAGATATAAATATTTTGTTCCGAATCCGTAAACTTATTTCTCATGTTATATACAGGCTATATTGATTGCTGCAATTTCGGTATTATTAGAAATACATGCGCGCATACATGATGTACATTTATAAATTAATATTAGTGATTGAAATATTCCATTAAAATTAATTTCCATTATGCTGTTTTCATATCACGATATTTTCTAAATGATTAAGTTAGTCCAGTGTATAGTCATTAATCGCTGACCCTAATAACTATCAAATCCATTATATAATAATAATTTATAATTATATAATAATAATAATATAATAATCCATTATTTAGACTGTATTCTTGTTTCTGGAGTATAATGATGTATCCAAGTTTCATCTACAGTGACATATCGACGAAAAAAATCCTTTGAATTACGTTGAAGACGGCCAAACATTCTTCTGAATTCTTAGTGCGAGCGGGCATTTGATCACCATTAAGCAAACGCGGCAACCATCTCGCGGATAGCTTTTTCTTATTGAAATGTTCATGCAAAATATTGTATACCCGTTTGGTTGAGATGTTTACTTCATTAGCTATCTCACGAACTTTTATTCGACGATTGCCAATTACAAGGCCATAGAGTTTATTAACCATTTCTGGAGTAGTTGCAGTAAATGATGGTTTCAGACGATCTGCACCAACCGTGGTCATATGGCCACTTTTAAAAGCAGAAACCACTTACAAATCATTCCATGGGACGGAGCAGATTCTGGATAATATTTACGTAACTTTTCCTCGGTTTCTTTAATTGTGTTTTCACGTAAAAAATAATGTTTATTCAACACTCGAAATATTTTTTTCTCCATATTTACACAACAACGAAAACAGTTTTCTTCAAATAAGTATAAAACATAATCTATCTGTCAGATTGGTGCCAAATTTTGATAGTAGATCTCCGAAAGACCTCAGCAGCTAGCAACATAATCATTATAGCGAAAGTGTTACTAACCTTTGAAAAGTCACTCTTCCGTCAAACCGCCCTCGTATTGTTATTATCAGTAGACCGGTTGTGCATAAAACAAGTGAGGCCAACATTAATACATTCATATTTTTTAATGACAAAAACAAATCAATTTAAAAAAAATCAAATCGGACGCAGTCATTCATTATTAAGTTTTTGATATCTTTATACTTTTAGATATTTGTTACAGTTTCGACAAAAAAAAAAAAAAAATGAGTGACTGCGCTACACTCGTTTGGAAACAAATCATCAGCGATCAGAATTTTCTGGTTAAAAAGTACATGTTGAGCTCTTTTTTCCTGAATATTATTCACGATAGTCGCTCACCGCTCACCGCTGACCGCTCGTATCGTGTACGAGGCCTAATTGAACATTTGTATTGCCTGTAACATTAATTCCGGGGTTCTTGCTTGATGTCGAGGTAGAACGTATTTTACGTATATTTTAAAGTGACAAATATTCAATGTAAACAAACAACAGCAACGGCAGTTTGTACATGTAAAAATATGATGCGATTTTCAAGTAACCTACCGAACTTGTAACGTATTAGTATATTAAATATTAAGAACGCTAAGGGCATCTTACGGGTCAAAAACAAAGTTTGACGACTGAGCGGTGCGAATGCCCTTAACGTTCAAGATGTTTATACTATTTTTTGCATGATTGCAATTCAATTACTATCAAATCGTTATGATTTTTATAAATCGATTGCTGGGGTTTAATTTAAGTGACTTTAGATAATTAGTTGAATTGTCAGTCAGTATTCAAAATAAATTATTTTCCATATAAGTACCTGAAATGAGTTCAGATTCTGATACTGTAGACATTGAGAAAGCATGGAACATTGAACGCTCGTCGATAATTCCAATGAAATCGAGAGACAGGTATGAAAATACCAACAGGATTTTTAAATAATGGCGTGAGAAAAAAAAACTATTAATGAGAAAGTATTGTTGGCGTATTTTGTAAAAATAAATACAACCTTGAAATCTCCAGGTAGCCTATGGGCTGAATATTCAATGTGAAAGGCAACAATTTTTCTCAACAATTCTGTTGACATTTCGAAGTTTTTCCACATTGATTGTTTTTTAAAAAGGAAGAATGTTGGCTCTAAACCATAAAAATCTAGTGTTTTTACAAAATATTTTGATAAATTTTTGATGGAAGCTCCAGATAATACTTTATGGCTCTAAAGGTAAATTTTTAATGTATACTATGATATGTATGCAAGCGCAATTTTTTTTAAGTTGCAATGATAATGGGGATATCTGGCGCCTGTAGAAGGGAGGAGATATACAGGGTGTCCTAAATAGAGTAGCATTGCATGGGTGTCTTTGTTATTTTGAAAGCTAGAGATCTGGTTAAATGGGCAATGTCATGCATATTTGTATACTGGTTCATTTTCATTATGGTTCATTATGTTGAAAATTTTTCAAAAGTCCAAGCATTTAAAAAAAAATCAGAAAAAACTAAAAATTGCGATTTTCTAAAAACTACGATATTTCCATAATTAATAAAGGTGCGGAAATAAGTTTAAAATAAAAGTTACTTGGTTCGACCGCACAAACTTAAGAATCAAGTCAAACCAGAAGTCAAGATGGTGGTTTCCGAGATGTAAATAGCAACTTACTTATTTTAAATGGCCGCCATATTTAATTTTTACACGGCTAAATCGACTTTTTTCTCTTTTCAGCGATGTATGACAACCTATATCAAAATAAAAAATATGGGATATATCAATTGTTCCCATTTTAATTTTTATTCTATAAATTATTTTTAAAACAAATGTAAAACAAATAAAAATACGTAATACAACTAAGTAGTAACATAACAATAAATTATAAAAAAATCTCAAAACGCTGACACATTGACACATTGAAATGTGTTGCGAATAACGCCTTTTATTACCTGTATCATTGCTTCATCAAGTTGATCTACATTATTATAATTGAAGTTACTTCCACAAATTTTGTTTTTTAAAGTACCCTACAAAATAAAGGTCAAGACGCGTCAAGTATGCAGATCTGGCTAACCACTAAACAGTTGTATTAGTCGCTATTACTTTGTTATAAAAAGGGAAATTTAAATAAGTAATAACATCTCTAGCATTGAGTGGAGGGGCGCCATCTTACTGGTACTATATTTGTTTTGAAGAATTTCTAAATGACGTTGTGCACTTAGAAATATTATAGCACCATGTAAATTTCCCAATATGCCACAAAATACATTAAAGTAGAAGTGCAATTGCATTTGCCTTGGAATCACGATGTGTGGATTGTCCTGAGCCCAATAGTGTTTGTTATGATGATTAAAAACTCCACAATTAGAAAAGTAGGATGCATCTATCCATAAAATTGTATTTATAAAGTCACCATTTTACGTAATTTTGTTGATTAACCTTTTGCAAAATAATTTTTAATTATTAAATATGTTTCCAAATTTTCCATACTGAAAGAGCACCTCCTATCGCTTAAGATGTTTTTGTATGAAGAAAACTTCGTTCCACATCAGAGGAAGTTATTGGAGCAAATTTAAAACATGCAACTATTGAAGGATCCATTTCAAGAGGTAGATTTTCGTAAAATTCATCTTTCATAATATTTGACATTATTTTTAGTATCTGAAAACTATCATTTTTTAATAACACCTGTATAAGCTTTTCTTTAATACGATTGCCAGGCACATCAGCCACCTCATCCAATTTGCCACTTAAATAATTCACAAGATCTAATGATTTATTTAGAGACTTGCCTTGTTCTTCAAATTTTTTTAAACTATCGCTTATTATATTAAAATTCGTTTTTATGAAAGCCAATTCTTGTGGAATCTTGGGATTATTAAAATATGTTTTGCAATCTTTAATAGATATCGAATCGTTGGAAAAACTGAGATCCAAATCCTTAATGGCAAAAAAATGGTTAGCGTAGAAGAGACCTGCATCAATTAAAATACCTTATCTTGCGATAATTGGCTGTGGTGGCAATGGCACATTTGGTAATGTGTCTCGATACACTTGTACTCTTTACGGAGCTTCTCTCGGAAATGTCTCTTTAACGTTGTTAACAATATTATTTACCATTGGAATATTAATTCTAACTTTTTCATCGACTCTATTGACTCCATGGGCTAAGCAGGTAGTGTGAATCAGGTTTTTATAAAATATAAGCAAATGTTGTCCAGCTTTCACCATGTATGATGCTGCGCCTGAAAGCATTAGCAACACTTTTTCTACTGGCACTATCTCAGGCAAATAAAAATTAGCCCATCCTTCATGTACGAATCTAGATATGGTGGCATTGTTTGTTTTGTCAAGTTCTTTTGTACTAATTAAATACGAGTTGCCTGGCTTATTCTCCTTTAAACTCCCAATTAATGAATTTGCGATGTAACGTCCGCAGCTATCTGACGTTTTGTCGACAATGAAGTATATATAGCTATTTCCAATAATTTTTCTTATAGTAAGCATTGTTTTCTGTCCAATTTATCTACATAGTTTTTCCTTAAATAGCTCTCGTCTGGTATTTCAATTTCACAATATTTTTGCAAGAACGTCTTTAATTTTGAGTTACTCAGTTTGCTAAGCGGAATAATGGCAGATATTAGAGCATTACATAATTCAAAATGAAAAGCGCCATTCTCTTTTATTTTCAAGCTTGAACTTAAGCTTTCATGTAGAATTTGTTGTTTTTTTGATGTTTGGTTTTTGACATTATTTTTGTGTAAACTTGTTTTAATGTGTTGTATTATTTGAAATGTTTTTCACATGGAATCTGATGTAACATGGAAATAAAAAAAAAAGGAAATGACTACAAACTCTACAACGGCACAGTAGAAAAATAAAACTTACGGTTTTACTGCAGGGCCTACAAAATACAACACCATTCTCCAAAATTAGACCTTTATAATCTCTAATTCATTGAGACAGGATTCTCTTGTCCTTTACTTTCGGCATTATACATACACAATTTTAATATTACCACACACAATCGCAGTCGGTTAAGAGCGATCTCTTATTAATAATTAACTTTTTATACTATTTCATTGCATACTAAATTTTAGGTACTTTATTAAAATATTATAATTTCTTTACTAAAAAAATAATTAGGTCACAAATATTCAATTATATGACCAAATATGCAATTATTGATAAAATATGCATTGAATACATAAAATATGCATTATATGCACAAACAAAATGGGTTATTCGGTCTGTTTCTTTATGATTCGTGTAGATCTATTAAAATTTCCGTAGTCATATCATTAATTCAAGACATGCATTTTGCATATAGTTCGTGCTTTAATTATAATATTAAATAAAATCTTTTGTTCGTTTTTTTTAATTCGCCCGGTTCAAATGTCTTTATTTCTGTGCATTAATGAAAACGAAAAAAAATTAATCTGAAATTGGTTATGGAATCTATGGAATGTTCGTAAATCGTTCTTCAATTTGAATTATTATCGTATCTATTATGAAATTTAAAAAAGTTTATAAATTCATCAAATGGATTTGTAGGCGTATCATCTTGCGCTAATTCAGAAAACATATGTTTTCTTCTTCGAATACTTTTTTCAGGAAAATTTTCGGAAATATTTAATTAATATGTTTTATTTTTAGCTTCGTTAAGTAATTCATCAAATTTAAATCATAAATCAACTACTTCTTGTTTTACTATAGTTATTAGTTTATGGGCTGAATCAAGAATTATTGTTTTTGATTAAAACAGTAGTAGTAACAATATTTTATTGGCTATCGACCTGCGGTCTTTCCGCCTATACATTCTAATTATCTGTAAAACAATGTAATTATAATATAAAGTAATGAAATTTTCGTTGGAAGAAAAAAAAAAGAAAAAAAAGCGTAATATTGTATACTAGGGTGATTAAAACAATTTATTAATTTTATTTATTTTGTACTAGCGGACCCGGCGAACTCTGTTCCGCCTTAGAGGCAGTAAATAAACAAACTTTAGATTTTATTTAATTCTATTTTTTATTTGGAAAGATATATATAAATATATAAAAAAATCAAGTATTTTAATGATTCTTTATTGTTCATGTATTTTGGTGCATAGGTTGCACTTTTCAGTTAAGCACCTTGTGATACACGACATTTTTTGTCTTATTATCAGGTGCAAGTACAAACAACGCAGATGGTCTTCCGACCCGTGAACATGCCACATATAATTGACCATGTGAAAAACATTGATTTTCCAGATTCAGACCACAAACTTTCAAGGATTGTCCTTGTGATTTGTTAATGGTCATGGCGAATGCAAGACGGATCGGAAATTGAAGTCTTTTAAACTCAAACGGCATATCGTTTGGGATCATCGGTATCCTCGGAATGAGTACTTCCTCACCTTCGAATTTTCCTTTGAGTATCGTCGCGTAAATCACATTGTTTAGCAATTTACTTACTACCAAACGCGTACGCGTACCAAACGCGTCACAATACTCGCAAACAACGTCCATTGACCCAATGCAAACGCTAGGATGCAAGCAGTAATCAGTGCTGCAATCATATCGAAACGCTGCTCGATTCAAATCAGCACTTGATACATTTCTTCTTTTGCGTCGAAAATTATTTACTTCTTCATTTCTGTTATTCGCTCGACGATTTCGCATTGCCAACCGAGCCGTTTCACGTGCTGCCTCTCTTTGATCTTGTGATTGAGAAGCACGAAGTCGAGCCATACTAACGCGGAGCTCTTCACGGGCAATTCCTTGTGCTTCTTCAGTCATTTCATTTGCAATGTTTCGTATCCTTCTTGCATTACGGCTTTGTCGGGAAAGATTTGATCGTCTTGGTCGCGGCATTGTTTACGATTAGAGTCCGGGCAATGTAACGCGCGGATACAGATTTCCATAGCAAGCATGATTTGCTCGATAATATTTGCGTGGTGGCGTGTAAATGTTTGTTTGAAAATTAGGTTTGTGTACGAAAATTTTAAAACACGAATTCTGATTGGTTGAATTGGAATTTTCAACCAATCAGAATTCGAGTTTTTTAAAAAGTGTAAGAAATGTGTAACATTTTCCTTAACACGAACAGACCTAATAAACAAAAGTCGATCAGGCATCATGCACCGAAAAGAAACGTGAGAGAGAGAGAGATATTCCACTGTCGTTAGCGTTTTGTTATTTCATGTGAGATGCGTTTATGTTATACCACGATTTATAGTGACTTGACGGAAACGCGGTCGAACGGGATAAAAAGTATCCTATGTCCATCTCCTGATTATAAGCTACCTCCATCCGTTCTTGAGTTATAAATAGTCTAACTAACACCACTTTCTTTTATATATATATAGAAGATAAAATTATAAACCTAATTTGTAGAGAAATTTCATAGTTTGTATTGCATTCAAAATTCTCTCAGCTTCAGATGTAACAACATTATCTGCACTTGTATTCATTAACTCTTCAAGTGCGTTACATGTCTCTTCAAATTGCTCATGTACTGCTCTTACTGAATCTATTTTGGCTTCCCATCGTGTCTTCCATAGCGGTTTAACGGTACTATTAATACAATTAAGATGTTTTTTATCCCATCTTTTAGTAGATGCAGTAAAAAGAGTAAACAATCGTTACAAAGTACCAAAGCCATGTTTGCAGTGAATGTTACTGGAGGAAGCTTCACATATTAATAAATTAAATCATTGTGATAAACGAGGTACGTACATTGCAAGATTATTTATATTAATTATCCTGGACTGCACATCTTTGTATTTCCCCTTCATTTTGCTTCCATTGTCGTATGCTTGACCTCTACAGTACTTGATGTCTTAAACCTAGTTTACATTTGGAAAGTTTAAATTAAAGACGTCTGTCAAGAAAGAAACTAAACAAGAAAGTAAGACGTTTTTCCGGTTTACACATCGTTAGTTTACTGGCGGCAAGTACTTTCCACCAGTAAACTTTCCAAATGTAAACGAGGCTTAAGTCAAGTTCAGCTAACTTTGCTAAAAGCGTGTTTGTTTGTCCTTCTCCAGTTGTGTCTGTAACTTCAATAAAACCTACAATGATTCATTGATTACACTCTATTACCCAAAAAAGTTACGTATCTTATTTTTATTGAAGTTTGTTCTGTATGGGAAATGTCAGGTGTACAGTCAATTTGAATGCTATAATACGTCTATAGAATAATATTTGTCTTAATTCTATTAAGTACTTCATTACTCAAAGCAGTAAGAATCTCTGCTTGTGAGCGGTGTGCTAAATGGTGAATAATTTGTGTGTTTGTATCCTTAATTATAGCTACACGGTCCATTAAAATAGGATCATACTTGCTTAATAATTCTATTCAACTAAGAAAATTTCCGTCATTTGCAACTCTAAGTTTTTTGCTCGAAGAGAAATATTGTTGATTGTATAAGAAGAAAATTGCATCTACTATACGGCGAAGTAATAACCTTAGCCATTCACTCTTCTTACTTATGTCCAACGGAATATTATTATTACTTGTACAACTTAAATTGAGACGTATTGATAATTCTTGCCAAGAAATAAATGTTTTTATGTGACTTTTTGATAACTCATGTTTACTGATGAATTACTGAACTCAATTTTTGCCAATTTTTGTAATATAAACTAATAAACCTAATACCCTTTTCCTTATTCTTACAAAATAACAAACAACAAAAACAAAACACTAAATCTACCCCCCACCCCCCTGTGGCCGGCCCTGGTGGGCAGTAGTTTAAGTTTAAGTATTTGGCCTGTATAAGTTTATTGTTATTATTGACATTAATATTATTGTAACTAAGTACGTACTATTATAATCGCTTGTAATTAATATTTATTAATTATATAAACTGCAGCAGTCTGAATGCAGCAGCAGATAACATAGAAAATAAAAAAAGGTAGCAATTCGTTAGTTATGAGATTGCCAGCTGTAATATAATGAAAACAGTAAGATGCTTTATAATATTAGTTTACCTAAAAGCTAATTAAATTGCCCCTTTGTGTTTCAGATGTTTTAGACACCAGATAATAGAATTCATTTTGAATGCCCCCTTGCAAAGTAAATATCGGCGTGAATCATTTTAAGCTTTCATCGTCAAAGCATGCGCTGGGAAAGGTCGGTAATATTTAAATGGAGTATTTTTTTAAATCGCTTCTAATTACATGGAGTGAACTGTATTTTTTTCACATTTAATGAATAGTAAGTATTTGAATTTACGAAGTTTACGCAGTGTATAGCGTGGCGGGGACTCCAAAATTAAAACGCGTCTTAAAAATCCTGCCTAAACACGCTCCAAAAATAAACATCTTCACTACCAACGCGTCTCTAGTAATGTACCTCTCTCTATTAATATCTTGCGTTACCCATTTTCCAATTCGGCATTATGTCTCCCAACGAGCCAAATTAATTTTCTACACGGACAGACGTAAAAATAGCGAACGCCTGGGAAGTAAGTAAATATTAATTCGTAGATTGTGTCCGTCGGAAAATCGTGGAAATGGAACGTGGCTTCTTCCGGCGGCGATCTGCTCCCCACCCCTGGTAATTCGGTTTTAGGCGGGGTGAACCAGCGCCAAAGACATTTCCCGGGCCGATTGTGCCAAATCGATACATCCCCGATGTACCGACGCAATTACACCACACCCCCACGGCCTCACCCGCTTTGATAAAAAATTCATAACAGTTATAGCGCACGACCCCGTCGCCTGGATACCCGCATTAACACACATATAAATAAAATATTTATTTCTAATACACACAACGCATTTTATATAATTATTACATAATTAGGATCTCCCTGGTCACGTGAAGTTTAAAATATGAATGGAATTATATTTTCTTCTGTAATACGTAATTTTAATTATACATAAGGCCAATGATTCAAATAAATATAAATAATGTCATTATGGCGTTGAAAAAATATTTGCCCACCACAATCTCATAATACACTTATAGAACTTATGTTTCTTTAATTATAATGATATCGATTTATCAATACCAGATCCATTATACACTACCCGCCATTTATAATATTATTATACACTACCGAAATATCATTAGGACTTTTGTAATTTGTAGCTTTAAAATAATTTAAATTTTATCTTACTTCATTTTAACTAGGGTTTTGAGCAATATATCGTCCGCCGTCGTTTAGACGACTACGCCAGCCACCGTAACACTTCTATAGCAACAATTGCTAATCGTCAATATAACGTAATCTGTCACGCGTGAAGTTTAAAAAAAAAAATTATTGAGTAGTGCGCATTGTGCCATCAATAGGGCCTTCCGCGATTTTTCAAAAACCTTGAAACTAAACTCTAGACACATTAAAAAAATCATTGGCACTTATTTTTGTGTTCAGACAAATCGTTGTGATTAGCAAACACGATTTTAAAATTAACGGCATTTGAAAATTCCCCGAAAGACCGCCATGTTGCTGTGACGTCACTACGCACGTTGGCGTTCAGCTGTAGCATTGCTTACAATGGAGCGAGAGAAATAAGACGTCTCTTTTGCGAAAAAAGCGGCGAATAAGTATTGCATTGTGCCTGGGTGTGAAAGCAGCAGTAATCTCGAACCAAATAAGTTGTTTATAAACGTCCCAACAAGAGGGGTTACAAGTCCGAAGTGATACCGCGAGTGTCACTTTGACGTTCCACTTATATTTTTGTGAAGACCATTTCAATGTAAGTACATAATTTTCAATAAATTATCGACGAAATTCGATAAATATATATACACTGTGTATCAGCCAAATGGAATAAATTCGATAATAAATAAATGGGGGCGTGTTCGGAAAAACACTCGGACACGTCGATTGTTATTTTTAGTTGCGCATTTTTTCAACAAAAACTTTTTATACAGGGTGTGTCATATGACCGTGGTCAATACCAACTTTCTTATTTTAAATGCAACACCTGGTATATTATTCAATTTTTGGATTCTTCAGAAAATTCCAGACATATTTCATGTACAATATCCTATACCTATCTTCAACTGTTTCGGAAATATTAAGTGTTTTCAGATTTATTGCAAAAATTAACATTAAAAAAAGAAAATTATTTGATTACAGAAATTCGTTACAACACACTCAAAAACTAATAAGTAATACTGTTTATTTCTTGATAATGTAAAAAAACAAAAAAAAAACAATAAATTTCAATGGAGATGTTCAAAATGCTCGCCGTGAACGTCTTGGCAACATCCTAATCTTAAATAGAAATTTCTTCTAACGTTACTCAACATCTCAGGCGTGACCGATCTATGTATAATAAGCTATCATCATTAGTACTGGGTATTCAAGGGGATTTCCGATTATACATAAACATTAGTAACAACATAACCTCAAAATAGTTTTGTGGGTTCCATTCTAAAACAATACCTTCCATATAACTATTACTTTTTAAAAGTACTGTGAGATTTTGTACTATATGTTTTTACAAAAACGTCCTCATTATAAATAGATGTTATTTTTTAATTTTAAACAAAAATAAAGATGATGGTAATTGAAATCAAGTCAAAAATTTGTACACTTCATTTTAGTTAAAACTAAAAAACATGTTTAAGCAATGTTTAAACATTTTATTTTATTTGTTCTTACAGCTGGAACAGGATTTGAAAAATTATATGCGACTCGACGCATTTTGGCTACGTTGAATAGATCACGTTTTGAGAAAAACTCGGCAAGTATTAACACGTGAACTTCTAGTAGATTATCTGACTGTGCCTTTAGGAACCCATCAGAACTTATTTTATGTCAGACTCGATTCTAAGTCGAATTAATCCACGATTCCTATTCCTTATGCATTGACTCCCGATCGCCAACATGCGTAATGACGTCACAATGCCGCTCGGCCAATAACAGCGTTTTGTCGGTCACGTGACAAAATTTGAAAGTTTTACGAAATTGTATGTTGTTTATTGATAAGTTACAATGAAAACAGAAGGTTTTTTTCTGTTTGATGTTTAATTACAGGTTATAAACTTTACGTTAAGACATAAAAAGGTTATATTATTTGTTTTCAGGAAGACCCTATTAAAGTGAAACGTCGAAACGTTAACACACTTTACATTTACATTAAGACTTTTTGGAGTGCTATAAAATATCGCCGTGGACAAAGTATAGTATACTACTCGCGTATGTTGGCTATTACTCACGACAACTAACGTTTACGGAGCGAGCTGTTAGGCGAGTGGAGTCATTATACGATCGAATTGCTCGTTCAATTTGTTGAATTTGACAATTAGACAGGGTGTCATAGAGTTATCATGGTCCACATGAAGATGTCGTCTACTAAATGAGATAAATAGACAAAATAATCTTGCGGCCAGGGTTTACTTAGCAGGGAAAATAAAAGTCTCAAAATTTGAATGGCTTGGCTGAATTGGCGAATAACAAAAAAAAAACTGGCATTTTATATTTTATGCTCTAACTCGTTTAATCTAATATATTGAAATGACGTTAATTTTAATAATATATTTAAGTATGTTACTAAAGCTACTAAAAAAATAATTGCAAAATATCAATTCAATATACAGTGTGATTTGATGAGCTAAATTTCAAAAGGTTTATTATCCGTTTTTCAAGAATTGGAGAAAATATCTGTACTGTTATTGCGGCAAAACTGTATAACCAAAATTAAATTTGTAAAGTGGTAAATGTAATACAAACTTTTATAAAGCCATATGAAATAAATTGAAATTGAGTTCATTTACACATTATTATTATTGACTAATTAATTTGGATAATACGGCTTTTGAAAAAAAAAATCCATTTGAGTCAAATGATATAGATAGAATTCTTTTTGAAATAATTTTAATGTAAAAAAGCGTTATACTTTATTGCAAATTGGAAGTCAAAAGTTTATTATTATCAAACATTTTATTTTTATGAAACAGTAACATTATTTTTAAGTACATATTATATAAGAACACCACCTTCATCTTCATTGCAATCACAAGGTTCATCGTCCTCGTGGCTGGTGGCTGGGTTTAACTTTGGTTCATCCAAAAGTAATTCTTTAAAAAACGTAAGTTTTTCGTCTTGCTGCCAATTTTCGTCGTATAATAAGAGTAATGTTTTAAGATTTTTCAATTTCTTTTACTTTTCTGGGACTTTCAGTACCTTTTCATTGACATTCAAGTCTTTTAAAACTATACTTTTTTTTGTTTCAAAACTTTCAGACTTTCAAAACTATTCGATGAGTCATCGTTCCTAAATTTATGTTCCATTTTCATTTTTACAACTCCATTATTGTCTTTTCTTAATATAATTCTTTTCGTGTTTTTATACATTTTAACTTTTTTAAGCTTTTGTCAAGAGCCTTAAAATCTTTGATTGTCCAATCTATTCCTAGCTTCTTCACAGTTCCAACTTCTTTATATATTTCTATGTACTCTTCAGCATTCAGTATTACTTCTATTCTCCTAAGCTTCTTTTCCAGAAGCCCAAACACCCGAGCTGCGGGCAGAAAAGAGCACTTTTTGACAGCCAAAGTGCTAGAGCATACATTACATAATATGAATTTTTATTTTGCCCAGCGCACCCGTCTGCAAATAATCGCAATACTTTGCAATTATCGGAAAATTTATGCGAATTTAAGAAATTTGTAATGGCAGAACCCACTTCATTAGATTCTCTACCGGCTTGGCTTTCATTCCAGGTATAGTAAAATGGAGATGAAATTGTGACATCTGTAATACAAAAATTATAAAAAGAAAGCTGCCTTAAGTAATATGCTTCTCCAACAGGCAGTTTGGGCAGATTCTGAACGTGCTGTTGGTCGAAACAAAATACTTCACTGTTTTCCTCATAGCTATTCATTAACAAATTAAATTGTTTCGCTCTTAGTTTGTGAATTCTTAACTCTGTTATCACATTAACTGATTGCAATCAGTGCAATTCTTCAATTCATTTTTCTTTTTAAAACAGAAACTACAAACATCTGATGCTGGTGACCCGAAACCAATATTAAAATTGGTAGAAAATATTTTATGAAAAAATCCGTATTTTACCTTGTGTTGTTCCTCAACAGAAGAATCGTATAATTTCCACAATCTTTTTATATTTAAGTTGGCGGGCAAATACAACCTTTTTGATATATTGCAGTTATAATGGCTTTCTTTTGCAAGAAGTTTACCAATAAACTTTTTAACCTCCTCTCTTTTTCATTATTCTTTAATGAACGACTGTCTCCTCCTCTTCTCTCTTTTATGTCGTATCCAAATTTTATATTTTTTGTAATCGTATGTAACCGTTTTAAAGAAATTCCAAAACATTTTAAAATCATTTTTTCGCACACTCTGTAGGTTTTACCATTTTCAGTAACCATACGGTATTTTGCTGACAAAACATGTTTTTGATTTCGGCAATTGGACTTATATTTTTCCCTGTGCCTCTTTGGATTCGAAACTTTACAGAAATATGATAATTTTTTATCTTGAACATGCTTATCCGGAGTATGAAAAATGTTTTTTCTTGATGTAATTATATCGCGTCTCTTTATTTTTAAACATTTATATGTAGATCCATTATGTGTGCAGGGACGTTCAAAATTTTCTAAGTTAGGTGAATGATCCACATATCTATAACATAGAATTAATATTAGAAAAGTAGGGTTATAAATAAAATTATCGGAATATTACCTTAATTACTTCGGTTTCTCCTTTTTAGAAGTTTTCTTCGGCCTTTTTAAGCTACCTTCATTATATTCACTCACAAAAACACCTTCTATATCAGCCAAAACTAATTCATAGAACCAAATGTTTTTATTACCCTACACCTGAGAGTGCATAAATATTCTTTAATTATTTATTTTACGTTCAAAAAATAAATAAGTTCAGAAAATTTCATCCCTCGATATCTACGAAACAAAGGCCGATCGGAAAAAAGTTATTTCGATTTTTTTGCTTAAAATCAAATCTAGAACACGAATTTTATTTTTTCGCCTCCTAGTGTAAATCACCTTACATAAACGAGCCAGAGCGTAAAATTGAAAATGCAGTTATTTTGGTTTTTTGGCCCATTCACTTTTTGATACTTTTATTTTCTCTGTTCGGTATGCCTTGGCCTCAAGTATTTTGTCTAATTTAACCAACTCTCTATACAGAGTGTCTCTAAATTATGTGGACATGGCTTAACCACAGATTACTGAGATCAAAAGAAGACGATTTAACAAAACATATTTATATACAGATGCGTTTGGTTTAGCCAGTATTCAGCTTCACAGGTAATTTAAAAAAAATACCAAAATTTGCGTATAAAGAGAGAACGTTTACATTGATTTGGATATTGTTTGTTACGATAGTTTATACGGGTATAACTCATATTTTTACATAATATGTATATATATATATATATATATATATATACAGGGTGTCTCCTAAAAAACGCCACTGGCCATCATTCCTTTATTTATTAGCCGATTTAAATAAAACAAAAACAAGATTAAATGGCTCCACATATTCTTCAAAAGGGCCCTAATTTTCTTTTTTTGCAAAATCAACTTTCATTTCAGCGATAGTCAACTTTTTTTTTCAAATGGTTACATATATTTTCTTTTTTTTCTGGTAGATATAATTTTTCTGAATACAAAGATGTATAACAAGTTGGCTTTGATAGAGTATTCGTTACAGAAAAAATATGTTTGTTATCGAAAAGTTTTTTTTTTGTAAGTTTATCAAGTGTGCCATGGAAAGCAAAATGAACACAAAAAAAGTAAAAGTCATCAAGTGATAATGTGTCAAATTCTCTTTCTTGTTGGTCCAATTTTAATTATTATTAAATTTATTTTTAAAATTACTCAACACCGTTTGGGTGGTTTAGAGGGGGAACCAAAATGGCGTAGGTAGTGTCGACCCCATACCCACCCTTTGAGCCACATCCACGTTCATCTAAAAAAAATTAAATGGCACGCCCCTACTTATGATACATCGTTGGAAAGCTCTTGAAAAATGCTTTCCAGTCATTATTAATAAAATATGATTTGGTCAACTAGTTTTGGAATTAAGTGCAAATAAACTGCAAAAGTGTTCAATTAATTAAATTCAAATAACTTGTTAAAATAAATGTTGGAAATGGTTTCCTTGTTTTCTTAACAAAAATATGGCCTGATTTCAAACTCCTCCTCCAGTTAATGAGCTCCCAACGGTGAATTGCAGTAGTTCATTTGTCTTATTAATACGTAAAATTTAATTTGAAGTAAATAGTATTGGTATTTTGCTAGAATGCTTGATAAATGCGAATCAACAATTTCCGATAATTCCCAACCATGGCATTTAAAAAAGGCAATTACTAAAGAGCATGCTTATATATTTTTAATTGACGTCGTACGTCGAGATTAACCTTTCGTTTGTCATTGCATTAAAATAAGATCACGCTATCAACGAAACATATATGGACTGTTTTAAATGTTTTCCTCGAAATTGATTGATGAATTTTTATTTGTTTTATTTCAAGCGCCGATTGACGATATTGCTGGCCTTATAGCTGGTAATTTCTAATAGTATTCAATAGAAAATTTGTAGGGAAAATGAACAGTATTATTGATTGTATCAAGAACAGAATTTATGGGCATAGATTAAAGTCGTGAAACAAGCTCAGTACGCCATATGGTTTGTCAAATAGGTATTTATGACGATGTTATATATTGTTTTTAAGGTTAAATACCATATTCGGTTAGCATAGCAACCCGAATTGAGAGGGTTAGGCATATCAAGAGTAGGGTTTGTAAAATAAAACAGAACTTGAGTATTTTCAAAACCATTTTAAATCAGTTTACAGATTCCCGTATTTCCAACGAATAGTTTGAAGTTTTCCTTGAATAGGGTTTTAACTTATTTTATAATTATATAACTACAAATATGTAGCCAATTTATGGTGGCACTAGAGTTAGGCGAAGGCGCGACGACACTATACAGGGTATTTCGAGATACACCTGCCATACCTTAAAGGTGTAATCCTGCAATAATTTTAAGTCGATAATAAACAAAACAAAAATTAAATATACAATCAATAAAAAAAACAATAACCACACAACACAAAATTTATGACAATTACGAAATTATATTGTTAAATAAACAATAAATTCATCGTCAACTAGATTTTATATACGAGAAATGATCAATCAACACCTAAAATTACTCACAAATCAAAATGCTTGCATTTCTGTAACTAAGGAGTTTTTCATATTAGTTCTTTAGACTTTGACTTAAAATTACCTCAGCATTACACCCTCAGCATATTTCAATAAAAAATTACGAAAATAATTTATTATTTAATCTCGTGAGATGCGCAATAATTTTCTCTTTTAATTGATACCGAAACATGTTCTGAGGGTAAAACTGGCAAGCAGGTATTCGAAAAACTGTGAAAAATAATGTTAAATGTCAAACACACGATATAGCTGTTTATGCACGACTTATCTGTAATGTCATGATTATTGCCCTGCGAAGCGGACATAAAAATAATTTTATTTTCTATAGAGGTTATTAGGGTACTTACTTGCTTTTTAATTCGTTTGGCCAAACAATCACAAAACAATTATTACAATTAGACAAACATATTGGTCAAAGTTTGCATTATTGTCACTGTATTTTCACTGTGTTTAAAACTTTTCACTTTGTACCATCCCAAAAACTCGAGATAGGTTATTTCGCACACTAGCTTCGATTGTTTGTGTCGATTATGTCATTATGAAACCAATTAATTTCTATAATTATACCGAGCGATCAACAATTATTTAGACAAAAGAAGCCCTTGAGATGTTGGAATAATGTCTGCTAGGGCATAAGATGTCTTTAAAAATCAGGTGGCAGCAATTCATGATAGGCCTGTATTTTGTAGGGATGCATATTCAAGTCCTTCAAATGTTGTTGGCAGGTACCATAATACTGACATAGTGATAGCCGCCCATTATGTAAATAATTGTTGATCGCACGGTATTACGTTTGAAGACTAAAACATAAATTGAGTCAAACACATTCATGATCTTAATACATAAATGACGATTATGTCTCAAACACTGAAGAGCCAATCTTCTACAATGATATTTGATTTGATGTGAATTCATCACGAAATCTCTATATCCACACACAAATATGAGTTTGACGGTAACCAATTATACACTTTTATTATTTGTTTATTTAACGACTGTCCGATTTCTGAAGCTACATATAGTCCTCCTCATAACAACCTCCAGATGTATTATTATTATTAATATTCTATGCAACATTTTCTATACAATTTAAGAATATCGGTTTTTGCAGTCTGTCTAAATACACTGCATATTTATTTTGATTGGATTCTATATTTTACATATCTAAACGGTAACCGATACAAAAAGGAGGATTATTCTGGAATTATTTCTTCTAAAGCATTACATGATTTTGAACAGTTTTTAAAATATTAAGTTCAGTAATAGAAATTCATATAGATTTTAACTTTTATAGTCAAGTAATTACTGATCCTATACTATAAAATATCAATCAATGACAATTAAATTACTGCATTTTAGTATTATTAAAATATTTTAAATGCCAGTAAATGTTCATTTTTTGAACTGATATTTTTACAGGCGATTTTTAAATTTAACCAATTTATCGAAAATACCTTTTATTTTAAATTTTAAAATCTTTTGTTTTAATTTTCCTCGTCATTTATGCTCAATACAATTTCGAGTGAATTGTATTTTAGTATTTGGTTAAACAATTGATGAATTTATTTTGCATATTAATTTTGATGTTTAAAACCAGGCTTTTAAACTTATAAATCTCTCTTCAACTTTACCAATTTGTGCAAAACATTTTTTTAAAGAAGTTATTCGGTTTCATATTTACCAAACAGAACAGCTTTCAAACATTTGTTATAGGGGACAGTAAGTGATTATATTTTAAACTGATATTTTTACAGGCGATTTTCAAATTTAACCAATTTATCGAAAATACCTTTTATTTTAAATTTTAAAATCTTTTGTTTTAATTTTGCTCATCATTTCTGCTCAATACAATTTCGAGTGAATGTGTGTATTTTAGTATTAGGTTAAACAATTGATGAATTAATTTTGCATATTAATGTTTATGTTTAAAACCGGGTTTTTAAACTTAAAAATCTCTTTTCAACTTTAACCAATTTGTGCAAAAACCGTTTTTTAAGAAGTTATTCGGTTTCCTATTTATTATAAAGAACAGCTTTTAAAAATCTGTTATAGGGGACAATCCCCACTCAAAATGTAATAAATTCAACAATATGTATATTATTGCAATAGAACGAAATCAGTAATTATTTTTCGTACTGCTAAGTCATTTTTGTGTGCATATTATGGTTAATGGCAATAAAATGTGAGACATCTGGAAAGTATTGTGGTACACCGAGAATTATACATACAACTTATATGACGTCTGTAAATGTTCACGTTATATGAATCCTAGAAAATCCTATGATGTGCCACTTATAATGTTAAAATTAAATATACTGTATAAAAATTATTCAGATTTCGTAAAATAAAATCTATTGAAGAATATAGCTGTTATAACAAACACGGCATTACAGATTATTACATAATACGCAGAATTCTATCAGAAAAAAAAGTTAAAAAAAACTTTTTTCTTGTAATTAATTATATAAGATCGATCTAAATCATACATGTTTTTACAATGCTAGTACTTATACAGTGTGGAAATTAAGTAGCGGATAAATTCGGCAACTCCGTGAATGTATATGAGAGAGAAAAAATCTACAAGGAAGATAGCGATATAAATTAGTGCGCATATGAAAATATGTTTTCCAGATTAAAAAAAACAATGTTTTAAAAGTTATGACGTCATTATTGTGTTTTTTAAATGACAAGATACAGTTTTTATTTGGTAGAGCTTTTTAATATGTTTTCAACCATATAACATTTTGAATAGCATATAGCATACATAAGAAAAAATCAAGAAAAACGGCCTTAAAGTTAATTTTTATTCTAATGTAACCTATTAAAAATGTTATATGGTTGAAAACAAAATAAAAAGCCCTATGAAATAAAAAAATTAAAATGTAGGTTGCCATTAAAAAAAACATTATTGACGTCATAACTTTTGAAATTTGATTTTTTTAAATCTGAAAAACATATTTTCATGTGCGCAGTAATTTTTATTGCCATCTAGCTTTTCTCTCTAATACACATGAACGGAGTTACCGAATTTATCCGCTACTTAATTTCCACACTGTATAGTACGTTTTGTTAACGTGAGAGTGTTTCTTATGAATCCTATAATATTACGTTCTCAAACAATACTAAAATTATTTATATAATTTTATACATTATTTGAATAACAGGAAAGGCGAAGGTTGCGATTATTGATTGTATACTATTATCAGATTCAAACGACCACAGCAAAGAAAAATTCAGTGACATACATACGAATCAAGGTCTTAAATATTTTATATATTTTATGTCCAGAATAAATAAATATTATCTTACAATAATAAGGATAACCTATGAAACGGATATCGTGTGGTTAGACTTTTTTTAAACGCTTATCTACAACGTAACAACACAACTTAAATTAATGTGGATTCTTTTACATTACATGATTGATTACCTACACAATATTGCATTACATATTGCACTGCATATTGCATTATATTTTGCAATTGTAATGGACACAACTCTTTCTAAAGTATACTAGGAACAGACATAAATCGATTCAAAACATAGTTTTGTATTTTCTATGATGAGGTATATTTGTGGAATTGAATAACATGATTTAAATATTAAAAAAAATACAAAATTATAGCATTTCTGTATATCGCCGGCTTGGTGTTACAAGGTTGCATGTAATTTTTTTAATTTTTTTAATTCTATAGCTTTGCAGGGCTATATGTTTTCAAAGCGGGACTTTTCAACTTGTTGGAAGATCAAAATAGGATCACTAGGAACCTGTGATAAAAACATATGTATTGACAGTGCAAAATTTATCATTTTTTGATATAGCAAACATATTTAAAATCCTTATTCCCAAATTTACAAATTTGCACATACAACATTAAGCCGACGATATGCTATAGTCAAGCTACACGTATAATAGGCATTTGTTTTCTACACAAAAAATGTTAAATTATCATTTGAATATTCAATAACTAAATTGAACGAGCTAGTAAATAAAATTGAGAATGATTCTTATTTTTGTTTTTTTTCAGTGGTGGTCAAACTATATCATGATTATCGTATCAAATAGGTCCTGGTCCCAATATTATTAGGTCAGATTTGATCATCGCTCAATCTTCTGCTGTTTACGAGATTTCCATATTTATCACATTATGTCACATTCATAATACCTATATGTATATTTCACATGAAATATACAGGGTGAGTTTGTTTTGATGTTTAGTGAATTTTTGACTTATTTAAGTGTAATTAATTTTATCATTTCTAATGAAAAATACAATTATATATGTACCTCGAGCGTTATTACCTAATAATCCCAATCGAGCGACATCCATTGGGCCTGAGGCCCTAACGCTCGCACTCCTAGCATTATCATCGGCTTAATACTCTTTTTACATAAATAACTATTATTTAATCTATTGTCTCCTTACCTTTAGATGTCTGACTTGGTTAGATTTTCAATTTTATGTCTCTCCATTTGATCAGTGGTTTTCCATAGCTTCGCGCATCTGATTCTCTCATGTCTTCTTTCGTCTTCGTATTTTATTTCGTCCTTTACCATAACTTTATTTATTTGTTTCGTAATTTTCTCTCGTCATAGAGACTGTATATGACCTAGCCTGCTTAGATGTTATTCACTTAAACTTCTAAGGAACCTCATATCTGCAGGTGTGATTCTGCGATTGCTGTTCTGTGTTATTGCACATGTTTCACAGCCATATATTTATGACGGTCTTTTTATACATTTCAATTTTTAGCTCTGAATGGATTTATATTTTCCCTAGGAACATTGTTCGTTGTGCGATGAAGATGCTTCCCATTTGACCTATATTCTCCTTAATCCCTGTTTGTATCTATTCATTTGCTCTTATAATTGTGCCCAAGTAGTTATGTGACTTTATTTGTTGTAGCAGCTGACCCTGTAGTTTAATTTAATAGCATATTTCTTTCGGTGGTTTCATTATAGTTTAGGCTTTTTTCTATGTTCTTTTACATATTTATTTTCTGTAGTTCTGCGCTACTATACTGACAAGCTCTGTTGTAGTTTTCCTTATTTCGGCTATTAGTTTCAGAACATCTGCAAACAATTACACCTGTAATATTACTTTTACCATGTTTGTATACCTTATCTTCATATTTCATATTTGATTACTTGCTGGTAAGTTTCTCGGTATGTCCGTGAGTACTGCATTTCAAGCATTCCTTTTTGTCCACCTTCTTGTACATTGGTAGTATTATCACGATGTTCTATTCTTCAGGTATTTCTTATTTGCTATGCTTGACAGGGACTATTTTAACATGACATTCCAGCAACAAACGTATATTGTACTAAACTGTCAATTTGGCACCACTAAGATAGTTTATTCCATTGAAGAGCATTTTGAAATTGTGCGCCTTTATTTTACTAACAATAATTGCTCAACAGCTGCAGCAAATCAAAATAATCCCCATAAAAATATTCAGAGACTATTCACTGGAATAAACCATCAGTATCAAATTGACAGTTTCTTATTCTGTACTTTTGTTGTTGGATATATATTTGTTGCTAGAATGTCATGTTTATTTGGCACTTTACTCTCTTAAAAGATACAAACTAATCGACAGATTTAAAAAAGTAATACACCGTTGTATTGCACATTAAGTAAGCTTTCAAATGAATCAACCTCTACTCCATTAAAAAAAAGAGCTTACCACCCCTACGGCAAGAGGGTCAAACAATTGAACATCATTTACTTGCCAAAAGTTGTCCGCGTTGAATCTAAAATTGACGTATTTCAGTGGTTTCGGGAAAAAAAAATCGTAGATATTTATAGTGTTTCTTTTCTGCTGGGACACACTGTATAGTAAGAGCGATAGGCGCAAACCTCAATAACATTTTTTTCAATACTTATTTCGGGTCACAGTTGTTGATGTTGCTACAGAAGTCATTATCACTAACGCTACACCGATAAAGAAATATTGATAAAGATAAACAGACACACTAGATTTACCAACAGAAAAACAAAATACTGCGTGGTTGTTATTGACAAACATAAGCGATAACATTAAAAAGGTCAGAATAATATTTATAAACATATAATAATTCGTTGCTAATTGCGAAAGTAACGAGATATCGATGCAAATTCTTCCTGCATAGATTATAAAATCCGTATGAATGCGGCCTGATTCATTAATACTTTTATTCAACATATCATAATTGTAAAAGCTTTGTTGTTTTTTCAAACTTGTGTAAAATATCAGTTATAAGTATAAGACAACAAATAGAATATTAAATAACAAGCAATTGAAATAACAAAAAACATGTGGTGACAGAAGAATAAATGTAATATGTACATAAAAAAATTAAAATGCGCAAACTTTGATTTAGTGGCAAAATAATTATTAATAATAATCAACTTGATGGTATGATTCGAGAGCAGCGCTATAAGAATGTTTAATTTACTGAACATAGTTTGTCAATAACTATAAAATTCAGGTCCGCAGAATTTATTTATTTATGCCAAAATGTGTTTCATCAAAATTAGAAATCGACCTATTCCAAGATTATTTCCAATATTTTCTATTTTTAATAAAATAAATGTATTTCTTACTTTTGAGATACCCTGTAAATTATTACATTCATTTATAGCGCATTGGTGTTCTTATTGGCAATCGACGTAAATTACCCTTGGCTCTAATGTATGTCGAAATTAATGAGATTTCTATAGCTTCACTAATGAGATCCCAACGATGAATTGTGTAGGTTACGGAGTATAAATATAGAAGCTCGAAATTAGGTTTTTATTCGCTTATATCAAACATTATAAAAAGTTACTCAAAGCGATGTTTTGCTTTATATTGATTTTTTCTCTGTGAAGTGTGTTTTCATATTATTATATTTTAATTTTGAGTGTCCTGCCCATTGTACGAAAAAATGTTCCAAAGGAAAGTTAATTCTTTGGCGAGGGGGCTGGGGGGAAACTTTGAAATCTTTGTGACGTACCTGAAGGGCAGTCGGCGCGTTAGGCCGTGGAGCGAGTGGAGGGTCCCTTTGAAGTAGTGACGAGGGCCAGGCTCTCGGTGTCAGAGAGTGGGGGGGTTAAAAAAAGGCTCCACGTAATTTTACCTCGTTGCTACTTCGTCGCAAGGGAGGCTCCACCCTACCTGCGTGGGTGGACGGCAGACAGTCAGCGAAGTTCAGAAATCACGAACTGTCACAACGCTGACCGTTTGGCGTCAACACCACCAGATTTAAATCTCGCAGTGAGAAGAGAAAACTGTAAATGAGATAAATGAGAAAGAAAACTGTAACTGAAATGAATATAGAAAACTGTAAAGAGAAAACGTGGGAGGAGCAAAAAAATAACAGGTGTGAGTTTGGTATGGTAAAATGTCGGCGTTTATTCACACAAATCAAGACGGACACCGTGTCCTGCGCTCCTGAAAACAAATACCTCCGAGCGCCACCCTTTCGCGCAGGGTTTACTCTATTCGGCCGAATAAAACAAGCTCCTAATCGCGCGATTGAAAGGGCAGAGGGAGCGACCTTTCTCGTACACTAGCGCAAAACACGTACGATACGAAACACGTCGACGCAATTTACACACAAAACAATAATCAGCAAAAATGGCTCAATCGAGCACACAAAAAGAATTATATTATCTGGAATTTATATCTGGCCTGAGTTTTCTGGTGGTCGTCGCTGGTGACTGCTACAGCTCCGGAAGGGCGACGGCTTGCGTCGTAGACCTGGTGCTCGCTCGCGGCCTCCAGCCAGGAATGTTCTGGCCGAGCTGCCTAGCCCGTAGCTAAACGCCTACAAAACACATGGCCTTAATCAAAATGGCCGGACACGTGGCTTCACGAAGAGGAGGAGGAATAACTACTTACTCCGGTGTTATGAGCGTGTTCTCTGCCCTCTAGTCGATGCCTCAATCCCCCTCAAGGGTGGTTAGCTGAGAACCGTTGATTATTCCCGTAAAACGGATGGTGATATACCTTATCTGCAACGGTTCTTCTGGCACGATCTATCTTGGGCACGAGTCAATTTAGTTCTGCCTCGTGGTGGCGCTTCCGCCGGTGAATTTAAAAATCGCTCACCGGGGAGACGCGTCACCACAACAAAAAAAATGCAAGCATGGTTGCCTACCGTGCAGGTCCATACGTCCGTTAATTATTAAAATGCCGCTTTCTGCCAACGCTATTTTTGGACCGTTACAATGGGAACCCCTTTTTTATTGCAGATTCGGATTCTCCGACAAAAGCTATGAAGATTTTAATCCAAACATTTTTTATAATTGCAGATGTCGCTGTAAACAGCGAAAATAATGTATGTTCGTTTTTCAAGAAAAATACAAAGTAATGCAACAATGAAAATATATATATATATATATATATATATATTTACCATGAGTGCTTGTTCTTAGTGAGTCCTCTTATCTGTCACCATCAAGGGGTTAATTATATTGACATATGTATATAACATGAAAGATGATTTAAGTGCCGATTTGTTTTGATTTGATTTTTATGTCGAAAAGGTGGCTTCCGCTACTGTAAAAGTGTCAGAAATTTGTTTTGATATCGCCGATTGCATCGACATCTACAAAGATGAAAATAGTTTGGTTTCAAATATTCATGGTTTTTGTCATAGAATCCGATTCTGCAATAAAAAATGGGGTTCCCATTTAAAATTTCAAAGTTACCCCCGTACCATAGGGAGAGAAAGTTACCCCCATAGTCTAATTTTAGTACCAGTAAATGGGCTCCCTCAATTATATTTAGTTTCATTTGGAACCTTTTTTTGTACGATGATTATTTTTCGAGATTTTTCGAAGTCTTCATTTAAATGGACCACCAGGTATATTATGTAATTAGTTAAGAGGTACATTAAATAATATTTTTGTGCAAGTGGACGCGAAGTGCTTATTTCGCGTACGCAAAACAGGCTGCGAACTTCATTTTCGCGGCCGCTGCCCTTGGCAAATGTCACTTAATGTTTCACTGACAGTAACAACGGTACATATTTTGCTTTGGTTTTTATACGTTTTAAAATAAATTCAATTAATATTGTAATATGTAGTTATTTCTGGAATCAAATTGGAAAGAGCTGAATCGATAATATTTCTTAATTCTGGCGGAGAACACAGAATTGAAAACATCGATATGTTTACAACATTTTTGCTATTATTTTACTAAATTATGTAAATTATATCATTTCCATAGCAACATGCAAACCGACTTTCTATTGTTCTAAATTGTCGGTTGCATATAAACCTCGCCCACGAAATCCTTTATCGTCCTCGGGATTGTTATGCCTCAGCCGCAAGCGGCCTCGGGGAAAATTTCTCCCTCGGTTTTAGTGAATAATTTAGTGAATATTGTGTTGTAATATACTTTTTGCAGTAAATTGTCATATCAATTTTATGTCATTCCATTTAAAAGAATTGAGACACGCTTAATTTAAATGGGTAATTAATTAATGTTGTTTTTGAAAGACTAACTGTAAAATTGTTCAGCTGCAAAACATAGCAGTAATAGATAGGTAACAGATACCTTTTAGGTATAATTCGACTTAAATTTTCCGTTTTTATCTTATTTGTAAGAGAAATTGAAGCCATTTTCTACATCTTTTTGTGGTAAAAATCTTGGAATTTAGTTTAAATCTCGGAAATTGTGATAGATACATCTCTACAAAATAAGTTTCAAATTAAATGGGGAAGCCAAAAACATAATGATATACAGGGTCCGTCATTTCACCTCCCGTCTTCTATAGCTCAGTTACTAATTGAGTTAAGATTTTGATATTTTGCAGACTTTACATGCATTCTGGGGACTATTTCAGGAATATATTTTTGATTATACAGGGTGTCCCAAAAAAGTGTGACGTCATCACAATGTATATTTTTAGATTGCATGGTATATCTTTTGTTGCTTATTTGGATGCCCTTTATGGATGCCTACATACCAATAAAATTTTATTGTAATCGCTTCAGTGATATTAGCACAAAAAAATAAAAACTGAAAAAAAAACAGTTTTGCACTATTGGTTAACAAAATTAATAAGGGATAAAAATAGTACCTCGTTAATAAAACCATACAAAGTACTCATTAAATAAGGTCTGACAGTTGCGTTAACCAAGTTTTATTGATATGTATTATACAGAGTGTCCACAATTTAGTGTCAAACTTTTCAAACTTTGAAGCACTTTATTGCTTATCTTATTTTAAATTGGAACCCCAGTATATTTTTATGTAATTCCATGCGGAATTAAAAGACAAACATTTTTCCTGATTACAACCCTATCTCAATTCCTAACACATTAAAAGATGTTTGCATAAAACTCGTTTGAGAATGTTTTACAGGCATATTTCTCAAATTTGTTTCAACTAATGAAATCTTCGACTGTATGGTCTCACTATTCTATGGTAAGAGCCATGTTATGGCATAAATTAATCAACCATTGCCTTTTTTATTTTTGCTGCCGAAAAATATTTTCCGGCTTAGGACGAAAAAGACCGTTACCTAGCAACTATGGTCATTAACAAACTGATGGCGTTTCGTCCAGATTTACATACCGAAAAATACTACCTTAAGATGCAATCGAATAAAAAATAATTTTGGTATCTTGGGTATATAGACCTTAGATAAAAAAGTTTTAAACTTTTATATTACTACAGTCAACATTGGCTCTTGTCACTTTGTTAAACTTTACTGTCAATAAATTGATTTTCAAACCCACCTTCGATTTTGATTAATTAAAATGGCCATTGGAATTGTTGATAAATCGAGTTTTCTGCACATAACTTTTAACGTGTTACAAATTGCGATAGAGTTGGAATTAGGAAATATGTTTGTCTTTTAATTCCTCATGGAATGACATAAAAATATACAGGCGCTCCAATTTGAAATAAGAAAAATAAAGTGCTTTAAAGTTTGAAAAGTTTTACACTAAATTTTGGACACTCTGTATAATGCATATCAATAAAACTTGGTTAACGCAACTGTCAGGCCTTATTTAATGAGTACCTTGTATGGTTTTATTAATAAGGCATATTTTTATCTCTTATTAATTTTCTTAACCAATGGTGCAAAACTGATATTTTTCAGTTTTTATTTATTTATGCTAAAATCACTGAACCGATTTTAATAAAATTTAATGGGTATGTAGGCATCCATAAAGGGCACCCAAATAAGCAACAAAAGTATACCATACAATTTAAAAATATACATCATCATGACGTCACACTTTTTTGGGACACCCTGTATAATCAAAAATATTTTCCTGAAATACGCCCCAGAATGCAACTAAAGCCTGCAAAATATCAAAATCCTAACTGAATTAGTAACAGAGCTATAAAAGACAGGAGGTGAAATGACGGTCCCTGTTTTGTATAGGGTGTTCCACTTAAAAACAAAAACCAAAAATTGATGGCTACTTCCGGTAGAACCGGAAGCTTGAAAGTATTTCACCTGAGGAGAACGGAATCAACATGTTTGGATGATTTTTTATTTTATCGGGAATCCCATAAACTTTTAACGGTTTATTAGCGTGGGACACCCTGTATATTATAAACAATCTTTATTAGGCTATCGACCCCGTGTGGGGTCTTTCCGCCTAGCCTTTCCATTTTATGGCATATTAATTATAGTGAATGTTGCGTTTGATGCAAAAACCCTGAAGCGACATCACATAGCGCGTTTCTGCAGTAAGTATAATTTCTTATTTAGTCCTGTTGCACCCCGTAACATCTGGATGGGGTGTTTCCAACAACCAGAGAATCCAATTCAAGGTCTCATCTTATAAACAATTTGAAGTCAAAAACCTAGTCAAAGTTGTTGTTGCGCACTTTATTGAGGGTTTTACGTCCTCAATGTATATCTTACAAAAGTACAAGGAGTTCATGAACTCGTAACAGTGAGAAAGCGAACCCTTCTGGAAAATTACCCATCAATAACAAAAATACAAAATTATGACCTAAAGAAGCAAAGTAGCTAAGTGTCTACCATAACATCTGGTATCATCAAGTATCACAATTTTTTATAAAGAACAAAAATTTCAATGATTCAATGCGCGTTTTATTTAAACTTTATTCGTGTTGGTAATAGCAGTGTGAAAAAAGTGTAGCTGTAACCATATTATTCATACTTTTGATTGAAATGTTGTTTTAATGATGACATTTAATATATAAAATGAACATTTTATTAATAGGAATCAAAAAATAGTTATTTAAGCATTAAGGGAGATAAGTATTGTTCACCAGTCGAGGTCGAGTTTGCCCCCCAGCGCTAGCGAGGGCTAGCAATAAAGTCAGAGACTGGTCAAAACTTACCTCTCGAATTGTTTATAACTGTTTTTCACTCCTGAAGTTGGTTTAATTGATTATATTTGATTAATTTATTTTCGCAACTTGAACCAAATGTCAGTACTGCTTTGGTTGCTAAGACCATTTTTCAAACAAAGTGTGAATGTCAGAAATTGCATTCGTTCAGTTTTAAAATGAATTCCAATGAAAATAAACAAGAAATGGTAATTGAGGAGGCTGCAGAAGCTGCCTGTTCCTTCCTACTGCCGGAGAAGTCGAATGGGCGTTATCAAAATGCGTATAAGTGTTCTAAAGAGTGGTGCCAGAGAAAGAACCTATTGAAATTATTTTACTTACCTCCCTGATGGATGTAATTTTTTACTTACTTCCCGTTGTTCATAGTAACAACAGTTTTATTATTTATATAAGTGGAGCTTACTTCCAGAAAATCAATGTTTCAACAGTGTACTAAACATTCAGGGAGTGGAAAAAATTATTTTCACTATAACATGACATTTGTCAAACTCATGGCAAGGGTTTTTATGGTACACTGTTCAACTTATTTTTATTATATCTGAGGTGGATTCTGGTACAAACATAAATTAAATAGATGATACATTTACAGTTTGTATCACTCATTTAATGTGAATATTTGAATCTTTATTTTCCTTTGCGATTTTTCTCTAAAAATAGTAGTCGAGCTAATAATTACACATATTTAATTTTACATGTTAATTTCCTATGTTCGCCTCTCGGTATATATATATATATATATATATATATATATATATATATATATTTATTTATATATATATATATACAGGGTGTTTCAGGGGGAAATGCAAATATTATTGGAAGTTGTAGTACGGATGATTCTAAGTAAAAAATGTCATTTGAGCTTGTGTCCCTTCGTTAATCAATGGTTACAGCTGTTAATTACGATAATTTGTAATTTGTTAAAAATACTGCTAGATAACGCAATATCACATTTCAGATTTTAAGGTGTAACTAAAATTTAAAAATTTCAATACCAAACCTAACCTAACCTAACCTAACCTCGAAAACCATTTAGTCACGACCAGTTTATGCAATGCATATAATTGATGTCATACAATTTAGATTAATTATTATTTTTTAATTAAAGCATGGATTCTTGAACGCTTTGATATTATCATCAATTAATTTAAACTATGTTATCGAAGGCAGATTCGAGTGAAATTTGAGCGGTGAGCGGCGAGCGGCAATACATATTAAGGCCATATGTATGTTTGCGTTTCTAAATGTCAAATTTGATTTATAAACATAAAAGTCCGGTAAGAATTGCTTGTTAACACTTACCGGCTCTAATGCGGTTAGAACTCACCTACCCGACTTAAATTAATAACGTAATCGAACATCTATCGGACAGTATAAAGTAAATTATATTTTGATTGAACTCTTGAAAAATACAAGGTTTTGTATAAATGTAACACTTAGGCTCATTCTCATATTAAAGCATGTAATACAAACATAACAATTGCATTTTGCGAATGCATCGTTGAGTAAGTAATGGAAAACAGCATTAACAGAATTAGCATTTAATTGAAACTATCAATCAACGACTGATGCAATGGCGATGCCACGGTTTACCAAGGCAATTTGGCAGATTAATACCGATAGGAATGGATGGCATGCATTAATTCAAAATGATTGACGGGCTGTCGATAGTGATGAAATTTATATCCCAAATATTAATTACCTAAACGCTTTGGCAACAATAACATTATCCAGTGCAATTTTAACAGAATACTCAGGCTCAGAACATCATTAATTCCATTTAAATAAATGTTCCCTGTGCTTAATAGTTTGCAGAGTTATTTTGAGCGTGCTATATAAAGGGAAATAATACATCCAGCTCTTTATATCTTTTTACATTACACGAAATTTGCAGGATGTGCTATGTTGGATTTCCAAAACTCTTTGTATGTGGAATTTTCGTTCCAATTAGCAGACATTTAATAAAGTTAAAATTTATAGAAAATATGGTAGGCCATACTAAAGATATTAATTGACTTAATTATACAGGGTGTCTACCCTAAACAGTTCGTTAAAAGTTTACTGGGTTGCCGTTGTACTAAAAATTAAAAAAAAATCCTCGTCACACGGTTGAATCAGTTATCCTCATGTGAAATATTTTAAACTTTATATCACTTCCGGTTCCACAGGAAATAGCACCAACTTTCTTATTTTAAATGGAACACCCCTTATATTTTAATATTTTTGAATTCCTCGCTTAAATTGGAACATATTTTGTAAGAACGTATGTACACTTATCTCTTTTAGTTTTCAAGAAAAAAATGTTTTTTTAAAATTTTGACCTCTAAAAAGTAGCCACAAATCTGTCTATAACTTCTCTTAGGAATAAGATAAAATTATGAGTTATATTTCTAAATGTACCTAGAGGATGCCTCTATGAGTAACATGATTGGAAACTGTAAATTTTGATAATAAGTTTTCATAAAATGTCAATATCTAAGTGCCCTCTTAAATTTCTCGTAATATTTTTTTTTAAATGGAATGACACATTTTCGTATCACATAGTACGATTGGGATAAAAATTTACTACAAAAAAAATTATAATACAACCATACTCCTAAAGCAAGTATTTTTTGAATTATTTCGAAGATTACTTTTTCGTCGTATTTCTGCAGGGTATAATTTTGCATGTCACATGTGCACTTTATTAGGCATGTGATATGCTTTTGTTTGGCCGCTATTGTAATGCAAACTGTCAAATAATAAAACCATTTGGAACAAAGTATTACAGAAATCAAAATCAACAAAATGAATCATTACACAAATCAACAAATTATCAATTTATTCTTTATATAACTGCGATAGAATTGTTGCTCTAACATATAGAGTATTCAATAAAACTTATCCACATTTGCCGCCGATGAACAAAACAAGATTTAGAAGATTGGAATCAAATGTTGTTCAATTTGGACAAGTGAATGCAATAAGACATCGACAAAAGCCAGTTATGGAAAATGAGGAAGTGCAAGAAATAGTGTTGGCCTATTTTCATGTTAATCCACAAACATCTATTCGCTGTGCTCAAGAGGATTTAGGCGTTGATAAATCTTCAGTACAGAAAATACATGAAAAAACATGGCATCCACAATTATTACTTATTATCAAAGTTGACAGTTTCCAATTATTTTACTTATAGAGGCATCCTCTAGGTACAATCAGACATATAACTCATAATTTTATCATATTCCTAAAAGAAGTTATAGACATAGTTCAGGCTACCTTTTAGAAATCAAAATTTTAGAAAAAAATTTTTTTCTTGAAAACTAGTAGAGTACATACCTTCTTACAAAATATGTTCCAATTTAAGCGAGGAATTCAAAAATATAATAATATATAGGGTGTTCCATTTAAAATAATAAAGTTGGTGCCACTTCCGGTGAAACCGGAAGTGATTGAAAGTTGAAAATATTTCACAAGAGGATAACTGATTCAACCGTGTGACTAGGATTTTTTTTTGATATTTTTAGTACAACGGCAACTCCGTAAACTTTTAACGAACGGTTTAGCGTAGACACCCTGTATATGCAATGTATTTATCTCGCAAAGTCTAGGTATTTTTTTTAAATTAGGGTCTTTAAATATGGAATCAAAGCGGTCGCTCCTTCGATAGTTCGAATAATCAAAAAATCCTCGAACAGATCGGTTTTTGTTATTTATTCCTCATTTTCTGACGCACATTAAAGTATTACGTCAAATTTGTTTGAGTAATGACGTCTTAAAAAATTTTTAAATGGATTTTCTTTCACAACTTTTCACAGCTCTTAATTAGCTTTACAGTCACTTATTTTCTATAATACTTATCCCTAAAATCGTTTCCTCTAAAAGGTGAAGTTTATAATAGCTATTTTGTATTAATTTTATTATTGAATCTTTAATTTTTCTATTGAATGTTTTAAAAATCCTTTAAATTATTGCCAAGAAGTAATAGGACTGCAGTTTGAATATTTAATTTAACATTAACGTTTGATAGACTAGCTTCAATTGTTTTTTTTATATAAAATAAATAAATTTTCTTATTTTTTTTAATTTTTAAAACAAAAATCAATACATTCGAGACTAATGTTAGATGGTAAAATTAATTAAAATTTGCTAATAAAAACTCCAATTTTTTAAGTCGAATTAAGAGCTCTACAAAAGTTGTGAAATGAACAAAAAATATTCTATTTTTAAAAAATGTCATGAATCAAAAATGACTAGCGTCATAATTTTTTTAAATGCGTCGGAAAATGTAGAATACATAACTAAAACCAACCTGATAAAAGATTTTTATTTTTTCGAACTATCTCGACAGGAGCGCTTTGATTCCATATTTAAAAAAGACCTTCGATAAATAAAAAATGTGAGTATCATAAAATATATCAAGGCAAACTAAGCCGTATAAAATTAAAAAGAAAGAACAGAAAATGAAAAGGAATATAAGGAGGCATGTACCGAATATTCTAATCGATACAGAAACAAGTAGCGAAGTAGATGAAGATGAAGCAGCAGACGAAGATCAAATAATGGAACTAATACTAGAACAAATCAATGAAATAATCAATATAACTCGCAATAGAAAGGTCAAGAATTCCTAGTTCATATATTTATACTAATCAAAAGAATGTGCACAGAAAAAGATGCCAACAGCATGGAACAATAGGCAAATAAAGGAGATCGTCGAACATATAAAAATTATAGTTTGATTACATTACTGAACACTTTAATAGATAAAATCTTTACTATTAATACAGCAAAAAGTAGCAAACATCACTACAAGAACATAGTGCTGTTTTTCTTTGTATAAGGGAAATTAACGAGACGTAATATGGACATTGTAAAACAAATATTGGAGATTGCACAGAGTGATAAAATGGAAATACAAATATGTAATTCCAACAAGCTTTTGATTCAGTTAAAAGAGGATAACTCGGGTTGGTATTAAAATAATTCGGGAATATCAACACCCTAAGGAAACTAATAAAACTGTTCTTGAAACGAACAACAATTAGTTAAGGACAAAATGGAAATACATTAGAAATCGAAATTAACAACAGTGTTAGCCAATGTGATTCACTGCCAGTAACTTTATTTAATTTAGCTCTGAAGTAAGTAGTAAGAAACAAAACATAAATACTAAGAACAAGGGGAGAACAAATAATAGCATACACCGATGATATTGTAACCATAAGAAAGAATAGAAAAACAATGTCACCAATGCAAGGGTAATTACGAGGTGATTGCAAATATAATCAAATTGAAATTAAAATTGAATAAAGAAATGAACAAAATTCTTCAGATTTATCAAACAAATAGAAAACAAATGATTAAAAAAAGATTACAATCCGGGTAAAAAAGCCGGATAAAAGGGTTTCTACTGGCGATATAAGTAAATGAGTGGCGAACCGCAAGTGAGCCTGTCACCTTGTAAAGCCAGAAAAAAACTATTACCCGACATATAATGTACAATATTTTATGATGGTTCGTACCCGTACCCAGTTAAATTATGATAAATAAATCGACAGTAATAATAACAATAAAAAATATCACATATCAGTCTCAAAATTGTCAAATTGGCAAAACACAAAAATACAACAATACAACAGGCGTAACAATCATCAGTAAATTGACATGGAACGACCACATAAATAACATAATAAAAAAAAAGCTAAAATCATATACATGACCCGCAGAATTAATAAGATAATACTAACACATCTTAAGAAAATCATTTATCACTCCCTGTTCAGTGCAAACACAACCCACCTCATAGCATATGGGGCAATACTACTCAAAAAAACATAAATAAACTAAACACACAACAAAATAAACTGCTAAAGATCCTGTATAACATTCCACATCGAACACCAACAGAAACAGTCCTCGAGCAGACAAAACAAATAAATGTCCAACAACAAATAAAGATGCAGAATCTAATACAAATACACAAAATCAAAACAAACATATCCAAATATAACATATATCTAACAACGAACAAAGCATACATAAACACAACACAAGAAAACAGAACACAATTAGAATGAACAAGCACAAACCGAAAATATAACACTACAAATAACCGAGCAAGCTATCCAACTATATAACAAACAATCAACAAAAACGTCAAACATTAAATTATTCAAAAAGGAGATAAAAACACGAAATTATATTATCTTATAAGTTGAAACACAAATACTGACTAATAATAATCGAAAAATAAATGAACTAAAATAATTTAAAAATAACATCGGAGAGTCTAAATTTCACACAAGCATCTAGCTTGTAAAAGCTTGTTCAAGCTGGTAAAAGTCGTATTACCACGTTAGTGTATTATCTTTCATTTAATATTTGAGTGACGTTTATATGTGTGTAACAAATTAGCTATTTACGAACCAAATTTGGGAATTAAATTTTTCTGCATGAACGCAATTTTAAAGAATGAGAAGGAAGCGAATGTCTTCATCTGCACGAATGCGAGAAAATGATTCCTGCAAGAGGTACAATATTTTTTTTAAACGAACAGAACTCAAATAATTTCATTTCCTTTCAACATTTATTTCAAAATATGAAATAGAGCAAGCCGTGACAGTATAGCACAACAATAATTACTATAGTTACCTTTACAGTATTTGATTTTTCTTAAGTCTGCGGTTAGAAAGTTATAAAAATGTCTTCAGTCTCGCCTTTGGCTCATGTATAGTATTCATCGTCGTTAATTATAGTCATTATGTGCGAGTCAAATACGACGTTTTATCTGTGATAAAAAAAAAATCTTATTAACATATTTTTGTCAATAAGATACCAGTTATTAGCAACTAAATGTACTTACATATGTAAGTGACTTACATAGGCATAATTTATTTGTCGTATGGCATACACAAACATTATTATTGTTATATTAACACGTGTAACTCTTATCGTGATTATAAGGCAAGGCAATTTGAAGGAATATAATGGTCCTATTATTCGTATTCTTCTTTATGACCATCGATATCATGTTCATGTCTATGTGGTCTGAATTGTGGTTAGGTCCTTAGGTTAAGTAGGATAACAGTAATTAATCTTCTTCTTTTCAATGCTGAGCTACAAAATCTGACGACCGACACTGTAAAATTTATTGTAAACAAGCAGTTGCACTGACAACTGTCATGGGATGAATGAAAGGTAACAATTACCTCGTACATAGGTAAGCAGAGAATAAATAGATGTAAAAAGCGTAACACATAGTTTAATTCAAGAGGCTGCACCATGTGAACGAATCTACAATATCTACAATCTTCAGATTGTATTTGAAAGGGTTGTTATACAATCCTTGTTATATACTGAAATCATTATACCACCCCTGTTGTATAATGGAGTACATTATATTACTATAGTTACGTGCATAATGAATGTATTATTTATGAGACATAGAAAAAAGGTTGTTCTATGTTCCATTTTTAATTTTAACTAAGTTGGCTCTGTTAGGGTGACAGTATTGTTGGCCAATGTACAAAGTCACTAGACTTGAAAAATAGGTTATATTAAAAAAATTAGCTAAAATCCAGCATACTTGAATGATTGAAGCAATAATTTAATTATATTAATACATGAATTGGGTAACGTTGTTAGAAATCTGACATTTAATCATTTTTTCACTGTCAGATCAATTTTGTTGGTATTAGTATGTAAAACTTTATAAAATAAAACCACAGCCTTCTTAGTTAAAAATAAAAATGGAACATAGTATAGGAATAATTACAGCCAACGGTAGAGAGGGAAAAATAGACTTAAAAAAAAAATGGGAAATGGAACTACGACAAAGATATATGAAACAATAATTCGACCAATATTAATGTACCCAGCGGGAACAATGACGAAGACAAAAAGGACAACCTGAGGATATTACAAAGACAAATTTAAAGGGTAATACTAGGACCTACAAAATATGTTAAAATGCAATAGTATTTTGGCCGCCCTACACAGAGTAGCTATCCATTCTAAAGACAGGTGGGGAATAATAATAATAATAATAAAAAAAATAATAATAATAATATAAAATACATTATTTTTTCGCAATGATACTAACATTTATTCAGAATATAATATAAATAATAAATTACATTTTTATCACTAATCACAACATAGGAAGAATATTGAAAAATCTACAAGCAAAAAACTACAAAAAATTTGTGTTTCGCGCTTAGCGCAGAGCAAATTCTGATATTAAATCGCGCATGACTAGCTAATCCAATATCTCATGTTCAATAGATATCACTGATAAATTTACTAACGTTCTTGTGACATTGTAGATCGTAAGTATTTTTTTATAATCTTTAATTTCGAAAAAGATCACTCACGAGATGCTACGGATACTGGCAATGTTAACAAAATTCTGATAGAAATAAATATATTCGGGATCGTTGCCTGAAGATCATTTTCCAATATGTATTCAAGAATTCTTTGTGGTTCTGTGACATCTTTTGATGGTAAATGGTTTTTCAAGGATAAATTTTCTTGAAAGAGGTCTATCCCATCAATATCAGACTCTTTTCTTTGCTCATCTCTTAGTTTAATTTGCAAATCCTTGCAAGATTTTAACAACATTTCATTCGAAATACTATTAATATTGGTCATAAAGCCAAATAAATCGTTGTAATACACAAGTGTTTCAATTCTGGTCTCGATAGATGATAAAGCTTGGTTCAATAAACAAAAATAAAAATTTACTTTAAAATTGGTTTTTGGATCTAAAATTGGCTCATCCCCAGATTGATGATCAAAAATTTTGGGTGTTCGCTTTACTCCTATGTTTTCCACTGTAGGGAAATTACATTCAACCTTCCAATTCCATAGCTAAAGTGTTAGCTGCAACAATAAAGTCTTCAAAACTTTTATCGGTACGATATTTCTTTAAAAGGTTTGTCAAATTTGTTAAATACGTCAAAGACGATCTTACCTTTAGTTTTGGGTTTTGAAAAATGACTACGTTGATATCAAATAAAATTTGATGCCAAATCACAATTGAGCATAAACATTTTTGAAACTCGATATCTTTATTAGCAATGAATGCGCCATATGTACAGTTTTAAACTCTTAAGTTTTATCTACATAAATTTCGTATTAAGCGTCGTACACTTGTACAATGTGATATCGTAAAGGCTTTATTGCATCGATTCTACAGGACCATCGAGTATCACTTGTGGTTTTAATTTAACTTTCCTACATATTTTTTAAGAACTGTCCATCTTTGTGTCTTCCAGAAAAAAAAACCGTACAATTCTTGAACAAGATAAAAAAAATTACAGTTTCATGTGAAATATTAGCTGAATCATTTACGACCAGATTTAAACTATGTGCTGAACGTGGCACAAAAAAGCACGAGGGTTTATGTTTAATTTTTGTTTTTGTAATCCATTGTCCTTTCCTCGCATATCTGCACCATTATCATAGCCTTGCTCCCGCATATCAAAAATATTTAATTTCAAATTCGATAATTCTTCTAAGAGAAATTCAGATATACTTTCTCGTGTACTTTTTGTTGTTAGACTGAATACAAGAAAATGTTCCCTTACTTCTACTCTTTTCTCATCTAAGAGTACAAATCGTACGATAACGGTAAGCTATTCTACATGGCTTACGTCCAGTGTATAATCTAATATAATGGAAAAATATCTCGACTTTCTGAGCAAATCCAATATAGCACATTTAATTTTTGATCCAATTAGATTAATAATTTCATTTTTAATTTTATCGCCCAAATAATGGGGAATTCGTTTATTGCTATCTTTCTGCTTCTCAATACGCTGGATATGTTTAGTTTTTCTTTCCGACATACTAAATAAATGAAAAGGTTGTAAGTTGCAACTATTTAGTTTAAAATATTTTTTGTAGAACTGACAGAAGTGTGGGCATCCACTGTATTTGGTTTGGGGCGCTGCTGAGCACATCGGCAAACGGCCGCCCCCAAACTTGGCCGCCCGCGTGCGCCGCACGCGTTGCACGCCCGTCAGGCGCGCCCCTGAATCTAATTCAGAATAAGAATGAACAAATATCTAGTTCGAGCATTAGAAGGAGAAAACCTAGTCCAAAAAATAAACGGACAAATGGGATAATAGCTGTGTCATGTGCAGAAAGTAGGACATAGTTTGACAATATATACAAAATTAGAATGCGAACATTTACAAAATAAAAAATATATATATTTTTCAAATATAATTTGAGTTATTTTCAAGGTCTAAGCCACTAAACCTCAAACCTCACCCTCAGGCTAAGGTAAACTGAGAATATAGGTGAATACAAAACGAAAATAGAACGACCGTAAGCGAATGGAGCATTCGCCGAAGTTTAGAAAGTTGAACCTAAGAACAGTCCCAACTTTCCTTTCGGAGACACAAATTTTCCCTCAACAATTCTATTATTCGATGATTAATCCGCTGTACAAAAATACGTTTTATCCACGAATACTTTTATTACTGGAGCATAATATAAAAGCGTGAACTTCGGTCGCCATTCATTTTCAGCCAAGCAGGCCTCAAATAACCTACGTCACGCATAATTGGAACGGGTCGAATTTCCATAAAACAAGGATTCTGGAATTTCCGTGTATCAAGATGGATAGGGTGTAATATATAATAGCTGGAATTGGTTTCCAATTTCGTGTAGGCTGCAGTGTTCAAATTTAATTATAGACGCGTAGTAAATCAACTGCACTAACTAAAAATAAAGCTAGTGGCTTGATTATGTATGCGATAAGTTCTGTAATTAAAAACTAATTAGTACCCCACGAGGCAACTGTAATTGGAAGCACAGAGGTGGTCGATAGTACAGTGTTGAAATACTTAATGGAATAAATTAATTACCAAATTTCCGCACTTGCAGCTTTTCTATGTCTACATTTACTTAAAAACCACTTTTAGTGCGCTATTGAAAAATTCTGCATTCCTAATTTCTTCACATATTATCTGAATAACTTTTATTAAAGATGTTGATTATAAATTTAAAGAATGAAATATATAACGTACTAACCTGTGATTGTAATAACAATGTATTAAAATGTTACAGTATGAATTCAATTAACAAGCTAATGGTAGTAATCAATGAAATCTGTCAAGTAAACTTTATGACGTATTTTGATTACTGTTTAAGAGCTTAAACCGACAAAAAAAAAATGTATGTTATGTTATTATTGTGAATAAAATTATAAGGTGGTGAATTAAACAATAAAATTATATATTTTTACTTTCAAATGAAATATGGAAACGTGACGTGATTACTACTATGACTATGACTAAACGCATAGTGATTTAATATAAAACCACTCCAGTGTAATTCCTCCAAGATATCTTGAAGGAGCATTTTGTTTTATTGAGTCTACCAGTTCCGAAGCGTTTCAATTCATATTTCAGCGAGTGTAACTATTTTGGTAAAGAAATAATCAAACTATTCTTCAACGATATGGAATTTGAAAATAGATTAAAAGTTTTTACTTGAAGCAAAGATTTTGTGCACAGTTTCAGGTTTCGGTCCTCTGGGATAGGATAAAAAAATTGAAGCTGATAAATATGTACAAGTGATATTTTGTTTTGGCTTTGGATCATTTAATATTTATGTCGTAAATATTAAATAAGGGTATTTTGTACTTTAGAAATATGTAATAAAACTTAAAATGTTTATAATTTTACGGAAACGGACTATGGTCATTGGCTACATATTAATTATCTTGCTACATTCAAATCAATAAAATTACTGAATTTATGCTGGAACATGTATTTCCGTTCTTATCTCATAGTGTCATAATAAGTTTTATTGCAAAAATTTATCTAATAATATATTACGTGAATTTATTATCCCTTCATAAAAAATTGTCAATATTTGTTTGACAAAATGCTCAATTCTTCTATCCATGGACGAGAAATTCACGTATAAAAATAATCTATCACAATAGTATATTGTGTGGTTAGTACATGAAGTGATATATTACTGGATACATACTACATACTATTTTACTTATATCGCAATATTCTTGCATGTTTCGTAAAAATATGGAAGATCTATGAAGAAATTATTTGCTGTAGACCGTCAGGAATACTGATTACCGACCCGGCCAGGAATATATTATTTCAGTACCAACTGTTATTTCTCCGTTACATAGCAACAGTTAGTACCAAAGGAATCATCCATTTTCTCCACGAATCCAATTTTAGAAATAGAATGTAAAAATTCTCACTCTTAAGATACAACATGTATTCTGAAACACTTGCTTCTTATGTATTTTGCATGTATTTTCATTCTATTACAAGTGACAGAATGAATATTCCATAATTATGCTCAACGAAATACATACATTGTCATAAGTTTCATACTGTCACCATCAATTGTAAACTGGGCGTCCTAGTTATTTTGAGACAAGTATTAACCCTAATAAAAAAAATAGTGGTAAATCGAGTGAACCAGAATTGGCATTTGATAATACTTCACTCCACTTGTTTTTGATTCATAGTTTCTGCTCGTGGAGAAAATACAGTCTGTTACTCGGTTAGAATGAAAATTCTATCTACTAGTGGTTCCTCACGCTTGCAAACGCTCACATTCTGCATTTTCCACTCGTCCAAAAATTATTATAAATAGGCTCAGACTATAAGATTTAATAGGGTTATAGAATTGTTAGTGATACATTATGTAATTACTTATTTTTCTAAATAATTTTTTGTTTTCTCTATTTCAAAGCTTTACTACTTAGTACTGCAGTGTAGTAATACATACGGGGTGTCCCACGCAAGTCGTTGGTTAAAAGTTTGTGGGGTTCCTGATGAAATAAAAATTGGAAAATTGGAAAAATTTGAAGAAGAAAATAGTTAAATTTTCTATTTTTGCTTCAAATAGACGATTTAAAAATTATTTATAATTTCTCAAATCAATCAAATAGAAAATTTTTTGCATATTGTAGCTGAAGCAGAGTCAAATCCTAATAATAATTCGTACGTATTGATATTTTACCAGTACTATTTAAAAGGTTTAATTATTTACAAGTACACTTCAAAACGTCATAATTTTTTTTTCTGAAATGTCCTATTTTTTGTATGACGGGGCAATAGACAGAACAATTACCTACAAAAAAGTGTACAACAAGCCTATCCCTACAAAGAGTGGTTTATCATTTATTTTGAAAATTCCTTGATTGTAAAAGGTTTTGCAGCATTTAATTCTATCTGTGCACGTAGATCACAGTAGATATGCTTTTTTCTTTTGGGAACAGCTTCACGAATAGTAAATATTTTAATGATGAATGAATACACATATTTCTTTTATTTCTTCTGGGAAAAGCTTCACGAATAGTAAATATTTTAATGATGAATGAATACACATATCAAGAAATTATAAATATATTGTACATACAAAGCAAGTGGGACAGAATTATTATTCCAAGTTGCAAAAAATGTAATGAAACTTATCCCCATTTACTGCCAATGAATGACATAAAATTTGGGAAGGAAACGACATGGGAGATGAAATGTACGAAAGCCGGTCACAGATAATGAGGAAGTACAAGACATGATTTTGGCCTACTTCCAAGTGCATGTGCAAGTGCAAAATGTAAATTGCTGATTATATATTATTCAGTAATTATAGTTATATTATTTTATTACTAATTTTATTATTCTAGCAGAGCTAGCTAATATACTTTATTATGTTGTGTGCGAAACATTTGTATGTGTTCATATGAATTAATATTATTTCATATTTAAAGCTATTTATTTTAAATCAAAATTATATACCTAATCCTAAACAAATACCATAATATTGAAACAAAAATGTTAGTTGCTCTCTAAAAACGGGAAAATTTTGTGAATTGGAACTTTTGGCTCTTCCGTCTCAAAAGGTTGCCGACCCCTGATATAGACCCAATATAATCATCTGACTAGCACCCGGCACCTTCACCAATAATATTTACACATTATTTAATTCCCATTAATTACACCGTGTCATAAGTAATAAGGTAACAAGTTATTTCCAGTTATACAAGTATTCAGTAATGCAATATACAGGGTGTCCAACATAGAGTAGGATTTCATGGGTATCTTTCTTATTCTTAAAGCTAGAGATCTGGCTAAATGGGAAATGTTGTGCAGTTTCGTATGCTGGTTCAAATTATGTTCAAATATGTTCAAAAGCAGTTTGGAATTTTTTATAAAAAAACTAATAATCGCGATTTTCGAAAAATTTAGATATAATTATTAAATATTGTTATTAAAGATTGGTGTGATAATCAGCGGAAGAATTATAAATAATATCAAATATATTATTTGACGACACGCTAATCTTGACAAGCTTAGTAACTCAATTACACAATGCAATAAACAAAATTTCTCAATGCAGTGAGAAATATGGTTTGACACTAAACATGAACAAGACAAAATATCTTATAGTGAGTAAAAGTAGTAGTCAAAACACAGCCATACACGTAAACGGTAAACAACTTGCAAGAGTAAAAAAGCTAATATATCTTGGAAGCTTACTTAATGAAAATTGGGATCCTAGCGAGGAAATAAAATGCAGAATAGCGATAGCACGAACAAGCCTTATCAAAATGAAACACGCGCTCTGTACCCACGATCTAACGGTCTAGCTAATAATTTAAATGCATAAGTTCTTCATATTACCAGTATTACTGAACGGTGTTGAAGCCTGGACAGTAACAAACACACAAAATAAAAAAAACGAGGCATTCGACACGTGGGCTTATTGAAGAATATTGAATGTCAGGTTAGTAGATAGATTTACTAATAAAAAGACTAAACCCCGTATCTCTAGTCTGTACTTGAGCATGAGTTCGACTCAAATCGTATATTTGGTTGCGTTTGGTACATAAACGTTTATAGAAAATGCGAAACCAAATATAGCACTCAAGTCGAACTCATGCTCAAGTGCGGACTATAAATACGGGCCTAAATAAAGATAACTAACTGTGAAACACCATCAAAAGCCAGAAATTAAAATATTTTGGACACGTTATGCGGCATCCGGAAAAGTATGGTCTGCTACATCTTATTATACAAGGGAAGATAATGGGAACGAGGAGTGTAGGAAGAAGAACAACCTCATGGTTAAAAAACTTAAGAACATGGTATGGCACAACAACGGCCCAACTATTTCAAGCTGCAGTTGATAAAGTGAAATATTGATTGCCAATAATTGACGATCAAATCGGCCAAGGCACTTAGAGAAGAAGATTGAAGATTGAAATTTTATTCGATCGCGCAAAGTTAAGAATCATGTCCAAATAAAAGCCAAGATGGCAGTTTCCGAGATATTAATAGCCACTTTCTTATTTTAAATGACCGCCATATTTTATTTTAAAATTCTATAGATTGCTTTTTTTCGTTTCAACAATGTATAATAACCTATGTGAAAATAAAAAATATGGAAAATATAAATTGTTACAAAACTAAAAATCAAATAAATAAATATAATATTTCAGTGCACAGTGATTTTCTTTTTCAAGTAAACATATGAGAAAGTATAATAATAATATGATAGCACTACAGGCCTAGTAGGCCCATGGCTTGGTTGATTGCCTCTCGCCATTTCTTTTTGTCTCTTGCTTTTGCTTTCCACTCCGTCCTGCGAGCTGCATGTCTTTTTCCACTTCTGTCCTCCATCTTGCCTCTGGTTTTCCTTGTCTCCATCTTCCTCCGATTGTCCTGGTTAGAATGGTTTTAGGTAGTCTGCTCTCCTTCATTCTTTCAATGTCTCCCAGCCACCGAAGCCTTTGTCCTTTAATTACTGCGGCTATGCTGTGGTCGTTGAATAGTATTTTTACCTCTGCGTTTGTTCTTCTTATCCACGAGCCATTTATTTGCTTTCAACCGAATATTTTTCGTAACACCTTCCTTTCCCACACTTCCACCATCATCGGTTCTGCATTATTCAAGGTCCATACCTCGCTCGCATACAAAACTATGGCCGTATTACCGTTTTATAAATCCTCAGCTTTGTATTGGTCGTGAAATTATTGTTCTTTAGTACTCCTCTTAGTGCTTGCACACACCGGTTTACCATCATTAGCCTCGCGTGTATTTCTTCATTGGTTTCTGGCTTGTTGTGGAATATTGTGCCTAAGTATGTGAACTTTTCTACCTCTTCTATTTTATAGATTTTCCCTCTTTGCGTTATTATGTTTAGATGTTCTCCTTTTTTTACCACGTGATCTGACCATACCATGTATTTGGTTTTTGCCTGATTGATGTATAAGCTTAGCTTATTTGCTCTTTCTTCTACTCTTATTACTACCTCTTTGATTTCTTGCCTGTTTCTAGCTAGAATTACTAAATCATCTACATATGCTAGGCATTGATGCCTTCTTTGATACACTAGTCCCATTCTATTAATGTTTGCTGTCCTTATAGCCTTTTCTAGTATTATACTAAATTGTGCCGCGGACAGGGGGTCGCCTTGTCTCACCCCTTCTGTTACTGGGAACTTATCCGATGTTGTGTTGGTTATTTTTACCTTGTTGTCTGTCTGTCGTAGTGTTAGTCTTATCATATTTGTTAGTTTTTTGTTTATTCCCTTCTCCTCTAGGGCTTTATATAGTTCCCTTCTGCTCACCTTGTCGTAGGCTTGTGTAAAGTCAATAAAACACGCTATTGTGTTTTTCTTGTATTCGTAGCTTTCAGCTTCTATTTCCCTTAATATGAAAATCTGGTCGGTAGTGCTTCTCCCTCTTCTAAAGCCACATTGATACTCCCCTACTATGCTTTCCATCTTCTCCGTTACCCTGTTTTTTATACTTGTTGCCAGGATTTTATACGCTATGTTTAGGAGTGCTATTCCGCGATAGTTTTGACAGTCACTCTTGTCCCCTTTCTTGTGTATGGGGCAGATAATTGCTTCTGTCCATTCCTTCAGCATTTGTTCTTCTGTCCATATCTTCTCTATCAGTTTCTGCATTTGGGTGATTAGTGTTTCTCCTCCATGCTTAAACATTTCCCCTGTTATGCCGTCACCACCCGGGCTCTTGTTGTTCTTAAGACTTTTGATGATGATCCTGATATCTTCTCTTGCTGGTGGTTGTTCTTCGTATGGCTGAGATTCCGTTATGATTAATTCCTCGTCCTGTTCGTTTACTTCGTTCTTCTCATTTAATAATTGTTCGAAATATTCCTTCCATCGCGCTAGTATCTCTTCATCTCCCGCTATTATTTGGCCATTTTTGTCCTTGGAACACGCTGTCTTGGGTTGGTTCCCTCTCTTTTTATTCCCTGGAACATATTTCTTATTTGCTTGTTTTTGTGGTTTTCTTCATTCTCTTCCACCAATTTCTCATAGTGCTTGCGTTTTTCTCTCTCATTAGCTTCTTTGTCTTCCTTCTTTGTCCTTCATATTTGGCCTTTGCCTTTGTTGTTTTCTCTTTTATAATTTGGAGTCGTAGGGTGTCTCTTTTCTTTAGGTCTTCTTTGCACTCATTATCCCACCACGGTTTCTTTTTTGTTTCTGTCTCCTTATTGTTTCTTTTTCCCGCTTCTTCTAAGGTTGTTTTTATCTTCTGCCAAATGTCTTCTACTTGTCCGTTTATCTTCATGTCGGTTAGGTTTCTATTAACGTCCTCCTCGTACTTCGTTTGCTCTTTTCTTACGCGTCGGTCTTGATGTTTTCAGCTTCTTACTTGCATGATTTCTATGCCATGGTATTATTTGTTTAATTCTTACCCGACTAGAAAATGATCTGAGTCTCCGTTTGCTCCTCTGTATGATCCTATGTTCTCTATACTTTCCTCTTCTTATTTTTCAATAAGTACGTTGTCAATCTGATTTATAGTTCTCCCATCCGGTGATTGCCAAGTTCGTTTGTAGATCTCTTCTCTTTGGAAGTATGTGCTTTTAATTATCAGGTTTTTTTCTACTGCCCAATCAATTAGAAAAAGTCCGTTTTCGTTTGTTTCGCTGTGTTTACTGAATTGTCCTATAGTAGGTCTGAAAACCTCTTCTCTCCCAATCTTTGCATTTGCATCTCCTTATACCATTTTTAAGTCATATCTCGAGATTTTATCGTATGTTCTGTCCAGTTCGTTAATTTTCTTTTATTTCAGTTCCTTTTTTCTCTGAAGGTGCGTGCATGTTCAGTAGCGTAATCTTCTAGTACTTTCCCCTCAGCTTTAGCAAACACATTCTTTCCGATATTGGTTTGAACTCTACAATTTGATGTTGTATGGATTTGCTTACCATAAATCCCGTACCCAATCTTCTGTTATTTCCTCCGATGTTGAGAAATAAATAGTCTTGTATTTCTACTATGTCTTGTCCAAGTTCTTTGGTTTCTTGTAATGCCTCTATATCGAATCTGTACCTTTTTATTTCATTGACGAGTTGGTTAAGCTGTCCTTCTTCATGCAGTCCCCTTACGTTCCATGTTCCTACTAATATTTGTTTCTTATCGATTTGTACTTCGGATTTTCTTTTACGGTGTTATTTCCCTTTGTCCTTTTCGGTGCCTCTTTGTTCGGTGCCTCTTGTTTGCTTCTGTTCTTCTATGCTTCTCTTTAATTTGTCTTTTTCGTTTTCCTGTTTCGTCGTCGTGGTCGTTATTTTGTTTTCTTTATCTGCTGCTAGTTTTTTTTTAAACAGTTTTTTCTCCCTTTTATCCCATACCCATGTTTTACCTTCTACCATAAGTTGCTGGTATTTTACTATAGTTTTGTAGCCCTTATCCTTCTCCTCCCCTGCGATTCTTCGTAGTTTGGCTTGGAATTCTTGTTCTTTTATAGTAAGATCATTATCTATATATATGTCCGAGTTGTTCAGCTTGTTTTTATTCCTCATGACTTTCATTTTATCCTTCCAGTTTTCCAATTCTGCTATTATGATTTTTCTGTCTGCTTTTCCGATTGTGTATGCTGCTTTAGTCTGTATATGTATTCCTAGTTTTACCTTTACCATATAATCTATTGTTTTTTTTGTATCCTGTCCCTTCGTTGTGATCGCTTTTATCACTATATTAAGTTTGCTCTCCTTTCTTTCAATTTGCTCGACTCTATTTTCCAGCTTCTTTACTTTTTCCTTTAATTGTTGGTTTTCCTCTTTTATCTCATGCATTTCCTTACTATACCGTCTTTGATCCTCTAATATTATTTATTTCTATCATCATCATCTGCTTGAGTTCTCCGTCCATCTTGTTTCCTGCTATACTTTTCCTGTTTACTTTCCTAGTTTATTTGTTATTATCGCTTGCTTCGGGGCTACTTTCAGCTCGTTTCCTCTTGTTATCTTCTATTACTGTGTCTTCTGTTTCGCTTTTCGTATGTTTCTTAATCCCGCGCTTCTCTGCCATTCACTTATACTTTTAACGTATGCTTCTCTTTTCACACCTGTCGCGTTATTTTGGATGTTGACCTACTGTGATTAATTGGCTGTTGGTTTTACTGTACAGCGTATGGGGTCTACCCTCCGCTGTGGCTCGCGAAGAAATCACTTCCCTTTCGGAGAAAGTATGTGTACGGATTCCATTTCAATCGATAACCATTTTTCGGTCTTAGCTTACTAAGCCTCATTTGTGCTTACTGTAAGTCAAAAACGGCTGAAGATAATGAAATCAAATTTTGATATTTAATTTTTTTAATTATCTTCAATAAATAGAGGTAGGGTGATTATCTCTTATAATATAGTATCTCTTATAATACATATTTTTGTTTTTATCAATAATATAGAAATATTTTAATAAATGTTGCTTTGTGGTTAAAACAGTGTTCAAATTTAATTTTTATAATAAAATTATGTGTTGGTAGTTGACAAAAATATTCATATATATTATTAAAAAATATATATTTGGATACCATATCAAGGAAATTGAACAATTCAAATATTAGAAGAATATAAGTTTCGTTACTTTTGAATACTTACTCCAAGTACCGAATCGATATAGTGATACTAATACTCAACAATTTCAACTATAATTGTTTACGTTATCTGGATGGTCCTCCTTAAAAATAGGTTTCACTGGTTAATGTTGCATTTGCCCAATAAATATTCCATGGAACTTTAGTTAACAAATACGTATAAGTTAAAAAATGACTAATAGTGAAAATTACTTTCGTGACTGTAGGTCTACAAAGTCATGTTGGAATTAATATATAAATAAATTAGTACGTCAATGCATACCGCGTAAATGTATAATAAATAGTTTATTTAGGTAGAATATTGATTTTCGTTTAGTGCTGTATTTTGCTTTTCAACCACGCAGAGCAAGTTATTATTGATTCGAATCGATTTAACACAAATGGTATAAAAAGAACGAGCGTGTGCTATTTATATGACCTAATTACATATTATTATACTATTTATGTTATCGAAATAAGCATATTGTATTGGAGTATACGTACAAATATTGAGTTTTTAACTGGTTAATCAAAACGGCATTCTACGAATAATGGCGTAAATAATTTCTTTCAGTATTTTACTTTTATATTTGTAAAAATAATATATATGAGAAAGTATGTCTATGTGAAAAAATACGGAAACATTTCAATCGATAACGATTTTTAGGTCTCCGAGCTTAAATATACAGGGAGTCCCATGCCATACCTTCCATACGTTATGGTTGTAATGCTGAGGTCGTTTTAAGTCAAAAATGTCTTATGAATAAAACACGGACTATATGCAAAATGCATGTCCTCAATTTATGATATGACTACGGAAATTCGAAAAGACCTACACGAATTATAAAGAAACAGAGCGAATTAACCTTTTTTTTTTTCATATTATGCATATTTTATGTATTCAATGCACATTTGATCAATATTTGCATATTTGGTCATATAATTAAATATTTGTGACTGAAATTTTTATTTTACAAAAAAAAGTATTTCATAAAGTACTTAAAATTTAGTGTGCAATGAAAACATAATTCAAATTCATTCAAATAGTATGAAAAGTTAATTATTAATAATCGAATACAATATTATTATTTCGGGGATTACCCTATTTATCTTGTTCACTATTCATTTTGTGTTGTCAGCAAATAGTAGATCGATCCATAGTTCAGTGCCTACGTAGCATAAACCGACTGCGATTGTGTGTGGTAATATTAAAATTGTGTGTGTATAATGCCGAAAGTAAAGAACAAGGGAATAGTGTCTCAATGGATTAGAGATTATAAAGATCAAATTTTGGAGAATGGTGTTGTGTTTTGTAGGCCCTGCAGTAAAACCGTAAGTTTTATTTTTCTACTGTGCCGTTGTATAGTTTGTAGACATTTGCTTTTTTTATTTCCATGTTACATCAGATTCCATGTGAATTTTTTTTCAAATAATACAACACATTAAAACAAGTTTACACGAAAATAATGTCAAAAACCAAACATCAAAAAACCACAAACGCTACATGAAAGCTTAAGTTCAAGCTCGAAAATGAAAGAGAAGGGCGCTTTTAATTTTGAATTATATAATGCTCTAATATCTGCCAATATTCCGTTTAGTAAATTGAATAACTCAATATTGAAGACGTTCTTGCAAAAATATTGTAAAATTGAAATACCAGACGAGAGCTATTTAAGGAAAAAATATGTTGTTGAATTGTACAGAGATACAATGCTTACTATAAGAACAATTATTGGAAATAGCTATATATAGTTCATTGTCGACGAAACGTCGGATAGCTGTGCACGTTACATCGCAAATTTATTAATTGCGAGTTTAAACGAGAATAAACCAGGCAACTCGTATTTAATTAGTACAAAAGAACTTGACAAAACGAACAATGCCACCATATCTAGATTCGTACATGAAGGATTGGCTAATTTTTATTTGCCTGAGAGAGTGCCAGAGAAAAAGTGTTGCTAATGCTGTCAGGCGTTAGCAAAATGGTGCAAAACTGATTTTGTTCAGTTTTTATTTTTTTGTGCTAAAATCACTGAACGTATTTTAATAAAATTTCATGGGTATGTAGGCATCCATAAAGGGCACCCAAATAAACAACAAAAAATATACCATGCAATTTAAAAATACACATCATCATGACGTCACACTTTTTTGGGACACCCTGTATAATCAAAAATAATTTCCTAAAATACGCCACAGAATGCAAGTAAAGTCTGCAAAATATCAAAATCCTGACTCAATTAGTAACTGAGCTATAGAAGATGTATATATATATATATATATATATATATATATATATATATATACATACTTGAATAATATTTTTTTTTAAATAACTACATATAACTATCTAATTAATTTAAATTCTACTAAACTACGACATTGTGGACTCTTCCGGTCTATCCATCAACAACACCTTTAAGATGTCAACCGAAAACATACTCAAGTTATCGTCATCCATTTATGACTGTAAGTTTAATTATTTCTGTTAATTTATATTACAATGTAACACAAATTTTATTCACGCAATTTTTCCTTTAATAAAAGATTTGAACCCTGCTGATGATGACCCCCAGGTCGAAACTAGTCCATGTAAACTGCACGAGAGACATCTCGAATCCAGCCAAAGAAAAACAAACGTAAACAAATCCAAAAAACCCGAACACAACACGGCAAAAACAAACTGCGAAAATCTCACAGCTGAGACCCGAGAAAATAATCTAAACACTCCGGCTGAACTTGCAAATAAGAAAAGAGTCATCATCGTGGGAAGGGCAATTCATCCGAACGCAACGATTGAAGCAGCATTGAAAGTAAAGAAAGCATGGTTTCATGCTTCAAGATACCCACTAACAACAGAGAAGAGATATATAATCACAGACCTGAAAAACAAATTCCCCACACACGATTTTACATGTGAAAAATTCGAATCGATGCACCCCAAACCCACCTTCAATAGTTACCGATTAGGAGCACCCATAGACATACTCCAGGAACTTCAGGACCCGTCAACATGGCCCATAGGAATCAAAATAAGTAAATAACGTTTTTTTAGGAATCGAGAAACACCAACATAAATACACCAGAAGACGAGAACCGCCTCAAAGAGAAAACCATACCCACAAACCCACAAGGTAACCCAAATAAAATAAATAGATCCCATATTGAAAACGCAAAAAACAAAAAAAAAACAAAAAAAAACAAACAAATAAGAATATATATGCACCATGTGAGATCAATGAAAAACAAGTTCGATGACATAGAAACAATCCCAAAATTACACCAAAACCCTGATATAATTGCATTTACAGAAACATGATTAACACCCACAATATAACCATGTCATCTATTAAACCGATAGAAAGCAGAATTTCACTCCAGAACAGACAAAAGAGGAGGCGGACTCGCACTGTACATAAATACAGATATAAACTACGAAGTCAAGACAAAAAAAAACAATAAACGACATAGAAATACTGACCATCAAACTCACGAAAGAACAAATATATGTAACACTTATATACAAACCCCCACAAGTAAATTTCGAAACCTTACGAAACACTCTAAAAATCAAATAACCAATATAAAAAAGAAGCATATCGTGACGGGAGATATGAACATAGACATAAAAACGAAAACTATAGCAAATAGAGAATATATAAACACACTAACCGAACAAGGGTACAAAATACCCAACAAAACCGACAAAAACATTACACCCACACCAACAACAAAGGCGAAAACACAATAATAGACCACATTCTCCAATATAAATATGAACCAAAATAAAATAACCTTAAAATTACTCCCAACACACATCTCAGACCACTACTCCATCCAAACCACTATCATCCTATACCCAGACAAAATCGAAAATTCCGAATACAAGCAGAGAAAAACAAACAACACAAAAATCAGCAAACAACTAAAGCAAATTCAAGATGAAAACATCACTACTTTTGAAGAGCTCGCAGCACACATAGAACATATAATTTAAAAAAAAAACAGTACGAAAGCACAATCAAAAGAAGACCTGGGAACCTCTGGGTAAACGAAGAAATAATGGAAAAAATAGCAACAATAAACCACCTATATTACAAACATAGGAAATTCCTCTACAACACCCACATAAAAGAAAACTACATTAAGCAGAGGCAAAAGACAAGAAGACTATTTAAAGAAACAAAACAAGCATACTATAAAAAGACCCTAGAACAAATAAGATTCAACCCCGGCAAACTTTGAATAGCTTAACCAATAAAACCAAAAAACAACACACGAAAATCACACAAATAACAGCAGGAAACTGCAAAACGGAAACGAACAAGGAAGAAATAACCAACATTTTCAATCACTACTTCGCAAGAATAGGCGAAAAGCTCGCGAAACAAATACCAAGGAACCAACACGCAACGAAAAAAAAACACCAACCACCCAGCTCCCAACCATTAAATAATGAAAAAGCTAAAACAGAAATCGCTGACTCTACCGAAGAAGAAATATCACAAATAATGAAATCACTAAAAAACAATAAAGCTCCAAGCTTTGACAATTTTACAAATAACGTACTAAAGACAAACAGCAAACATATCATACCAATACTAACAAAAGCAATAAACAAAACCTTAAAATCAGAGAAATTCCCAGATAGCCTAAAATATACCATAATACCAATATATAAGAAGCTAGATAGAAAACAAAGAGAAAACTACAGACCGATAGCTTTAACATCAGCCACAGGGAAGATACTGGAATGTATAATAAAAAAATGGACTGGATAAACATCTAACAGACAACTCCATAATCAGCAAAACACAATACGCCTACAAACGAAATACTGGAACAACAACAGCAGTATGTGACTACCTCGTCGAACTCACAAACCAAATCCAAGAGAACACCAAAGCAACGACTACCTTCATCGATATGAGCAAAGCATTCGACACCATCAACAGAGACACCCTGTACATAAAGCTACAGGAAATAAACACCCCAATCAAACTTATAAACCTAATAAAATCTTACCTAGAAAATCGACCGCAAGTAACAACAATAGAGAGAACCAACTGTAAAATAAACACCAGCTAATATGGATTTCTGCAAGGCGGAATAATTCCACCACTACTGTTCAATATCTACACAAACAACATATACAAACTAGAAATAACAGGAAATCTATTCATGAATGCGGACGACATCTGCCTAATAAACTCGCACAATAACACAGAAGAACTAGCCAAAACAGTAAATAGAGACCTCGAGAAATTAGGCAACTGGTGTATAGAAAACACCCTCACAATAAATGAAACAAAAACAGAATATATGCAATTTGGCAAGAATAGACATAACTCCAAGCTACAGATAACACTTAAAAACCGGCCACTAAAAGAAACAGAGCAATTTACGTACCTCGGGCTAACAATTAATAACAACCTAAAATGGGACCCCCACATCAACAAAATAACCACAAGGAACTCAGAGACATTATACATGCTAGGTAAAATAAAAAATTATATACCCAACCATCTAAAAAAACCCTCTACCATACACTTTTCATGGCAAGCATCAATTACGCAATAAACATTTAGAGCTACGCAACAACCAAGAATATAAGTAAACTATAGACCCAACAAAACAAAGCCCTAAAAATAATTTACAGAATACCACACACAACAAGCACCAAGCACAACACAAATATATAAACAAACGAACGAACTAAACATAAAACAGCTCATAAGGTTTAACAATATACTCCACATACGCAAAATAAAACATGAAGAAACATACAGTAGCATCATTCTAAAAACGAACAACGAGATACATACACACGATACAAGAAACAATCAGCACATAAGAACCTACACCTGTAAGCAACAACAACACAAACTAGGAATAACAAGCATCGCAATACAACAATACAACCAGTTAGATGACCCAATCAAAGCCCTAAATCTAGCAACTTTCAAGAAACAAATAAAGAAAAAAATCCTCCTGGAATCCTAAGCATCACCGCCCTCATACCATTAGTACAGAGACCAACAGATCATCTGATACGAAGAAGAGGACGAAGTACCCCCCCCCCCCCCCACACCCCGTATGTATGTCGTGAATTTAGCTTCCAGTCTGTTTGCATATCTTTCATCTGTCATTATCAGATATAATGCCTGTAGGATGTCCATTTCACAAGACATTTATGGTTGGTCTATGGTTGATTAACTACTTCATGCTATAATTTAGGGTTTTGCAGGGTAGATTTTCTATATTATTTAGATTGCACCACCAGTGCTTCAGACTGCAACGTGCAGTTAAGTTTCTGAACTTACAAGCTATCATATACCTGTGTATACCTATATGTAGCAAGGGAACGCATACAAGATAAATTACACAAATTTTCATCGACTATTTGATGTTAATGTGCGCCCTAATTCCGCACAAGTAATTACTTTATTACTATCTAAATTACCAATCGACGCAGTTGTGCAGTCGAGAATTTCAAGTGCCACTGAAAAGCACGGAGCTAAAAAATGCAAATTTCGTCTGATTATTCAAATCGATTAAAAAAAACCCCACGACCTAATTTCCGGGGTGTGCTTTCTAGCGTGTAAAATCACCAACATCCAATTATGCGCAATTCACACGTGCAGGCTGGCCACAGAGTTCTGGACATTCGCTCAGGATACGGAAATATAACGGAGGTGGCTTTAATATCCTCATAATTGAATGCATGCGCATGGCATCGCTCGTAAATTATCGTGCACCATTTTCCATCACGGCAATCGATAAACCAGCTGAATAATTAAGGGTAAAGCGCATTTTTCGCCTTCCACAATTCACGCTTAAATAATTGCCGGGGTGCACATTAAACATGCATCGAGCTGTCACTAGAACGAGAATAAGCAAGATGGAGCACTGGACACCCACACTTCTCGTAGGCTTGTTGTTACTATTTGAAACATATTACTTACAGGTCCGATCCATAAATGCCGACGGACCGATTGCATAGGGCCGCACTTCATAACGTCCAAGGCAAGCCGCCCTTTATCATAAATTTGTATAAAGATAATGATGATAATTATATCCGCAGCCGATACCATATCCGCAGATACTTAAGAATGCATATACGCCATTTTTTTTAATGGATGGCATATAACTGTACGCGAACCCCTACCCAAAAAGTTTCAGGGTTCACATACAACTTTTGCCTGAAAAATATGCGGGTGCCCATGAGCTCTTTGTCACAATTATCGCGTTCGTGTGCGTTAATTCCATTCGGTGTGGTCGATTTTTGGATGGGCCTTGAGAGCAGTTGTTACACGAAACTTGGACGCGATCCAAATGCGCCCTTTTTGCATGAAACAATAAAATTTCAATTAGGCAGCAATTAGCAGTTAGCCCCAAAACGTACAGCCTTATGACAATTCGAATTTAACGTAATCTCATTGATTTATGGGATTCATGTGCCCTCATAAGTATTAACTAGAAAAAAGTTTAAGTGGATGGCATACATTTCCCTCCGCGGTGATGTAATCATTATGCTAGTTGATGGATTGATATGCATTGAACAACTGCAAATCTGTGATCGTTCTATTACATTTATTGATTGAACCATAGATTTTTGGCATAGCTGCCTATATGAATATTCCCACTTCAAAATGATTGGAAATGCAGCTCTATTTATTCCTAGTGCCTTTAAATCATTAGCCCATTCATTGCCAATGCTCGGTATAACATACTCGGCGCATTATTAACATGCTCTACTCCAAAATTACATGTAAAACTACGAATTTCAATATACAATGAAGGAGAGTGATTAACTGAAATCCCCAAATTAAACGCAATTTCGGGTATTGATCGGTTTGAATACGGCGACTGGTTCAGTGCATGACCATCACTGATGAAACCGTTCTGGTGACTAGCAACGCATACGTATATGCACCATTGATTCTGATGCTCAAAAGCAAATATCGGACTCGATGGTCCAGCGGAAATTTCTATTGTATGTTAAACTACTAGTGCTTTTCATAAGTACACTATATGGAAATATAATGGAGTAAATTACGTGATAATTTGCATAACGATTAAGTTCACAACAGTACACTTGATAAAACATATAAAATTTCAATTATATCAACAAAAACATTACTTTTAATTATAGGAAAATAGATTATTTTTTCAGTTGTTGATGTATGGCGTCGTTTCCTGGGATTGTTGGCATCCTGCCTGATAGTTACCCTCACTATCAATTTCTTAGAATATGACAAAAAAAATGAGTAAAACTTTAATACTTCTCTAACCTAGAATTGTATGACGCTTAAGTGGAGCTCATTAAATTCAACTTGGAGCCTAAATTTACTAGATGAGTAACGCTTTACAGCTCTACTTTGTGATACATAGTGAAATAGGTAAAATACACACACAGGCTACTTTGTTAGTATAACTTAGGTTTATTTAGTAGTGACTATAGTTTCGACAGCGTAACGCGTCATTATCAAATTTACAATAACTTAAAATTACGACAGCGGCAATATTTATGACTATAGTTTCGACACCTTAACGGGTCATTATCAAACTTACATTAACTTAAAATTACGACAGCGGCAATATTTAAACATATTTCAACTACACATTAAAATTACATTAGTGAATGGAAATACAGCAAATAATACACATCATTTTAATAAACCTACCCTACCTAAATTACACATTTAAATGTTGTACACACACATTTATATATTTTAATTCAGTTTGGTCATTAAGAAGTTTAAGCTCTTTATTGTGTTTCGCTATGAATATTTCCGGGTGTCCTAAATAGAGTGGGATTGCATGGGTATCTTTCTTATTCTTAAAGCAGGAGATCTGGTTAAATCGGCAATATTGTACAGTTTATATGCTGGTTCAGAATATGATGATTTTTTTTTTCAAAAATCGGGGCACTTTTGAAGTTAATTTAAAAAAACTAAAAATTGCGATTTTCTAAAAACTCCGATATATTCATAATTATTGAGAATGGGGAAAAAGTTTACAATGAAAGTTACTTGGTTTGATCGCACAAACTTGAGAATCAAGTCAAAACAAAAGTCAAGATGGCGGTTTCCGAGATATCAATATCAACTTTCTTATTTTATAAGGCCGCCATATTTGATTTTCATACGTTTAAATAGACTTTATTTTTCTCTTTTCAACGATGGTTAACAACCTATGTCAAAATGAAAAATATGGAAAATATTAATTATTCCAATTTGTATTTTATTTTTATTATTTTAGAAACAAATGTAAAAAAAAATAAAAAACATAATACAACTAAGTAGTAAAATAACAATCAATTATAAAAAATGCTTAAAATTCTGACAGTTATTGGCCAAAAACAATTGACAACGTTAAATGTTCGCAAATCCGAACATTTCAACTCAGCAAATAGAAAATCTAGTTAACGTATCTAAATCTAGAGAATCAACAATTTCAAAAAAGCGCAAGTCTTTCCCTTATTAATTGCATATTTCTCATACTTCACTAGCAAATGATAACATCCGTAGATTAACATTTTGCAGAAGGTTAATCAACAAAATTACGTAAAGTTGTGATTTTATAATTACAATTTTATGGATAGATGCATCCTACTTTTCTAATTGTGGATTATTTAATCATCATATCGAACACTATTGGGCTCAGGACAATCCACACATAGTGATTCCATGGCAAGTGCAAGTGCGGTTCGGCTTTAATGTATTACGTGGCATATTGGGAAATTATTTACATGGTGCTATAATATTTCTAAGTGCACAACGTCATTTGGAAATTCTTCAAACAACCTAATATGATTTATAGGATGATTCACCTATTTATAGGATGATGATTGGCATTAAATATTCAAATCTAGTACCAGTTCCCTTCCACTGAATGTTAGAGATATTATTACATATTTAAATAGCCCTTTTAATAACAAAGTAATAGCAACTAATACAACTGTTCAGTGGTTAGCCAGATCTGCATACTTAACGCCTCTTGACTTTTACTTACTACTTAATACTACTACTTTAATATACCAAATTTATGGAAGTATCTTCAATTATAATAATGTAGGTAAACTTCGTGAAGCAATGACAGAGGCAATAAAAGTCGTTATTCGCAATACATTGCGATAAGTAACTGGTAATATTCTAAAACACTGTAAATTGTGTTTAGCTTATTTTTGGCCATTTAGACAATAACAGTCAGCATTTTGAACATTATAGCATTTATAATTTATTGTTATTTTACTACTTAGTTGTGTTACGTTTTTTTTATTTGTTTTACATTTGTTTTAAAAATAATTTATAGAATAAAAATAAAAAATTGGAACAGTTGAGATATCCTATATATTTTATTTTGACACAAGTTATTATACATCGTTGAAAAGAGAATAAAAACGTCGATTTAGCCGTGAAAAAAATAAATATGGCGGCCATTGAAAATAAGAAAGTTGATAATAAGACTTTTGTTTTGACTTGATTCTTAAGTTTGTGTGATCGAACCAAGTAACTTTTATTTTAAACTTATTTCCGCATCCTTAATAATTATGGAAATATCGTAGTTTTTAGAAAATCACATTTTTTTTAGTTTTTTTTAGAATAATTTCTAAACTACTAGGACTTTTGAAAACTTTTCAACATAATCTGAACCAGTATACAAAACTGCATGACATTGTCCATTTAACCAGATCTCTAGCATTTAAAATAACAAAGATACCCATGCAATCCTACTCTATTTAGGACACCCTGTATATACTCCATTACAAATATTGTAGAACAATTTATATACTCCAGATTTTTTACTAAAATTGGTCGGAGCATTAAAAGCATTAGCACTAAAGCATCTTAGCATTAAAAAATCTATTTGACAATTTATTGTAAGGTTTAAATGCAATATTAATATTTTCTTTTTGTAGAACGGTTTTTATCAAACAACTATAAAAAATGTTAATGTTTTAAAGAAACTAATATTTGGTGTTAATACCCCGATTAATTTAATACCTTAAATATTAGCCCCATTTAATGCTATGATTAATAGGCCATTAAATTAACCATTATCAAACGTATCGTTTATAAATGACATCAATATTACAAAAAACGTTAGCAATCAACAATGGCTATGACATAACTCAAATTGATAAGTTAATCAACAAAAACCAATTTAAACATGTATCCAAATAGATTTATAAAGATGCAACACCAAATATCAGTTTCTTTAAATAAAACATTAACATTTTTGGGAGATGTTAATTTCAAGATAAAATCCGTTCTTCAAAAAGAAAATATTAATACTGCATTTAAACCTTACAATAAATTGTCAAATATATTTTTTAATGCTAAGAGTCCGACCAATTTTATTTAAAAAAAAACTGGAGTATACAGGGTGGTCACTTTTACGACGCCAACCGTTAAGATCAATTAAACGGAAATACATACAGAGTTGGTCAAATGGGATAAAAGTTTCTTATATTTGTGCCTTTCAATATACTGAAACGAAATCCGGCATATCTTGCACAGTTCCTGAAATATCGCTGAAAAACTGAAAAAGTGCACTTTAATTTTCCTCTTATAACTTTTTTACTTTTGAAGGAAATTTTATGAAACTTTGCACGCTTAGATTTTTCGACGTGAGCTTTCTGATGATAGTACCAAACATTTTTTGCGCCAACTAGATGCCCAAATTTTCATAGTCAACCAGCAGCTTCCTGCAGAAAGTAGAATGGTGTCAACAGGTTGACGCAATAAGCTTTAGCTCCAGTTCCATAAAATGAAGTAATTATTTCCCCACGATACTCATGTTTCATTTTTCCTAATATGGATTGGTACAGGTATGTTGTGCATGTTATCCTCGGAATAGTTGGACGTATCAAAATTTCCTATGTTTTCTTTGATGTCGTCGTAAATATTGTCTGTATATACATGTAGAATTTGGGAATCTGTATCGGTATATAATAAATTAATGTTGTCGCCATATGTAGATTTCAGAAATTTATAATAGAAATCGTACATAACAATTTTGGATAATGCTAAAGTAGAAAATCCGACATACAGCGGTTTATTCTAATTTACTTCAACGACAGACATTTCAATTGCTACCAAGTTTTCACAAAATATTTTAACCGATTTTAAATTTGGTTTTTCTACCAAAAATTCCGCCCCTGGTTTCCGGTGTCGATTTTTCCAATGCGTTGATAGTTTAATATCAGCTCGGTTTTCCACATTCTCCATTGTCTTTCCATACACAATATTATTCATACTTTTGTAATGATTTCTTTCAAAATTTTTGAGTGTTAAAGTCAATATAATCTTTCATCCAACTTCTTTGTTCAAATTGCAAAATTCTGTGAATACGGGTTAAAACTAATCCATTTTGCAAGCACTGCTTTAAATTTAAATAATGTGTTACATACTTGTTCTTGTTGTACAAAGTAGGAATCAATTTTGCCACTTTTGATGTCGGCGATACTACAGACTCTTCTATTTTCTATAGAATTTTCTATAGATACCAGAAAGTCAAACGGTCAAAACGAAAATGTTGGAAGTGTAAGAAGAAAACTTTCTGAAAAGGAAAATAAAGATTTTTCATTTTTTTTCATAAGGCATTCAAAAGCATTTAATAGCATTGTAATACAACCATGTGTTACACATGGGTAATCTGATATTATTTACCACCAAAAATAGATCATTTAATTTCTTTTTGCAAAAATAAAACTGCTGTGGACTGCTTTAAAAATCAAATTGCCATAGAATTACAAAGTTTCGTAAAATTTCATTCAAAAGTAAAATAGTTATAAAAGGAAAAGGAAAGTGCACTTTTTCAGTTTTTCAGCGATATTTCAGAAACTGTGCAAGATATCCCGGATTTCGTTTCAGAATATCGAAAGGCATAAAAATGAGAAACTTTTATCCCATTTGACCAACTCGGTATATATTTCCGTTTAATTGATCTTAATGGTGGGCGTCGTAAAAGTGACCACCCTGTATACATTGTATTGCAATAATTATAATGAAATATATATAGGCCAATCTGGTAGATCCTTCGAATGTAGACTTAAAGAACATATACTTGCCTTCAAATTAAATCAAGATAAATCTACATTCGCCACTCACTTACTGGAAAACCAACATTCGTTTTCAAAAGACAGATTACTTGAAGTATTCCATTTTGCCGAAAAAGGCTCTCAATTAGACCTCCTAGAACCAATGGAAATGTTCAAAGCGAAACACAATAAAGAGCTTAGGCTTCTTAATGACCAAACTGAATTATTATACTCGCCCCTATTTATATGTGTATCTTAGGTATTTAAATGATGTGTACTATTTGCTGTATTTCAATTCACTAATGTAATTTTAATTTGTAGTTGAAATATGTATAAATATTGCCGCTGTCGTAATTTTAAGTAATTGTAAGTCTGATAATGACCCGTTAAGGTGTCAAAACTATAGTCACTACTAAATAAACCTAAGTGATACTAACAAAGTAACCTGTGTGTAAATACTGTATACTGGTTGCCGTTACTTTGTGGAACATGGTAAATTAATTAAATAAAACAATTTTACTTTGTTGCTTCCACTAACACATTTATTTTACAAAAAATAATATAGTCAACTAAATTATTTTATGTAAAATAAATGTGTTAGTGGATGCAACAAAGTAAAATTGTTTTATTTAATTCATAACCTGTGTGTGTTTTTTACCTAAATTTATGACTTCACATTATTTTACTTGTCATAGTAAATAAAGAAATATAAAAAGCTATTTGTGGATTAGTCCAATTCAATTAAATTCAATTCAGTTCAATTTAGATAGTACATATTTCGAATTTACACGATTACTACAAGATATTGAAGGAATGTGTCTGAGCATATACAAAGTACTACAACCTAATGATGATCGTATATCATATAAAGCACAAACAAACTTGTATTATGCTCGACCTGAGAATTGTATTATATTCCTTTTACAAATAATCCTTTACCATAGTACTTGACCGGATGTAACTATTCTTTTATAGCTGTGAATCACAGTGTGGCTTTATTCATCATTTTTTACCAGGGAAAAATAGAAATCCCTGCTGTCTACATTTTCTATTGTCTTGTGCACATCTGTTCACAGATGCATTAATGTAGCAACCATTATTCGCATTGAAACCACCGCGAGACTTATACACCAAACAATTTTCTGCTCTCAAAAACACAATCCGACAGACTCATCCATTCACCGCAATCATAATATGGCATCCTTTCAGGAAGGCAGTATTATTTGCCATCGAGCCCCATATCTGCTGTATATTTTTTGTATGCCGGCGAGTTATTCATTCCGTGGAGGTGGGGAAGCTTCCTTCCACGAAATCGAAACGAGAGCCCGAATTAACGTGCTTGCGTAAGCTTTCATGAAAATTGCCCGGGGTGATCGGTTCCGATAACAGTTGTCAGGTGGAGTTCTTTCTTGCTTTGTACTCAAACAAAACGCCCGTTTAACTGTTCGCAATTTTCCGCGATAAGAAGAACGTCGTCTGGCGTGACATGTATCAATTTCGGTCATAGCATGTAAAGGGTTAATTAAAGTAGTTTTTATAATGTCCTTTTTTCGCCGCGGTACATTTTGCTGTACGTTTAATGAGCAGTTTATGTTTATGATATTGGCCGCATTGTTTGTACAGATTTTAGTTGGCGCGGACTTCTTCCATTAATTTAATCTCATATCTTGTAACCATTCTATGAAAAAAATATTGTTTTCGTGAACATTTTCGAATTTCAGATTCCAAAATAAATATCCGGTTTTGATCCCCGAATCAAATAAGATTTGAAACCTGTCTGCCTGTGTCCGTTTTACTATGTGTGTGTGTGATAACCAAGGCGCGGATTTCTAGGTATTATGCTATATAGTATCAAAGTTAGTAGGTAGTAAATATCAGTTTTAATAGCAGACCAAAATGACCTCGTATCTATACGAATTTCAGTAAATGAAGTAACGTGACATTTTTTTTGTGCTTTTATGCATATCTTCATAACTTATAATTGCTTTACTCCATTTTTTGTGCATATTTCCTTATTTTTTGTGCTTATTTGCTAATTTCTCAATTTTATAGCATATTATTTATATTAGCTAGGAATACAATTTGTTGCACATTATTGTAATGAGAATTCAGTATTAATATTACTCCGCTACGTCCAGAGTGCTTGGTTATCACAAAATCATCAACAAAGCGAGCGTGCGTACGTGATATTAGGTAAACAAAGCTTGATTATTTCGGGGATTACCCTAGTTTTACGTGCACAGAACGCATCTGGGGCAAGTGAGCTATCAATTCAGTCCAATTTATCTCAATCTTCAGTACGTTGTGCTTGTGCCTTGTGTGTATTACGTGTTTATAAGTTTTCTTGTATATAATGCCGAAAGTAAAACCTTCCGTCGATGAATGGATACGTGGACATTCTAAATTAAAATATGAGAGCGGCAAATAAATTTGCAGGGCTTGTATCAAACCGGTAAGTTTTATTTTGTGTTGCAATTAGCCTAGGTACAAGCATGTATTATGTTGTAGATTTACTGCGAGAAAAAATTTAACATAACACAACATATCAAAACAACAGTTCACCTGGAAAATTTAACAAAACACAAATCTGCAAGCAGTACCCTGAGTACCCAGCAAACTATTTCCGGGTCTTTTGCGAGTTCTTCTACATAGAATGAAAATTAATTTTACTTTTATTTATGCAATATGATGGTATCTTTTAACATGCCATTAAAAAAACTAGATAATAGTATGTTTAAATCTTTTTTACAAAAATATACCGGTAGACATATTCCTGCCGAATCAACCATTCGCAAAAACTATGTGGAGCAAGTATATAAACACACTATTGAGGAAATAAAAAAGAAAATTGGCATCAATTACATATGGTTCTGTATAGATGAAACTACTGATCCATGTGGTGAGTACATCGCCCATTTAATGATTGGAATATTAAACGAAGACTCAACCAATGCATTTTTAATTAGTTCCTAGCAGTTAGAAAAAACAAATTGCCATACCGTTGCCAAATTCGTTCACGGTGGATTAACACTTTTTTTTTGCCAAACCCCATACCAAATGATAAATTATTATTGATGCTTTCTGATGCCGCTGCTTATATGTTGAAGGCATATTCTAATTTAAAAGTATTTTATGAGCAATTAATGCATTGCACCTGTTTGGCACATGGTTTTCATCGAGTTGCTGAAACAATTAGGCTGCAATTTCCCCTGGTCAATGATTTAATTAAAAAACCGGGAAGAAAATTTTCCTAAAAGCTCCACTGAGAGTTGAAATGTTTAGGGAAAGAATGCCAAATGTACCTCTTCCTCCGGCACCGGTTATAACTAGATGGGGTACGTGGCTAAATGCTGCCTGCTAATATGCCGGCCATTTCGATTCATTTATGGAGCTTGTATTAGAGTTTCCCGATAATGTGTCAGAGGCAATTAAAGAATGCCACAAAGTTCTTAAAGATAGGAGGGTTGTACAAAATTTAGCATTCCTAAAAACCAACTACAGTTTCGTTAGCAAAGCGATTGATAAACTCCAAGCAAAGGACACAACTTTGGTAGATGCGGTTCAAATAGTTGAAGATTTTAGGAACGACGTCTCAAACGTACGGAGATCTATAAGAGAGATTATTAAAAAAAATGTGATGCAGGTTTGTTAAAAAATGAAGGGTTTGGCGAGTTACAAAAAATATCAACAGTTTTAAAAGGAGATTTCGTGGAAGACTTGCTGATAAATATTACAATTGTTCCCAAATTTAAATATGCACCGATTACAAGTGTGGATATCGAGAGAAGCTTTTCACACTTAAAAAATGTGCTCAGTGATAGGAGAAGGGGATTTTCCGTAAAAAATTTAGAAAAACATTTAATTATTAGTTTATTTAAAATTTATTTATTAATTATTCTTGTTATTAATATTAATCACCAAAACCTATGTTATTAAAATATTACTTTTATGTACATATAGTGCGTTCTTGATAATAAAATTATTTTTTGTTTTGTTTTTCTGTATTTTCAGAAAAAATAAAATATGCCCTTTCATGCTTTTTCTGCGTTTTTGTGCTTATTTTAATCTTTATGCTATTTTATATGCTTATTTTCTAAGATTTTTATGCAAATCTAAGCGCTTATTTTGTAACTTTGGGTAACTTTGGGCGCTTTGGGTGATAACTTTTTTGTAGACGTGATAAATTTAAAACAGCTCAATTTTTTAAATTAATATTGAAATTATATTATGAGAACAAATTTTAGATTTGAAAAGGTTTTGGATAACAAATTTGCCACTTTACATAATAGTATATATATAATCGATCTTTATTGGGCTATCGACCCCATATGGGGTCTTTCCGCCTACATAATAGTATTTTCATAATTCTGCAGTGATATTCTCAACTTTGTGCACTAAAAATCACTTGAGCGCATTTAACGGCGCAATGCTTGGAAAGCCCAAGCATTGGATACACGTTATATACGTGTATCATTAAGTACATTAAGAAAATTTTAAATATTAGAATCAAAAGAATAAATTGACTAACCAGAAAACAAAGAACCCAACAATAGCATCAATTACAAACATAAGCACAGAAGTAACACCTTTTTTCACTAAATGTTTAAAGTGACGATCCTGTACCATCTAACAATACCCAGGCCGAACAAATGTTCTCCATTTTTTTTTCAATGTAGTTGTTTTTATCACTTTGGTTTTTAAATTATAATAAGTATTTACAATTTAAGAGTGTTTATCCCAATTTTTGTCACATATAACGTGACAGTACTTAGATGGTTTATTCCACTGAAGAGTGTTTTTAAATTGTGAGCCTTTATTTTTATAACAATGATCGCTTTAGAACTGAGTCTCTGATTTTAAATCACAACAATCCTCGTAATAGTTATTTATCTTATTAGTGGGATAAGAGCATCATTAACTGTCGAATGCGGTGAGTTGCTGAGACGAGGGCGTAGCCCGAGTCGAAGTAAAAGCACGAGTTTCAGTTAATATGACCTTATCACATGTATTAGATACAAATTTTTATCTACGACTGCTCTGAATTACGAAAATTATACTTTTGAATTGAATTCGATGAAAAATCAGAACGTCGTAGTATGTATGTAGACCATAGCAACATGTAATTTGAATGTCAATTTAATCTTCAAAACTTCAAGCATTAAACTTCTAATTTCTGTTTTGCTGTGTTACAATGAGCGATTCCGAAACTCTCCCTTCGGTTATCGAAGGATCGGTCACGCAGGTAGTTTCAATGTTATTGCCGTAAAAATCAAAAATTAAATATGAATAAGCTTATGTACGTTTACGGAAATGGTGCGATGAGAAGAAAATAAAAAAATAAGCAAATGAAAAGGTACTTCTAGTATATTTTGAAAACATTTCGAAACGCTATAAACCTTCAAGCCTGTGGGCATATTGCTCGATGATACGTGCGATGATATCCATAAAGAAAAATGTGGACATCAGTAAATTTATTCAATTGGTTGCATTTCTGAAGAGGCAGTCAGACGGATATAAACCTCAGAAATCCAACATTTTAACAAAACAACATATAACCCGATTTTTACAAGAAGCTGATGATGAAAAGTGGCTATTAACAAAAGTAAATAAGAACAAGTCATGAAATTTTATATTAAGAAATATTTTCAGGTTGTTTTGATCTTAGGAATTGGTGGAGCCTGTAGAAAGGAAGAACTCACTTACATGCAAATGACCAACGTTAACAACGAAGGGCAGGTCTTCTGCGTCACAATACCAAATACAAAGACATAGATACATATATTAAAACGCTTTCAATGGAATAAACTAGTGGCAAACGAGTAGTGTAAAATGACAATTTCTTACGCTGTAATTTGGTTTGAAGATACATTTTTGTTGCTGGAATGTCATTTTGTACTTTGTTCATCTTAAAAAACATAATTTCTTACAAACTAATAGACAAATTTTAAAAAGTACTACACCGTTAGATTGCAAATTAAGTAAGCTTTCAAATGGGCTGTCACTCAACCCCTACTCCAATATAAATAAATTGGGCTTACTTTGCCTGCAACAATGGTATTAAACAATTGAAGATCATTTCCTTGCGGCGTTTTTTGTGATATCAATATATATATTCGTAGATATTTAGGGTGTTTCCTTTCACCCGGGACACCGTGTACAGGTTAAATTACCTATTATGTAATGAATAAATAATATTTAAAAAAATGAAAATGTACTGATCAACTGACACAATGCGTGAGCCGTAAAAAAACAACAAAGAACCTATTCGCAGTGGTACACAAGGTGAACACTATAATTTAACACATTTATTGAAATTGTGAAATCAATATTATTATAATACATACTACTTACACGCGTGTGTATTAAAAATAAATCAATTTTAACCTTGGCATTTTCATAATTTAGATGCACGAGCTGATAAATATACAATTCGTAAATATAATAAAAAAACATCACACTTGAAGATTGTAAGCACATGTATGTACCTATAAGAAACAAATAATAAAATATGAGTTATTGTTAAGTACATCAGTAGCAGTATTGGCATAATTAAAGACCTTGATTGATACGATCATGGTCAAAGCGCGGATTTAGAAGCATACAAAATTGCAAAAAAAGGGTTTAAAATGCATTAAAATCTTAGAAAATAAGCATATAAAATAGTATAAAGATTAGAATAAGCACAAAAACGCAGAAAAAGCATGAAAAGGCATATTTTATTATTTTCTGAAAATACAGAAAAACCAAACAAAACATAATTTTATTAACCAGAACGCACTATATAAAAGTAACATTTTAATAACATAGGTTTTTGTGTGAAAATAATGTAGATACTTAGGGCACACTATGCGAAATGAAAAATACATCTGATAATCGAAGGATACATTGAATAACGATGTCATGGCGTCGTAACATCAGCGCTTGAATTGGTGTTACGAAGAACTCAAGAATATTACTCAAAAACGAATGGTGACATGAATTTCAGATTTATTACAAAATGAGTATTTTAAAAATTATAAATCGACATATCGAAATATTTTCAATTTCCGAAATAATGAATTTATTCCAAACTTTACGAACACCCTGTATCTTTAACAACTTTAGTGCCTAAAATTCCAGGAATAAATTTAGAAAACTATATGAATATTTTAGTCTAAAAGCAAAACTAAAATATTAACACAGTTTTCTAAACTTATTCCTGGAATTATGAAATTCAAGTTAACTTTAAGGCCATTTATCTCAGAACTACAGAAAATGCACTTAATCAATTTTACTTCTAGACCCCTCAATTGTACATTCAATATTAATACTTATTAAATTTATAAATTTCCTGTGTACTTTATTGAAATTAATTATGTTCTTCATGAAATAATTTACCAATATACAACTCCATGATAGAAAATACTCAAATTCCGACGTACTACCGTTTAAAACACACATGTCTCGTAAACTCGATTATTTTCGATCGTCTAATTGTATAACTTGCGATTATTAGTGGGATTTTTCAATCAGCTGCGGATATTTTGCTCACGTGACACACATTTTTCAAATCGCCTTATACTGTTTCCAAGATATAAGATATAAGATTTCATAATCCACGTGGAATAGTTGAAACCCTGAGATTTACATATGCGGGCGGAATTTCGATAACAATTGAAATATATGCTCACAATTAAACATTTAATTGTAAAAATAGCCACACTAACAGTCTATTCTTAAGCAGTTAGTCTAATCCCTAAGCAACGTGCATTGCCGATTTTTACAGTATAGTGTTTTTACTCGAATTTCAAAATGTACCTGCAATGAGGGTTTATTACGGTCAAGGGTTCTCCATTGTATTGCGTGCTGCGAAGAGGCGGGCGTCCAGGAACGTAACCAAATAATTTACTTTCGACGAAGATGCTACTTAATTGTTTTCTCTTCGATATATACACAATTATATCAGTATGATCATAATATAAAAATGATTTATTAATTAAATTGAATTCAATAATCTTACAACTATCTACATCGTTTTTTACGAGTCGGTGGACGTAATTCTTTTTACAATTTTACAATTCGATATAATTACACGACTACAGACACCAGTAGATAATTAAGAGCCTTCACCTAGGAAACGGTTTTTAAAGGATTATACATTCTCCCATGCAATTAAGGTTCATTGTACCTTAATTGCTGGGTGAATATGCAGTCCAGGTAGATAATCAGTTAAGGCTGCCTCAAATAGTCTTTTTCTCAAATAGTCTACATCTGTCTTTCAGTCGATGTTAACCTTAACATTGCATCAGTACTCATTTTACATAGGTGTGCATATTATCATTTATAAACTTATGAAAAGGTAGAGTTTATTAAGATGGAAACGTTGTTAAGTGAAACTGCAACAATTATTTCGTCAATTTATAATAACACTCAGTTCGACAATCTATTTCAATTATGTGAGGAAAGAAGCCATTCCGAAAGTTTGTTGAAGAATCCATTCGACAGTCTACAGAGGGAAGCTGTTCTCAAATTGATTTTGATAAATTTCAAAACAACCATCATCAAATGGACACATCAACTTTCGAAAATTAAAATCAGGGATTAATAAAGCATACTTTCCTTTCAACTGATACTAAAAGGATAGTCGTAAATATTTATAACACCCTTATAAGCGAGAATCATGCATCCCCACTGCAAAAAATTTCCATTCTGATAGGAATATAATATTCAACGGTTTGGAAAATAATTACGAAAGGACCGCTAGAAAGGAAAAGAAGAATAAGTTCAAAATTTACCGAAATAGACGATTCCATCGCCAAGAAGATTAAAATATAATTTGAAATTCTTATAAATCAGGTAACGTTCCCACGGTCCAATTTATTTTGGAAACTCTTGGAAATGATTTTCCATATAAGGAAACTACTTTGTATAAATACCTACTTAGTCTGGGTTTTAAGTATAAAACTTTAGACAAACGAATTAACATCATGGAATTGCCGAGATTGCAAAAGGAGCGATTGGAATATTTATCTAAAATAAATGAATATAGAAACGGAGGGAGATCGATAATTTATTTGGATGAAACATGGTTCGATACTCACGACGTCGTTTCCAAGGGATGGGTCGATAATACAAATAAGTGTTACCTTAGAGCACCGTGCAATAGAGGAAAAATAATTGTTATTCTTCATGCAGGAGGAGACGCAGGTTTTGTGTCAAATAGTTTGCTCTTATCAGCCAAGAATATTGCATCAAGCTCGTTAGACTATCATCAGGATAAGAACGGCGAATTATTTAAAAATTGGTTTCGCAATCAATTATTCCCCAACATACCCAATAACTCAATAATCGTAATGGATAATGCAACTTACCACTCAGAGCAGATTAATAAAATCCCAACCGCCGCTTCCAAGAAATGCAATATTGCGGATTTTTGCATTCAAAATAGTATTTGTTATTCCCCTAAGTGCAAAGAAATAGTAATTTAAGCATTAAGAGAGGTAAGTGTCTGTTACCAGTCAAGGTCGAGTTTGCGCCCGAGCGACAGCGAGGGCTAGCAATAAAGACCGAGACTGGTCAAAACTTACCTCTCGAATTGCTTATAACTGTTTTTCCAATCCTGAAGTTGGTTTAATTGTTTGTGTTTGATTAATTTATTTTCGCAACATGAACAAAATGTCAGTACGGCTTTGGTTGCCAAGACAATTTTTCAAACAAAGTGTGAATGTCAGAAATTGCATTCGTTCAGTTGTAAAATGAATTCCAATGAAAATAAACAAGAAATGGCAATTGAAGAAGCTGCAGATGCTGCCTGTTCCTTCCTACTGCCGGAGAAGTCGAAGGGGTGTTATCAAAAGGTTTTAAAGACTGGTGCCAGAGAAAGAACGCTGTTGAAATTATTTTACTTACTTCCCTGAGGGAAGTAAGTGATTACTTACTTCCCGTTGCTCATAGTAACCAAAGCTTTATCGGTAAGTGGGACTTACTTCCACTAAATCAATGTTATAACAGTGTACTTACCATGCAGGGATTGGAAAAAATACATTATTAGAACTTATAAAAAAACAAAATATCAAAATAAACGTATGTGGTTGATAAGATAGCAGAAGAATTTGGTCACCAAGTGTTGCGCCTTCTTCTACCTTATTACTGTATCTTCAATCCAAATGAGCTGGTATGGTCAACTTTAAAAAGAAATTTGCGGAAAAATAATGCACATCTCAAAATGAGTGAAGAAATAATTCAACATTTTCAGCGAGAATGCAACAACATTTCAAGTACCATTTGGAAAAACTGCATCGATAATGTGATTAAAATTGAAAACGATTATATGACGCTTAGTGTACCAAATCTAATTATTAATGTTCAAAGTGAAAGTGATAGCGATGAATCTAGTTGTGCGGAATAATATCTGCTTGTTACATTACGATTCATGAAAAAATTAACTGATGTTAACGTCGTTAACTTTTTAACGCAATGAGCAAGTCAATAATGTTATGGGTAACTTAAGTTTATTGTTTCGCGAATCATACTGTATATAAATTTTCTATGAAATTATAACTACGTTTGTAAAACACAATTAATTATATGTACACTGAATCACTAATGTTAATTTTCTACGGGGCACTGAATCTGTATTTTCTGATGCCGGCTCTGGACTGTTCTCTTCCCATTACCCGTCATAAAATTCCGTTCGCACAATGGAGCGCAATAAACACCCTTCGTAGGTAGATTTTCAATTTCAAGTAAAAACACTATACATACCTTTAAAATCGTGAGACTAATTTATGGCAATACATATATCTAATAAGAGTTTTCGCCGACCAAAAAAATATACTGGATATTTATCCCTTTTGTTAAAATCATTAGTATTGTTAAAGAAAAAACTACGGAAGGAAGCTGCTTGGAAAAAGAGCAATTTGTCACAATCAAAGTTAATGAATTGTGGAATGCCTTAGGGAAAATGATAAATTAGTTGCCTATTATGTTTGACCTATTAAAGTCTGTGGCATTGGCGATTATTCCAAGCGACTGTTTTGTAAACTTAAATTGCATTAGGCGGCTCTACGAAGGAACCGACGATAATATACAGAACACCATCCTCCTGATTACGGAAATTTGCATGCTTATTGTATCAGGATAATTTATCAGAGACATTAGAGCGCGTCTTCATTTGCAAGGGATTTATAACACGGCCCGCTACATTTTACAGTTGGTCTGCATAGCTACTTATCACTTTAATCTTCCTATCAGATCCATTTGGCGAGTTCCGATCTAATATCCCACCGCTCGATTTACCACCACGTCCGGAGAAATCGGTGATAAATGCTGCTCGTCTCTCCCAGCTGGATACCAGTGTGCAAATGAAATTTCAGACTTCCGTCGTAATTGCTGCTGTGCAATTGATGCAATTCGCAATTTCCCGTGAATTTAGACGATTAACAGGGTGCGAAAAGATTAATTTCTGTTGATTTTGTGATTACTGCATAGAACGCGTGAGTTGTAAATGTCGACTGGATAAGTCATCAAATTACATTTCTCATTACTATAAATATATCTATACTAAACTACCACCTACCACAAATGAGCGCTGGTTTATAAATACTTTGCGTAACAAAATTTAATTGTTGCGCCGTTTTAGCTGCTAGGGAGATGCCACGACCCTGAAAAAATCACCTCATCCAAGTATAGTGGTGATAAGCGAGCGCAATGTTCGTACGAATGCATGTCCAGTTTGACTGGTTATAAATTATAAATTACGTTTTATCTTCTGAAAGGTCCACCGCGGTAATTAAAGTTATATATCTCGTGGTCATAAATTTTAAGCATTACCGCGGACCGCTGGAATCCACAGAGGCCTGTGTTTTACTCAGAGTTCTCCGGAAATTTCATATTGGACCCGTTCCCGGCACAATTCGCAGCTACGTTTCATTTATAACAGTTATTAAACCCTCCGAAACACTGCAGTAGCTCCGTAATTAAAATTATATTTAGATCAGGAATTTCTAATATCTGGAACAAAGCAATTAAGCAGTATTTCAAGTATTCCCGATAATTATAATTACAACAGTTATGGCAACGAATTTAGACCGAATATTTATAGCTGCAGTGTAGGTTATTAATTAGATACTGAAATACCAACATTTTTTACTTCAGTTTCGTACAACTTGAAGCACACGTAGTCGAACATCCTTGTCATTGTTACACGTTATTGAAAGATAATCTCACTGCGGATTTAAATATACAGGGTGTGTATAAATTGGTGAAAGAACTACACGTGGCGATGTTAGTCAACAAAAGTCGAAAATGTTAACCCCTTATTGCCGGGTGCATCAATTCATTCTTATTTTTTTTGAAAATACTTTTTTTATTTCAAGTTATGGGTTTATTACACTCAGATGAAAGAAACCGGGTCATTGGGTTATTGTTTTCAAAATAACCATCTTTTTTTTATAAATTTTGATGTTGGTATAGTCCTTAAAATAATTTTTTTAGTGTTTTACAATCAAAGAGACCGTCAGGATGCAAAAAAAGCAACATATGGTACTTGTTTTTTATTTAATGTATTAATTAATTACTTAATATTATTAATATTTAACATTATTAAGCGAAAACGATAATGTACGTATACACGAAAAAAATGCATTTCTGCAAAATAAACTTAACAGAGAATAATAAATGAAAATGACAGTTAATCGAAAACAAACAAATCAAAACCCAGTAGCCACCTTGATCCTCTATGCATAACGCCGAATGAGCAATAGGTAGTGAAAAACGCATAGCTTTAAATGTTATTTTCGCTTATTAAATAAACTGATAAGTATCATATGTTGTTTTTTTCTACATCCTGATAGTCTCTTTGATTGTAAAACACTAAAACTTTCATTCTAAGGACTATACCAACATCAAAATTTAAAAAAAAGGCTTTTTTGCAAACAACGACCCAATGACCCAGTTTTTTTCCATCTGAGTGTATTAAGCCAAAAACAAAGTTTTTCAAAATTTTGTTAATATTTGTAAAAAAAAATAGTTTGAAAATATTGGACTTAAATGATATATTTATTTATTTAAATATATATTAAATAAGAAAATATTAAATTTAAAGTACCAACAGGCTGTGAACGTGTCAAAATGATCTGGCGAGGTGCGCTAAGATATTAAAAGTCAATGTTGAAAAACCCTCTATGTGGGCTAATACTACTCAATTAAGTATTTCAATTAATATAAACAATTCACCAAAAATTTAACATTTATTTCATGAAAAATAAGAAAACTTTTATTTTCATTACAACATAAATAGACTTTGCATGTGGTGCATTTTAAATGCGGCTTTGATTCTATTTTCTGTATTGCACAAACTTCACAGCGCCCTCTTGTTTTTCCATATTCAACAAAGTGTGAACCTCGGTTGGATAATCTGAGATTTGGAGACAAAGGCGGATGGGGCCGGCGGGAAGCCGGGAAATTTCCCGGTGCGCCGGTCGCAAATAGTTGTAAGGCGCCGGCGCAACAAACTCATTTTTTCTGTTTAATCTTGTCACTACTACCACTAGAGGCAAGTTACATAAACGCGACAACAAATATACATATATTATATTTGTTTCAAAATAATTTATAGTTCAAATCGTATTGATAAATTATAGTGGTCTGAACAGTTAAAAGACAAAGAGAAAAATGTTATATAATAGAAATATGATTGCTAGAATAATAAATATTATTAAACTTCTTGGAAGACGAGACGTAACGTGATACAGGCCAAGAGTTTAAATCATGCTACTAGAAATCTACATAGCGAAAATTTGGGCAAATTTTAATGGGCCTTAGATCAAATGTTTAAATTAGATCTGGTGCATTTGTTTCGTTTCGGTCAAATAATGACATTTAAATTTTAAAAAATTAAAAAATATGTTTCAGTTCTTTACCAACAATTTTAACTTAAAATAAAAACTTTCAAATGTATTAGTACTTTACAAAACAAAATAAAAATCACCATGCTTTGATGAAATATTTCGCTATATAATTGAATAATTTAATGAAAAGATTCTAAATCTTGGGTGGTTGCTCATAAATGTTTCAGTGCTATACCAAAAATTTAAACTTAAAATAAAATATATTTTATACAATGCCATTTATATAAATTGCTACGTAATTGAAGTATTTAATGAAAACTTACGTGGTGTTATTAGGAAAGTTTCAGGAATAGTATCAATTAAGAACTGACTTAGTTAATAACCTAAGGAACATCAAGCAAATGCCTAATGAGGACGTGATGAAGACGTTATTCTTATATTTTTCAATCAGTACAAATCAGGGTTGGAATAAATCATGATTGAAAATAAATCAAAAATCAAATAAATCATGATTTATTTGGTTTTGTGCCAGTTTATATTTGATTTAAATCAATCTATTTACATCACCATTTAAATCATATAATTTTTTTTAATTCTTGAATTTGAGAGATTGCAAAATTCAATAATAATAACATCAATTTTGAAATCAAATCCTAAAATTCCTAATGGTTCGTTACCTTTTCGAAGAAATATAAATTCTTCTTAAAACTTCCAAGTGTTCCAACATTTGCAAAAGTTGTCTTAAATTTCCATTAAAGTTTCAAAACATAGAAGTTGATAAAGACTTAAAGGAAGATTGCTGAAGTTTCATAAATATTCAGATAGGTTCCAAAAATCTCCAAATTATACATATTAGAAATAACCCACTATTGATTAAAACTTTTATTGCAAGTAGTATATATCTGGTAAAGCCATTAAAGAATTGCATTTTTGGAAATTGCAGAAATTCCATGAATGCGACAGAAATTTAAAAAAAATAACTTTGATAATTTTTTTTTGCAAGTTACAAATTGCTGGTAACAATTCTAAACAGTTTCTTGTGGGGTTTTATATTCCCGCCTTCAAATGTTATAATATTTTATAATATGTAACAATAAAAATATTAAATATCAATATTTGATACATTCCAAACATTTTGTAAGAAAATATACAGGGTGATTCAAAATGCGCGGTCTAAATTATAGGGTGTGGTGTAGGACTCCATACGAAGCAAAACATGTTAATAAACCCATGTCTTATTTACAACCGTTATTTAGTTACAGAGGATTTCTTTGTACTTACCATTGTTCCGTTAACTCAAGTCATAATAGGAAATTAGTCAAACAAATGTTAATTTGTTATGACAGAAGGTGTTTCAATGTTGAATTATTGTTGTTTTCTAAGTGTGGTAATGTAGAGACTTTTTCTGTATGTGAAGATGCAGAAATGTATTTTGTATATGTATGGCTATTGCAGCGGGAAAACTATTCTGGATTGGACGTGAGTTTATTGGCATTTTTTACTTATTTTAACATCGCCAATTACATCTAAACGTTTGAACCTCGCGTTTTGAATTACCCTGTATAAAAGCATAACAGAATACGAAACAGTTTCAAAACTTCGTTGGAATTATAAAAGTTTAATAGAACCTAACAAATATTTCCAACATAATTGAAGAAATTAAAAAAAAAAATCGGTGTAGCTGTACTATGCGATGGACCAAAAATTGAAGAAAAGCAAATGATTTTACTTATTTTCAATTATCTATCAGAAAGCATGCTAACTCTATAGTTACATTATATTTTTAATTGTACACCTAATGAAATGCACAAACAGTACAAAAATAATGATTAATTAAAAAAATGGATTAAATCATTGATTTTTTTTTAACAAATCAGATTATTTAATGACACCAACCCTGGTACAAACTAATCCAGAAATATCTTTTTCTACGCCCGGTATAAAGAGTAGGATTTTTAGACGTCATTTACTGACAGAAAGAAGGCTATTTCTGACCAACCAACGCAACGGGCCTAAACTCTTTAGCACACCGTCGCTATTAGGAACGGTATATACCATCCATATTTTTTGTATACATCGTTTCTGTGCTTAAATAAAAGATGGAGATTTCATAGAGTGGTAATGATGTGACTAAAAAGATGTAGTAATCATAATTATACTAAAATTTAATTTAGTGATACTGAATCGAAGCTAATTCTTATATTTGCACGTTGAAGTGAATGTATGGTGACGTTTAAAATAATAATAATAATAATAATAATAATATTCTTTATTGGTGCTAATGACAAATACGTCTTACACAGGTCCTAAAGTATAAAAAAGTATAAGTATAAAAAAAATTGATCGTATATGAGGAAAATTTAACCAACAATGCTAAAATATGAAAACCATCGCATGAATAATGCTTTAGTTGAACTCTTTAAAACTGTTAAGAGTTCTCATTAATCAGGCATGGACAATAGAAGGTCTCTGACTTGAATTCAGCGTGTTAATCTTTTGAGGTGGACTCGGTCTATCGAAGCGTAGACCGAATCCCTCGAGCGCGATTTCGGGCGTTCTTAACAATTCATGAAATCCATACCAGTTTTAGTGCACCGAACCATATAATTGAATTATGTGCTGAAAGAGGCGGATAGTTAAAATCGAATATAATTATCTTAGTTACTTGTTCAGGTAGTAGCTATTTACATACCTGGAATGTTATGAATGTCATAACAGCTGCAGATGTCAGTTTTAAATCCAGTGAGCCTAGTAAAGATTAATTGCAAAGCATGTCACGTACAAACTTTTATTTCCACCTTCATTTGACTATTTTTATTTAAATTGCTTGACATTTATTATGCGGAGGCGTTGGGTAATTTGTAGCTATATGTAGTTAAGGTAATGTAAATTATATTGCTGAATCTATGTGTAACAAAAGAAAAATTGCAAAAATGGTTCAATCTGGCAATCTGAAGGGTTCTGATAAAGAAAACGAAGCACCAATGACTGCAGTCACGACTTCAGCTTTCTCTGTTTCTAACAAAAACGTGAATATGGAAATTGAAAATAACAACCAGAAAATGGGTACTGAAAATGTACAAATGAATTTAGAAAATGAATAAATGTGTATAATTATAAGCATTATAGTTTTAAGGTGTTCGTAATAAAATTTGAATTAGTGTTCAATCTGTCTCCTTTTCTACAAGCCTATAATATATTACAGGTCTTTTATACAAGCCCGTAAAATATTACAGGTCTGTTCCTATAATTTATCGTTTACTTGGTTAGCATAAACAACAAAATAACCCTATAAAATGTCATTTACAAAGAAGGTGGAGATACACGATTTTATTGGTTTCACAAAATAAAGAAATTTTAATTATTATTCAAATTACATAATTTTTATCATCATAATTTCACTTCCGAATTTACGTGATATCATGGTTACAACTACGTTCTATCGCCGTCAAATAAACATGGTAATGCAATATTTCAAACCTGAAATCGCAATTACTACCAAATTCAGATTAGAAACTAATTAAGACTCCATGTGTGAAGATGTATTTTGAAGCATAACTTATGTTGTGTGTTCATTTTAATTAATTTCAGCTGAAAAATAAAATGAATGAAAAAGTGTTGACGATGACATATCGGTAGGGTAATATCATTTTTCCACTCCTTACATGGTAAGTAGGGAGTTGTGACATTGTGACATTTGATGAAAGTAAGCCCCACTTACCGATAAAGCTTTGATTACTATGAACAACGGGAGGTAAGTAAAAACTTACCTCCCTCAGGGAAGTCAAATAATTTCAGTAGCGTTATTTCTCTGGCACCACTCTATAAAACACTTATACGTATTTTGTTAACGCTCCTTTGACTTCTCCGGCAGTAGGAAGGAACAAGCAGCATCTGCAGCCTCTTCATGTGCCATTTCTTGTTTATTTTCATTGGAATTCGTCTTACAACTGAACGAATGCAATTTCTGACACTCACACTTTGTTTGAATAATAGTCTTAGCACCCAAAGCCTCACTGATATTTTGTTCATGTTGCGAAAATAAATTAATCAAACACAAACAATTGAGGGTCTCAATGCAATAAGTGGACAAGTCCAGTTATGCAAATTTTTAAGGAGAGAGGAAAAACGTTTTACTGGCGTATATATGTTTTTGAAAATTAAATTTTCTGCTTCCATTATGTTCATTTGTTGTCCCAAGGTTTTATAGTCGTGTTATATATTTGTTTATAATATATTGTATTAACAAAAATATGGATTATGTTTTGGGCATGTCCACTTTTTACAAAGTATTGAGGAAACATTAAGTAATGTTGATAATAAAAGAGCCATTATTTTGAATATGTTTATTTCTAATAGACTCTAATACAATTTCTAGTACACTCACAAGTATTGTTTCTTCAACTAAACTAAATTTAACATATGAATACGGAAGCTACTAATCAGATTCATACTCAGAACATGACGTGTTGTTTTTTTTTTTCGTCTTCAAAATTTTTGTGGTACTCAGCGATCTTGTCGTAATACCACATATCAACAGCTGGTACATAATTTTTTGCAAGCCTCATTACGTGTTCATACTTTTTTTCTTTAAGTAGTCGATGGCCATTGTACAGAACCTGCTCAGCATTTGGCAAAGAAATAGGTACAGCTATCTTTGTTTGCAATGAATTTTTTTGAAATATTGTCATAGAAACTGATTCGCTGCATGAAAATGTTGGCATATCATTCTGATGGTATTTAAAAATTCTGTACTTGGATATTGTGAATTTATTTTGTTTGGTACTTGGACTTTTCAAAAATAAAGAAGAGTAATGTTCTTTAAAATTTAGAAACATATTTTGATCTACTTTAATATCTTCGATTTTTTTTTCGGAGTTGCAAATTATTTTGATATACTCCTCAGGCAAATAAATTTTGCCGTGTTTCCTCTTCTAACGTTCAATCGCTCCAAAACTGCGATCGCATGGTAAGTAGCTATGACCATGTTCAAGAAAACGATGGTAGATGGAACAAAAATTTTGTGTTAACATAAGACTATAAATAAACTCAACCATAACATAGTATTTGTTCTGGGATGCGCAGTTATCGGAATACATATAAATATCTATTGCTTCTGGCTTGATTATTTTGCAAAAAAAATACCATAGAATGCTTGCAACATTTTGACCCTTTGCACCTTGGGTTTCATCAAAAACGAAAAAATAACTTTTGCCTGTACTTCCCACGTGGATGCAAAAGTTATATAGCTATAACTGTATTTTATAAAAAAACTTCACCACCAGTGCAAACTGGTAAGGGAAAATTCAGTTGGAAATCAAACGTAATCACTTCAACATGATTTTGAGACTTAGCCAACAGAGTTTTCTCTTTTAGATCCTCATAAAATGTCTTCGCTTGGCCATGTGTATTTTTTTTCCATAGACAGGCTGTTTTTTCTTCTTTTTTCTATCTTCTTCGTCAATTTATCACATTTCTGACACGTATATCGGATTTGGGCTTACTGAAAGACATATTAAAGTTTTCTAGAAAGCATTTTCTAAACATTTCGTATTTAATTTCGGGTTCAATTTTTTTATTTTCTCTCAATAATAGATATTGTTCTGGCTCGTGCTTTTTTTAATATAGTTAATGGATTTTACTCGTATTTAATTGTGGTGACAAGTAATATCTTGCAATATTACCTTTCCTATTGTAGTGTGATTTATATCGTGGGAAAGATAAAATGTGCTCTCATATTTTAAATAGAGTCTCCGGAGAGATTTTCTTTGGTCTATTAGTATGCTTGCCGCGTTTGTCTACAGGAGGTGTGACATTTCTTTGTAGGTGGTGCACAATCCTGTTTAATCGACCGTTTGATACTCCATGGACTGCCATCATCGATTTTTTGCATACTTTATGGATGTTTTGGCTATCCCAAATCTGAATAAAACTGTCTTACCTGGCAAGTGCATGATACATGTTTAGTTTTACAGTTTTCAGCCGAACGAGGTATTCTTCGATTTACATTAGATACGATAATGAAAATTCGATCTACTCGTGTACTTTCCACGCGTATCGAATTTTCATTCTAACCTTATTACAGAATATACTATACCTTACCGATTTTACATACAGGATACAGTTATGGCTTACCTACTAGCCAACTTTTATTAATGTAAACCGATGTTTAATAGCCTGAAACCGGTAAAACCTTTTACTTTTTTTTAACTTGTTTATACAGGATGAAGTATTACTTCAGAGACACACTTTGACAGATGAAAAGTGATATAATTCTGAGAAAAAAAGTTATATGAACATAGGTCCGATTCATTTCAGTTAAGAAGATGCAAACCCTTAAAGCTACAAACGGTTTATTAAAACAAAAGAATTAACACAAAGAGTGTGTTTCATATGAACGAAACTAAAAACAATAAACTGACCACAATAAATGTTTGAAATGTCCACCCTGAAGCCTCATATCGAGGATTCAAAGATTCATGTACAGTCATGCTCACATAAATCTTGTACAATTTGACATTGCTATATAAAATTGCTATTGTAACCTAATTTCTTGTACTATATTTATGTGAGCATGACTGTACATGTCATGTGACATTTTTGTTATTTCGAATTTGATTAGCAGAATCTTGAATTATTTTCTGTAACTGCTGATAGGTATTTATTCGTGATTGGTATACAAGCTGTTTCTTATTACCCCATAAATAGTAATCTTGTTTATTTAAATCCGGGGATCGCGGTGGCCAGTGTATTTGACCTCCATGGCCTATCCATTAGGTTGTGAAATTGTTCATTTAACTACACAATTATTTGTCTTTCTCGACAAGGTGCACCCATCATGGATTATGTCTATTTAAGTATCTGAACTTGTATTCTCCACCATTTTTCGTCGCATTTCCGTTGCAAAATCCATATTTGAACACTATATCTACATACTCTGAAGCAAAATAAATTTTAAATTAGCTACATTATTACCTATTTTAGTATTAATTTGTTTGTCATGGCTGTCTTTATTTTTAGGTTTGTAACTCCTTAAATAAAAGTTTTATGAACATAGGTCCGATGAATCAGACCTATGTTCACATAACTTTTTATTTTCTCAGAATGATATCACCTTTCATCTGTCAAAGTTTGTCCTCGAGCTAATAGATCACCCTATACAGGGTCGTGCAACAGTGAGAGATAGAAAAAAATATTTTGTACAAAAAGTTATTGATTTAGAAATCTTTTAGCCGTAAAATTATTTTCAAATAGATAGGGTGTCCCAATTTTGCGGTATAACAAAAACAAATATATTTTTTAAATGGAACACCCTGTAATTATTCAAGTTTTCTGATGACATTTTCCAACCTCTACATTGTTGTCCATTTAGTTTTGGATTATGTTAGTGTTGCCAATTTCCAATTTTTTTTCTCAAAATATCATGCATGAGCAAGCTCAACTTCAAAAAATCGTAGCGACCTCGATTTTTGAAGGTAAAAATAAGTTTTAGCAATATTCTCTTCAAGTGGAACAATGAATTAGCGGAATATGTAAATGACTGAGTCCATGAAGCAATGAAGTACATGAAGCAGCTAATCCTTAGAAAAATTGAGTCATAAAAAATTATAGCAAAATTTGTAGATTTAAAAGTTGTAATATTAAAATGGATTGATTCAAATTTTGACTCATCCATGCAGTGTAGGTAAAGTAGTATGAAAACTTGTACTTTTTTTAGTACACCTAGCTAATGTATATTTTAGTTTAAGGAAGGATGTGTCAATAAAAAATAAAATTGGTTAAAGAATGCAGAGGCGATATGATTAGCGTTATTTTTGTTCACCGATCCATATGCTATAGGTTAAGTGCCACAAGCCACACAGAATTAGTTATTTTAGTATACAGAGTCAACATATCAGTTAACGTAAAATGTAGAGATAATTATTTTAATCGATTGCAAAGGTACCCATTCATATGTTGTAGTTAAAGTGACATAAGTCAAATGTAATAACAAGTTTTACTTAACATAAACAATTGACATGCGAGTTTAAGGAAGACTGAGTTAATAAAAATAAAATATGTTAAAAGAAGCCAAGGCTTCAAGATTAAAACAATAGAAAATTATACACTAAAGTTGTGAAGTATACTATTATGGCCGAGGTCTTTTCCACTTGAGGCTAGTAGCGCCAAGCTATACAAGATCCGAGGCTATAATAGTATTCATAACCGTGGTGTATACACTATTTTTTACTTTACAGAAACAATTACAACCTTTCAAAATTAAATATTAAAATATAACAAACATCTGTCATCACATCAATCCGGTCCAATCCGGAGCCCGGGTCCTGTTTGGATCTGTTCTCGTCTGCGAATATCGCAAAAATGGTGAGGATCGTCAAACGAGAAGACGGCCGAAAGACGAGAATTTTACCAGTTGTGTATGTGGTTGTCGGCTGTTGGGATTGGGTTGTCGCAAACTGTGGATCCGCGGTTGGGTGGACGGATGGGGCTTAGCTGCTTAGCCTCGGACGATCCTTGGCAAATAATAACAAATTAGCCTCGGACGAACATATACCTTATTTACCTTAATAAGAAAAGAACAACTTATTAATCACTAATCATAAAAAGAAAGTGCTTTGATACTAATGATGTATTTGACACATAATGACACATAATGATGTGTTTATTGACTAGTAGTGCAACAATGATTGTTTTTCCCTTCTTTGTGTGTTACAGGTAAAATAGCATGGGTCAAATGGATTTTAATATTAGTACACATAGTCTATGGATAAAACATATAAAAGTTTCAGCAAAATTGTATCAATAAAAACTAAAATCGGTTAAAAGGTGCAAGCGTTGCAGTATTAAAACAAATAGTTTTTTACCCTTCCACATCTTCTAGGTAAAATGGCATGAGACATATCATCGGTTTAGAGTATTAATCTGTTAACACCTGAAACACAATTTTCCAGGATGCAAGAAAAACTATGTATTACCGTAATATACAAATTATTATAATTTTTTTAATTTTTTTAATCGTGCAATATAGGGTTAATCATTTTTATAATTATACACTGCTGTCATAATTTATCAAAGCATATTTTTTTAAATGCAACATACATATTTTAATTCTCTCTGAGGCAAATATTACAGTTTACGAAATGAACAGTGTTTAGCTGAGATTTGCATCAGTAGTCATTTGAATAACTGAACTCTTTCTTCAATGGTATACATTGTTTACTTCGTAATCTGTAATATTTGCCTCACAGAGAATGACTTTTATGCTGCATTTAAAAAAAGACGCTTTGATTCATTGCTGTCATTATGACGGAAGTGTGTAACTATTGAAACTATTAACCCTATGTTGCACGATAAAAAACTATCTGTTAGTATAGACCGTGTATATGTAATTGCATTTTGTAGTTACAATTTTAAGTCAGCAGCTTATTATACTATGCATAAGGTCCTCTAGGTTGAAAATATATCAAGAATAATAGTTCAGTTAAAATGGAGTTAGAAGGTTAACATTCTTAACGTGTCATTAGATATTTTTGTAGAGTCAGTCAGAAAACTGAGTGAATACTAAATAAAATAGTTTAAAAGATGCTCTGCATTAAAATAGTGTAGTGTAGTGTAGGTGTAGCGAAAACATTTTTAATATCTACTGTAAATGTAATTATTAATTAATCTTATAAGTGGCTCTATTACACTTAGTTTTATGTCTGACAGTACTGTCAAACTGTACTGTTGATTTATGCTGGGGAGATCCGTTTCAAGTTTAGTTAACTAAATCAATCAATGTAGGTGCTTATTTGATGTATGCTGGCGATATCCCTATAATTACTTGATTTTTGTGCAACCGGATGCAAAGTGTCTATTTCGCATACGCAAAACAGTCGTCGAAATTTAATTTTGCAGCTTTCCTAAAGCAGTAACTTTGATTGTAAATGAAAATCATTGGTTCTGATTGTTTATTATGTTTATTTAGAACTTTATTTTTTTTCCATTAAGTCACGTAGATAATATCGTGCAAGAAGCCACCACCAGAGTGAATACACATTTTCTCAGCATATAAACAAACCTAATAAACAATCAGAACCAATTATTTTTATTTACAAACAAACTTACTGCTTTAGGAAATCGAGTGAGGACTTTTGCGCCACCCTGTTTGTTTTAAGATTTGTTTTAATTAGTTAGTTTATGCATGAAGAATAAATACAAATTTTCCAAAACTATTTGCTACACTACACCCATTAGGACCGATTGGGAACATATTCCATCAGAAATATGTTATTTTAAATTCTGAAATAAGAAAAAAATAGCAAACTAGAATCTTTATCTACGACTAATTTGTAATGTAAGTATTATACTTGAGGTTTTTGCAGTGTAATGCTATATATTATTCCCTTAGGGAATAATGACCAGGAATTAATAGTCATTATTCCCTCTTGCACTCCAATTACAAAATTTCTCAAATCTCAACACAAACTCAAAAGTGTCACTGTCAAATGCTTAGTGTTTGTGTATTTGAGTGTTTTCTTGTACACTCCAGAAATTGTACAACTAGCTACAGCAACAACATCTACATTGATACCGAAAACATCGAATTCCATTTACAATAAAACGTACGTAACCTTCAACAAATGTCGTCTTCGAAAGAACGCAAAATCAGTTTCCGAAAATGTTCTACTAGCCTATTTAGTCGAAGATAAAGTAGAATATACCACTCGCAATAATGGCTATTATTATTGACTCGTGGTATAATCAACTATTAAATTTCCTCATAACTCTTCGTATTTAGAATCACAATATTTGCACAAATAACTTAATAGAAAGTAAGTGTATTCTAGGGATTTTAAAATTTTGATTGAGTGGCGATGTAATGAACGTACACCTATTTTGCGTACACTAATGCCGAAACTGCTTAAAAACAAACAGACAAATTCTAATAGAAAAGGTTGCCTTGCTAGGGTCATCGCATACCTATATCGAACGGCTATAATTAAGTGGTTAATTCTTTGTAGCGTATCAAATTACAACAATTAGTTTTTTTTTAAATAATTTAAGATATACAACTCTGCATGTAAGTCGATTTAGAAGTAAATTCAATTTTATAAACCTGCAAATAGCAGTTCCGATATCAGCACCTCGCTCGTGTCGTAATGAATAGGTTTTTCAACGAGAAATTGCGTTCAGTAGTCATCCGCGTCTCACTATCGAAGCCGATGCAGGAAGGTGTAAACATGCAATATCCTGTAGGATTCCGTTCGAGATACCTGCCACGTCACTGTTTACGTTCTTAATAACCTTCTTGAGCGCCAAGGGGTCGGCATGTTCTCACGTGAATCGATAGCTGAGGGGTTACTTTTTACGTTTTTTTTTTCGTCGATAACCTCTCGTGTTGATTTATTCGATAACGATTGGGAAGCGCCGAATGCCCGTCTCTCTTCCCCAACCCTCAGCCCAGTAACCCGAGAACGCCACGTTTTCGTCTTTTTCATTACGTCACAGGTGCGCCGCTCACCTGTTTCGACAGTGATCGAAGGCTTTGCGTGGGAGGGTGCCAACTGAATAATGCTATTCGATTGAATATCTGGCCGAAAGCTTGGCCAACACATATATTACCGACATGGAAATATACGATTTTAAATCAGTGTTCAGCACTTTCCGAGTTACCATTCAATTTCGTGGTGGCTACAATTTCAAACATTTTCAATTAGACCATGTGGACCTAACCATTTGAAATTTGGGCTGCAGAATACACTTCCCAACCCAATTTGCACAAAATCACAAAATAAATTACCTTAGTGTCGATTGAGATGATTTACAAGTAATATAGAAATTTAGACGTTGAGAATTCCAAAATTGAATACAAAAACTGGATATTCATACCCGTCCAGGCTCTGATGCTACGATACCATGACATTATTCTTCTATCTACTCCTATACGGCCTTCTATGTTTCCTTAGATTATCGCATGTACGAGGTTGCATTATTAATTTCGCATAATAATAATTATTATTAATTACTATAGTTTTCGCTCTTTTTTCATAGCGCTTAGTACTCTTTCGTTTGTTATATGTTGACATTTTCAGCATTTTACGGAATTGCCACATCTCAAAAGCTTCAATATGTCTCATAGTCCCTATTTTCAGAGTCCACACTTCAGATCCATATATAAGAATTGGCTTTCTTTGAATATCTTTAAACTCAACTTTTTGTTGCAGACAATATTCCTCCATTTGTTAAATATGGTCTTAACTTGTTCGATTCTTGATTTAAGTTCTACATCTCTGACCCATTAGTCATTCACTATCACTCCCAAATATTTAAATTTGCGGGTGTCTTTTATGAGAACGTACCCTATGTAAATGTTGGAGTTGTAAGGTTTCGACATACCCATTTTTATTGATTATTTAGATATTTAATTCGTAATCATAAATTCTTATAATTTATGAAATTTATTTTGGCTCATGATTTATTTCTTTAATTTTTATTTTATGTGATGGTATAATGGCAGTACTTATTTACGCTGTGTTTGATTTTAAATCATTATCGTGATAACTTCTAATTCTTTTACAGGTAATGTGTGGGTTAGTAACAATAACATTAATAAAATAAAGACACTGATTTATGGATTGAGTGTAGTTTATTCACTTTAAAGGATTTTTGCAATACAATTAAACACCAAATTTGAATTTAATGACCTTCTTTATTTACTCGGAATTTATTACTTTACTCAAAAAATTACTCAAAAAGGATTCTTTGTTTTTGAATAAAAGATGCATTTCAGCAGGTTACACATCAAAGAAATCGACACCTCTGTGCCCATGGTGATTTCTTTGTTGTATGTTCCCACAGCATAGAAAATTTTAACAGAAAGGTGTCCATCAACATTGTCTACCACATCAGTTGGATATTTCTAGTGACGTCAATGACTTTACACATTGACCAATTCTAAAAAAAAACTACTCAATGTATGTCACCACTTCATGCAATATGTCACTGTTTGTGCCTTTCAATGCCATTTTGCATCTATTACTTTAGGATTCATTAACTAGGTGTTAGGAGCACAATTCCTGGGCGTACACATTTTTCGCCATTTTCAATTGCTCTCTAATCATATAATAATATGGGCGTATACATATTCTAATTACTCATACGTCACTTACTTATTGGGTCTACATTACCACCATGTGACTTGTCAAGATGGCCCAATTAGACAGGATTCCCTGATTTCGCATTCCATTGCCGGGTCACGAGTTCATATACATACACCAAATATAAATGAATTGGAATCACAACTTACCAGGGGGCTTTCCGCCCTTCATAACCCCCTGCCTAGAATGCTAGGATTTCTGCTGTCATCGCAGTGGATTGCAGAATTACAAAACTTAACCATTTTACTGAATTTTATGATTCATCTGGGCCAATACTTTTAATTAATCTCGTACCACTCATACCCATTTAAAACACACATTCAATCACAAAACCCATTCTAATTATGGCGCCATTTATTCCAACGGGCATTCGTAATACGTTCTTAGTCGGACGGTAATAGCGTATTTGAAAACAGTACAATTTTTGTTAAACACAATTCTAATATACGATTTTCTATTTGGGATACAGGTTCTGGATGCAATACAACTAACTACTCTCAAATCTAATGTCTAATTAATTGCAACTGAATTCTCTAATATGTGTACACATTGCGCATTGTATCGAGGCGCATATAGTTTCCGCATATTCATTCATACCCATATTTATTTCTAGACTTAACGCTTGTTAATTATAATCTGGCGCTATTGTTTTTACATCCCATGATTGGAAGAGCATCTTTATGCTACTTCAACAATCTATTATAATTTGGCGCATGATTGTATGTGCACCCCTGCGCGATTTAAACAATCTATCATACTTTGGCTCGTGATTGTAAGGGCACCCCCGTGCGGCTTCAACAATCTATTATAATTTGGCTCATGATTGTAAGGGCACCCCCGTGCGGCTTCTACAATCTATTATAATCTGGCGCATGATTGTAAGGGCACCCCCGTGCGGCTTCAATAATCTATTATAATTTGGCGCATGATTGTAAGGGCACCCCCGCGCGGCTTCAACAATCTATTATAATTTGGCGCATGATTGTAAGGGCACCCCCGTTCGGCTTCTACAATCTATTATAATTTGGCGCATGATTGTAAGGGCACCCCTATGCGGCTTCTACAATCATCTCACACCCTCTTTAATATCGGCACGCTTAACATGCCAATGAAGCGATATTTATATGGAGAACCCCGTATTCATCTCACGTCATTATTATGACGCCGCTCTGTATATTAATACAGGAGCTCCACAATACTTTCTGGGTATATTCCGGCAAGATATAAAATTCAGCACAGACCTTAATTATTGCCATACTCAAATTAATCCAATTATTAAACACCAATATATCACACACATATACACACATTCACCGAGAACGTATTATCAGATCCATCCTAATTCTTTTACGCCCCCGAGTCAACTGTCCCCGCTTCGAGTTCACCCCAAGCAGCGTCCCCTTTTGTCTCACTTTTTAACCCGCTGCCTCTGTCTGGCGCGCGCCCCGCCAACTTGCGCAGGCTTGCCTTAATAATGTCCTCTCCATTGTGAATTAACTGATCATCAGCTCCTTCTTTTATTAATTAATTAATTAAGGACCAATCACATAAAAGTGTAAAAGTGGTTGTAACGGTACAATACCGGGGTATCATTATAAATTGTAATTAATTTATAAACGTAGAGTGGCTCGTAATCTAAGTGGCGGTACTTCACCTGTGTTTGATTCATGGAATCGTTATAGTGACAAGATCGATGGTTCGTTGTTCAAGTATTGTGTCTGTTACGGGGAAAATATCAAATTATACGCATACACAAATATCATCATACAGTAATTTATTCATTCAGTAATGCATATGGTTTTACATTTTAATTTAGCAAGTAAGGTTTGGTTCATTTGGTTATGGTAAATAATACGCTTTACATTTATGTGGTGACTAAGGGTTTATTTAATAAGTAATAACACACAAATAATGAAGAATGACGATTTATTCTCAATGAAGGTTTTGAAATGAGTAATGATTTTTACGTGGTTTCTGATTATTTCATTTGGTTATGGTAAAATAATACGCTTTACATTTATGTGGTGACTAAGGGTTTATTTAATAAGTAATAACACACAAATAAGGAAGAATGACGATTTATTTTGAATTAAAGTTTTGAAATGAATTTAATGATTTTTACGTGGTTTCTGATTATATTTCGTGGTATTCTGACGTGAATTAACGTTATAATTCAAATTCTACTGGTTACTAGTACATGCGATCTGCCCCTGCTAATTATGGTGTTTTAGTTATGTCATTCATTCCACATGCGTTCGTTCATCCATGTTTTTATCTTTTAGTTACTTGATTTAATTTATCCTCAGATAAAGTTTAGCAGTGCATTTCCCAGCAAATAACATGCCAGTATCAAGGATGACGATTTACCCTTAATTAAAGTTTCGCAATGCATTTACCAAGCAATAACACCCAAATAATTATATTGCAAATTTCGATCGGTAATTTGTGCACGATGGTCAGTTGTGTCTGGCTAAAGTACATATATCTGATCTCATAGCGAGTCTCATACCCTAACCCTGTTACGTCTGACGTGTATGAGACATAAGCCCTTTTGTTCGTGATTAACTCTTTTTATTGTTTATATTATCTTTTCTTTTGCTTTGATTTGGTCTCAGATGCATCTAATTATGAGGTAAATTACGATCGGTGATTTGTGCACGATGGTCAGTTGTGTCTGGCTAAAGTACATATATCTGATCTCATAGCGAGTCTCATACCCTAACCCTATTACGTCTGACGTGTATGAAACATAAGCCCCTCGTTTGTTTTTGACTCTTTTTATTTTTCTTTTCTTTTATTTTTGTTTTGATTTGGTCTGAGATGCATCTAATTGTGAGGTAAATTACGATCGGTGATTTGTGCACGATGGTCAGTTGTGTCTGGCTAAAGTACATATATCTGATCTCATAGTGAGTCTCATACCCTAACCCTGTTACGTCTGACGTGTATGAAAATAAGCCCCTCGTTTGTTTTTGACTCTTTTTATTTTTATTTAATTAATTTTTTTTTAATGTCTTCTTTTGTTTTTTTTTATATTTTCATTTATTTTTAGTTTGTTTTTACTTTGTTTTTGTGATAATTGAATTCACCTAGCGGATGTGATTCTGCATGATTTTGACTTTGATTCATTCGCGGATTTATATCCCTTCTTTACGCATGCTCATGCATGAATTCCCTTGATTCGCATTCATTCTTAACTGCCGTTATGTTTCGTATTTATTAACTTTATTTCTCACCCGATCATGACTTATGACTTGGATTCATTCAATGATTTTTCTATAATATTCACATGCTCGTGCTACAGGAATATACTGACTCGCATTCACTCATTTCTCAATCGCTCAAGAATTCAAATATGCAAATACTGAACACATGCATTATCGATGCTGAGGGCTGTTTTATTTTTACCGTCATGCAATTACGACTTATTAGTTTGATCACTCACTCGGCTGATTGATTAGTGATATTAACTACGCAACGTTAATTACAAGGATTTAGTGATTTGGTATGACATGATGATATTTGCTGATTTTTGTAATAATTATTGACCTTCACGGATACCGGTTTTTAGTTCCCGTTGCGATCGCTACCTGGGAAATCCCTTGAGTTTATATCTGTTTAAATACCTTTCTGACCTAGCTCTTTCCCGAATCCCTTGCTAATGAAATATAAATAATAATTAAAACGCATGATAATCGAGTATCTTGATTCGGAGGAAGGATTTCATCACTTCGCACGTTTGTTTGAAGTTTCGTGGCAATGAAAGCGGTTGGTAAAATAGTCCCGTTATGGTAACTAGATTACAAGGACGAAATTAACATACAGTTGAAGGAGCTTCTAAATGCGCCCTTTTTTCTCAAAGGGCGTCACGAAACCTGTATATCGCTTTCAAGGTAGTCACATTTCTCTACGCCTTCGGCGCTAAGACTTGCTAGAGTGATAATTAGGTGAGGTAATTGATGGTGGTTTGTTTGGGGTTGTTTTGTTCTTTCGTAATTTTGTCACCGGATATTCTTCCGGCGGCTTGCCGAATTAATTTACTTGACACGCGTAATGACTTGTCTGCTGAATATTTCGCAGTGCCCTTCGAAAGAGGCGTTTTAATTCGCGTTACTCGATTATCAATTGCGTCAATACTCACTCATTAACCCTTCCTATCTTTAGCCGACTGGATAGCCATACCGATGTCGTGGTGGCCCCTGCTTTGTGTTGTTTTAATTACTTCGCGGTCTCCCCGAAAATATCTAACTGGTTCAATACTGCCTTAAGTGAATTATCAATTTCCCTGACTGTTTATACTAATTGCGCCCCCGTTTACACTCTCGCGATTTCTCTCGTGCCCTCGGCCGTCGAGAACTAAGTGACCTCCCCCGCTGCTTTCGCATATTCTTATATGTTTTACCTCCCCATTTTCCCCGAGCCCGGGGCCCAAACACTGCCGTCCCCGATCTTCTACGGTGGTCTACCCCTGCTGGGCAAGTGCTTTTTTCGATGCCTGCGCAATAATTTCTCCCACATGTTTAAGCCACTCGATATTTTGCTGGCGGCTTGTGTTCGCTACCGATACAAATCATGTCCCCTCGTGGTGTGAGTTATCCAGCCCAAATGGGCTCTGTTCTAAGAATTTCGGTATGCGTGCATGTAGCTCGCGCTGTTTTTATGGTACTTAAGTTAATGAATCTATGGGCCGTAATATTATACTTTCGGTTTTGGAACACCCCGGCATTGCTCAATGTCGGCCAGTGGCACATCCCATGTCTGGTCTCGAGTAATTTATATTTCCACGTACTGTTGATATTTCCGCCCGACTTGTAAACTGTTGTTACCCTTAAGTTAATGGCTTTTATTGTCCCCATTGTTGATAGAATTCTCCCGGACTATTTCAGGGGGCCGCGGTCCCCACGAGTCTGTTTACGTAGTTTTACTCCGGAATGCGATACTTATTTAATTATTAATACGAACGATTTTTCAGCAAATAACACCTGTCTTATCTACTCGTTGTTTAGCTAAATAAAACATGGTTTGTCGTGGGTCATTTCATGGTTGTTACATATATTTTGAAATACAGTTTTGTCAACAATTTATGAATTTACAACCATTGATTATCTATCTGAATTAATATTATTTATTTCAATTTATTATATAAATTTTATTCATTACCTTTCTGAATTTATGACACTTTTAATATCGATCTGTATTACCCTCAATTTAATATTATATTTAATTTGTACTCATTACCTTTTCTTTATTTACCACCATTTTAATATGACCTGAATTAACATGAATTTAATATATAATTTCATTCATTAATTTTTAATTTGTACTCATTTCCTTTTCTGAATTTATTACCCGTTTAATATTGACCTGAATAAATTAACCTGAATTTAATATATAATTTGATTCAGTTATATTTAATTTGTACCCATTACCTTTTCTGAATTTATTACCCTTTTAATATTGAAATTAACTCGTAACTGAATTTACTCTAATTAATTTAATATCTACTTCTTTGCCCACGATCATTATTATTCTATCTACCCTGTTTACCAAGATGTTATCGAACTTATTCTTTTAATTTTTATACTTATTCCCTGAAGATTATTATTCTTGTTATTTTTCTTAATGTATTGATTTATGTTATTTTATTGATATTTTTAATAATATATTCTTTGAATTCATAATACAAAGTTCATTTTATCTTTCCCACGTTTTAATAAAATTTTGTAGTAACATTTTCAGTAGGATTATTTTATCTTTCCCAGTATTTAATAAAATTCCGCGGTAACAATTTTATTTTTAGGTTCATTTTATCTTTCCCAGTATGTAATAAAATTCCGTGGTAACAATTTTATTATTATCTTCATTTTATCTTTCCCAGTACTTAATAAAATTTCGCAATAACATTTTTATTATTTTTATTTTATCTTTCCCGGTATTTAATAAATTTTCGTATTAACATTTGTATTATGTTTATATTATCTTTCCCACATGCGCGCATTAAAGCGTCACCGAGTATTTAATAAAATTTCGTAGTAACAATTTATTATTATTATGTTCATTTTATCTTTCCCACATGCGCGCATTAAAACGTCACCGAGTATTTAATAAAATTTCGTAATAACAATTTTGTTATGTTTTATCTTTCCCACATTGGCGCATTAAAGCGTCACCAAGTATTTAATAAAATATCGTAGTAACAATTTTGTTATGTTCATTTTATCTTTTTCGCTACTTAATAAAATTTCGTAGTAACATTTTTATTATGTTCATTTTATCTTTCCCATTATTTAATGAAATTTCGTAGTAACATTTTTATTATCTTCAGAATGTAACTTTTATTTAACTTTTCTATATAACTTGAATAATACTCTTTTTACTGATACTTTCGTCGACTTTAACTTGTGGATGCTAACATGATGTTAGCTTGGTCGCTCTGGATCAACTAGCCCGATTTTATCAAAGTCTCGCCTATTTATACAAATCATTCCCACTATTTTCCTCTCTATAATTCCGACGGGACTTCCCCTATATTATTGACCTTCGGTGATTCCCCCGAATCAATGCCCTTCTATGCACATCCCACTGAAAGTAAACAATCTCGCACTTGTAATAATAATTATAATTCTCACGTGCTTGACTTCTCATAAGCTGAACCAACACATCTCGATTAAGTCGTTTAGTCTAAACAAAAATATTGTCCGCGTTTATTAAATGGGAAGAAACTCCTACCACCCACTTCAAAATATTTATATACAATTCCTTATGAATTCCCATAACCGATCGTCGACCCTCATCTCAAGTGTAATTTATCAGTCACGCTCTTTGAGAACCTTTAAACTAAATATGCACACTTGCATATTATTTTCACCTGGCATATTAAATGATTCAAATTTACATAAATTATCCCAAATAATATCATTTATTTTTCGTGGTTTTATATTTAATTAATTCTTACTAAATATTAATATTTTGGTTATCTTGGGCCCTTACACAGTTTATATGGATTTTGCTGACTACGATGATTTTGTTTTTTTTATGTTTATTCTTAGACCTATATTTTTACATTCACTGTGTAATATGTTTAGTATGTTTTGCAGACCTTTTCGCTCTCTGCCAACAGTACCGTATCATCTGCCTATCTAATATTGTTGATATATTTGCCAATGATCTTGACGCCAGTTTCTATAATCCTTAAAGATTATTTGATCATTCAGGATCATCAGAAGATACATTCCGAGTTAAATTAGAGTTGGGTCATAACACAACCTTGCCGAACACCACGCTGTATACAGATATATTTGGTATTGATGTTGGTATACCTGAGTGTTGCCTTATGCAGCCAGTATAGGTTTTGAATTATGCAGAAGTATTTATAGTATATACTTATTTTGTCTAACTCCTCCGTTAGTTTAATATGTTGAACTGCATCTATGATGCATAAGTAGATTAGACACGTGCATCCAATAGTCAATGCATTTTTGGATTATTGCTTGATTTGCAAACACAACTTCCCTGTTCCAAATGCACCCCTGCAGGCAAATTGGCAATCAATAATATCGAACTCACATTTCCTCTGAAAATGTGAGTTTTCCTCAGGAGATGCAGTTTTGTATAATCTTCAGGAATACTGCCAGCCATAGACGTGCGCAGACTGTTTCTTTAGGGAGGGCCACATTCACTCTTGGAGTTGGTAGAAAATATACAACCATAATTTTTTTTAAACTGAAACTTTATTTGGCATAAGACATACGCTTACCAAGACAGATTTTTTGTAAACAAGTGCATTAAACTTGACGTATTATTGTTACCATCTCATTCTTCGTATTCCCGATGTTAGTGTTTTAAACTGATCTATAACTAAATTATAATCGACAGTTTCTGTTTTATCTTGATCAATAAATAAAAAATCAATGAATCTAATCCGTTCCTATGACACGCTGTTTCTTAATATTGATTTTACTTGAACCATCTTAGAAAATGAACGCTTACATGTAAGAATGTAAGAATAACTCCACATTGTAACACAATGTATGAAAATACATCTGCATACTCCAGCATTCTAGTATATAATAGTCTTCCTAATGAAATAAAGTCTTGTAACAATATTGCCATGTTCAAAGTAAGACTAAAGCAATTTCTCATACAGAAGTGCTATTGTGCTTTTTCAGAATATCCGTGATATAGAGGAGTATTTGTATTTGTATGTAAGTGTAATTAATGTTTATTGACTGCATTGCCTATTTTAATATCCTGACAACCACATTCACAACAATTTGTGCGGTGCAATGTAATTGTTTTGTATATATTATGTATGTATAGTATATTTTGTATATTGTGGCTAGGTGGAAATAAATGAATATGAATAAATACTTAATAATTATTGAGAAATCTGTGGGTATTTCAAAAACTATGGGAAAGTCATGAAAATTTTTCAGGAACTATTGAAAAATCTTTGGAAATCTTAACAGTTAATAGAAAATCAGTGACAATCATGATAATGATTGATATGTCTATACAAACCTTCAAAATTACCGAAAAATCTTTAAAATTATTTGTTTACTACTAATTTCTGTCCCAGTTTTTGTTTGGAATAAATTAAAACCGAATAGATTAAAAAAAAACTGTAAAAATGAAACTAAAAATTTGAAGATAAAACAGAGAGATAGAAGAAAAAAAACATCAGGGTTTTTGGAAGTGTGCATTGTGAAGTGTATAAAAATGTCATAAGTTCCAGTGATGGAAAAAATAAATCATTAATCGTTGCTCTTCTGGAGAGTTGCTAATAGAGAATGTTGCATTGACAGGAGTTGCATTTATCGATTTTTTACTACAATACAAAAGACATTAAATAATTTTATAAGTCTTGTACAATAACTGAGCCAGTTTTTTGTTTGGAAAATGATTGTTTTATAGAAACGTTAAAAATGTAACTAAAAATTTCAAGATAGTACAAAAGATCAACTTAAAACTCAAAAGATCAATTGAAAACTCAAAAGATCAACTACAAAAGAAAACTCGCGATTTTAAAGATTACTCAATAATTTCGAGATTATTCAAACGATGAATTGCAAAACAGCTGATACCATTAGTATACATATTTATCGTATTCGTTTGGAAAAAAATATTTTTAAGAGAAACGCCAAAAATGAAACTAAAATTTAGTACATTACCATTATTATTATTATGACTATTAGTATACATATTTTTTATTCTCTACGTTTCTAGAACTTTCTGAATAATTTCCATCTTTATTGAGAAAATTAGTGAGGAACCTCTCTAAATCTTGGGATTTATTGAAAAATCTTTGGAAATCTTGATAATTATTAAGTAATCTGTGGAAATCGTGATAATGATTGATATATCAATAGGAAAGTCAAAAAATTCAGTGAATCTGTTTTTTAAACTTTCTGTTCTATGATTCTCTATAAATATATTTGGTCATTAACTACCGTAGATCATAATTGGGTTTGACATTTAAAGAAGTAGTTGTAATTAGGTGTTTGCTATGTATTAGCTCTATAATTGTGTTCGTATCTAGCTCTTTCCTTTCTTTAGTTTTTAGGGAATTTATTGTGGAAAATATTCTGTCAACATTGACACTTGAGTGAGTATATATTATCCCCACCCCCACCCCCCAACCCGCGGTGGTGGGGGGTGCCCCTCCGGGTTCATCCCTTGTGCATGCGTATGCAGCTAGTACGTTACTTAGCAAGTTAATAAGCCTATACTCACATTTTCTCGAATTTTGTTATTTTAGATAAAGTTATAAATTCAGAAATTAACCACTATTTTGGTATTATGGCTGTTTCATAAATTATTAAATGGTTTTTCGATTGTTTTTATAAGGGCCCACGATATACATATTTAATACGGAATCATATAATATAATAACAAGGGAAATTCATAATACTAATTGGGATTATTAGAGTAATTTAGAAACATTTCATAATTAAGGTGAAAACAATATCCAAGTATGTAGGTCAGATTAAGGTTCCGGGAGAGCGTGGCTGAAAAGTTAAAGTGCACTTAGAAGGGTGGGTTATCGAGTCGTTAATTGTGGGATTCCCAGAAAATTGTATCTAAATATTATGAACTTGAACTTGGGGCTCATATAAGCATCAGAATTGTTTATATTGTAATGGTATGTGCGTAACTAGCATTGATTTGGGGGAATCAATAATAATTATCGGAAGTACAATGGAATCATTAGAGAATGATAAGACGTACGAAAAGAGTGGGATTATTTAGTATAAAAAGGAACGTTTTCAAAGCAGACGAATTAGTTGATCCAGAGTGACCAAGCTAACTTCACGTTAGCATCACAAGTTAAAGTCGACACAAGTATCAGTAAAAATAGTATTATTCGAGTTACCGTGAATAAAAGTTATATTTCTGAATAAGTAATTGCCAAATATATTACTAGGAATAAGTACATTTTATTAAATACTCGGTGGCGCTTTAAGGGCTAATGGGAAAGATAAAATGAACTTAATAATAAATATTTGACTACGAATAAGTAAATTTTACTAAATAATAAATAAATATATTATTTAAAATATTGAATGGTTGATATGCCATGAACATCAATAAATAAAGAAAAATATCAAGAATGATACTCTTCAGGGAATAAGTATAAAAGTTATAAGAATAATTTCGATAACATCTTGGCAAGCAGGGTAGAAAATATTATATTATATCTATTATATATTATATAATATCAGGTTAGATAACTTCAATATTAAAAGGGTAATAATTTCAAAAAAGGTAAAAAGTATGGATTAAACATAAATAAATTAAATAATATATTAAATTCAGATTAGTTCAGGTAAATATTAAAATGGTATAAATTCAAAAATTGTTAACCAAGCTGTATTTCAAAACCTAGCTAATGAATCCTAAAGTAATAGATGGAGTGTGGCATTGGATAAAAATGGTGCCATGTTTCATGAAGTGGCGACATATATTCAGTAGTTTTGCGGAAACGTAGAATTGATCAATGACGTTACTAGTACTATTAATCTAATGTGCCTGACTATGTTGATGGACACAAACATTAACATTATCTATGCGGTACGAACATGCAATAAGGGAACAACGATGGCACACAGGTGTCGATATCTTAGGTGTCGATCTGTTAACTTGCTGAAATGCATCGTTGATCCAAAAACAACTAAAACAACTAAGTAAATTTTTGAGTAAAAAATAATTAATTTTGAATAAATAAAGAGAATCGTTAAATTTAAATTTGGTGTTTAATTGTATTTGCAAAATCTTTTAAAGCGAATAATTTACACTCAAACCATAAATCTGTGTCTTTATAGAATTAATGTTGTTGTTACAAACACACACATTACCTCTAAAAGAATTTGTCGTCACGATAATGATTTAAATCAAACACAACGTATTACCATTATACGGTGACACAAAATAAAAATAAATTATGAGCCATAACAATTATAATAAATTATAAGAATTTATGATCACGAGTCAATTATCTATTTAATCAAATAATTCAGTATGTGAAACCTTACATATTATATAGTATATAGTGGTCAAGTAGTTTTAACATTTCAGTTTCAACCTAATGCGGACCACCCGAAGCCATTTTTGAATTTGCCCTTTTTATGGCATATCTGACTTCGGATTCTCGGATAGGGGGGACCTTCCAATTTCGATAGATTTCATGGGTGAAGTTTATTGTCTGCGTAGGTTTTCTAGTAAATACTGTTCATAGCCGTATTTGTGTATCTTGATCTGTAATTAAATTTCCTATATTATCTATAGAACGGGTATTTTGTATATTCTATGATTTCTAGAGTTTTCTGTTAGTTTCTTATGAAGGTTTCTGAAATCGTGTATTTTATGTAGCTCTTAGATCTCTTCGCATATTTGATTCAGCCATTCCTCTTTGATTCCTTTAAAGCTCGTCTCGAATATGTTTTGTACGTTTTTTAATAAATTTGTGTGTTATTAATTTATGTCCCCTTATTTCTTTCATAAGACTTAGCATCTCTGTTGATATCCATTTTTTTTTTAATTTAGTTTCTCTGTTGCCTGTTGCTTAGATATTCCGATTGCGTTTGAGTAACAGACTTCTTGATAGTTTCCCATTCTTCTTCTAACTAAAGCGAATTCTCAATCTCTTTTAACTTTTATTAACATTTTCTGCAACCTTCTCCCTTACAGAGTCATTTCGCAACAGTTCAGATTTATTTCAGCTTAATTCTTACTTTGAAAACTACTGGGTCTTGATCTGAGCCAATGTCTGTGCCAGGATAGGTTTTTGTATTTTGCAAGCTGTACTTAAATCTCTAATTAATTATAATGTAATCAATTTGATTTCGAACAATTCTGCCTACACGATTTGGTGGAGATTACCAGATTTAGATCTTCCTGAGTGGTAGTTTAAAGTGGAAATTTGATGTAATATTCCCTTTTCTCTTGACACTATTGTATGAACCAATCTCCTCCATGATTGCGTTCTTTCAGACCAAAATCACTGATAATTTCTTCCACTTTTTTATTTTCAACTTTTGCGTTGAAGTCCCCTATTATTATATTAATATGAGGTTTCTTATGAGGATTTATTATTTTAGTAATATGCGCTTACAATTTCTAACTTGAAGTTATACACAAATCTTTGTTCTGAATTTCGGCTGAAAATAATTTGAGTACGTACTAATTTTTTGTACTTATTCATAAATATTTGTAGACAGTTAGGCTGCCTACGCTCACTTGGTTTATAATATTGATTTTACAATCACATATACTCGTATGATTGACAAATTGGTAATTTCTAAATTTCTTACTTTCGTTCTGTGTACTTTAACGTGCGAAATGGTGGCTAGGGCGCTGTTTCTGTAGCTACGATTGTATTCGATTCTAAAACTTGCTAATATTTTGTCCATCATTATGAGAATATTAAGAGTGAATTTATTTCCCTTTAGTCTGATATTTGGGATATAGGACGTCCCAAAATATTCTTGAAATATTGATATGATTGCACAATTGCCGTATTATACGGAGGGGAAATTAAGTAGCGGATAACTTCGGGAACTCCGTTAATGTGTATGCGAGAGAAATAATCCAAAAAGGAGATAGCTATATAAATTACTGCGCATATGAAAATTGTTTTTTCAGATTTAAAAAAAACAGAATTTTAAAAGTTATGACATCATTAATGTTTTTTTAAATGACAACCCACATTGTTTATTTTTTATTTGGGTAGAGCTTTTTAATCTGTTTTTAACCTTACAACATTTTGAATAGGTTATATTAGAAAAAAAAAGGCCTAAAAAGCTCACCAAAAAAAAATTAGGTTGTCTTTTAAAAAAACATTAATGACGTCATAACTTTTAAAATTTGTATTTTTATCTGAAAAAATATTTTCATATGCGCAATAATTTATATCGCTGTCTCCCTTTTAGATTTTTTCTCTCTCATACACATTAACGGAGTTACCGATTTTATCCGCTACTTAATTTCCACCCTGTATAATTACCGCTAGGAAACTCGCTTTGATCTTGCAGTTTTTTTTTTATATCCTTCTGGCATACTTATTTTCATTAATTGCGCCGGGTTAGATGTGCCAATTCGCATATCCGCCAATTATGTAATAATGGGCACTATTGTTGCCATACAGATTCTTGCCTTAGTTGATTTTTGTAGATATTTACTGCGCCATGTTGTATAATTGGATGAAGTTATGCATAAAAGAACCAATCCAGATTATGTAATGATTGCATTAAGAGCACCATGTACAGTGGCACGTTATGCTAAGGGCAAATTGGACATTTGCCCATTACCCTCTAATGTTGGGTTCGGAGATCTGTAAAAGTTGTCAATTTTTATTTATGGTCATATTTTGAGGCAAAATCCCGCACAGTAGGTTACTTTCAGATATATAGGCTAATCAGCTAAGAATGCTATCAATCATTAACCTTTCAGCAGTAAAATAAGAAATTTGTAACTTTTAATTATTTACTATAACGTTGGTTAGCAATACTGACGAGAACAAACTAACACTTATACATTTTATTCAATTGTTCGTTGTTGCTTGAAAACAACATTGAGTAAAGAAATAAAAATATACGAAAAGTATAAAATCCAGTGGACATACGCCATTGGATTTGTCGGATTTTTTCTACATCCGTCTAGCATATAGCATATATTGAATGCAAAATACGACTAAGGAATACACAATTCATCATTTGAAAAACCCTAAGATGCAAGTGCGAGATTTTCAATAATCATTCTACTACAAACTTCGACGTCTAATTAACTAATTTAAAGAGTGGAAACCCTCCACGTGATTGCATTAATTTACAAAGACACACTTAAATATACCCTTCATTTGATTTGATAAATTAAGGTTCAATTTGCTGATAGCAATTTAATCATTTCACATATTTGTATGGCAATATGATTGGCGTTTGCATAGAAATGCTGGCAGAGACCCAAGCATAACAAGGATGTAATTATACTTTACTTGCTGTAGAAATTAATGGTTTCTGCAATATGCTTATAAATCTAATTATTCAAAAACAAAAATTTGACGGGCGCGAGAATTTATCAAATTTGGGAATGTCGCTATTATTTTCATAATATAATTTAATATTATTTAATTCTCATAATAAAATCAAATACTGCGGCACTTGGTGGATGCCATTGTTGATTTTGATGGAGTAATGTTTATTGAATTGTTGGTTTCAAAATTTGATTCTGTCAACGTTGCCGATTTAATTTTGTATACATTCTTCAATGAAGTTTTCTGCTATTGCCGAAGATTTCCATCCATCGTGACGTTTTAGTATAATTTTGTCACCACCAACATCGACCAATATTGTAGCAGAACTGCGACGAAAGCAGGGTCTGCTTTAGTAATAAACTAAATAAACTTAGATCCGGAAGATTTAAGTAAGTGGCAATTTTCAATTTCCCCCCATGTTACCAACTTGTGTATTCCTATTTGTTTGTACGGTGCATTCTGCATTTGCGTAATTAATATACAGAAGATACAATATACAAGTTTTTGGATAAAGTTTGGCGTACTTCTATTTTGTAATACTTCCCATAACTGGGTATTTGTCATTATTATTGTAAATAAATTACATCTCCAAATTTTCATTTTTGTCTTTTACAAGATCTCATAATATCGAAGATATATGACCTATGTTGAAATACTTTAAATTACTTAACTAGAGAAATGCTGCATTTAAGTTTCCAGGGATACCTTGCATGACCAGAGACCGCCATAAAGCTGCAACGCATGTTTTTTTTTTAAATAAATTTTGTTTTGGAAATGAGTACAGGCATTAATTTTATGATGACAAAAATATTTACCATGTCATATCTATTACTTAGGAATATGTGATCCTATACTTAAAAATTCATTATTTAAGATTTATCACTTAAAATATGGGGACAAAACAGAGTGTTTTTAGAATGTTCAGTTTTTCCAAAAGCATAGCATTTCAAATATATTTTTTCATAGCACTTAAGTTAACATGGAATTTATCAATGCGTAAATACAAAAATTTGTATATTTTTGTAATGTAAGAATATTATTGCAAAAAATGAAACATTTTTTCGAAGCATATTAAACGATTCATAAAGAATTTTTCACTCACTGTATAATAGAGAAGCGAATTAAAACTCTAGATGTGTAGACCAATTACGTACTTCCGCTACTTGAATGTGAGGTGGGAACTCCTGAGATTTTCCTCGACTTGCTAATGAAATTTCCTTATTTGTACTATTCTTTAAGTTTGTACGTAAATTCTTCCTGAAATGGGATAAGATTTACGTACATTTAAAGGTATTTATTTCGTAGTTTATTTAGAAACTTGTGTTTTATCACAAATAATATTTCCAGTCAGACTTCTCCGCACTGATTTTATCACATACAAATAAATTCAAATAGACAATTTATGTTGAGTTTGAGTACACATAAGATTAATTATATTAAGTGACTAAAACAATTATAATTCAGGTTAGGAAATTAGTTTCTGCACTTTACTTCCTTTTTTACTTAATATGTTTTGAAGTTTTTCTGCAAAGCATAAATAATACGATCTTTTGTCTCAAAGTGCAGTAAAATAATTATTCAAAGTAATCACATCGTCAGCTTAGTGTTATAAGGTTGCATGTAACATTTTTTTCAATATTTAGGTCTATAGCTTTATAGGGCTATATGATTTTAAAGCAGGACTTTTCAACTTGTTGGAAGGTTAAAATCGGATGATTGAGGATGATTAATTATAAAAAATCTAATTACAGTGCACAATACATCATTTTCTATAATAACAAACATATTTAAAGTTGATATTCCCAAATTTACAAATTTGCACATACAACTTTGTAACATTAATCCGATGACATATAGAACCAATACCAATGAATTAAGGCGATACAAAGCATATAAGTTATACCTATCAATTTAATTGAAGATATTAAAAAAAAGCGAAATGACATGAGAAAAAATGAGGAGGTATGGAAAGAGGAGAAAATATAATTAAATGAAAACATGAAAGACTTGGAAAATGGAATTGAAAAAAAAAGAATGAAAACATTGTAATTAACAGACCGAAGACAGAGGACAACAATATCACAGTGAAGGTGGACGAATTTATAAACAAGGAACTTAACGTCGAAGTCAAAATGCTATCAGCGTATAAAATTAACGGGTCGATAACGGAAATGATTATAGCTGAAACTGAAGCATGGAACAAGAAACAGGAAGTAATTAAAGCAAAAAACAAACTCAAAGACAATCAAATATTTAAGGTTGTATAATTGAGAACATACTGGTAAATATTTAATTTTAATTTTATTTTATTAATTATTTTGCCTAGTTTTGACTACTTTTGAATTTTATAAATAACCATCTCCAGAGGCAATATATCTACAAGGAATACAATATATTGGTTAAATATAAATTACAGATAAGTTTGTTATAAAAATGATTCAATATATATTATAATAATATTTGTTATGTGTTTATTGTTATAGTTTCTAAAATGATTTAGTATTTATGTAATTTGTTAGTGTGGAGATGATGAATTTATGTTTTTTGGGGGTATTAATTTTTGTAATAATGGTAATAAGTGTTTTAGTTGTTTTATAAGTTAACTTCCAATTTCTTAACTCATTAAATAACTGAGTAGAAAAGGTAACATCAGAATATAAAACTTTAATTACAGTTTCTCACATTTTATAGTTTTTGACTTAAGTGATGTCACTTGTAAGCCGACGATATTCTTAACGAAATAAAAATTAAAGTTTTAGACAACCACTCCCGCCATTTTCTCGAAAGTATGGCGTCATAGATATTCAAGAAATCAAATAGCATGACATAAGCCTAGATAAAGAATTTAATGGTGATAGTTTAGATTCTTGGAAATTACCGGAAGTAGGCGTTTTTATAACTTATAAGGAAAATTATGGATTTCTCTGTATATTAACATTTCGCAGGTTACGCAGTATATGAACGCTTATATTTTTTTTTTTACGATAATCCATTACAAATAATATTTTTACTGACTGTTTTTGCAATAATAAACAGCAATTCACGATTCATTTTGATCTTTTGGTACTTTAACACCTTAAGAAGGCGATTCTATTGGAAATTTTCATAATTGCTATATACTGTATTATAGTTTGGACATTCCTACATGTAAGTTTAAACAATCATTAAATTCTGTCTGACCGATTAGAAAAAAAAAAAACTTTTGTCTCTCTAGAAGCACGTTTCCTTACACTGCAGCGGTGCCGTTGTCGGTATATCTGGGTGATAACAAAATTGGCCCGATAAAATATTAAATTCAGGCTAGTTCTTCATACCATGGACCTCGTTGCATATATGAATCATTGTAATTATATCCGACGAAGTGAATGAAATTGTAGTAATTGCTGCAAATCATTCGGGAAATTGTTTCAGTTTCTGATTAAAATGACGAACCTATCCCTACTGTCCCGTTTTATACATCGAAATGCCGATTGTGGCATTAGCCAGAAAACCCAACTGAATAGCGCACTGTGCCATGACCGCGACCTGCTTGCCATGAACAAGCACGTCTTGAAATAACCCACATCAGCGACCTTAATCTGCCATCAGCACACCCTAATGCTTTTCTTGAGTTGTTGGAACTTTCTGGTGAACTTTCTCTGTTTGGTAGCTACAAAAAGTTTCAAGAATAAAGGTCTGACCATGTCTACCAAATCAAAAAATCATTGCAATTCCGATAAAATATTTGTCACGCTATTTTTGAATAATGACCGGACAACCATCATGTCGAAACCACATCTTCAATTTCTCAATTCGCGTTCTGAAAAGTTTCGGAATACTTTCCAATTTTACTCACCATCAATAAAACTGTGATCAATTTATTGTAATATCATATACCGGGTGACTCAAGTTTTATTACCATGGGTTTTTTGGAGTCATTTTGAGTTGCCCAAAAAATATGAAAATTTAGATTTATATAGGTCTGATACTAATCTACGGAAAGATAGTTTGACTCTTTCGATATAATTATATAGACGGTTATACAATTTTAAAAAAACTCTTTTCGGGCAAAATTCTCTATCAATATTTTTGCCCTAAACTGTTTTATTTTATTCATAGAACCCATTTATAAAATCGAAAAATAACGAAAATCATTAGATTTCAAATTAAAGCATTTTTTACATTACTGAAAAACTTTCCTCGCTATGATTTATGATTTTGTCAGTCAAGAGCCCTACAAAGCATTGACCGCGCCGGTGCGGTTGGAACGTTTTATGACTTTTTATGATTCCGCCAGTCGCCCGTGGGTTGAACGGGCCTTGCAGCTCCGGCCGTGAAGAAATCCTTGCATCGGTATCCACCCAGCAGGCTGAGGGATTGGGTACGGCCCTATCATAAAACCCATAAAATCCATTATAGGGACTATTACTGGAAGCAGCCGTCATATTTTACTATTTTGTAATAAATCTTACTGTTGCAATATCAAAATTCATTTAATTCAATAATTGGTGCAATTTTTTTGACTTGGATTACACTGGAATGTTTAGAATAGCATTAAAGTATGTTCTAACAAAAACTATATAAATAAAATTACAAATTCTTTGTGAAATAACGTATAAACTACCGGATGGTTAAAATTATTTTTTTCATCGTCAGATTGGGCTTCATCAATATCTAAACATGTGTAATTATTTTGGAATTTTTAATTTCAATTAGAAGTCGCCATTTTTGGCCTGGTAATAAAACTTGAATCACCCGGTATAAAAACCATTTCAATTTTAGGTTTCTGCGGAAAATAAATATTCTATATTTAGCTGATTATAAATTGCTAGTATACCTTAAGAGCGTATACAGTGAATTCAATCAGAAAACTTTTGCATCCATATGAATGAATATAATTTGTTTTGATTGTACGAAAGTAAACGTCCTCGCATTTGTTTACATTCTACAGTCTATAGTGGCAAATAAATAGTAATAACAACTATATTCTAACTATCTTCATTTTTTTTAACTTTAATATTTTTACATACTGTCTTACAAAAAGAGAGGTATAGTTTACCTAAATTATATACTCCTATAATATTTTAATAACTTTTAAAATGTCGTTCATAAAAAGTTTTAGGTTTAAGTTTATTTTTCGTAATACCAGATGTTGTATTAAAAAATATAGGTTTCCATTAGAAAAAAAAAATGGCCGTGTAATATATTTTTCGAAAACTGATTGTTTCCTAGAAATGTTGTCTGTCCAACTGAAACTAATCACTCTGTACGAGTGTATACAATAGAATGTATATTTAAATGTACGTGTTTTTATTGGGCAACCCTGACAGGTGGTCAACTCAAATGTTTAAAATATTATTTGTTTATAACAACAACTTACATTGGTTTGCTTAAAGGTATTGCGGAAAGTGAATTAGAGTAAACGGTTTGAGAGTAAGGTTTCATTTTAAATTCATTTTATAAAACTCAAAATGATAAAATATGGTGACATGCAAAAAACTGTAAAGGTATTAGCGTATTAGGTATTACATTGGTCTTAATTACGGTTTACTTACCTCAACGTAAATATCGTTGATTTATATTAAGCCGAGAAGTTGCGCTTCTGAAAATCAATAGGAGTTAAAAATATTCAATTGGCACGGTTACAACAGATGCAATATCTGTTTATCTCACGTTTAATGACAAACCCATTTACAATAAGCAAACCTCTCTGTTAAATAAATTGATCCCAAATCGATGTACTGTTTACACACATCCAGCACCTGTCACGTTGGGAGAATATAATACATACATCTCAGGAGGTCTGAAATTAGATGTTACTTCTCAAAACTCAACGTATGCAGATGCTGTTGACAATTTAGCAAGACAAATTCGTCGTATAAACTCTCCCAGGACCCTGAACCCCCGACTTAGTTATAAACTGTAGTTTAGAGTGAATCCGTTAATTATTAAACTTTGTATAACATAATAACTCAATTTTCGTACCTAGTTTGATTGGGGTAGTCAATTGCTGGCTGGGTTAGAGAAATATTTATTAGTATTTCAACATATCTTTGGATATGTTAAAGTATATATGCGTACATAAATAGAGTTGTTAATAGATCGTTGTTTAATTGAATTGCAAAAAGACTGATCGTTTCAAATAAATTTTACGTGATTTTCTCGGAAGTGCCTCAGATTTCAACATGCGATTGCATAAATTGACCACAAAAAGTTTCAAGGTAATTAATCAACGGCAAATTGTATAATCGTCGAAGACAAAGTTTATGCATACCATGGCAGTACTGATATGCATGTATTTTTTTTTTAGTTAATTCGGCAAATAATAATCCTACCAGGATTATTCCTGGTATTCCTGGTCGTATTCGGCAAATACGACTATGATTCTAAACTGATATTATTTCCCAGTAATGTAAATTGCAAAAGATTTGTAAAAACTTACATATATACATACATATATATATATATATATATATATATATATATATATATATATATATATATATATATATATATATACGATTTTGATTTATAATTATAATTATTTGATTTATATTAATTAATAATAATTATTGCCCCACGTTGTGATGCCAAATACAATGTTTTGTTGTGATAGTTCTCAGGGTCAATAAGTAGGATCAAAATAAATTTGATGGCAGACAAAGAATATGAATTTTAATTAATATTTATTATAATATTAAATATTTAAATAACTGATAACAAAACAAACACTAATTCAACATGAAACAAAATAAACGCTTGAAAAGAAAACAACTTACAGTAGCTGACTGCTTGAACTACCTAATAAATTTAACAAATATTTCCCTAATAAAAACGTAATTGCACAGTTAATTTTACTTGAGTTAAATGTTAATCAAATTGCGATTTCAATTATGTGTTGAAGACTGTAGGCAATGTATTATGCCCGTCCATCCAGGTGTAACGATGTATCCGTTTCGGATCGTTCAGATGAATGACCCGATTGATGTCCCAACTCCGTGAATGACTGTACTGGATAGCCTCCGTAATTTTTTCTTAAAGATGATGATCATCCAGCTGAATTCCTCCAATGTATATCTTGTTGCCGTCGGTCTAAAATCAACACTCAGTCGTTACTGATTACTGTTGTAAAATTTGTAGGGCTACGTGTGAGTAAACACTCGCGAAACTAATTTCATTTTTAGACGTGTAAATTTGGAAATAAATATCGGCTTGACAAGAATATTCTTTTATCTTGCGACCGACGTAGATTCGACCGGATATTATCGAATTCTGCCTGGCGTCAGGCGTTCTGCGTTTTTATAACTTTGCACCTGATTGCCAATTATTGTTGTTGATTTACGCCGGCATCGTTCGTTAAAACTTGAAATGCACCTGTTACTAACCACGAATTTCGCACTAATACTATGGCGACGAAGCACTTTATTATTGTAATCTATTTTCCCATTTTCCGGTAAAACTAAATATCCAATCACAATTCTGATTTGAGAACCGCCATCCTCGTAATTTTTTGCTTCTGTGGAAATATCGAACGTCCTTCTTCGTTGAGTTTGAAATTTAAATTCAATTTGCACATTTTCATTAAACTCATTTACATTTATTATTATTAACTGTGCCCTACTTACATTATAATATTAGCTAATAACCCTATCTAATTGATTATTATACTATCTGACTGCCTAATTATATCTAATCCTATAATAATAATAATATTTAACGCTTAATAAATTCCTAATTAATCCCTATCTACATTATAAAATCTTCGCTAACAAATAACATCACAATATACATATATATATATATATATATATATATATATATATATATATATATATATATATATATATATATATATATATATATATTTATAAATTATTATATATTAATCAGTATACATGTTTCTATGGCAGATTACACCCTCGTTAGTTACTGACGCACCTATTAAGGGCAAGTTTATATCATGCGTCACATTAAAAAAGGAGTGGAATGTTTGAGTATTGTATATGTTAACCAAGAGTCCTACTCTCTGACGTTTCACTTATTTTAATGGTCACGCAATTTTAAAAAGGAGAGGTAATCTGAAAAGGGCATTTGCCCTCATATGTGAGATAAAATGTACTTTTCCTGTCTTTAAATCCAGTACGAGCTGCATTTATGTCTACATATAATGAAGCAGATTAATATAATTACAATGGAGCGTATCAAAGTAACATTAATTTCTGAAAGCTTTATGCGGGGTGCTCTAAAACGTGGAGATTATATTAAAATATAAATTGTAACAGGATGTGCATAGATTCGCTCTAGATGTACTTTCTGCATTAAGCATTAAAGCTCTGAAAGCTCCTACAACTGCATTATGGAATAAATGAAAATCCTTACATCCGTTGCATTTTGTGATTCGTCGAGGAGGCTTTCATGCGTTAATGTAGTTTCAGTTAATACCTAGGGGTAATTTTACTTCCACTACGAGAATCGGATCATCTTAAAGGATCTAATAAACTTACATTTACTGCATCAAGGATTAAATTCAAGTTTCATATCACTACATATTTTCATTATTTTGCAATAATATTGGATGGTTGACTGACAAACAGACCGGAATATGCTATCCGGTGCTTCGCAGGCATGAATAATACTAAACATTGTCTTATCAAGTGCTTGGAGGCTTGTGGAAGTTTATAATTGAAGAAAATTGAAATACGTTTACCTCAGACAACTGTGTTTTCTGTGTTATTTAACTTTACTTTTAGAAGGATTCTCAACTCGTAAAAAAAGTTGAGAAACACTGAAATAGACGGATAATGGCAGTCCTTGTGCGCTTTATCCTCAATAAACTGCCGTAGTGTCTAGGATTATGCTTCATCGATATCTGGATGTCTAAAACTAATCACTTATTTAATAGTCTCTACACAAAATTTACGGTTTCATGCCTCAACATAACATATTTCCTAGAATACGCTACAAAATATCGTAAATAAATCATTTATTCACTGAAAAGTAGATCAAATATCAAATATTTTTATTCATAGAAATGGATCATTAGATCCATTCTGATTATATGTCAATTCAACAGGTGAGTCAGCACTATCAGGTACTATAAAGTCAGTCTTTAGTTTACATGGATCAGTTTCGACCGGGGTTCGTTATCAACATCAAAATATTTATTCACACACCGAAAAAAATTATAATAACAATTAGTACAGGTATATTTCTTGAAAATCATATAATAAAAAAAATCGAAATTCAACTTACAGTCATACGGTAAAAATACAGATTTAAGTATGTTTCGGTTGACATTATAGTAGAATAATGTTCAGGAGTAGAAAATATGATGAAATCCGAAATGTGTAAAATTGAATTTATATTTTGTTTGATATTATATTATGCAATGGTGCAATTGGTAGATATTATAAATATTGTCAAATTAACGTACCTCAGGCCTTGTTTCGTGATAAAATTAAGAGATATTTTACTTTCATCATTCTGTATCGATAAATTTAATCGATAGATCGAAATAAATTCAAAATAAATATAAATAGTTTTCCGATTTAAATATCTTAAGACTCAAATGTCTGATAATGCTGCTTATGTTCATTTAAGGGACAAAGAATAAATTATATTTTTTTTCTTGTGTCAGATATACGTGTACACTTATAATTTTTCATGATTAATTTAAAAATGACAACTTTTTAATTGGAAATGATTCCATTCAACTGGAAATAATCAATATAAAATTGATTTAGCTAACAAAATGCCACACATTGCAGCCGGTGAGAATAGAGAAAACATAACTCAAAGCGAATATGGGTTACAAAGACTTGAAAATATAATATGTATTACCTGTAAACTTTGCCTTATTTGCCCCGACAAGCATGGTTGATGTGATTTAAATCAATTGCTTTGAATTAAATTAAAATTAAATTTAAAATTAAAAGTTTATTTTAATAAATCATTGTTTTAAATCAACATTTTTTTTTTTTAAATTAGTCATTGTTTTTGCACTGTCTGTGCATTTAAATTGGGGTACAACTAAAAATATAATGAAACTATAGAGCTAACATGCTTTAAAGTAAATAATTAATTTTTAATTAAATTGGATGTGTGAGTGGTTACGACTTGGTGAAACATATTAGTATAGGAATAATAAAACTCTTGGTTGACGAATTTAGTTTATACTCTTGAGAATGGCTGAGAGGCCGAAACAATTGTAGAGTTCATTTTATATATACTGTGAAACGTCAACCAAGTGTTTTATTATTCCTAAATTAATTTATAAATAATTATAAGTAAAATATTTTTCTTTTCTTCCATTTTTGGTCCATCGTATGGTAAAGAGACGAAGATTTTCTTGTAAACATCAATTATTGCTCAGGGGACGCCAAAATATTCTAATCCCTTGTAATCAGATTTATATTTATTGTACGAATACCAAACTTGACCATTCTGCAGTGTGATGACGTAAAATCAATAATTTATTAAAAAATAATCATATGATTCAAATTGTGATGTAGGTATATCATTCGATTTAAAATACATCTACCCTGGCAAAAACTAATCAGAAATATTTAAAAAAAAAACAAAATAATAAAATAATAGTTGATTATTTTTAACTTGAAAGTGATATAATACAATGTTTTTGGCCTCAAGCTCTTACTTACATTTCATTCATATGCTCGCTTCAAGCTTACTATGTTAATTCATCATAAAACCAACGAAATCAAAAAACCTATTGCGTAGATGATTTTTTTTCTTCTAAATTAATACAACTAACATTTACATTAGTTTATTGATAGAACACAGCCACTGGGTCCCATTAATAGCATTTTCAAAGTATGTATGGGAACGAAATGAATGTAACTACTTAACTACTCTAAATTTGCAAGAAATATCTATAATATCGTCGGCTTGGTATTACAAGGTTGCATGTAATATTTTTTTAAATTTTTAGTTCTATAGGTTTGCAGGGCTATATGTTTTTAAAGCGGGACCTTTCAAATAGTTGGAAGATTAAAATTGGATCATTAGGAACCTGTGATAAAAACATATCTATTGACAGTTCAAAATTTAACATTTTTTGATATAGCAAACATATTTAAAATCCTTATTCCCAAATTTACAAATTTGCAAATGTTGAAAAAAATTGTACAACAGAATATTATATACCAAGGCACACCAAGGCACAACCTTGGTATATAATATTTTGATGTACAATTTTTTTTTAATATTTGCAAATTTGTAAATTCGGGAATAAGGATTTTAAATATGTTTTCTATATCAAAAAATGTTAAATTTTGCACTGTCAATACTAACTATGCTATTCTAGCCACACTGTTTATTGAATTATGACCCCAGGCTATAATATTATTCACAACCGTGGTGTACATACTATTTTTTGCACTACTAAAACAATTGCAATCAATTAAAATTAAATATTTCGGGCATCGGCTGTCGCGATTGGACTGTCGCAAACTATGAACACCTGTGGGAGGCGCTTAGCCGGCCGCGGGCCGTTGGATAGGCGTAACCTCGGAATTTTTATTACTTTGGGAGCAAAAGTAAAATTTATAACCCCTAGTCTTAAAAATCAACTTCACAGTGCTTTGATATACATGACATAATGATGTGTTTTTTTGACTAGTAGTGCAAAATATACAATTTATCCATTGCATAACTGATAGTTGCATATCTGATGAGATATGAGAGTGTTTACGTGCTCATCTGTGTTAACAAAATGAGTATACAGGCATTTAGGTTTGCTAGTATTTAAATAAAATAACGTTATCTATATTCTAACAGTGTTATTAATAAAAAAATGGTTTAGCGGTGGTTTAGCGGTATTTTACAAAGGGTTACCACGGTTACGGTTAGATTAAACCACCGCTAAACCGAGGCTTACATTTTTATGAATAATACTATAAGTTATTCATAAAAATTTAACCCGCGGTTTAACGGTGGTTTAGTTTTAGTAAGCATGGCAACCCTTTGCAAAACACTGCTAAACTACCCCTAAACCACGGTTTAAATTTTTATGAGTGGCCCTATAAGAAACTAAATATATTATTGGGAATGCTATAATTTAGGGCCTAATTTACACATCATTCGGGTTATTTCTTTCTCTGTTTCGCTATTAGAATGTCACTATTCCAGCATCAACTTTAGCTCAACTCAAAAGTAGTGGTGGAATGAGTTTCATTCAACACTAATTTACTCGCTATATTATTTTAGAGACTGGTGCCTTTTATATTAATAATGACATTAAAGATAAATTGATCGTCAATATAAATATTTAATTGAAATATTTTTTGCACAAGAAACCGTAATAACACGACATAACAATAACAAGACAATTCAATTAAGTGTTGACTGATATTTATTCTGCCATTTTCAGCCACAATACTTTCTAACTATTGTAATTATTTTGTTACTAATTACTACGTATTACTTCCCTTATGACAATTTTTCATATTATTAGGATATATTAGGATTAATAATTGTTGGAAGTGCACAGTAGTTAAATAGATGTGAACACGGTCTTGGTTGAACTCAGACTAACTTTATTTTAAAATGGCTACTACAAGTAAAAATACATCGTTACATATGTCAATCGTTAGATGGCGCTAGAGGGATATTTATAGTTATACATTTTTAATACCCCCACCATAACGACAAAATATCATAATTACATTAATGGCCGGTTTAACAATCGTGGAACATCCTTGTTCCTGGTTCAATTACCTAGGATACATTTGTATCCTCGGTAATTGTACCACGAACAAGGCTGTTCCACGATTGTAAAACTGGCCCTAAGCCTAACTCCTTACAAAACGTCACATTTTTTGTTGCATTTAGACCTTTTGTTAGAACATCAGCCATAATTTCATTGGTCGAAAGATATTTCATATTCACGAAATTGTTTGATATAACTTCTCGTACGAAATGATGCCTTATATCAATATGCTTTGATCTTTTATGGTAGACTGGATTTATAGCCAACTTTTGAGCACTCTTTTGAGGCCATATACTCCGCTTCCATACTTGATAATGCAATTGTTGTCTGCTTGTTGCTTTCCCAGGAAATTGCTGATCCCGAGAGTTTGAATTCAAATCCTGTATCGGATTTTCTGTCTTCATTACTTGCCCAATCGGCGTCCATAAATCCTTCTAGTTCTGAGTTATTTTTAGTTAACCTTAAACATAAGTTTTTAGTACCCTGCAAATATCTAAGTATTCTTTTTGCTTGTTGCCAATGATGTTGGGTGTAACAGTTATTGTATTGGCAAAAATAGATCACAGCAAATGATATATCAGGGCGAGTCAAAACTGCCAAGTATATCAGACTGCCAATCAATTTCTGATATGGTAAACTTTCATTGCAAACATCCATGTCTTCAATGATGTGGTTCTTGGATTCTAGGGGAGTACAACACACTTGCAATCAGCCATGTTGAATCTAGCTAATATTTGCTTCACATGCTCTTCTTGGTCCAATGTAATGCTATCTCCATTTTCTTCTCTTCTAATCCGCATGCCAAGAATCTGCTTGGTCTCTCCTAAATCTTTTACTTAAAATTTCGAATTCAGGTGGTTTTTCAATAAATCTGTACCTACAGGATTATTTGAAAAAATCATCAACGTAAAGTGCAATAAAAGTTTGTAATTCATTGTCTCTCTTTATGTATACACAAAGCTCTAACTCTGATCGCATGTATCCCAATTTTAACAAAACTTCATCGATGCGTTTATTCCACACCCTTAAAGCTTACTGTAGACCATAGCTAGCTTTGTTTAATTTACAAACTTTTTGCTCTTCTCCTGATTTCTCAAAACCCTTTGGTTGCGTCATATATACATCTTCCTTTAAATAACCGTTTAAAAATGCTGTCGTAATATCTAAATAATTAATCTTTAAACCTAATTCAACAGCTAAACTTATTAATAGTCTCAACGTCGAGTGTCTTAAAACCGGTTCTACATCACAAGACATGTACGATACATAATCTTTAAATTATTTTATTTATACTGGTCTTGCAGATCTCCAAATTTCAGCATGATATGGCTCATGTGGTGTTGAATCTGGGTCATGTTCATCTTCATCTTGTGGAGGCTCTGCTTCCCGATCAACAACAATGTCTTCAATAATATCTTGCGGTACCTGTGGTTGGTCCTATAACTGTTCAACTGTTGAGCGTTCATTTACCCCCACTGAAATTATAGTCACGAAATCGGATGGAGATTTTGTCATCTGGCCCATTTCAGCACCTTCCATCATAATAATACCTCTAGAACTTGTAACAGAATTTATAGCAGGATCATATACCCCATACCCTTTTGTGGTATCACTGTATCCAACTAAAACCTTCTTGTTCAATTTTTTGTCCCATTTCTTAAGTTTTTCTTTTGGAACATGTACCATAACTGTACTGCCAAAAAATCGCAGGTGATTAACATCAGATATTTTATTCCGCCATAGTTCATAAGGTACTTTGCTATGTCCAGAAATTATACTTCTGTTCTTTAATATACGGCTGTATTTACAGCTTCTGCCCAAAATTTCTTCTGCAATTTACCTTCAAGTAGCAACCACTTTGCTCTTTCGACTATGGTTTGGTTTAGCCTTTTTGACATGCCATTTTGCTTAAGCGTATACGGGTTTGTCTTTTGATGCACGATTCCTTCTTCCATAAGAAATCTGTCAAGATCTTTGCAAAATTCCTTTCCATTATCAGATCTTAATACCTTGATCTTGCAATTTTGTTGATTTTCAACTAAAGCTTTGAAAATCTTGAAATGAGTATACACCTCACCTTTGTTTTTCATAAAATAAACGAAGCACATCCTGCTGTAGTCATCCTGAAATAACATGAAATATCTCAATCCACTAATTGACATTTGTTCCATTGGCCCACAGACATCTGTATGTATTACTTCCAGAGGATTTGAAGCCCTGCTCCCTTGATGCTTACACGGTAACCTTGTCTGCTTGCCTTCACAACAGACGATGCAATTCGTCTTTGTAGTTGTTACCTCTTTGTTGAATGATAGACCATCCACTAAACTATTGTTCATCTGGTTCAAATCAGCACTATTTAGGTGTCCAAATCTTCTATGCCATGTGACCCCTGTTGCAATGGCTTGCGCTGCTAGCAAATTATCCGGCTTATATAAGTTTAAAAGGGCGACTTCAAGTTTGATTACTAATCTATACAACAGATGGCTCATGAAGTACTGGAATAATAAATTAATTCTTAGTATCTGAAAACATCCGCTAGAGCAGATTTGGTTAATTCTGCATTTGCCAGGTAGGTCGCGCTGCTTCACGCAGAACGGTAACGATATACAGTCGATGTATTTCGTTAGTACTCGTTACATGGTTGCATGGTTACAGTGTTGTAGTTGTTGATACGGCCTTGTTTTTGTGTTGGCGTATCAAGTTTCCACCGAGTAAAAATAAGTCAAACCACCCAAAAAGAGGCCAAAAATCAGTATTCATATATATATTATATATATATATATATATATATATATATATATATATATATATATATATATATATATATATATCAACTTTTGATATAATCGTTACATTTTTTCTTACGACAGTCCGTAAACTAAGTTTTTACGTACTGTTCACAGTGCGTAAAGTGATACTTTTTAGAACAAGCTTCTGATATTTTAAATACATTCTGGACGCTTTGTTGCTTTGATTGTATGTTTTGAAAATTTTCAATCTCCACAAAACTTTTTGGCAGTTTCTTGAACCCCATTGAAACTTATCATACACTTCCTGACAAAATTAAGGGACCACTAGTAAAATATAAAATAAATTTAAAACATGATAACGAAATTTAATGAATCAAATAAATATATAAATCCAAGTGTTTCCTCACAGTTTAGTTGACTTAAGAGCTATTAAAATTAACAAACTATACTTTTACTTACTTGTAGAAGTAAAAGAAACATAAAGCACGCTTTATTAATTAAATATGTTAAAAAGGTGAGTCAACAATTATAGCTTTTTGTTGATTTTTCGTTTCCTAGCAGATACTGTCCTGATATTGTTAATTGTTTCATGGCATACTATTTGCTATTTGAATAGTGCTTAATAAACGTCAATTTATGACAAGTGCAAAGTCTATTCAAAACAACTTGTAATTTGGAAAAGTTATTTCAAGTTTATTTGGTGGTCCCTTAATTTTGTCCGGAAGTGTATTTTATTGAAAATGCTGAAATTTTTGCTTATTTATTTATATGTTGTGATCATTATTTTGATAATATGATTAAGTTTTCTGGAACTATAAAATTTTCCGGCTATCCATTAAGTTTATGATATTTACTATAATGTTCACAATTTCAAAACCTTCTCATTCTTTTGATATTTTGATTATTTTTTGAAAATGTATTAAATCTATCTAAATATTCAGGTTTATTTATATTACAGTACCATTACAATTACAATTTGCTAAAAATTGTTGAAATATTTTTTAATATAATATTGCCAAATATAAAAATAAACTGTTTCGATTTTAGTTTTTTTTAATTTTGATTATCATTTATTAACTGTATCAGATTTTCGTGTGCGTTGTGCCCATTTTTGAAAATTTACTGAATTTCAGAAATTAATCTTGTAGAGCTTTTATAGAATTTTTTAAAACATTTAAACAATTAAATTCTCGTCAATTCTTCGTAAATTGACACATTTGTTAGTTTAAATAAGCTTCTGATATTTTGAATAACATTCTGGACGTTTTGTTGCTCTAATTGCATGTTTTGAAAATGTTCAATCTCCACAAAACTTTTTTTCAGGTTCTTCAACCCCATTGAAACTCATCATATTTAATAATAATTATAATAATAATAATAATAATAATAATAATTTATTAGTGCTAGTACAGAAATGTTTACACAGGTCAAAAAATACACTTAAACACATACAAACTGTAAAATATGAAATATATAACATAAAGCAAGGACTGATGCTAACAAACAGCAATATACAAATATCGAACCGTAAAAAACCAGCATACATTTGATTGAAAATTTTGAATATATATAATATATTATATGGACATATTATATATATATATATATATATATATATATATATATATATATATTATAATTATTTTTTGAATCAGTATTAAGAAATTAGGAACAACGTAATAACAACGTAACAACATCCAATGAATTAAAAAAAAAACTTTCGGCGGCTTTCATCAACTATCACCACTCCTGCTTGATTACGAGTTATATATGTCATCGTGGGTAGTAAAACGGCAACATCGGCGTTTTTTCAGTGAATACACACGACGTCTTTTGTTGTGAAGTGGTGAACTAATGGCAATTATATATTTGCAGCAATCTGTAAGTTTACTAGTTTGTCATCAGAAATAAGACGTATTGAAAAAGATACTTTTGTGGGATTGATGTACACAAAAATAATGCAGTTTTCAAGTTGGTTTCATATTCCCAGTCATTAAAAATATATTCCTTTAGTACCTAATACCATTTTTAAAACAATACTGTATGTCTACAGCAAGTATTTTATGATGATCCACATTGCCAATTTCGAAATTAAATTCATAAAGACATTTATTTCATCAAATAAATTTATGTTAAAAACTACGTAATAATAAATCATTTAATATTCCCGTAACTAAATTCTTAATATGTTACCGAATTCCATGAACATCAATCCCAAACATTTACCTGTTCGCGCCATCTATTGGTTGTTAACTATGTAGTCGCCCTTTTAACCTATAAACACCATTTACTGAATCTGCTGTTGCTACAGTAACTTTTTGTCTATTAAATATCTTACAACCATTGTCCTCAAACACTACATTATTTCCGTTTTTAATTAGTTCGCTAACCGATAGTAAGCCCACGTGATAAAAAAAAGAAAACCACTTTTACGTTGAACATGTTTCGGCGTAAAGTTGTATGTTTTTGACATGTGTTTTGATGCTATGGAACTGCGTTGCTTAGTTACTAGTGATAATAATAGTCACCAAAGCATTTGTTGCATTAAGTAGTATTCAAGTTATAAAAGTGTTTTTTTTTTATCACGTGGGATTTGTAAATATTCAAGAAATAAATAGTGTGTTGTATTACTTGCGAAGAGACTTTTCAAACGAGGTGTCACTTGACATACCTTTCCATTTGAAAAAAAAAAGTTGGAGGTGGCTGGGCTCTTCCGGGAACAGATAAACAAGCAGCATATACATAGAAATGAGGGCAAGAAAAAACAATACTTAGCGTGTTTCGGGATTTTTTGCAAAAATCGCCTATATCGAAGTTATGAATTTTATTCCAGTTAAAGTTTCCACCCTGTATAAGCACCCATCGAATCCCAGTTCTCCAGCCTGGTTGAAATTAATGTTCTGAGCAAACTGATTCTGCATGTAAAACCTGAATCGTCAAACATTGCTTTCAACTTTAACCATACAGAGACGTATGCAGAGTTAATTTTAACTTGGCATTAGCCTTTTTATCTTTGGCGTCATCCGTGTCTCCGCTTGGTGTTGTATGCATTTCGCCAAATCTGCTAATATGAGGAATTTTTCTGTTGCAAACGCCCAATCGTCATAGTTCTCGCGTCCTTTTAACTTGGAAACATTTATTAGATAACTTGCAGCCATTCTATCACAAACTTATATTTTCACAACTAATTCTTAAGACGTGGTCTGGGAAAATAACCTGTTGGAAGTGTACAATGGTTAAATAGATGTAAACATGGTCTTGGTTGAACTCAGACTGTCTTTATTACAAAATGGCTACTACAAGTTAAAATACAGGGTTACATATGTCAATCGTTTGATGGCGCTAGTGGAATATTTTTAGTTATACATTTTCAACAATAATGTTAAAAAATCCTGAGAAATATATTATACCAAATCTTTTTAGAAGTAAATCAACACATTTATGTGACAGAATTGACCCGTCAACAAGTTCAGGACAATCAAGAACTTTTTATACGGAACTTTTTATAAATAACACTCCGGAACACGTTTCTATAAACTTATTCAATAAATAAATGTAGTTGGTTTTGTTAAATTTAATATTGAAGAAATAAATTTAGATTGCCTTTCTATTTAAAATAATTTTACAAAAAGGGGTTATTATTTCATAGTGGCACTTGTTTTAATATGTACTTAGTTCATAATGATATGCAAATGAATGTATTAAGTGAGCTAAATCTTACCGACTTTAATAAAATTGGCTGCTATTAGTTAGATTTGAAATAATGTGTACAATGCAATTTTTTTGTACCAATAAATGGATTATGTATGCATATTACTGCTCTTATATTTTATTAATACAGTAACGGCTCTGTTCTTACATTAATTGGCCATTACATCTTTCAAACGCCCCAAGTTATTATCTGATTATTCAGTTTGTTATGTACCGAATTGATGAACCGAAATATTCCGCGATAATAATAACTCAAACGTGTGAAAAGAGTTACTTACATGCCAGTAGGTACTTGCCATTTGAAACCTTTGTGGATTTTATTGTTGATATTTCTTGCGCATCTTTATTCCATTACATACTTACGAAGACGCAATCAAATCAAAATTGAAATCTTAGTCTTGACGAAGTTAGTTCGTTGTATTAGTCAATCATCTGCAGGCGTCTGACATTTTGTATTTCAATTTTTAGCACGTGTTGATAATATGTCGCAGATATGACAAGGATATCCGCTCTATTATAGACGTCGTCACTAATCTAAGAAGTTTGTAACTTGCGTTATCTTGATTTGGCGATCACGTAGATAAATTCATTGTGCACATGGTGAAAAGTTTATTGCATACCAGAACTGGGCACTCATTTGTGGCATACATTGAAGATATTCCGCGCATGTCAATTATTTCACCTAACTAGTAGTTTTACTATTTCAATGAAGTAAGTACTATTATCTTGACTCATTGTGAATTATCAAAGCAAGATATGAATTAAATTAGGCAGCCATGATACCTGAACTGAATACTAAGAAGTTTTGATCTTTGAAATATTGTCCTACGTAGGACTCCAGCAGCAAATGCGGGCATTTGCATTCGCATCACGTAGAGCAAGGAATGCGAGCGCGGTTTCGCCGTACTGTAAATTTGTACATATTTTGCGTTGGCGTTAAAGTCCTCACAATCGTCGATCATCATCCTCAAGAAGTCCTATAAACCCTTTACATGTGAAATAAAAAGAAAACGGCGAGAAAATCGAGCGCGGGTGGCGCATTTTCCAATTGAAATTCACACCCTTCCCGGCGACCTACTTCGAGCGATCGCCGCTAGTTTTCTACTGCTATTAAGTAGACGAATTTTCCTAAAATCGCAAAAATCGCAAGAATTCTGTACATAGATATTTAATAACATGCACCTCAATCAACGAATATGAGCGAAGTTTCCACTAGTAGCAGGCAACAACCGTGTATACATTATGAATGGCATGAAAACGCCGCTTACGTAGCTGGAGAAGAGCAGCAGGATATGGGTCGAGGATCAATACACTCCTGACCCAGTATCCTGCAGCGTTTATAGCCTCTCATTCACTCCTGCCCGTGCTCTGGCTGTCCTGGTACCAGCAGCTTTGCCATCTTACAGAAACATGAAACCCAGAAACTACGAATCAATAGTTCTGTATAAAAATGTAATATTATGAAATAATACGTGGCACGTTTTATTTAAGTAAGTTTGATATTTAAACAAAATACAAGCACAATGTTTTTAACAATCTTATGTTGAAATAGAAGTCTGGACCTTAAGCTACTTTTCCACATCATTTTCTCCTTTATAAAGATACTTATTGTCTTGTATGATGACATCTTTATATAAATTGCCGTCTGATTTGATAACTATTGCTGCACGGCCGTTTTGCTGTTCATAGAGGACATTTCTTGAAACTTTAGGAAATTGTGTAGATTATGATGAAATTGTTATACGTTTGTTCTCTCTAACTTTTTCATCAACTTTCCTGCACCAACATACACGCTTCTAAGGCTATCTTTCAATGCCCTAACCCATATTCTTACTATTTCGTCATTCATAGCGTTGTTCATAAACATCGCAAATCTATGGATTAGTTCTATAGATGAACTTCGGCCACTTTCACGGCCGAAGTTCACGTCATATCAAAATCACATGCGGCTAATTCCATGAAGGTGCAGAAGCTGGTCACATGATACGATAAGAGTCTTAATAGAGGTGAAAATTATGTAGGAAAGTAGATTAAGGTCCAGGGTTTCACGTTAATTTTTTGTCGAAAAACATATATTTTTCCTTGTTTTTTTTTAAATATCATAACTAGAGACCGGATTCTAAGTTTTATGCTTTTTGTAAATATCTAAAGCATTAACAAATGAATTAAATTTAGATCCGATTTGGAAATAAACGGATCATTTAACAATAAATTTTTTGTGCTTTTTTTGCTTTTTTTGCAATATTGTGCTTTTTACACTTTTGTACTTATTTAGAGCTTTTTTTAGCTGATTCTGGATTGAAACGAAATTCAATTATTGTGGTGATTATAATTTGTAGATGTATCAAGACATATGCATACTACACAGTTTTATATTCAGTGAGAGGTGCGAGGCATTACTAATAAAAATAAACAATTTTCCAAACGCAGTGCTGAGCAAGTTTTTACTATGTTTTTACTGTTTATCTAAATAAATTTAAAATACAAGTAAATACATTCATATCATTCGTGTCGCAGAAGCTTAATATTTTTCTACTACAGTTCTACGCATTTGGATCGAGTGATTAATTTAAATTAAATACAAAATCTTCCCAATGAACAAGCATTCACAATTCTCAACATTGTGCAATTAGGTTAGCTCCGTGTGTTACTCTGACAACGTCTCATTAGTATGGTTACATTATTTCTTGCATAATGCCTAAACCGAAAACCGCTGAAGATGAGCTACTGTAGATGAGTGGATTAATGAACACAAAGAATTGACATTTGAAAATAACAAAATATTTTGCAGAGTTTGCGTAAAGTCGGTAATTCATTTCGCCTTAAAATATTGTTTAATAATAATAATTAATTCACTACTTTGATTTGCAGTTTCAATGAAATTGAAAAAAAATGATATAATTCAACATGTGAAAACAATACTACACAAGCAACGCTTAGAAAAATTTAAAAATCAACCTAGAACACAACAAACTACAGTAGAATCCATAGCATCAACATCCGGCAACAATCAACAAAAACACTTAAATTTTGATTTGTGTAAAACAATGCTTGAATCAAACATTCCCTTCAAAATATTACAAAATAATTCATTAAGGACATTTCTGGAAAAATATTGTAACAGAAATATACCAGATGAGAATACACTGCGCAGAAATTATGTTAAATTGGTATAGAAACAAACTATGCTGGAAATTAAAAATATAATTGGCAACAATTGCTTTTGGTTCAATGTGGATGAAACAACCAACTCTTGTGGGCGATATGAGGCCAATTTTATTATAGGAGTCCTCAGCGACAAATGTCAGACGAAAGGTTATTTAATCTGTTGTAAAGAATTAAACAAAACCAATAGTAACACCATTTAAAATTTATTATTGAATCACTAACCAACTTTTATTTACCGGAAGCAGTCCCAAGTCAGAAATTTTTATTAATGGTCATGGATGCAGCAGCATACATGATAAAAGCTGCATCTAACATGAAAATTTTCTATGAAAATTTAATACATTGTACCTGCATAGCCCACGGACTAAATCGTATTGCTAAAACTATCTGAATCGACTTTCCGTTAATTAATGAATTAATAACAAATGGAAAAATATATTTATTTAAGCTCCTCTAAGAGTGCACCTATTTAAAGAGTGAATGCCCAATACTGCTGCAATATATTACGCAAATAATTTTGAACATTTAAAAAAAGTTATTTTTGAATTTAAACCAACAACTGGCAGAGATTGCAAAAAGAGATTACAAGATTGCAAAAGAATTTTAAACGAAAAATAATTTAAAATAAAAAAAAATTATAATATAGATTTTATCAAGCCACATTATAGTATTCTGAGTTAATCAATTACCTCATTGGAGAAGCAACGAATGCCCTGAACGGATGCAATTACGATTATTAACAATTTTAAGGAAGCTATTTGTGGTATCCTGGGAAAAATTGGAGGGAAGATAATAGTAAAATTAAACGAAGTTTTAAAAAAATATATGAAGGTTTTAAAAAGTTATATAATTTTGGAAAAATTTAGGTGGTAAAAATGTGGGTAATTTTGAGAGCAGCATACCCATAGCTAATTTTAAATATGCGCCTGTAACAAGTGTAGATATTGAAAGAAGTGTCTCTGTCTATAAATATATTTTGAGCAATAGAAGACACAATTTTATCATGGAAAATTTGGACTAATATTTAGTTGTAAATTGTTTTCAAAGAAACTAGTATTTTATAATGTGATTTTGTAAATTAGTATTACCTCCCTATATTTAGGATATTTTTGTATTTTTTCGATAAATATATATTTTTTAAATTTAAAATGAAATTTACATTTATAAAAAATAAATGCTTTAAATTAAATTCATTGTTCTATCTATAACTCGACGCTCTTTCAGTCAATGCTTTCTTCAACTGTCCTGTGTTCTGGACAAAATAATAAAAGGCACATCCATAATCTATGTAAGTTTAATATACTATTCTGGAATTACTTTTATAATCTCAGGTAATAAATAAATTTTTAAAATAAACATTTTTTAAAATTTTGTTTGCGTTTTTGCAATTTTTTGTGCTTTTTTATGCAAATTTATGCTTTTTTTGCGTATGTTATTGTTTTTTTTGTCAAAAATATGTGCTTTTTTGAGTGCTTTTTCAATGTTTTTTTAATGCTTTTTATCCGGTCTTTAATTATAACGGTACTTACTAAAAACATGCCTGGTACCATCTAAGTAATCGCTTTGAAATAAATTAAAATAAAAATATCTAAGGTGTAGGTATTAAGAGTATAAGACAAAAATCGCCATTTACCGTTTTAGCTATCATTTGACTCGTCCTCTTTTATTATTTTTGCTGAGTATACTCTTAGGAACAAAATAGTGAATACAACGATGTTAAAGATGTTTTATGTTAATTTTACCTGATACTATAACTTGTTTTTAAACTCTGTGTTACGTATTAAGAGTACAAGGCACTCTCCTGAAAAGTAACTGTTTTTGACTTATACTCTTAGGCCCAGTTGTACGATCGTGGATCGTCCTTGGCCACGGTCCAGTTACCTGGGATACAATTGTTAAGACAATGGTATCCTTAGAAACTGAACCACGAGCAATGATGATCCACTATCGCACAACTGGGAATTAGACCCAGTCGTACAATCGTGGATCATCTTTGATCGTGGTTCAGTTACTATGGATACCATTGTATCGACAATTGTATCCTTGGCAACTGAACGACGGTCTAAGATTATCCACCTTTGTACAACTGGGTCTTAGTAACTAGCACGTTAGATTTAATCTTTTAAAGTTGACAACCCACAAAATTATAACCAGAACTAGTTTATAAATCCCATTAGGATTATCCAATTACACTTAAAAGTGAAGCCTCACAAGAAGCGTTTACCTACTTTCTCGTAATAAATTAAGTTGTGTAAGACGAAATCGCATTAACCATCTGGACTGCCTCCAAGTTGCTAATTAAGACAAATACTCCCATTCAATTCCTATTAGCCCGGGAACGGCCGCTTTCCTAGCTGAAATGTTAATTGCCGATTCTTTTCCCATACAAATTAGGAGCAGGTCCTTTTATGTAAATCACAGTTTGCGGACGGCAAGGATCCTTTCCGTGCGAGACCCGCCGATTATATTCATAAATATTCAAATTAATTCCGCGGAATTTATCGCCCTCCTCGCATCGCGCTTCAAATTGAAATTACCAGCTCTGGCCGGAGTCGAGTTCGGGTTTCATGTTCAGATAATTTTTTATTTTAGTTGGAAAGCCCGATGCGAAAAAGTGCTGTAATTAAAATTTGTATTTGCACTGCTATTGAAAACCTGATTGGATTGGATGAACAATGCTCTGCGCCGGCAATTGATCCATAATTGAAACAATTTACTCGAAATGGAATTCCAGGAGAATGTATGAATAAAATATCAATTTATACTAGATAGAAAAATATTTGTTATGTATTGGAATTTGTATGGTTAAAAATAATATAAAATATTTAATTTGCGTTTCTGTGAAAAATGGATCTATATGTACGTAGGTTGTTCACTGATACATATTAATTATCGCATAGGAATACAATGTTGTTTATGAGTATTTATTACTTTTCATTATATGAAGAGTTGCCGGTTAATTATTTTGTACTTGGGTACAATTATATGAATAAGAGATAGAATAGGACGACAATTAAGTGCATATCTGCGTATCAAAAGTATACTCCATTGCGTAATAAAATGTTACAAATATACTTGAACTAATCAAAACTAATGTCCATCCTTACATTGGATGGACATTAAATGTGCTTTAAATATCAATTGTTTCTGTCATGTCAACGTCAAAGTGACATTTATTGTACGACACGTTATATTTTTCTTGGTGCATTTTCTTAATGAATATTTTTCTCATAATGAAATAGTGAATATGGTTTATGTACACGGTGACAGTGCAAACCGTTGCTGAAGACCAGAATAAATTGAGGCATTTCAAATCAATAGCAAAAACATTTTAAATAAACTATAACATTACAACATAACAAAAATAACATTTAACTTTACAATAATGATAACATTATAAAAGGTGTTCAAAAAAACGGCCCTCTTGTGCGATACATTCGTCAATTCTTTTTAAATATTAATCATTCACTGTTTCTAAGGTGGCATGATCAATGCTACAGAAATCCGCTCTAATTCTTTCCTACATATTTCCCTGGTAGTAACTTCTGGATCGTACACCCGATCAGTGTGTAAATCATAACCACAATTTCATCACTCGAAAATTTCATGTTCACGACAAAAATTACAACGTGTCGTACAATAAATGTCACTTTGACGTTGTCAGGATAGAAACAATTGATATTTAATGTACGTTAAGTTTACATCGATGAGATCTGGGTTCATTTTTCAGAAATTCCAAATTATTTTTCTAACTATGAACTTTTAAGAAAAAATATAAGAGGCAAAACAGATGTAAAATGAGATACTGAATACGACTAAGTAATGAAATATAGGGTGTGCTATTTAAAAAAATCAAGTTATGGCCCTTCAAAGTTTACCAAAATTAATGTCCCACAGCAAGATGATGCCACAATGCGAATAGACGATCTTGCCGGCAGAAAATACTCCAGACAGATGTTTAGAATCTGGCAAAGTTCCAACCCGATATCCTAGAAAACAATCGGCCTGCGATTTTTTTAATAAGTGATTGAAAATGCATTAAATTATAGAAAAACATAAACAACTTCTGAACGGTTAATGCGAATTGCAAAAACTATACGGATTTATAAAGCTCAAAAAAAAGCAAATTCAAATATTTAAATTTATACTGGTGGTGCCATTTAAAAAAACTAGGTACAAGGCTGCCCTGCAAAAATGGAACACCCTGTATATGGCAAAATAATTTTACAAACTGCACTTTGGCCTCTAGTTTGCAGCGCCGTTTCGTTCATTACGTTATCATTAACGGAATAGTTTAATAATGCTAAAGCTCACACACAGCTTACACACGTCAATATAGAAAATAGAAAATATAGAATAAATACGATATAAAAATAGGTAATGCGCAATAATATGAAAATATAAAAAAGTAACAGTATATAGTAATTAGTACATAATATGGTATAAAATATGGTGTGTTGTATGGTTGGCTAGATATCAGACAGAAATTCTTCCCAGTGAAAATACGATTTGTCAATTAATACTTGTTTTATGTTGAACTTGAACTTTTTGAAAGGGAAACAGTTTATTGAAGTGGGGAGTGCATTAAAACATATTGGTCCCCAAAATCTAACCCCAGTTTGAGACTTGTTGAGTCTAATTCTATTGGACCGTATATGATATATATGCTTAAATTACTTAAAATATAATCATTCTCATGCTTCTTAATATATATTAAGCATGTATATATGTAAAGGCAAGGTAGTGCCATTAGGCCAAGCGATCTGAATAAAAGCTTAGTATCACCCTTGTATTTAGCTCTTATTCGATCAATTATTCGAAGTGCCCTGCGCTGAAGGCCAAATATACGATGTCTTCCTGCCGAGTGTCCCCAAACAATTAAGCAGTGATGCAATAAAGACTGACATGTTGAGAAGTAAGTGATCTTCAGTAATTCAGCAGACACCGAGTTGGCCAAGTTTCTTAACAAAGAAATGTTGCAACAGAACCTGCTGGCGAGTTTGTCTGTGCGATAGTTCCAATTCAACTCGTTATCCATGTGAACTCCCAAAAAGTTACACTTTTGAGAAAGAGGTCTATTTAAATATGTTGTTTTAATGTAAAAAGGATATTTACGGTCTTATTGGTGTTCAAGTGAAGATGGTTAGTGTTGTACCAATCGTTGGCGCCTTTGACCACTTCAAGATTGCCATGTAAAGCCTCTTCGAGTGCATCGCTAGTATTTACTAAGGTCGTATCGTCCGCGTAAATAACGGTTGATGCATTCTCCAGGAATTCTGTGAAGTCAATAGGCAGGCACACACGTAGGGGATTTTCAAACGATCTGTCCCGCCGTCCGCATCTGGCATCCTGGTCACGCATATTTGGGACAGATCGGGGTGACAGCGATAACAGATGCGGACGGCGCGACAGATCGCTTGAAAATCCCCTACGTGTGTGCCTGCCTATTGATATAAATTAAAAATAACAATGGACCAAGTACAGACCCCTGAGGGACACCACGTTCAATAGGCAGAGGCATTGATACATTACCATTGATCCTCACTAGCTGACTTCGATGGCTTAAGTAAGGTTTCATGAGCTGGCAACTGAATGAGTCAAAACCGTAATGAATAAGTTTCTGAAGTAATAGTTTGTGGGATATGCAATCAAAGGCCTTACTCAGATCTAGGAACGAGATCATAGCAAACGCTCCACTTTCAAACGTGTCCAAGATGATGTTATTAAAGTGCAAGATTGCATCGGCTGTTGATAAGCCTTTGCGGAAATCAAATTGTGCTAAATTAAATAACATTTCTTTATCCATATATTCCGAAATTTGTGTGTAAGATTTTTTCTAGAATTTTTGAAAATACTGGTAGTCTCGAAATTGGACGATAATTATTCACATCATCTTTACCTCCTTTTTTGAGAATAGGAATGACAGCGGCAAATTTTATGGCTTTCGGAATTGTACTGGTAATAATGCACATGTTAATAATGAATGTGAGTTGGTTAATTATAAATTTTTTGCAATTTTTTTATGACCTTCATGGAGATTCCATAAATGTCAGTGCAGTTACTGCTATTTATGTTAATTGCTTGTCTGACATCATTAATTGGCACTGTTTAGAACTTAAAACTACTATCACATTTAATTGGTATATAATCTAATGAGGTAACGTGTATATATATATATATATATATATATATGTTTGAACATGTTCCGGGTATTATATATATATATATATATATATATATATATATATATATATATATATATATATATATATATATATATATATATATATATAATTATCTGCGATTGTTTCTCAAATCATGGCATTATTAATTGAATATAATAAATATGGCGTGGTATGCAAATATGATAGGGAATAACAAAAGGAATCTATTTACTTTTTATGACGCATCATTTGAGCATGGACACTGATAAATTATTATTTTTTAACTTGATCTCTTGCATACAAGTGAGTTCTTAAATCCAATATCATCGCTATATTCCATGGCATTTACGTCAAATATATTTCGAACTCATTATCACAGTATTATCATCATAGTCAGCATCATCTGTTTATGTACGTCCACTCCCGAATGTAGGTCTCTTTCATCCATTTCCACGTTCTTCGGTATTGGGATCCCTGTTTCTAGTTGGTTCCCGCATGCTGTTGGATGGCGTCTTGCTTTAGGAGATTTTATTTTGGAGATTTGTTAGATATTCCAGAAACATTGATTCCAGATCAAAGAGACCAATTTCAGGAGTACGTTTCAAACGATTTATTTTTCTGTTAAATGAAGAAATATTTTCATGAATCGTTCAGACAAAACATGCTTTTTATTGCGCAGAGGTATTTTGATATCATTCTGCAATTTAACAATTTTATTCTAAATATAACTTCCCCTCGGGAAAGCCAGCGAAATTCTGAATACAAAAGTAAAGTAAATCAGTAGTTTAATTTTGAACATAATGATTGACATTTTGAACTAACATAGCCTTCAATGGATGAAAGAACAGTAGATAAACCACTTGTTTTATTTTGAAATCAATATAGCTGAGTGTGTTTTTCATACGTTTAAGCTGGTAAAGCCAAATGTTAACCCCCAACTTCCCACCGAAAAAGCATATCAAGAACCTGTCCTAATAAATGAAACAAAGTTAGTCGACATTACATAAGTTATACAATTTATGTCTAGAGAGGATTTTGGTTTCTATTACCACATTATCTTTTGGAAAGCTTTTAGGAAGAACTAAGGATAACTTTATTTCATGCTCAATCACTTTGTTAATAGATAGGGATTTGTCACAAAAGTAATAAAAATAGTAACAATTTTTTTAATTTCTTGTAATTAAGTGAAAGAACACTAGACAGGGTGTCCCACGCTTTTGTTCATTAAAAGTTTATGGGGTTCGCGATACAATAAAAAATTGACAAAAATCATTCAAATATGTTTGATTAAGTTCTCCTTATGTGAAATACTTACATGCTTCTATCACTTCCGGTTCTACCGGAAGTAGTCATCAACTTTTGTTATTTGATAGAACACCCTATTTATTATTATGTTTTTGGCTTCCCCGTTTAATTTAAAATATTTCCTGCAGAGAAATAAGTATACCTATATTTTTTACTTTCTGAGATAAAAATTCAATTCCAAAATTTTGACCTCAAAAATACGTTATTAAAAATGGCTTCAACTTCTCTTACAAAGAAGATACAAACGGAAAAATGATCTCGAATTGTACCTGAAAGGTACAGTCATGCTCACATAAATCTAGTACAAGAAATTAGGTTATAATAACAAGTTTATATAGCAATGTCAATTTTTTTATGCTAGATTTATGTGAGCGTGACTGTACCTCTATGACCCACTTAAATTTAGCAATTTTTTTTTCATGGAAGACCAATTGGCATTACAATTTACTACAACCATATTTTTGAAATACGTAGTGTTTGAAATATTTCGAAAATTCGAATTTCTGCATTATGTAATTTCGCCTGTGCTGTTTACACATGCATAATAGTTTGTGAAACATGCTTATCTTTCGTAACTGTGATAACTAGTGTTAACAAAGAAATATCACTCTACAGAACGGAATCAGCCATATTTGGATGAATTTTTTGGATAAATTTTTATTTTATTGGGAACCACCTAAACAATAAATGGTGCATTAGCGAGGGACACCCTATATGTTCTCGTTATATTTTTGCAAATTTTCCATATTTTTGTTAAATCAAATTTTACTATTTTAAAAATATGTTCAAGAACTACAACTTAAAAAACTTTATATTTTCAATTTATAAATATTTATTAGTAGATGTACCGATTTTATACTTCCCGATGCAATAAATTTTAATTTTAAAATTCTTCCCTTTTTTCATTATTAATAATTTCTTGTGAAATCTAACGACGTTTTATATATTATAGTAAATATATATTTATACTAAGAACAATTCGTCGTATGATATTGTTGTTACAAAGTGAAATTAGTTCTATTTTTTGGTTGCTATTTCGTTTCCGTAAGTTTAATCTCCATTGTAAGTGCAGCAGGTCTTTGATCTATCTTTCTTACTGCGCACCATTGTTCATTCTGCATCTATTCTCATTATGTTGTCACCTACCTCTGCTGTTTTGCTAATAACTCAGAAGTTTATCATTAAAATTAGGGCAGTTAAATGGTATTTTAATTTGTTTTTTTTGTTTTTTATTGATGAGCTATTGATAAGGATAAACATCGGGGGGATCTTGGAACCATAAGAGTTACAAAAGCGGCTAAATTACAAAAAAGTTACGCAATTTAGTGTTCAATAATATTCTGTTCAGAAAACCACAATATTCCCCACCAGAATATCGTTTTTATTTTTTTCTGAAGTTATTTGAAACGGTAAATCAAACACTTGGTTGAAGTTTCACTATATTAATAAAATTTACTCTACAATCGTTTCGGTCTCACGAAGATTGTCAAGAGTAACAGCGATACTCTGTACTCTTATCAGTATCTCTGTTACTCTTGACAATGGTCGTGAGACCGAGACGATTATAGAGTAAATTCTATTAATATAGTGAAACTTCAACCAAGTGTTTGATTTACCTTAATTATCATGTTTCACCAAGTGGTATCCACACATACTTTCAACTTAGTTATTTGAAAAGGTTTAAAAAAAAACGGCACTTTCTCATTGCTACATTTTTGGCTCTACAAGACAACGTTTACACATTTTCAGAACAACGTTTCTTTTCGCAGTTACCATCATCAACAATAGGATTAACAGTTTGAAGAATTTGAATTAAACGTTATTTATATCTTATGCTATTACATCTGGCGTAAAATGCTGATTATAGAGTACTGATCACGATCTAAATAATCAAATATCTTGATAATTTATAGGTAATATTCTCATATTATTAAGTCGTATAATAAAACTTAAAGCCTTTAAGTGCTACCCCAAATTTTCAATACTACTAGAACGCTGCGATGCTGAAAATATGGCCTTCAGTCTAGTTATTAAGTTTCCCCGAGTCATTCAACGCGTATTCAAATTACACCCTCCATGGAAAAACGCTCTGAGGAACTAACGGTGGCGCAGGGTAATAATGTTTCTTTATTGGAGCAATATCTTCTGACAGGAAGCAATTGTCATGCAAATGACTCGAAAGCCCGACGGAAATTTCCTCATACTTCCTATTAATTACTCGAGAATTCGCGCAATGAATGCAATTACCACTGCTCTTTGCAGAATTTACATATTACCAATGTATTACCAAACCTTTATGAAATTTTGTCAGTTAATTACATATGAGTATGTATTTACCGGGCGGTGCCTCGGACAATGCACTATAGGGATTTACATGTAAAAATTTAAATCTTAAAATATAGTCTTCCCTAATTATTTTAGAAAGAAATTATCTCTTTTGTAGAGCAAAAAATACTGCGTCAATTCATGCTGTCACTTTTTATTTTTTATTATCAATTACCTAAAAAATCGACAAAACGAAAGTTACATCTTAGGTGAATTGAAAAAAAAAACAAAATGGTATTTGGATGTGTCAGTGATGTTTTATAACCTTACATTTTATGTCAGTAAATTATGGCTTATTTAAATATTGATTTTAAAAACACAGAATAAGTATTACTTACATAACAAACTTGTAACAATGTAAATACAAAATTTAAGGCTGATTTAGGTAAGACTGGTCTAGGAAAATTATTTCTGATATATGTAAAACGTTATCTCTTTGCTTTTTAAATTATAAGCACCTATAATTTTTTTAAACTGCTAAGTTTTTGCTGTACAAAAGAGTTCATTACAGTTTTTCTCTAAAATAATTAGGGAGGAGAATATTTAAAGATTTAAATTTTTACATGTAAATTCCTATGGTGCGTTTCCCGACGTACCACCCTGTATAGGTTTGTTCTATTAAAGCAGACCGTTGAACAGCATTGCACATAAAAGTATGTTACATATTGAGCTAAATAATAAAAGTCTTGATCAAGACATAAAATACGCTTGGATGCTATAATATTTCATATTAGATTTATTATATGCCATGGCGCTTTTAAATTTTATTACCGCTTGTGTAGCCTTTAAAATTATAGGAGGAAGACTAAAAGGTAATAATTCATACTAAATATAACTAATTTCATTGGGTTGAACTTATGTTCTCATAAAGTTTCCATAAATTGAATGAACGTTGATATGTCTAATAATATTCTCTTTTACTTGCAGGTTGTCCTCGTCTTTATTTTAAGCATCGCTTCGCTGATAATATACTTCATAGATGCTTCAAAGTAAGTAAATCCAAATATTAATTTATAACCAAATCTTGCAATAAATTAGTAATAGTATCGTCTGTTTTGCATCTTAATCATCAAGACTAAAAATAGGACAGTTTACATATTCGTGCACATGCGTTTATGAAAGAAAGTGAAAGTAAAAATAACCGTCTGCTTCACACGCGATAATGTAAATATAATTATCACCGTCATTATTTTGTTCGTTGCAATAAAACAACCCTCCCACTTCTTTCACATTTTGGGGAATGGGACATCGTTTTAATAATACAAACAATACGTCCTTTGAATTTTATGGCGGCTATGGCCGCTGTTAATAATTTATTTATGTCCCTCGGGTAATTATTCCGCTTTTTATCCCCAACATTGTCGCGGCTTGGAATTCATTTTCCCTATGGTAATGGCAACGCTCCCCGGAGATTGAGCATGGTTCACTGAACATGGTTTAGAAAATGGCAAAGGTCACTGGTGTGTAGGTGTGAAGGGTCATAAATCCTCACAATGGAACCCGTCTTTTGTGCGATCATTGGGAATGACAGGGGTCGCGTTAGAATATGACGCTGAGACGATGTGAGGAGTATTTCAATTTTCAGCAAAAACTTAGGTGGGCTGGGATGATGAAGCCACTTGCTTTAATATAAGTGCTAAGTAATGAGGATATGCCACGAAAACTTCGGTGAAGCATCGTTAATGTTAATGCAGCACAGCAAGTTTTTGTTCGGTATAGTTTCATTGGCTTGTATCTTATAGAATAACTCGCCAATTAAAAGTAGTTTTGTAAGGGGTTATTATGCACTCCAACTTTAATATTGATTTTACACTTCATACTTTCCTAATAATGGCTGCTCCCAGTTAAAACATTAAAGGGAACAGCTCAATTTGTTTTACTAATGATGGTGTTTTATAATGATAAGAATTTTAAAATTGATTTAAATTTATTTTCTCCCGTCCGGGAATAAACCGACACCTTATACATCTGACCATCAATACATACGAGATTACTATATTCCCGGTGGGAATAAAATATCAAATTTCCCTAGGGAATAAATTCATTCACATGTAGTTTATTTAATTATTTTGTAATAATGACAGTAACACTAGTACTCGTATCAATTTTTATAAAGCGGAACTATATGGTACATTTATTTTGGAGCTGACCAATTTTTTTTAAAGGGCATTATCTCGGAAACTTGATGTAGAGGGTCGAAATTTCTGCAGTCGGATGGACGATAGTTGGGTGCACAATTTTGTATACTTGGCAATTTTTGCTCAGATTAACGGTTTATGAGTTATTAATTTTTTTTTCAGTAAGGAAATTTGTTATTTTCTGTCGATTTACTTTTAATTGAAAAATTAATTAAGTAAAAAAATTAATATCTTCAAAACCTGAAGACGTAGAGTACTTACGCAGGAACTTACTGCTTCGGGAATAAAACCTTCGTTTATTCCCTTAATGCATAAAGAACTGTTAAATTAGAAAAAGTCAAATCTGTCAGAATGACAACAATATAAGCATAAAATTTCAATTAAAAAAAAATGCCATTCTTATACTACGCAAAATGAAACACAGTTAGTTGAAATATATTACAGAGTTTGATTCCTCTGTAACACTAATAATAATACATTAAACAACAAGTTTATAAGTATAGTCATTTATAGCATTCAAGTTCAAATTTAAAACACGAGCCGCGTGTTTTAAAGAACTTATTACTTACAAGTAATTGTAAGCTACAATTGATTTATTAACAAGTTTTTTGTACAGTTTTTTATAATTTGCACCAATAATATCTGCTATAAATATTAACTGATTCGTTAATATACGTAGGTAACACACATTTGTTTAATTTTAAGTGTAATAGTTATTTACGATATTAGTATTATAACGTGTCGTATTACGATACGATGTGTCAAAACTAACAAACGAGGCCGTAGGCCGAGTTTCATAAGATGTAAATTATGGATGATTTTTACGAACATTACATGCCAATGGAGCTTCATTTTTTGTATCTGTCTTTATCTTCATATTGGGCGAGGAATATATTATAGATCTGAGTATCGTAATATACTCAGTGTATCGTAATATGATGTTACGATACGGAAATCGTACAATATTTTATCTACTGTCAATTATTAGTTATTTTTAATGTAAATAATTGTCTCCATAACCTAATTAGTAGGTCGTAACAAGGCTGTAGGCCGAGTTTCATAAGCCTCTGAGTATCGTAATATGATGTTACGATACAAATATCGTACAATATTTAATCTACTATCAATTATTAGCTATTTCTAATACAAATATTTTTTTATAACCTAATAAATAGGTAATGTTAAGTGTCTTCTGTCACTTTTGAGTTCTATCAGTACTTCTATGAAATGAGTGACGAAGGCAACAATGATTCTGATTCATAAACCAGAAAATGCTGCTCGTGCGACACTGATGCCAGTCAAATCGAAATAGAAGTACATACATACATAATCCGTCCCTCTTATACCCATTGGGTATTGAGGTTTTGTCCTGTTATCCTTTTGTACTGTCATTGACCCACTTTCGCCATTCACTTCTGTCCGCACTTTTAGTCTTTGCTTCCTTAAAATCTGTACCACTGTTTTTTTTAAATTTCACATATTGTTTCAGTCCATGTTTTTGCAGGTTTACTTCTCCCTCTTTTTCGAACCGGCCTTGCTTCCCATATTCTTTTTGTAAGTCTTGTTTCCTTCATTCTGTTAAGGTGCCCCAACCATCTGAGTTTATTTCCTTCTATTTTCTTCTTTATCGGTGCTACTCCTAGGTTCTTCCTAATATCTGTGTTTCTAATTTTGTCCAGCATTGAAATACCCTCCGTTCTTCTCAGATATTTCATTTAGGCTGCTTGTAGTCTGCTCTCTTGTATTTTATTTGTGACCCACGTTTCACTTCCATATGTGAGTGTTGGAATGTATATTGCGTCAAACACCACTATTTTCGTTTTCATGGATACTTCCTTGTTGTTTAGGAACTTAGTTCTTAGGTTATGGAACACTTTCGCGGCTGCTGTTACTCTATTATTGATTTCACCTTCCAAACTACCGCTCTCTTCTACAATCGCTCCTAGGTACTTGTATTGCGATACTTGCTCAATTTCTTTGCCTTCGATTTTTATTTTTAAATGTCTTTCCCTCTCCTCTTTTGCAATTCTGATCACTTTCGTTTTCTTTTCATTAATTTTTAAGTTAAAGGGGGCTAGTTGTTTCTCCAGAATAGTTATATTGTGTTGTAGATCCCTTTCATTCTCTGCAAATGTCACCATGTCCTCTGCAAACGCGCATATGTTTACGCTCACTATCTGCATATTTTTGTACCCCACACAAAGTTTCCTCATCTCAGGTACTGATTTTTTGATAACTTCGTCCAGTGTGGTTATAAAGAGCAGTGGGCTTAGTGTACCCTCTGTCTTACTCCTTCGTTTGTGGTAAATATTTCCGATGGCATGTTTCTTGTTCTCACAGAGTTTTGATTCTTATGGTAAATACTCTTTACAGCTTCTTTTAATTCTTCTCCTATTCCCAATTTTTCCAAGGTCTACCAAATTATTTTCCTATTTACTCTATCAAATGCTTTCTCCAAATCTATATAACACATTAATACTTCCTTATTGCGTGCTCTGTATTTTTCTATAATTTGCCGTATGGTAAATATATGATCCTGAGTACTCCTCCCTCTCCTAAATCCACTTTGATTCTCCTCCAATTCCTTTTCCACCCTTACTTTAAGTCTTCCTTCAAGTATAGATTCGTATACTTTTCCCGGTACCGATAATAAGGTTATACCCCTATAGTTATTACAGTTCCTTCTATCTCCACTTTTGTATACTGGTATAATTATGCCATACTCCCAACCCTTGGGTATCTTTTTTCCCTTATACATGATCCTAACTATTTGATGCAATTTTTCGAACCCGATGTCGTCTAGATTTTTGATTATTTCTGCTGTAATTTGATCGTGTCCCGCAGCTTTCCCAGTGTTTGTTCTCTGTATAGCATCTCTTACTTCCTGTTCAGTAATATTTTCCCCATCTTCTAACTCACTGTCCTTGGTTTTGTTGTTGCTGCTTTTTGTCTGTGTCCGATTTTCCTGTTTATCTCCTATATCCCTTTCCACTAATAGTTCTTGGAAATGTTCTTTCCTTCTTTCCAAGACATCCTCTTCTTTTACTAAAATTTCCCCTTCTTTATTTCTTACTAGCTGTAACGAGCTTGTCTTTTCCTTCCTGAGACTTTTTATAACCTTGTTGAACAGCTTTTGGTTGTCCCTTTTATTCTCCTCCATTTTCTTCCCGAAATCATCCCAGCTTTTCCTCTTCGCTGCGTCTACTGTTTCTTTGGCCTTTTTTCTTTGTGCCTTGTACCTGCTGTATTTCTCTGCCGTCTTTGTTTCCAAGTATTCATTCCACCTCTTCTTTTTCTCCTTTATCTCATACTTGACTTCGTCTGTCCATCAGGCGCTGTGTTTTTTCTTGTATCCCAATTTGGTGGTGCCGCATGCCCCTCTTGCTGCCTTCAGTACAATGTTTTTAAATTTCTGTCATTTTTCTTCTAGGTTGTCTGCGGTCTCGGTTTCCTTACTAAATTCTCTACTAAGTATTTCCCTGTACATATCTGCACGTCTCGGTTTTGGAGTCTATATCCTTTGATTTTTTCTTGTTCGGGTTTGCTTCTTATTCCATTGTCCCTCTTTGCTTACGATGCCTTCTTGATTAAATCTACTACTAATAGGTGGTGGTGGCTTCCTATTTCCGCACTTCTTCTCACTCATATGTTGGTTATTTTGTTTTTGTTTCATTTTTCTGTTAGCGCGTAATCTATTATTGACATTTCATTTCTTGATGCCATTACCCTCGTGTATTTGTGACTGTCTTTATGTTGGAAAAACGAATTTGTTATAATCAGGCTATTATCCATGCAAAACGCTATTATTTTCTCGCCATTCCCATTAAGATTTTCTTCTGCATGTTTCCCTATGACACCTTCATATCGTTCTTCCATGTTCCCAACTCTACCATTTAAGTCTCCCAAGATATAAGTCTCTACATCCGATCTTTCATATATGCTTTGAGTCTCCTCCCAGAACCTATCTTTTATTTCTAATTTTTCGTCTTCATTAGGGCCGTATCCTATAATTATGCCGTATTTTTGTTTGAAATCATCTACCATTTCTATTATGATGATTCTTTGTGAGTGAAATTCATAGTGTCTAAGCTGGTTCTTATACTCACTTGCTATAATGCAGCCTACTCCTGCCGGCGCTCTGCATTCTTCCTCCACCCCGCTGAGTAAAAATATGTGCTCTTCCCCCAGATCTATGCACCCATTCCCCTTCTTCTTCGTTTCTGTGACTGCTAGTATCTCTATATTTTTAGCTTTCATTTCCTGAACTATTTCAGTTTCTTTTCCATTTATACCCCTTACATTCCAGGTTCCCATCCTCCACTTTTCTTTTCGCTTTTCATTTGTACCATTAATCCTTTTTTCCTCATTGCTACTCTCATCTTGTTTGTATATTTCCATTTGCGTGTCCTTATTCTTTCCTTTTGTCTCTCTCGAAGTGCCCTTCTCGATTTTCTCCTTTAGTTTTTTGGCCTCTCGTTTTGTTCCTTAACAACCACACCTTTTCCCTTTTTGTCCCAAACATGTACTTTTCCATTTATTACTATTTTCATGTATCCTACCTTTGTATGATTTCCTTTTCCTCTTTCCCCTCTCGCAATGCTCCTTATCTCTCTTTGAATTTCCCTCTCTTCTCTGGTCAAATCGTTATCAATGTATATCTTCGTATCTCTCAGTCTACTCTTTGCCTTCATTATTTTTTATTCATTTTCTCTTGTGATCACTTCCACTATGACTATTTCCTCTGCATTTTGCTTTTTTATCTTGTACGTAGCTACAATTTTTGTTTCGAGATAGAAGTACGAGAAAGAATGCAATACATTCCATAAATGCCGCACTAGTGCAGCAAAGTACGTCGTTACAATCTTAAAGAGAATATTATAAAGTTTTACACTATATGCAGAGTGTCTCACGCCTGATGTTCCTGATGAAATAAAAATTTGAACAAAATTCACGCAAATATGGTTTGTCGTGATCTCACAAAATTAAAAAGGTAAATATTTCTATCACTTGGGCTTATACCGGAAGTGGCTATCCATTTTGTTATGTTAAATGGAATACCCTGTATATTTTTACACAATCAGTTTGCTCGTTCAATTCTGAACAGATTTTATTAAGCCTATAAAGCTTAGTATCTTTAGTAGTTTTCGAGTAAAAATATAATTTCCGAAATTTTTATATTTGCTTCAAATTGACGTTTTAAAAATTACTCAAAATATCTCTTATGAAAGAAATGGAAACGTAAACTTGTTTGCATATTGTAGTAGAATATGGCTCTATCTTTACAGTAACTCGTATGTGTTGATGTTTTTTACTAGTACTATTTCAAAAGACCAATTATTTACAGGTATACTTCAAAACATCATAATTCATTCTTTAAATAGAATTATACAGGGTCCTGCAACAATGCGTCGGGCTTTGCTAGCGCCTTTCTCGTGAGAGACAGAAAAAATATTTCGTACAAAAAGTTGGTGGTTTAAAAATCTTTATGCCGTAAAATTATTTTCAAATATACAGGGTGTCTCCATTTTGCGGAAGAACACAAACAATTTTTTTTAAATGGAACACCCTGTATTTAATCAAGTTTTCTGATGATATTTTTCAACCTCTCACATTGATTCTTACTTACATTTTGACATTGTTTTGTCACAGCAAGACCTATTTCAGTGCATAGAAATGTAATTAAATGGTGACTTTTGTGAAAAATATTGAATATCTTAACAACTATGGGGTTCAGACATAAGATATGCACCATCAAATTAAAAAGAAGAAAAAGACCTATCGAATAATGACATAAAATATGGGGCATTCCATTTAAAAAAAATGGGTTATACCGCTATGAAATTTGTAGAGTTTGACATTTTTTTATGAACACCCTGTATTACTAAATTCAAATTGCTTATTACCAACATGTTGCTTATTAACCACTCTGAGAATATTGCTAAAACTTATTCTTCAAAATTGAAAATACGAGGTCGCTACGATTTTTTAAAGTTGAGTTTGCTTATGCCTGATATTAGGAGAAAACAATTGTAAATTGGCAACACTGCAACATAATCCAAAACTAAATAGACAACAATGTAGAGGTTGAAAAATGTCATCAGAAACCTTGAATAAATACAAGGTGTTCCATTTAAAAAAAAAGTTTGTTTTTGTTATTCCGCAAAATTGGGTTACCCTGTATATTTGAAAATAATTTTACGGTATAAAGATTTTTAAACCACTAACTTTTTGTACGAAATATGTTTTTCTATCATTCACGGGAAACGCGCTAGGAAAGCCCGACGCACTGTTGCAGGGCCCTGTATATTTTTGTATGGGCAATATACATTAGTTTTAAAACTAATAAATTAAAATTTTTAGCAAAATATTTCCCTGTAAGATTTAAATTGTGCTAAATATGGCGGTGTTTTAAATCTTCAAAGCACCATATTTCCCTGCAAGATTCAAATTGTACTAAATATGGCGGTGTTTTAGGTTGGTAGCTTACTGTTCTTTGTATAAACATAAAATCAAACATTTTTTAAACAAAAATGCCAAACGTATTTTTTCGGTAATTAGTTATACAAATATAACAGCAAACGAAACATTATTTCTTTATGGCTTTTATTCTGCATCAATTTCAAAATCCAATTCTTCAACATTATGGCCATCGACATCTTATTGCCATATTGGCACTTTTAATTTTTCATAAAATAATCTTGCATCTGACGGGATAAGGAGCAGCATTTCGCGTAAGTTTTGTAATTTTGCTTCTACGATGGGTTTTCCATTTGGCCACAAGGGTATCAAGTCTTGGAAAATATCTTGTTTGTAAGGTCTCACACGAACGGATTTTAGAATCGAAATTTTTTTGTAAGGGTTAGAAAATTTATTCTCAATTTTTCAATTTTTATTTCTCTTAGTTTTAACCGGTTCATTTTTTTTAGCTCTCTGTAATTTTCCTATTAACAATTTTATTTCAATATTTGTAACTCCCATAAAATCTTCTGCAGCCATTTGATAACAATGTGAACAACTTTACAACGTTGCACTTGATCCCAAAAAATAAAAATAATTTGTGAAGCCCACATAAAGCAGATTCTAGAAATGAAAGAATATACAGGGTGATCCATTTAAAAATGAGACCAAATTTTGTGTCCCGGATTTATGGTACATTCTGTATACCGGAAAATAGTTTTAAAAAGTAGCACATCAAGTGTGCAATAACTTCCAATTATATGTTTTCCTCAATTTTCATTAGTCTAGCAGCCATGGTCCGAGCGAGGATAGGTGTGCCACCCTGTATAAATTATAAACAAAATATTGTTCATCTGTAAATTCAGTGAGTGCATTTTTATGAAAGGATAGCTCATCACAATAATAAATTGAAAAACTCTAGACTGCTTAAATTTAAATAAGAAAATTATATTAAGATATGTCATTGAATTTTCAAGAAGTATTACTCAGCTAAATTTTGATAACTTACAATAGCTACACTCATCAATAGCTATTTATAAGTTTTACGTTCAAGGATTAACTACTCGACACTCGTGGGCATCGATTACTGATGTGGAACTGCCGAGAAAGCATGTATCATTGATAAAATGCATTGGAAATATTGCATTACTCGTCAGTAATAGAAAATAACTTGAATAGTAAGTCATTACAGTTCTGTAAAAGTTTAAAAACTAGCATTCTTAGAAAACATGAATCAGTTTTTCAATCAATGAATAATTATAATTTAGCTAGAGAAATGTAAAAATCTATACGGGGTATCTACGCTAAACCGTTCGTTAAAAGTTTAAAAAAATTGAATTACGGGATATTTAAGAGGGCACTTAGATATTGACATTTTATGAACACCTATTACCAAAAATGACCTTATTTTGAAATTTCTAGTATAACGGCAAAATGGTAAACTTTTAACGAACGGTTTAGCGTAGACACCCTGTATAGTGACTATCATTTTGAAAACACCAATTCATCTGATTAAAATTGAGTAGCATTTTTAAGCATACAGCATGCTGTATGTGTAGTACCCAAGAAATTATAACGCTATTGAAATTCGGTGACACGTTTATGCTCATCATATGTTGTGATTAATTTCTAAAAAGGGCTTACCATTAAATGTTAATTGAGATTTAAGACAAAGTGCAATACAATGTAATTACCTATTTTTGGTGTTCCTTTTTGTTTGAGTTTTTGTCAAAGGACGTTGTGTCACTGTATTCAACTGAAATTCTACATCAGGATTTGTATTACTTTCCGTGCAATGTTTTTCTCTTGATTTTTCTACAGATATTTTAAGTTTTTTTTTAAATCGGTTTCCAGGTACCTGGCCAATCAATTTTGTGGCCAATGGCTAGTGGTGGTTTTTAATTTTTTTATTGGCACCGTTGAACCTAAAGTACCGTAAAGATACTCGTATGTTTAGTAATCTTCTGCATACTCAAAACTCAAAACTGCTTATAATAATTTGCTATTGAGTATGCCTTTTGGCTTAAGAACGGCATAGCAAGCAGTATTGAGTTTTGAGACCAACTACTCAGTACTTATATCCCGAGTGCATGCCAAATACGCTCGTGCACTCCGTGCACTCGTAAAATATTAAGGATGGCTTGCAAGAGGGATATATCGAGGACTATTTCCCGACAATAAATTCATGCAAAGTAGGAATTTCACGATATAAGTAATGAATTACCAAAAATAATTACTTGTGTCAGTGGAGCCAGTACTTATAGCAATTGCACTTTCAATAATAACTATAATTATTATTGTTCAAATACGAATTGTAATTTAAATCAATAAATGTATTTTAATAATTAATAGCCCGATTTTTTTTAAATATAAAAAATATTTACTTAACGATGAAAATATGAAAATGAACACTATGACTGTACCCGGGTATAGTCACTATGAAAATACCCGGGTATTTTCATGGTGCATTAAATCCTCGGTTGTATTCGTTCATTGTTAGGTGATTTGTGGAATACGCATTAATATGGTTGGTTGCAATTTCGTTGAAATGTTTGGAGGGAAATAGTCAATCTGATTGCCCCAAGCTAGCTTTTTATCGATGTAACTGCCAAGACACTCGAGTGTGAACAGCGAGTGTGAGTGCACACAGCACGGTGTCGCGAGTTTTTACTTTCCATTTACCGCCTTAATAGTGGTAAATAATTAGAACTACAAACACAATTATCAATTAATAGAGGTACCTATAAATTAACGTAAGTATTTGGTGACAACGATAAGAGAAGCCGGCATGGCCGGCGAAGAGAAGGAGAAGAGCGGAAGCTCTTTGAATTCACATGAATTAATTTGCGAAAGCAACGGAATGCACACAAATTCCAAACCGACGGCCTTGGAACGTCCACGAGGAACGTACATTGATACATCTCTGCGCTATAAAAACAGTGATACTGGACCTTTTTGTATCTACATCGAGTCGCTAGAAGAAAATGCTAGACGATTACATCCCATGCGTGTGGGGCATTTAATACATTCAATACACGATATTAAAAACGAGCTGGCGACAGTAACATCGATAGGATTTAATCGTATTAAACTCGAATTCCGCACACGGGCCGCGGCCCATGCATTAATAGAACACCCGCTCTTAGTTAGCAATAAAGTAGTTGCATATATCCCCAGACAGTTAATCCAGCGCAAAGGCGTAATACACGGAGTGGACACACAATTCTCAGAGGAAACTATCAAAAATAACATTATTTCAGAACAACCAGTAATAGAGTGCAAACGAATAATGCGTAAAAAAGAACTTGAAGATGGAAGCCACACACTAATCCCTCGACAAACAATAGTGGTGACATTTTCCGCACCAAGTTACCAACCCACTTATATATATATACAGCTGCAGCTTTCCAATTGAAAACTATGTCCAGCCCATTATGCAGTGCTTCCAATGTCTACGTTTCGGGCACACTGCAAAACAGTGTAAAGGGAAGAAACGCTGCAGAAACTGCTCTAAAGAACACGATGACGAAGTATGCACGGAGAACAAACAATGCGCCCACTGCAAATCCACACTACATAACTCAATGTACAGAGAATGCCCAGAATATAAAAAACAGCAATCTATTAAAAGCATTATGGCAACCAAAAACATATCATACAAAGAAGCAGAAAAAATAGAAAAATCCCCATCATATTCAAACATTGTCAATTCAAATCCTTTCAACGTACTGGCAGATCCCACAAATTTCCCACCCCTCAAAACTAGAAATAATAATGGCACAGGGAAAACCCAAGGCGAGACAGTAAACAATTGGGCGAACAACAACAGGTCGACAAACCCAGGCCCAGGAAGACAGAAACTCGCCGAAGTAACAAATAAAAAACGCAAGCCGTCCTCGCCCATAAGTAACATCCCAATTATATTTCCCACGCAACTACGCACAGCAACCGTAATCCCAAACCCCCACAGGAATGAATTCTTGGAGCACAAAATAGACATTATCAATAACTTGGACGCATTAATATATGGGATATTTAATGGCATCCTACCGGATCACAATATAAACTACGACGAATTAAAACTGAAAGAATCAATCGAACATTGCATAAACGAGTGCCTCATCCCGAATAACAGCCGAAAAAGGAGCAACGAAATGGAAATAGAGGCATCAGGCCCTGATGTTTGACGAACTCATGGCTAATAAACTGAAATTTTTACAGTGGAATATTAGAGCTATCAATGCAAATAAAATTATGCTGAAGAAGCTGCTAGCAGACAATGACATAGACATTGCCATACTATCTGAAATTTGGCTAAAACCTAATTCAGCCTTCACATTACCCAACTACAACGTGCATTACCAATGTAGAAACGACGGAAAAGGAGGAGTGGCAATATTAGTCCACAAAAAAATAACGAACTGGACACCGCACCAACTACAAGTGAATTTCAATCACGACATCGAATGGTGCGCAATAGCATCAACCTACAATAATACCAGAACGACGATAGTCTCCGTCTACAAACCACCAAATGTTCACACAAGCCAAGAAGACTGGTCAAACCTACTACAACAACTAGAAGCACCAGCGATACTCGCGGGGGACTTCAACGCTCAACATTCTGCATGGGGGTCGGACTCCAACAACAGAGCAGGTGAAACGTTAATAGATGCATTAGAAGACAGCTCCTTTTACTTTATCAATAACGGGTCACCCACAAGGTTCACTGCCCCTGGCATCAACAAATCAGTGGTAGATATAACATTCCTGTCTGAAGACATTAACGAGTTCGAATGGGAAGTAAATGAAAACCCACAAGGATCTGACCACTTCCCAATACTGTTCACAATAAACCACAATGTAGAAATTAGCCAGCCAATAAATCCAGCAAGCAGGTGGAATGAGAAAAAGGCAGATTGGATTTTATACAAAAAACAAATCCAGGAGATAGTCCAAAACGGTCCAAACAGCTTTCTGACAAACGAGGAACGGTTTCAATCTTTAACAAGTGCAATCAAACAAGGGGCCGACTCAGCCATGCCAATTAAAAAAAAGTTTACACCCTCCTTTCGGTCAAAAAAGCAAATGATTTGGTGGGACGAATCATGTGTAGAAAGTGCAAACCAGAGCTCAGCAGCCATGAAAAGGTATAAGTCCAACGCAACCCTAGAAAACTTCATAGAATGTAAGAGAATAAATGCCAGATGCCAAAGACTTTACAAACAGAAAAGCAGAGCAGCGTGGGAGAACTACTGTAATAGCATTAATAAAAACACGCCACCTAGCGATATATGGAAGACCATAAAAGGAATCCCAAGGAAACAGCAACACAACAAACAGAATCCGCCAGCCCACATCTATGAAGAAGTACTACAGAAACTGGCCCCACCATCGGTGGAGCTCCCTATTAAAGAAAACAAGTCGAGCGAAAACGAACATCACCACATGGAAACAATTTTCACATCCGGTGAATTAGAGAGCGCACTAAACAAAACGCAAGCAACGGCGCCAGGTCTGGATTCCATCACCTACTCGATGATAAAACAGCTCCCAGGGAACGCAAAAACGCTACTCCTGGAAATATACAACGAATGGTGGACGAACAATGACTATGTAAACCAATTCAAAGACATTGCGGTTATCATTATCCCCAAACCCAACCAACCAAAAAGCGACGCAGCGTCATACAGACCCATCTCCCTTCTACCGTGTATCACAAAAGTTTTCGAAAGGATGATCAAATACCGACTGGCAAGCTTCTGCGACTCAGCCAATGTACTACCAGAAAACCAGTACGGTTTCCGCCAAGGCGTAGGAACTAGCGAAGCACTGACAAAACTAGTATTCACGGTGTATGATGGCTTTACTACGGGCAAGTACGTCCCAGCGATATTCTTAGATGTAGCGGGAGCGTACGACTCTGTAAAAAGTGACCTTCTACTTCGTAGCTTATTAGAGGCGGGTATTCCTGCAAAACCATCGCTAAGCATCATAAACTTATTTACTAATAGAAAAGTCTTTATCCGGGACAATAACAACAACCTTCATGGACCAAGAAGTACATCCTGTGGATTACCACAAGGGTCAGTGCTAAGCCCTATTTTATTTAATATCTACACTGCGGGACTGCACAAATTATACTCCATAACCACAACCTGTATCCAGTTCGCAGATGACTTCTGCATACTTTCGCAGGAAAAAACAATCCCGGAGTCAATTGACAAGGCGAAACGAATTATGTCACAAACCAATACTTGGTGCTCAAAAATGGGGTTCCACATCTCTGAACACAAATCTAAAGCCATGATATTCTCAAGGCATCACAACGGCAATATCGATCACATTACAGCAGACAATATCACCTTTGAGATAGTCCAAAATACTAAATACCTGGGCATCATTTTGGACCACAAATTACTATGGAAACATCACATATCCTACTTACAAACTAAAACGCAACGGGCCTACAATATTATTAAATATGTTACCAAGACATGGTAGGGCGCAGACCCCAAAATAGCACTCGCCTTTTACCGAGCGTTAGCTCGATCAGTGATAGACTATGGATCAATACTCTATGGAAGTGCAGCTCATTGCCACCTACTGAAAGTTGACCGAATTCAATATAAATTTGTTAAATTGTGCATAGGAGCCATGAAATCTTCCCCGAATAATGCTATTTTGGCTGAAGCCAATGAGCCGCCACTTCAATTGCGCCGAACATTTCTAGGAGCAAAGCTAATTGCCAAACACGTAGCCAATAAGAGCCCACTAGTAAAACTCATCCATCAAGTCGCTGTGGATTCTCTCACCAAGCCATACTGGCGAGTCAAAAAAGACCCATTACTTGCTGCATGCTACACCGAAACATCAGAATACCACCAGCTACTAATAAAACAACCGTACGTGTGCACTTCGGGCGAGCACTACGCGGCCCCTTTTAAACCAATATACACTATTGTACCTAAATTTTAAAACCACCCCATACATGATATTAAGCACTATCAATCAATAAGCAACACCTACCACAACAACCAACAAATTTTCACAGACGGTTCAAAGACCCCGACAAATGTGGGATGGGCCTTTTATGATTACACAAACGACTCTATTGTATCGGCTAAATTAAATAATCTATGTAGCATTTATACGGCGGAACTAGTAGCAATTTACAAAGCCCTGCAATATTGTAGCAACAACCCCACCAACAAAAACATCCTCATTTTCTCCGATTCACTGTCAGCCATTACGGCCCTTCAAAATTTTAATTCAAACAAAAAAGTGTCACCCCGTTATTTACGCCATAATCAAAGAGTTGCATATAATCCAACAACGCGTACTTTTTGTGTGGATAAAAGCACATGTAGGTATAAAGGGCAACGAAACTGCAGACAAAGCTGCTAAAAACACAAATCAGCTGCACATATATGACAACTGTGTGCCATATACAGACCTAACCATTAAGTTTAAACAAATATTAACCAGAAAATGGGAGGACCTCTACGATATATTCGCACGCGGCCATCATACTTCATACAACATCATCCATCCTCATCTTCCCGGAAAAATTGACTACATCTACAATTATCATGTTTCTCGTTTTTTCTCATCCTCTATAACGCGACTTAAACTTAACCATGGCTGTTTCCCCAGCCATCTATCTAAAATAAGGATAGTCCCAAATCCCCAATGCGAATGCAATGAGGGTGAAGGGACACTAAACCACATAATTTTTTCATATCAAAAATATTCCTCACCACGAAAAACCCTGATGAACGACCTATCAAATTACAATATCCCACTCCCCGTAAGCATTATTCATTTACTAGCTTTAAACAATAGAAAAATTTTCACATCAATCACTACCTTCCTTAGAAATTGCCAAATAAAAATATAAATATATAATCCTGACATCATTGAACTGGCTGTAGGCTCGTACCTTATGCCAGGGTTGGGAGCTCGCAGCCAAGCCCTATGGCTTGGAGGCGGGACTCCAAGACCCTACAAAAAAAAAAAAACCAAGACATTTGATATTATTAAATGTATTGCCAATTTGGTTCTCCGGTGGTTTTCTGTTATAAAATTGAATTGCAGTGGTTTTGTCTACATTGAGTAGTAGATTATTTTTGTCACACCGTTCCTTCATTTTTTTGTTGATCTTTTCGTTTTTCAGTTATAGTTCTGTCTGACAATTGGTTGAAACTAATAAACCGCTGTAATAACAAAATTGATCATGTAACCGGTTGAGGATACATTCACGCAGCTCATGTAGGCCTAGGGCTAAATCCTGTACAATGCTCTTATTCAGTTGGCATTTTATCAAAGCACTCTGGCTTATTCGTACGTAGAATTTTCTTTCTGTGAGGAAAGATGTGATTATTAGAAGCGCCATACTGCGATCTCCGGTCGTATTTAGCTTTGCATTCAGTTGAAAAGATGTGCATTTATGCCTTTTAATGAAGTCGGGAAGCTACTCATTGTATAATTTTACTTCCCGGCTAGCCGGGAATACATTTTCCCAGCTAGCAAGTGTCACTGTCACTTTGATAAATTGCAAAACTTTTAAAGTAAACTAAGAACGGTATTAAACTATTTGGAACAATGAATATGAACATACTATTATGATTGCTATTGACTGTTAACGTCAAACCATGCTTTTCCTGTAAATTATATTGCCGAGTGTTATTTTTAAATTTGATTGACAAATTGGCATCTGTGACAAATTTGTTATTTTCCCTTAGCAACAATTTCACAGATCTTGTTGATGAAATAAATTATGTAATTTGAACCATGCTAGATTGTGAGTAAAATAGTTTACAAACCTCACGGGAAATATCATTCCAGCCTCGTGCTTATAGCTACCCTCGGCGCTTTGCGCCTCGGGCATCTTAAGAAGCACAGCACAGCACGCAGATCCGTTTCCCCGCTCGATATGTAATGTACTATTTCCTGCTCAAACCTCACGTCGATTGTGTCAAACACAGATTATATATACAGATTAGGGTGGACCTTATCTGTACCTGGTGTTTTTTTTTTCGTTATTTATTTCACGACGCCCCCTAGTATTGTATCACTTGATGAAAAAAGAATGTGTGCCAAGTTTGAAATCGATCGGACAACGAGAAGACGTGGCACGTTGGGTTTGAAATTTTGAAAACCCGACCTTGTATAGCGAATTTTTTTTTTTGAGGATCCCTCCAGAATTCGTTGTGTTCAGTAAGAAAATGTTCTATGAAAATTCTCACGACTGAAATTATAACAGGATCACGTGGCACAAGCCCGCAAAAAAAAGAAACATGAAAATTTATATACAATAGTGAAACTCCCGTTGTAATAACTAGATTCAATTTTTATTACTATAAGTAAGTAACATATTTACAATTGTTTCGATAATGTACTTTTGTTTGTATCTGGGAATAGTCGTTGATAGTCCGCAACGATTTGAAGTATACATTGTTTATCCTCGTCGTTTTTAGTTAGAACTTCATTATAATCCTGCATGAGTTTCACTCCTCATTCTGCAACATCATAAACAACCTTGAGTATTTTTACAATTTCAGCGCCTCTCTTAAATCCGTCATAATTCTCCCATATAGAAGGATCCATCTCAAAGAATTCTGTTGGCAATGAAAATCGTTCAAAAAGTTTCAGAGATTCTTTAGAAATGAAGTTTTCGATCCCCTTTCATTTCGATTTCGAGTTTTCGATTGATTTGTGTATTCGCTAACATCTTTCAGTTGCATTGCACATTTCTTCCCGGGTTCTTTAAAAATATCATTGTATTTAAGACCATGCACCATTCGCCATATTGTGTCTACAGATATTTGACTGTTAAAAAATGACATCGCAGCTGTTTCTGGTACTAAATACCACAGATGGTTACAATTTGTTTTTAACGCCGTTCGACTTGTATTTTCGTCAATTTTAGCGTACGCCTGAAGATTTTGCATAAATTGCAAATCTTGGCATGGTGCTTTTGCGGCATTAGGGGCTAACGTCTAGGCTTGAAAGTATAAATGGGCTAAAAAAATGCAAATGTCTCTAATTCCAGTTTCTACATCTCCCAAACTGAACTTGCAATAGAGCATTCAGACATCCACGCATCGCATACTTTACGCCATTTTTTATTGGTGCGTTTTAATACCAAAATATAGATATTTAAGCAACAAGACTTAATGATTGCGATTAATAATCTAGACAATAGCTGAGATTGTTAATCGCCATTAATATTCGTGTTGATTAGAATATTTTCTCGTTGTTTCGAAATCATTAGCACTATGAGAACTGCTCACAAATTTATTTAATCTGACTTCCAACGCAAACAAATTTGAAACGTATCGTAGTTACGCAATAATTATGATGCCTTAAAATAAATGTCACCGTTAATAAAGCATTTGAACGGTAGGTTTTTCGAAACAAAAAAATCAACGGGAAAAAGTATATTAAAAATAAGGTAAAAAATTATACATTGTGTAATACACTGTATATATGATATACAGTGTGCGCCCAAAGTATGAAATAAATTCATTAAAACCGAAATAAAAAGTTTTTGGAAAAAATCCTCGAACAGGTCAATTTTCTTTGATAAAAATACACATTTTTGCATGACAGTCGATCTTCAACCATCATTTGTTTTTAAGTAATGACATCATCAATTGTTTTTTGAAATGACAACCCCCTATTTTTGTTCTTGATTTTGAGAGATCTTTTTATTGTCAAAGTGACAGTATAAATATGTTGTCATGTTACATAAGAAATATTTCGAGTAAATGACAATTGAAAGTAAAAAATTCTCAAGGATGCAAGATTCGAAATAACAAATATATTGGCATAGATAATATTTTTATTTCAAAGTCATTTCTATACATTTGAAAGATTTTAATTTTTTTTAATGAAATAATATATTTTTTTAATATTCAGATAGAGGAGAAAAATAAAAATTCAAAAGCATACTAAAACATATAGTTTGATGGAATTTTAAAAATTCATATTTTCAAATTGGATGTGCCATGTCTTCCCGTTGTTCAATCGACCTCAAATTTTGCACACATTCTTTTTTCACCTAGCGGCATAATTCTAAGAGGCGTCGTGACAATAATTTCAAGGTCTAAAAATAAGGTCCACCCTAATACAGATAGGCCACTCTCTGTAAAAAACATTTGTCGCGTTTGCATGATAGGTCCATATATGGCGCCACTATAGCTTAATGTAGCCAAAATCCACGAGATGGCGCTATATCGTTAAAATAGCGGGATTTATAAATAATATATATATATATATATATATATATATATATATATATATATATATATATATATATATATATATATATATATATGTAATTATAATATAGCGGGAAATTTAGTCAATTAATTTAATAAGCTAGGTTGTATTGGAGCTATAGATTTATTTGATAGTGGTTGTTAATCGATTATCATCGACGTTTTGCACTTCGATTATAGGCTTCTTCAGAATGTTTAGATTATATAACACAAATAACTTACTATAATCTTGAATTGTTGTTATAAAGAAAAATCTTTATAAATAAATTTTCCAATTCTTTTAAATTTTAGATTATAGTTAGTTATTTGTGTTATATAATCTAAACATCCTGAAGAACCTTTCAATCATAGTGCGAAACGTCGATGATAATTGATTTAAAAGCACTATAAAATAAATCTATAGCTAACAATACAACTTAGCTCATTAAATTAATTGATAAAACTTTCCCGCTATACAATAATTACATAAACAAATAGTAGTTATCTCAAGAAAAACACTAGTATATGCATATATAAACAAATCACTAAATATATTAATAAATGTTTATAATAATGTAAATTTATTTATTTACAGAGAAAGGTACATACGGGCCACGTACAGCCCAAATAGCACTGCAAATCAAAAACAGCTAACATAGATAGCCTTACAGTAAGTGTCAACCCAAGTATACGTATAAAGATTCCATGGGGAGAGTTGGCAGCCGGTGAGTCGTGCGGCAATAATTATATTAGTCCATCCAGGTCCGGTTTCATTCTCCTCTTGAAGGAGGGCAAAGAAATGTTGAATATGTCACACACCGGGCTGATTACTGCATTATGATGAATGGAAATTTTATCGATTACAGACTTTTGTCCGTAATTGGTTCGGTGTTGTCTGATTGCCAATAGATCGTGATTCCGCGTATATATAGACGGAACTCATAAACGCAGCATTGCCAGAAGATATGAGCAACCACCAGGTTGTTAACTATTTTGTAGAGAAGCATTGCGTCGTAGTATTTCTTTCTACTTTCCAGCGAGGGTAAGGAGCTGTAGAAGAGTTTGTAGCAGTATAGCATTTACTTGTATTGGAAGCCCGCCTTGTGTAGTAAATAGTCAATAAAAATTTTTTGAGCCGATTCGATTTTCTTCTTGTGGACGTCATAACTTGGATACCAGATGCCTATGTTGTATTCCAATATCGGGCGCACCAGGGAACAGTAGAGTATCCGAATGGCGTTAATGTCCGTGAAATCCTTTGTGTTTCTCTTAATTAGACCGATGAGTCTCAGGCAGCGGTTGATGCACTGCGAGTAATGGTCGCGGAAAGTAAGTCTATCATCAAAAATAATGCCCAGGTCCCTTATGCTCTGCACTCTTTCTAGCACTACATTGTTAATGTGGTAGTTTGCATGGATTATGTGTTTAGTCTTTCTACTGAAGCTTTTGGATTTACACTTGTTGATGTTCAGGAATAGTTTATTGGCCTCGCACCAGGTGGTGAGTTTATTAAAATCGCTCTGTAACGTGCAAGTGTCAAGCGTGGAGGCTATTGCGTTATAGATTTTAAGGTCATCGGCATATAGGAGACTTCGCGACTCTATGCAGAGACAGAGGTCATTTATAAAAAACGAAAACAGTATAGGTCCAATATGGCTACCCTGAGGGACCCCCGACGTGGGCGTTATTGAATTCGAAACGACGCCATAAAGTCTAACGATCTGAGTACGATTGGATAAGTATGAAGAGATCCACTGCAAGATGTTTCGTTGGAAGCCCAGGTTGTGTAGCTTGTGTAGGAATATGTTGTGGTTGATTGTGTCAAAAGCCTTTTGGAAATCGGTGTATATACTGTCTACTTGGTGTCCTGCTTCCATGGATTTCAATATGTCTTCTTTGTATACTGCAAGATTGGTTGTTGGTTGTTGTCAATAATTATGATACATGAATACATTTAAAATAGTGTGAATAAACAATAAAAAACGTAAAGAAAAACAATACTTTTCTTTATTTATAATATATAATGTGCTCCCGTGCAAACAATGTCTTCAAGATAGTGCTGCAGTCGTTTCGATTGCAGGAGATTTAAATGGGTGAAACGTTAGTTCACATATTTTCCTGGGCTATTGTTTGCATTGTAGCATTGTATAACATTATTGTAATTTACATGACACTATTATATGCATATATAAACAAATCATTAAATATATTAATAAATGTTAAAATTGATATGATAGATGAATACATTTAAAATAGTGTGAATAAACAATAAAAAATGTAAAGAAAAACAATACTTTTCTTTACTTATATTACAAATAACTATACAATGTGCCACGTCCAATTATTAATAAAATTATGCACTTGTCAATCCATATTCAAATTGAAGGAAGATATATCCTACAAAACTAAACACTAAAAAAATTCTTTACAAAAACTCCTAATATATAATAATGCCTGTACAGATAACCAAATGAAGACATTTAACGAGGGACTAATGTATGACAGTTTTTGATTTTGCAAGGCCTAAATGTCGCGATCTGATTTTTTGATATTTAACTAATGCTAGTTTTTTCACAGGATCATTAATTTTATGAAGTTCCTTTCCTTGCAGTATTTTGTTGATGTTCTGTATCCACACCACAACATAAAATGGGATCAGAAGACTTAAAATTAGGTCAGCCAAATTGTGAATATGACACTGACAAAAATTTGGAATAATTGTACAAGAAATTTTATGTGTAAAAAATGATACTATATTAAAATAAGTGCAAATCTTCGGTATGTAAAACCGCATAATTTGCAAACATTGATTAACGTATTTGAAGAAGTTAGAGTTGGTCGCAGCAAATTTCCACGTGTAAATTGCCTACATTCAATATAGGAGTGAATGGGTTCCAACGTATCGGAAACCAGGTCCTGTTTACATATATTACATCCTTGTAATTTTCTCAACATATTGCGGGCCAAATATCCTGATATGTACATATTTATATTGTTCGCCAGAAAACTGGGGTTGTTTATAAATGTGAACTGATCAGAGATATTTGGGGACACTATCTCAGTTGGCGTAGGAACTTTAATCGTTATTAAGTTTGGTTCAGAATTTAGTGCCCCTCTACAACCATCTTCCTCACAATTTGCAAATGAAGAATGGCGAGTCATAAGATTATTAATAATCAAAGCTTTATAAGAAGCTCTGAAGCCAGCAGGTGTTGGATTTATATTTCGAGCACCATGACTTCAGACACCACAAAAAAAATGTTCAACGGGGTCCTGATTCAAATTTCTCGGACAAAGATGTTTAATTCCCTTAGCGTGTAATTTGTTCCAGATGCTTTGCATACCTTTTAATGTGGTTATCCAGTTTGCAATGTAGGGTGGAACATATTCGCCATGTGGTCTAATAAATCTAATTGTCTTCAAACCTTGAATTGCTTCGGAATAAAATTCAACATGCTGGCTTTCTTGGGTTATGGCACATCGTAAAGGTTTATCACCACTTACTGTCGAACTATTTACACTGTCAAATAGTTTGTCCAAAACTAACATAAACTCCGACGTACCAAGCATTGTCTCTGTCGCATATGCCTGCTTATCTAAATAAATGTATGAAAATTACTTCAATATCGTATGCAAAAAAATAATTCACTTACCAAGTTTAGAAAAACAAGTAGCATGGCGGATGTTCTCGCCGAAAAGACCTGGGCTGCCAGCTTGCACGCTCTGATGCAGCAAAGTCGTCTTCTCATTGTGCGTTACTTGATCTGTATTTATCTGTGTCTGTATTGTTGACGATTTAAACGGCAAACGGATTCAAAAGGTGCATACGATCTGTCTGTATGCTACCGGCGTTATTCACAAACAATGGAAATTACGATGAATGTGGATCACTGGATTATTCAGCACATATAATGTGTCAATAATGGCGGACAGCCCTTTCAAAAATTACAGTGACCCTGTAAGCGACTACAGATTTTGGCGCCATCTATTTTGTATAAGTCCGTACCCACACGAAACCTGATCAATTTAAATGGTATAGAGTGCGCAGGGTATGGTGTCAAATTCCCACGAAAAATCAAAGGACAGAACTGTCACACACTTTTTATCATCGATGTTTTTAGCAATTTTTCCATCAGTTCCACGATTGCCGTTTCCGTTGATGGATTTTATCAAAAAAACTATGCTGTGCCTTGCTTAGTAGTTGGTGCTTAGATATGTAGCTTAATAGTTTCTCTAGATTTTCTTAAATATATTGAAAAATGTGCCAAGAAGCGATCTACACCCCCCTTTGATACTTTCTTATAAATTGGTATAATTGTTGATACTTTTAATGCTGCCGGGAACTTTCCGCCACTAAATATTAGAGTGGACAGATATTGCAGTGCAATGAATTACTAATCTTTATGTATAGTAAATAGAGGAAGTAGTCGGCGAAAATATTGTCACTTTCGTCGCATGTTAATTTTTAACTTCGCCAGGCAGTCACAATATAACATTTTTTTTTGCTTAGTCGACGAATTCCTAATTCTACAGCTGTAATAATTTCTGTTGGTGTCTTCTTTTGGCTTTTTATATCGCTTTTGGTAATTTTTGTTTTTGCCATCATATCATACAATTTCGTTTCACAAGGCGGTGAGCCTTTTTAGATTTTGCCTAGAGGTTCTTATTTCATCATTTATTCAATTATGTGGCATTTTACACCTGCGTTACTTATTACAGCGCAAGCTATTTTAAAATGATGTAGGAACATATTGTTAAGCTAGTTCTTTTTCCAATCGTGGCCTTAACTTGACGCCATATTTAATATATAAATTTTCGCCATTTTTCCTAGTAATAATAATAATCAGTTACATAATATACTGTATTTTCATTGGTCAGGATCCGCAGGCTATATATTGAAATCGATCCGAAGATGGCATTGGCTCCAAATGATTTCCCTACATATAAAGAGTATTCTTTTAGTATTTTATATTAACTATAATTGGAAGGACTTAGCGGGGGAGCATCTCCCCTTTCCCCGCTAGTTGTTCTCTTGCCAACTGGATTCCTAGCAGTCATGGCTTCGACCATTATTCTCTACGACCATTGTAATTCACCTTCATGTGCAATGCAGTGACATACACCTCTTAATACCCAATACGAGTACCGTATTAATTAAGGACGTGAGTACATACCTCTCCTTCATGTAATGACTGTGATTATAAAGAACACGGGGACACACCTCTTTTTTATACAGTTACGAGGACACACCTCTCCTTAATTCAATTACTGTATATATAAAGAACGTAAGGACACACCCCTTCTTTATACAATCATGAGGACACACCTCTCTTTAATTCAGATATAAAGATCGTAAGGACAAACCCCTTCTTTATACAATCATGAGGATACACATCTCTTTAATTCAGATATAAAGATCGTAAGCACAAACCCCTTCCTTATACAATCATGAGGACACACCTCTCTTTAATTCAGATATAAAGATCGTAAGGACAAACCCCTTCTTTATACAATCATGAGGACACACCTCTCTTTTATACAATCACGAGGACACACCTCTTAATAATATGAATATTACAATCTAATTGCACATATCGGAACGCCTCAATCTGATATACATATTGTAGTTTAAGTACTGACGTTTAATCCATTCCAACACCTAATCCATAATTATCCAATCACACCAAAACAATAGGCCACATATCCTCTTTTAATGAACAGCACCGAACTTGCATGTGCGCGCCACAAGGGTGGGTAACCCAATGTGCCCACCATTCGTTCGTACGCTGAGCGCCTCGCGCCGGCTTATATATACAAATAAAGGCACATATCCGGCCTGCATTATTAATAATCAATTATTAGCCAATAATACAATTTGATACCTAACAATATCAAAGAACAGCTGAAATGAGGAATTTATATTTACTGTTTTAATAAATTGCCGGTAGTCTTATTTAGACAATATTTAAGCTCTTTAGATTTTCATATTTTATGTAGTGGCTCTTACGGAAATTCGGATATAATTTCTTGTCTTCATCAGGGCCCTTAAAGTCACTTTATAACAGTTGGGCGTGATTACGGAGAGATGCCAATATACTCGTAATCAGGAGAGATGTCTCATGATTCATTACTTTGGAATGTATGGTTCAAATTTTCTTGAACGTGTGTCAACACTTATACGCACGCGGTTGGCCACATGTTTGGTTGCGCAAAAATGGGCCCGGCCAATTAGGCCTACGAATTAGTTCATTAGTATCGCGTTTATGTCAAATCTCCAATGATATAATTTCGCTGTGTAGGTTATGGGTGTATAAGTACGTGAAGATGAAATAATAAATAATTGTACATTAAATTTTAAATAATAAATCGCAACATTTTTTTAGATTTATTTACTTACCGTTCAGGCAAGGTTCAGCTAACCTTATTCAGTTAAACTGAATATAATTTTTATAATTTTTTAAACCGAAACTAGTAAGGCGATAGAAATAAATAATAAAATTAAATTATAATAAATACCAGTAAGTACTTAATACAACAACCTCAGATACAAATAACCGGTAATTATAGACAAAACCTTAAACAAAAGATAATTGTTCGTCTATATTTCATTATTTGCCACCTGTATAACGTCAGTAAAGTTTTTCCACTTCCAATATCCAACAGAAAAGCGTGGATAGAAATAAAACAAACCGTTGGCAGCCACTACACCTGCAATTGTACATTTTGTCATTATCGTACTCTTGTTGTCGATAAACAAATTATCGTATATCTGCTAACACTGCTTACGAGGTATTAGAACTTCACAGGCAATATTTTTTGTGCCACAGGAATATAAAATACAGTGGTTATTATAAATAATTGTTGCTAGACTACGTTCAAATGTTTTTATTCTGTTTGTTACTATCAATGTCACTATCCTCATTTCTACCGCCAGTACTTTCATTATCATCTCCAACATTAGAAATAATGGGTTCTTGCACCTGGTCATATCGTTTTAGAATGTCCCACCAAACACATATGTCTTTCTCCGCATATTGAATGCATATGCTCCAATTTTCGCCAGTCACCTGTTTCAAGGACCGTTTCCACATTGCAAGAACTTGCTCATCACCATATGCTTCACTGCTTATATATTTGTTATAAAATGTATTGCAATTTGCTCATACAAGTTCTATGGGGTTAAAATGACAATGATATGGTGGAAGGCGCAGTACTGTATGTCCCCATTTCTTAGCCAATTCAACGACTTATGTGTCTTTGATATGATAATATATTTATATATATATACAGGGTGTCTACGCTAAACCGTTCGTTAAAAGTTTACGGGGTTGCCGTTGCCCTAAAACTTTCAAAAAAATCCTCGTCACACGGTTGAATCAGTTATCCTCATGTGAAATATTTTCAACTTTCTATCACTTCCGGTTCCACCGGAAGTAGCATCAACTTTCTTATTTTAAATGGAGCACCCCATATATTATTATATTTTTGAATTCCTCGCTTAAATTGGAACATATTTTGTAAGAACGTATGTACACTTATCCCTTCTAGATTTCAAGAACAAAATGTTTTTCTAAATTTTGACCTCTAAAAGGTAGCCTGAAATCTGTCCATAACTTCTCTTAGGAATAAGATAAAATTATGAGTTATTCTTCTAATTGTACCTAGAGGATGCCTCTATGAGTAAAATAATTGGAAACTGTCAATTTTGATAATAATTGTTCATAAAATGTCAATATCTAAGTGCCCTCTTAAATGTCACGTAATTCAATTTTTATAAATGGAATTACCCATTTTTTATCACAGCACGATTGGGAGAAAAATTTACTACAAGCAAGTATAATGCAACCGTACTCCTAAAGCAAGTATTTTTTGAATTATTTCGAAGATTACTTTTTCGTCGCGTTTCTGCAGGGTATAATTTTGCATGTCACAAGTGCACTTTAGTAGGCATGTGATATGCTTTTGTTTTGTCGTTATTGTAATGCAAACTGTCAAATAATGCAATTATTTACTAATAGAGGCATCCTATAGGTACAATTAGAAATATAACTCATAATTATATCTTATTCCTAAGAGAAGTTATGGACAGATTTCAGGCTACCTTTTACAGGTCAAAATTTTATAAAAACATTTTTATCTTGAAAACTGGAAGAGATAAGTGAACATACGTTCTTACAAAATATGTTCCAATTTAAGAGAGGAATTCAAAAATATAATAATATATGGGGGGTTTCATTTAAAATAAGAAAGTTGGTGCTACTTCCGGTGGAACCGGAAATGATAGAAAGTTGAAAATATTTCACATGAGGATAACTGATTCAACCGTGTGACGAGGATTTTTTTGAAATTTTTAGGACAACGGCAACCCCGTAAACTTTTAACGAACGATTTAACGTAGACACCCTGTATATACAGGGTCCGTCATTTCACCTCCCGTCTTCTGTAGCTCAGTTACTAATTTAGTTAGGATTTTGATATTTTGCAGACTTTACTTGCATTCTGTGGCGTATTTCAGGAAAATATATCTGATTATACAGGGTGTCCCAAAAAAGTGTGACGTCATGATGATGTGAATTTTTAAATTGCATGGTATATTTTTTGTTGTTTATTTGGGTGCCCTTTATGGATGCCTACATACCTATGAAATTTTATTAAATTCGGTTCAGTGATTTTAGCACAAAAAAATAAAAACTGAAAAAAGTCAATTTTGCACCATTGGTTAAGAAAATTAATAAGAGGTAAAAGTATGCCTTGTTAATAAAACCATACAAGGTACTCATTAAATAAGGTCTGATAGTTGGGTTAACCAAGTGTTATTGATATGAATTATACAGAGTGTCCAAAATTTAGTGTCAAACTTTTCAAACTTTAAAGCACTTTATTTTTCTTATTTTAAATTGGAGCCCCTGTATATTTTTATGTCATTCTATGTGGAATTCAGAGACAACACATAACACATATAAAGTTATGTGCAGAAAACTCGATTTATCAACTATTCCAATAGCCATTTTAATGAATAAAACTCGAAGGTGACTTTGAAAAACAATTTATTGACATAACATGTTTTGTAGTTACAATTAATATCTCGAAAGTATTCAAGTTTTCACAGATCTTCGTCTAGACCTATTACACATCGTAAAAGTATTAAGTTTTGTATAAAAAATAGTTTTAGTAATAAAATTTCATAAAAACATAACATAACTGTGCATTTTTCAAATTAATTTATTGCTAGAACTTATGTTCTATATGTCTTCCGCCCTCTTAAAGGCACAAACGAAGACGAGTATGAAATGACATCGCCACTCTTCGTGACAGGTTGAATGTAATATTTTGAAATTCGAATATGAAAGTCATATCCACATTTGTCAATATAGGTCATAATATTTGTCATATTATAAAAATCATATTTTCTATGACAAAAAGTAATTTTGGTGTCTTGGGTATAAAGACCTTAGCTAAAAAAGTTTTAAACTTTTATATTACTACAGTCAACAATGGATCTTGTCGCTTTGTTAAAGTTTAATGTCAATAAATTGTTTTCCAAACCCACCTTCGATTTTGATTAATTAAAATGGCCATTGGAATTGTTGATAAAACGAGTTTTCTGCAAATATCTTCGAACTTTGAACGTGTTAGGAATTGCGATAGAGTTGTAATTAGGAAAAATGTTTGTCTTTTAATTCCACATGGAATGACATAAAAATATACAGGGGCTCCAATTTAAAATAAGAAAAATAAAGTGCTTTAAAGTTTGAAAAGTTTGACACTAAATTTTGGACACTCTGTATAATGCATATCAATAAAACTTGGTTAACGCAACTGTCAGACCTTATTTAATGAGTACCTTGTATGGTTTTATTAACGAGGTACTATTTTTATTCCTTATTAATTTTCTTAACCAATGATGCAAAACTGATTTTTTTCAGTTTTTATTTTTTTGTGCTAATGTCACTGAACCGATTTCAATCAAATTTCATAGGTATGTAGGCATCTATAAGAGGCACCCAAATAAGTAACAAATAATATACCATGCAATCTAAAAATATACATCATGATGACGTCACACTTTTTTGGGACACCCCGTTAAATCAAAAATATTTGCCTGAAATACAGCCTAGAAAGCAACGGAATTCTGCAAAATATCAAAATCCTAACTCAATTAGTAACTGAGCTATTGAAGACGGGAGGTGAAATGACGGACCCTGTATATAAGGTGACCAGACGTCCCGATTTTTAGAAATTTGTCCCGCGTCTCGCGACGTTTGCAAAAAGTCCCGACTTTTGAAAGATTGGGTTTTTTTGGGGTGATCTTTTATTCGTTATTTTGAAGTTATCAGCTTATATATTTCGCCAATATCTGTATTTGGTAACAGCGCTGCAGCGGCCAACATACAAAACGGTACTTTAAAAACATGCCTCGTATTTATTTTATTTGTAAATTTAACATTATGTTTCATGTTATTAAAAAAAATTGTAAATTGTAAAATTGTAAAACGCCGCTAGCGATAACTCCTTTATTTATTGGCCGATTTCAATAAAACGAAAACAAACCTAAATGGCTCCACATGTCAACAAAGGGGCCCCAATTTTTTTTGCAAAATCAGACTATCGCTGAAATGAAAGTTGATTTTGCAAAAAAAAGAAAATTAGGACCCCTTTGTAGAACATGTGGAGACATTTCATTTTGTTTTTGTTTTATTGAAATCGGGCAATAAATACCCCCCTAAAAAACTACACAAATCCTCTTTGTTCCATGAACCATTTTTGGAACAATTCTGTGTTCATATTGTCATAACAATCTGCAGTTTTACATTTTGACGAAAATATCAGCGATGAATTAGGAATAAATCCATCTTTATTGCCTGCACTCAGAACAATAAATCGAAAATGAAGAATAATTATTTTATTTATTAACAAACACAATGAATTAAGTTAGCTTACTGTTTTCCTTGACCAATTTATTTCTTTCTCGTACTTTTTTTTATCTTGATCATGCCACGTTGGATATGAAGATCCGCGACTAAATATCCACGTTTCTTCAAGAAAAACTGAATCATAATTTTTTTATTATGAAAATATTCCCTCAGAAATCTAGCACGACTTGCTGGTACATATTCCTCTTCAAGAAGTCTTCTTCGGCCATTATCGGTCTTATATTGAAACTTGAGCGAATGTAACAACCTCGTTAAGCTTGACACACTTTCCGATTTGATTTTTTTTAAATTTATTTGCTTTAGTCATTAAAAAATATGAATGTATTAATATTGGGCCTCACTTGTTTTATACACAACCGGTCTACTGATAATAACAATATTATGTCAAAATATGAGTTATACCCGTATAAAGTGTCATACGAAACAACATCCAAATCAATGTAAACGTTCTCTTTTTATAAGCAAAATTTGTTTTTTTTAAATTTACTTTGTAGCTGAATACTGGCTAAAACAAACGCATTTGTATATAGATAAGTTTTGTTAAAGCGTCTTTTTTTGATCCCAGTAATCTGTGGTTTAGCCATTTCCACACAATTTAGAGACACCCTATATATATTTACTTATTTCAATTTTAATTATTTATAATGGCGTTAATTAACATACTTTTTGAGTGCATTTTATAAATTTTACGTATTACTAAATCCTTGATGTGATCGTCAACATCCACAGATTTTGACCTAAGACGTCGCCTCTTCTTCTGTGGAGACCGCGGAGTGGATTGATCGGCTGCTTGAGCAGCAGCAAAACGAGCTTTGGTACGTGTTACTGTTTTTTCAGTAACACAACATGCTTCTGCAGTTCTCTAATTGTTATAATTATATGGCCTGCATACATAAATCAATAGTATTTTATATAAACCTGAATTATTGATGTAAGAGGTAAAACTGGTCCATTTGGATCAGGTTCCATGTTAAAATAATTAAGCCCATTGATTACTATGATTTGCGACTGACTTTTTAACGATTTGTTCTTAAACTCAGACATTCTGCAAACGCGTGAATGTTAGGTCAGCAGCGACACTGACAGATTCAATGAATTACCGAAGACATACGTTTTCACGGGTTTCATTTAAAACGTACAGCAGACGTATCGGACATTTACTCTCTCACTTTATTTCAGCGGTTTAGGGTAATATAGCGACACCGATTTTGCATTTATTCCTGCATTAAACATTCATTTAGAATAAATCGCGAGACATCTCTCCTGATTTCGATTATATGCATTTGTGCATGTCCAGTTGTCGGATGTCATATTTATAAACATGTAATCTGAAGAATTGATTTTCAAAACGCAGTTTTAGGAACTTGACACATTCGGCGATAAATGCGAAATACGTTACTGGAATAAGTGTTGATGTTATTGAACTAGTGCAAAATCAAGTTTGTTTCTCATCTAAGGATTAGTTGCTTAGCAAGATCTGTCAAATTCCTTTGATTGAATTGTGACGTATACAATGTTTTGAAAATTAAAATAAACTACGTTTTAACAAACAAGGCCATATAACTGCGTTTTGAAGTACCAACATTTCACAGAAACTCCATATTGAATTTTAGGCAATGTTGAAAAAGTTATTTAATGGTATACTTTTATTATGAGCAAACAAAATAAACATTAAATTTTCATAAAGTAACGCAATATAATAGAAAAAACCGTTTCTCAGTTCTAATCAGGCAACAATGGATTGTTTTGTTAAACTAAATCCTAAAGTTGAAGCCAACGTCATCTTCACAGCAGTGGCAATCATTATTATCATGATCTTCAGATTCACTATCGTCTCCAGCAGCTTCATTCTGCTGATCCAAGTTTTGAATTATCTCCTTATACCAGAAAGAAGGAAAAAGTGCTACATTGTGGTTGAATATTCAATATTGAAGTCGGTACTTAAAATAAAACAAAATATTGACAAAAGAAAACTCATCAAAGTGCAACCGTAAATGAAACGAAATTCGGTTGATTATAGAGCAAACAAAGTCAGATATTGTAGGTAGGCGGAAAAATAGCGCGTATCACGTAGGCCGAAAGGCTTTAGCAGCCCTTCTTTTCGCCCCGCGGGCTGCTAAAGCCTATTTTCCGCCCTTGATGCACAATATACTATATAACACCAGACACTATAACAACATAATCTATTTTTTTCGTATAAACTGCGTTTTGAAATTCATGCAAAAAACTGCGTTTTGAAATACCAGACCTGTTAGAAATACTGCGTTTCACTTTTCAACCTACTTTTGTAGTACCAGTTGAAGTGCAAAATATTGCGTTTTGCAATGCATGAATCAGACCCTGGATAGAGTAGGTTCTAGAGATAGTAAAGCCATCTTACACTCATTTTCTGCAGGAACCTCGATAACTGCGTTTTGAAAATCAACTGTATATCATCTGTAATATGTAAATCACAGCGTCAGTGCGTAAATATTTATTTTAATAATATATTAATTTATATTGGACTGCATTATAATTTAACAGTTTATGACAGTTTAGAATCCATAAAGTGGTACTATATTGTACTAATCCTACAATAGAAATGTCGTTTCAAATGAATTTCTGTCAAATAAATTAAATAACTATCTTCAGTCTTAAGTACAATTTTGTTATTATTTATTTTTTATAATTTGCATACGCAGTCTTATAAGAAGTCTTATGATTTAATCTTGACTTATTTAATAAAAGTTTGGTTTGGTCAAAATTATGAAAAATTAAAAACTGCCTTGAAAAACAAATTATGCAAGATATACAAAGACGATTTACTAATGTTAGTTTGTGTTTATCAAATAAAGTTGTAAATTTAACTGCATTAGAAGGTGTTAGTCTATAAATATGGTACGTTTAACTGAAACAAAACGCATTGAAATTTTGATGAGAAACAAAGATTGAATGAAATTTAAATTTGAAAATGCACAAGAAAACAAGTTCCTATTTTTATTACAAAATATTAAATGAACTACTGTATTAAAACCTTGTTAAACAAAATTTAACTTTTTTACTTCACTGCAGAAGATGGTCAAATAGTTGACTATTAACTACGGACAGATGGAACTATGCGTACCATTTATGTTAAACGTACCTTAATTATTGAGAGACACTTTTTAATACAGTTTAATTTACAATATTATTTGAGAAACACACACCGACACAAACTAACGTTAGTTAATCGTATTATTTAACTGGTATCATTTGTTTTCCAAGGCAGTACTTAATTTTTCACATTTTTGTCATCAGGCATTAAACTCGTATTTATGGATATTCATGCATTGTAAAACAAACAAATTTTATTAGTTCATACACCCAACGTGACTGTTAATGTTTTCAAGTCCTCCGCCTTATGTTAATTGAATTATTATTGTGAAACACAGTGAATCCTCTCATTCAATTCTAGTATAAGCTAAATTAAATTTGCATTCAAATATGCAGTAAATAAATGATATATAAAATAATACCTTAGATATACAGGGTCCGTCATTTCACCTCCCGTCTTCTATAGCTCAGTTACTAATTGAGTTAGGATTTTGATATTTTGTAGACTTTACTTGCATTCTAAGGCATATTTCTAATATGCTAATAATTTCTAATATTTCTAAGGAAAATATTTTGGATTATACAGGGTGTCCAAAAAAAGTGGGACGTCATGATGATGTGTATTTTTAAATTGCATGGGATATTTTTTGTTGTTTATTTGGGTGCCCTTTATGGATGCCTACATACCCATGAAATTTTATTAAAATCGGTTTAGTGATTTTAGCACAAAAAAATAAAAACTGAAAAAAATCAGTTTTGCACCATTGGTTAAGAAAATTGGTTAGAGATATAAGTATGCCTTGTTAATAAAACCATACAAGATACTCATTAAATAAGGTCTGATAGTTGCGTTAACCAAGTTTTATTGATATGCATTATACAGAGTGTCAAAAATTTAGGGTCAAACTTTTCAAACTTTCTTTTTTTTCAAAACGAGTTTTCTGCAAATATCTCTGAATGTATTTGGAATTGAGATAGGGTTGTAATTAGGAAAAATGTTTGTCTTTTAATTCCGCATGGAATTACATAAAAATATACTGGGGTTTCAATTTAAAATAAGAAAAATAAAGTGCTTTAAAGTTTGAAAAGTTTGACACTAAATTTTGGACACTCTGTATAATGCATATCAATAAAACTTGGTTAACGCAACTGTCAGACCATATTTAATGAGTACATTGTATGGTTTTATTAACGAGGCACTATTTTTATCCCTTATTAATTTTCTTAACCAATGGTGCAAAACTGTTTTTTTTCAGTTTTTATTTTTTTGTGCTAATGTCACTCAACCGATTTCAATCAAGTTTTATGGGTATGTAGGCATCTATAAGAGGCACCCAAATAAGTAACAAAAAATATACCATGCAATCTAATAATATACATCAAGATGACGTCACACTTTTTTGGGACACCCTGTGTAATCAAAAATATGTTCCTGAAATACACCCTCGAAAGCAACTGAAGTTTGCAAAATATCAAAATCCTAACTCAATTACTAACTGAGCTATTGAAGACGGGAGGTGAAATGACGGACCTTGTATAAAATATTATTGGTAGTTATGTAGGCGGTGCAATTCGCTTAGTAAATGTTTTCTTGGCACTCAAACTAACCTATGCGATGGTTTGGGTTTAGCTGAGTTTATAGATAGATAGATAGATAAATAGATAAACAGATAAATGTATATTTATTTCAATTTGTAGAGATTATTACAAAATAACAATAAATTGAAACATGTCAAAGGTAGTACATACATTTGTGTAATATACAGTGTGGAAATTAAGTAGCGGATAAATTCGTTACCCCGGTAATGTGTATGAGAGAGAAAAAATCAAAAAGGGAGACAGCGACATAAATTTCTGCACTTATGAAAATAGTTTTTTCAGATTTAAAAATACAACATTTTAAAAGTTATGACGTTATTAAGGTTTTTTTTTAAATGACAACCTACATGTTTTATTTTTTATTTCGATAGAGCGTTTTTTCTGTTTTCAACCATACAACATTTTGAATAGGTTACATAAGAAAAAAATCAAGAAAAACGGCCTTAAAGTTAAAAAAGATTAATGAAATTAACAGACTAATCCTAGTTATCGGGGTTTAGAACAAACAAAAAAATATTAAGGCTTCGACAATTGCTGTAAATGTTCAAACTGATGGCACTGCACCATCTGGCAATACCCAAACGGTAATCAAATGCATTCGCCACGTTTTGAAGCATTCGTTGTTAACTTACTCTCATGCCGAATTCTTTCTTTAAGGTCCTCTATAGTCTATACCAGCGTTTCTCAACCTTTTTTGGCCCGCGGACCAGTAGAATTGTTAAAAAAAAAATTGCGGACCAGTGATATTTTCTTAACAACAAATTTTTACTAAGTATTTATAAAGAACTATTACGTAAGTTAATTGTAACATTTTTATTATCATTTGCTTACAGTAATATTTAAATGTAAAGATATATAATTATATATACATATAATAATAAGTAAGTATATAAACCTTTAACAAAAATTACAGAAAATTATTTAAAACAAACACAAACTCATGGATGTAGGAACACAACCAAAAATATCATTCTTACGATTACCAAAAAATTAAATCAATAGGAAAAAACTCTTAAGAAAAATTAGAACAAAAAATATCAGAAATTATAAAAATAATCACAAGCTCATTGCATATGAACATATAGTTAATGAGAAGATTGCTGCTGCTCTTCTTCAATCAACTTGTCAATTGTTGGTTCCAAATTAGACAAGCTAAGTCGCAGCGGTGAAATAACCAAAAGCCGATTTCTAAATTTATTTTTTATTACCGTCATAGATGAAAATCCCGATTCACATAAATATGTAGTTGCGAAGGGGACTAACATTTTCATTGCTTTCTCGTATAGAGATGGATATTCATTTTTCAATTTGATCCAAAATTTATCTATGGACATTGTTGAGAAACTAGCTTTTAACATAATATCTGCACTAATCTCAAGAAGGGACTCATATTCTCTGTCACTTAAATTTTACTTACTACTGTCATATGTTATGAAAGGGTTTGTTATCCACACATTCCTTTCACACGTGTTTTTTTCAGATGGGAAATATTTTTCGAAACTAATATTTAAAGATTGTAAGTGTTGCCCAATGATTGTATTTAATTTTGATAAGTTTAAATCTTGTTGCAAATTAACAAAATCAAAATAATTATTAAAAATATCAATATTATTGTTATTTACTTTATCCACCCAAAAATAAATAAGTTCCTTGTAAACTCAAATTTAAATCGTTGATATATGAAAATATATCACTTAAATATGCTAGTTTTGCAACCCATTCTACATCAGACAAATGCATACTTAAAGGTTTATTTTTTTCTCTTAAAAATATTTCTACTTCCATCCTTAATTCAAAAAGCCTGGTTAAAATCTTACCCCGCGAGAGCCATCGAACGTCTGTATGAAGTAATAATTGCTCATGTTCGGCACCAACCTCCTGACAAAATATTGCGAATAATCTGCAGTTTAAATCGCTTTTTTTAATAAAATTAATATTTTTTATAGATTCCACTAAAACCTCATTTAATTCTGTGGATAAACTTTTCGCAGCTAAATGTTGCCTGTGGATTATACAGTGGGTCATTAATAATCAGAATTAGCTGCTTGCTGAATTCTTTTAGTAACACCAGAATGTCTGCCAACCATACTAGCCGCCCCATCGGCACATACACCTACGCAATTTTTCCATTCTAAAGAATATTTAATAATATAAGAATTAAGTGCGTTAAAAATCTCATCACTTATTGTATATGAAACCAATTCTATACAACACAAGAATTCTTCTTTAATTTCCTCCAAAATAAAATCAATATATCTAACGTAGCAAATTAATATGGCTTTTTTTGGAAATATCGCATGATTCATCAATTTGTATTGCAAAAAGTGTTGATTCCTTTATCTTTTGGATTAACTGATATTCCATATTTTCTGATAATTTTTCAATTCTTCTTCTTATAGTATCATTAGATAAGGGAATAGATTTGATTTTATCAACAGCAGATTGTCCAAACATCTCTAAACAAACGTCTATTAAAACTGGTTTTATAAAATTTTCCCCAGTGGTAAATGATTTTTTGGTTTTAGCAATTCGAAGGGCAACTAAGTACGAGCATTTGACAAATTTCACAAGTGACTTGTTCGGAATAAAATTTTGTTTAAATGTTTTTGTTTGTAATTCAAATTCTTGTTTTCTATGCTCTAAATATTCACGCGGTTTATATTCCAGCTCAGAATGTATAGCCTTCAAATGTCGTAACATTTTCGATGGTTTCATAGCATCATTTACTAGAACTTCATGGCAAATGATACACATCGGACGTACATCTTCTTCCGTAGATTTGGGCCAAAGAATAAAACCATATTTTAAATATTCAGGGTTGTAGTGTCTGATAATTGGTTTCTTCTTTTTGCTGGCGGAAGTCCTGTTTCGTGGTCATTTTTTTGAGACGTTGAACTGGTATTCAAAAAATTAAACAGCGTGCCTTGTTTACGGTTCATGTTACTAAGGGTTAAAAAATATTTTTTATTAGCGTCTATAAGTATATAAATAGTCAATAAACTTACTTTTATATTAGTTCAATCCAGTTAAACATATGTATAATTATTATAATGTTTCGTTTAACAATAAATTAAAGACACCCCCAGACCACAACACAATTTACAATGATAAAGCGGCTTAAGTTTCTGTCGCCGATAGAAACAGTCGGCTGGTGTCTGCGCGCCGTACTTTCGCGCTTGCCTCGCACATGCCGGTAGCCCGGCCCGCCGTGGTCGCTTCGCCGGCTAGCGTCCGTACGCCAGCGTCGCACACATCCACATCATGCAACAAAAATTCAACTTGTATGAAAAATATTCTGTACGTTCGTTACTTCCAACGATAGGAATTACACTTGTAAGAATTTCGGGAATTTGTCTTCAGTGCCGTACTAATAATAAATTACGTAGAACTAAATTAAGTAGTTTTTTTTCGTGGATAGGGGAAATGTCCGCGGACCAGTAAAATTTCTCCGCGGACCACTAATGGTCCGCCGGACCAGCGGTTGAGAATAGCTGGTCTATAACATGTTTTTCAAGTGCCCCCATAGAAACAAGTCTAATGGCGTTAGATCAGGGGACCTAGCCGGCTATTCCACTGGACCCCTTCTTCCTATCCATCTCTACTCTTTTAACTTTAAAGCCGTTTTTTTCATTTTTTCTAATGTAACCTATTCAAAATGTTGTATGGTTGATAACAGATTAAAAATCTCTACCGAAATAAAAAATTAAAAATGTAGGTTGTCATTTAATACAAAACATTAATGACGTCATAACTTTTAAAATTTTGTTTTTTTAAATCTGAAAAAATATTTTTATATGCGCAGTAATTTATATCGGTAGCTCCCTTTTAGATTTTTTTTCTCATACACATTACCGGAGTTACCGAATTTGTCCGCTACTTAATTTCCACACTGTATAATAAATTGTATACATTCACAGATCCATATAATCTAATAAATTGTAAGGTTCACAAATAACAAGCAACTCAAAAACTTCCCTCTTAAAAGCTGTTTCTCAGATAAATGTTTGATGTGATTGAGTAAGTTATTGTATAGTTTCATATAGCACATACTGGAAGTACCTTTTTCGGTCATTGGCAAAGAGTGGATCGGATCATGTAAGCATTTGAAGGAGTGCTGTAATCATGTGTTTTTATGTTGTCTCAAAGTTGGATCTGTTTTCAAACATATACAGAAGACATTTTTAATGTATAATGCAACAGTAGTCAGCATATTGTATCTTTTGAAGATCCCTCTACAAGACTCTCGAAAATTCATTTTAAATATAGTTCTCATAGCCCGATTCTGCAATAAAAATATTTTATTTAGATTTGAGCTACTACCACCCTAGAATATTATGCCGAACTTCATAAGTGAATAAATATTTGCAAAATACAGCATCTTCATTAAGGCTGTGTTTAAATGATCACAAGTTATTCTTAGGCTATATAATTCTGAACTCAGTTTTTCCAAATACGTAACGTGCCTGTACCAGTTTAGGTTTTTGTCTAGATAGATACCTAGACATCTGGTATTATTACTGGTTTCTATTTGCGTACTTACCATCGATATTATATCTGGCACAGGTATTGTAGAGTGACTTGTAGCAAATACAATGCAATTACTTTTATTCTTATTTAAAATTAATTTCTTCTCAATTAACCAACACTCTATGATCAGTGAACATGTATTTCTTTGACAATATCGCTTATTGTTTTGCCGATAAATAAAAATGTAGTTAATCTACGGTTTATGGTTAGTTGATTTGAATTTTTATGGCATGTCATTTATATACCGGGTGATTCAAGTTTTATTACCATGGGTTTTTTAGACATTTGGAGTTGCCCAAAAAATATGAAAATTTGGATTTATATAGGTCTGATACTAATCTACGGAAAGGTAGTTTGACTTTTTCGATATAATTATATAGACGGTTATAAAATTAAAAAAAACTCTTTTCGGGCAAAATTCTCAATCGTTATTTTTGCCCTAAACTGTTTAATTTTATTCATAGAACCCGTTTATGAAATCAAAAATTAACGAAAATGATTAGATTTCAAATTTAAGCATATTTTACATTAGTGACCAACTTTCCTCGGTGTGGTTTATGATTTTGTTAGTCAAGAGCCCTACAAAGCATTGACCGCGGAGGGGCGGTTGGAACGTTTTATTACTTTTTATGATTCCACCAGTCGCCCGTGGGTTGAACGGGCCTTGCAGGACGGATGGGGTACGGCCCTATCATAAAACCCATAAAATCCATTATATGGACTATTACTGGAAGCAGCCGTCATATTTTACTATTTAGTAACAAATCTTACTGTTGCAATATCAAAATTCATTTAATTCAATAATTGGTGCCATTTTTTTGACTTGAATTATATTGGAATGTTTGGAATAGCATTAAAGTATGTTCTGACAAAAACTATATAAATAAAATTACGAATTATTTGTGAAATAACGTATAAACTACCGGATGGTTAATTTTTTTTTATCGTCAGGTTGGGTTTCATCAATATCTGAACATGTGTACTGATTTTGGATTTTTTATTTCAATTAGAAGTCGCCTTTTTGGCCTGGTAATAAATCTTGAATCACCCGGTATATTATGAAGATAAGTGGGCCTAAGATGCTTCCTTGTGGAATGCCTAATTCTACTCCCTTTACATTTGAAAGAAAAGTATGACCCATGGTCCTACTTTTCTTGCCATGCGTGGATTAATTATAAAAAAATTACTGATTATTTTGTGAGACATAAATTTCTCCAATATTTTCGAGAAATAAGTTAGCAGGCTGATGGAGCGATAATTTTTAAGCTCCTGCGAATCATCGTGCTTTAAAAAAGGAATAACTAATGCTAATTTTAATTAATTCGGGAATAGACTAAGTTTCATCGAGATATTTAATATATAATATGAAAAGAAGTAGTTCAGAAATAAATGCAAGGTTAGTTTAATGATAGACAATGAAATATTATCATATATACTGGTATGATTATTATTTAGTTGATTTATGACGATTTCCACTTCTTTTTTTGTTGCATCCTGAAGGTAAATTGAGTTCTAGACTCTGTGTATGTCACTTGTATTGACTGTTTGGTAGCAGTTTAATTAGTTTGGGAACAATAATAATGAAAAAAAATATTGAACGCTTCAACTGCATCGTTGGTGTCATACACTTAATTGCATTTGTTCTGCTTCTGCCCAGAGAACTGATAACATTTTCAATAGACTACATTGTTTTACTTTTATTATCCGAGGTCATGATGTTAATATGAAAGTAAGATAGTTTGGCCTCAATAAAAGCAATGTTATATTCTCTCTTAACTTTATTGTACGTATTTTTGTATATAGGTTCGTATTGACATAGAAAATGTAACGTATTTAATAGCCCGTTGAGTCTTACAACATTAAAAGTCTTATATATATATATATATATACAGGGTTATTCAAATTCGATTACCACTATGGGGATATCGGAAACGGTAAGAGATACGAAGTCGGTTAAATTGGAGCAAAGTTGAGTAATCATATGGGGAATAATATTCAATAAAGATAATTTAAAAAAAATCAATGATTGCTGAGATTTAAAAAAAAATGAAATTTTGCAAAATCTTATTTATGTTTTCTTGTGGTTACTTGAAGAGATATTAAAAAAATATAAATACATCTTCATTGCCACTTTTTCTCATCTACAACATGGGAATTTTAGATGTTGAATCAGACGTTTCGTGTGAGTGCAACCGTCATCAAGTTTAAAATTTTAAATACGTGCCTGCAATTTTTATTTTTATTTTGAGTTATACTCGTCTATACTGTTACAGTGATGTGCAACATTTGAGGTTTTAATAACGTTTTAATATAAAAATAAATCAAAATCTAACTTTATTTTTTAACATCCCTACAAAACAAAATCTAATGGCCATAAGTCTGGCGACCATGCGATAGGTCCACGGTTACCTATCCACCTATTTTGAAAGTGCTCATTTATATCCTCCCTAACTACCCTTGAATTATGTGGAGGAGCCCCGTCTTGCTGCAAACATTAAATTTAGTCGACGGAGAGGTATTTCCATAATAAATTCTTCTAATTCCTCCCTGAGAAGCGTCAAATATCCCTCCGAATTGAGGTTTTCCTGATAGAGGAATGGTCCTATAATTCTGTCGCCCAACAGACCGGCCCAAACATTAATGCCAAATCTAACTTGGTTTCTAACTTCGGTATTTGTTCGTGGATTGACTGTTGACCAGATGTGTTCATTTTTTCTATTGAAAAGTCCACAATTTGTGAACTTACATTCATCTGGCCAAATTATAGTGTTTAAAAATTGATTATCATTTTGAATACGCTCATAAATACAATTACAAAACTGCAACCTCCGTTCACCATCAGCAGGAAATAAACTCTGAAAAATGTGAATTTTATGGGGTTTAAAATTATTTTTTCTAATAATCCGCCAGACTTTTGTTTGTGGCAAATTCAATGTAACCGCTACTTCATTGGTCGACTTGGATGGATCGTTTCTTATCTACAATAAATACCTGATTTTTAGATAACGTAACGACGGTTGCACTCACACGAAACGTCTAATCCAAAATCTAAAATTCCCATGTTGTAGATGAGAAAAAGTGGCAATGAAGATGTATTAATATTTTTTTAATATCTCTTCCAGTAACAACAGGAAAAAATAAATAAGATTTTGCAAAATTTCAATTATTTTAAAAAATCTCAGCAACCATTGAATTTACTTTTTTTAATTATCTTTATTAAATATTGTTCCCCATATGATTACGCAACTTTGCTCCAATTTAACTGACTTCGTATCTCTTACCGTTTCCGATATCCCCATGGTGGTAATCGAAATTGAATAACCCTGTATATCATTATGGTTACCGAGTTTGTTTTGTTGGTCTTGTGTATTGAAGTGTAAAACAGTAATTACATTTCTCTTCGTGTATGCTTGTAAAGATGTCTCATTGTTAACATTTATTAGTTAACATCGTTTTCATCTACCTTGTATATTTGGTGCCATGTTACCTTATTTAAGTGTAACAGGAATTGTGCTATATTGTGATTATTTAAACGATGCACATACTTGCCTGGACTGTCCAGAGAATCATTGAGTTGCTTGTCAATGGCGAAGACAATTTTTGTGTAATGTGATCTGAAATAGTAGTATGATATTCGTTTACTGAAGTACATAAACTTGAAAATTAGTTAAAATTTATCTATTAATATTATCTACACAACTGCTACTTCTATGACAAATTCTTGTGAGACTGTCGATATTGATCGATAAAATGCCAAGTTTGGGCCTGACCATTCTGAGAATTAACTGTTTATGGCCGAAATTTCTATGGTTAGCCATGCACCGCCCATGTGTGCGTGTTATTTTCTACCTGTTCCGGCCTTCACGGCCCACAAAATGCATTTCAATGTTCCACATTTTTGTTTTTGTATTGTTGTTGAAAAACCTAACTATGACTTATGTTTAAAAAAACAAACTCGGTATTCTATCTTGTTTATTACCGAAGGTATCAAATTTCTGTAGAACTCATTCAATTCACCGTAAAAAAGTGCTTCAATAACAATCAACTCGTATCTTAATAAAATGATAAATAAATGAAATATTGATGAAAATCGAAAATAAAAAACATGAAACTTTAGCACATTGTACCTAGGTAATATTAGATTCGTATAACCAAAACCACTTTTGCGAGCGCCGAATGAGAATTGTTAAACGAATTGACATTTACTTGAAACTACATTTATTAATATTTACTGATCATGTCTATCATCCCACATAAAATATACATTGTTCTATTGAGAAACTATAACATATATTGTATCTAGTAAAATGAGACATTTCAAAAATGCTCTACAGGCCACGTGAAACTTTGGACATTAATAATTGAATTTCATTCTCACGAATTTATGAATTATTAACACCCGCGCATTGTTCAATTATTCTTTTCATTAACTCGGGCCTGTGTGTAAACGACAAGTAGCCCAGAATACATTTTGGGATATAAATTGAGTACAATAATATTTAATTACGTTGGAGCAACTAACTTTAATGAAATTTACGGTCTTGATTAATGGAATTGTAGCAACAAGGTGGGTTCGGTTCGGAATCAATATTCCTGTAAAAAACGAACAAAGATACTGCTGGCGACATTTATTCAATTTAATAACGTAATGGTTACTAAGATATGAAAATTCGATCTTCGATTGAATTAGACAGGAATAAATCTAGCATTGAATTTGTTGCCTATTTTTAATGTCTAACAACATTTATAAAAAATTACGCCGCGGTTTAACGGTGATTTAATCTTAGTAACCTTGGTAACCCTATGTAACACACCACTAAACCACCGCTAAACCACGGTTTCAATTTTTATCTATAACACTGTAAGATTTTAGTGTTTAGAGGCTTAGAGGACTTTTTTTCACGGATTCTTTAACAAAATGAAAAAAGAGCAAACGCTGAAATTATATTATCTGGAATAGACATATATTATCAATATTTTAATGCTATTGCTTACCAGGCGTATTGATGTCATTGTTGTAACGTATTACTGGAATGGAGAGAGTGCACAGAAAAAAATAACATGGCAGAGTTTGCTCGTGTAGATACATATTTATAAAATGTAATTTTAATATTAACCGTAAAACTAAAAGAAAACAACAGAACCAGAACAATAATTATAGTATATGGACCAAATGAAGACTCCACGGCTAGCAACAAAGAAGAATTCTGGGATCAGCTCAACGAAACAACCGAAAATGCCATTGGAGAAATATATTTAGCAGGAGACTTCAACAGCAGAATTGGCAAGGAAGTAAAAGATAACGATACGATGAGAAGAAGATACGGGGAAGACACAATAAACGAAAATGGGAAGAAAATGCTAGATTACTGTAGAATGAACAATCTAATAATAGCGAACACACTATTCAACCACAGGGAGACACACAAATACACCAGGGAACTGATAAGCAGGAACAAAAAATCTATAATAGATTACGTATTAACAGAACAAAGAAGAAAGAGCAACATAATAGACACAAGAGTAAAGAGAAGCTACGAAATAGGAAGTGACCATTACCTAGTGGTGACCACACTCGAGAAAAACAGCACTCAAGACAGTGACCGAAAAATTCAGCGACCAACTATAGCAGTAAACTACAAGAAGATACGAGCATACAAACTAAGAGATGAGGATACAGCAATACAATACAAAGAGAAATTAGAAGCCAAGTTAGAAGTGGCCAACGACAGCGAAGCAGTAGAGGAAATGTGGAATAACATAAAAAGAAATATGCTTGAGACAGCACAGGAGACATGCGGGTTGAAGAAATGTACAAACAAGAAACAACAGACAGGTGGTCAGAGGACATACGAGATAAAATAAAAGAAAAGAAAAAGCATGGCAAAGATACCTAAATGTCAAAAACTGTAATAACTACGAAAGGTACAAGGAAAAAAGGAAAATAGTAAAAGACGAGGTTAGAATAGCAAAGACCAGGGAATGGGAAAAGTTCGGGTAGACAATGGGGAAAAACGCGAAGGAAAATCAAAAGCTATTTTATAAAACAATAAAAGGATGCAGGAAAGAAAAGAGACAAGAAACGAGATACATACAAGACAAACAAAGCAAAATGTTGAAGAAAAACGAAGAAATAATAGAAAGATGGAAATAGTATTTCGAAGAACTACTAACTATAAATAGCGGCAAGATAAGAAACAGCGAAAAGAACATAACAGAAACAGTAACGGAGAGTATCAACGAAAAAGACCTTCTAGAAATAATAAGGGAACTGAAAATAGGAAAAGCACCAGGACAAGATCAGGTTACAGCACAAATGATTAAACACATGGGACCCATGGGAAAAGATAAACTACTGAAGCTACTGAACCAAATATGGAAGACAAATATGATACCAAAGGACTGGCAAACAGCATTAATAGTACCGATATACAAGAAAGGTGACAAGACGAAATGCGCAAACTATAGAGGCATAACACTAATAAGTATAGGGATGAAAATATTAGAAAAGACAATTAACAAGAGAATAATAGCAAGAATAGAACAGACCCAAGAAGAACCGAAATGTGGTTTCAGGAAAGGGAGATCCACGCAAGACAACATCTTCACAATAAAACAAATACAGAAAAAAGAATCGCAAATAATAAAAATACATATCTGGGATTCATAGACCTCGAAAAAGCGTTTGACATGACACCTAGAGGAATAGAAAACAGGACAGTGAAAGTAATACAGAATATATATATAACAACAACAGTAATGCAATAATATACAAGGGGCAAATTTCAAGAACTTTTAAAACAAATAATGGACTAAGACAAGGAGGAGCTCTCAGCCCAACACTATTCAACCTATATATGGATGAAATAATGAAGAGCATGAAAACAGAAATAATAAAAGCAAACGTAGGATACAAAAAGTTGCAAATGGTTAAAATATCAGAAGGAGCATACGCCGATGATGTGGTAGTGATAGCAGAAAGTGAGAGGAACCTGCAACATAACATGAACGTATGGAATAAACACCTAGAGAAATATAACATGAAGATGAACTACAGCAAAACAAAAGTACTGATAATAGGAAAACGGAAAGAACACATAAATATACAGATAGGACAGGACCAGATTGAACAAGTGGGGCAATTCAAATACCTTGGAGTAGAACTTACAGAAGACGGGAAAATGGAAGGAGACTTAAGCAACAAAATAAACAACACAATAAAAACGTACTATGCCCTGACTAATATATTTACTAACAAGAAAGAGATAAGCAGAAAGATAAAAATGAATATATACAAAACTATATACAGAACGATTTTGACATATGGGAGCGAGACGTGGAAGCTAACAAAGAGAGATAAAAGTAGATTACAGGCAATAGAAATGAAATATCTGAGAAGAGTAAAACAAGTAACGAAAAAAGACAGGATACGAAATAAAGACATCAGAGAGGAATTGGACATAGAATCAATAGAAAAGTTTATAGAAAAGAAGCAGCTCAGCTGGAGGGGACATCTAATTAGGATGAAAAATACGAATCAAACAAAACAAATCTGGGAAGCAAAAACAGGAAAGAAACGAGGAAGAGGTAGACCAAGACAATAATGGGACAACAAAATAGAAGAAATAATAAACAGAAGAGGGAAGACAGTGAAACAAGCAAGAGAAATGGCAAAGAACAGAAGAGAGTAGAAAGAACTTGCAAATACATAACAAAACTGTAATGTAACTGTAGTAACATGTATAGCCCATACCATACGCCATAAGGTAAATGGCGTTTTTTGATAATTATAATTATAATTTTAATACAAAAACTGTACATTTTTTGGAAAAAAATAAGTTAATAATAAGTTAAAATTCTCAACTGCTTTAAGTACACAGATCTCATTTCCATGGAAAGGAATAATAATTCTCAAAAAAGTGAACTTGATTTATTGGTAAAATTTATTTATTTTTGAAAATCAATCAAAATTTAGTAAACCATAATTCCGTAAGCGATAGAACAAATCAAAAATATTAAAATAAAGAATAACACGGGCCTGTGTTTTTTTTAAATGCGGATGCTATTAAATATTTACAAATTTTAGAATTCTGAACTGAAATCTGCAAACAGTTATTTTCCATCACATCAGGATTTTCCACCGTAAGGTATTATGAAATACTCCTACGTATTATGGAGTGTATTTATTAATTATATTTATACACATACAAAATTATACATTTTTATATTACATACATGTATGTGTAGAGAATTAAACGAGCTATCCAAAAATATAACAATATACAGAGTGTTATATTTAAAATAACTATGTTATGGCTACTACCAGTAGAGCCGGAAGCGATAGAGAGTTAAAAATACTCCCCATGAGAAGACTTCAACTTTGTAATGTTGATTTTTATTTAAAAAAATCGTATATGCCGAACTACGTAAACTTTTAATGGATGTTTTGCATGGGGCACCCTGTAAATTCATAATTTTAAGGTGCTGTTTTTCAATTTCCAAATCAATCATTTAGTGAACGTTTCATGGCTTTTCTCTTGTGGTCGTGTTGTGGTGTTTCCCCGGATTAGGAACCAGCAGTAGTCAGCCATCATATTTTCTTCCCATCTGCCTTGGTAACTTTTTTTCCATTTATTTGATGTCCTGTTCAAATATTTTGCCTTGTTCTAAGGTTTCCTAAGTTTTTTGGGAAGTAATCCAGATGGGGAAAACGGAAGTGCAACTTAATGCTCATATTACATCCCAGTGCATACAGATATATCATTTCCAGGAAATTTGGCAACAGCCTCTTTTGATATGAACCCTCCTCCTCTTTCTTTACTATTCATAGTTTCCGAATCAAGCATAAGATGTCGGATTTGAGGTCGATCGAAAAGTCCTTCTTTTTTTGCCTCTGATAATGCAGGAAATGTTTTGTTCGTTAGAAAGCGAAGTCCAGATTTATCCAATGCTTTTACAAATTGTTTCATTATGCCCTTTTATGCAAAGCGCGGATTTTTATGCATAAAAAATTATAAAATAAGCACTTAAAAATGCATAAAGATCTTAGAAAATAAGCATATAAAATAGCATAAAGATTAGAATAAGCACAAAAACGCAGAAAAGGTATGAAAATGCATATTTTATTTTTTATGAAAATACAGAAAAACAAAACAAAACATAATTTTATTAACAAGGGCGCACTATAGGTAGTTAAAAGTAATATTTTAATAACATAGATTTTGGTGATTAATATTAATAACAATAATAATTAATAACAAATAATGATTACTGCTCATTTTTAAATGAACTAATAATTATTTTTTTCTGAATTTTCAACGGAAAATCCCATTCTCCTATCACTGAGCACATTTTTTAAGTGTGAAAAATTTGTCTCCACATCCACACTTGTAATCGGTGCATATTTAAATTTAGGAACAATTGTAATATATATCAGCATATCTTCCACGAAATCTCCTTTTAAAACTGTTGATATTTTTTGTAACTCGCCAAACCCTTCATTTTTTGACAAAACTGAATCACATTTTTTTTAATAATCTCTCCTATAGAGAGATTATAGTACGTAGTATCCTGTAGTACGTTTGAGACGTCGTTCCTAAAATCTTCAACTATTTGAACCGCATCTACCAAATTTGTGTCCTTTGCTTGGAGTTTATCAATCGCTTTGCTTACGTAAGTGTAGTTGGTTTTTAGGAATGCTAAATTTTGAACAACCCTCCTTTCTTTAAGAACTTTGTGGCATTCTTTAATTGCCTCCGACACATTTTCGGGAAACTCTAACACAAGCTCCTTAAATGAATCGAAATGGTCGGCATAATAGCAGGCAGCATCTGGCCACGAACCCCATCTAGTTATAACCGGTGCCGGAGAAAGAGATATATTTGGCATTCTTTCCCTAAACATTTCAACCCTCAGTGGAGCTTTTAGGAAAATTTTCTTCCCAGTTTTTATCAAATCATTGACCAGATTGCAGTCTAATTGTTTCAGCAACTCGATTAAAACCATGTGCCAAACAGGTGCAATGCATTAATTGCTCATAAAATTCTTTTAAATTAGAATATGCCTTCAACATATATGCAGCTTCATCAGAAAGCATCAATAATAATTTATCATTTGGTACGGGGTTTTGCAAAAAAAAAAGTGTTAATCCATCGTGAACGAATTTGGCAACGGTATTGCCATTTGTTTTTTCTAACTGCTTGGATCTAATTAAAAATGCATTAGTGTCTTTGTTTAATATTCCAATCATTAAATGGGCAATGTACCGACCACATGAATTAGTAGTTTCATCTACACAGAACCATATGTAATTGTTGCCAATTATCTTTTTTATTTCCTCAATAGTGTGTTTATATACTTGCTCGACATCGTTTTTGCGAATGGTTGATTCAGCAGGAATATGTCTATCGGTGTATTTTTGTAAAAAAGATTTAAACATACGATTATCTAGTTTTTTTAACGGAATGTTAGAAGATACCATCGTATTGCATATATAAAAGTAAAATTTCTTTTCATTCTGTGTAGAAGAACTCGCAAAAGACTCGGAAATAGTTTGCTGGGTACTCAGGGCACTGCTAGCAGATTCGTGTTTTTTTTTTAATTTTCCAGATGAACTGTTGTTTTGATATGTTGTGTTATGTTAAATTTTTTCTCGCAGGCAATCTACAACATAATACATGCTTGTACCTAGGCCAATAGCAACACAAAATAAAACTTACCGGTTTGATACAAGCCCTGCAAATTAATATGCCATTCTCATATTTTAATTCAGAATGTCTACGTATCCATTCATCGACGGAAGGTTTTACTTTCGGCATTTTATACAAGAAACCTTATAAACACGTAATACACCTAAGGCACAAGCACAACGCACTGAAGATTGAGATAAATTGGACTGAATTGATAGCACACTTGCCCCAGATGCGTTCTGTGCACATAAAAATAGTGCAATTCCCGAAATAATCAAGCTTTGTTTACCAAATATCACGTACGCACGCTCGCATTGTTGATGATTTTGTGATAACCAAGCGCTCTAGACATAACGAAGTAATATTAATACTGAATTCTCATAACAATAACGTGCAACAAAATATATTCGTAGCTAATATTAATAATATGTTATAAAATTGAGAAATAAGCAAATAAGCCCAAAAAATAAGCAAATATGCACAAAAAAAATGCATTAAAGCAATTATAAGCTTAAAACTGAAAATATGCATAAAATCACAAAAACAAAATTGTCACGTTACTTCATTTGCTGAAATTCGTGTAGATACGAGGTCATTTTGGTCTGCTATTAAAACTGCTGTATAGAATAATACCTAGAAATCCGCGCCTTGCTTATATACAGAGGCGGAAGCAACTTTTTTTTTGAGTTCAACCAAATTTGGTTGTTTGACATTTTTTGACCCTGAAAAAAAATTCTCTACGAGGCCAGTATTTACTAACGCAATCGGTTGCGAATATCCGACTCGCATAAGAAAAATGGAAACTTATTAACTTATTATGACTTCCTTGAAGACCCAGCAATATTAATAGTTATTTAAGCATTAAGAGAGGTAAGTGTCGTTTACCAGTCGAGCTCGAGTTTGCGCCCGAGCGACAGCGAGTGCTATCAATAAAGACCGAGACTGGTCAAACCTTACCTCTCGAATTGCTTATAACTGTTTTTCCACTACTGAAGTTTGTTTAATTGTTTGTGTTTGATTAATTTATTTTCGCAACATGAACAAAATGTCAGTACGGCTTTGGTTGCTAAGACTATTTTTCAAACAAAGTGTGAATGTCAGAAATTGCATTCGTTCAGTTGTAAAATGAATTCCAATGAAAATAAACAAGAAATGGCAATTGAAGAATCTGCAGATGCTGCCTGTTCCTTCCTACTGCCGCAGAAGTCGAAGGGGTTTTATCAAAATGCGTATAAGTGTTTTAAAGACTGGTGCCAGAGAAAGAACGCTATTGAAATTATTTTACTTTCTTCCCTGAAGGAGGTAAGTGATTACTTACTTCCCGTTGATCATAGTAACCAAAGCTTTATCTGTAAGTGGGGCTTACTCCACCAAATCAATGTTACAACAGTGTACCTACCATACAGGAAGTGGAAAAAGATACATTTTTCCACTGCCTGCATGGTAAGTACACAATTGTAACATTGATTTGGTGGAAGTAAGCCCCACTTACCGATAAAGCTTTGGTTACTATGAGCAACGGGAAGTAAGTAATCACTTACTTCGCTCAGGGAAGTAAGTAAAATAATTTCAATAGCAATAATTTATAATATTTATAATACTCAGTAATTTAATAACACACCTTCGACTTATCCGGCAGTAGGAAGGAACCGGCAGTATCTGCAGCTTCTTCAATTGCCATTTCTTGTTTATTTTCATTGGAATTCATTTTACAACTGAACGAATGCAATTTCTGACATTCACACTTTGTTTGAAAAATAGTCTTAGCAACCAAAGCCGTACTGACATTTTATTCGTGTTGCGAAAATAAATTAATCAAACACAACAATTAAACCAACTTCAGGAGTAGAAAAACCGTTATAAGCAATTCGAGAGGTAAGTTTTGACCAGTCTCGGTCTTTATTGCTAGCCCTCGCTGTCGCTCGGGCGCAAACTCGACCTCGCCTGGTAAACGATACTTACCTCTCTTAATGCTTAAATAACTATTAGATCCCCACATAATCCACAATTATATTCTACATATTTAATTTTGTTTAAGAGGTGGCTCATATTATCATATGGCTATTTTAAAAATTCAGAATGTGCAATGGGTATCGAGGCGTATTTATTTTCATTGTGTAGTAGCCCAACTTTGAGGCTTTTTTCGAGGAATCTATAAACAAACGGTATTGATGTGGATCATATATTGCATCTCTCAGATATTCAATAAGCCCACGCACGTCGTTACAATATACTAAGCGATCTTCCTTAACAAAAAACAAAAACACTTTAATTCAAGTTCTCGGTTCCTGTACCAATAAAATCTTGTGCACATTTTTCTCCTTCAATCGTGAGCCTAGGAGTTCACTGTTTTCTTCTGTTAGATTTAGATCACGAACCAAATCATTTAACTCTCTTTGGTCAAAATGCCGCGGCGTACTCACTTCACAGGTAAACTCTGCATTTTCTGCAATATCTGCTACAGCAGAGGAGCTGGACGAGGAATGCGATGGTTGATCTTCTTCTAATTAAGCTGGTGGAGACGGATCTGGAACATCAGATCCATGGGGCACAGTTCTTACAGCAGATTCCACTTTTGGGTAGAAGATAGCACGTTTGTTTTTCTTGGTGAATGCTGCGACTTTACAAATGCAAAAGTAGCAATCATAAATATGATCTTTCGGTTCACGCCATACCATTGGAATCCCAAAGGGCACAGAAGAGCATTTTCTTTCATACCAGTACCTCAAACCTTCAAAGCAAGTATTACATACAATGTGTGGTGCCCATGATTTATCTAGGTCGCCTGAATGAACTTGAAAGTAACGGTAAAAAACTTGTTTTACCAATACGGTGATGTTTCGCTGTTGATTGTTTAGAACAAATAGACCACAAATATAATAGAAGTTGTCCTGATTATTCACAGAATGTCTTCTGGAAGGACGTATTTTCCATTTTTGAACAAAAGTATTGTAATGATGATAATGTAATGATTTGTGGTTATAATAAGTAACACATTACATTAACATGTTTACAAGAGAAGTAAAGAGCGGGAAAGAAAGATCGATTATAGATTATGTACTAATCAATAGAAAATTTAGAAAAGCGGTGTTAGACGTAAAAGTGACAAGAGGCCCTGCAAGCTTTAGTGACCATTATCTATTACTTGCAAAAGTGAAATTCGAAATGGAAAGAGCACAAGACCACAACAAACAATGTAAGAATGCGAGGCTCATAGAATCAATCAAGATCTATAAATTGCAGGATATGGTAACAGCAAGCAAATTCAGAGAATACACCGAAAGGAAGCTAGAAACAAACCTGAGAGAAGTAGAGGACAGAAATATATACAATATATGGCAAAATAAGGAAATCATTATAGGAACAGCTAAAGAAAAGTGTGGCACAATAATGAACATTAAAAATAAGAAACAAACAAGATTCTGGAACCAGGGTATTAAAAAGCAAATGAAAATAAAAAAAGATAAATGGAAGGCTTACCTCAATAATAAAACAGATGAGTGCTACGCAGAATACAAGCAACAAATAATAAAGGTAAAAGAGCTCGTGAAACAAGCCAAACAACAAATCTGGGAGGAATTCGGCAGGAAAAAGAAGGAAGACAGCCTCACAAACCAGAAGCTGTTCTACAAAACGCTGAAGAACATAATATGAAAGAAACAACATCAAATAAAGCAAGTAAAATCCAAAGACGGCAGAAACATGAGGGAAAGTAAGGAGATCATGGCACGGTGGAGGGAATATTTCCAAGAGTTACTAACAATGGAGCAGCAAGAAGTTAACGCTGAAACCAGTAATGAAGAGACTTAGGAGTTGCACATACCCAGGCAAGATGTTAACATAGAACACGCTAAACAAATAGAAGAAGTCACAGAAGCAATTAGACAACTGAAACGGGGGAAAGCAGCAGGCCACGATAGAATAAATGTAGAGATGTTGAAAAACCAGGGAGAAAAAGGCATAGACACCATAACAAGGATCTTCAACAAAGCATGGGAAATAGGAAAAGTCCCAGAAGATTGAAGAACAGGCATTATACTTCCAGTTTTTAAGAAGGGAGATAGTAGGGAATACACCAACTACCGGGGAATTACACTCTTAATCGTGGTAGCTAAAGTATATGAACGCATATTGAATAAACTCCTAAGGAATATCGTAGAAGTACATCTGAATGAACAACAGAGTGGCTTCAGGAAAGGACACAGTATCCAGGACCACATTATTAGTACAAAGCAAATTCTAGAGAAACAAAGGAACAGGAAAACATATCTGTATATGACGTTTATTGACTTGGAAAAGGAGTTCGACAGGGTCCCACAAAATGTAGTATGGAATAGCCTCAGACGTAGAAATATAAGCAAAACACTAATAAAAGCAATAAAAAGCCTATATTACAGAAACCAGAACTACGTGAGAAAAGACAACTTACAGTCAGAAACGTTTGAAATTAACAACGGCTTGAGGCAAGGTGGAGTCCGACCTTGTTCATAATAGTAATGGATGACATCATAAAGGCAGTATCTGAGAAAACGAAAAAATATCACGTGGGTTTCAACAAGCTGACTCCAGTGAAAATTGGAGAATGTGCTTATGCGGACGACATAATGATCTGCACTGGAAATGAGAAAGACCGTCAGGAAAATCTAAAGATATGGGAAAAGGAACTAGAGGAAAGAAATATGAAAATAAACGCAGGTAAAACGAAAACAATGATACTGAGTAAACAAGAAGAATAGACCACCAACTTAGAAATAAATAAACAAAGAATAGAGACAGTAGATAAATTCAAATACTTAGGGGTAACGATCGACAAAGAAGGAAATATGGAGAATGAGATAGACGAAAGAATAAGTAGTGTCACCAGATTATGCCACACCATAAGCAAACCTTTACTAGGTAATAAAGAGATAAACAGAAAAACAAAAATGACAATATGTAGGACTATTTTTAGACCTATACTAACTTTTGGAAGTGAAATCTGGGTACTTCCAAATAAAACCAAAAGTAAAATTCAAGCGATAGACATGAAATTTCTAAGAAAAGAGAAGGGAATAACGAAAGTGGATAGAATAAGAAACGATACAGTCAGGAAAGAACTGGGAATGGAACCAATCTTCGATATAATAGAGAGACAACACCTGAAATGGTTTCGACACATGTGCAGGATGCAGGAAGCAGGTGTGTGCGCGTGAAGACCAAAAGGAAGACCAAAGAATACATGGAATACACAATTAGAGGAAATATTATCAAGAAGAGGAAAATCATGGGCGGAAGGCAAAACGATCGCCAGAAATAAAAAGAAGTAGACAAATTTCGTATACCGCAGAGACCAAGTGTGAATTAATTAGTGTAAACTTGAATTGTACACCTTACACCTTACGGTAAAAGGTTATTGATTATATATAATACATTCAGATTTGTTAATACCCATCCCACGTACAACCCACGTACCCACATGACCTGATCCCAGGTCATGTGTGGCATCGTTGTAAGTGTCCTTCTTGTAAGGGAGACTTTGCCCTTTCGGAGTTCCCGGCATCGTGTGGCGCCAAATTCAAAAATGAATAAATACCTGTGCATATCTTCAAACTCTGTTATGAACAAGTCGATTTCAGCCCAATTTTATTCATTTTCAGAGCGCTACGTGAGTCAAATCACCTATATCATATTTATTTTGTAAATTACCACTTGAGTAAACCTTTACTTACATTATTGACGTAAGGGGAACGAAGTCTTTAGTTTTCGTAGTTTTGGTAACCCTCCGCCCCGCGTCAATTATAGTATTTGTGGAGTACCTTATTTCGTTCAGGAGTAACGTGCTAGGTAAAATTACGTCCCACCCTTATTTTCACCCACCCTACTCTCCGACATCGAGAGCTAGCGGCCCTCTTCGTTATTCCAAAGGGAAACTGCAGTTGTCTCCATGGCCTTTTTGTGCTGAATATTTTGGGGATCACATATGTATATTTGCAGAAAAAGAATTAAATTAACTGTTAATAAACCTAACCTAAGTACATGAATTTTGATTGAGGGACAGAATGAAAATATCTGCTGTGAAACTGTTTGAACAGGGGTGTATGCATAATGAATTGCCTCGGTTAGAAAACAAAGATATATTTCAATTTCACTCTTACAACTCAATAACAAATTAACATGTGTAAATATTTTTCTAGGTATTCAATATAAGGTATTCAATATAACAAGCGTTACACGTTACACTAGGTTCTGCATAGGCTTGTGATCTTATCTTCCTGAACAGAAACATTAGATATTATCTGTGCATATGACAAGAAGCCTTTTTACTGTATAATCAATAACGCATTCTATTAATATTATATTTTGTTTTTGGTTGTTCAATGATGTTACTTTAAGAGTTCAGGCTCAGAAGTTTCGTATTGCAGTACGGATGAGAAGTTTACGGACGGTTTAGTTACGCACTATAATTTTGATCCGAGGTTAGAATTTATAATGGTCAGTCATGTACCGTTACCAATAATATTTGATATAATAGTCGCTTTCCCGTTGAATATTTATCCCGCGAAAATTATATAGTGATATTATTAATGTTAATCGTATTTATCTGTATTTATATTTGATGTTTTATTTTGCTATAATGGAGGCAACGCTGTTTTATGTTAAAAATATATCTGTCAAACTGACGTTTGTCAGTCTAACTTTTGTCAAACTTTCCTTCTTAAAGCATTATATAATAATCAATACCAACATTGTTGCTCAGCAACACTTTCCTTGTGTCACCCTACTTAGACTAGTGATGTAATAATCCTTTTTCCGGCCGCAAAAGGTAATCGTGAACATATCTATTATCATACAGTATGATATAATGGATATACCTATTCAATAAAAATTCCACGCGTTTTAAATAAACCCCGGCGCCCAAGAAGAATATTCAATAAATAGATAATCACTCCCAAATCTCCGAGGCGGTTTTCGGAGAAGAATCATCACTGTTGGGGGATCGCCATGATGAAACACACAAGGATTTATACAATTTGCTGATGCAATGACGGGACTATTCCCGTCTATGTGCTCGTGACCGCAAAAGAATCTGCTCTTCGATCCATCACCAACGGTTTTAACATATTTACAAACAGTAACATCCAATGACATTCCGAGGGTTGCGACAACTTTCTCCAGCCCCGTATACAACTTTAAATTTTCCAAAATAATACTAAATTTTTCTAAAATGGTTTAAATGTATATTTATAACTTACAAAGATAATTTGACTTGCAAACTTCACGTCACCGGTTACGAGTTAATTATGAAAAATCTATTTCTTTGTGATTACGGCGCCATTTATCTCAAATAAGAAAATGTTTCGACCAAAACCATTTATTTTCCTTAGAATCCGAATCTGTAAAAAAATAGGGTTCCTATTTGAAATTTCAAAGTCGATTTCAAAGAGGGAGGGCTGATTTTATTACAAGAAGGGACATATTCCTGTAATAAAATCAATTTTGTAATTATTTATTTGTTGTCTGAATTTTTCGTAGGATGCGTATTTTTCGAGGTATTATGATTTGTCAGATTAAATGGTACACCCGGTATTTTAAGACCACCTTCTGCCACTGACAATGACTCATGACAATGACATGCTTAGCGTTTGTTGTAGTTCTTTTTGATTGTGTTCCTAATAGCTGCACGGTCAACGCTTGATCGAATGCACCCAACGTTACCCAGCTTTGATAAACATGAAATTAAGCAATATTTCATCAGTACAACACCGAACTTTATATTACAATTAGGGCTCAACAAACAAATCTAAAGTTTGGATGGAATGTTTTTCTTCGTCCAACACATAGTCCAGATTGTGGTCATTCTGACTAACATCTATTTTGTTAACTTGATTAGTCGACATTTTATACAAGTTAAGTAAGTCGATATCACTTTTCAGGAGTCTTTTATTAAAGCATACTGGTGTCATATAGGAATACAACTGCTGATAAGAAGTTTCCCAAAAAGTCGTTAAAACAGAAAAAAACGATTATAGGAGTATAAGTTAACCCAGATTTGTCTTTTTTAACTTCATTAAGCATATTAAACAGAGGAAAATTTCCCCATTGAGAACTTTTCCCTTTTGAATGGAACGAACTATAGAGTAAGAGATGAGCGAAAGAGAGAGAGAGAGAGAGAGAGAGAGAGAGAGAGAGAGAGAGAAGACAATATTTATTGGGTTATTCTTGGCCGTTGGCCTTTCTGTCTACGAACAAATATTTAACTACATTCTATTTAACAAATAATGTATCCACGGTTTTAGCTTAGCTTTTTATAAAAATATACCTGTCTTTTTATGCTCAGATTATTTGTTCAGAGTTATAAATTATTTTCTGTTTATTATTTTGGATCTATTTATTTTTAATTGGTGAAATAATTACGGTAAAACATTTATATCTTTAAAATCTGAACATGCAGAGTAACGAAACTTATTTCATTGTACAGGGTGGCCCAATTTGGATGTTTGTATAGGGAATCTCAGCAACTAGAAGAGATAGAGAAAATCGGATGGCGTATCCTCGATCTCTTTTTTCAAGACAAACTCAATGGTGAAAATAAAAATTGGCTATCGTCTTGTTTTTTCAAGTTATGGCCAAAAACTCATTATTTTCCATTTTCGATTTTTATCAATATTTCATTTATTTATCATTTTATTTAAATAAGAGTTGCAAGAGTTCTTCGTGCACTTTTTTAGGGTGAATTGAATGAGCTTTGCAGAATTTCGATATATTCGTTAATAAACAAGATACAATACAAAGTTGTGTTTTTTTAAATATAAGTCGTAGTTGGCTTTGGCCGAATAAATGGTTTTTTTTTCTCTTTTCAATGATGTATCAAATGTGAACGTTATAATTTTTGTATAACTGTCAATGTTTACCCAAATCAATCATTCCACAGTTATTAAATATTTTATAAAAATCAATTTATTATGTTAATATTGTCCGGAATTTTGGCGAATTTTGGCTGAAAGTTTTTGTATTTTTTAAATATTCCTTAAAATAAGGGAGTAATGACGATTTTTCGAAAAACAAAAAAACGCAAATAACTATGAACTTGGGCTCCAATTCAAAAATTTGAACTAAGAAAAGTTGTTTGTTTCAATGAGTACCAACTGCCATTTTCGGGTATTACAACTTAGTATTAACACCCTGTATATTTGCATTGCAATCCCTGGCAGCCATTCTGTATGCCATATATGTTGAATTGCTTGATTTAGTATTGATAATCAAAGCCAACGCTTCATCTGGTCTCAGAGGTGTCAGTCTTTGTTTTCCAGATTCGCTAAATTTGTAAGCTCTTTTGTATTTTATGGCGCGTATTGAAGAGGTAGGAAGAGTAACTTCTTGAATTAGTGTAGCTGCAGCACGTTTTCCAACTCTTTTTAAACTCATCTGCGTTGCGAAAGAAAGTTCTTCTACACTAGACGTAGATGCCAAATGTTGCACCTTTTTTGTTTGGCTCTGGTGCCACAGTCTTTAATTTTTTTCTGTGGCCTGCCGGATGTTGATGGCCCTGGTTGATGAACATCACTCGCAATTTGAGACAAATTAATTACAGTTTCCAACCATGCCAAATTGCTTGATGGAAACCTGGTTCCATCCCTGTAACTGGTTTTCCAAAGTAGCTGGACATTTTTTTATAAATTTCACCAAAATCTCCCGCATATTCTGCTATTTTTTTACATCTCTATTGCATACAATAAACTTTTCCCATCGATTGCAACAATCATTTCTTTTTAAATCCTTCAGTTTCATCCATTCATTAAAAATCTCCAAACGAGTGATTTTAGACACGCGCGCTGAAAAGTCAATTAAAACTGTCAAGAGCACTTAAGAGCACTTAATTGTGTTAATTTAAAATTAATAAATCCAGTTACCAAAATGAAATAGTTTAAACATGTGCATATACCTGCACTTTTTTTAATCCACTGTAATATTCTCAGTTATGTCAAAAATACAGTAATTCAAAATTTGACGTTTTACTTCACATATATAAATAAAATATGTAGAAATTGTGTAAGCTTACCTTCACTAGCTTAAGCCATATCTGGAAACTCCTTCCCGCCCCTCCCGTTCGCGATCCAAGGCCTTTTGAACGAAAGACAGATAGTGGGACCCTATTCCAGTAAATAGTTATTTAAGCATTAGGAGAGGTAAGTATCTTTTACCAGTCGAGGTCGAGTTTGCGCCCGAGCGATAGCGAGGGCTAGCAATAAAGACCGAGACTGGTCAAAACTTACCTCTCAAATTGCTTATAACTGTTTTTCCACTCCTGAAGTTGGTTTAATTGTTTGTGTTTGATTAATTTATTTTCGCAACATGAACAAATTGTCAGTACGGCTTTGGTTGCTAAGACTATTTTTCAAACAAAGTGTGATTGTCAGAAATTGCATTCGTTCAGTTGTAAAATGAATTCCAATGAAAATAAACAAGAAATGGCAATTGAAGAAGCTGCAGATGCCGCCCGTTCCTTCCTACTGCCCGAGAAGTCGAAGGGGTGTTATCAAAAGTGTTCTAAAGACTGATGCCAGAGAAAGAACGCTATTGAAATTATTTTACTTACTTCCCTGAGGGAAGTAAGTGATTACTTACTTCCCGTTACTCATAGTAACCAAAGCTTTATCGGTAAGTGGGACTTACTTCCACCAAATCAATGTTATAACAGTGTACTTACCATTCAGGGAGTGGAAAAACATTATTTTTCCACTCCCTGCATGGTAAGTACACTATTGTGACATTGATTTGGTGGAAGTAAGCCCCACTTACCGATACAGCTTTGGTTACTATGAGTATCGGGAAGTAAGTAATCACTTACTTCCCTCAGGGAAGTAAGTAAAATAATTTGAATAGCGTTCTTTCTCTGGCACCAATCTTTAAAACACTTATACGCATTTTGATAACACCCCTTCGACTTATCCGGCAGTAGGAAGGAACAGGCAGCATCAGCAGCCTCTTCTTGTTTATTTTCATGGGAATTCATTTTACAACTGAACGAATGCAATTTCTGACATTCACACTTTGTTTGAAAAATAGTCTTAGCAACCAAAGCCGTACTAACATGTTGTTCAAATTGCGAATATAAATTAATCAAACACAAACAATTAAACCAACTTCAGGAGTGGAAAAACTGTTATAAGCAATTCGAGAGGTAAGTTTTGACCAGTCTCGGTCTTTATTGCTAGCCCTCGCTGTCGCTCGGGCGCAAACTCGACCTCGACTGGTAAACAATACTTACCTCTCTTAATGCTTAAATATCTATAATTGTTGACGTACTGTTCGTAAGTTATAAATATTTTCGTGCGAACTACCAAAGAAGCAAAAATTACACGCGTTTATAGGTAAGGGTAAGGGTAAGGGATCGGAATATCCATATTTTGTATACATTAGATTCACATAAAACCACGAAAAATTACTGATATTAATTGAGACGTTTAGTAGTAATTTTAAAACAATTTCATACTCAAGTATTTTGTTAGAATAGGAAGGGGTGATCATTTGGGGAAATAATAAGTAATATGATTAAATATGAATTCAATTTGAATCGATTACAAAGGAAATGACGAGAACTTTTATAATCACTGAAGGGGCCCGAGCCGCTGATGACAAATCATAACAGTTTGGTATTTTTATATCAGTAACGTTAATATAGGGCACTGTGAGATCACCGGAATGAGAATTAACGTTAAGGGGAATCACACAAAATCGCAGAGTGGGCGAAATTTTAATATAAATAGCATTGTTTTACATGCGAAAAATTTAGTTGGTTCCAGATTCGCGAGGCGACAGGCCGTTATTATCGTCATCAATAGTATACGCGAATATCATTATTAAGAGTATTATCCGATTTATTTAAAAGTTACTGTGTTCGGGATGGTATTGATTATTTCGAAATTGAGTAGCAATAATCGGTAAATTCCTACCAAAGTACCAAAAACAAATACCCCGTGAAATATATATATATATAAATATAATCGTTTCTGTTTCAAATACGTGGGTATTCGAAAGCTTTATTATTTCTGGCATACGCTTTGAGCGGTGTCGTGGAGGTTAATGGGGTAATCTTTTCGGTTTCATATACGTGGGTCTTCGAGAGCTTTATTAATTTCTGGCATATGTTTTGAGCGGTGTCGTGGACGTTAATAAGGTAATCTTTCCGGTTTCATATACGTGGGTCTTCGAGAATGTTACTGTCTCCAAATATATTTAACGTAGTAGTAATTGTTAGGAGCACAATTCTTGGGCGTACAAATTTTTCGCCATTTTCAATTGCTCTCTAATCATATAATAATATGGGCGTATACATATTCTAATTACTCATGCGTCACTTACTTATTGGGTCTACATTACCACCATGTGACTTGTCAAGATGGCCCAATCAGACAGGATCCCCTGATTTCGCATTCCATTGCCGGGTCACGAGTTCATATAAATAATAAAGTCTTTTAATACACCAAATATAATTTAATTGGAATCACTACTTACCAGGGGGCTTCCGCCCTTCACAACCCCCTGCCTAGAATGCTAGGATTTCTGTTGTCATCGCAGTGGATTGCAGAATTACAAAACTTCACCATTTTACTGAATTTGATGATTCATCTGGGCCAATTCTTCTAATTAATTTGGTACCAATCATACCCATTTAAAACACACATTCAATCACAAAACCCATTATAATTTTGGCGCCATTTATTCCAACAGACATTCGTAATACGTTCTTAGTCGGACGGCAATAGCGTATTTGAAAACAGTACAATTTTTGTACAAACTCAATTCTAATATACGATTTTCTATTTGGGATACAGGTTCTGGATGCAATACAACTAACTACTCTCAAATCTAATGCCTAATTAATTGTAACTGAATTCCCTAATATGGGTACACATTGCGCATTATATCGAGGCGCATATAGTTTCCGCATATTCATTCATACCCATATTTATTTCTAAACTTAACGCTTATTAATTATAATCTGGCGCTATTGTTTTTACATCCCATGATTGGAAGAGCATCTTTATACTACTTCAACCATCTATTATAATTTGGCCCTTGATTGTAAGTGCATCCCTATGCGGCTTCAACAATCTATTATAATTTGGCGCATGATTGTAAGGGCACCCCCGTGCGGCTTCAACAATCTATTATAATTTGGCGCATGATTGTAAGGGCACCCCCGTACGGCTTCAACAATCTATTATAATATGGCGCATGATTGTAAGGTCACCCCCGTGCGGCTACAACAATCATCTCGCACCCTCTTAAATATCGGTACGCATAACATGCCAATGAACCGATACTTATATGGAAAACCCCGTATTCATCTCACGTCATTATTATGACGCCGCTCTGTATATAAATACAGGAGCTCCACAATCCTTTCTGGGTATATTCCGGCAAGATATAAAATTCAGCACAGACCTTAATTATTGCCATACTCGAATTATTCCAATTATTAAACACCTATAGATCACACACATATACACACATTCACCGAGAACGTATTATCAGATCCATCCTAATTCTTTTACTCCCCTGAGTCAACTGTTCCTGCTCCGAGTTCACCCCAAGCAGCGTCCCTGTTGTTTCTCTTTTTAACCCGCTGCCTCTGTCTGGCGCGCGCCCCGCCAACTTGCGCCGGCTTGCCTTAATAATAATTAATTAATTAATTAATTAATTAAGGACCAATCACATAAAAGTGGTTGTTACATAATGATTAACAATTCCCCTCACAAGCTAACAGAAGTCATAAAAATATCAATTAAAATGAAATAAGTAATATCATTTGAATTTCCTCTTTAATAAAATACTGTTATTATAAATTTAAAATGAAGTATAGAGAAGATAATACTCTTCAGGTAATAAGTATAAATTAGTAAAATATAACCTAAATAATATCTCTTCGCTAAAGTGGCAAAACATTGTTTTATTATGAGTAATCAATAACATGAATTTGAATCAATTAATTAAATTAATTAAATGAAATCAATCAAATTATCGAAATTGCTTGTTTAATAAATCTTATTCTAAATTCAGTGCTGAAACCTAAAAACTATTAGAAACGATGTTCTTCAGGGAATAAGTATAAAATATTAAGGTATAATATATATAATAACTGGGCAATACTGTGGCAAGTTATTAGTTGCTTTGTGTAATGAGTATAAACGAGTTATAAATAATCATATTGTCAATTCATTAATATCAGTCATACGAACAATTTACAGGATATATTTAACAAAATTGAATCTATCGAAACTTAGTTAGTGAATCCTGAAGTAATAGATGGAATGTAACATTGGAAGGCACAAACAATGACATATTTCATGAAGTGGTGACAATCATTGAGCAGTTTTGCGGGCACGTAGAATTTAGCAATGTGTGAAGTCATTGACGTTAAGTACATCGTTTATCCAAAACTAACTCATTCTTTTTGAGTCAATAAAGAAAGTCATTAAATTCAAGTTGATGTTTAATTATTGTTGCAAAATTCTTCTCAAAAGTGAATAAATTATACTTAATCCATAAATATGTGTCTTTATTTTATTAATATTATTGTTACTAACACACGCATTACCTATAAAAGAAGTTGAAGTTGTCACGATAATGATTTAATATCAAACATAATGTAAAGAAGTAAAGAAGTAAAAAGTATAAAGCCATTATACGATCACACAAAATAGAAAAGTAAAATATATTAAATCACGAGCCAAAACAAATATCATAAATTATAAGAATTTAGGACGGCATTTAGGCGAGAAAATGTGATTCATTCGAATGCCGCCATCGGCGTTTTCGTGCATTTTTTTTGTAAAAGTCAAAAAACTTGATTCTAAACTAAAAATCGAACGCGTCTTCTGAATAGAAATTTAACGCCGGATTCGAGTCCCACTAGAGCAGCTTAAGTTTTTACACATTTTTCCGGTGTCCCATGACAATATCTTCAAGGTCGATTTTTGACTTTTGTAAATTGAATTTTGTGAAAATGGCCCATATCGACTCTTTGCCCTAACACTCGTGGGGGTGGAGGGAGGATAATGAAATTTATATGATAGAAGTACCTCATCGAGAGACCTACCGGGTTAAATTATTGTAAAAATCGGTTGAAACTTTTTCTAGAAAAACGATTTTGAAAATTGAAAGTTTTAATTTTCATTTCAATTTTCTCACGTTGGTAGTACGTTGGAGTTATTTTTATAAACTTGAAACTATCTTAGAATTTGGTGTATTTTAACGTAATGCGCTCGCTATAAGTCTTAAGACACAAGAAAACAACTCGTACGAATTATTGTAATAATGGAGCTAAAATATGTCACAGCTATAATATGCAATAAAAGTATAGCAGTTGTTCCGTTCCCGGAAGATTTTCTGTAGAGGCTGCTGCCCTTTGTTATCGCGCCATAGCCGTAGAACCGTTACCAGAGGCCGAGATCTGCCGCATATTCGCGTAAGAGAAAGCTGCACCGAGATAAATTTATTCCAGATGTGGACACCCCCGCAAGGGGCGAGACGAAAAGGATGCAAGGCATCCTCTTTTTCGGGATGGACAAAGGGCATTCGCTAACGAGACCTACGGGCGAAAACATTAAAGCATTTGTAAAATTTATAAACCGTGTGTGTGTAATTCTTATGGTGAATTAAATAGAAAATAGGCACTTTGGCTTTCATTTCACCTGCAACAGAAAAGCGGTTAGGGCCGCAACAGCAGTGTTATTAATAAAAGTTTAAGCCGCGGTTAACGGTGGTTTAATCTTACTAACGTTAGTAACCCTTTGTTAACACCGCTAAACCGCGGTTTAAATTTTTATGAATAAAGCTGTAAGTTTCTATTAAATTCAAAAGAAGATAATTTATTAATTCAAAGAGAAATTTGGAATACTTTTTAAATCGTCTATTTCAAGCAATCATTTCGGAAATTATTTGTTCCCTCAAAAACTACTTATGATAAGTGGTCAATAGATTAAATAAAATGTGTTAAGAATTGAACGTGCAATCTGAATATGTAAAAATATACGGGGTGTTCTATTTAAAATAACAAAGTTCATGCTTTATGGAAAGATGTTTCTTTTTAAAATACCTATTCTACGAAGAAATTGAGAAAAAAAATAGGTGTTTTCCTATGTATCTATTAAATGGTAAACTTCAATTGATCACCGGCACATGTTAACATGAATCAATTAGATTGAGATTTTGGACAACTTACTTTTTTGGAACCGAATTGGGTGTTAGTGTAAAAAATTATCCCAAATTTTGTTTTACTCCTATAACGTACTGACGCCTCGGTGTACGTACATGTCTACAAAAGGTGTTCCAAATTAAGCGGGGAGGTCAAAAATATCATAATATATATATATATAGGGTATTCCGTCTAAAAAACAAAAGTTAATAGCTATTTCCAGTGGGACTGGAAGTGATAAAAGGCTTAAAGTATTTCTCCTGAGGAGAAGAGAATCAACTATGTTTGGTTTTTTTTTTTTTCAATTTTTTCTATTATCGGGAAACCCATAAACTTTTAATAAACGGTTTCCATCGAAAGCCCTGTATATATCATAAGAGAACATAAGAGAACACCATCATTATTTTCCTCATTGCGGATGGATACATATCACACAATATACAATTTTGATCTCGATAATCCAATTGTGTAGGTAAAATATGTACCAATTGGCTCGATGTTAATATAATTCTGCGCACATTTATATATTTATATGATGAAAGTATAGGAGTATACTTTATTAATAATCAAATGTGATTTATTGCACATTTTCGTGATTGAAACGACTAACAAATTCGTCTTTGTTTCAGTGAGGGCGTGGAACGGTGCCAGGAATGGAGCAATAATATCACGCAACAGATCGACCTTGCCTTCAACATATTTTTTATGGTCTATTTTTTTATACGAGTAAGTATTTTTACTAATTATAGAGCGCTTTAACCATATTGGGGATAAAATTAGTCCTCCCCGCAATGTATCGTTATAGCCCATCACAGGTCTTTATCGACCCTGGTTTCCTGGTGATTTAGATAAAATCTCAGTTGCGTAAAACGTCTTATTTATTCGCGATATTTATGCCTAAATGAGGCATAAAATTGGTAAACAACGACGCGATTTATGCAAATAAAATCACACGTAACAGCCGATCTTGTGTGCAATGTATGCACATGAATTGACGAAGCAGTCGATTCAATTTCGCCGGGGGAAATTGATTTCCGCATTGAAATTTCCACCTGACAGGATACACTGGCGGATAATATATAAGGGTACAATACAATCTCATTGGAAATTATAATGCTATTTAAGAGCCGAATATAATTATAATGGCAATATCCTTCGCTCTTGTCAGTGTGCTGAAAATATTTAGAATGCTGGCATTTATCTTTGTTTACATTATCACACTCTTTTTCGTATCTCTAATTTACGAAGCTTGCCCCAGTGGTAAAATATAATTAGATAAAAAGAATAAAACTCCGAAAGGTTAAATAATATATATGTGAAGATTTCGAATTGAAGTTTATTCTTTGACGATTTTTTCCCGAAGTTATGGTAATATCTACATTGTTAAGAATAGTCATGTTTTATTGCTTATATCTTATGAAGATATAAGGATTTTAGAATTTTTAAGAAATACGTCAAAAAATGTTAAGTTTTTATATGACATTTTATTTATACTTCTTAATATAATTGAATGGCATATTCTGTCCTGTTTAGCATAGAAGTGGCATCTATATGTTTTAATTTTTTTAGCTAATGACGTCTACAACTTCATAATTAATAAACATATATCTCTTTTGAGAAGAGTCCTACCGCTCGAACGCACAGTGAATTTTGCTCAAAAACCGCATTGGTTCCTGACTCCTAGTGACTTTATATTATAAAATAAAATGTTCAAAAAAATATGGCACCATAATAAAGGTGTGTAGTACAGATAGAATAGTTATTTAAAACAAAAATACTACTCCTTTTTGTAATAAAATCATAAATAGCTAAGACTAATATTATCATTTTGTAGGTTTTTAACATTTTTTTACAGAAAAAAAAAACATTTACTTCTTTAAACTATAGTTCATAGTTTTCTTATTGCGCACCTAAATTTTCATTAAATTCTGTCGAGAAATAACATAATAATTCGTCAGGGCGATTGTAGTGTTCTCGAGATTAATGAAATGATTAATGAAAAAAGCAGAAGCAATACATCTCAAGAAGCAGCTGTGTGCTGTTTATTATAATAATGGAAATTGAAAAACCCTTGCTAACACGATGGGCATGAACATGAATTCAGAAATAATCACTTACTTCGATTAAGTCCATATAGCCCAATGTTGGCCCTATTGAGAATGCATGGCCAGTCATGAAATCTGGTGAGAAAGGAGATTTGGCGGTACAAATCCCACAAATTTTGAATGGAGAAGGCAGGAATAATATGACACATACAGAGTTTAGCCTTTAAAGGTTGGAAAACATATTTAATGAAAACGTGAGAAACATTAATGTTGTCAATTATTGTGCAAGATTTGTGACAGGTATAAAAAATGTTATTCCTGCTGGGTTAAACATGGACATGTTAAACAAGACATGTACTTTTAGTTTAGTTTATTCCTTAGATTGTTTTATTCTTTGTTGTATAATGTTAAAATTTAATATTATATGAATTAATAAATTATATTATAATAATATTTCGTTGATATACATATTGGTAATATTTTCAAATTGAAATTGAAAATCTCCTCTAGAAATTGTCAGATCTCAAATTGAATTTGTTTCAATTCAATTTGAATTTGATTGTTTCCAATTTGAAATTGATTGTTTCCAATTTGAAATTGATTGGTCTCAATTTGAGTTTGTTACTACCCAACATGAAATTGATTGATCTTATTTTGAACTTGAAAAGATATAGATTCCCGCAATGTGTAGATATGCATGTTTGTTAGTCTACAAACCTGGCATGATATTAGTGCTATATGTTGTATCTATCAAAACACTAATATCTGCTTCTGTGTTGAAATAATGCTCTGGCTTATTAGATTATGTTTTGCAACCTCTAGGTAATGTTAAAACCTCTAATGTTAATTTCAATATTGAATCAAATATTCCAATTTTATGGCAAGGCAACAATTTTTACTAAATGTGGAATATCTCGAAACAATAATTTTGTCAGTAACGACTTCTATGCTTGATGATATTGATTGCAACTAAGATTATTATAGGTAACAAAATGTAGATTTGAAAACATTATGAAAAATAATTCCGAGTCGGAGTCGATTCTTATAATTTTATATGAAGGAGTCACGCATTATCTTGGCATTCTAACTTGCGGTAGATAGGTATGTACGTATCTATTAAAAGTGGTTGTATAATGTATGTGTATTTGCATTCAAAAATAATCGAAACCCAAACCTAGTTTTCATAGGAAATTAGACTGCAATTGGAGTATTTATTATTTTAATACAATGCCCCAAAATCGTGAATGGAAAGAGTTTTCATAATTTCCTCCAGTTTTTCGTTTCAGTATTATTTTTGTACGTGGTAATGGCCTTATATCTTTGAGCGTTTGCCGTTGGTCACAACTTCAAGCCGGTTGCATCTCTTATGAATACAAAGTTAGATATGCAGCAAATTACTGTCTCATGCTTATTTCATTCCGCACTCTGCATACAATTTAAATAATAAAGAAGTTTAAGTAATTTTTCAGTTTACTAACAAAGAAAGAAATCTTAGTTTAATGCAGTCTGTTGTGATAGTTGAAAACGAATTACATAAATATTTACACGTCTGCTCTATATTGCGAACAGTTGCTGCAATTATTATGTTACCGATGTTTAACAAGCACTTTGGGAACGGCATTTTATACAAGTTGGTCAAAAGTGATAAAACATATGTTTTATTTTATATAAAATATTATGAGTACAGAATTGAATTTTTTTACATGAACTCCAACCCCGGCTGTATACCCTACCTTTATTTACACAAAAAAATATTATACACGCAGCATTAAAAATCTTCCCCTAGATCCAAACCCAAAATAAGTGTTGAGGAGTAGGTTTAGGCTCCGACTTTTAACTTATAGTAATAAGTTCGTTTCTTTCTCATGAAAATCTGCAGAGTTAATTTGAACCACATGAATTTGGTCCAACATAAAATTTTCATGGAATATTTAATAAAAAAGATCATGTTGACCTTGTGATCACATCAATCGACTCCACAAAACAAATATCCTAGACCTAGGCTCCGACTTTTAACTTATAGTAATAAGTTCGTTTCTTTCTCATGGAAATCTGCAGAGTTAATTTGATCCACATGAAATTGGTCCAACATAAATTGTTCGTAGAATATTTAATAAAAAAGATCATGTTGGCCTTGTGATCACAGCAATCGACTCCACAAACAAATACAATTATACTAGAATTCGAGACTTCTGAAATATGGAATGGAAATCCGAATCAGTCAGCTTTCTATACGTTTGTACATACTGACGTAAATAACGTGTACCGTGTATTGTTGACAGTAAACTCTAATTGCCTTCCGCTTATTTACTAATAATTACGTTAATCACTAACAGAAACTTAATACTCAGCATCATATTATGCCTAATTAATTGTTTTGTGGAATGAGCAAATATTGCCGCCACAAACCAGATTATATTTGTATATTTTAGTTTAGTGCACTAACTATACAGCCATTCTCCAATTTATGGTAATATTTAGTAGGCATAAATATGTCTATGGAGTATAGACCATTTATTATTCATCATTCTGACAAGCATTTATGGACGTATTACAGATTCACGCCTATATTGACATGTACGAAGTATCTATTTTTTATTACTACAATAAATTTACCTACATATAAATAAATAATGGACTAAATTAGAAGCCTTGAACCAAGGCTGATACAAAGGCGTGTAAAAAATAACAGATTATGTGGTTATCAGTATTTAATGATAAGTTTTTTTTTGTAATGAACTATTCATAACTTAATTATTTGTTATATTTAAATATTTATATCCTAGATCTCTGACGCAATATAACCTATTGATTTATTTAGGTAACCAGACAAATGCGCACATGAAAATTAATTACCCATAGATAAATTAGCATACAAAAATCGTACATTCACAAAATTATCAAGTAATACGTTCTCAGGACTAAAAAATTAAAATCTACCGATTCTAAATAATCTTTTTCTGCGAAAGTGTTGAAAGACACGTTTTCTGTCATAAAATTTAACCTTGAAAGTTGGTATTTGTTAGAAGGAGTGCAGAAAGTACTTTCCGCACTTATATGAGTGCGGAAAGTACTTTCCGCACTCACTTTCCGCACTCCAATACCTCTCTTTTGATTTTTGAGGCAATAAATCGGACGAAACAGTGGATGCAATGGCCGCAAGTTCCGGCGGAGTGTTTGTTATATCGTCACTATCGGAATCCATTATTGATATTCTTCTACTTCCAGTATTAATGTATAAATTTCGAGTCTCGATTTGGTGACAAGCGATTTATAAATTTTCTGACGTTTAAATTAATGACAATGACATTTATTTTAAATTAATGATTAAATTTACATTAATCTTTAGTTTTCTACACTTTCGTAGAAAAAATAGTATGTAACACTCTTGCGGAAATGGCCATTGCAAAACTCGTATGAATGGAGCACTCGCTAGCGCTCGTGCTCCAACTTTCATACTCGTTTTGCAATGAAGCCCTTCCCGCACTCTTATTACAATATACTATTTTAGCGTTTCCATGATACATGCTCAACGACAATTGCGCACAGACAAAAGCCCACTGCCACGAGTGCTCATACGATGATTGCCCACATCGACAAATGCTCACACGTACAAATACTCATACTGATAAATACTCACCGACAAATTAGCACAAAAAAATTATTCGTTCACAAAATTATCAAGTAATACGTTTTTAAGACGTATACGTTTTATGAAAATGTTCTGCTGGGCAACAAAACGGGAAAAATAAATCACTACCGATATTTGATTTTGAAAATGTTTCCGCACCGATAATACATATCGGGTGCTCTAATAAAGCAATCGTTTACTGAATCGCAAGGTATCTCTCAAACAAAAGGAAGATTATTTTGTTGAAACTTTAAAAGTAAAATAATAATGATCGCAAATTCTGCTACATTTTTCTCCGTAATTGCCGAATAATCTGCTCAGAATAATTTTCTTGTGTATGCACAGTGAGTTGTTCCTGTTTCTGTTTTGACAACATGGATCTCCTCAGCTCTAATGATATAACTATTAATAATGTAAACAGCCAAGGCGCTGAAAATAATTCAACCAGCGAAAACAATTCAATATGCACAAACACGAAGAAACCCATTTCCATAAGGGAAAGAAACCGAAATGTGCGTGTTGATAAATCTACAATCGAAGGCGCGACAGGCCGCGCATCAACGACTGAAAACCAAACCAACATCGAGACACGAGACGATGGACAAGAAATTCCTGCAGAGGAAACCGATAAGGATACGCAAAAAGCATGGACCGAGGTGGTCCGGAAAAAGAGTGAAAAGAAAATAAACAAATAGATCAAAAGAAACCCTGGCGTTATAGGAACTTCCACCAATGAAGAAGTTCCCTTAAGGGCTGCACCAAAAAAAAGCATTTATATATGTGTCAAGACTGGATCCCTCCACAAACTCCGATGACATAACAAATCATCTAAAATCAAAATTCTCATGTTTCATGTGAAGAACAGGAATCTAAATTTCGCAAATTCTTCAAATCGTTCAAAGTCTCAATACACTTACACAACTATGAGAGTGCAATTAACCCTAAACTATGGCCGAGTGGGACATTTATCACAAGATTTTTTCACAAGCGCACGGTGAAAACCAAACAAACGTGGTACTATTTCACCAAAACGTCCGAAATCTTGGCAACTGCCTTAACAAAATCATTTACGAAACCCACTCACTAGGACAATGCGATATTCTATGTATCTCGGAACATTGGATGTCGACTGACCAAATAAAACTGCACAGGATCAACGGATTCACCCTCCTAGAGGGATGTCCGATCACGACATTTGACTATTTATGTGAGAATAGTGTTTTTAAGAGCGCCGGAACAGAAGTGACTCTCAAGAATAAGAAAATAACTGTGTTATGTATATATCGAATACCAGATCGCAACAACTTGGACAGTTTTTTTACCAAAATCACTGTAGTTTTTAATTATTTTTTCAATAGTAATAAGTTGTTTTTCATTAAGGGAGATATTAATATCGACACTCTAAAAGTTGATGACATAGACTCTAATATCTTTCTAAATCTCATTGATTCGTTTGGTTACAAGTTACTCATCAAAGAGTTCACAAGAGTTACTAGTACATCCTCTTCTTGCTTGGATAATGTTATTTCTAATTGCGATGATAATTGTCGCACCTTTGTTCTGGCAACAGGTATATCAGATCACATGGCTCAGGTAGTTAACTACACTGCTCCAAAACCAACTCATCCTGAACGATATGTAAGTACTCGTATATACTCATCCGAGGCGCTAAACAATTTTGCTACGGACATTGCCAGTGAGGACTTTGAAAATGTGTACTCTGACAGCGACGTGCATAGAAAAGTATCAAACGTTCTGAATACATTCACCTTGTTTTTTAATGCTCGTTTCCCACTGAAAAGGGTTAATCGCCAAAATAAAAGCGGCAAATTCAACTTTGCGTGGCATGGAATAATTGATTGCAAAAACCTGTTAAGATGGCTTGAAGTTGTTGCAAGCCATCGCACAGTGTAGTATTTTGCATATCTAGCGGGACAAAATTAAATATGACACTAAAATAGCAATCTATTATATGAATTTATTTACAACTGTGAAATAACTAACCTATATATAGAAAAAAATACATAATATCATAAATTCACACATTATCTCCACCACTACCACTACCAGAATCTTCAGAATCACTGGCTTCACTAGTAGAAGCATTACTGCAATTTCCTTGTGCCTCCTCTTTAGCTTACTCATGGATATTTGGTGACTAAGGAGTTTTTGAACAGAAGGATGTATATCTGCTACATTATGCTGAAGAAATCAAAAGATTGTGCAGTATGTCCGTATTGGTGGTCGTCCTTGACACTTTTCTTGAATATTCAAGTCGATATTTCCGAATTTCTATATGGCGAGACTCCTGAGCCTCCTCGGACATTTGTTCGATAGGAAGTATGAAGTGCTGAATTACTTCTGGCCTATGCAACAAAATCTTGTGTAATGTAACGGGCATTGGATACCAATTATACAGTGATATGTATAAAGTGGCGGTCTCGTCGCAGTATTCTGTAAATGCAGGTATATATATCTTATATCCACAGGTCAATGTGCGCAATATTACATTAAATCGGTCAATTAGAGACTGATCGACTCCTGTTATATTAGCAGCCAAAGCAGCATTTTAAAAAAATCTTCTGGCACTATTACCTTCATTCGTATTGCCTCCACATTGTTTCGGAGTGTCTAGCAAAAGTCCTGTTTCCGACCTAAATTTTTCTATAATGAGTTTCTTTCTATTGGCTATCTTTAATTTGTCTTCAGGTGTACGGCAGTGCCATTTTTGTATATCTAACCTATACGCAATATGTAACACACATTCCATAAGTCTTATTTGAGCATGTAATGTGGATAAGTCCCAAGAAAATGCCTGTGGATCGCTTATACATCGTCGAATTATTATTAAATTATTCATGTCTTTGGATGTTGCTTGACAAATATAGCTTTTTTGAGTGGCTCTGTTGGACGCTAAAATGTTGCATATTTTCCCATCAACCATCGTCTCTTCAAATTTATGTTTGACTTCAAGAATAATTCCATTGCATTCTACCAAAGTTGGCAAAATTTCTAAAATTTGCCTCCTCACGTTTATAAATTCCTCTAGAATTAATTGTTCAGCCTATTTGGCAAATCTAAATCTTGCAGGTCTACAGTAGGAAGTTGACGATGGCCGTGGATTTTGCCATAATATGTTTTTTTTTGTTTGTTTCTCCAAGAACATATAACTGCAAAGGTACCAATGACGTTGCTAAAATATTTGAATCTTCGAATTCATTTGAGTTTGAGTTTGCATCCCCATTTGAATATCATTGTCAAATTCATTGGTACTGTCATTTTTTCAACAAGAATTGTATTCAAAACTTCGGCTTGCACAATACAAAGTCGTTTTAAAGTCAAATCAACTATTGATTGCAACTTAATTTCTGCCAATGAATCATTTAAGCAATCATCGTTAGGTGGATAGCACTTTTCATTTTGGCACTTTTTATTTGTATCATATGAACAAATAATTTGGTATAATTTCAGACCTTTTCCAATTGCAGATTATCTTATAACTGGATATTCCCGGTAAGATAATTTTGTTGCAGTTATTAAAGCTAACGCGTCATCAGATGAATACTTAGGTGTTTGAATGTAATAATAAATATGAAATATAAAAATGAAAATATGAAATATGAAATATAAAATAATTAAATAAATAATTCATTTACCATGTTCCACAAAGTAACGGCTACCAGTATACAGTACTTAGGTGTTTGTTACGCTGCTCCGTGAAACGCTTTTTTGACCTTAGTTGCTCTTTTGGAACTAGAAACCAATTACGTCAGCATAAGCAACGTCCCTTTTGCCAGATTGCCTCAGCTTCATATTTGTAGCAAGAGTTAACTCGCTTAATGTATGATCTGTAAATAATCGTTTCACCTTTCTCGTTTTTGATTTCAAACCACTGGAGCTGAAATCTAATTTTCTCCGCCCACCTTTTCTTACACTATGTATACCACTTGTATGTACTGGTTGCATCGAGGTCATTTATGGTTACCGAGGTATTCAACCAATCATTATATTTTTTTAAGAACACATTCTTATTACAATGGCACGTCCTCCATCTTTTATTGAACCCAATCATAAATGAATGGGTAATCCGGTTCAATTCTTCAAACAGTCGTTGAGAACAGTGGTGTATGTTGAATTTCATTTTCAGATAATTCACAAGTGTATGTTCCGGCTTAACAGAAGATGTTCGGCTGTTATCATCCTCATTTCTTAACACTTCGAAAAATTCATTTTTTGATACGCTTTCTAGCATACCTATAAAAATACAGATATTTTGGAAAAACGCAAGTTGTTGCATTCAAATTTTATTGTATACAATTGGTATGACTTCTAAAATTATAAAAAAGAACAAATCATGATGTACAAATGTGTACAAAAAGTTTGGCTGTCTAAAGAATTCACTACTTCTAGTTAATTTTAGACTATTTTTCCAATAAATTTCAACGGTAATTCTTTAAATATTCATGGTTAAAGAAGCTTTTTTATACACTAAATATAAACTAAATACCTTCACGTATATTATCCATGATGAAAATGTTAACTCAAATAAATACGATATCAGTAAGATCTTAAGAACTTAATGCGTAGGAAACCACAGGAAACTGATTATGAAATGAGCAGGACAAAACCCTATTTTGTCCGCAGATTGACGCTAAGAGTGGGCGCCTACAGATATTATATTTTGTAAATGTCTTATTTAGTGTGTCACCTCTATTTTGAGTGAATAATAATTGCATATATTGCATACTGTTTTTATGTATTTTGACCCGCTAGATTCGCAAAATACTACACTGTGCATCGCCCAGAACTCAGGGATGCGTTACTGGCCACCAAACAAAAACTCAACAACCTACTGCGTGATGCACGCAGCCAGCATTATGACAACCTTATAAAAAGTTCAGTCAATAATAGTAAAGCAATGTGGCAAGTAATACGTGATATTGGCGGCAACAAAGAAAAGCCCGTCTTACCAGAGCATAACTCACTGCAAATCTGTGCAGATAAGTTTTGCAAACAAATCTCCTCATTAATAGACAAGCTTAAGGCCACTGCGTCAGACAAAGCATACAACTGCAGAATTGATCCAAATCCACCCACATTCTCGCTGAATATTATTGATGAAAATGAAATTATAGCAATCGTTATGAATATGGCCAACAAACATAGCTCAGGTGTTGATAACAGTCCCATAATTGTAATTAAATCCGCGATTTCTTCAATAGCAAGTCCATTATGCAACATAATCAATCAGTCTTTTTCTACTGGAATTTTTCCTTCAAACTTTAAGATTGCAATAGTTAAGCCATTATACAAAAAAGGTGACCCTAACAACTATGAAAATTATCGTCAAATAAGTCTTCTAACATATTTATCAAAAATATTGGAAATTGCTTTCCATAATAGACTAGTTGAGTTCCTATGGAAAAATAACGTACTTAGCAACTCTCAACACGGCTTCTTGAGAGGACGAAGAACAGAGACTGCTCTATTCGACTATATTTCATCAATAAAAAACGCCATGGACGAGGGTAACTTAGCGTGTGGAATCTTTCTCGACTTGTCCAAGGCCTTTGATTGTGTAAGACATGAAATCTTGCTTGAGAAAATGGAAGTATACGGAATTAGAGGTATAGGAAATCAGTGGGTGGCAACTTATCTACAAAACCGAACAATCTTTGTACAGGTGGAAAGAGACGGAGTGAAGCGCCAATCGGATAAAGTCGATGTACCTGTGGGTATCCCCCAAGGGAGTATTCTGGGTCCTGTATTCTTTATCCTGTTTACCACTGACTTGGGTAACGTATGTGACGAGAACGAATTCACGTGCTACGCAGATGATACTAACCTGTTCATCAAAGGCCTTAACCTTATGGAAATAATAAGCAAAGGGAATGAATCTCTTACTAGAGTAAGGAATTGGTTTCAGGAAAATAAACTCTACCTTAATGATGGTAAAACGGCATGCGTATTATTCAAATGCACCGAGCATAAAGAAACGCCACCACAAATTGACCTAGGTGGAGATAAAGTAGTATTAAGTAAACAATCTCGTTTTCTTTAAATAATTCTGAATAATTCTAGACGATAGATTAAAATCCGACAAGCACATAACTCAGCTAAATAATAATCTCACTAAAGTAATATATGCTCTTAGAGTGTTATCCAAACATAGCAATACTGATGTAGTAAAAACGGCATACTATGCAAACTTCTACTCATTACTGAAATATGGAATCATCTTCTGGGGAAATAGCGCCGGAACTAGAGGCACATTCGCGCTACAAAAACGTGCAATCAGAATCGTATTCCAAATGAACTATAGTACTAGCTGTAGGGGTGTGTTCACGTACAATAAAATGCTAGCTCTGCCTGCATTATACATACATGTCTTAAAACATAAAGACAAATTTTCTATATATCAAAGAACAAGACACATACTCACACGTAGACACTGCGACTTTGCGTTGCCAATACATCAAACGACAGTTTTCGAAAAAGGTTCACACTATGCAGCACTAAGAATCTTTAAACACCTTCCACAAGAGATCAAAACCAGCAATTACATTACGATCAAACACAAGGTCCTAGATATACTTCACAAACTAGAGCCCTATACTCTTAGTGAATTCTTTGATGCAAGGTTATAAGTAAGTACAATATAGTATAACATATATTGAATTTACAATCCCTCCCTCGCCCGACTTGTTTCTCTACACAGTGTTATATTTAATTTAATGTTATGATGTACACTAATGCTGAGAAATAAATGGATTTATTATTATTATTATTATTATTATTATTATTAAAAAAGCGGTAAGGGAATGGCTTCTTTCGTTTATGAAACGTCACACACGTTTATCTCTTAGAAATCCAGAAGCAACAAGCTTATCACGTTTGACCAGCATTAATAAAACTAATGTTGGTGATTTTTTTTTTAAACTAAAGTCATGCTTAGAAAAATATAAATTAACTGCTACTAATATTTACAATATTGACGAGACAGGAAACTACTGTGCATGTACCTCCCCGAATTGTAGCTCCAAAGGTGGTAAAACTAGTGGGATCCATGACTTCTGGAGAATGTGGTATTAACATAACATTGATTGCTAGCATAAGTGCTATTGGAAACCACGTGCCGCCGATGCTAACTATTCCAAGAGTGCATTTTAAGATACATATGCTTAATGCAGCTCCTCCAGGCACTGGTGCAGCGAACCCATCATGATGGTCAAATAATGATTTTTTTTTTAATTTATGAGATACTTTATAGAACATGTAAAGACATCTATAGAGAATTCGGTCTTGTTACTGCTAGCTAACCATGAGAGTCATATATCCCTTCCCTTAATAGATTTGGCAAAATCCAATGGCGTTGTCTTACTCACTTTTCCGCCACATACCTCTCAAAAGTAGCAACCCTTAGACCGAACGGTATTTGGGCCTTATAAAATATACTACAATCTGGCTGCCTCCGATTGGATACTCCAGAATCCAGAAAAACTAATTTCACTCTACCAAATCGCCGAAATTATCGGAAAAGCCTATCTGCGGGCGTTTACGCAATAAAATATTACAAAAGGATTCTCCGTAACAGTCATTTGTCCATTTAATATGAATATATTTTGAGATGATGAATTATTGAGCGCATTTGTAACAGACCGACCAAATAATGGAAAAGAGAATGTAGTTGATCAAGCCCATCACCATATTAACGAACCTTGACCACCCAATGCAGCTGATCAATATTTTGATGACCCTGGGCCATCTAATGCAGCCGGTTAGAAAATAAAAACCCTTCCGATAAAACTAAAAATGCGGAAACAAATATTGTTAGTCCTCATTTGATCAGACTATATCCCAAAGCTGCTCGAAAAACGACCAAAGTTGGTCGAAAGAAAGGAAAATCGTGAATATTAACTGAAACACCTGAAAATATGAGATAGAAGCAGAATATTTAAAAAAGAAAGCTAAAGCTTTAAAATATAAAGGCACAGTTCAAAGAGTGACTAAAAAAATTGTCACAGATGAAAATTCCGAAGACGAAAATATTGAAAAATCAATACAGGATTCTAGTAGTGACGATGAGATTTTTTACAAAACATAGTTGAAGAGTCGAATAAAGAAATGGAGATAGAGGAGAGAGAGAGAAATAGAAAATACATCAGTATTGGATGAAGATTGTGTGCTTCTTGAATTGAAAGGCAAAAAGTCCATTCAAAATTACATAGCACAAATAATAAAGGTTACAGAGGAAGACAAATTTGAGGTTGTGTATTTAAGAAAGGTTATAATTAGTAAAATTTTTGTGAAGAGTGAAGAAATATATGAAATCTGGGTACATATATTGTTCGGAAGCCAACAATAGTCGAAAGATCGGTTCGAATGGGGCAGTTATCATTTTCATTAGATTTCAGGCCTTATAATGTATAATAGGTACGAGTTTATAAATAATTTAACCTTTTTTGTAGCTGCTATGTTAATTTCTGACCACCGTCCCTAGCTACAATTAGTGCTGTTCCAAGGTACCGGCTATTGTTGAACCTTGGGATTATATGCTCTTTTGTAGGCATATTTTGAAAAACAAAAATACAACAGTATATTTTTGTAAATATTTTCATAAAACTGTAACGGTACAATTCCGGGGTATCATTATAAATTGTACATAATTTATAATCGTAGTTTGACTCGTAATCTAAGTGGCTGTACTTCACCTGTGTTTGATTCATGGAATCGTTATAGTGACAAGATCGCTGGATCATTGTTCAAGTATTGTATCTGTTACAGGGAAAATATCAAATTATACGCATACACACATATTATCATACAGTATTTTATTCATTCGGTAATTTATATGGTTTTACATTTTAATGTAGCAAGTATGGTTTGGTTCATTTGGTTATGGTAAAATAATACGCTGTACATGTATGTGGTGAATAAGGGTTTATTTAATAAGTAATAAAACACAAATAATTAAGAATGGCGATTAATTTTCAAATAAAGTTTTGAAATGAGTAATGATTGTTACGTGGTTTCTGACTATTTCATTTGGTTATGGTAAAATAATACGCTTTACATTTATGTGGTGACTAAGGGTTTATTTAATAAGGAATAACACACAAACAATTGGGAATGACGATTTATTTTCAATTAAAGTTTTGAGATGTATTTACTAAGCAAATAACACACATATAATCAAGGATGACGATTTATCCTTAATTAAAGCTTTTAAATGTATTTGTATTTTTAATGTAAATGTACCAAGTAAATAACGCACAAATAATTAAGAATTGCGATTTATTTTTAACGTTTTGAAATGAATTTAATACTTCTTACGTGATTTCTGACTATATTTCATAGTATTCTGACGTGAATTAACGTTGTGATTCAAATTCTACTGATTACTATTACATGCGATATGTCCCTGCTATTTAAGGTGTTTTAGTTATGTCATTCATTCAACATGCGTTCGTCTATCTATATTTTTATCTTTTATTTACTTGATTTGATTTATTCTCAGATAAAGTTTTGAAATGTATTTAATAATTCTTACGTGGTTTCTGACTATAATTCGTAGAATTATTTTCTTTTGTTTTGATTTGGTCTCAGATGGATCTAATTATGAGGTGAATTACGATCGGTGATTTGTGCACGATGGTCAGTTGTGTCTGGCAAAAGTACGTATATCTGATCTCATAGCAAGTCTCATACCATAACCCTTTCGTCTGACGTGTATGAAACATAAGCCCCTCGTTTGTTTTTGGTTCATTTTTTTATTATCTTTTCTTTTGTTATTAATATTTTCATTTATTCTTAGTTTGTTTTTACTTCGTTTTTGTGACAATTGGATTCACCTAGCGGAGATGATTCTGCATGATTTTGACTTTGATTCATTCACTGATTTATATCCCTTCTATACGCATGGTTGTGCATGAATTCCCTTGATTCGCATTCATTCTTCCTTGCCGTTATGTTTCGTATTTATTAACTTTGTTTCTCACCCGATCATGACTTATAACTTTGATTCATTCAATGATTTATCTCTAATATCTGCATGCTCATGCTTCAGAACTATATTGACTCGCATTTATTCATTTCTCACACGCTCAAGAATTAAAACATGCAAATACTGACCACATGCATTATCGATGCTGAGGGCTGTTTTATTTCACCGTCATGCAATTACGACTTATTTTTTCGATCACTCACTTGGCTGATTGATTAGTGATATTAACTACGCAACGTTAAATACAAGTATTTAATGGTTTGGTAAGACGTGATGATATTTGCTGATTTTTGTAATAATTGTTGACCTTCACGGATACCGATTTTTAGTTCCCGTTGCGACCGATACCTGGGAAATCCCTTGAGTTTATATCTGTTTAAATACCTTCCTGAAGTAAGCTCTTTCCCGAATCCCTTGCTAATGAAATATAAATAATAATTAAAACACATGATAATCCAGTATATTACGTGGGCAGGATTTCACCACTTCGCACGTTGGTTTAAAGTTTCGTGGCAATGAAAGCGGTTGATAAAATAGTCCCGTTATGGTAACTAGATTACAAGGATAAGATTGACATGTGGTTGAAGGAGCTTCAAGCGCGCACATCTGTTTTGAAATGCGTCACGAAACCTACGTATCGCTCTTAATGTATTCTCATATCTCTACGCCTATAGACGCTAACACATGTTAGGTGGATAATTACCTACGGTAATTGGTGGTGGTTTGTTTGGGGTTGTAAGACTTATCATACGTGACAATATTACGACGAGAATTATGCATTTTGTGGTATTAAATTGGTTAATGAGTTAGATTTGAACACATTACAGGATAAGATTGACATGTGGTTGAAGGAGCTTCTAGCGCGCATATCTGTTTCAAAATGCGTCACGAAACCCACATATCGCTCTTAATGTATTCACATATCTCTACGCCTATAGGCGCTAACACATGCTATATTGATAATTAGGTACGGTAATTGATTGTGGTTTGTTTTGGGTCGTTTTGTTCTTTCGTAATTTTGTCATAGGATATTTTTCCGGCGGATTGCCGAATTAATTTATTTGACACGCGTAATAACTCGTCTGCTAAATATTTCGCAGTGCCTCTAACTCACTCTCTAACAGTTTCTATCTCTTGCCGACTGGACAGCCGTACTGATGTCGTGGTGGCACGTGCCCATGGTGTCGTTTTAATTACTCCGCGGTCTCCCCGAAAATATCTAACTGGATCAATACTGCCCTTATTGAATTATCAATTTCCCTGACTGTTAATACTAATCGCGCCCCCGTTTACACTCTCGCGATTTCTCTCGTGCCCTCGGCCGTCGAGAACCAAGTTATCTCCCCCCCTGCTTTCGCATATTCTTATATGTTTACCTCCTAATTCTCCCCGCGCCCCAGGGCCCAGACTCTGTCGTTCCCGACCTTCCACGGTGATCTTCTTGCCCTGGCTAAGTGTCTTTTCGTTCGATGCTTGCGCAATAATTTCTTCCAATGTTCAAGCCATTCGAAATTGCTGGCTGATTTGTGTTTGCTACCGATACAAATCATGTTCCTTCGTGGTGTGAGTTCTCCAGGCCAAATGTGCCCTGTTCCCAGAATTTCGGAAAGCGTGCATGTACCTCGCGTTGTTTATGGTACTTAAGTTAATGATTCTATAGACCGTAATAATATACTTTTGGTTATTGGAACCCCCGAGAATCGCTCACTGTCGGTCAGTGGCGCATCCCCTGTCTGGTCACGAGTAATTTATATTTCCCTGAACTGTTGGATTTTCGCGCGACTGGTAAACTTTTGTTACACTTAAGTTAATGGCATTATGGCACCCATAGTCGACTGAATTCTTCCGGACTGGTTCATGGGTCTGCATTTTAGTCGATTATTAACGACTAGGCCTAAACATTTTGTGGTGGCCTGTGAGCATATAGTAGCACAATTCTTAGTTTTAAGAGATAATTCCAAATCTGAGGCCATTCTACGGAAATGAGCACATACAGTTTTTGTCATATTTAGCATTAATTTGTTCGATTCGCACCATTTTTGGAATTTTGTTGTGATATCTACTATTTTTTGTTCAAGGCCCTCCAGGGTCTGGGCAGATACGACAAATGAAGTATCATCGGCATAAAGGTGTATTTTCTGCAGTAACATATCGGATTAGATCATTCGTGAAAATAATAAATGTTAGGGGACCTAGAACCGACTCTTGTGGCACCCCTTCTGAGACGTTCTGATCTACCAAATCACATCCCCTTACTCGGACACAGAATTTCCTATCGTACAAAATCGTACAAAATTGTACAAAATGATTGAATGACTTCTATAGAGTTAGAGAATTACGTCGGAATCCAATGCACTCTAGTTTCTCTAGCAGAAACTCAAAATTCAAACAATCAAAAGACAGATCGAAGAAAATGCCTGCCACGTATTTGCCTTGTAACGGTTCGAACCCAGGTGTTGTACAAATTCTCATAATTTGTAATATTTATTATTCATTGCATTTATTTAACTGCAATTCACCCTTAAATGCAATTGGATGCATTTAATTTCTTCAACTGCATATTACATGAATTCTTATAATTCAAGTAATTGATTTGGCTCGTGATTTACAAATTCTCGTAATTTGTAATATTGATTTGGCTCGTGATTTGGTGGTAGTACTCTACGTTATGTTTGATTTTTAAATCAAAATCGTGACAATTCAGTTTGGTTCGTTTTAAGGGTAATGTGTCTGTTAGTAATTTTTGTTAGCAAGTAAAACACAGATACATGGATTTCATATGATTTATTCATTTTAAAAGGTTATGCAAGCGACAGGTAAATAAAAGACAATTTTGTTACTCTAATTGGACGTTATTTATTTAGTTATATTTATTTAAATTTTGGAATAGATTTGTTTAATAATTATTGAAAATTTATTATATTCTTTGAATTTGAATGATTTATTTTATTTTGAAAACAGAGTAACTTATTAACACTGCGGTTGGAATTACAAAGTGTTACTTAGCGACTTCATGCACCACAATCTTCAAATTGTGCCGAGAAGGATATCTGATGCATGTCATCACTGCATAGAAATTCATTAGCACGGTGCCTACCAATGTATTTCAACGCCACCTTGTGGATAGGAACGAATCACATAACTTCACATTAAAGTACTTTAAGCGATTCCAGTGCTTCAAGCACCCAATGTGTCCTCATTCGGAGATATTGCTAGTACTCGCGTCTACCAACATTATCAGCCATGTGATCGTAAAAACTTTAATAGGTATTGTTATTCAAAATTGATTATTGATTAGTATGATAAAGCTCTATTCTACTTCTACTTTTCTATCTACTTAAGCACATTCAAACATTCGTTTCATTCATTCATAATTCTGAGATTTCTTGAATGTCGGAGGGCTGAGCAAGTTTAATTATACGATTTAATTACAAATATCATTGAATTATTTATATCGAAATTATTAAGTGATATTTCCCTGGCGCAACTTTTTATTTAACTACCGATTGATTAATGAGGCCACACTGTTTATCAAATGTGTTTGCGACGAGGAAGGGAAGGCATATTACAATATTCTCCTGTCAGTACGAAAATATTGTCAGGACAAGGTATAAAAGGCAGTTAGGTTCAACTCCGCAGTGGCGTGAGGCTCCCTACATTTCATACCCTTATTAAACTTCGTTCATTACCAGCGGCAAGGCGCGGTAATATCACTAGATAGGTTACATTATTATGGATAAATTACTTTAGAATTGTTAGTGTGAAAAGATGTTTGATCAAATGTTTTGCGACAGCGGAAAGGAAGGCATGTTACAATATTCTCCTGTCAGTACGAAAATATTGTCAGGACAAGGTATAAAATGCAGTTAGGTTCAACTCCGCAGTGGCGTGAGGCTCCCTACATTTCATACCCTTACTAAACTTCGTTCATTACCAGCGACAAGGCGCGGTAATATCACTAGATAGGTTATATTATTATGGATAAATTACTTTAGAATTGTTAGTGTGAAAAGATTTTTGATCAAATGTTTTGCGACGACGGAAAGGAAGGCATGTTACAATATTCTCCTGTCAGTACGAACATATTGTCAGGACAAGGTATAAAATGCAGTCAGGTTCAACTCCGCAGTGGCGTGAGGCTCCCTACATTTCATACCCTTATTAAACTTCGTTCATTACCAGCGACAAGGCGCGGTAATATCACTAGATAGGTTACATTATTAGTATGGAATTGACTTTGGAATTGTTAGTGTGAATTACATTTGATAAACTTGTGTTATATATTCACCTGAGGAATTAATGTTTAAAGTATATGAGTCGTCGGCGGACAGCGTGACGTTCTGTCTCGATCGGTACATCTAACTGCCTCCGTTTGAGTTCCGCACTTCTATTTATACTGGTATACTGGTCCCCCACTTTTTACTCTTCTTCCCCCGTCCTATGATAATTTTGCTTACCGCTGCAAATTGACGCCTTCCCATACGTGTCACCGAATTACGCAATCGCCGTTTCGAGTTCCCGTCGTATTCCCACGACCTATTTCTCTGTGTCATCATTTTGATCGTGTGCTTATTTACATTTGCCCAAAACTACGAAGTCAGCAAAATGAATGTACTCGCTTGGGAAACGCGTCGTCGGCCGCGGCCTGCCATGATATTTACGCAGTTTTGTTCCGACTCGTAAAATTATGGATTTTAATATTATTAGGTTCTTACAGCCTGTATCCAATTCTAAGTAGATACTACTTATGAAGGGTAGCCGTCTGTTGACCTTCTTTCCCGAAATCTATGCTGGCAATCAGTAATTAGGTTAAATTTGTTTAAAAAGCTAGTCATTCTGGCAGAAATTAGTTTTTCAATTATTTTGGAGAAAACATTTAGGTTCGAAATTGCTCGATAGTTGTTTATGTCAGAGGAATCTCCCTTTTTGAAAACGGGTAGTATTAATGCACGTTTCAGTATTGCAGGAAATAATATAGGATAATTTCGGGATCTTGCCCAGTAAAATTGGATAAAAAACACCTAATATCTACAAAACGGAAGAGCCAGCCAATTCTTGTGAGGTTGGTTAAAAGGTCACAGGAGGTATCAAATGCATGTTATCCAACAAAATTTCCTTGTGGATCGACGGCTATCTTAAGTTTATTAAGAAATTAGAGTAAATTTTTACCAATTATTTACCAATACCAATTTGTTTTAATATGTGTGGCATTTTTTATGAAATTATTACTATATTGATGTAGATAGATTTTTTTTCATTTAGGCCTCATTACAATGATTGTAATGTTGTAATGTATTTCATAAAGATTGAAAGATAGATAAATATACACATATTTCAATGTCTCTTATAATTGGAGATACCCTATCTGTTGAAAACATGATTATTAATGTTACTTTTACTATAAACTATTCATTGACGTTTATAAGAATAACTAACACAATTATAAAAAACTGCGATTTGTTGTAACTTTTGGATTTTTTTTTGGTAAATTCTGTTAAATGTTTATAAATAATTTGAAATCATGTAAATTATGTGTAAAAAGGACGAAATAACAACATTGGATGAGCAAAGTATGGAAAATTTAGTAAGTTATGTGAACATTTTGTAACTATTGTTACTTCTTTGTAAAATATGTGAAAGTTTTGCATTTTTTTTTTTAACTTTTGCATTATTTCTGATAGAAGACATTTTTTAATCTTTTTTGTGCAGTTTATTTACGCATTTACACGCGTAAAATTGTGCACAAGTAACCTACTAGACTTGTAACGTAAAGTTTTATTTAGGATCATGTTAACATGTAGCAAAATACTAATCAATTTATTTTGTTTTTTATATCTTAGAATCTTCCTTCCACAGCCTGCTAGTTTTTTTTAATTATATGAAATTCATTACCAAACTGTCACTATACTTGCAATAGTATAGTCAAAGCCTTAACTCGCTGTGGTTCTCGCTGTGTTTGTTTTTGTCCCAATTAGGAAGTTGATTTCTGCGATTATTTTGATGACCAATTACTTAGAATTTATTTCATACAGAATGTGAAATACGAATTTTATGTAGTACAAATGCTGTTTTTCAAAGTACTCCATTTGTGCTCTACTCCATATTGTGTTTCTCATTCACCCAACCTTCTCGTCTCCTCTTGATATTTCTGTCTGTATCTGTTTTCTTTCATTCTGTAAGCTCCTACCTTCTCTTTCGTTTTTATACTTCTTTTGTCTATTGTTTCTCAATTAGGAAGTTGATTTCTGCGATTATTTTGATGACCACTTACTTAGAATTTATTTCATATAGAATGTGAAATACAAATGTTATGTACACATGCTATTTGTCAAAATACTCCATTTGTTGTCTACTCCGTATTGTGTTTATTGTTTACTCAACCTTCTCATCTCCTCTTGATATTTCTGTTTGCATCTGCTTTCTTTCATTCTGTAAGCTCTTATCTTCTCTTTCGTTTTTGTAATCTTTTTGTCTATTGTTACCCAATTAGGAAGTTGATTCTGTGATTAGTTTGATGATAAATTACTCAGAATTTATTTCATACAGAACGTGAAATACGAATTTTGTGTACTACCTACAAATGCTGTTTTTCTAAGTACTCCATTTGTTCTTTACTCTGTATTGTGTTTCTTGTTTACTCAACCTCTCATCTCCTCTTAATATTTCTGTCTGCATCTGCTTTCTTTCATTCTGTAAGCTCTTATAAATATTAATGTTACTTTTACTATGAACTATTTATGGACGTTGACGTTTGTAAGAATAACTAACACAATTATCAAAAACTGCGATTTGTTGTAACTTTTGTAATTATTTTGTAAATTCTGTTAAATGTTTATAAATTATTTGAAATCACGTAAAGTTTGTGTAAAAAGGACGAAATAACAATATTGGATGAGTAAAGTATGGAAAACTTTGTAAACTATGTGAAAATTTTGTAAGTATTGTTACTTCTTTGTAAAATATGAGAAATTTTTACAATATTTTGAAACTTTTGCATTATTTCTGATTGAAGTTATTTTTTAAATCTTTTTCGTGCAGTTTAAATACTATTTGGCATCATGTTAACATATAGCAAAAATACTGATCAATTTATTTTATCTTTTATGTCTTAGAATCTTCCTTCCTTAGCCTGCTAATTTTTTTTAATTATATGAAATTCATTACCTAACTGTCACTATTCTTGCAATAGTTTAGTCACAGCCTTAACTCGCTGTGGTACAAACTGTTTGTTTTTGTCCCAATTAGGAAGTTGATTCTGTGATTAGTTTGATGATCAATTACTCAGAATTTATTTCATACAGAACGTGAAATACGAATTTTGTGTAGTACCTACAAATGATGTTTTTCCAAGTACTCCATTTGTTCTCTACTCTGTATTGTGTTTCTTGTTTACTCAACCTCTCATCTCCTCTTAATATTTCTGTCTGCATCTGCTTTCTTTCATTCTGTAAGCTCTTATGACTATTAATGTTTCTTTTACTATTCTGGACTATTCAGGGACGTTGACGTTTATAAGAATAACTAACACAATTACCTAAAACTGCGTTTTGTTGTAACTTTTGTAATTATTTTGTAAATTCTGTTAAATGTTTATAAACGATCTCAAATCACGTAAATTATGTGTAAAAAGGACGAAATGACAATATTGGATGAGCAAAGTATGGAAAATTTTGTAAACTATGTGAAAATTTTGTAACTGTTGTTACTTCTTTGTAAAATATGAGAAATTTTTACAATATTTTGAAACTTTTGCATTATTTCTGATTGAAGATATTTTTTAAATCTTTTTCGTGCAGTTTAAATACTATTTGGAATCATGTTAACATGTAGCAAAAATACTAATCAATTTATTTGTTTTTTTATGTCTTGGAATCTTCCTTCCATAGCCTACTAGTATTTTTTAATTATATTAAATTCATAACCTAACTGTCACTATTCTTGCAATAGTTTAGTCAGAGCCTTAACTCGCTGTGGTACAAACTGTTTGTTTTTGTCCCAATTAGGAAGTTGATTCTGTGATTAGTTTGATGACCAATTACTTACCCTGAAGACTCATATAGAGTCATACATTCATACAGAATGTGAAATGCGAATTTTATGTAGTACGTTAGATTGGCAATTAAATATAATCATCATCACGTCATCTTTAATCCTCTGTTATTATATAGGTGTAGAGGTTTTTTACATTTAATTACTCTTTTCAGCGAAAATTCGCCATTCTCTTCTATTTTTTGTCAGGTCCTTAACTTTCTTCCAACTTATACTAAAAAACTACTATTGGTCAAATTTTACTAATTTTCTGTTTGTTTTGTAGGGGAAAATAATCGTTACTAAACTATAATAATCGTTTAACTTTAGTTTGCAACATTTTGCAACAACTGTTAAGAAAAAGAAAATAAGAACAAAAAATTGTTTTGATTATGTATTAGATTTAGACGGAGACGACTGGGGTGACTTCGAATTCTACCCTGCTGATGTCACCGCAGACGCTGTCGACAATTCTGTGTCGTGAAATGAATATGTCTGGTCCATCGACAAAAAGGCAGACATTTGGATAATTTGTCATCAGAAGTTCAGGAGCAACCAAGGCCACCCTCTCGAACATGTGGTTTAAACCTACTGGGAAACACGTAAAAACACATTTTTGTTCTTTTTTTTTGCAGCTATTGAAAAATATTTCTAACAAAAGTTGTCGGGAATATTTTTACCTACAAATCGAAAAGAAGTTTTTTTCAAGATAACCGCCGTTTTACAAGGACATTTTGTTGGATTAATATGAATTTGGATACCTACTATGACCTAATCAACCTCATAAAAAATGGCTGGCCCTTCCGTTTTACCATTTATATGTATAATTTTACTATACTAATCTATTTAAGATAGATATTACTGCATTATTATTTCTTTTTACATTTCAGAATTGAATACGTAATTATTGTAAATAACCTTATACTTAATTTTTGTATTAGATAGGACTACTAAACTTGATACATGAAGTTAGCGCAAATTTGGGAGCAGTCTGCACTAATTAATCCAAATATCAGCGCACATGTCTATCAAAAATTTCAGCGTTTTTAAATTTTTCCACTGAATTTACTCCCAGGCGAATATTTTATTATGATTTGAGTTTTGCAAAATATTTTTTCATATAAGTTGAACAAATCGTTAGTGCATTTATTGCCTTCGAAACAAATTAATATCTTCTCATTTTCTCTTTTTATATAGAAAATATATCTCAATAGTCAACACTGATACTGGTAGGAAACAATTTTCCACGTTTGTTATGTTATACTTTTATATGCACATATCGAGTGTTTTTACTGCAAAATAAATATTGTCTTCGAATACAAAAAGACAGCAGCGTTTTCGAATAAAACATACGCGGTTTGAAAATAATATGCCTCAGTGGGTAATTAATGGATATATTGGCGATACATTTATTCGAATTGTTTACTATCACAACAGCGCTATTTTTTGTTTTAATCCGAATATAAGCGGACAGTCCCATCAAACTACAGAGCTCTCAACGGGTCTGTGCGGGCTTTTGACGATGTGGGCAATTTTCGTGTGGGCATTTGTGGCTGTGGGCTTTTGTCTGTGCGCAATTTTCGTTTGGGGTTGTGTGTGTATCTGTTTGGTTACTATCGACCCCAAATGGGGTCTTTCCGCTCAAAATATAGTATTATATAGTTAACTATGATTTGACGATTAAAAACATTCTAGTGATTGAGTTAATTTAAGTTAAATAATAAAACTAAAATAAAAATTATTAATATTTATAAAATTTTATTATAATTTTAATTTATAAGTTAAAAATTATTTCTGTACCTCATTTAATAAGATAATTATAATAATCTTTACAATCAATTTATTTGGTAAACTTAACTCTTGTATTAGGTACTAAACTATATTTAGAATTATAATTTGTAACGGTTTGCACCCAGTTATTTTACAAATTCTCATAATTTGTAATATATATATTTAGCTTGCGATTTAGTGATAGTACTTTACGTTATGTGTCGTCTTTAAAATCATTATCGTGACATCTTAATTGGGTTCGTTTAATGGGCAATGTGTAATGTGTTAGTAATTTTTGTTAGTAAGTGAAACACAGATAGATTAATTCAATTATTCATTTTGAAAGATTATGCGAGCGACAGGTAAATAAAATACAGTTTTATCATATAAATTTGACATTGCATATATAATTATCTTTATTGCAAGCGACAGGCAAATAAAATTCAGCTTTATCATTCAAATTAGACGTTATTTATTATATTTTATTTAATAAATATTTTGCAAATAATGTAATAATTATTGAATCTTTATTTATATTTTCTGACCTTCAATGTTTGACTTTATTTTGTAAAATTGGTTATTGGTAATAATCAATACTGGAATTACAAAGTGAAATTAACGACTTCATGTACCAAATTATCTTCAAACTTTTCAGAGACATGTTCCTTCAACACATGTCATCACTGCTTAGAAATTCGTTAGCATTTGAGGCTACCAATGAATTTCAACGCCACCTTGTGGATAGGAATAAATCATATAAATGAATTCATGCCATAACTCATCTTCAAATTGTGCAGATAAGTTATCACATGTCATCATCGCATGATATTAATAGCATTTGTGTCTACTATTAATTTCAGCCACATGATCCGTCAGAACTTTATGAGGTAACGTTATTTAAATAAAACTGATTCCGGTTTAGTTTTATCGGGTTAAATTCTACTGCTACACACATCCATACATACGTGCATTCATATGATTGGTTTGGTTTGAAATGTTGAGATTGCTTGAATATCGGAGCGCTGAGAATTTTATTTACGAGACAATGTTGTCTTAGAATATCATTGAATTACATGTATACAGAGATTTATATACCCATTATATGTACTTGTTACTAGTTAGATTTTAGTAAACAAACTTGATTTATTATATCGGTATTCATTGTTTCGAAGTAGGAAAGAAATTAAATTTACAATATTCTACTGTCATATGAAAATATTGTCAGGACAAGGTATGAAATGTAGTTAAGCTTGACTACGCTGGTACAGCGATAGAAACCTACATTTCTAGCTATATCAAATTCGTTCCACCCACAGATGCCATCGCGATGAAATGTCACTAGATAGGTGCCATTATTAGTACGGAAATTGACTTTAGAGTAGGTTAATAAGGTGTACATTAGATTTCGTCGTTCATATAATTACCTGAGAAATTAATCTCTGCAACTTCGTCCAGCAGAGTAACACCCTGCGCTGGTGCTTACTTCTAACTGATCTTAGTATGTGCCGAATTTCTGAATTTATACTATTTCTCATTTTACCACCAAGCATATCGATCTTTGGCACAAAAGATATGGTGTTTGGACGAAGCAAATTTTATGTTACCCTGACATAATGGCAGGATGCCAAGTCGGGCTAAAACATTATATGCATTCTCCGAATTTATGTTCGTGTACAAAATCAACTAATTTTGCGAGATAATTTTTAAAATATCTCTCACTGTGTAGGCAAGTGCAACCTAAGGCCCGCAGGCCATATGCGAAATTCAATATGTTTCTGTTTGCCTTTCTATTGCCACTTGTAGCCACCGTTTTCCGTTTTCCACGTTTTCTGTGGTCTACCGATATTCGTTTTGGATGTTCTTGGTCTCCATTTCATGATTTTGTTAGTCCAGCTATTGGAATTCTATCTTGTCACGTGTGTCTTGCTATTACGTCTGTGATTTTTATTCTTCGTTATCTCCTCATTTCGGATCCGATGTCTGTGGCTAATACCAAGCATAGATAGCTCATTCCATTGCCCGTTCGTTTGTTATTAGTTATTTGCGGTTTTCAGCTTTATCACGGAGTTTTTAACGAATATTAAAACATACATGACAAAACTTTTCTTTCAGAGAAAGCAGCACGAATATAATAATTTAGTAAATTTGGCCTCACCTAAAAGGCCGATCAATTATGTCATAACGCAAATGTAATAGAAAACTTGGCTTCAAAATTCAAAGAAAGATTTGTCTACTTTTATTGCAAAAGAAGACCTAATTAGCATATTCACTGGTCTATTTTCACTTTAAATAGAATAATACCTGAAGAATTGCACAAGAAAATGATAGAATTGCAATCGAATTCGAATCTTAGAAGATGGTTTTAAAGATAATACCATTCTAGAATTTTGGAAAAATACGGTTTGTAGAGCCTAGTACCCTCATATACTGCAACATTCGTGTTGTATATCATTATTATTTGCACTATTGAACAATTCTTTTCTTCGCTGAAATTATCAAACACGACAAACAGATATTGCTTAACAGATGTTAAACTTAAAAATTCGCTTATATTACCGTCAACCAAATTGTAGACAAACATCGTCGTAAGAAATCAAATTAAAGAAGGTTTTGGTTTATTATTACACATCTTGTATAAGTTTTCTTAAAAAATCATTTCATAGATATTTAAAGTACGAAGTATTTATTTATGTTCTTTTTTCACTCAATAATTACTACGGTTTTAAAATGATAATTATTATACTTATTTGAATGCATTAGGCTGTAACGCTCCGATATTATTTTATTATATTTATTTTATTATTCGTCGTTTTTATCGTGAAATTATTATATAATTTCTTGATTAGTTTGGCTCGTGATTTATTATATAATGTTTTAATTATTTTTGGCTCGTGATTTGTGATCGTATTTAGTACTTACACGTCGTGACGTTTAATTTAACTACCGTGATTACTCTCAAGGTGCTTTGCTATTGGTAATGTGTTAATTAACGTACACTAATAATGGATTAATACAAGAAAGCACCAATTTAAGGATTTGTTTTGTTTATTTAATAATAGACACGCTGAAATTGTAAGACACAGGGAAATAAAACACAGGTTGATGATGATGTAAATTAATTTATATAATTATAACGTACAGGGAAATAAAACACAGGTTGACGATTATGACATGAATTGATTTATTTTCTAGATTTCGTTGACCTTTTAATAAATTTGTAAATTCTCTTATTTATTCAATTGATAATTTGAAAATGGTTATAACTACGAAGTTTATTTACGAGAGTTTGTTATACATGCACGTGCTTCTCTTAGACCATTTATTACCATGCTCTTTCACTCCATTTAACTACGGGAAAGTGATATGATCAAAAATAGAACTATTTAAAGATGTTGAAATATCCCCAATAATTCATGAATGATTACTAAAGATATCTCGCGGTCTTCCCGAATTTCATAGTTGTGTCGGTGTCCACACAATAATGTAATTATTGGAGCCCCATTGTTTACGTTAATTGAGGTAAATTTGTAATTTTACCCACGACCACGGCAAGCACCAATGTCACAAGTAGTCATCACCGTCAGACATGTTACAAGTTGTGTCAAATAACAGTTCTGCTACCTCAATCGGAAATGTTTATGTAATGTTATAATATATTATTATTAGGAACATTGGCGGTTATTAATAACTTCTCTTGTGATTATACCAAGCTTTATTCTCTCGTTTATCATTTTCTCTGTTTATACGGGGTTTTAATAATTCCACTTATTTCCTGTTTACGATATTTAACCACAAATTATCATTATGTCTTCAAATTATTGAGATTTAACCCAACCTATTTTATTTGTACGATTCTAAATTACTCTGCCCAATAACAGGTACGTCATGTACTTGTTTTATGACTTGAAATCAATAAACCATTATTTGTATACATTATGATTTTAAATTATTAAGATTTTTAATCCAACTTATTTATTTATACAATTATAAATCACTCTGCCCAACAATATGCACTTTATATGTTCATTTATGATTTAAAATGAAGAAGCCATCATTTTTATGAATTATTTTGATTTGAATATGATGATGTATGTCGGAGGGGAACACTGAATGCCTTGATTAGTTGTTATAGTTATGGCGAATACAGCCACGTTAATTTGCGATCGCGGGCGCGATGTATAATGAGTTTATATGTTTAAATGTTATGATGCTGACTACGATTTGATTCTAGTGGAGGAGGTGATTCCACAATAACAGGTGTGTGAACGAAGTGCGCGGTTGGGCGTCAATTACACCTGTTATTGCTTCCTCTAGTGATTCGTAAACACGAATAGCGTTCGAGCCGCCTTTGTTTACTGATAGGAATAGGTAATCGGTGTTTGGCTTTTCAAGGTAACTTGTGGTTGGTTAAATACACTATTTTCCGTCAATTTGAATCTAGTGCGGGAATTTGATTTCACAATAACAGGTGTGTGAACGAAGTGCGCGGGTGGGCGTCAATTACACCTGTTATTGCTTCCTCTAGTGATTCGTAAACACGAATAGCGTACGAGCCGCCTTTGTTTACTGACAGGAATAGGTAATCGGTGTTTGGTATTTATAGGTAACTTAGGGTTGATTGAAAGGAAGAAGCACTCCCGTGAATTTATAATGAGACTGGTTTAACAACTTTATATTATCGTTAATAATAAAAACATTAAATTACTCTGTACCTAGAAATGTAACGTTCTTCGATTTATTCAAATTTTTACTCTATTTTGCGTTTTTTACAACGTTATATGCAATCGTTAATTTAATTATAACCCGACGTGAATTTATATACTCAAAACCGCGATTGTCGTGTGCGTTGCCCGTGGCCGACGCAACTTTCTTACTGATCTCGCTCGTGTGTGGCTTGTGCTTAAATAGGTTTTTTTCAGCTTCAAATCTCCACTCCCCTCACATATCTATCGCTAAAAATTCGTCCCCATCCCTTAGTTATCATGGTGATTATTAATCTTGAGTGTGCGTGTGGCATTAATGCGTTTTTAGCGCAGAGTTTTACACTTAACCAAAAGAGTTGCCATTCGAGGTGATTTTTACGTGCCTGGCGCTTGCTCGTTTCTAAGGGGCGCTGATACCCAAATTGTTTATGTGACACCACGACATGGAATCTTCCAGAACCGTGCATATGCAGGCCTCGGCTCTTGAGATATTTGGCGACGCTCTGGCGCGACTTGCGATGGCTATTTATCACATTTCACCCTGGGATTATTTGTAAATGAATTAATTTAATAATTTTGTTGTATTCATGATTTTTAAGATATGAGTCACTTTATTGCGTAAATGCGTATTATACTGGGCGTATATTTGGGCCTATTACAAGGCTTTAAATAATAATTACGATTTTGTGCAATACATCTTCCAAAGAGGTGTTTTTTAATTTTTTGTCCAATTAAGTTACAAATCTGAAGATTATTTTAAATCCCTGATAGAAAGTGTCTCTCTAGTCGAAATCGCACACCAAACCAGATCCTTATCAGCGAATTTACAGTTTTCTTTGTATTTTACATTATCCGGACACTCCTCTGCATTGTCTGTATAAAAACTCTTGTTTCCTTTGATATCCGAGTTGATAAGAGTAAAATATATTTCATCGTCAAGGATAATGACTCTCTCGTTCGCAAAATGTACCCGCCCTGGTTGACGACAGCATTGTGGTATCCTTCGTAATTGATATGGGATATATTTAGTACACATTCGTATTTTTAGGTATTTTTGACCATTTCTTGCTAATTTCCGTGACACTGTATCCCTTAAAGTATTGTACTCACGCGCTAATTTCCTTACGGATACCCCAAATCTGATTTTCTCGTCTTACCAATCTTTCTGCTCTTTGTCGGGTGAAAATCCTTGATCTTTCAGTTTTTGGGAGATTTCATCAAGATATCCCCTTTTGCATTCGACTATTGTGCGGTAAATGCTACTGCGTGAGATATTATTGGTTTCAGAAATTAGAATTACTTCCGGCTTATTCATCTTCCCAATCAAATTATAAATACTTTTTCAAATTCTTAATTTATAGGATATTTTAATGCAACAGGCTTTAAAAAAATTAGTTGTCTAATTAAGTCATGAAAATATTTTTTTTTTTCCAAAGCCATTTGTGTGTTTTATCAATACAGCCTATTTTGAAACCCCTAAATTTTGAGACAAAACTTTTGAGACTTAGTTAGCTATTGTTGGGAATCATTTAAGTCACTTAAATGAGTCTTTTCGGGATTCAGTCCCAAAAAGTTGCCGTGGTTAAACAATGTGATTACTATGGTGGCATTATAATTAAAATCCTAAGCGCACTATTTTCGAGAAATATTTGCTCTGATTACATTGATTAATGTCATAATAAAAGGTTTGAATGTGTTTTGGGAGCATAACAGCTATCGATGCCCTTGAAGTGTGAGCCATTGCTCCGTCTTGTTAGAAATAAATGTCCCCTAAGTCGAGAAAAAATTCATCAAGTCGAGGAAAAAAAGTCTTCCAACATGATGGCGGCTGACCGGGTAATGAACAAAACTTTAGAAACGCGCCTGTCGAATGAGATCACTCTCTACCCACTACGTTCCCTACAGCCTGAATGGCGCACATTTTTAAAAAGGAAGTTAAGATGCCGCACCCTGTACAATAAAGTGTTGTTTCTAACACGTACCTAAATCAAGTTTCTTCGAACTCATCTGCTATTTCAGACTTCATACTACGCTATGCCTAGTCCGGAAAAAGCAACGATTCTTCCGAAAATAATCATTTTAGGTACTTGTAACAAAAATAGCTATTTTTGGTTGGTAATTCTTCGACAGATCAATGTTTAAACCTTAAAAAATGAAAAACACAATAATGGTCTAGTAACAAATGCAGTAGTTTATCTAACGTAGCAACAAATACTAGAAAATTAGAATTTGTTGCTCTATAGATGACTACAAATAAGTACCTACAGTTGTTGTCACATAACCCGTCTGGACCTGCACACTCAAATGCATTTGCAACGGCTAGGTTGTTAATGTCGTTGAGTATATTGCTCTCGACGGTATTCCTGGTAAAAAATGCTACTCTACCATATCGAGGGTCTCAAGGCAGTACCTCGTTACTGACAAATTACAAACTTTACAGAAGAGACAAAACAAATATATGAAGAGACATGTCACTTATGAGACACAGCTGTAAGTTTTCTGAAATACCGACCCAACGGTTATGATTTCGTAATTCGTGATTTAAAATACAGAAAGCCCATACAAATTCTGAAGTAGATTGTTCTGAAGTTCTGAAGTGAAATCATCAAAAGGTGCAGTTACGAGGAACTGCCTTGAGACCCTCGATATGCTGTATCATCAGTACGATGCTTGAAACGGCAGAGTTCGCTTTTAAGTTTGAAATCCTGGATTGCAACTATATTTATATTTGATTTAGTTTGCCGATATACAGTTATTGCTAATATTTCAATACCTTTTTGGCAGAACATTGTATGTAGCAAATTCCCCATATCACATTCATATTAGTTTTTAGCACTGAAATAATAAAGTGTTAATTTGTGTTAGCGTTAGTGTTGTAAATAATCCAAGTTTAGGGGTAAAACTATATTTTAAATGTACTATACTTTGGCATGGAGGTTGTCACATTAATAGCTACTTACGGCAACGAAATGAAATTAGAGGTCTAAAAAAATGTCACTTACGATGATCTGCCACGTGGCTATTGAATTGGCAAATATTGCGATATTTTACCATAGTTTGTAGTTTTATAGTCTTGTTATTTACAGACCTGATATTAGTATGAACGGTGCTCATGTGTTTATCTTGACTTATTACTGATTGCACATTTAGGTAAATTAATATTTCTGTTACATTTCGGAATGGTTGTGGGTATGTGATAATCCGTTTTTGAGTTGGCTAAACTTACTTGTCTCTGATGCTCATATGCATGCTCTGTGAATGCTCCAAACTTTGTGAATAATATCGAAAATTCTTCTAAATTTTATGTTCCTTGAGGTGCGTTTGAACATTTGTAACGTTATAATTTTTCAATATCACGATTAATGTACATTGTTATCTTGGATTTTATGGGACGTTACCGATCCGCAACGTTACCGTAATGTAATTGTGGAATCTGCACCTCGGTGCAGATCGTCTAATGCGCTCCTTTGGTTTTTGTACAATTCACCATTTTTCGTTATTTAATATTGTTACGTTTTGTTGTAGGATAATTTTTCGTGATTTAAATAATGTCTTCCCGAGTTTACCCTACCACCCTGTAATTGAATCACGTAGAGCCGCACTCCCTACTAGTACACGCCGTCTTCACTCAGATAGCCAGGGCCAGGGTGGAATCTAATTGAATCACGTAGAGCCGCACCCCCTACTAGTACACGCCGTCTTCACTCAGATAGCCAGGGCCAGGGTGGAATCTACAGGGTTGAATGAAAATGTGGAGTATTGAAGAGAAATGAAGAAAACGGGGGTTGCACATTGTTCAGTTTATGTGGTACAAATATTAGTTTGATGTGGGATTTCACAATAGTAACATACAATATCGCTATTGCAGCAGTTTTCTTTGTGAACATATTTGTAGCAGTTAAAGCATCTGGTTATGTCGTATGAGTCAACTACTTGTCATCTGTTGAATCCACTTCCCTGTCAAGCATTATATTATGTGTAAGAGGGTATGTCTCTAGAATCATATTAAATGTTCAATTTATTGTTTTGGTTTTATAAATAGTGTTCATTTAGAAATGTTTTAAGCATGGGTTTATATCATTTTGCTGAATTATTCTGTTTGAACGGTCGACTTCTTCAAGTTCACTGGATATTAAATTTCTTAATTTGAGAGGTGCGTTTTTTACCTTCTGATAGTTTATATAGCTTCACCAAATTCTGTATTGACTTGTATATTTTTCAAGTTATCGCTGTATTCAATGAATAATTACTTTAATTTCACTGAACAGTTTTGGAGGCATGTTGTGAATGAGGTCTTTCCTGATTTAAATACTATTTGCATTGAGATTTACTGGTTTTAGTAGACGTATATTTTTCTTAGCAGCCATGCTATAGCTAGACGCTTTAGTTTGAGAAGTAGTAGTTTCGATCACGGGGCATTATCACTAATTATTGATGATGTTTCTGGTGCATCTACGATTAACATCAATATTTTGTCACTATATGAATTGTTCTGGTTTATTCCTTTTATTGCAGTATTTAGGTATTGAATGCATCTTTTAAATGATTTATTTGTTTTAAGTTCCGATTCGATGCCGAAATCTTCACTCAATATAACTCTCAGGAGGCGAATTTCTTGTTTCAGAGTTGAATTTTCCGTTCACAGTTCACTCGGAACTTTAATATTCGACGGATCTGATATTGTCAGAGCAGTACAGTATAGAGTTTTCCGAAACTTCTTTAATGACATTATTAATTTCCGTGTGCAATTTAAGAAATGTTAAATGAAATACGGTTGTGCAGGTAGTACATTTTATAAAAGAAGCGGCCACTTTCTTGCATTTTAAACATTCAGTGACAATGTGTATTCTTTTCAAAATTAATGCCCCATGAAAAGTAATTATAACGGCAAGAGCCGTTATAATTACTGGAGGTTAGAAAATGCAGTTCTTTTAATACATACGAGGGCAAGCTGATAAAAAAGGTACCTAACTATGAAGGAGCTGAAATTAAAAAAATATATTTCATAATTTTCCAGTGAAATCTCCTACTAATTCAACACATTTTTTACATCATGAAATTAATGAAAATAAACCTTAAACAAAATTTTTCCCTTGGTCTGCAAAAATATCATCAACTTTCCAAATTAACTCCTAATTAACTCTAACAAATAGTCTTGAAACTTTAAATTCTTCAGAGCATCTTAGACAATTCCAGCTTTGTGTTTCGGAGCGTTGTTATGCAAAAGCAAAATTCCATTTTCGAATTTTTCTTTGCGTTTTTCTTTTATTGCTTTTTCCAATTTTCCTAAAATTTCGGCAAAATAGATTCCTTTCATAGTGGTTTTACGTGGCAGGTAATCTATCGACAAAAGTCCCAAAAGACCGTGGCCATAACCTTGCCTGCAGAATGGTGGACATTAAACTTCTTTGGGGGCGGATACCGTTTATGTTTCCGTTGCATGGATTCCTGTCTGCTTTCAGGATCCTAGTGATGAATCCATGTTTCATCAGTCATCACCACTAATAATTCTTTGTGTAATCTCTTCTTCCTGCCCTTCACAAAGCTCTAAAAATTGTTGAGAAGTTTCAACTCGACGCTGCTTATCGAGCGGGGTCAGCATTTTTGGGATCCATCTTGCAGTCACCTTTGATATGCCTAAAAAGTCATGAATGATGGTCCAAACACGTACCCAGGTAGTATATCAATTTTTACTCGTCGATCATGAAGAATAAATTCTTGAGTGATAGCTGAATTTGGAGGACCACTGCGAGGATCATCTTCAATGGACTCCCGACCCCATTTAAATTGTTTTGATCAGAATTTAACGATTTTATAGGATGTAGAAGAATCGCCATAAACAGCTGACAGACGATTATTAATTTCCTTGTTAACTTGATAACGGCACGGTGCTAATTTTTTTACCGTTATAAAATAACTTTGACTCGTCACTATTTTTAATTTAAATTATTTTTTCCATAACCAAATCAGTAGGTTATGAAGTTTGTTCTGTCAGTTTTGAGCTCTGTCAGTACTTGTATGAAATGAGTGACAAATAATAAAATATTGATTATGATGCAGAAGTCTCAGAAAATGCTGCTCTTGAGACACATTTGAGGGTGAAATTGAGACAGAAGTACGAAAAATACTATAATAAGTTTTACAAATGGTATAGCTTAAAATACTGCGACAAGTATCTCATTATAATCTGAAAGTGGACATAGTAGTTTGACAAGTTTGACATTACATATTAATAGTAGATACAAGTAATTGATACACAAAGCCAGCACTGGACCAAAAGAGTACATAAATACAATGAAAATGTTCATTATATCAATGAATTCCAACATCAATTTTGCTCCTATGAACGTGTTCATTGCTATAATGATTTGTCGTTCATAGACCAATGACTGAGTTCATTATATTAATGAACATAATTTCATTATACTAACGTACAAGAATCATTGATATAATGTTTATGGTGCATTGCGGGAATGAAAAATATTCATTATCTCAATGAACTATATTTATTGGTTTAAAAATTTCATTCATTGTCCCAATGAACTGATTTTATTGATGCAATGTATACGGGTTTTTTTTATTAACGAAAGAGTTCATTGTTTTAATGAACAGAGATTGTTAAACATTCATTATCATAATGAACGTATTTATTATTTCAATGAAATAATATACTGTATATACAGTGTAGGGTATGTGTATATATAATATACAAGGTGTACCAAAATGATTATTGTTACGAAATCACGTCTATTTGGCAATTGTGCCGCGTTTCAAATATGTATACCGTACTATTTGAGATTTGAGAATTGTAACTGTCAACCATACCTGTCAACTGTCGGACAACAAAATAACATTAGTTTGAATAGTAGTATGTTAAAATGTACACTGATCAGAAGAACACTATTTTGTTGAGGCTTACTTTCGTAAAGGACGTAATACACGTGCATAACGGCCGTTTAAGCATGGCGCACGGCTTGGCGTCGTGCTCTTAAACCCGGCGGGAGTACTTGAAAGGCTAAGGCTTTATTTGACAAAAACCAACGTGACTGGATATTCTTCAAAGACTAGTAGAAGGGCTGTTTTAAATTATATTAAGAAACAATTGCTATAATCAATCAACATAATGGCCTACCAATATTTAATTTCTGATATGTGAATCGCTTATAATGTCTTTAATATGTATTGAGTTTTGGATACATGTATATGTATATAAAGCATTTTTAGCTTGAAATTCCCCAAGTAATACACCCATATGCTATATTGGTCGAGTCACAGGACACCATGTATAAGTGTCTCAAACATATCGTGTTTATGTGTCACCATTTGTTCCGTTATTTAAGATAATGTATTAAATTAAGTTCTAATAATAGAACATTATTTTTTTAACAGTAGAGCGCGACGGACTCAACATTCATATACATATTCAAAATTTCTGTATCTCCTCGACTCAGCAGTCGCTGTTGACTCATGGCGTATCTCAGATACAGATTTTATATTGCGTTGAATGCACCCTTTCAGACACGTAAACTATTATAAGCAGCTGCGAGATATATCATAGGACTTCGTTATAAATAGATGCCATAGAGTGCACTGTATTCGATAACGACATTTTATTACATTAATTAAGCTGAATGCTTGTCTACGTTATACCTTGGATGAATATTCCATTATGGATGCTCCCTTTTCTTTTTCATTTGTAAGAGATGCTCTACGCCCATAATTATGTCGTACTGCACTGCACTTCAATGCACTACATTTGTCGATCATCGGACCTATAAGTATCCGATACTATAGTCGCTATTTTTCATCCGGTATTCTGTTGAGAATCGGCACTTCAGTCGTAACTTTTTACGTGAACAGCTCCAGTTTATCCCGTGAGCCGTGCAATCGCTGGCAAGCTGCCAGTCTGTCAGGCTTGCCTTTAGACACCTGTCTAAAGTGAGCTGTCCAGTTCGTAGACATTACGGCCACCCAAGGCAGTATCTCACGGCGAAATAATACCCACAATAAACCAATATGGATTTGCAATACGCGAGGCCACTTATAATTGTTCCGCCAGATTAGGATTTGTATTCACGTAATATTTAGCTCGTGGATTTGTTTTCTCTACGGTATTATCTACTGTCCACTGGGAGTTATATGCTCTCAGAAGCTATCACCCGGACTAATTTTTAGTATACATTCCACAATTCATGTTATACTGAGAGTTTTTTTTTGTCGTGCAAAATATGCATTTCTATAGTCACACACTTCTGTTCAACAATGTTCACTTCGTAAACTGTCATATTTGCCTACAGAGAATAAATTTTACTTGTATGTTGCATTAAAAAAAAGATGGTTTGATACATTGCTGTCATTATAACAGAAGTGTATAACTATTAAAATGATTAACCCTATGTTGCAGGATAAAAAACTCTCTCTATTACATATACATATTATTACATAATTGCTCAACATAAGTTCATCATTTATTAATATGTGCCTCAGAATCTAATTCTGTTTACCTATTCGAACATTTATCATCACAAATCTGAGGCAATACAAAATGGAACATGTAGCGAAGTGTTAAGTGTTACCAACCTTTGAAAAGTCACTCTTCCGTCAAACAGCTCTCGTATAAAGCAATTTCCAGTCATGTAAACAATTTCTCAGCTCAAATCTATCATTATGAAAAACTTGAAGTTCATGTCTAAGTTTAAATAATTGGTTTAGAATTTTCCATTTCTTCACACATTTGCAATAAAAATCGTGCATTCAAAGAACGGCCTTTAATGTAGTTAATGATTTTCACTTTTTCATATAGAACTTTCTGTACATCAGTGGGCATCTTACGTGTTGCTAAAGCCCCTCCCTGTATGCTACAATGTGTGGATACGATATTTGGGGCAACATTCTGAATTCTTGCAACGAGTTCTTTATTAATTTCGACCGTAGTTTTTGTTCCATATGGGCGTTGCTACCAAAAAATCTATCCCAATCAATTAAGTACTCTTGCATAAATTTATACATAACATTAAAGATAGTTCTGCTGTTGTATGACCTGATAGAGACTCTCAAAATAAAAAGTCGTCATGAATTGTTTGATCGTTTTCGTATCTAAAAAACGTCATAAGATTTGCAAAATACGCAATATCGGTTGATTTATCGACTTGCAGTAACGACTTTGAGAAATATTAGACAATAACATAGGTTTTCCATTATTATACATATTAATGATTCGTCGATGAACTGCACTATTTGGGAGGGGAACGCGATCAAAGTGTGTTTCCCTATATCTCCTGTCATTACTTAATATAAGATAGAGAAATCCTATTACTCACTTACTGAACATTTGTTGTGATTGCGTGCGGTTTCATGAAATATTATATCTTGTAATATAATATGTAATGTAATTGTATTTTTGACGTTTCTTATACTGTGTGTCTCAAGGAATAAAGGTATTATATATATATATATATATATACATATATATATATATATATATATATATATATATATATATATATATAATATATATATATATATATATATATATAATAATATATATATATATATATATATATATATATATATATATATATATATATATATATAGGCAGGCTTGATTAAAGTTTCACCTCACTAATCGTATCCGCTTCACTACATTTCGCAATTAAAAGCGGCATGCGATGCGAAGCTTGTATTTTTTTTACCTTCTGTCAAACCCCGAATTGCTTTTCGAAACTGATTTAAATCCTTAAGTTTGTTTACAATAACATGATTGGTTAATCTGTGTACTGTTGTGGTTTGTCTCAAAGTGGCACTTTAAGTTGAACGGTTTCATGCTTTCATTTGTTAGATTTTCAGAACAAATGACGCAACGTCATTTGAGAACGCTAAGTCATCTCTAGTCCATGAGAATCCAAATTTAAGATATTCTTTAGCGTACTTGCGAGTTTTACGCAATACCAACAAGTAACGATGTTTTTTTTTGCACCTGGGCATTGAGTAAGGAGAAATGACCAGGCGCAGCCAAAGCCTGGTCCATCGCGTATCCCCTCCAAACTCTTTATAAAGCCCATGGAGTATGCGTACCACTCTTTGGGAAACACTGCGTCAAGGTGTAATTGGCGATGTTAAAATAAGTTTTTAAAAATCCAATTAACTCAGGTCCAATTCACAATGTTTTTCCCGCTGCAACAGCCATATACAAAATGATTTTTTGCATATTCACATACAGAAAAGGGCTTCATCATTGCCACACTTACAATACAACAATAATTCAAGCTTGAAACACCTTCTGTCATAACCAATTACTATTTATTTGAATTATTTCCTTATATTACTAGATTTACCAGAACAATGATAAAAACAAAGAAATCCTCTGTAACTAGATAACAGTTGGAAAAAAGACTTAGGTTTAATAACATATTTTTCTTTGTATAGCATCATCCTGTTCATAACTCATTCTGTATATTATATCATTGCAGCTGCTTAAAACGCTCGTAAATTTTCTTCTTATATACTCTAGAATTTAATATGCGCTTCATTTCTTCTTTGTTGAACTTGCCATTATTACTGGGAATTGTTTCACATCATTGCTATATTATTAAGGCCCATATTTACGAATAATGGGTGTTTTATGAATAATGGGCCGTGGTCAGATTTATTCTAATTTTCAGCTTTCAATATTGTCTCTATTCGGTCAGTACTTACACACATTGTAATGACTACTCCCTCCCACATAAAAAAAACATCAAAAGGTTCATCTTGTATATTTTACGCTGTGTAACAGTTCTGATTATTAATAAACTACAGGTGCAGATCAAATAAAGAATTTGTACGGATCCCAACGTCATATTAATATAGATCATAGGCATCAAAAATCATTTTAATTTTTTTTTTTTCGGGATCTGTTCTGTTTTGTTTTTGAGATATTTTGGGCATTAAAATTGGTAAGTTTTAGATTTTATGCTGATAAATAAACTATATATATTATCGGATGTACGAATTGTAGCACTCTCAGGTCCATCAATGACAATTAAACTTGTCAGTATTTTAAATTTTTGCAATACATATTATGATAAGAGTAAATACTCGCTTCACGATTTCGATATTATCCAGAACATTTTCAAATCAAGATTGTGTAATCTTAATTTCGAAATTTTGTTAAATTATCTTAAGAAGTTTCTGAGTTTTCTGAAAAATATAATATGCAGATACACGGAAAACATCTTTCAAATGCGGTCTTAATGAACTCTGGGCTTATATAAATGGGAAAGGATATACAGGGTGGACACTTTTACACTTTTACGACGTCCACCATTAGGATGTATTAAACGGAAATATATACAGAGTTGATCAAATGAGATAAAAGTTTCTCATTTTTGTGCCTTTCAATATACTGAAACGAAATCGGGATATCGTGCACAGTTCCTGAAATATCGCTGAAAAACTGAAAAATTTCACTTTCCTTTTCCTTTTATAACTTTTAGAAGGAGGAAGAGTAAATTTTACGAAACTTGGCACTCTTACATTTTTCTACGTGAGCTTTCTGATGACAGTACCAAGCATTTTCTGCGCAAACTAGATGCCCAAAATTTCATAGTCAACTTTTGATTTTCTTATGACCGTTATATTGGATTTTAATAGCATTCAAAAGAGCGAAAATTTTTAATTTCAACCATGTATAACACATGGGTAATCTGACATTATTTACCACCAAAAATCGATAATTTAAAAATTTGCTGCAAAAATCAAACGGTTGTGGACTGCTAAAAAAATTAAGTTGCCATGGAATAACCAATTACCATTTTGACATTTCTTCACACAAAGAAAATAACTACTGAGTAATTTTATTATGTATAAAGTGCAAAAAAAGAGATATCTATGATTAATAAAAATGGCAAGGTACTATCCTTAACATGAAAAAAAATGACATTTACAATTTCAATGTAAGGAATTACAGAAATGTGACAGTCACATCTAGAATTTATGGTGAATTGTATTCCGAAATAAGGCAGCCAGATCCAACACCTGTTTGGCATTTGTGGAAACGCGTTAAAAATGTCAGATTACAAATGTAATATAAATGGTTGAAATCGAAATTTTTCGCTTTTTTAATGCTATTAAAATCCAATATGGCGGCCATAAGAAAATCAAAAGTTGACTATCAAAATTTGGGCATATCGTTGGCGCAGAAAATGTTTGCCACTGTCATCAGAAAGCTCACGTCGAAAAATGTAAGAGTGCCAAGTTTCATAAAATTTCCTTCAGACGTAAAAAAGTTATAAAAGTAAAAGGAAAGTGCACTTTTCAGTTTTTCAGCGATATTTCAGGAACTGTGCACGATATCCCGGATTTCGTTTCAGCATATTGAAAGGCACAAAAATGAGAAACTTTTATCTCATTCGACCAAGTCTGTATATATTTCCGTTTAATACATCCTAATGGTGGGCGTCGTAAAAGTGACCGCCCTGTATAAGTTGAAATCAAGAATTGGATATTTATGCAAAAATATATAAATACTTAAATGGTAAAAATTAAAGTAATTACAATTTAATGACTTAAAAACGATTATAAGATTAAAAATCAAAAACACAAAAGAGCTCTTCTGCATTAAGGTTGGCCAAAATAATAATATATTCGTCGTATCGGTGCTTTGAAATGAGTGATAAATAGTAGTTTGTCTTCGTGCCCCAAATGCCAAGTGCTTTATGGGCTTAGATTCGCACGCGTTGTGTAGTTGACTTTTTGTACGATGGACAAGTGAAAGTAAATAGATTTAATTATTTATTAATTGAAAATGTACAAATGTCAAAATTACAATGACTGTAGATTTTACATTTCATTTACATTACCGCCGTCTGCTTGTTTATATCTAGATTAATTTTATATGGTTGTTATTTTTGGTAACCAGACAAAGTTCATATTTTCACATGAGACCAGAAAGTGGGTTATATCCGCACAGATAGTGTTGTGGAATTCGCAAATATACCATAGGGAGTAGAAAAAGGATATTTATTTAAATGACATTGATTGATTCATTTTGAATATATAAAACAGTGTCAGGCGACTACGTCATATAGGATGGTCGGATGGTCCTTCAGTTTCACGGCTATTTCCCGTGGATGATGTCATTATCAGGATTTCCCATTATTTTTATAATACCGTGGCGAGAGCTTATAAAAGATGATCGATTTGCCTATTTTTAGAGTTCCGAACCTCATCGTGACAGTCAGTTTTACATGATAAAAGACCTCATTTGGCTATTAAAATTATTTTCCGAAGGAATGCAAATTCAACAATAAATTCTTAGCACGAAGACATTATATTATATATTGAAGTTAAAAGTTTAGCTAGTAAGTTTAATAAATATGCTCCCTCAAACAATAAATAACCTATCTTGCATTAATTAAGTGACTTCTGTAAAACTGCGGAGTGATCACACAAAATTTGCTATTTTAAAAAAGTTCGTAAATTATTTCCTTATACCCGTCGATGGTTCACTAATTGACATTTGAAACAGTTCCATTGAATGCTTCCATGCAACTGTGGTGTAATTAGGATCAAATGCCGTCTTTGTGACGACTAGCATTGCGATAAATCTTTTTCAGGATAAATCCGAATCACACGTGAAACGCATATTTATGTTCTCAGTGTTTCGAACACTGAAACTCATTTTCTTAACCATATATTGGATTTGCTAAATTTTCACTTAGACGCGACGTGAAATAAACGATTTTTAGGTAAAGGTGACAAACTCAAAAGAATGTAATAACTACAGTGTCTTAAAAAGAATTACGTCTAGTTAGCGGTTGAATTTTCTTGCATGTAAAAGTTCATGTGCCATCTGATTGTTTTGGAAATATAATACCATCTGGTAATGCATTATCCAGAATTGTCATTCAATTTGCCAACAAAGCTTATGAGTTTATCTTGTTGTTCCGCCTACTAGCAAAATAGAATTATTAGTTATAATTCTAGGCTCTCTTTCCGGCTAGTTATAATTCTACCAGACTTCCAGACAATGGTGCAATCTATTAACCCCAATTATACCGAGTGTCTGGGATAAGGGGCGAACATAGGAATTTCACATGTAAAATTAAATATGTATAATTATTAGGTCCCCTATTAATTTTAGTGAAAAATCGCAAAGGAATATTTTTTAGAGTATTAAAAACTATAAATGTATCATCCATTTAATATTCGTTTGTACCAGAATCCACCTCAGAAATAATAAAAATAAGATGAACATTGTACCATAAAAACCCTTGCCGTCAGACAAATGTCATGGTATTGAGAATAGCATATTACATCACAAGGGAAAGAAGCGGGATCTAGAATTAAATTTAAAATTGATATTTTACTCTCGGAGTACAACTCCGATTAACTAATAATAACAATATTATGTCAAAATATCAGTTATTATGCTGAAGCAGCATACCCGAATGCTGAATACTGGCTAAACTGAACGCATTTGTATATAGATAAGTTGTGTTAAATCGTCTTTTTTTGATGATAGTAATATGTGGTTAAGTCATGTCTACATAATTTAGAGACACCCTGTACATTATATGAATGAAATAATTAGTTTTTTTTTTTAATATTGACAGAAATAAACATTATAATGTTAGCCGCCATAACATGAAATCGGTATTTACAAAAATGTGTTTGTGCCAATGATTTTATTCTCTCTATAATTCAAGAAAGGGAACGAATTTTGTGTTGAAACTTACTATTCTACAGTTTCAAAACCTAACTTAACGTTAGTAGTATCTTGGAGCTTGTGAAAGATTCGTAGAAATAAGAAAAAACGAACACCTTTTCACAAAACACATTTATTCAATCTAAATGTACATTTCAATCGCTAGGCGACAACCTTCAGTAGAAACATTACTGTAATGTTTCTACTGAAGATGATCGCCTAGCAATTGAAATGTACATTTAGATTGAATAAATGTGGTTTGTGAAAACTGTGTTTTGTTTTTCTTATTTCTAACTCAACGTTGACTAATTTTTGGTTAAAAATGGTCGACCAGAAGTGGGAGCTTATTATTTTCGATTGAAGTAAACAGGTATTAGTTTTATATTGTTCTGAAATATTGTTTATAATTTCAATTTTGTCTCAGGAAGATCGACTTCAGAATAGCTCCGGTATTAAACTTGCATATAATTCATTTTCACGGTATTAAATCACATCTTAGTGAAGTTTGTTGATGACTCATAATCTGCTTAGAGCGAAGTCATTATTTTTGGAGGTTGCGCATATATCACAAAAATACGTCTTCATCGATGCCACGTCCGTTGGTGCATTATGGCTGCTCTGGCTCCTGTCTTTCGCAAAGTTAACCATTTAATAAACAATTAAACTACAGTGGATTGCGAAAACTAAAGTAGACTAAAACAGTTTTCTGTAATTGTTTTTTCTTAAAATGTTATTGTATAAATGTCGTTTTTAATAACCCCACTTCTTTGAAATTTAACAATCTTTTCAAGTTGACGTTCAGTTTAAAACTGCAAAGTAAAGTATTAAAATGCTTCTTCGCGATGACGAAACCAAAGCTATAAATGATTCAGGAACGGTGTTTCCCGGTATACTTTCGGCACATCAATTCACCAAATACAAAAATTGTGGCTGCAGTCAGCTGTGTAATTATAATTAATGACACTGATACTTACTAGACATTTCTAACATCAATGTTGTTCAAGAAGTCGAAAATTTCTTGTCTACTTTTTCTTGCAACCAACTGTAATAATAGGGCTGAGCTTTTTATGAGCATATTATGTCACTTTACGGCAGGAAAGTGGATACACTTTATTCAAGTGTCAGATACACTTTATTTCACAAATTGACAAATTGATGTCCCATAAAACCAGCATTTTGACGGAAAGCGTTTGTGGCAACGTCTTACAAAATAAGAGATGTTTGGATCTAGTTTTATTAGCAGCACAATTAATAAAAAAAACAAAATGTTGATTAAAATGTCTGAGAATTTGTCATTCCATACCTAGTGATCCATCGAAAAATCTTACCCTCTTAGAGTTTGTTTTCAAATTTGGCTGATTTAAGTACCATCAAAGGTTGTCAATTTTTATTTTTCATTTTTATGTGTATTAGTTTTTAAGTTACAGCCTCCCGAATTTACCGAAAAAGGGTATTTTTTCGCTAACACGTAAAAATATTTTATTTTATTTAATTAGCCACCTTTCTATCTTTCGGTGTAAAGCTTTCTTTTACATCATAATATTGACATTTACATTTATTCTGTTCGATAGCATTCCCTCCACTTCTTCCTATCTTTTGTCCGTTCCTTTAGCTCTTCCCAGGAACTCCCTTTTCGCCTCGCCTCTTCTCTTATTGTGTTATGCCTCATATACCCTCTTGGTAATTCTTTACTCGTTCATTCTACAGATATGTACAAACCATCTTATTTGTCCTTCTTTTATTTTATCATTGATTGGTCTTATCTTTAGGTTATTTCTGTATGCCTCGTTTCTTATTCTGTCCCTTCTGATCTTATTTTCAATTTTTCTGAGAAATCTCATTTCCATCTCGTCAATCCTATTTTTTTGCCTTTCTATCATAGTCCATGATTCGCTGCTATACGTTAGGGTTGGTCTTATAACTTTTTTGATGATTTCTATTTTTGTGTTGCTTGGTATTTCTTTCCTGTTGAAAATGGATATTTATGCATTAAGGGAGATATAGATGTTTTTTTCCTGAGGTTGACAGGATTACAAACCGAGGGCCTTTGGCCCGAGGTTTGTAAGTCAACCGAGGGTAAAAAACATCCATATCTCCCGTGGTGCATACAATATTTTATTTTTTAGAAACATATTGGTAAAAATTTTAGGTATTGTATCGATCCACAATGTTTATTTCCGAGGTTGCTATGAGTTGTTTGACAGTATATAGAAGTCATAATAAAAATGTGACAGGGGTTCAGTAATTGTGGTGCAGATTCCGGACACTAAAACATTGGCAAAGAGATCCTTCACTATAGTTGAAGAGGAGAGACTGAATGCGTTGTCGCTTATCAGAGAATACATGTGTTTGCGTCCTGCAGGAGTCTCAAGGTTTTTTTTATCGTACAGAAACAGAAAATGTACAGTGCAACCTGTTGGGAAAAACACATTTGGCAGCATTCCGTCAAAAATTGCTGTCTACTTGGGTTTGCCGAATCCGAAATCCTTTCACAGGTCACTGTTTAAGACGAACATCTGCAACTTTGGCAGCAGATGGAGGAGTAAGTATGACCAATCTGAAGCGTCTGGGTGGATGGAAAAGCTCTACAGTAGCGGATGGCTACTTGGCAGACAGCATGGCATCCAAGAATAAAATTTCACGCGTGATTGCTGGACTGGAAGAGACTGAAAAAGTAAGATCGTCGGCATCTGCTAGTGGCAGTGGAGGCCATGAGCAGACGCAAAATTGCTCATCTTCAAGTACCGTCTTGAATGGAAAATTTGTCAATTGTACGATCTATTTGTCAAGTGGTCATAAGGTTGAAGAAGAAAAAAATGTGATTGAGAGTGAAAAAAATTGACATCTCCCTAGGGAGATATGAGTTGCTTTTCATAGATTGTATCCATGACGAAAATAAATAATATCATGTTTCTAAAAAATAAATGTATTTTTCAGCATATTAAAAATGTTTCCTGTTTTGCTTACTTTGCCGGCTATATCTTTTTCTATTTTTCCGTTACACTCTATTATAGTCCCTAGATATCTGTAGTGTTCAACGTGTTATAACTTTTTTCCTTGTAACTTTTTTTCGTGTTTTTCCTTCTCTTTAGTTATTATCATGGTCTTTGTTTTTTTGTCAAGCTTTATCCTCATGTTAATTTTCGTTACTTTCGTTCTTTGTGTACTATTTCCATGTTGTGTTGCAGGTCCTCCTCTGTTTCTGCAATTATAGCCATGTCCTCAGCGAATAATAGCTCTGCTAGCAGTATTCTTTTCATTTTCCAGAATCCTATCTGTAGCGCCTCATATTTTTTTTTTTTGCTTTTTTCATTGCCTTGTCCAGTACTATTGTAAATAGCAATGGGCGCAGCACGCATCCCTGTTTTAGTCCTTTTTTTTGTGGCGAATGTTCTTGATTCTTCATTGTTTGATCTTACTTTGTTTTCGTTTTCACTATACATGTTTTTTATTACATTTATCATTGCCTCTTCCGCTCCCCTCTCTTCTAGTTCTTTCCAAATGTCCTCTATGTTAATCCTGTCGAATGCCTTTTCCAGGTCCACAAAGCAAATGTGGATTTTTCTATTCTTTTTCATTAGTTTCTCGCTTATTTGTCCTAATATGAAGATCCGGTCTTGAGTGCCTCTCAATCTTCTGAACCCCCTGGTTATCTTCTATTGTTTCTTCTGGTTTGTTTCTTATGAATTGTATTCGTAATGAATTCCTCTGTAATTTGTGCAGTTTCTTTTGTCTCCTTTTTTATAAATTGTTAGTATTGTTCCCGTGTTCCATTCTTTTGGTGTTTTTTCGTTCTCTATTATTTCATTCAGTAGTTCTGTTAATTGTATTATTCCTTCCTCTCCCATTTACTTCAACATTTCAGCTGTTACTTCGTCTACTCCTAGCGCCTTTCCGTTTTTCCTCTTTGGTAAGCTCTTCGAAATATTGTCGTAATCTTTCTATGATTTTATCTTTGTTTGTAACTATTCTTCCGTCTTTGTCTTTTATATTCATCATGTTGTACTCTCTTCTTTGTTTTAGTTGTTTTAATGTTCCATAAAACAGTTTTTTATTTTCTCTGTAGTTCTCATTCATTGTTTTTCCAAATTGTGTCCATGATTTTTGTTTTGCTTGTTTTACTTGTTGTTTTACTTCGTTTATTTATTCTTTGTATTCTTCATAGTCCTCTCTTCTATTGGTCTGCAAGTATTTCCTCCATTTATCCTTTTTGTCTTTAATTTTGTTCTTTGGTTCCTCTGTCCACCATTCTGTTTTCTTCACCTTTTTGTTTCCTATTTTTGTTGTTTCACCACACTCCCTTGCAGCATCCAGTATAATATTTTTAAATGCCTCCCATTCCCTTTCTATGTCCAGTCTTTTTTCTTTCTCTTTTTCTTTGACCTTTCTTTGTAATATATACCGATATTTGTCTTGTGTTTTTGTTTCTTTTAGTTTGTAAGATCTATCTTCTCTTTCACTTTTGTTCTTCTTTTGTCTGGTCTTAGTTTATTTTTCCATTGCATGCCCATTCTTAGCAAGTGGTGGTCACTTTCTGCTTGTTTTATGTCCTTTATTTTGCTCCAGTTAATTTGGTTTATTAGGACGTAGTCAATAATGGATCTCTCATTTCTAGATAGTTGAGTTCTCGTGAATTTATGTATATCTTTGTGTTTGAATTTTGTGTTTGCTATTATTAGGTGGTTTTCTACGCATAATTCGTATATTCTTTCGCCATTATTGTTTCTGGTATATTCTCCTTCTTTTCCCAGGATTGCATTTACTCCTACGTTCTGATTTCCTACTCTTCCATTTAGATCTCCCATTATTATTATATTTTCAGTTCCCTCGTCTATTTTTATTTGTAGGTTCTCGTAGAACTTATCTTTTTCCTCTTTCCCTGCGTCTTCGTTTACTCCATATGCTATAATTAATGTCCATGTCTCGTCTTCCGTCAAGTTCATTTCTATAGTCGTTATCCTCTCGTTTGTATGTCTTTCGTTTATCATGTCTTTTATTCTTTCCGGTGCTATTATTATTCCTCCGCTTGCTCTTTCATTTTCTTCTACTTCTGCATTCCTTTACCTTTCTTTTTTGTTTCTGTTCCCAGAATACACAGCATTTCTATTTTCTGTTTTTCCATTTCTTCTACTAATTCTTCTTCTTTGCCTTTAATGCTTCGTATATTCCATTCAAAATTTCGTATTTTTCCACGTAAAAATAAAACAAATTATACTCCAGCTGGACATAAGTTAGATGGATAGGACAAACAACACTTTGTAGCTTAGTTAATAAAGTTTCATACCACATATGGGTGCAGGTAGCATTTTTAGAAATTCGATTGTTTTAATTTTGCGGCATCACCTTGACGGTGTTACCATCGAACTGGTCTTATTATACGTGGTATTAAAGCTTATAAACTAAGCTATAACATGTTTTTTGCCCATCCATCTAACTTATTTCCAGGTTGAGTAATAATTTGTAATTTGTAAGTAATTACGTGTTATCGGAAAATATGTTTATCGGCGATTTCAGGAGGTTGTAACTTAAAAATAGTAAGATAAACATCCTAAAAAAAATTATATTCACTACCTATGATGATACATTAGATGAACTGAATTTGAAAAAAATCCAAGTGCGCCGGGTAAAAAAGTAGCAACTTTTTGGATCACTTGTCATGGAATGGCCGGTATGTGTTATCAGGAAAAAGTTTTTTTTTTTAATTTAAACATTATTTCCCCCATAGAATATTTATATTTATTAAATATTATTTTACAACGTGGGTTCGTGAATTATGAAGATGAAGATGAAGATCAGCAGTTTAACCCACTGTTCGGTTTAATCTTGCTCACCAGTTTGACCCTCATAACATGTTTTTTTAATTAACGAAACGATAAAATTTTGCGCATCTTACAAATTCAAAAATAAAATATTGTTGAAATCAGATCGCCTGATTTTTTCTTGTAACTTCTTATTACATTTTCATATTTCCAAATGAGCTCTTAAATTTGTTATTGAATATCCCAACTCAATTAAAACAATACTAAATATAGTTGAATATTAACCACCTCTAGCTTCTGATTCTACTCAAATATTAACAGTTCAAGTATCGGCGCATACTTGCATATTGATGAATTTATGCTGTAATTAAATTCAAAACAGATCTCTCACTTTTCGCAAACTAACGCCACTCGAACCATTTTAACTCTCTGGTCCTTTGAGTAATTTTTCATATAGAAAATATCAATAGTAACCTATGTCAGAATGTCCAACAAATAACAAATTAATTGGACTGAAGTTGTTGATTGTTTTAAAAACCATGGCAACTCATATTTAAAATAAATCAAATATGACGAAAATAATTTAAATATTTAAATATAAATCCACAGTGTGGCCACACATTGTTGTGATATATAAAATAATTAAATATTTGGAAGTTATACCTACTGACAATATTATTATAATTAAATATGGACTTTCAAAAAATAACAGGCCATTTATTAATAAATTAAAATAATTTAATATAGCAAAACGTTTTCTGTAAATTGAACTTGAGACCAGGAATTCGAAAACATGTTGAAAACAATTCTTAATCTCAGTGTTAATTTACACTTGTATATAAATTATACTTGCATAAGTAATTATATAAATTGATAATTCCGAATATAAATTAAAAAAAAAAATGCATCCTCAAACTGTGTTTGTTCATAATAGTAGAATATGTATTATCATATTTCCTTCCATTAACACACTATTAAAATAATTGTGTTCTTTAAATGATCCAAATGCATGATCTAAATATTATATTCGAACGGCACAAATTTCGATATATCCCTGTTCAAATTCTGCCCCTAAACGCCCATAAACCACAACCCTGCCATAAAATAAGCTGGCTTCTGAATTTTATTCTATTATGAATGTACGGGCGCCGCTGTAGGTGGTACAGTTGGTACAGCCGCGGCGAAAATACAATATAGGCAAAAATGTTTACGCTTAACAAATTTTCAAAAAAATTGAGGAATATTACCCAAATTTGCAGAAAATTATAATAAATTATTTCTAAACAAAAATAACTTTAATAAAGTTTTAGTTTTTTTAGAATGTTAAAAATATTATTAAGTTTTGCAGATCTATCGATTTTTGAAAATATCTACATTTTCTCGCATTCATATTTTAATTCAACCTCTCTTGATATAATAATAATATATTTCTCTCGGATTGATATACATAGAAACAGATACATGTGGGAGACGTCAACAATACAGATAAATAACATAGCATAACAGTACTACGTATTGTAATATAACGTATCTGTAATATAAAAGATATATATATATATATATATATATATATATATATATATATATATATATATACAGGGTCCGTCATTTCACCTCCCGTCTTCCCCGTCTAGAGAGATCGGGAGATCGGCCACCTCTATAATTATTGTTTGTATCAATCAATTGTTTCTATAGCGTACTACTTCGAATAGTTCGAAACTGAAAAGAAAAAAAATCCCATAATTTAATTATTTATAAAAATACCTATGTAATATGATATATCATTAGAATAGTTGAAAAAGCGCCTGTTTTATAAAATAATGGCCAACTATGGTTTCCATTAGAAAAAAAAAACTTTGTCTCATAACTCAAATATTATAGCTTTAATAAAATAATCGGTTAGATTGTGTTATTAACCCGGCGTAACACATGTGGGGTCTCACAAACCCCAAGCCTGTTTGAACGCAACGGAAACAATTTAATTGCCATCTGATGCGCATGCCCCCACCAGTACCTTCCTATAAAACATCACTCCATTAGATACAAGTGTCAGTTTCATTCTACACACGAGGAGGCTACATTTATAGGCAACCAAAGCTCCTTGGGGTCCATCAAACCCCACCTATGTAATAAAGGAAGTAAATTACGCATAAAAGGTATATTATTATGTTTTTCAATATAACACTAAAACTACTAATTCTTGTATTTTTTACATAGAAAAATGTCATATGAAAAGGAACAATTAAGACTTCAGGCTCTTTTGGATGAGGATCAAAGTGATGATGAAATTATTTTATCAGGGAGTGAAAATGGTAGTGATCATGTGTCAGAGAGTGAGCACGATACTAACTCTGAACAGGAAATAACGGCAGACGACGAAATAGAAGCTGAAACAGTGACGGAAATAGAACAACAGGAGGAATATGCAATGGGGCATAAGAGAAGCAAGGTTGATGTCTATTTCGGAAAAGATGGATCGATATGGGACAAAAATGCATCAAATACATGTATTAGAACGAGGTTGAAAAATATTGTTACTGAAGGTCAACATGTGAAAGACTACGCTAAAAGTGCAAAAGGCATGCTGGAGTGTTGGCAGCTATTTTTTGACACTCAAATAGTGGAGGATATTGTGCGATGGACTAATGTAAAAATAGAGGAGAAATCAGTTTCCGATCCAAACAAATCTCTGGTCAAACTTACTTGTGTCCCCGAGATGAAAGCTTTTATTGGCTTGCTTTACCTGGCAGGAATGTTTCATTCTAATCGCCAGAATTTGAGAGACTTGTGGCAAACAGATGGCACTGGAGTAGATATTTTTCAAATAACGATGCCCATCAATCGTTTTCAGTTTTTGATGGTTTGCATTCGTTTCGACAATGTAAAAAACCGCCAGATCAGGATCAAAATTGACAAACTTGCTCCCATACGTGCGCTTCTAGAAAGATTTGTGAACAATTGCAAACAATCATACTCTCCTTCGGAGTTCTTGACCATAGATGAAAAATTAGAGTCCTTTAGGGGAAGGTGCTCATTCAATTAATACATCCCAAATAAACCGGCCAAGTATGGCATGAAAGTACAAGCATTAGTAGATGCGCGATCGTACTATGTTATGAATATGGAAGTGTATGCAGGTCAGCAGCCGCAAGGGCCCTACAAACCCAGCAATTCTCTCTCTGATATTGTTGAGAGACTTATACAACCCATTTCTGGAACGAATCGGAATGTAACTTTTGACAATTGGTACACGGGATACGAGCTGATGATAAAACTCCTCAAAAAACACAAATTAACATCAGTCGGTACTTTGAGGAAAAATAAACGATGCATACCAGAGAATTTCATTTCTGTAAGAAGCAGAGAAATAAAAAGTAGTTTATTTGGTTTCCAAACGGACGTCACTCTCGTATCCTATGTACCAAAAAGAAATAAGAATGTTTTGTTGTTGTCCACAATGCACCACGATGCGAAGATTGATGAATTTAGAGCAGAGAAGCGTTTACCGGAAATTATCACGTTTTATAACGCTACAAAATGTGGAGTCGACGTAGTAGATGAGTTATCGGCTTCATATAACGTTTCCAGAAATTCAAGAAGATGCCCTCTAACTCTCTTTTTTCTCTACTGAATACGGCAGCTGTAAATGCTCTTGTCATATACCGAGAAAATGTAAACGATATAAAACTTCGTAGAAGGATCTTTATCAAGAAACTGGGCCTTCAACTTATCCAGGAGCATATCGAAGAAAGGAAAAATAATTGTAGGGTTCCAAGGGAAATCCGTCTAAAAATAGGGAACCTAATCGATGATGGTCATGGTGAACAGTCCCTCAATATTCCAAAGCCTCAGGGAAGGTGTTCTGTATGTCCTAGAAAGAAAGATCGAAAAACAAAATATTTCTGTGTTCATTGCAAATCATTATTGTGCCTTGAACACGCCGTTATGAGTTGCCAAAATTGCGTAGATTCAAAAGACCAATAGTTTTTTCCCTCTGAATGTATGTGATTGGCTTTTTTTTAGAGTTATTTAATATGTTTGCTATTATTTTTTATGTTTTTACTTGAATTTAATGTTTTTTCTTATGTTATATAAGTGTTATTGCCATTAGAAGTATTTTGTATTCTAAAAAATCACTACTTTCAGTTTTCTTTCTGTAAATTTTTAAATAGAAATATTATGTTTAATCTGTTTGTATTTGATTCCAATATGAACCTATATGAGACCCCTAACATACAATTTTGAAGAAAAAAAAATGCGAAAATAAAATTTACATCTATTTTAGTACTGGGGTTTGTCACACCCCACTTATGTAATGGTGCACAAAATCTTCACATGTGTAACGCCGGGTTAAGCACATAATTACGTACAACTTTTTCCTTTACACATTTTTTCTAAAGTCAATAATAACAGAGCAATATGCTCCGAACGAAATAACAAAAAATATATTTTTTCGAGATATCTAGTTAGCCATGCAATTTTTCCAAAAAACAAATTGCTCATGAAATTGAACTCATAAAACTGTAATTCTTTCCCTACTTAATCGTCCCTCTATCGCCGCTAGTTTCCGAGATCCCCATGCTAAACATCCGAAAAAACTCACCCTGAATATACAGGGTACGTCATTTTACCTCCCGTCTTCTACAGCTCATTTACTAATTGAGTTAGGATTTTCATATTTTGCAGACATTACTTGCATTCTGGGGCGTATTTCAGGAAAATATTTTTATAATACAGGGTGTCCCAAAAAAGTGTGACGTCATGATGATGATATATTTTTTGTTGCTTATTTGCGTGCCCTTTATGGATGCCTACATACCCATTTTTTTTTAATCGGTTTAGCGATTTTAGCACAAAAAAATAAAAACTGAAAAAAAACAGTTTTGCACCATTGGTTAAGAAAATTAATAAGAGATAAAAATATGCCTTGTTAATAAAACCATACAAGGTACTCAATAAATAGGGTCTGACAGTTGCGTTAACCAAGTTTTATTGATACGCATTATACAGAGTGTCCAAAATTTAGTGTCAAACTTTTCAAACTTTGAAGCACTTTATTTTTCAAATTTTCAATTGGAACCCCTGTATATTTTTATGTCATTCCATGTGGAATTAAAAGACAAATATTTTTCCTAATTACAACTCTATCGGAATTCCTTACACATTAAAAGTTATGTGCAGAAAACTCGATTTATAAAAAATTCCATTGGCCATTTTAATTAATCAAAATCGAAGGTGAATTTGAAAAACAATTTATTGACATTAAAGTTTAACAAAGTGACAAGAGCCAATGTTGACTATAGTAATATAAAGTTTAAAACTTTTTTAGCTAAGGTCTTTATACCCAAGATACCAAAATTATTTTTTATTCGATTGCATCATAAGGTAGTATTTTTCGGTATGAAAATCTGGACGAAAACGCCTTCATTTTGTTGAAGACCATAGTTGCTAGGTAACGGTATTTTTCGTCCTAAGCCTAAGTCAATGGTTGATTAATTTATGACATAACATGGCCCTTACCATAGAATAGTGAGACCATACAGTCGAAGATTTCATTTGTTGAAACAAATTTGAGAAATATGCCAGTAGAACATTTGCAAACGAGTTTTCTGCAAATGTTTTAATATGTTAGGAATTGAGATAGGATTGTAATTAGGAAAAAGGTTTGTCTTTTAATTCCGCATGGAATTACATAAAAATATACTGGGGTTCCAATTTAAAATTAGAAAAAGAAAATGCTTTAAAGTTTGAAAAGTTTGACACTACATTTTGGACACTCTGTATAATCCATATCAATAAAACTTAGTTAACGCAACTGTCATACTTTATTTAATGAGTACCTTGTATGGTTTTATTAACAAGGCACTATTTTTATTCCTTATTAATTTTCTTAACCAATGGTGGAAAACTGATTTTTTCAGTTTTTATATATTTATGTTAATATCACTGAACCTATTTCAGTAAACTTTTATAAGTATGTAGGCATCTATAAAGGGTACCCAAATAAGCAACAAAAAATATACCATGCAATATAAAAATATACATCATGATGACGTCACACTTTTTTGGGACACCCTGTATAATCAAAAATATTTTCCTGAAATACACCCTAGAATGCAAGTACAGATTGCAAAATATCAAAATCCTAACTCAATTAGTAACTGAGCTATAGAAGACGGGAGGTGAAATGATGGACCCTGTATGTATTTATGACATACAGATATAAAGTACTGATGCAGGCAAAAGTATGTCTGTCACAACGATTTGGGATCCCTGTTCTAGAGAATTGTGCAAAAATTGGACAATATCCGAAAAATTTAAGCACCCCTCTTCCCTCTTGTATATTAAAAATGAATTCTGCAATCTGAAATTTTAATTCACTGCTTAGAGTAATATCTTGGGCAGAGAATTCGTCAATCATAGATTTATATGTAACATCGGCATTTATTAATGTAGAATAAAATGCACCTAAAACTTCTACAGCCAATTTTATAGGTAACAATGTAGATATTATCGTGTTAATTATATTAATTTCATATTCTGAAAATGATATTTCAACATTTAAATCATTTTTGGTGTGCTTTTGAAGAATTTGCTAGTAGACTAGAACTAGTAGTTTTAGTCATCGAATTTTAGTTATTGCTAAAATATCTTCGTGTGCACACATACAGGAATCACCTTTCAATGTTAATAGAATTAAAAGGAATTAATTTCGAATGCCATTACATAATTTTAAGGAATTACCAAAATTAATGGTATCTTTGTCAAAAGTTACCGGTAATCGATCGGTAATCATATTGGCCTTTTTAACCGATGAACCGGTTAATCGTTTACCGACAATGAAACCCCTACTCGTATATAATATAAAGCGCTCGATTATCTACTTATTTTGGGTAGATCCCTTGAGATTTTAAATTTTTAGAGAAAATATTTAATATTTCGTAAACCACGAGTCGCAGAGAAAAACTTTCTACATCAAATCTATAGGGCTTTAGGCGATCCATCGTTTGTCGTTTGTTTTTTTTAAATATATTTAGCCATTGTTGAGAAAAATCAAATTATATAATTTTTTAGGTGCAGTTGGTCATTTTTTTTTTTGTGCACTTAAAAGCATTGCCTTTCGTTTGGGTATTTCCAGATGGTGCAGGGTCATCAGTTTAAACATTTACACTAATTGTCGAAGACTTAATATTTTTTTGTTTGTTTTGAACCCCGATAACTAGGATTCTCTGTTCATTTCATTATTCTTTTTTTAATTTTAAGGCCGTTTTTCTTGATTTTTTTCTTATGTAACCTATTCAAAATGTTGTATGGTTAAAAACAGATTAAAAAGCTCTATCGAAATAAAAAATTAAATATGTAGGTTGTCATTTAAAAAAACATTAATGACGCCATAACTTTTAAAATTTTGTTTTTTTAAATCTGAAAAAAATGTTTTATTCGCGCAGTAATTTATATCGCTATCTCCCTTTTGATTTTTTCTCTCTCATACACATTGTATACACATATGTAGTAAGAAAATAAATGTTACACAATAATATCTGTGTTGTAATTAATAATGTTTCTCTTTGTTTCAGTTTATAGCAGCTAGCGATAAGTTATGGTTCATGCTAGAAATGTATTCATTCGTAGACTACTTCACGATACCCCCGTCCTTCGTCTCAATTTATTTGGATCGCACGTGGATAGGTAATTATTATTTGTTCATTTGACATTTAGGCATGATTGTTGTTTGCATTTATAACTATTTGTAGCTCAGTTAAATAAGATGCGACAAATGAAACTTAGTGATTGAGGGAGATGCGGCGTAATTGTTTATGTCCATCACACGTGATGTACCCTATAAACCAACATTCATGCCTCAAATACTGTGAAAAATGTATCCCGTCAATAATTACAAAGTTACCGACTATTTCGAATAATTTTCAGTGTGAGTTTTAGGAAATACGTTGCTGCATTTGCTTTCAACTTAATCTATAACTTATATGAACTTTCATTACATTCACTGAAAATATTATTTGCTTGGCTTTAATACCAATGAAAGCGCTTTGAAATGTGAAATAGATGAAAAGTATTTCGTACACGGATCCCAATAATTCCATGAAGTAACTTTCTTGATTCCATGAAGCAATTCCTTAATTGATGCTAGGAGTGTAGAGTTTATATTAACTTCATGATTAAGCCAACCTAATTACCAAATGGGCTCGTATATGTGCGTACATCAGAAACGTGTGATACATTAGATTGATTAATGAGACCCTGTTTAATTAAATGTGATTGATTCGCTTCTGAGAGGTGGGAACATTTTATGGGTGCTAATTTTTCACCGCCTAATAGTCCTACGAACTTGCTGGCAGTATACTGATGGCTCCTTTTTTAATTTTGCAGTATGTATATTAATGATATCATACTATAGGTATTAAATTTTACATAATTTATCAATTGAAGTAATTCGACAAATTCTCTATAAATTCAATTAAATGCATATTAACATCGTCTAATTACATTTTGTATGAATAAAATTGTTTAAAATATATCACCAGAGTGAACAAAATTATTTTCTCTACCGGGTTTTATAGACGAGGTTCAGCATTTGTACCAATATTTCATGCCATCGCTATAAACAGTGCTTTTTGTATATCTGAATTACGCCAGACAACAATGGTTAGGGAAAATACGAAAATACTTTAAATTTTACAAGAAGTTATAGTTTTATGCACTGCTGAATCCTTAAAAGTGGCAGGATTTAGGAGTAAATTTATTTCGCGTTTCGAGAAGTAACAGCAGCTCATAATGGCTCGCTTCCAAGTTTTTAGGATTCTGAGAGTTCATCTGTTATACGTGGAAAGCGTGATGTATGTACTTCCCCGAGGCTTCGCTATTACGTTCGGATGATGTTCGATCCAAAGCCTGTACAATTCGGAGAGGTGCTGCATTTCGTTATATATTCATGCAAGGATTTCTAGACATAAATCCTGCATACGAAATTGGAGCAAGGTATACTCGAATAACCCATCTATGTCTTACGATTAACATAAAGGCTATTGGTTAAATATTGATTATTGGTTTGATATTATATTTTAGGTGATACATATCTATACAGAGTGTTGCGCATTGCAGTGCCCGATAGAAAAATCATTAATTGATAATTATTTTTGTTTTGTTTTTTGTTTTCCACTAGTGCCAGCTAAATCAATCAATTTTGAAACTTTTATATTCGGTAATAAGTAGCCTTACTGTTCATGATAAACAGGGTGTCCCATCACATATGTGCCATATGTTAAGGGTGTAATGTTGAGGTCATTTTAAGTCAAAAATGTCTTACGAACCAATATCATATACTCATTATTTACAGAAATTCAACCATTTTTAATTTTACGTATTTCAGGTATGTCACGGGACACCCTGTATATACTGGGTGTTGCTTGACGTACCGTACAAACTCAAGGTAAGACCCAGCTATAACAATAACGTAAGTTGCTAAGAAATTCTCAACTTTTGTTTTTGATCTGTCAAGAATTGTAAACTTAAATAGGTGTTTCAAAGTTGTGCAAATTTATCATTTACTGTAACATTTTTTGAACAGTAAAGAGATAATCAATAAATCATTCAAATAACTGTAAGCTCTATACTGGGCAACCGATGCGAATTGGACCCATATTTTAGCACATTTTCTACTTAAAATGGGCTCAGGAACATGCTGCTTGAGTTTCTACGGTACGTTATGAAACATGTACAGATTACAGGAAAGATTTTAGGCCAAAACAAATCTTTTTATAACCCAAGAAATGAATGACTGCTTTTAACTTTCGTTATATAAAACCTAAACATAAGTTTACATGAAATTAATAGCCCGTTGGGATTTAGCCGATCTAAGCCGATAAGTTGCAGAATTTTTAACAAACGCAAATTTCTCCCCTACCACGTCCATTTACAATTCTGTCATTGGGCGCTCAGTGTCAGGAAAACAATTGACTATTTTACTATTTTTGATCTTGTAATGTTTACGCGTGAGGATATATTCAGGGTTTTTTTCAGCTAGTTTGATCCCCGGTGGGTATTTCTAAATTCCGGGGGTGAGGGGAATCTGTAACTGTAGATTCAAGTGTAGATCAATTTTATATAGGAAGATAAAAATATAAAAAACAACATGTTTTTGTTGGTTAAAAAACAAATTCATTTTCCAAATATAAAAAAAAGTAGTTAGAATTTTCATATAAAAAACATAATTATAGTAATGTATAATAATGAGGAATTTGCATTGATTGTTGCCAACCTTCAGTAATGAAGATGGCACCTAGAGAAGAAGAAGATAATAATGTCTTAATTATTAAAACTTCAAAGATATCGTATACGTCGAGGTTTCTTAACAGCATATAAGTCTACATTTTCTCCAAAAATTCCTCTGTGGGAAATTCAGGTCCTTCGATGCTTATCATCATACAATGCATTAATGTTTCTGGTAGCAATCTATTTCGAGCCTTGCTCAGTATTCTGCTCATTGAACTGAGCGATCTTTCTACTGAGGCTGTTGTTACAGGAATGACAAGAAGGATTCCACAGAGCTTTTGTAACTCATAATATCCCTTGTCAGCTTCCAATATTTTTGACACGGGGCTTTTATCGCTGAATACATTTTGCTTTCTTGCATAGACTTGATAAATAATTAAAAGATTTCAGATGTGCAAGTACAGCTTCTGCATTGAGAATCGGAAAGCTGTCACAAGACTTCAGTGTCTTTTAAATTATATATTGACTGAAAGGTCTCACATTTACTCGCAAATACCATAGTATCTATCGAGTTGTCATAAAATCTATCTACAATTTCTTTAATTACATTTTCGCAGTATCCCTTTATACTTGCAAATGTTTTCCTTGGATCTTCATTATGAATCAGGTACACTTCAGATCAAATGTCCATTATCTTGCATCTAACTTTTTTTTTGCAAATCACTATAATTGCATTCACACTGCTTTGCTATATCGTTTAAATGTAACTTTGTGGTAATAATCAGTGGGATGACTTTCGTTAAACTCAAATCGTTCCCTTGCAAAACATTACTGAGGTAAGAAAGTGCACTAAGTTTTTCGTTTATCAAATAGCAGGTGAGGATAAAGCTTGCATTTCTTATTTCTAATAAAATACCTCCTTCCAATGATACAACGTTTGCTCCTTCTTTTTGAATGTGATCGTAAGCTATAAAAATTGATTGTAAACTCCTAAAGATAGTTCACTATTCTGTAGTGAGATAACTATCTCACTTCAATGCATTCTGGTATCTTAGGAATAGGATCACTGATCAGTGCTTGAATTTCAGGCAAAATATTTTCTATTTTAGGCGATTTACTGAATAGCTTGTATATGTCCTTTACAATGTGAAAAAAACCGTTTAACTTTCTGGTTTCTATTTCTGCAGGAAGCTGCTGCCAGCTATAAGATATGCGCTCTACAGTGGATATAAAGAAAATATTGATTTGCCTCTTCAGAAAGTTTTTTCTTACTCCTCCAACATTTCCGTTTTGACCGTTTGACTTTCTGGTTTCTATTTCTGCAAGAAGCTGCTGCCAGCTATAAGATATGTGCTCTACAGTTTATATATAGAAAGTATTGATTTGCCTTTTCAGAAAGTTTTCTTCTTACTCCTCCAATATTTCCGTTTTGACCGTTTGACTTTCTGGTTTCTGTTTCTGCAGGAAGCTGCTGCCAGCTATAAGATATGCGCTCTACAGTGGATATAAAGAAAATCTTTATTGCCTTTTCAGAAAGTTTTCTTCTTACACCTCCAACATTTCCAGCCATATTAGAACCACCATTAAATCCAAAAGCAAAAATATTCTTATGATTTAAATCAAGATCAGTTAGCTCCTCATCGATAACATCTGTAATAGTTTCTGTTTTACCATTACGGATTTTAATTATTGCCAAGAACTTTTCCCTGGGCACTCCATTTTCTACAATTCTGAACCTTATACTAAGTTCAATTTCGTTTCTTAAACAAGTGCTTTCATCTGCCAAAACAGAGAACATTTTGTTTTTTAACGTTTTGTTCAACTCCTCTCTCAAAATTTCACCCATACATACCAGTAGTTCTGATGAAGTATTATTGCTGCTGTAATTTGATCAATCACTTATCTTATCAATCAATCCATATTTTAAAATCGTCACTCAACTTATCAAAAAGGCTTTTACCAGTTTTTCATATTTAGTTGTATGGGCTACTTCTTCATTTATCAAAAAGTACAAGCCCCACAGAAGTGTTTTTAAACATTTTCTGTATATATCCCTTTCATTTTCACTCTGTCAAATTATTTGAGCATGTATGGGTTTTTTCAAAGCTTGTCTTCTGAGTATTTCCATTTGGACACTTACCGTGTGAGCTGACGAATGTTCATGTTTTTCTAACTTGCCTCTTTTCCCAAAGCATTTTTAAATGATGTAAATCGAACGATTATGAACACCCCACTAGTCTTTTGCAACACTTTTGCATCACTTTTCATGAAATTTCGGCATAGTCTACAAAATGTACCTCCACTTTCTTCGCTATATATAAGCCAACTATAGTTCTGTTCCCAGCGTTTATTGTAGTGGCGTTTTTGTTTTTCGGATTATTTAACATTTTCAAATTCTGTAAGTTGAATTGTTGATGTCACAAGCAATTCCTCCCTTGTCTTTTTACTAGCATCTACTTCTGTGAGACCAAAATAATGGTCAAATGTCAATTTCATTTGATTATTCTGGAAAAAAATCGCATGTATACAGGGTGTCAATTTGAAAAGTTGCTACCAATGTTATTCATAGAACTAACTATTTTTAAAATTGCCAAAACCGTTTGGGTGGTTCGGAGGGGGAACCAAAATATGGCGTAGGTAGTGTCGACACCTACGCCTTTTTGGTTCCCCCACCCAAACGGTTTTGAGCAACTTTAAAAATAATCATTAGTTCTATGAAAAAAGTCGGTGTCAACTTTTCAAATTGACACCCTGTATGTTTGTAACATAAAAAAAGATCATAAGGTGATTCTTAAATTCATAACTTAAAGATGTTCTTATGTTGGAGAGGTGATGTCCCTAATACAAAAATCTCAGCACATGACTTTCTCTATATTAACGTGAATAATAATAACAATTGAATATCAACATAATTTTGTCTGCAAAGCAAGAGAGGTATGAAATTATGTTTCTTACAGAAAAATGCAGTTTAAGATTTAACTTTTATTAAAATATTTTTTAAATATCTGCAATATTTTCGAAATTGCTGAGATAAACCAAAATATGATAAGAGTAACCATCCATACAGACATTTTGCAAAAATAGTATAAATGAACCCAGTGGCTCTCAATCTGGAGTTGAATCTCCGTTAAATTCTGGAGTTCTGGAAAATTTTCACGAAAACCAAACTTCCCCATATACTTAGGTATATGGAGAAATCTAATACATCATATCGAAATTAATGACGGAATTATAAGCAAACAAAAAATATTTGAATTTTGCCAAATCGCAAAAAAAGTTGATAAAGAATAAAGATTCAATTGGGAACATTCTTAATTTATTTTAAATAATTTTTCCTGAATAATTCTATGTAAACTATGAAATGAATCTACCGGGTGGTGACTTGCTTAACGCAGCATATTCATAGATTTGCATAGTAAATTCATTATGTTCAATTATTTTATTTCCTGATTAATTTAGGGCTGGAGTGCTTCGAAATTAATTGTAGAGAAAAAAATGTGCATACCCTTGTAGTATCGATTTTCAATTTTCCATATCTTACATCCAGGAAAACAGGAGAAATCAAAACTGCCGCTTTACAAAATCAGTGGAGACTATAAAATTAAATATCGTGAGCGCATTTGCATTGCTCTGTCATTAAATTTGACGCGTTATAAAACTATTAAACAAATAACAAGAAACATCATAAAATCACTTTACCATTTCTACCTTTTCTGGCATTGAATACATATGATCAATAACATAATAATAAGTTATAAATTATCATAAACGTCAAATAGCATTAGCAAATATAAGCGCACATATTTGTTATTCAGTTAATTCCAATGCACGACTGATGTCGTGCTGATGTCTTTTCGGAAATTGGAATTTTCATTTTAAGCGGTTTTTTTACTTCTGGAAAATACAAAATTGTAAACAAGATTTCGAACAACTGTTGTCTCATATTATTACTAAATTGTCGAATAATTTTCTCCGGGAGGCAAAGCCATCCCGAAGAGATGCTTGAAATAAATATTATTTTTCAAAAAATGGACAAAAAAAGTGCAAGTCCAAACTCGTATTCAAACGTTCGCTAAAGATGGAATTGGCTGGAGCATGCTATTACAGCATAAATGAATTTTTAAATGGTGCAAAACTCTCCGAGTGCTGAGGTTCTCAACTACAGTAGTTGTTTGATTTTATGTGTTTGAACATTAGGTATTTTAAAATGCGTATTTTTGTATATTGTGTGACTTGTGATATATGTATATCTATGATTGACACGACAAATATCATGTAAATATGATATAATGTTTAAATATCTATCTATCTATCTATCTATCTATCTATCTATCTATCTATCTATCTATCTATCTATCTATCTATCTATCTATCTATCTATCTATCTATCTATCTATCTATCTATCTATCTATCTATCTATCTATCTATCTATCTATGTATCTATCTATCTATCTATCTATCTATCTATCTATCTATCTATCTATCTATCTATCTATCTATCTATCTATCTATCTATCTATCTATCTATCTATATATCTATCTATCTATCTATCTATCTATCTATCTATCTATCTATCTATCTATCTATCTATCTATCTATCTATCTATCTATCTATCTATCTATCTATCTATCTATCTATCTATCTATCTATCTATCTACGAGGTTGCTAGGCAGTACAATTCAACTGTACTACAAGGTGCTTTCCGGCCATAACCACATATTTTCTGATAACCAAGGCAAAAAGCACACATAAAAACAGTTACTTTACAGATATTACAGCCGGTAATATACGAGCATCGAAACTACCTCTATAAATTTTTCAGGTAGGCTTTTGTCCTACAATTTTTTACCCTAAACCTCTATGACGTTGCACATTCGAGAAAATGGCCTAGACAGGTTGTCTGAAACATTAATTTATATTTCGATTTAATGCTTACGTCTTGATATTTTTTTTACCTCTAATAATATGTCATATTACCCAAAAAAAGGCCTGCCACGGGCGGTCTAAACATCCTGTATACAACGTGTCAACCTAAGAATGTAACATAAGGAAAACTTTTTTATTCGACATTTCCCAGAAAATTTTATTCTTCATAAAAGTTTCTGCTTCCTCAAAATCAATTAAAACTTTATCAATTAAAATAACTTATGACCACTTTATTTGGCAAATATAATATATACTCTCATTTTTCTTAACTGTCGTTCACGTAATCAAAATAATAATCATAATAATGATTGCACAATTTTACAAGGTTGCCAGCTATCCTGGGTATTTGAAAATGGCTGCAATCAGCTGTTGCGCTCGTGCAATCTTGTGTGGCAGTGCGTGGTTCGTATCAAATTGGTCGACTTCTCTGCCGTTTATCGTACAGATATCAATCTTGTGGTTATGGTTTAACATCTACAATGGCAAAATACGCATTGTAATAATCGATCAAATGTAACAAGTTAGACATCAAAGAAGTTTGGTTATACACACATGTATGAGCATGTGTTAGTGAAAAAGATGTGGCATCGTTGTCGAAAAAATATCACGGCACATAACATGATTTATTACATGGCAGGCGAAAATTGTGTCCGCGGTTAATACACAGATTACCTATTTATAACCACCGGTGATCAGTGGTATGTAACAAATGATCCTCAGATTAATTTCGATTCTTAAACTATTGCTATGCATATTCTCGAAAACAATCACGTTAGTAAGAAAAAACCTCATCACACAGCTGTTTGATGACGTGAACGCCAGTTTAGAAAAATCAGAGTATATCACATTTATTTTCATTATTTGCAAAAAAATAAGTGTTTGGTGTGGATAAAAGTTTATACTTCATCTAAGACCAGGGTTGGTGTGATTTAAATCATGATTTAAATCAATTGATTTTTTAAGGAGATCATTGTTTTAAATGAAAATTTGTTTTTTTTAATTAATCATTGTTTTTGCACTGTTTGTACATTCGAATAGTTGTACAATTAAAAATATAATGTTACTATAGAGTTAGTATGCTTAAATATAGATAATTGGAAGCAGGGTTGGCTAAATTGGAAGCAATTTAAATCAATTAATTTAATCCAAGCAATGTTTTTAAATTAATTATCGTTTTTATACTTATGCATTCCAATAAATGCACACGGTGGCCCAATTTGGATGTTTCTATAGCGGATCTCGGTAACAAGAAGAGATAGAGACAATCGGATGACGTATCCTCTTTTTTCACGACAAACTCAATTGTCAAAACAAAAATTGGTTATCGTCTTTTGTTTTCGAGTTAAGGCCAAAAACTCGTTATTTACTATTGATCCGACTCCAACCTCAACCATATCGTTGATGTCCGGTCCCCAGGACGGTTTGGTTTAATTATTTGGTGTGCCCTAATTGGAAATAGAAATTTATCCTAAAAAATAGCACTAGTGAGAGGGCTGAGCTTGATGTAATGACACTAATTTGTCTATATTGGGTGCTAGTTTTGTCATGAGCAACCTTAAGTCACCGCAATCTACTATTGACAATCGGCTCCGTTTTTTTGTTAGTAGATTGGATACTACACTAAATCCTCTTTTGGCTAAATACGATGATGGAAATGCTAGAAAAAACTTCTTTACTGCACCCCATAAGGTTGGATATAAAATTGGAATTTGTCATTGAAGCCAAAATGCTTGGTAGCCATGTTTCAATTTTAGTTTAAATTTTTCGTTTGTTGACATATCTATGAGCTGCTCCTGTAAAAATACTTCTGCTGTTTCAATGTTTGTGCAAGGTTCCAAGACCCAGTGCGGAATTATCATATTGAGGATATCTTGAAATCTATTAAAAAAAACTTCTTTAAGGGTTTCTAAATGCTGGCAATAAACCAAAATGTCATCATCACTTGTTTTCACCGAGGAAAGATTTCGAAACTGATGGAATTGTCTCCGACACAAATTTAATTTGTATAATGCAAGTTTTGACATGAATGCCAAAATTATTGCCTTAGCTTTAATTAAATTCAAATCATCTCCTTGTAGCTGCAGTTTGGTTTTGTTAAATTTATTAAATAAATCTGTTAAATAGGCTACATCATTTTTAAATTTCAATAAATTTTCTTTTAAGGAATCATCTTTATTTTCGAGAAACGTTATAACTGAGTCAAATAGTTCATAAAATCTTTGCAGACAACTACCCTTTGACAACCATCGAACTTCTGTGTGCAACAGTAAACGATTAAAGTCCTGGTCGTTTTCATCACAAAGCTTTCTAAACAATCTATCGTTAAGAGAATTGCTTCTGATTTTATTAACCCCTGTAATTACGTACTGCAGTGAGCAATGAAGGCGATCACTAAGGTTTTTTGCAACTAAATGTTGTATGTGAATCACACAATGCATGGCGACTACATTTGGTACAGCTTTTTTTCAATATGCAATGAACCCGCGGTATCGTTCAACCATTGCCGGAGCACTATCAGTAGCAACGGACCCTATATTATTCAGAGGGATATCTTTTTCTTTAAAATATTGTTCCAAAACGTCAAATACAGATTTTCCTTTAGTATCAGTTTCTAATTTTTTTTGCGAATAATAGTTCTTGACAAATGTTCTCATCTCTGATGAAGCGAACATACTATAGAAGTAATGCCTCATTGTTAGGCAATGTAGACTCATCGAGCTTTATAGAAAATTCGGTCGTCTTCAAAAATTCGTTGAGAGAACTCTCCACATCCTTGGACATTTCGTCGATTCGTCTCGGTACAGTATTATTGCTCAAGAGGATTTTTTAAATAATATCTGAAGGTGACTTGTGAAGTACAGTACGGAGAACTTCACTCACAGCTGGCAGTATTAATTCTTCTCCAATAGTGTGCGGTTTTCCCGATTTAGCAAGAAGCAACGAAATATAGTAAGATGCACGTAACCCATCATTGTCTTGTTTTGATGCTGCTAAAAACATACCGGCTAAAGTTGGACGTCTCGAATGTTGATTTTGAAGTATTTGAAAGTAAGATAAGTTTTTATCTTTTATAGCAGGATGTATGTTGCTCAAATGTTCTTGTAAACGTGAAGGTTTCATGGCTTCACTTGAGAAAACTTTCTGGCAGATCAGGCACATTGGCAATGTCTTGTTTGTGGGTGACTGAATAATACCATATTTTAAATATTCGACATTGTATTGTCTACATTTTTCTTTGATTTCGACATATCTTAAAAATAAAACAAGAAAAATAATAACAAGAAGTTGTTGTTAGCGCAGAACCAACCAATTTAAAAACAAAATTAAAAATTTAAAGTGAGTTAATTTTTTTTTGCGCGCAGTAACAAACACTATTTGAGTCTACATAGCCCAATATGCAGAGTGTCCCAGGATAGAAGTAATTACACGTGTATTTATTTTACACGTGTAATTATAATTACACGTGTATTTATTCTACACGTGTAAATATAATTAAACGTATATTTATTTTACACGTGTAATATTGTAATTACATGCGTAATTATAATACTCTCGGTTTTTTCATTCAGTAATTTATTTTATACTTTGGAAAATAAATATGTACATGAACTTAGGATATCGTAAGTTCTGATGTAACTAAATAAGTTACTAAGTAACTAAAAAGTAACAAAATTACCCGCAGTAGAAAAACAACGCTAAATTCGCGCGGCGATCAAAATAACGATTTATTCTTACAATAAAGAACGATTCTGGTTCAAAAATATTAACATATCGATGTTTTCTGGAAGCAGTGAACAACGCTTCGCTGTTACACGTGTAATTATACGTGTAAATAATTACACGTGTAATTATACGTGTAATTATGCCGTACGTACACGTGTACATGTGACCCGTGTACCCGTGTATTTGAATACAAATATAAAAATTGCGGCTCTACAAAAAATGTACGTTAGAGAATTGTAAAAACAATTTTCAAATTTTTGTATACATTTTTGTTTGTATACATATTTTGCATTTATAATTTAATAATAATATTTTGCCGTATGTAGGTATGTCATAATTAATAAATTTTACCGCTTAGAAAAAAATCTTTCCTGAACTATCAATTTCCTATTGACTCAAAATCCAAAATGTGGGTTCAATTTGTTTTTAAACCAAGGATCAGGGCTTAATTTCAAAACATGAAATAATCATTCCTACAGTTTTGGTTAATGTATCTATAAACAAAATCTTATAACATCTATCCGAAGACACATTGTATATCACAGGCGATTAAAAATTAAAACAAATTATATGAAACCGAAAATATTAAAAATCTGGAAATATTTGTAAATAAATTGCAGCCCATTAAATATAACAATAGATAATATGTAAGTACTTACCTCTATTCCAACAGTAATTTCACCAACGAAATATTTTTAATTACCGGGTCCACTTAATATGAATATTACTTTATTTACAATAATGATCACAATATGCCGGAGCGTCCCCGCTCCGACACCTTGCACACCAAACCGGGCAAGCGGGGTAATCCCCAGGCTCTCGAAGTGAGCCGATGTACAGATATCGGTCAGTACGGGAAATCCCATGTTGATTCGGTGGAGCCAACATTCAATTGTTCTTTTGAATGTGATCTGTAGATTTTAGGTTTACACTCTTGCTCTGACGGAACTCCGTTTTTGCCCGGGGGGCGGCGGCTGGTCCTCAACGCCCCCTAAATATACCTTGGGCCAGAAGCGCCCCGATAAATCCTTTCAGCGCCCACTAGGGCGCTGAAAGGACTCAGTGATCAGTGACTCAGGAATCCCAACCCTCGTTGGGAGTCACTGATTTAGATAGATATTGTAATATGTTTCCGAAGCAATGTGATAAGTATTATTTATTTAATAAACCATTTCAAATATTTCGAATTTGCCACGTTGAAAAGAGAAAAAATAACCTATTTATTAAGGCCAAAGCCAACTAGGACTTCTATTTAAAAAACACAACTTTGTATTGTATCTTGTTTATTAACGAATATATCAAAATTCTATAAAACGCATGCAAGTCACCGTAAAGAAGTGTCTAAAGAACATGCAACTCTTATCTTAATAAAATGATAAATTAATGAAATATTGATAAAAATTGAAAATAGAAAATAATGAGTTTTTGGTTATAACTCGAAAACAAAAGGCTTGAAAAAAGAGATCGAGGATTCGCCATCCAATTTTCTCTATCTGTTCTAGTTACAGATATTCCATAGAGAAACATGCAAATTGGCCCACCCTGTACAATTAAAAATATAAAACAACTATAGAGTTAGCATGCGCTTAAAAATCGACAATTCGAAGTAAGTAAGATAATTTTCATTTGTTCCATTTTTGGTCTATGACATAGTACATATAGACCTATTGTTTTTCAATCATTAATTCTTGTTCAAATTTAAGCATTTATTAAAAAAATCATATGATTTAAATGGCAATGTAAATCAATTGATTTAACAGATGTGACTTAAATCAATTGATTTACATGGCCATTTAAATCATATGATTTTTTTAAATGGCAAACACTGTAGCAAACAGATCATAAATATGAAAAAAATCAAATGAGTCAAATAAATCATGATTATATTAATTATAGCAAGCTTGTAAAATTATAGGATATGTGATCGATGCAGTATCCGCTTTAATATTATAAATCTATACCATAGTGGCTCCCTGATTTGATCAATTGGGGTTGATTTTAAGTGAGGTGAATGTGGGTATTTTCAAGGAACGTGAATCGATTAAACGGTGCATTATTCAATTCATCTGAAGTTAATTGAATTTAGCATTGAGGTGCAGTGAAGGATAAAAATCAAGCATTAAAATGATATTAACTATGTCGAGAGGTTTGGTCTAACTTAATTATTAATACATTTCAGTGAAATAGATATTCAACACACAAAAAAAGAGTTTTGTGCTATGAGGAATTGTAATATTGCACTATGTTGTATATCGTAGATATTGATGAAGAGGTGTAAGGAGTATATTATGATTTGCATGGTATGCAATCGTAGCGGAAGGATGCTTTTATATTTTGTTTTCTTTCCAGGTCTTCGTTTCCTCCGTGCTCTACGATTAATGACAGTACCAGACATTTTACAATATCTAAATATTCTGAAAACTTCCAGTTCTATACGTCTTGCTCAGTTAGTGTCCATATTCATTTCAGTGTGGCTTACAGCTGCGGGAATAATTCATTTGGTAAGTAATTTCTTCATAATTTCATTCGCATTGTAAGAGTATGCGGGTTAATATGTCCAATATTTATTTTCCGTGTAATCAGCTGGAAAACTCTGGCGATCCCTTAGACTTCGAAAATCCACACCCATTACCGTATTGGACGTGCGTATATTTCCTTATCGTAACTATGTCCACTGTGGGCTACGGTGATGTCTACTGCCACACGGTTCTTGGACGTACATTTTTGGTATTCTTCCTGCTCGTCGGCTTGGTAAGTTCACTCAAATATTTCGTACATATCTGAAACCTCCCATTCTGGCTATCTCTCTGTATATAAAAATTCAATACGCGGCCATGTAGCTTGACATGGCGCTTACAGCTTTTGAAACCAGAATCAATGCCATTTTCTTCAGTGTTAAACAGTTAGCTTCATATCTAGAGATATGAAGCGAGCTGAATCTTTCTCGCTGTAAATTGTACCTCAACATTTCTTACAGATTATACATTCATCCAAATGTACTACCTTGTCCTTATTTCAAACTGTTTAAAAACCCCACCCTAATCCACCAATACCTTATGGGATATTTAGGTATTGTTACATGTTATGTGTAAATGTGCTTAAACTCTTTTCGTACATCTGTTCTGGTGAAAATGTTTTACAGTATCAGAGTGCATGGGCTTCAATGTGCTAGCGCTTTCCGCTTTATGTGTTCCTACGCTTTGGAAAACGCCTCACACATACTATACACTGCCTTACTCACACACGTAAATGCCAGGCATAGTTTCTCACAATTATCTCACAATTATAATTGAAGAAATTTATGCTGGGTGAAAATTAATAAATATCCGATAAAACACATTTGCACACACACATTCCGCATTCAGACGAATCAGTAGAAAGTATAGTCCTAATTGCACCAGAAATTATTTGCAGGCAATTTTTGCTAGTAGCATTCCAGAGATAATAGACCTTGTAGGAACTAGATCCAAATACTGCGGCGAGTACAAGAGAGAGCATGGAAAGAGGTACAATAATATGCAATACAATTATTATTGTTGTTCACTTGGAGAATTGCGGCTGGTGTTGGCTGATAGTGGACCTTTTGCTCAGTCTAGGATCGCCTTGGCATACATGACAGTGTTCCAATTTATGTCTGGCACTATTTATAATTGTCCTTAACCACGCGATCACTAACACTCACTGCAATTCTCAGCAAATTTAGAAGGAAACATTCCGAACGAGGGAAGAACGTTCAAGAAACAACTTGTACAGCCTATTTGCACGATTGTTATTTTTTATTATTAAAGCAATTGACATATTCTCACAAAACGAGCTCTAAAGAATTGCTATAATAATATTAATAATTGATATTATTTTACAATGTGAGCTTCCACGAACACCATTCTTAATTTGTTTTATGTACAAGGCCGCCCGCACACACTCACACACCTGACACAACAAACTATTAATGCCTGCCCAATTTTAACAACTATATAGCACCACTCACACTTCGTTAAGCCGTACTAAGCCACCCTAACGTAGCAAAACGTTGAATTTTTAATATGTAGTGTGCACTTTAACAGAGGTATGCGAGTGTTGTCAGTTCTACTTGTTTGTAAATGAGAAGTTCTTGGTAGCGTTTCTCTTACTGTTTCTCACTTTTGTTTAGTAATGTTTTGACACCTCTCTGACAAGTGTCTTTTTTATTATCCTGTTTATTCCCATTTTCTGTATAACCAAGTCTCACACGGTAATGGTCAAATGTTTACCTACAGAACCCAAAATGTTTATTAGCACTTAAGTATGTGTGCCCTATCTTCCATACTACCTATATATTTTTAGATTTCTCATTTTATAAATTGACGACTCACAACTCAAATCTCACTCATAATTAAATAATTAATTGGTTTTATAATGTACTACACTATCTCGTTTAATTTCATAAGCAAACAAATTGAATATTTAATAAATAATAGCTTTCATAAAAATTCTTATTTCAATTGTTCAAATTTTTTAATCGCCACTTTATATTATGTATTTTATAATCAGCTAACTAATTAGCCATTACATATCGATGTGAGGTTTGAATCCTTAATCTATGTAGGCGGAATGATAACTACTGTGTGAATTATTAAAACAAATAATTATGTAAATTGCCTTTTGAGAGGCTTTGGCGAAAATAGTTTTGATAAAATAGTTTTATGTACCACAGTGCTTTACATTAGGGTCGATCCATATCAACTGGACCAGTGGTCCTTGCTTGACCACTTTCAATTTTGATGAAAATTAATACGGATGTGTATGTATATTTTAAAGGAACTTATGTAAAGTTTTAACTCCATATATCAAATATCTGAGGCACTGCAGCATTTTCGGTGGAGCTCACACCACACTCGAAGCGTCGAATTTTGCAAAGTTAGAAATAGTATTCGAGGGGATTCTTTTAGGACAATTGGCTTTGAAAATAGGTCAAATTTGCCTTCTAAGCATTTAACACCATGCTTGCGGGCAAATATTTCCACAAGAATGTGACCCATTGGTCTAATATTCCAGCATTGCAATGTCCTATAGTTGGTTAGTAAATCGGTTTAAGAATCACTTACTAACCTCCTTTTTCAGTTACCTGCTATCAAAGTATGACACAAACATCGCGCAATGTGATTTTATGGCCACTTTGAGATAAAATTGTGATTGGTGTATTGCTTTCCGAGTGTTGCACTATTTTTTTTTTTGTCGTATTCATCAGCAGAAGTTGATCATCGCAGGAACATCTGAAACTATGCAAAATTCTAACGGCAGACGCTTCGAGTTTGGAGTGACCTCCACGGGAAAGTCTGCAGTGACTCAGTTATATGATATCTTTAGCTAAAACTTCACACAAGTTCCTTTGAAATATACATATGCATCCACATTAATTTTCATTAAAATTGGAGATGGTCGAGCGGGGAATATTTTCAAAACTAATCCATTCGAAATGGAATGACCCATTACATTACGTTACATTTGTGTCGCGAATTAGGATAATATTTGCCAAGGTAACAGACGAGATTAATTAATGATAAAATCTACCATCTCTAAGTCGCATGCAGGCGCAGATGGGCAATAATAATAATGCCCCTCTCCTCTTAACGCCCGCATAACTAGTAATAGTTCAGGGGCCTATGGTAAAATAAAATGTAATTGGGTCAGGGTTGTCTGCCAAATAATGACAGTAACCAATTACGCCATAGGTGGAGGAGTAGTAGGAATTATTATTATTATTATTATTATTATTATTATTACACTACAGCCGAGTTTCACATTTTTTTTTTTTTTTCTGGAATCGTGAAACTAAATCATTTGAAATATGATTGTTAGGTTGACTGTATGTTCCGTATAATTAACTACTCACCTATGTATTATAGGCAAACAAAAATTTATCTGTAAATACTCATTATCATTTAGAAAGTATTAAAGAATTATTATGGAATCTTTGATTGAATTAGGTTATACTGCCGATTTATTTTACAATACTGACGATTTCAGAAAAAAAAATCTTGCCCGTCGAATATAAGATGCCATATTGTTTATTATTGAGCTAATAAGCAAAATATTGATAGAATATCAATTATATCAATCAATTATATCTTCTATATTTAATTATTGGGGAACAAAATATATCTACAGTATACATCACATCTGCAGTAGCAATTATAACATTTCTAGACTGATATTTAGATTCTAAACGCCACACGAGTAGTTTTATTAATTAGCACTTATTTAAATGTATTTAATTATTCTTTTTATAAGTACACGTAGAATATACCCTAAGAATTGCGAAATGTAAACCTATTTAGTTAACCTCATTGTAGCGCTTTTATGACAATTTTTGAGATATATTTTTTAACAAATAATACACAGCATATTACAAGACAAACTACCTGCATTAGAACTGAATAACAATTTTTTTAAATAGGTATCAGAATAATTAGACGGATTACTTCCACGCTAGACAGTTCGATATTGAAATATGGGTAAGGAAATGAAATTCATATATTTTTTTATTAAAATTTAATGAATTTTTATTAATAAAATGTATAACGTCACTAGAAAAAACAGTTACATTCTAATATATTGATTTAGAAAAAATACGGCGCGTCCGAAAATAATGTGCAGAAAATAAATATTAGACATTTATATATTGACCATATAAGTAATATTAATACTTACTCTTAAGTACTCTAGAATGGAATATCCGTCGAATTTCCCCTCCTCCGATGGGGACCAAATATCTAGCAGTTTTGTGGTTATTTACGAAAAGAGAGTCCGAGAAAGGAATTGTGAAATATTAGACATTTATATATTGACCATATAAGTAATATTAATCGGAACTGATTAATCAGACTGATATCAGTCCTAAATCCATTTTTACAATTTAACTAGTTAACGTAATGTCAAGAGTTGTAGATTTTTCAGCGATTTAAATTCTGTAATAGTATAGTGCCTTTCCATTAGGATGAAGCAACTAAAAACCAAATAAGAAGTATTCATAACTGTTGAATAAATTTCAATAAATATTTTGGGGTACCTATGAAGTTACTTATAAAGGAAATTTATATTATATAATTTATAAAGGAATTTATAAAATTTAAGTAAATATTTTGGGGTACCTATGAAGTTATTTACGAATCTTACGATCTTTTCTAAGAAAGAGTTTATATAATATCTAATTTTATCTTAAATAAAAATAATTTGCTTTTACACCAATGTATAAATGCCTAAAAAGCTTTAGGCTTCTGGCGAAAAACTGCGGTGTATTAAAAATAAATGTAACCCCGAAAATAGTAGAAATGTGTGCTGAGAAACGAATCATAATAATTATATCATCAGTAGCAAGCGATTTACGAGGAAAACAAGAACAAATAAAAATTAAGATTTAGAAAATTCACAATTTAAAAAGTTGAATTTGAATTTCATATTTTTTTTTACCACATTATAATTTTACCAAATGTAGGACTTTCCTTACGCTACATAGAGTAACGCTATTATGGCATCATTTTAGATACACCTCTCACAGCATTTGTAGTATTATTTGAGAATAAATACAGCAATCAATAATTTCTTAGGAAAGATATGCGAATATCTAGTAACAAAGCATAAGCTTAAAAAATGTAGACTTAAATTCAGGACAATTGATTAAAATGGAATCCAATTAATGTAATAAATAGTGGAGGAAAACTTTCCATACTACCTGGCTTCTGCAATCTATAGAAATAGACTGTATTTGAAGAAATAAATTACAAATACTTTGAAAAATTATTTAATTTACTGCGATATAAAGTTATAACTATGTGAGAATGTCTAGTACATTTTTTTGGAAACAATTCTCAATATAATTATACCATTAGGTTCGTTTGAGCTTGTGAAGGGTGAAATATAATTAAATATAATTATACCACCCTTTAGTAAGCTATTGGCAAGTCCAAGTACATTTATAAAAGTTGTATGTAATCTTAAGGTTTAGAGTTTTCCTTAATTTTCCGTCTACAAGTATCAATAAATAATATACATCAAATAACTACAAATAATGTAATAACTTAAACCTCAGAAATAAAATAATATTTACTAATTTTTTGTTTGATACTTGGCGAGCATTTCAAAATAAATGACTCAAACACATATTCGACTTATTTTTTTTTGTCTTTGAAAGGAACTTAAATTCGTTAAATATAAATTGTGAATTTTTTTTTTTCACAACTAATCGACAAAAATCGACGATTCGCAAGTTGGGGGCTGCCATTTCATATATTAAAGTAGGGGAAACTAGGTAGGTGTGGCCAACACTTGAAATTTATTTGACGTTTTTTTATGCTTCTCCTCGAAAAATCAATCGACATATTTTATTTTTAAAATCAAGTTAACTTAAATTCAGAAGTTATTGAGACTAGCTTGTTTTAAAATATACATCCGTTATACTAGACTCTAGGTACAACATCATTAATAGAAAATAACTAATAACCATACATGCCTTACTTAAAATTTGATGATTTTGTTTGCTTTATTGTCATTGATCGTTTCGAATATACGATCATTTTTTAAGATTATAGCATAGTATTCTTGCGCCATGACATCATGACAATGATCAGAAAACAACAACAATTGCCGACAAAACATTTCAAGGAAGTATCTTGTGATTTTAATAGTATATCGATGATGTATTGCACAAATGTTGTAAGTAGGAAAAAACTTTTGGATGAAATTATGTTAAATGCTTAAAAATATTTTAATTGATAAGCGATAAGCAAATAAAATAAATTCAATAATTTTCTGTTAAAACATAATTTATTTCCACAAATAACAACATTTCATTGTACCATAATCTTTAATAACGTGCACAATGGTATATATTACACACAAAAATTAAAGTTTAATTTTAACACTTACAACATTTGTGCACCACATCATCGTAATGTGTGGTTAGTACAGGAAGTGATATAGTCCTGACTGATGCGGCAATTGATGTCCGAGGACTCAGGCGAGAACAGCAAGCTGAAGAGGCTGGGAAAACACTTCATGTACGAACCACACATACTATTTTTCTCCCGTCTCAATATTTTTGCAAGTTTCGTAAAAATATGGAAAACCTAATATGAAATTATTTGCTATAGACCTCAAGGAATAATTAATTTCCGGCCCAGGCCGGGAATATAATTTTCCAGTAATGTAATTTCTCCATTTAAAATTGAGGAATCATCAATATTCTGGTGGATATTGGATTCTGGACTAGGAAACGACTGATTGTGGGACAATGGGAGAAAAATATTATTTATATTCTATTACACTATATCACGGTAGTGGCTTGCGCCGGTAATTTGGATAGGTATAGGCTAAGTACGAATTCGATCGTCAGTGTGAACCTCTTTGGACTCCCACTGAAGTTCACTATCGAGAACTGAGATCAGTCCAGTCAAATTAGACTTTTTGGCGGAAATAAATTATATAGTTTTGAAATTTGGTTTACCAATTTTTAAGTACTCTAGAATGGAATATCCGTCGAGTTTCCTCTCCTCCGATAGGGAACAAATATCTAGCAGTTTTGTAGTTATAAACAAAAAATTATTATTATTATTATTATTATTATAACCAAAAAGAGAGCCTGAGAAAGGAATTGTGGGTCATGCGCCAGTATTCATCGCTTACTTCCGGCGTCTACACCGTGCGAACTATAGCTTTTGTGGCAAATCATGTAATATAATTTATGATCAAAATTTTGTTTCCGTCAACTTTAAACGGCTTTTTGAGACTTTGAGCCTGGAGATCAAAAATCTTGATCTGGAACCGCCACGATTGGTTTTTAGAATGACCACAAAGACAAAAATTTGTAAACGTCTAAAACAAATAACTGTAATATAATACTTAAATTGTTACACCGACGGTTTTCACCGAAGAAATGTTTATTTTTAAAATCACTCAAAACAGTTCAAAGGGGGAATTAAAACAACATAGGTAGTGAATTACACCACACCAATTACAAAAAAATGTTCTCCCTTCGAATGAAACAATCAGTCTTGAGTGTTTTACATTACTATTTTGAAAACGTCGATGCTAACTTTATAAATAGACACCCTATAGATATAGGTGTGTCTACTTAAGTTGGTTACATAAAAAAATGTGAACGTTCTAAAACCTAAATTGCCCCTGTTAGATATAAAAATGTACAGGTTATATATTCGACATTTGTTAGAAAACATAAATGCGGCGTAAAAGAAAAAAACTTTGTTTTTGACAATAACGAAATTTGTTATCAAAAGGAGCTATGTCGAATTATGCCGTCATATCCAAATATTCGGAAAATTCGTTTTGTTATTTTTTTTCTACTTTCTATATGCACATTCATATTAGTACAATAATTCTAAGCTGGGTTGCATTGACAATTATATTTCTATTAGTACAAGTCAAATTTTGCTTTGAACTTGAAATAAGTAAAATAAATAAGTAGTAAGTCCGGCGACATTAAGTGTGGAAGAAAAACTCGAAATTATTTTAAATGTAGGAGACAATTGTAAAGCTTATCTAAATGCAGCAATTATTTGTTCTAAGTAACATTTTGTGGTTAAATATTGCTCAAAATCAAAATTTAGACAACGTGCATCTATTGATAATTTAGAACTAAAAAAAAAATATTACCCTGTATATGCTATATTAAGTTTAAATAATTAGTTTATTATTATTATTATTTTAGAAAGTAAAACTTTTTATATTAAAAGAGATTTTGATATGTAGTCATCCTAGACACACTATACACGGTGGTCACTTTACGACGCCCACCATTAGGATCTATTAAACCGAAATACATACAGAGTTGGTCAAATGGGATTAAAGTTTCTTATTTTTGTGCCTTTCGTTATACTGAAACGAAATCCGGGATATCTTGCACAGTTCCTGAAATATCGCTGAAAAACTGAAAAATTGCGCTATCCTTTTCCTTTTATAACTTTTTTACTTTTGAAGGAAATTTTATGAAACTTGGCAATTAAGTTACCATGGAATAACAAATTTCACATTTCTTCATACAAAGAAAATAACTTCTGAGTAATTTGAGTAATTTTATACAAGAAAAGTACAAGTACAAAAAAAGTGTGCAGTGAATTTTCATTTTCCTCTTATAACTTTTTTTACTTTTGAAGGAAATTTCACGAAACTTGGCACGTTTACATTTTTTAACGTGAGCTTTCTGATGACAGTACCAAACATTTTTTGCGCCAACAAGATGCTCAAATTTTCATAGTCAACTTTTGATTTTCTTATGGCCGCAATATTGGATTTTAATTGCATTCAAAAGAGCGAAAATTTCCAATTTCAACCATGTATTACACATGGGTAATCTGATATTTTTTACCACCAATAATCAATCATTTATTTATTGTATTCATTAAATAATCTGATCAAATACCATTCTTGAATTAAAATTTAGGATATTTTATTATTGCCATTTTTGCCAAGATATTATCTTCTTTTTTGCACTTTATACACAATAAAATTATTCAGAAGTTATTTTCTTTGTATGAAGAAATGTGAAATTTGTTATTGCATGGCTACTTAATTGCCAAGTTTCGTAAATTTCCTTCAAAAGTAAAAAAGTTATAAAAGGAAAAGAATACTGCAATTTTTCAGTTTTTCAGCGATATTTCAGGAACTGTGCAAGATATCCCGGATTTCGTTTCAGAATATTGAAAGGCACAAAAATGAGAAACATTTATCCCTTTTGACCAACTCTTTATACAGGGTCCTGCAACAGTGCATCGTTCTGTGCTAGCGCGTTTCCCGTGAGAGATAGAAAAGAATGTTTCGTACAAAAAGTTATTACTTTAAAAATCTTTATGCTGGAAAATTATTTTCAAACATACAAGGTGTCCCAACTTTGCGGAATAACAAAATCAAACAGTTTTTTAAATAGAACACCCTGTATTTATTCAAGTTTTCTTATAACATTTTTCAACCTCTACAATGTTGTCTATTCAGTTTTGGATTATGTTACAGTGATACCAATTTACAATTTTTTTTTTCAAATATCATGCATAAGCAAGCCCAACTTTAAAAAATCATAGCGACATCATTCTTTAAAGGTAAGAATAAGTTTAAGCAATAATCGTAGTGTGGTTAACAAGCAACCTAATTGTAATGAGAAATTTGAATTTAGTAATACAGGGTGTCCAGAAAAAAATGATAAACTTTGCAACTTTCAAAGCGGTATAATCCATTTTTTTTTAATAAAATGCCCCCCATGTTATGTCATTATTCGGTAGGTCTTTTTTTCTCTTTAATTTGTTGGTGCAGACATAATAATGTCTGAACCCTATAGTTGTTGAAATATTCAATATTTTTCACAAAAGTAAACATTTAATAACATTTTTATGCACTGAAGTAGGTCATGCTGTGACAAAACAACTGTCAAAATGTAAGTAAGAATCAATGTGAGATGAGCAAAAACATTTTGAACATTGCTGTAGTATCATTTCTCTTTTGTATTAATAATTTTGTTATCTCTCATGGTTTTGGAGTAAAATAATCAATCGTGTTACACAAGTACTATCTACTATTTTACTATGTTCGTTCATCTCACTTTGATTCTTACTTACATTTTGCCAGTTGTTTTGTCTCAGCATGACCTATTTCAGTGCACAGAAATGTAATTAAATGGTTACTTTTGTGAAAAATATTGAATATCTCAACAATTATGGGGTTCAGACATAAGATATGCGCCATCAAATTGAAGAGAAGAAAAAGACCTATCGAATAATGACATAAAATAGGGGGCATTCCATTTAAAAAAAAAGGGGTATACCGCTTTGAAATTAGAACAGTTTCACATTTTTTTCTGAACACCCTGTATTACTAGATTCAAATTGCTCATTACCATCATGTTGCTTATTAACCACACTGAGAATATTGCTAAAACTTATTCTTACCTTCAAAAAACGAGGTCGCTACGATTTTTTTAAGTTGAGCTTGCTTATGCAACACTGTAACATAATTCAAAACTAAATAGACAACAATGTAGAGGTTGAAAAATGTCATCAGAAGCCTTGCATAAATATAGGGTGTTCCATTAAAAAAAAGTTTTTGTTATTACGCAAAATTGGGACAAAATATTTAATTTTAGGCAATACAAATACATTTACGGTAAACTGACATTTTTTCAGTATTTTAGAGCTTTAATATGAATATGTACTTAATTTCGAAAGTTTATCAAAATAATCTCAATATTTGTTGAGCATTTGTTGTACGTACAAAAAGAAATGAGTGTGATTTAATTTTGTTGTGTTTAATTGAAGATGATCGTCGATTTATAGAATTATATGCTAATAATATCGTAATTGTGACTTGGAACATATAGTTGAGTATAGAGGATACGAGTTTAGTTAGTTGATAAGTTAGTTAGAGAGTAGTGTTAGATGGGTCCTAACTGAGGAGCCTGATGGGTGTGTGGGTTGGTAGGCGGTGTTTGCCAGCTGGATTCCTGAGATCACTGAGCTCGCAGCAAATCGACCCAAGTATGCCGGAAAGTACAGCAAAGATGTGCGACGCAGGTATAGCCCGATAACCGATAACACGAGGAATGAAGCTACCTTTATTTTATATATATACTTTGTAGCACTTGGGTTATGCTTTGCGCTATTCGGTAACCTTAGCGTTACAAAAATGTTACCCCGTAGAATCCCCAAATTCTAATTGGACCACGATAATTCAGCGGCGGCGCAGTGAACAGGAAGATGTGCATTTCAGCCCGCCGCCGAATTATCTACCCTGGTAAAATGTTTGTATATTGGGTAATATTTTTGTTATATATTTATCTAGAGCAAATTCACCTTTTTAGATTTGGAATCTTTTTGGCATGCTGTGCTAGCTGCCGAATTGGACTGCATTCTGTATGCTTACTCCACTAATAAATTAATCAATAATAATAACGTGATATATAACATCCGTTCCTATGTTCAAATCCCTCTGCCAAATCACATCGCAGAGATGACATTGCGATTTTTTTTCTATTTTATTTTGATTTTCGCTTCTTAACGAACTTACAACAGTACACACGAGGATCGATCCTTGTTCCTGACAGACATTTTATTTACGATTTGTAAACTTATCATTGACTTGACGTCTTGGAAATTCGCCAGAATCATTTCGTTTTGGTCATAACCGCATATTTCAATTAACTCCTGTATATATATATTATATATAAATTTGTTAACCACCATTCCTTCTACTTTTTGTCTTGTCTTCCATATCCGACTATTCCTCAATATCCTGATTTAAATCGAACCCGGTGCAGTGACGTAGCCTAGCCGCACAAAAGCAACATGCACCGTGCTCTGCACCGGGTTTGTATCAGTATAATGGTACATGCTATATTGGACAGAGCATACAGAATGGGATGAGTGATAAGCCTGGTTAGACTAGCTGGCCCCATAGTAGAGGAAACATAGTAGTAGCACCCCATTACAATTACAATAGAGCCCGCACAGCCTGCTAGCGCCACGCACGGCCGCGCTCTCAACTCGTGCGAATGTGCTGGGTGTCTGATTATATTTAATACATCTACGTTTTACATACTGGTTAATATGAGTAAATTGACGGGAGTATTTGGCTTCGTTAAAATCAGTAATTACGTACCGTTAGCTTTTGCGCGATGACTCACTGTTAAAATAACTGAGCATAAGTTCCTCTCAACCCATACTCACGAGCGGTAACTGATTTTAATTTGGCAAAATTCCACGAAATTATAAATCAATTGAGAATCGACTTCCTGTGCGTCGTCGCTAGGAAGATATACATATTACTTTCTGGGCTTTTCATCGGCTTTTCTTTAATGTGTAACTTGAGAGGCACTCAAGAGGAGCTGTACGGTCCTCTTTACACAGTCTCCGACTTCAAAATAAACATTTTCATACAAAAGTTTGTTTGCACACGCCCCGTCGCGTCATTCTAGGCGCTTATCGGAAAATTGCGCGCACAACAAGAATTACTGCCTTTTTAATTTTTCGAAATATATAACATCAGGCGGTCCAGGAAGTAATTGAAGTACAAAAGCGATTGAATTAAGTAAATAAAACTTGTAGAACATACAATGAAGACCTATAAGGCTCCTCTAATTGGACTGACTGTTTTATGTTGTAATTAGATTATCAGTGGAAAAAGATGGAAATCCCAAATCCCTTCACTAGATCCCGTGAATCACCTCAGCCTAAACACTCCCTCCTTTGCTTACAGCAAACAAATTGTATTCGTCTTATATTGCACTAGTTGTTACAAGCTCGAGCGACAGCCTGATTTGGTGGTTTGGGTGGTTGTTCGGTTTGGAGTAACCTGAGCGAATAACAACTAGTGATTTTTGCCTCTGTTCTGATGTCAAATAATTGTATTGTTTGTCCGGCTGGCGTCTAGGCGATATTTGCCAGTTGTATCCCCGAGATTATTGACTTGATCGGGACTAGACCAAAGTATGGTGGCACCTTGAAGAACGAAAGAGGCAGAAGGTGAGAAGATACTACTACTACCTTGTTAACTTAACACTTACTGGCTCTGTACAAATATACCAAACAAACTGTTAAGAAAACACGGTATTTTCACAAAAAGCTGTGTTAATTCCTGCACGCTTCGTAATTCCCATAATTGCTCCGACCCCCACAACACCCTCTATATATAAATGTATGCTGACAATAATCCCATCTCTCCACTCCTGGGACATGTAGGTGTTACCAAAACGTTTAATGCTCATAGAGAATTCTGGGTACGTTTCGACATTATTTTAGTACTTTTGCTGCACATGTTCCCCCAGACATTCGTGAAAGTATTAGCATCTGTCGGACGGCTCAGGGCGAGTAACTTAGTATTTTCGCAGCAGTCTATTTTGTAGTATTACATTCCAATAACACAGCAGTACTCACAAGAATCCCCATGAATACTACAAAATATGACGTTATATATAGATACAAACGTATCGGAATCTGGACCGTACCATCCGATGCATTCTAAATTTTTTGGTACGACACATTCCCATACTTGATTAATTAAGTGTTAGAGAGTGAGATGCATGACCGCATGCGCGTTCGATCACCCGGAAGTTTTGTGCGCGGCCAGGCAGTGTGCACAGGCGCTCACCCTGTATATAATATAATAACAATAGTTGATTAGGGTAGAGTGTGATCACTTTGAGTTTTAGATACACGGTTTATGTCTCCAGCAGGCTTGACTATCTGAACCTCCGCACTTATCCTAACCACAATAACAGCGTTTGTTCTTCGACTTTACCGAGAGTGTAGTGTTCTTGCAAGTTTTATAGGTTTGCCGTTTAACACCGAACGTAGTCAAGTGTGTTGGTCTTATTCAAGTTAGAAATTGTATGCGTTTCTTATCAATGTTATTTACAATTATATACCACGAGAAAAGGAAAACGAGTCCGCATGAATGGGCGTCAACTCGATTTTATTCTGGGCATGGAATGCCCTCATGCACCTCACAGAAAATTCATTTCAGTAGGGATTATGAAAGGAGTAGAACTAGACATTTAATCTTTAAGCATGCTCAGCATTATGGGGAATTTTTATTAAATCTTATACACATTTTTGCATATTCGATTTGGGATCTTGGTAGTTTTCCTTTCGGTGTTATTTAATTTATTACATTACAAAAACTCTCATTCGTCTCATCAAATTTCAACTACTAATACATCGTTTTCTATGAGTTAGGCACATTGTGGTGTGTGGACATATCACGTATGAGTCCGTCTCCCACTTTCTAAAAGATTTCCTCCACGAAGACAGAGAAGACGTCGATGTAGAAGTCGTATTCCTACACAGGTAAAGTTAATAATTTATTAATATTAACATTAATTTTAAACTAATTATATTACATTCACAAGGTACATGTAATTTTAAAATAAAACCTACAATAAACCACACTAAAACCAGTACCACTTAATTTGTTATTAACTAACAATATTAACGGTGAATGTGGTGCAACTTGGAGACACTTATAATAAATTGTATAGAAAAGTGGTTGAACTATTCATCAACCTTCAGTTCCTATACATGTACAATTATGAAAACTAACCTTGTTAGTGTCTTTATCGTACGGGATTATTCTGTAAGATTTTACCAAGACTGACCAGACCATTTCACAATTTTAGACATCATGGCAAAAAATACCGCGTAATTTCAATAGTCCATTCCTTACATTATCCTATTTCAACATTATCATATACATTATTTCAAGTATTTAGCGTATACAGCGTATTATAACTCCAAATGTATATTATATCAATCAATGTAGTTTTGTACGAATGAAGTAAGTTATCAATTCCTGCATAATGTACAGTCATGCTCACCTAAATCTAGTACAAGAATTTAGGTTGCAATAGCAATTTTATATAGCAATGTCAATTTGTTTGTACTAGATTTATGTGAGCATGACTGTACATAATCGCCTCCAAGGTGAATATAGCGATGGTGATTGCAAACCTCCTGAAAGGGGTTCCTATTTCAATATTATCATATACAGTATTTCAAGTATTTAGCGTATATAGCGTATTATAACTCCAAATGTATACTATATCAATCAATGTAATTTTGTACCAATGAAGTAAGTTATCAATTCCTGCATAATGTACAGTCATGCTCACCTAAATCTAGTACAAGAATTTAGGTTGCAATAGCAATTTTATATAGCAATGTCAATTTGTTTGTACTAGATTTATGTGAGCTTGACTGTACATAATCGCCTCCAAGGTGAAGATAGCGATGATGATTGCAAACCTCCTGAAAGGAGATCCTATTTCAACATTATCATATACATTATTTCAAGTATTTAGCGTATACAGCGTATTATAACTCCAAATGTATACTATATCAATCAATGTTGTTTTGTACAAATGAAGTAAGTTATCAATTCCTGCATATTGTACAGGCATGCTCACCTAAATCTAGTACAAGATTTTAGGTTACAATAGCAATTTTATATAGCAATGTCACTTTATTTGTACTAGATTTATGTGAGCATGACTATACATAATCGCTTCCAAAGTGAAGATAGCGATGATGATTGCGAACCTCCTGAAAGTAGATGCCATATAAAGAAGAAGAACATAATATAGTTGAAACATTAATATTAGATTTTTTTAATAGAGATATTCAGAACACCTAACATTACCAGCTTTGATATTTTCCAGTTGACCTAAAGAGTTTATAATGTGCAGAGGCGGATGCTGGGTGACATTAGACAGCGGTTTTAGGTCTTACCTACAGGGTGTCAATTTGAAAAGTTGCCATCGACTATTTTCATAGAACACATGATTATTTTTAAAATTACTCAAAACCGTTTGGGTGGTTCGAAGTGGGAACCAAAATGGCATAGGTAGTGTCGGCTTCCTATCCACCCTTTAAGCCACAGCCGCCTCCACCTAAAATATTTAAATGGCACCCCTCTACTTGTGATACATCGTTGTAAAGCTCCTGAAAAATGCTCTCTAGTCATTATTAATACAATATGATTTTGTCAACTTGTTTTGGAATTAAGTGCAAATAAAGTGCAACACTGTTCAATTAATTAAATTGAAATAACATGTTAAAGTAAATATTAGAAATTGTTTCCAATTGTTTTCTAAACAAAATATGGCATGCTTTCAAACTCCTCGCGAACTTTCTGAAAGGTTTGTCTGGTAATAGCTCGACATTATAGTGCTCTTGTTTCTCGTAATTGTTCAATAGTACCTGGTTGCATTTTATAAACTACAGACTTTAAGTGACCCCATAAAAAAAACTAGAGGTGTTAGATCAGATGAACTAAGAGGCCATTCGATAGGCAATCTTCTTCCAATTCACTGATTTGGATAGTGACGCTCTAACCATGCTCTAACTGGAAGTACAAAGTGAGGAGGAGCATCATCTTGTTGAAAAAATAATGTATTTTCGGTAAGTCCATAATTTCCATGTTCATCAGTTTGGTTTTTAACCTCCAGAAGTACGAGAGACTCAATGGATTCATCCAACAAATTAGCATAAATTTCGACGTTCAAATTTTCATTAATTTCAACAGCGAATCTATTTTTATGGGGTCACTTGAAATCTGTAGTTTATAAAACATATATGAAAAATGAACTGGATACTATTGAACAATTACGAGAAAAAATAACACAAGAATATGTAACCTCCTCACTATATAGCTCCAGTCAGAGCATGGTTAGAGCGTCACTATGTAACGGTCCGGAAACGTCTTTGGCAGAAACTGCATTTTAATAATTAATTGGCGCATAGACCTGCACTGTAGACGACCGTACTCGCACCTTTTTTTGTTGTGGTGACGTGTTTCCCATATGTGTGCGATTTTTAAAATCGCCGGCGAGACGCCACCATAGAGGCAGAAAGCAGTTGCCTTGCGTGTCGTACGGAAGTGCCAGAAGAACCGTTTTAATAGGTGTACCACCATCCGGTTTCCGGGATAATAAACGGGGACTCAGTTAACCACCCTTGAGGGGATTGAGGCACCAGATACAGGGCAAGGAACTATCCATACGCTCATAACATCCGAGTAAGTAATTAAGCCCGATATTTTTTCCTTTTCGTAAAGCCACGTGTCCGGCCATTGTTACTAAGGCCATGTGCTTTGCAGGCGTTTTTTTTCGGGGAAGGGCTAAGTAGCTCAGCCAGCCAGGTCTTGGCTAGGGGCAGCGATCATCCTGCCAGGGTTACTCTGAGGTTTGGAATCCAGCGACGGCGTCCTCGACGATCGCGGCCGCCGCCCGTCCTAAGAACCCGAGTCCGCCAGCGGAGTCACGCAGACGAGGAAACACAGGCCAGATACAGATATTGATACCTATTTTTTTGTGTTCTCAATTGAGCCAGACCTTTATGTTTGATTTTTGGTCTCAATTGAATTTAATTCCATATTGACATATCGTTTATTTCTTTTGTGTAAAATTTGCGTTACGTGTTTCGTGCCGTACGTGTTTTGCGCTTGTGTAAGAGAAAGGTCGCTCCGTCGGCCCTTTGAATCGCGCGATAAGGAGCTCGCAATATTCGGCCGAATAGGGTGAACCCTGCGCGAAAGGGTTGCGTACGGAGGTATTTGTTTCAGGAAGCGTAGGCACGGTGTCCTGTCGTTTTTGTGAATAAACGCCGATATTTTACACTACAAAATTCACACCTGTTATTTTTTGTTCCCCCCACGTATTCTCGATCGGGCATTTATTTCAGTTTCAATTTTTTATTCTCACTGCGAGATTTAAGTCTGGTGGTGTTGGCGCCAAATGGTCAGCGTTGTGACAGTTCGTGATTTCTGAACTTCGCTGACTGTCTGCCGTCCACCCACGCAGGTAGGGTGGTGCCACCCTTTGCGACGAAGTAGAGACGAGGTTAAAATTACGTGGAGCCTTTTTTTAACCCCCCCCCCCCCCCCCCCCTCTGACACCGAGAGCCTGGCCCTCGTCACTGCTTCGAAGGGACCCTCCACTCGCTCCACGGCCTAACGCGCTGATTGCCCTTCAGGTACGTCACAACTATCTAAATTAGTGAATTGGAAGAAGATTGCCCATTGAATCGCCTCCTAGATCTTCAGATCTAACACCTCTAGATTTTTATTATGGGGTCACTTAAAGTCTGTAGTTTATAAAACCCAACCAGATACTATTGAACAATTACGAGAAACAATAGCACATTAATGTCGAGCTATTACTAGACAAACCTTTCAGAAAGTTCGCGAGGAGTTTGAAAGCAGACCATATTTTGTTTAGAAAACAATTGGAAATAATTTCTAATATTTACTTTAACATGTTATTTGAATTAATTAATTGAACAGTTTTGCACTTTATTTGCACTTAATTGCAAAACTAGTTCACTGAATCATATTGTATTAATAATGACTAGAGAGCATTTTTCAAGAGCTTTCTAACGATGTACCACAAGTAGAGAGGTGCCATTTAAATATTTTAGACGGAGGTGGCCGTGGCTTAAAGGGTGGGTAGGGGGTCAACACTACCAACGCCATTTTGGTTCTATCTTCGAACCACCCGAACGGTTTTGAGTAATTTTCCAAATACTCATGTGTTCTATGAAAAAAGTCGATGGCAACTTTTCAAATTGACACCCTGTATATCTAATTATGAGCAACGATAGGTAACGATAAGGTTCAAATGTGTGTGAGCTGCTTTAAACGAGTGTACTTTAAACGTAATGAATTTACATCTGAAAAACTGTGCATTTCTAAAAAAAAATATATTTTTTTTATTTAGAAAGAATATGATAGCTGTTTCTATTTTATATTTCATAAAAGTTTAAACGTTAATTGAATTTATAGTCCTTCATCCATTTGAAAAGTAGAGGAATCTAAAAATATGTTTCATCAGCTGAGACGGAAAGACCCCACGTGGGGTCGATAAAGTAACAAAAACTATGAGTGTCAAAAATTATAGAATAAGCCCGCTGGATTAAATCAAGGGCGAATAGCTGGGTAATTTAGATAATCTATTTCTATACCAACAAAGTTAGAATTCTTACTCGTTTGTGTTTAATTTTAAATATCACGAAATTATCATGGATTTTTTATTGGGTAATAAACATTTGTATGAGATTTTGAATTTTACACGATCACTTCATCGCTGTGCTCATTTGCAACGTCTTCATACAAAAATTATAATTTCGCATAATTTCTGGAAATGTAAGTAATTTGTATATACAGAAAAAAAAACTGCACTTCTTGCGTATAATGCTCTCATTATAGTAAATTGTAGCTCGCAAGATCAAATACTTAAATATTATTTTTCAATATACAACTTAGTCAAGTTCTGCATTGAATCATACGAAGGAACTGCAATATAATTATTTATATTAAATTATTACCCTTAAAAAAATATTATATCGAAAACGGCAATGTATAGCATTTTGAGTCTGTGTTCCATCGTATATATATTATTTTTAAATATCTGTGTATCTACTAACACAGAAGCTTTAATAACATTATTAAAATTTCGTTAGGATTGTTTTTTTTTATATTATAATCTAATAGTTTGCAATAAGTTCAGTTATAACATCACTCGATGCCATCGGTTATAAAATATTCATAATATTAAAGAAATAAATAAAAAAATTAATATCAAAAAATATTGCTATACAGGGTTATTCAGATTCGATTATCACTATGAGGATATCGGAAACGGTCAGAGATACGGAGTTGGTTAAATTGGGGCAAAGTTGCGTAATCAATGACCGAAAAAGGCACCTCATATATGTGCATGAAATTTTTCAATAAACTTCCCAATTATGTCAAACAGATGACCGAGATGAGGGCTTTTAAGAGGGCAGTTTTGGAGCTGCTTGTCAATTGTGAACCATACAACATATCGGATTATATGGAGCTGTAATGTAAATGCTATGTAAATGTATATGTGTGTGTACTATTATGTACAATTTAATATTGACAATTTTCATTTTATTATTATTTTATGTAATGATCTTTTGAAATAAATATATATCTATCTATCTATCTATCTAATCATATGGAGAACAATAGTCGTTAAAAATAATTAAAATATGTTCAATGGTTACTGAGATATTTTTTAAATTGAAATTTGCGAAAATTTTATTTATTTTGTCCTGCCGTTACCGAAAGTGTTATTAAAAAAAATGACACATTTTCGTTGTCAGTTTTTCTCCTCTACAACAAGGGATTTTTAGATTTTCGATCAGACGTTTCGTGTGAGAGCAATTGTAATCTAGCCTAAATTTTTAAATATAGACCTGCTTTTTTTATTCTATTTTTTAGTTCTACTCACTCGTCAAACCTATTAAAATGATGTACAATACTTCTGCCTCGAAAACTGGTTCGACTTGTTTATTTTTTGTTTAATTGAAAGGAACTTAAATCTGTTTAATGTATATATTTTTTATTTTTCTTATTTATTTTCTCTTCCAAAACGAATCGACAGAAATCATGTTTTATTGCGTCACTAGATTAGTTTATTTAAGCTTTAAAATGAGGTATCGCAAGGGAGGGGAGTGCCATTTGAAATTTTAAGGTGGGGTGGCTAGGGAGGAGGGTTTAATATTAAAAATTTATTTTACGTTTTTAAACTGCCCCTTCCAAAAATTAATCCACGTGTTTTTTTTATCAAGTTATCTTGCATTCAAAGGTTATTGAGACTGGCTAGTTTTAAAATGTACACCCGGTATATATTTATATATGTTGTTATATAATTTTCAATCAGGATAGATATCCACACTTTTCATTATTCATAAATATAATTAGGTAATAATAATTTTGAAATAAAAAAAATGTGTTTAATTTCTAATTCATAGAAAGAATCAGATATATTATTTAAAACTGCTTGAAACGGCAATGCCAGATATTTGATTTTACCATCACAAAATAGTAGCGAATATACTGTAATTTTTCTAAACTGGCGTTCACGTCATCAAATAGCTGTGTGATGGGGTTTTTTCGTACCAACGTGATGGTTTTCGAGAATATACAGCATAACAATAGTTTAAGAATCGAAATTAATCTGAGGATCATTTGTTACATAACACTGATCACCAGTGGTAATAACTAGGTAATCGGTGTATTAACCGCGGACACAATTTTCGCCTGCCAATCATGTTATGTTGGCGGCCGTGATATTTTTTCCTCGACGTTGCCAAATCTTTTTCACTAACACATGCTCATACATGTGTGTATAACCAAACTACTTTGACGTTTAACTTGTTACATTTGATCCATTATTACAATGCATATTTTGCCATTGTAGATGTTAAACGATGATGTGATTATGATTATTATTTTGATGACGTGAACGCGAGTTTAGAAAAATTAGAGAATAGGACTAGGTACTTATATAATAAGATTTAGTATGTTCCGGAAGTGTGTAGATATTCAGTGTGGTTTATATGAGTATATGTATTGTTAGGTCTTGGTTACTCCAGAAATTACTCCAGAAATGTGGTCCCAAAGACGAATGGTGCTAATTTTCGCATACTACGCGCCCATTATAATATATCGTTAATAAACTAATATGTCTCCACAAACGAAATATTTCAAACAAAATTATTCAAAATTTTTAGATATTCTTTATGATAATCCTTATTATAACAGATATTTCAATAGAAAACGCATCTGGTACACGTTCAAATATTATAATTATTTATATATAATCTTTCTAGACGAGTTGGTAATAACGCCTTTATTTACCAAAATGTTGACGGTTTTCAAAGCATTAGTTGTGAATCTCTGATCTAAAAAGTTCGTGATAAAAAAATACTTCCTCACACACTTATATGGAGCAAATAAAATTACCAATGGCATCTAAAAAACCGTTAATTAAAAATCTGTGAGTAATCTGTGAGTAATCTGTTAGTCTTCAAAAGTCATCCAGATAGGCATGCCCGCCAAGAGATTATAAACTTCCTGCCTAATGCATTTACAATCTCCTTATAAATATCTTAAACCATTAGACAACTAAGGTATACATTACTGCTTATTTTACATTAATCAATATTTATTAAGTGTGTGTGGTTACCCAGTCAGTATAAATTAATCAGAGAACTAATCATAATATTATCGGTGGAAGGAAGAGTCACTAATTTGACACAAACGGCAAAAAATAGGCAGGGCAAAAATTGAGGATCCCTGATGGAGCTATATTTTATACAAATATGTATATTAAGTATAAATTACAATTGATATAGCGCTCAACGCGATTTCGGTACGACGTCTAGTGGCAGAAATAGAATTAGGGAAACAAGTATAAATCAGCTGTAAATGTTGAAATGTACAGTCATGCTCACATAAATCTAGTACAAGAAATTAGGTTACGATAGCAATATTATATAGTAATGTCAAATTTTTTGTACTAGATTTATGTGAGCATGACTGTACATTATAAGACACAGAAAAAAATTCAAATGGGAAGAAATGGGTACTTATTAATTCATTAAAATATCACTCTGATTGTAAAGCTCAGCGGGTGCAACTGTTGGGCTTAAGGTTAAATGGTTCAGGGTTAAAACTTAGGAAACAACATCTACCCTTAAAATGTAAAGGGCGACCATCTGGCATATCTGCCCCTGGATAGTTTATTTTTTATTTCAAAGTTATATTTTATTTGTATCTTTATGATTTGTTTTAAGAATGGTGCGGGTATTTCCCAAATATTCGTTCGTAGGAAATATTTGTTAAACAAAAAAAACATATAACGTAAAATAGATTCGCTGTAGGTACTCATTAATCCGTATATGCCATGCATTGGCGTCATACCACATGGATACACAAGTGGAAGTCAGGAACGTTCGAATACACATAAGGTACTCAACGAAGCAATAAAGCAGACTGTCGTGAGAATTCGTCTTTATTTTTACCTGTTTGGAACGTCCAATAAAATATTTTTCATTTACTTATGGTCCAATTGTTTTTCATGACTACCATTTTATTTACAGGCACCGCAAGTATAAGCCTTACACCACGAATTGATTTTTTTAATTCCTTCGACAAACGTAAAAATATTTAATATTTTTAGAAATAGTTTTTATCTGTTTGGAACGTCCAATAAAATATGTTTTATTTACTTATCGTCCAATTGTTTTCTATGACTACCATTTTATTTATGAGCACCGCAAGTATAAGCATTACACTACGAATTGAATTTTAATTCCTTCGACAAACGTAAAAATATTTAATATTTTTAGAAATAGTCAAGTTGTAAAGTATAATTTATAAAAGTAAGTTTTTAGGAGAAGACCATTCGAATAATTTATTATTAACTCTAATTTTCAGCAAAGGTACACGGCTTTTATAAATAATTTTCCTAGTAAAATTAATCTTTGTAGAAAATTACATTTAAAAATTGTAACTATTTTTTCTATGTCTTTTGAATATATTACCAATTCAGTACTACTTCTTATGATCTAGCAGAAATATATATTTTAAGGTATTGTAAAGTATCTTAAAAGTAACTCATATATGCATTGCAATTGTATTGGTTTACACGAGCTACAATCTAGGTAACTTTGAAAGTAGTTTTCTAAATCTCAAAGTACATCTTTGTCAGAAATTGTATTTTTACATTATACATTATTATAATATATTTAATATAACTCTATTGTAATTATAAAGGGTATTTCAACAAGAGAGGTACCATTTATTTAGTGTTTTTTTATAATAAATGTTTTATTCTTGACTCTTCTGACTCATAAAACTTGATTTTTCGTAATAAAATAAAACTATTTGTAGGCATTCTTAAGTTATCTGGCGCTTATTTTGTGGAAATGCCATTTATATAAGTACGTACATATACTTATGCTTTTGTAGGTGTATTGCGAAATAGTATTAAATGTATCAAGCAATTACATACAGATTAACAAACATAGCTCGAAGTATAAAAATACCATCTGAGACGGACTTGAATAGATCGAGATACAATGATCAAACTAAATTTTTTATGTAAGCGTTTTTATACAATTGAAGATCAGTTGCTTGCCAAATGTTTAGATTACGTAAAAAAAAAATACATTCGTAGGTATTTAAGGTGTTTTGTTTCTCCCGGAATACCCTGTATTTCATAAGAGCCCATTTTAATGAATGTTTGTAAAATATGAAAAAATAATATTTTCAGCTATCATAGTAGCTTTCCTTTGCTCATCATGTAGTAAGATAGGCTTCCGACAATTTATTGTTACTGATGCTGAACTGTCACTGATATTACAAATTTATTGGTACCTTGACAGGAAACAAAATAAAGCCAGTTTTAGGTATTAAATTTGTATTTACTACTTCGCAAGTACATAAGATTACACATTGATTGATATTTTTGCAATTACAGAGAATAATGTATTGTGCACTGTAATTAGATTTTTTTTATAACAGGTTCATGATGTTCCGGTTTTAACCTTCCAAGAAGTTGAAAGGTCCCGCTTTGAAAATATAGAGCCCTGTAATTCTATAGCGCTAAACATGTTACATGTAACCCTGTAACACTACGTACACGATTTATTCATAGACATATCAAGCACAATAATAGAAAACTACTTCTTTCTTTTTCTACAAATCATTCTACTGGCCATCCAACTTAAATATCAAGCTATGTTTCATAAGCTTTGATTTAAGCTTTACAAGTCCAGAATGTTTTGAATGTGTAACTATTAGAAGAACTTTGAATAAAATGACAGCTTTATGGGATTCCAAAATAGCTCCGAATCCTGTCAAGTAGCTTACACATTTTCTGTTGAAACATAATTAATAAAATATATCAGTGACTGATAAATATATCTATCATTTAGGTATAAAAAGAGTCAATTTCATTGGCGGAAAGACCCCATATGGTCGATAACCCAATATAAATTGTTTATATATATATATACAGTATGTCCCCGGATTGAGTTTACAAAAGGGAATTTATTTTTATTTTCACTTTTAAGTAAAAATGTTATAGGAATTATAATTCCTGCTTGGTCTGAAACTACCAATTCAGGTATTGAAACTTCGATTTATTTATACTATTTATATTTATTTACTATTTGCAAAAAGAATTTAAAATTACATGTAACTACACTATGGAAATATATAATCATTCAAACAATCCCCCAGATGCAGAAAATGATACAGAAAATTTAAAAAATCGCCTACGAGAGGCTTTTGCATCAATAACTATTGAAGAAATCTAAAACAGTCTTTAGGAGTTCCATACCAAGCTTGAATAGTGTGAAGATAATGTTAGGGGATTGTTTAAATGGTGTTATTTTGTTTAAGTGTCAAAATTAAATCTTTTTTTTAATTTAGCCAACCACAGCTTCAGTTTAAAAAAAATCTTAGTGGCAATTTCAATCTTGGCAAGACAATTTCTGAAAATGCATTATTTTGGAATATGAAAAAATCTACTGATACTGCATGATTAGTTTTTGAGTAAAATAGAGTCAAACGACTCAATTTGTAATTTAACTGATAATTTGTCAGTCAACGCTCAATTTTATGATGGAAATTTGTAAGGAAGTATATTATATTCTAGGAAAACCCAAGAAACTAAGTCACCCCATTTTCAATTTCAAATATATTATCAATTTATTACTCCTGATGTCTTTTTTGAAAACGTATTATTTTGGAAAATGCAAAATCTGCTAATAGGTCATTACGGGCTATTGGCAAAATTAGTTGTGGACACCAGTCAAAAACTTCTCAATATTAATGAATAAAAGTTTAAAATTAAGACTTTTACAAATTGCATTACAGTAAAATAAACAAACTTTTATATAGAAAACGAAATACATACAGGGTGAGTAAAAAGCAAGGAACCTACTCGCTGGATGTTTATTATTAGAAAAAAAGTTTTTAAAGTTTTTGATTGTAAAATGAGTTTTACATCTAAACCGACGATATATATATATATATATATATATATATATATATATATATATATACAGGGTGTAACAGAAATACGTGTGTTAATTTTAAACATTGGTAGAACTCGATAAATAAAACATTTTTTCTATATGTTTTTTTTTTTTCAAGAAGCAACGTTAAACTGATTTAAAATATGTTCTAGTTTATCTACTTAAACGCGTACCCGCCTATGGTTAAAGGTGTGCAGCGATAAAATATTTTGTTGTGATGGCAACGGTGTCATAAAGGTACATCATTGCATGTTAATCAAAACACGTTTAAGATATTGTGCACTGTACAATCTTCGGGCTTCTGCGGCATTTCCAAAAGCTCGGCCATATACCAACACAATATCTGTTGATTCTTGATTAGAAAAATTTGGCATTTTGAAATAAACTTCACTTGACAATTATAGTGACAGTACCTGAGAACGGCTCGTTCGGTCAAAATTAGGGGGCAAAAAAATATTTAAAAAACCTCCAAATTTTGAAAAAAACCATATAGAAAAAATATTTTATATAACGAGTACTACCAATGTTTAAAATTAACACACGTATTTCTGTTACACCCTGTATATTTATCGGAAGTTGGTTTGTTATTTTTCAAAAACAATTATTTTTATCACGGATCCAGTTATGAAACCTCAAGTTTTCGATTTTGCTAATGGATTCGGATCAAATTCCATGCCATAAATTATGAATATTTCCTTCTATAAATATTATATGAGTTTTTTTAATAATAAAAGTTAGTTGGTTGTTTTTTGAAAATAATTTTTATTACAAACAGCAATGAAGAACAGCTCACATATTTGCATTTTTTTTAAATTCGTAAGAGAAACCGCTATAAAAACAGCTCAAGGTTTTGTGTGTGTTTTTTTTTTAATTATTAGAAACACCTATGAAGACAGCTCAAGTTTTTGAGTTTTTTGATTTTTATAGAAACAGCTGAGAAGGGCAGTTCAAGTTTTCGAGTTTTTTTAATGTGTTCAAATTAAATTGTATAGCTTTAATTATGAAAATGCAACCTTTTAGAATTTTGAAAAACTGGAGACCTTAAATTTGATTTTTTTTTTGCAATTTATTACTTCTGATGCCACAGATTCAGTTTTAGTAAAATTATTTTTGCCAATTTGAATCTTGGTAAGGCATTTTCTGAAAATGCATTATTTTGGGAAATGAAAAATCTGCTGATACTCCATGATTCGTTTTCGAGTAAAATTGAGTCAAACGACTGTATAAAGATTGTTATGAAACTGATAATTCATCAGCTCAATTTTATGATGGAAATTTGTAGGGAATTTCAATTATATTTCGCCACATTGCTTTTCAAAGTGTCTGCTCTAGGAAAACCCAAAAAACTCAAAACATCCCATTTTAAACTTTAAATTTGTTATCAGTTTATCACATCTCACGTCACAGCTTTAGTTTGAGCGAAATTCTTGGTGGATATTATTAAAATTTCAGATGTTTTCTAAAAATGAATTATTTTGGAAATTACAACTATTTTGTAATACCCTACCATTAGTTTTTGAATTAAATTCAGTCAAACGGCCCTTAAACTTAAAATTAATTCTTTTGACAGGTAATTCATCAGGCAATGCTTAATTTATAATGGATTTTTGTAACGAATTTCAATTAGGTATACAGGTATTTCGCCATATTATTTTATAAAGTACCTGCTCTCGGAAAACCCAAAAAACTGTCACCCCATTTTAAATTTCAAATATGTTATCAATTTGTTTTACCAGTATCTGGAATTACTAGGTACTTGTAATTTCCAAAATAATAAATTTTCAGAAAATATCTGAAATTTTAATAATATCCACCAAAAAATTCATTCCTGATGTCTTTTTAGAAAAGATTATTTTGGAAAATTCAAAAATCTGCTAATAGCTCGTAGGTTTTAAGTTGAATGTCCCTTTAAGGTAATATTTGTTACATAAATGATACTTCAGCAGTCAACGCTGAAGTTTTTGATGGATTTTTGTACGGATTTTGCATTATATTTCGCCAAACTGTCGTTTCAAAGTACGTGCTCTATAAAAATCCAAACAACTAGTTCATAGCAACTTCCATAAGAATAGTTTAGGTAATAATGCGTAAATATAATGTAGATTATTATTGTGGATTTGAGTGAGTTTTTTTGTCACACTCATTTTGAAAATGCATACTTATGGAAAATGCAAAACTTTTCAAATTCTTCTTTATTAGTTTTTAACTTCGATACCATCAAGCAACAATTTTACGTTATTGTTATTATTTCTGACACAAAGTTTTTACATTCATGATTGATTTTATTGAATGGTGAGAATAAAACTCTGTGTTTCGAATTTTTCAACCGTAAAAACTCACTTTTGTAAATGGTAATAGTTCATTGCAACAACATTGGTAATTATAATCATTGGCTCATTAACACCACAGCACGCCTCAATAGCCTCAACATTGTAGCTCATTTGAATTCCGCGTAAAAATAAAATTTAATAACTGAAATGGTACTTTCAGACAAAGCAGAAGTTTTAATTCTTATAACATTTTTACTCAAAAGTAATAATGTAAAAAAAATATCTCTTGTAAATACAATCTGGGACATACTATATATATAGGATGCATGTAAATACATAAACCTTGGTATTCGGAATAAGGAACTTTGCATGGGATGTCATGAACGGCAGGAGATAATGAAAAAAAATAAAAAAATTGTAAAAAAGAATTAAGAGTAAGGGCTTACGCCACATATAAAGGAGCGGTAGGCATTATTATTTGTACTATTATTAATAGTAATAATAAACTTTTACAGAAAGACACAAGGACGGTAGGCACAAAAACATATTTTAAAAAATAGCTGAAATTGTATACATTTTACGGCCGGTTCCATAATGGTATTAAAGTTTCCTTTTAACCGAAATGGCGCCTTTAAGTACTGTAACGTGTTCCATAATTGATTTTTAAACGTCACTTTACGAAAAAGTGTCTTTTATCATATGGAACAGAAGCAGACTTTAAAGTCGACTTTTCTATTAAGAGAGCTTTACATAAAGGAGACTTTTCTGTGATATCATGGAACCGGCCCTTAATAAATTTAAAGAAATATTTTTCACAGCACACTGCAAAATCACTGATTTTTGCGTTCTTTTTTTTCATCTTGGTTGTTAATGAAAAAATTAAATAGATACGGTAAAATCATAAATTACTTAAGTACTTTTGAAGGTACTGCAACATTGTCTTTTAAATTAAAGTTACTGCCAGCTAAATGTTCATTTGTAAGACGTTTTGTTTTGGGTTAATTTAAATATAATTTATGGCTTTAGATACGGGAAAGGCGCCATTAATTTAACCATCTCGTACCGTTTAGGATATCCCCGTGCAGAGACGTCTTATGCTGGACACCCTATAGATAAATATGTGTTTTAAAGGAATCACAATTTTGTTTATGTATATTTCTAGATTCATCTTATTAAGAATATATAATTATATTGTATTATGTTGTGTGTTTATCACGTTCATTATAGAAAAGAGCCAGACCTGGAACTGGAGGGACTGCTAAAGCGCCACTACACAACTGTGGAGTTTTTTCAGGGAACGATGATGAACGCTGTAGACCTTGAACGTGTCAAGGTACCGAAAAACGGGGTTCCACGTTAACGTATTACATTCGTCTTGGACGTGTGTTACATTTCTGCTTTTTCATTCCTGCAGCACTTTTTATATTTATTTACATTGCAACCAAGCGATTCTGCCACGGTCTGATTGGTAGGCGTGGGAGGATCGCGGGTTCGTCGCAGAGTAGTGGAGTAGCCACAAATGCCTTATCAACTGCATGGTAATAATTGCTGAACTGGGAATGTAATTTAAGGATTCTGGTAGATTTGTTTTGTTCTCTTTGGTAACTATTCGGATGTGCAGGAAACCACCTGACCTAGAGCTGGAAGGTCTCTTCAAGAGACACTTCACTACCGTAGAATTCTTCCAGGGTACCATCATGAACCCTATTGATCTACAGAGGGTCAAGGTAAGCTACGGGGATCAATGTTATTGCGACCTAAATATGTGTTAAATAACGTTTTTTTTGTTTTTACTGGTCCATGGGTACTTTTTGTGTTCTTAGTTTATTTTAACGAAAACGGCATATATTATTTAATTTTGTGATTAACAAATGCTAACTTTTACTAGAGGCGGGAAAATGATAATAAATTATATTTTAAATATCAGTCGGGCGTGAGAATGTAATTATTGTAGACGTTTGAACTGTGTCCAGACTAATACGAGAATTGTGAAGGTAAGGTATTGTAGTCAATGCGACCGAATGTATTATTCTGGATACAGTTTAACTGCCCAAAGACCAGATGCATAATGACATACCTGGATGGTCGTTTCCCCAATCCTGAAATGTTTAGCACTAGGAATATCTGTGTATCTCCCATGACGACGGGCCAAATGGTGGTAAGTTGGCTCTATTATTGGAATTATCGTGTCTGCCTCACTAGTATAAATATTTGTTACCCGTTTTCTGTTTTACAGACTTTTAAATTAACTCAATCTAACCACAATAGTTATATCTGGGCATGTTTCCGTTTTATATTGCTAGCCTCCGCGTATCGCACCAGTTAGAGACGGCCGCAAAGGACTAACTAAATGTGCAAACTCGCGAGCGTCACTCCAATGCTTCAGACTTTCATGATAAGAAACTTAACAGTAACAGTGTAAGCCACTTACTATATTATAAAAAGGCTATAATTACCATAACCAGTGGGAAACAAACTTTACTGCCTACATTGCCACTCACACTAAAACTTGATGCATACAATACAAACGACCCCAAAACTAACCCGCAGAGATATACTGTGACATATACGTTCGATACTAAAGATTACCAGGAGGCTAGTGGCAATAAACATTATCTTGCACCAAATGCATATTACATTTTGCAACGAGCCCTTTATACTACAAGTAATTCATACATAAATCAATAGATTGCATGTTGCAGTTGTTACTCGTTTAAAAGTAGATTAATTAGTGAAAACAGCATATGTAGAAAGTAGCTTTATCAGCAAAATACGTCAAAATTAATTTTTTTAAACGTAATAGACGAAATTTGCTTTTAAAAGATGTAACTACTTATAGTAATTATGTCTGCAGTATCCTCCTAGCATCATATCATTAGTGCTTAGAATCACTACTATAAGTAGTCATATCTAAAGCCTAATTATATTTAATTACTTATTCGATGCAGTAACTGATGTACCCCAATTAAACGAAAATCAGTTACTCGAAGGTAGCAAGTCTCAATTACTTACATAAATGTTGTACAACAGGTACACGAAGCCGATGCGTGCCTAGTTCTAGCCAACAAATACTGCCAAGACCCTGATGCTGAAGATGCCGCCAACATCATGCGTGTCATCTCTATCAAAAACTACAGCGACGACATCAGAGTAATAATCCAACTCATGCAGTATCACAATAAAGTGAGTTGTATACAACCGCTTCACGTTTTTATTAATTATAACATTATTCATGTATTATTTTAGGCTTACCTGCTAAACATTCCATCCTGGGATTGGAAGCAGGGCGATGACGTTATATGTTTAGCTGAGTTGAAGCTTGGCTTCATTGCTCAATCGTGTCTGGCGCCCGGGTTTTCAACCATGATGGCAAACCTCTTCGCGATGAGATCCTTTAAAACCGTAAGTATAAAATCTGATATGACAATTGAATTAATGATACACTTTTCAAGAGTAACAGGCTACAACAAATATCAACAAAAATTCAATTCAATCCGATAACAAACATACAAAAATATGCAGGTATAGGTTATCATTTTTTTAAGTTTTGTAAAAATATTTGCGGAAATTAATGGCAAAAATTTGATAATAGCAAAAAAGCAATTAAGGTAATCGGGTTTCTTTTTTAAAACCCTTATAAATCTGGACTGCGTTCTAGAAATTTCAAGCTCCTAATATTATACGTACATTTCGATCTTATCATGTTACACAAACACACATATGCATACCCGCACAGGCATATACTAAAAGTCATAATAAACTCGGGCTCCTCAAAATGGAAGCTCCATCACATTTTCCCAGTAGCTATGACTTTCTATTATTATAGTTATTTAGGAAGCATATTGGTGGTTAAGGTTAGAAAAGCTTATATGAGTTTGAATTAAATTACACAATTTTACTTTGTTACTTCCACTAACACATTTAGTTTTACAAAAATAATTTAGTGACTGCAGTTTCAACTACTCTATAGTCATTGACAAACTAAGTACAAAAATTGAGAATGGAACACATTATATACACTAAAATTCACCCCATCAAGATCCTACATTTGGCCGACAAAGGGCTTAAACTGAATTTATTGGAATCGTTGGAAATATACACACTTTCAAAGGACGTTCATTTGCTTAATGATCAGACAGATCTTATATTCTCTACCCTCTTTAATTGTTGTAAATTTTAGTGTATATATTGTGTTTCATTCTCAATTTTTGTACTTAGTTTAACAATGACTATAGAGTAGTCGAAACTGCAGTCACTAAATTATTTTTGTAACATAAATGTGTTAGTGGAAGTAACAAAGTAAAATTGTTTTATTTATTTCATTTACCATATTCCACAAGTAACGGCTACCAGTATACAGTATTATATGAGTTTATTTATTGGAAACCGGCAATTTGTATAACTAAATTTTCCGTTGTTAAACCGTTAAATTATGACTATCCAGTATCGCGTAAACGGTAAAATATAGAGACTTGATTTTAGACTAAATAAAATATGGAAGCATGAGGCTTGCACCGCAAAAACAAATAGCATTTTCAATATTACTCTCGAGCAGGTTTAATTGCCATTATTTTGACAATATTAAGGTAAACGTTGGCAGAATTATATACAATAGTATATTATTTTATTTTTCACTTGACTATTATTCTTTGTTAACATCTTGGATACGAGATATAAAAACTAGTCCATTATGCCTTAGAGCCTATAACGAGAGGGCGTAATGATAACACCCCCTACTAACACCAACAAAAATAAAAAATGGAGCCATTTCGTCAAACTTCAATGCTGAAAAATTAATTCAACATCACTCGGAATCTTTAAATTTAAAATCGCAATTAGAAATGGTACCACTAAATTAATATCACGTTAAAGTGAATTATTTCCTAACTCTGGGTTTCTCTGCCTCACGATAGGTTCGTCATGAGAATTGACTTTCAGTTATGTCAACTCCAGCAATCATTAGACATATTTTGTTCTTACACTCTACACTATCTTCTATACAGGGTCCTGCAACAGTGCGTCGGGCTTTCCTAGCGCGTTTCCCGTGAATGATAGAAAACAATGTTTCGTACTAAAAAGTTATTGGTTTAAAAATATTTATGCCATCAAATTATTTTCAGATATACAGGGTGTCCCAATTTTGCGGAATAACAAAAACAAACTTTTTTTCTAAATGGAACACCCTGTATTTATTAAAGGTTTCTGATGACATTTTTCAACCTCTACATTGTTGTCTATTTAGTTTTGGATTATGTTATAGTGTTGCCAATTTACATTTTTTTTTTCTCCTAATATCATGCACAAGCAAACTCAACTTTAAAAAATCGTAGCGACCTCGTTTTTTGAAGGTAAGAATAAGTTTTAGCAATATTCGTAGTGTGGTTAATAAGCAACATGTGGGTAATGAGCAATTTGAATTTAGTAGTACAGGGTGTTCAGAAAAAAATGTCAAACTTTACAAATTTCAAAGCGGTATAATCCTTTTTTTTTAATAGAATGCCCCCTATTTTAAGTCATTATTCGATAGGTCTTTTTCTTCTCTTCAATTTGATGGTGCATATCTTATGTCTAAACCCCATAGTTGTTGAGATATTCAATATTTTTCAAAAAAGTCACCATTTAATTTCATTTCTATGCACTGAAATAGGTCATGCTGAGACAAAACAACTGTCAAAATGTAAGTAAGAGAGACTGCAGCGAGCGCTCAGTCGAAATACACGTGCCAGGTATATCTCTCAGAGTTGTGAAGGTGATTCTAAGTGTCATAGTGCGCTTCTGTGCACCATACTCGACCTGATAATACACACGGACATACACCACGCACACAGCCTGAGGTCAGTGTTACAGTGGGTCCAGAAGGGCCAGAAACTATTGAAATACGAGCGCGGGCAAGTGCAATGATGGATGCACAAGATTGCTCGGATACGGACGAGTCCAATACGCAGTGGACCGAGCCGAAAAGAAAGCCGGGCAGACCACCAAAGAACGTCGCGCTAAAAAACCAGCGCCTCGCACAAACCAACAAAGCACGACACGATAAGCATAAAATAGAATTAAAAAACCTCGAACTACTCACAAAACAAACAAAGGCACAAAATATTCCACAAAATACTGCAACAACGTCAACAACGTACACACAACAGAGTTCTACAACAACAAACACACATAATCAATCACAACAACAACAACAACAACAAACCAAACAAAAAACACATATCACACCCCAAACACAAAACACACTCCAATTTTTTATAACGGCACCAAACCTTACAAGAATACAATTGTCTAAGCTATGGGAACAGCACATGCCCTCCAATGAAGACATTATAATTAAAACTCAAGAAGGCTTCGTAATAAAAACCAAAAACACGCAGCTCGAAACGAAAATCCAAGAACTTATACAACTTAAAGCGATAACCACATACAAAATACAAACACACAATAACACTCGAAAACCCCACTCACAGCCATCAGACTCTTACTCGGCTATCATTACTGGTGTAGAACGCGAAATCCCGGACGACGACATCTCAACACAATTAAACAAATGCGGCTACCCACACCGGTTCTGCAAGCGAATTATTGCCAAAGCAACCAACACCCCCACGTCACTGATCAGAATAATTACTGGCGATATAAACACGTTCGAAAAACTCCTAGCAGACGGCGGACTGTTCTATCTAAATCGTAGATACAAAATAATCCCAAGCACACCTCCAGCACCTATTCCACAATCATGCAGCAAGTGCACCTCATTTGACCACACCACCGAATCATGCAAAGCACAAGTAAAATGCACAAAATGCTTAGGACAACACGACACTTCGAAGTGCACATCACAACTTCCACCCAAATGCGTCGCATGTGGATCAGAAGACCATGCTGCATGGTCGCACAAATGCCCCAAGAGGCCCACCGAACCTATTGCCGGGATCCCAAATATAAGAATCAAATGCATAAACCAAAAAACTGCCGATCTCCCCAAGAACATCACACACGAGAACAGGATTCACGCACCACTCACGACACATGACTACATCATCAACACATACACCAACAAAATCAACAACCCTAATAACACCAACAGAGAAGAACTAGTCAAGAAATTAAGAAAACGTTTCATCATAGATGCGAACATCGACACCCAGGCAATCTTCTCGGGTAATAGAATGTATATACTAATGTTTGACCAAAATGACCCCAACCTAGTATCACCCACTCAACCCACTCATAGCGCCACACAAAGCATCACTAACATACATAATGACTGACATACGACTGCAAAGGTTGACAAATCAACACGGGCTTCGAAAGACTTGGACTTGCGACTGGTATATTCCAATATCAATAGTTACATAAATAAAAAACAAATTATCAACAATTTTATAGAGACAAAAAATATCCATGGTTGCCTATTCGTTGAATCAAAAACTAAACCAGAGACAAACACTAGCTACAGAAACTGGCACAAGATTCAAGTAAATGGCAACGCACTAAACAACAACTGCCGCGGCGGATCTTTAGTTCAACTTCATCCCCAATACAACCTCGGGAAAGCTAACCCTCCACACCTGAATAACCCCCTTAATGAATGCCTCCATTTCACTATACCATTTCACAAAGACAAACTTCACATTTTCCTCATTTACATTCATCCCCACTCACCACTAGAACAAAATATCTTCATCAAGGCATCATTATACAAATTTTCCATCATCATCGGCGACTTCAACTTCAACAAGCAGAAATACAGCCAATTACAAACGTTCCTAAATAACTCGGACTTTCAAAAACGCAACACAAGGCCTACATTCTTAATGCCACACAACGACACGACACCAGACGCTCTGCTTCATACAAAAAACTTACGCAATATTATAACCGACATTGACCTAACCACCGACCTATGCTCAGACCACCTAGCTATCACTTTTACAATTAAACTAGACATCCCACCAACTAAAGACCAAAACTGCACCAAACCCAACTTAAAGCTAACCAATATCGAAGCCGTAAATTCAGACATGCTAAACTACGTGAACAGCCTACAAAACATCAATCTAAACCTACACCACGTTAATGAATTTCAAAACAAACTGAGCAACTCCATAATCAATAATAGCCCCCTGACAAGACACACCTTTTACAAACACAGACTCCCCAAGTTCATACTACATCTCATCAAAACCAAAAGACAACTCTATAGGGAATACTCACGGACAGAAAACATGAACCTAAAACCAGAAATCAATAAACTAAATAAAAACATTCAGTCTCTGACTCACCAATTCCAAACACACAACTGGCTGGCTGTCTGCCAGGAAATCGAAATAGACAAGGGAAAAACATACTGGTCAAAAATCAAGAAAATTACGAAATACAAAAAAACCGAAAATATTCCAAAGCTGGTACACAATAATCAACATTACAAAACCGACGCAGACAAAGCCCACATTTTCGCTCAACACTTCCAAAAAGCATTTTCGCCATCAAATGACCCCAAATTCGATATTAATAACTTTCAATTCGTAACTGACTGGTACAACAACTTTACTACTTCATTAACTGACGACGACGACGCGGACAAACCGATCGACGAAGACGAATACTATGACACCCTAGGAACTGGCAAAAACTCAGCCCCTGGCACAGACCAGATCACAAAACACCTGCTAAGAAACTTGTCCGACGAAATCCATCACCACATCATAGCATTATATAACGTATGCCTCTCACGCAGAATCTACCCTGATATCTGGAAGAGTGGCACAATAATCACAATCCCAAAGCATGGACAAGATCACACAAAGCCCTCGAGCTACAGGCCAATAACCCTACTCCCTGTAATTGGAAAAATATTTGAAACAATTATTAAATCGAGATTATGGGACACTGTAGAGCAAAATATCCCTAGATATCAGTTTGGATTTAAACCCCACAACTCGACCATTCACCCACTTTTCATTCTGACGAACAACGTACAAGCGACACACTTACAGAACAAACACACCGCTGCGGTATTCCTAGACATAAATAAAGCCTTCGACAGCGTGTGGCACAAAGGACTCATATATAAAATGCACTCGCTGGGAACACCGCCTTATCTACTGCGTACCATAGACAACTTTTTGACCGACAGACAACTAAACATCAAAGTAAACAACACTCACTCATACTCGTTTCTGCCCTTACAAGGGGTCCCACAAGGATCACCTCTATCGCCGCTATTATACAATATATACTGTCACGACATTTACAATTACAACCACATAGACAAAAACTTTATAGACCTAGACCAGTACATACTACAATTCGCGGACGACACAGCAATCATTACCCACGGCAAGACCCTCGCCAAAACTATCAGCGACTTACAACGACTTACGGACACAACCATGGAATGGTTCCACAAATGGAGGCTAATACCCAATCCTAACAAGTGCCAACTGCTGATCCCCAACCACAAAATATCACAAAACTCGCCTCTGATTACAATAAACGACATAGACGTGACTCCATCAACCGACATTAAATATCTAGGCATAACATTTGACAACAAATTCAAATTCAAGACACATACCAGACATACAATGACCGAGATCATAAAAAGAGCCAAGCACTTCAGATGCCTCACGCAAGGCAACAAAGGCATAACGACAAAAACAGCAACGAAAATATATAAAACAATCTGCAGACCCATACTTGATTACGGGCACGCTATACTGAAGAACGCCACAGACATTACAAAACGAAGAATTGACACAAGCGAACGTAAGACACTACGACTGATTACAAAGATCAGACATCCCAATAACCCACTCCACAATCCTACCAATATCTCCCTCTATGAGAAAACACAAATAATCACTATCAGGGAACGTCTAGGCAACCTAAACAACAAATTCAAAGACAAAGACACTACCTGGACCATCACCGAAGACATGTGCATCAAACGACTAACCCGACAAACGAACAGACGACACCCATCCTCAACACTGTACGAATCATACCATACAGACTGACTCCATTCCACACACCATTCACTCACTAGCATTATATCATTATCATTATTACATCTCACCAGTAATCAACTCTAGTATACAATATTACGCTTTTTTTCTTTCTTTTTTTTTTTTCTTCCAACGAAACTTTCATTACTTTATATTATAATTACATTGTTTTACAAATAATTAGAATGTATAGGCGGAAAGACCGCAGGTCGATAGCCAATAAAATATTGTTACTACTACTGTAAGTAAGAATCAATGTGAGATGAACGAAAACTGTAAAATAGTAGATAGTACTTCTGCAATACGATTAATTATTTTATTCCGAAACCATGAGCGATAACAAAATTATTAATACAAAAGAAAAACGATCCTACAGCAATGTTCATAATGTTTTTGTTCATCTCACATTGATTCTTACTTACATTTTGGCAGTTGTTTTGTCTCAGCATGACCTACTTCAGTGCATAAAAATGTAATTAAATGGTTACTTTTGTGAAAAATATTGAATATCTCAACAACTATAGGGTTCAGACATAAGATATGCAGCATCAAATTTAAGATAAGAAAAAGACCTACCGAATAACGACATAAATTATGGGGCATTCCATTAAAAAAAAGGGTTATACCGCTTTGAAATTTGCAAAGTTTGGCATTTTTTTCTGGACACCCTGTATTACTAAATTCAAATTTCTCATTACAAAAAGGTTGCTTATTAACCACACTGCGATTATTGCTAAAACTTATTCTTACCTTAAAAAAATGAGGTCGTTACGACTTTTGAAAGTTGAGCTTGCTTGTGCATGATATTCTGAAAAAATAATTTTAAGTGGGTAACACTGTAACAATATTGAAAACTAAGTAGACAACATTCTAGAGGTTGAAATATGTCATCAGAAAACTTGAATAAATACAGGGTGTTCCATTTAAAAAAAAGGTTTAATTTTGTTATTCCGCAAAATTGGGACACTCTGTATGTTTTTAAATAATTTTACAGCATAAAGATTTTTAAACCAATAACTTTTTGTATGATACATTTTATCTATCTCTCACGGGAAAGGCGCTAGCAAAGCCCGACGCACTGTTGCAGGACCCTGTATATCCTGCTGCAACTGTACCACTCTTCCATTTGCCATGTCAGCTTCCAACTCTCGTTCTATTATATCTTCCGGAATATATTTCCCTGTCACACGCGTTGTAACACACTTCATGCATTTTACAAATTATATCTAAAAAAAAATAATCTGTAGACACAAAATAAAGTACATCGAGAAGAGCAATCTTGCCCCTGCCTTTAATTTATATATATTATAAATTAATTTCAGTTTTTAACGTGACAAATAAATAGTTGTATGAACCGCGGGCATAACTTGATGTTTATAAAGCTTGGAAAACTTACAAAATCTCGGGCCACAGGCCCTCGACCTTGTAAGCTGGTTGCCCTCTAATATAAACATCTTTATTATACCCTTAGTACATAAATAACTATAACGAGCACATAATGTAGGCTATAACTTATATTAATTACAGCCATTATGTGCGAGTCAAATACGACGTTTTATCTATGAATTTTTAAATAAAACAATTCTTATCAACAGATTTGTGTCATTAAGAAACCAATTGTTAGCAACCAAATGTACATGTAAATGAGCTTGCTGAGACGAATAAAAGATAACAATGACTGCATACATACGGAAGCGAAAAATAAAGGGGTGTGAAAAGTGTTATGCACAGCGAAGAGGCCCCACCATGTTGTATAATGAAGTCACAATATAACTCCTGTTATATAATGAAATCAATATACAATCCCTATTGTTAAATGAAGTACTGATTTAACCATAGTTAGATATATAATGAATGTTTTGTTTATGAGTCATAGATATATACTATATTTGTTATATTGAAACATGGCTACCGAAGTTGAAACTCTGTAACATGTAATGTGTATTAAATTGCACATATTTTGCTATATTATATTTTCGACAATTACTTACGATATTTCTGGAATTCATCCCAACATATAATATTCACATTCAATCTATAGAAAATATGCGCTTTCCGAATATGCCATAGCCTACCATGACTTGTATTTATGTTAAGAAAGTTTGTGTAGAAATGTCAATATCCGTGAATGATACTTCAGTTTTAATAACATATTTGCATTCTACACAAACAAGTGCGTTGATGAGGTCAAAATACCATAAATTGGATTAAGGAAGCCAGAGCTTCAATTAATAAAATTGAAAATGTATGTGTTGATTATTTGCTAGCGGTATCCAAACCATTCAATATTTGAAACTTTTATAATCCCTGCTAAGTAGACCTTGGTCTCAAGATTATTTTGTTCATTTTAACCAATTCTCTATTACCGTTTACGAGATCCCCATATTGAGCATGATAACTGGGACACCTGTATATTTGGATTGAAAATAAATATCTCCTAAAAAATTAATATTGCACGTCGCATGCGTGCATTCTTCGTAGATTCTAAGTTAATAAAACTGTAAAGAATATGAATTGAGTTGAGAAACTTAATTACTGCATAACTAAGTTTCGTTACTCTTATATTCGAAATAACTTCCCTTTGTTCTATTAAGTAGTTGAATTCTTTCGCATCGCGGTGTACAGTCCATATATTTACTGTTGAATTTTTAACGAAGTACTCTTGAAAAGTTTATCATCGTTTTGTACGTTCGAAGGTGATGTTGATTATTGAGATCTCTCCCAGAGATTTTAAATAGGCGAAAATGAATAGTTAAATTGAATTATCGATGATTGCAGTCTCCAGACATGCAGGTGTGGACCAATGACTATTTAAGAGGCACAGGGATGGAGATGTACACAGAAACTCTGAGCCCCTCATTTATAGGGATGCCATTTGCTCAGGCCACAGAGTAAGTCGGCTCGGGCATTTGCGTCATTCGAAAACTACAGAGCTCGCTGCATAAATCTAAAGTGCCGCAGCAATTTCCGGTTCGCACGCCGAACCGGAAGCTGCCCCTGCGATCGGGCGCCAGGGAAATTGAACACTTTAGGTTTTTCCTATCGAGAGACAGATACACCTCTGTGGATGCACCCCTCTATGAACTTGTATTTTGAACCTTCAATTTTTAACAGTCTAAATTCTCTCGCCTAACTCATCTATACATATGAATAACATAGTATTTGTAAATTAGTAGTTGATCCCGTCAATGTCCTTCAATCATTATCAGTGCGTGCAAAATTTAATACCCACCAACATAAGAGGGTGTATTAAATAATAAGCAAATGGTTTTCATATATTTTCTGCAAGCTTATGTCTTATCTGCTATCGATGTTCTATATACCTATTTCATTCTATATCAAAGTGCGAAGCCTGATGACGTACATACGCTTTGTTTCTATTTATTTTTGTCTTTTATTTTAGCGCCTCATTTAATTCCCAATTAATCACTACTAGCGTACAAATTATTGCGCAAAATAAAATCAACGAGATTTAAAGTTACGACTATATTTGATTGACAAATGGTGTTGATTTTACATGTTTTGTTTTTCATAAAACTAGAATCCAACATTCGTACAAATTGTAATTGCAGCAAAACTAAATAAAATGCAATTGCTATTATGAAATATCTAGTAATAATCAAAATTACAAACATTTCATAAGTTTCAGTTCTCTGAACATTCAGTTCTTGCAAGTGAATTGGAATCAGAGTTAAGTATAATAATTAATTTAATTAAGACCCATGTCCGCTGGGACTGTTATGCACGTAATGAAATTACATTCGGCATTGACTTTTTTTATGTGTGCAAAATTACGTCTGCACTGACAGTTTACAATGTTTCGGTATTAACTGGACAACAGGAATGTTTTGTTTTTATATTTCAACCAATTTTATTGATGTTTTATAATATCGGCCTGTTTAGCCTAATACTTATTCTGGCAAAATTTTGAATTTGATTTTGATTCTGAAATTTTCATCTGTAGTTTGACATATCGAGTGTATGGGATAAGGGGCGAACATAGGAATTTAACATGTAAAATTAAATATGTGTAATTATTAGCTCCCCTATTAATTTTAGAGGAAAATCGTGAAGGAGTATTTTATTTAAATGATAACAAATAATTATAAATTAATGCTTGTCGTTTGGGATAAATCATAATAATAACACGTAATTAGTGGAAGAATGTTAATTTTTTATCATTATTAAAACATTTTACAGTGACAGTGCAGTGAAATAATATTTGTTGAAATTGGAGTATTAAAATACCTTTTGAATCATCTGCCGCTACACTTGCTTTATTTTCAAACATTATCACAAACTTGCTAATTGTTGATACAGACGGAATTGGTCGATTGTTAAATTTAACCGAAAATAAGTCACCAAATATGCGTATAGTGACGCCAGTGTAAAATGTTTTGATAATAAATACCCTCTCTTCAATGGAATAACTCAGATTATTGTTCATAGTAACCGATATCTGACTAGCAATCGTTATTTAAGCATTAAGGGAGGTAAATATTGTTTACCAGTCGAGGTCGAGTTTGCGCTCGAGCGACAGCGAGAGCTAGCAATAAAGTCCGAGACTGATCAAAACTTACTTCTCGAATTGCTTATAACTGTTTTTCCACTCCTGAAGTTGGTTTAAGTGTTTGTATTGGATTATTTATTTTGGTAACTTGAACAAAATGTAAGTGCGGCTTTGGTTGCTAAGACTATTTTTCAAACAATGTGTGAATGTCAGAAATTGCATTCGTTCAGTTGTAAAATGAATTCCAATGAAAATAAACAAGAAATGGCAATTGAAGAGGCTGCAGATGCTGCCTGTTCCTTCCTACTGCCGAAGAAGTCGAAGTGACGTTATCAAAATGCGTATAAGTGTTTTAAAAAGTGGTGCCAGAGAAAGAACGCTATTGAAATTATTTTACTTACTTGAGGGAGGTAAGTGTTTACTTACTTCCCGTTGTTCATAGTAACCAAAGCTTTAAGTGGGGCTTACTTCCATCAAATCAATGTCACAACAGTGTACTTACCACGCAGGGAGTGGAAAAATAGTTATTTAAGCATTAAGGGAGGTAAGTATTGTTTAGCAGTCGAGGTCGAGTTTGCGCCCGAGCCTCAGCGAGGGCTAGGAATAAAGTCCGAGACTGGTAAAAACTTACCTCTCGAATTGCTTATAACTGTTTTTCTACTCCTGAAGTTGATGTAATTGATTGTGTTTGATTAATTTATTTTCGCAACTTGAACAAAATATCCGTACGGCTTTGGTTGCTAATACAATTTTTCAAACAAAGTGTGAATGTCAGAAATTGCATTCGTACAGTTTTAAAATGAATTCCAATGAAAATAAACAAGACATGGCAATTGAAGAAGCTGCAGATGCTGCCCGTTCCTTCCTACTGCCGGAGAAGTCGAAGGGGCGTTATCAAAATGCGTATAAGTGTGTTAAAGAGTGGTGCCAGAGAAAGAACGCTATTGAAATTATTTTACTTACATCCCTGAGGGAGGTAAGTGATTACTTACTTCCCTGACGGAGGTAAGTGATTACTTACTTCCCGTTGTTCATAGTAACCAAAGCTTTATCGGTAAGTGGGGCTTACTTCCACCAAATCAATGTTACAACAGTGTACTTACCATGCAGGGAGTGGAAAAAATTATTTTCACTATAACATGACTTTTGTCAAACTCATGGCAATAGTTTTTATGGTACATTGTTCAACTTATTTTTATTATTTCTGAGGTGGATTCTGGTAAAAACGTAAATTAAATGGATAATACATTTACAGTTGTTAATACGCCAAAAAATATTCCTTTGCGGGTTTTCTCTAAAATTAATAGGAGAGCTAATAATTACACATATTTAATTTTACTTGTTAAATTCCTATGTTCGCCCCTTATCCCAGGTACTCATTACATTATTTTAATAATATTGCTTAAACACCAAGATTGGGGTCATTTATAAATTTTTGAGCTCTTAGTTTATATTTCATATTAAAATGTAACCACAGTTAACATAATTCATGATATGTTATCTATATGTTATATTATTTTTATATTATTATATGTTTATATTATTTATATGTTATATGTTATCTTATATGTTATTATTAATCAATGAATTAATCATTTTAACCAAAAACGTTTTATTCTTCAATGGAAAAATACAATATCAATATACTTACGTAAATGTTCAATATATCAAAATCTAACACAATTTCATCAGTATTCTATCATTTAGAACTTAATATGAAATATGTAAATAATTCCGGTAAAATATTAACCCAATGTGTATTGTTTTTACATGAATTTTTCATTTTCAGTCCAAACTGAACCTGATTATTGAATGCTAATTAAAGCTATAAATCAATGAAAAGAACAGTGATCTGATTTTTTTTTTGTTAACAATGTGGGAAACTAATTATTCATTTTTGCTGTGTTCGATAATAATAATTATATTCGAACCATTTATTATTTCCACATGTAAAATGTATATCGCTGCCATTATTATCGTAATTCTGAGCTTGGTGCTGGTGGTAACTCTCATTATAGAAAGTTATGTAAGTATGATAGCTCATTGCCTCGCTTTCTAGGCTAATAGATTATATTGTCATTTATCGAAGGCAGATAAATTATTGAGGTTCTTTCGTAATAAATGTACAAAATAATTTTTATTTTTAGTGTATTCCTATATTATTAACGGCTGACCATTTGTGGGTTAGGCACATAATAAATATTATAATAAAATCAAATATTAACAAGCTTCCATAAGCTCTTTACATCCTCATTCGCCAAGAAATTTGTGTATTATTTTAAAATATACAAAAGAATGGTAAAAAAATAACTCTATGACAAGTTATGACTGCTGATTTGTTATCTGCTATGTTATATAAGAAATTTGTGTATTATTTTAAAATATACAAAATAATGGTAAAAAATAACTCTATGACAAGTTATGACTGCTGATTTATTATCTGCTATCTGATTTGTTATAAATTTATGTTCGATTTGTTTTATTAAGGAGTTAGAACTACGATTTGTAATGAATTAAACCTTTCAAACGCAGTATTTTGAGGGCTTTAACAATAAAAATAAAATATCATTGACAGATGTGTAAATATAAAATTTAAATTCGTATTCATACTAGTGCATTATCCCTATTACTTGGAGTTTGAGGTAAATCATCAATATACAAAAATACCTCCTACTTTAGTAACGAAAAACGTTTTATAAAATAATTTGGTTTCTATCTCAACTTCTGAAGAGATTTACAGTTACTACAAATAATTGCTACTTTTTTTCACTCAAAATCAGTTAAAAATAGTTATGTGTATAACAAAACTGCGAAATTATTTTTGATTGCACCATCTACAAAGATGATAAAAAAAATGTTTCGATGAAAATTTTATTTTGATCGAAACATGCGTACTGCTGATTTGTTTTGTTATAAATTTATGTTCGATTTTTATTGTTAAGGAGTTAGAACTGCGATTTGTAATGAATTAAACCTTTCAAGCGCAGTATTTTGAGGGCTTTAACGATAAAAATAAAATATCATTGACAGATGTGTAAATATAAAATTTAAATTCGTATTCGTACTAGTGCATTATCCCAATCGTAGGCGACATTCTTGTCTACTGCTTCAACTTGGGTTTCAACACGCCTCTGACGCGCGGCGCCTTGCCAGATTCACGCATTATTATATTTATTGTACATTATTGTTGTCAATGTCTAAGTTAGATTAGATGGGTTAGTTTTAAGGTCATATATCAAAGAAATTACTGCCCACAGTTACGTATTTAAGCACCCCCGAGAAATAGGACTACTTTAAAGCGCCGCGCGCGCCCTTGTGTGGGATCGGCCGAGGTGTATAGAAGTAGACAAAAGTGTATGTTTGCATCCCTATCACTTGAAGTTTGAGTTATATCATCAATATACAAAAATACCACCTACTTAGGGAAGTAAGTAACGAATAACGTTTCATAAAATAATTTGGTTTCTATCTCAACTTCTGAAGAGGTTTATAGTTACTACAAATAATTACTACTTTTTTTCACTCAAAATGAGTTAAAACTAGTTATGTGTATAACATAACCGCGAAATCATTTTAGATTGCACCATCTACAATGATTAAAAAAAATATATTTCGATCAAAATACAAGTTTCATCGTAGAATCTGCAATAAAAAATGGAGTTGCCATTTTAGATTTTAGAGTTACCCCCACCCCTCAAACGGGGCGGTGGTGGTGGTCTAATATTAGTACCAGTAAATGGGCCCCCTCAATTATATTAACTTCCATCCTGAACATTTTTTCATACGATGCGCATGTTTGCAGATATCTTGATGTATTTACTTGATGTATAAAACCCGGTATACGTATTTTCGAATATATAATATACAGGGTGATTCCTTAATATTGCGAAAAACTTTAAGAAACGATTCCTTGTCAAGAAATAAGAAGGGTCTCTTATATAAAGTAGGTTGGCATACTTCAAATTTGACGTATCACTTAATTCAACTGTTTCGCCTTAAAATGTAGTAACTACACAAGCAGTGAAATGTGCGAAATTCACTTTCATTATGGTCTTACAAACGGCAACGCATTCGCAGTTAGGCGACTTTATGAAGAACGTTATCCAAATCGCGTTATTCCATATCATATGCTGTTTTCTCGTTTATATCAGCGTTTAAGTGAAACTGGGAGTTTAAAAAATCAAACCTCTGACAACGAGCACCCTAAAACTATCAATCCTCGTAAGAAAGAACAGATACTCAATGAAATCGAAGATCAGCCTACAAGAAGTACTAGGAAGATTGCTCGTACCTTAAATATTAGTCAATCAACGGTTTGGAGAATTCTTAAACGAAATATTTTGTACTCCTAACATCTGCGGCTTGTACAAGCACTGTTGCACGATAATTTTACACGAAGAGTGGCTTTCTCCAAATGAATGCATGGGCGAATAGGACAACATCCACAATTTTTGGCACAACTACTCTTTTCCGATGAGGCTGACTTCTCTAGAGATGCAATAATGAATTTTCATAATTATTTTCATTTGTGGACTGATGAAAACCTGCTGTATCAAAACGCCATCATTAACGCCAGTTTTCTCTTAATGTTTGGATGGGAATTGTGGGAGATCATCTGATTGGTCAGTTCTTTCTATCTGGCAGGCTGAATGGTCAAATTTATCGTAGGTTTCTTGAAGATGATTTGCCAATACTGCTTGAAGTAGTTCCTATTCAGTTAAGATAAGAAATGTTGTTTATGAGACGGTGCTCCGGCATACTTCAGTTTAGTCGCTCTGCACTATTTGGATGTTGTATATTCTAATCTTTGGATAGATCGAGGAGGACCACAACCTGGGCCTCCACGGTCACAAAACTTAAATCCATTGGATTTATTGCCCTGGAGACATCTTAAACAATTGGTTTATACGACTCCAATTGAAAATGTGGAGGAACTACGAATCACATTATAGCCTGTTGTGAGACAATTCGGAATACTCCGAACAATTTTTAACGTGTTCGCCGATCAATGCGTCGCAGAATAGAAGCTTGTATTGAAGTTGGAGAGGCTCACTGTCAACAGTTTTTATAAAATGTATTTAATGAAATAATTGAATTAACCAATTGCGCCCTCTGGGTTTTTTGATTAATTGTATTTGACGTATGCCAACCTTCCTCTGTGAAGGAGTAAATAATCACCCAGTATAAAAGACCCCTCTTATTTCTTGACAAGAAATCGTTTCTTAAAGTTTTTCGCAATATTAAAGATTCACCATGTATTCTCTTTTCCATTTTAATTTTTAACTAAGAAGGCTGTGGTTTCTTTTTGTCAAGTTTTACACATGACAATTTTTACACAGTGAAAAAATTACCAAATGTTAGTTTTCTGTCAACGTTGCCTAATTCATATATTGAAATAAAAATAGTAAATAAATTCTATACTCAATATATACTCAATTTGATGGCAACATTGCATATATATATATATATATATATATATATATATATATATATATATATATATATATATATATATATATATATAGGATAGAGGTTAACGGGTTAAAGTCATCTACCAATCAACCTCTATCCAATTCAAGTAAAGTCGTTACGTCTAGATATTATTATATATATATATATATATATATACAGGGTGTTAATACTAAGTTGTAACACCCGAAAATGGCAGTTGGAACTCATTGAAACCAACAACTTTTCTTAGTTCAAATTTCATAGTTATTTGCGTTCTTTTGTTTTTCGAAAAATCGTCATTACTCCCTTATTTTAAGGAATATTTAAAAAAAATAAAAACGTTCAACATGCGCTTTCGGTTTTCTAAAATATTTGTATTTACAATTATTTTCTATTTTATCAAATAACAAAATGGCGACCGATCAAAAATTTCAAAGCAAGATATTTTAAAAACCAATCGATCCATTTTCGAAAATAAAACATTTATAAAATCCTTGAACTATCTTATAATATTTGTCTGTAAAATTTTTTTCGATCTGTCAAAAACAGTTTTTATTCAAATTGAATTACAAGATAAATTTTAACAAACTGCGACAATCATTTAAAACAAAGTAGGCTAACCTTAAGTTAAGCCATTAAACAAGTTGAGGCACGTGTTTCCTAGTTTGTACGTTCAAATTTAAATACTTTTTGAACTTGTTCTTCAGAAATTTATGCTTCATCTTGAAAAGTTTCTCTCACGTTTATCATTTGTGTGCGTATTTTTTTGGACAGATCGAAAAAAATGTTTCAGACAAATGTTATAATATAGTTAAAGGATTTCATAAATGTTTTATATTCAAAAATCAATCGAGTGGTTTTCAAAATATCTTGTTTCAATATTTTTGATAGATCGCCATTTTGTTATTTGATAAAATTGAAAATAATTGTAAATACAAATGTTTTAGAGAACCTAAAGCGCATGCTGAACGTTTTTGTATTTTTTAAATATTCCTTAAAATAAGGGAGTAAGGACGATTTTTCGAAAAACAAAAGAACGCAAATAACTATGAATTGGGGCTCCAATTCAAAAATTTGAACTAAGAAAAGTTGTTTTTTTCAATGAGTTCTAACTGCCATTTTTGGGTGTTACAACTTAGTATTAACACCCTGTATATATATATATCTTTTTTTTATATAACCTTATTTTTTTCAAGTCTAATGCCTTTTTACATTGGCCAACAATATTGTCATCCTAACAGAGCCAGCTTAGTTACAATAACAAATAAAAATGGAACAGAGTTACCTACATTAATAATACAATAGTATATTCTAATTTTTCTAAACTGGCGTTCACGTCATCAACAGCTGGCAAGGGGTTTTTTCGTACTAACATAATTGTTTTCGAGAATATGCATATCAATAGTTTAAGAATCGAAATTAATCTGAGGATCATTTGTTACATAACACTGATCACCAGTGGTTATAAATAGTTAATCGGTGTATTAACCGCGGACAGAATTTTCGTTTGCCAATCATGTTATGTTGGCATCCGTGATATTTTTTCGGCGACGATGCCACATCTTTTTCACTAACACATGCTCATATATGTGTGTATAACCTAACTTCTTTGACGTTTAACTTGTTACATTTGATCGATTATTACAATGCATATTTTGCCATTGTAGATGTTAAACCATAACCACAAGATTGATATCTGTACGAAAAACGGCAGAGAAGTCGACGAATTTGATACGAACCGCGCACTGTCGCACGAGATTGCATGGACGCAACAGCTGATTGCAGTCATTTTTAAATACCCAGGACAGCTGACAACCTTGTAAAATTGTGCCATCATTATTATGTTTATTATTTTGATGACGTGAACGCCAGTTTAGAAAAATCAGAGTATATACTAATTTCATGTTTGTGTAAGGAGGATAGGTAACTCAGAAGATGGGTTAAGCAAAATAAGATAATATTGGCATAGATTTTAAAATAATGATGCGTAGAATGCAGGGTGGTGCATTTGACGACGCACAATATGGAACTCAATGATTTTTTTAAATTCTCAATTATTTGCTCCCCACTTCATTTTAGCAAACATTCATAAGACTGTTCTTTTGTCGAGATAAAACAACTTACTCAATGCACCCATTTTATATATTTTGTATTACCCAAATTCGAGATAATAAATGATTCAAAAATCATGTAAGAACCAGCTTACGAAATTTTTCCTAAAATAACGTGGGGAGCAAATAATTGAAAACTTTAAAATATACAATGGATTTATATGGATTTCATAGGCCTTGCCCAGGTATACAGGGTAATATTTTTAAAAGTATCAACCTCGGATTTCTCAGAAAATCAAGGCAAAATAAAAAATTCCCAAAACTCGTCAATTTTTATTTTGAGGGTTACATCATTTGACGTATTGTTGACAATTTAAAAAAAAAAGTAAAAAAATATATTAAAAAAATGTGCACAGCTGTATTACTGACACAAAGACCATTCAGATAAGATGTCACAAGGTGGGTCAGCCCATATGAAATTTTCGACAGGTGCTTATTGTATAAGCAGACAAAAGATGTCCGCCTCAAAATAAAAATTGACGTTTTTCGGGAGTTTATTGTTTTGTCCTCATTGTGTATTTTTCAAAAACATCACCCTGTATAAACAATGTACTTGTAAAATGTAAAATGTACTTACTTCTTAACTGTGTTGGTTACACACATAATTATTTTAGTGACTACACTTTCGGTGGTTCCCTGTGTAATTATTAATTATAATTATTTATTTGATAATGACCAACGTATGCTATAGTGTCTGCAGGGTCCATCATTTCACCTCCTGTCTTCTATAGCTCAGTTACTGATTGAGTTAGGACTTTGATATTTAGCAGGCTTTACTTGCATTCTGGGGCATATTTCAGGAAAGTATGTTTGATTATACAGGGTGTCCCAAAAAAGTGTGACATCATCATGATGTATATTTTTTAGATTGCATGGTATATTTTTTGTTGCTTATTTGGGTGCAATTTATGGATGTCTACATACCCATAAAATTTTATTGAAATCGGTTCGGTGATATTAGCACAAAAAAATAAAAACTGAAAGAAAAAACAGTTTTGCACCATTGGTTAAGAAAATTAATAAGGGATCAAAATAGTGCCTGGTTAATAAACCCTTACTAGGTACTCATTAAATAAGGTCTGACAGTTGCGTTAATTAAGTTTTTTTTATATGCATTATACAGAGTGTCCAAAATTTAGTGTCAAACTTTTCAAACTTTAAAGCACTTTATTTTTCTTATTTTAAATTGGAACCCCAGTATATTTTTTATGTAATTCCATACGGAATTAAAAGACAAACAGTTTTGCTCATTACAACTCTATCACAATTCCTAACACATTAAAAGTTATGTGCAGAAAACTCGTTTTATCAACAATTCCAATGGCCATTTTAATTAATCAAAATCTAAGGTGGGTTTGAAAAACAATTTATTGACATTAAAGTTTAACAAAGTGACAAGAGCCAATGTTGACTGTAGTAAAAGTTTAAAACTTTCTTAGCTAAGGTCTTTATACTCAAGATACCAAAATTATTTTTTGTCATGGACTACAACCGAGACGAACTGGTTGATATGACTTTCATATTAGGAGAATATGAAAGGAACTCATTTCTGGCAAGTCGAGTTTATGCACAGCGTTATCTGGAACGATGACATCCAGACAAACGGAGTCTGCAAAACTTATTAGAGAGGATTATACAAACGGTAAATGTAAAGTATACAAAACCAGTTAGAAATAGGCCAGTTAGAAAATCAATTGGCTGTGCTATTATCAGTTACCGAAAATCCTTCCGTAGTCAACGAGCAGTCGCTGCTGCCGTGATTGTAAGCGAAATAAGCGTTCGATGAATTTTAAAGGACAACCGTTTCCATGCCTATCATATCCAATTCCATCAGCAACTCTTTGAACAAGATTTTGAACAATGTGTCGAATTTTGCAACTGGGCACAAGCTAAAGTTGGGATAAATTTTGACTTTTGATAAGGTATTGTTTTCTGATGAGGCCACCTTTGATAAAAATGGATTTATGAATCGTCATAATCGTCATATATCGGCGTACTTGGTAGAATATAACCTGATATCACCCTCACAACACGGATTTGTAAAAGGCAAGAACACGACTTCAGCACTATATGAACTTACTACATATGTGACAGAGGCGTTAGATCATGGAAAATACGTAGCAGGAATCTTCGTGGACCTAACAAAGGCATTCGATATCATAGACCACACAATAATGAGAAAAAAATTAGAAAAACATGGACTACAAGGCCCAGTCAAAGAGTGGATACTGTCATATCTATCAGATCGAAAACAATACACAGAAATTAGTGCCGACACAAAGAGTAAAACATAGATGCACCATGCATCGAATACCAAAATGACAAATATAGGAGTTCCACAAGGAGGAATCCTCTCTTCTCTATTATTTATAATCTTCTGCAACGATCTAGTAGAAATACAGAACGAAACTACGGACACAAAAGTTTGCCAATATGCGGATGACACGAATATAATCATAACAGCAAACACTCTTCATGAACTGGTGACCCTATGCAATCAAATGATGCAACGAACAGAACAGTGGTGCAGAGAAAATAAATTAGCTTTAAATCCCAAAAAAACTACTGTAATACAATTCTCAATAAGAAACAATAAACTAAATGGACAAAGCATGTTAGTAAAATGCAACCATGTATAAGTACCAATCATAAGGCACATAAAATTTCTAGGAGTACAACTAGACAATAACTTAAAATGGGCTGATCACATCATCTACATCACAAAAAAACTAAACATATCTCATTATGCAATCCTTCAGCTTAAAAAATGCGTAAACAAGAGCAGTCTCATAAAATATTACAATGCACACATAAGAAGCCATCTGGAATACGGAATAATTGTATGGGGAGCCACAACCAGCCTCAATGAGTTACTAATTGTACAAAAGAAGATTGTAAGACTCATTTCAAACAAACAATGGACAGAATACTGCAAACCTCTCTTTAGGGAACTACATATTATGACAGTATACTCTCTTTACCTTTATAACTTGGCAATACACATGTACAAAAATGTATATAAATTTAAAACAAATGGCTGTATAAGTACTGCGATACAAACACGTCACTCCTCCAATTTGTCGCTGCCCACACATAAAACAACACTCTATAAGAATTCGACTAACTATATGGGGATAGTTGTGTACAACAAATTAATTACATACTATAATGAAATAAAGTCGGAACATAGATTCAAGAGTGCAATGAAAGAATATTTTTTAAGCAAACCACTGTATAACATCCAAGAGTTTTTAACATAATTTTAATTGAAACATATATTTACAAAATGACTGATGTATCTGTATAAGTACTGTAATACGTGATTTTTGTTGTATGTTATCCTACAATGACAATGTAATACTCTATTTAGAGTCGCAATACAAATAAATGATGAAATGAAATGAAATGAAATAACTTCCATTAGTACTGCGACCACAATCCATGAGATTTTAGGCAGGTTGATCATCAACACAAATGGGCAATTAATGTGTGGGGGGAATTATTGGTGAACATATTATAGGCCCTCACTTTTTTAACGAATATTTGAATGGCCCAACATATTTGGATTTTTTGCAAAATCAATTGCCAAATTTATGTGAAAATTTACCACTAGCTGTGAGGGATGCAACGTGGTTGCAACATGATGGAGCACCAGCACATTATTCATTACAAGTCAGGGAATATCTCAACACTACCTTCCCTATCATCCCGATCATCCGACTTAACTAAATTAGATGTCTTTTTGTGGGGATACGTCAATAAAATCGTTTATCGAGAACCTCCAACTACTCCAGAAAACATGCAGCAAAGAATCTTAAACGCATTTCAAAATATTACACCCAACCTATTGCGAAGAGTGGCATTTCATACTCGTCTTCGTGTGTGCCTTCAAGAGGACGGAAGACATATCGAACATAAGTTCTAAAAATTAATTAATTTTAGAAATGCGCAGTTATGTTATGCTTTTATGAAATGTTATTACTAAAACGATTTTTTATACAAAACTTCATACTTTTACGATGTGTAATAGGTTTAGACGAAGATCTGAGAAACCTTTAATACTTTCGAGATATTAATTGTAACTACAAAACATGTTATGTCAATAAATTGTTTTTCAAAGTCACCTTCGAGTTTTATTCATTAAAATGGCTATAGCAATAGTTGATAAATCAAGTTTTCTGCACATAACTTTTAATGTGTTAGGAATTGCGATAGACTTGTAATTAGGAAAAATGTTTGCCTTTTAATTCCACATGGAATGACAAAAATATACAGCGGCTCCAATTTAAAATAAGAAAAATAAAGTGCTTTAAAGTTTGAACAGTTTGACACTAAATTTTGGACACTCTGTATAATGCATATCAATTAAACTTGGTTAACTGCAACTGTCAGACCTTATTTAATGAGTACCTTGTATGGTTTTATTAACAAGGCATATTGTTACACTTATTAATTTTCTTGACCTATGGTGCAAAACTGTTTTTTTTCAGTTTTTATTTTTTGTGCTAAAATCACCGAACAGATTTTAATGAAATATTATGGGTAGGTAGGCATCTATAAAGGGCATCCAAATAAGCAACAAAAAATATACCATGCAATTTCAAAATATACATCATCATGATGTCACACTTTTTTGGGACACCCTGTGTGTAAATATTTCCCTGAAATACGCCCCAGAATGCAAGTAAAGTCTGCAAAATATCAAAATCCTAAGTTAATTAGTAACTGAGCTATAGAAGACGGGAGGTGAAATGATGGACCCTGTATAGAGGCTATAGTTTCGATAATTTTTTTATTAAAATGTGATACCAAAGTGATAAAAGTGCATTATTTATATATTTCATAATCTATTACGAAGTAAACGCATCTAGTATTAACAAAAATATGTGTAGATTTCATAGAATCATTATTATGTGCAATGCCGGCTTATATTTCAAAATAGATACAGAAAGAATTGCTTCTTGTGCGAAAATTTTAATGTAAAGTATAATAGCTATGTATGCATTTAAGGAATAAACGGAGGTTATAATCGCGAAGCCGTAAGTAATGCTTACGGCTTCGTCAGCCATATTTTTGGCTGAGGGATTATTGAAGTTTATTTGCAAATTGCATATACAATTTTTCTCCCGACCGTTAAGTGTACATATTTATATATATACATTGTTTACAATGTTTCTCTCATCGGCAAGAAGATCTGCGCTCGAGCCGTGGCACAAGAAAGTATTTGTATTTAAAAAAAAACTGGCACCATTCGGCGTTAAATTGAATGGAGTGATATAACTATATTGACTTATGGAAGCTTGTATATTTAATATTACACCAACATTGTAGTAATACTAATATTAGATTGGTCTTTTGGTATAATGCACTAAGAAATATTATTATTCAGTAAATTCCCTTATACGAATCCTAATAATTTATCCTTCAAATAGCCTAGAGTGATATAATTGGGCGTTGACAAGTAATAGATGAAATTTTCCGACTATTTGAACCTTATCTGATTCGGATATGCGAATTGGCTGCTTGTGACATGTGGCGGTGTATTGTTTTTTCAGTCTCCCGACACGCAACGCTGGCAGAACGATTACCTGCAAGGCACGGGATGTGAGATGTACACTGAGACTCTGTCCCCCTCCTTCACGGGCATGTCTTTCCCGCAGGCCAGCGAGTAAGCTCAACAACACACACGCAACACACATATAAAACTTTAAAAAAAATAGAGAAAAAAAAACACCCACTTTAAAAAACATACAGGTTTCGGGAATTCACAGTCATAATTATTCGTACGAACGTACAGCGCGATACTTTAATCCTGGTTAATGAAACGAAGCCCATTATTCAATTTAATTGCTCATTTAACGTCCGTAGTAGCATTTACCCCTGGTCTAATAAAAAAAAAGAAGCGAATAAGACATAATCTCCAACGGCCGACTTCAAATTGATCGGAATCATTGACAACGTTCCTCCATTTATCCCCTGGACTCGTCGTTAAGTGCTCCCTTAGCAACTAATTGACCTGCGTTTGTGCCCCCGTTTTCTCTATAACGAAATTACACTAACCACACGTTTAATATATATGTAGACTAGTATAATAGTAACTAAATTCTTTAGAAGCCAATTTGTGTTTGCGTGTTACTAGTTTTGCAGATGAATGTGGTTTTTGGGTCGGGGATAGAGCAACTAAAGGTGTCACTGAACATCACATTACCGTTTTCTGTGCTCGTGTGTTTGAATGCCAAAATTAGACTAACTTTACTTAAACTTAACGTAGAACTTCTGCTGCATGATATTAGCTTGTAGCTTTGACCGTAACCAGCTTATCGTGCTTTAATTTATACTCACAGAAACTAAAGTGATTTACGGCAATCTAATTATATACATAAAATATCGTTGTCACTCTCGATAGATAATGTTGATTTAGATTGCTCCAATTACAGCTAGATTTCTGTACTCACATTTTATGCATATATAATGAACACTTTTATTGTCGTACACGTTATTGTACACATTTATTGTCAATGTTGCATACATTTATGTGTACTTCTGTGCCTGTTTGTTTAAACGTCGTTGTTACTAGTGTATTAATTGGTACCATGTTGATAGGTTGTGCTTCACGAAACTCAAGTTGCTCCTTCTGGCCATAGAAGTAAAGGGGACTGAAGGTGTAGACACAAAGATATCCATAAATCCGCGAGGAGCGAAGATTGTGGCAAATACTCAGGGATTCTTTATTGCGCAATCTGCAGATGAAGTCAAAAGGTAAAGTATTCCACTATTGCACAAATATTTTATTTGGAAAATAATATAGGAAAAATAAAAAAATATAATTTTCCGAAAAATGTCTTGAAAATCACATATTAATTACACTAAATGTCGAGCAGCGTTATTACAGCGTGTCTTAACAATAATTACTTAATCAATTGCATTTTGCGAAGTACCAAATTCAAATTGAGACCAATCAAGTTCAAATTGAGACCAATCAATTTCAAATTGAGACCAATCATTTTCAAATTGAGACCAATCAATTTCAAATTTAGACCAATCAGGTTCAAATTGAAACTAATCAAGTTCATATTGAGACCAATCAATTTCAAATTGAGACTAATCACAATCAAATTCAAATTGAATTTAAGCAAATTCAATTTGAGATTTAACAATTTCTAAATGAGATTTTTAATTTCAAGTTGAGATCAAAATAATAATCAAAATCAAGTTGACAATAAACAATTTCAATTTGAAAATATTACCAATATGTATATTGACAAAATATTATTATAATATAATTTATTCATTCATGTAATATTAAATATTAACATTATTCAACAAAGATTAAAACAATCTAAGGAATAATGTACTAAACTAAAGGTACATGTCTTCCATGTTTAACCCAGCAGGAATATTTTTTTGGATACCTGCCGCAAATCTCGCACCATTACTGACAACATTAATTTTTCTTACGTTTTCAATAATTATGTTTTCTAACTTTTGAAGACTATACTCGATTTGTGTCTTATGATTTTTGCCTTCTCCATTCAAACTTTGTGGCATTTGTACCGCCAAATCTATACCTTTTCAATTTCAAATTGAGACCATTCAAGTTCAAATTGAGACCAATCAATTTCAAATTGAGACCAATCAAGTTCAAATTGAGACCAATCAATTTCAAATTGAGACTAATCAAGTTCAAATTGAGACCAATCAAGTTCAACTTGAGACCAATCAATTTCAAATTGATACCAATCAAGATCAAGTTGACACTAAACAATATCAAGTTGATGACAACATAATAATTAATTTATATGTGTCGTATTAAAAATGCCACGCTACATAAAAAGCCCAGAAGCAGTACATCTCAAGAAGCAGCTTTGTGCTGTTTATAATAATAATAGAGATTGGAAAACCCTTGCTAATACGATGGGAATAAAAATTAATTCAGAATAATTACTTACTTCGATTAAGTTCATATAGCCCAATGATGAACCCGATTGAGAATGCATGACCAGTCATGAAATCTGGTGTCAAAGTAGATTTGGCGGTACAAATGCCACAAAGTTTGAATGGAGAAGGCAGGAATAATTGGCACAAACAGAGTTTGGCATTCAAAGGTTAGAAAACTTAATTCATGAAAACGTAAGAAAAAAATTAGGTCGTCAATGCGTGATTTCTGACAGGTATAGGCGATTTACATCAAGGAGGCAGCGCCACGGTGGCGCATTCACGTACTAGCCTTGGGCGGCATTTGACGCTTCCAGACATGTGTTCCTATGTGTTTCTTGTGCTAAAGTGTGCGATTTGTTTCAAATTCGTCGACTTCTGCCGTTTATCGTACAGTTATCAATCTGGTGGTTATGGTTTAACATCAACAATAGCTAAATATAAAAGGGTTTGTACCGTATTCCTCCAACGCTGACAGCAACAAAAATCTTGACGTCAGTTAGCATCGATTCCCGCCTGCAGGCAAAATGAACGTGAAATATGTAACGAAGCTGGCAAACACCGAGCTGACGGATATACAAAGAGCATGGAAGCTCAAATTAAGAATGGGCATGAAAAAGCAAGTACAGTCGTGTTCATTAAAGTGTTTACATATGTATTCCAAGCATTTTCTTCCTGAAAACTATTTTCGAATGAGAGGTTTGAATTTTCTCTTGAAAATACCAAGTTGCGTATCCATCGTATACATTGCAGTATTCATCGTACAGTTATAATGCGCGTATCAATCGACGAACTGGATACGAATGACACACCTTTTACCTGCAGCCGGGAATCGGAAACTAGCGTAGAATACGGTACAAACCCTTTTATATTTTGCCATTGTTGATGTTAAACCATAACCACCAGATTGATAACTGTACGATAAACGGCAGAAGTCGACGAATTTGAAACAAATCGCACACTTTAGCACAAGAAACACATAGGAACACATGTCTGGAAGCGTCAAATGCCGCCCAAGGCTAGTACGTGAATGCGCCACCGTGGCGCTGCCTCCTTGATGTAAATCGCCTATCCAAAAATTGATTTCTGCTGGGCTAAACATGGAAGACACGTACTTTTAGCTTAGAGTTTATTCCTTAGATCTTGGTTGTATAATGTTAATATTTAATATTACATGAATAAATAAATTATATTATAATAATATTTCGTTAATATACATATTGGTATTATTTTCAAATTGAAATTGTGTATTGTCAACTTGATTTTGATTAATCTCAATTTGAAATTGAAAATCTCATTTAGAAATTGTTATATCTCAAATTGAATTTGTTTCAATTCAATTTGAATTTGATTGTTTCCACTTTGAAATTGATTGGTTTCAATTTGAATTTGTTACTTCCCAAAATGAAATTGATTGGTCTCATTTTGAACTTGAAAAGGTATAGTCGCCCTGTGACATATTCTAACATGTATTTATATGTACTTCTTGATTGTTATTGCAATGCGCGATAGCGGAAAATTGTTTTTGCATGGGAAATTTAAAGTCGACCAAACGTACTTTTTTAAGATACGTTGCAATATTATTTTTATTATTCCAACGTACATTAATTTGAGAGTCGATTCAGTATTCATTTAAAAATATTACTTTCACGTAAGAAGTGGTCAACAATACTGACATATTTGAAATAAACTTAATTTCATTTTATTTTTAAATTATAGTTACAATCGTAACGAAAAATACTCGCGAGAAATTCAAGCCATGTGGTCCCAAGCACCTGAGAATCTGGCCAAAATTAGAATTTTGGGCGAATATTCTTGAAAATCAGTATTTATATATTTTCCATGTTAAGGAAATTGAATTCGAGGTCAAAATTCTTGAAAACAAAATGGCCGTCGCAAAATGGCTAACCGACTTTGTCAAAAATGATCACTCTCACGAAAATCAGTAATCATGGGTTTTCGAGGTCTTGGAATTTGAATTCGAGGTCGAAATTCTCGAAAACAAAATGGCCGACTCAAAATAGCCGAAGACTTCACTCTCGCGAAGATCAGAAGTCATTAGGTTTTCCGCGCCGAGGAATATGAATATATGGTAAAAACTAGAAAAGGGTATTTTTTTTTACAATTTCAATGGTCTCGCTTATTTTATGAGTAAATTTGACGCGTGTTTAACACATTTTTATACTTAGTACTAAACATTGTTCGTTTTATTACACAAATCTACTAAATTAAATTTATAAACTAAAAAAAATAGACAAAAATTGTGTTGCAATTTAAGTATAATTATATTGCGTACAACCTGGCAATACTGTCAGGGATATAGATTTAGCAAAATTACATGCAGTTCTCTAACTACTTATTGCTAACGATAAAAGGTATTACGAGTCCTATCAACTATATGTTCGGCCACTTCATAATTACTATCTAAATTTGTTTTTCTTTATGTACTGTTACTAGTCGAATATATTTATTAATGTATTTGTTTTTAATTTTAGAATCATTATGATTCTGGCTACTTCATGATGATAATATATAACACAACATTTTTGGTTTGTAAAAAAAATATTTTATTGAACAAAAATTGACAATTAAATGTTCGGCCAAAATAAAACTTCAAAATAAGACGTAACAATTTATCAATTTGATACGGCGTAACATCGCATTTTGCTGCAATTATTGCTCGAATGCTTCTAGGCATGGAATTTAGAAGAGATTGACACTCTTCTACTGTCACTGAGACCCATTCTTCTTGAAGTTTAGCACTCAAACGTTCCTGAGTTCTTTGTAGATTGTTTCTCAGTTGCAGTTTCATTTTGTGCCAAATAGTTTCGATGACGTTTAAGTCTGGGCTGCTGGATGGTGAATCCAATACTGCCTTGTAAAGGTTTTCCAACCATTTTCGGTTGTTTTGGCTGAATGGCTTGATGCTCTATCTTGTAGGAAGATAAAAGGCACCACAGCGAACAATTTTTCAATACTGGGAATTAAGTTATTTTCGGGTATCTTTTGGTATTTCACAGCGTTAACGGTTATGTTGATTAACAAGATATTTTCTACGTCTTTGCGGACATACAACCACATATCATAAATCCCGAAGGAAACTTGAAACAGTACGTTTTAAACAATGAACGCCCTTATTAAACGCCCATTTCTTGTTTCTAATCACTCTGTTTCGATTATCTTTCATACACACATCAAATTTCGATTTATCACTAACAATAATCGAATTCAACTGCTCATGTATCAATGGTCGCTGTTTTTTTTCTGAATTTGGGTTAATAATGGTTTTTCTTTGGCCTAAAATGTTAGATAGTTTTATCCCTATCGTATTGAAATATTTGACATTGATAAAATTACCTAATAACCGATGCCATTCTTCTTATGTACCCACTTTCTGCAAGGTTCCCTGAAAAGAGATAATCTCGCAGCCTGATTCCACTCGGCTATTATTTCTCTTAAGTGCCTCTTCTGTTATTTTTGCAGGTTTTAACAAGCTTTCTTCATTGTCGATCCGAAACTAAATAGGGACGTTCTGAGCCTTTCCCCTTAACATCGGTGTTACCGTTTTCATCATATAATTTTATGATGTAAGTTACCTTAGATTTTGATAATTACAAATCTCAGGCATTTTGTCTATTTTTTTTCCCCGCCCAAACACGTTAATTATTAAATCTCTCATTTTTTTGGGAGGTGCCACACCTCGAGCCATTTTTAAGCTAACTGTTCACTTAAAGTTGACAAACACACTAAGACATGGGTTATGAAGACGCCTTGTTTGCTTAAACGTAAAAACAGCATCCAAAGCTATCTAGATTTTAATTCGGTGATCTATCTAAAATGCATAATATTTTGGCCGAACACTTAATTGTCGGTTTTAGCGCAATAAAACTGTTTTTTGACAAACATAAATTGTGATTCTTATTACATTTTATCACCAAAGTGCAGCCAGAATACGAATGATTTACGAAAAGAAAATTATAATAAATATGATTTGCTGGTAACAGTTTATGTTATAACAATATTTAGATAGAAATTATAAAATGGCCGAACATATAGTTGTTAGGGCTCGTAAAAAGTAGCCGTGCAGCACGACACTAAAATATCGATAGAAAGAAAACCAGCAGCTATCAGCAGCTGACCTTTGAAATAAACTTAGAAGACCCTACTAGTCACAATTATACATGTAATCGAAAGCACTACTCGGTAGTACTTTTTTGTAGCTCAATGTCTTACTAAAGCGGTATAAAAAAAACATGCTAACATTCTTGAGGAGGTGCCATCTATATTATGTGATACAAAATATTTACTTGAATCACGTTATTATAACAATAACGACCGACTGGTTAAACGCTACGTTGGAAAAAGGCTAAAACGCAGCTATTCTACGAGCTGAGACTTTGCTCTTACGTACGAGACAAGTAACTCAGTATTTGACACGGGCTCTTCCGCAGCAGTATGCATTTGGTATGCACCAAGACCTTCTGTATGCAGCTAAGTAGAACCAATCTTCGAAATCTAAAGTCTTTTTTTTTTTAATTCTTGTCCAGCTTTTCGATTACTTGGGATGACTGTGCGCCGCGTTGTTACGTTTTTCATATTAAATTACTTCAAAAGTTGCAAAAAGTTGCAGCTGATTTTAACTGTATTTTAAAGTGCACACTATAAGCTATAAATTGTATAATATCTGATGAGAGACTTCACGGGGGAAACAAGTTAAATATCAACAATAATTCATTAATGACGTTAATATGTTTAAAAAGTAAAATAATAACAAATTATATACTTTCTTCTTTACATTGCGTTATTTATCCACCAAGAAACTGAAATATTGCATTAGAATGAAAATTGGCAATAACGAGTAAAATAAATTTCCTATGAAAGAAATGTTAGAAAATAAGTCTCTGTCACCGTTGAAACAGACTATTATTATTTGGCGATTTAATGAAGTAAATATTTGCTGCTGCGTTAGAATTATTGACATCATTATTTTACTATTATGACCGTTCTCCCCATATACGAAGTACCACTGTGCATTGTTAAAAATTTTGCAAATTCACGTTTATGTCAAGTATTCACATATCGTACATCTGGGCAGAATGGGGTAGCCGAAATCGTAATAGCATAGGCGCCGACTTTTCAGAATCTCGAGTGGGGCAAAAAGTAAAGTCAGTTATTTGGTCATTTGGAAAAATAAATACATTTATTTGGCAAATAAAGTGGTTATTCTTAAAACTAATAATGAAAAATAAAAATTCTTAAAACCTAATAATAACCTAAACCTAAAATATAAATAAAATTTAAATAATATAATAAAATTTACCATTCCTGAGAAAATGTGTTTTGTCTCACAGTTGCCCGCGAAATAAACTCGCTGACAATGTCGTCAATATTTATTGAGTGCGATAGATCTCGGTGAATATGTAAAATTGAAATGTGATTAACCTCTCGTGTCCCATTGTCCATCTTAAATAAGATTTTAAACGTCAAAGACTAGAGAATGTTCTTTCAGCCGTACATGTTGTCGCAGGTATAGTTAAAATAGTATATAACGCCATTAGGCCGATATGTAGCAAATAACAGGCGCGGGTTGAAGTTTGTAAACCGAGGCGAAGCGAAGCGGAGCGGAGCGGAGCGGAGCGGAGCGCAGCCGAGGTTTATATTCAACCAAGCCTGTTATTTGCATATCGGCCGTATATTGTTCGATACTTTTTGTAATACCTAAATTACAAACACTGGTCAATTTATCAATATTAAATTTCAAAATTAATAAACTAGTTATCCGGGCGCAATTTGATACCATAGCAACATCAACGGTTCAAATACAAACAAACAAATCAAAGTGAAATTAGAAAAATTATGTCAGAAGTTCTTCGTTTTGTGGTATCCCCGAAGATGTACTAAATGAAGCAAATGCTGCCACAATCGATTTACTTCCCCAAAATAGCAGCAGCAGGTATGAGAAAGAATATGAAGACTTTATTGCTCATAAATTTGCGTTGTCTTTGAATAACGTCCACGGCCGTTATTATAACGGCCAAGGCCTTTACGCCTGTCATATCGATCAAGCAAACAGTACTGATAAATGTCAATAACACAGAGGTATTACAAAAATATCTTAACAAATTTATAAATTTCCGGCAACATTTTCATGATATGTTGACGACTTTTTAGAAATGTACAGACATCAGTAACTGAATTTAATTTTACTGCTTCAGTCGAAGCCAAATCCAGAAGCATGTCCCTGTGAAGCTTTAATTGCTCTACATTAAAATCTTCTCCATAAAATGCGCAAATCTCTTTATCAAGTTTTTCCAAAATAAACTGTTCCATTATTATCATAAGTTGTATAGACGCAGTTGCGAAGCGAACATCCAGGCTTACAATGACCAACTTCATAGAAATTTGTTTATAAAAATGAAACGTATTTAAAAATGAATGCCCTAAGGAACCATCATTTAATGGCTTAGGTGAAACTCGTTGTCTTGGTAACTTGATCACCATTAATTTTAATGATTTGGCTGTCACTACTGCATCTTTCCATAATGCTTCATAACCAGTGTCTCTTATTTTTCTTACAATACTCTCACAGCATCTATTTTCAATTTTGCTTGCTGAATGTTCAGGGACGGTTTCTGCAGTTCTGTATTCAAAATTTCGATTTTTTTAAATATCTTGATAACCATTTTTAAATTAAATAAATATTTATTTTTGTTGCAGTACATTTTTTAAATATCCATTGACCTTTGCACCAGCTTCAGTCTTATCACTATCAAAGACATTTTGTAGAAAGTCGATTAATGTTTGGTAATTTTCAACAATGCTTTTTAGTGAAGATACTCGCATGAACCATCTAGTCGGACAAAATGGACGCAGAGAACCATTCTGTATTTAATTTTAATCTCTTAAATATTTCGAATCGTTTTGGCGATTTATTAACAAAATGTATGAGGTCTTGCATAATGCTTAAGAAATTTTGTATTTCCAAAATTTCTTGCATACTATCTTGCACTACCAAATTTAATGTATGCGCCATGCAGTGGACAAAAACGGCTCTATTTTCGGACTGCCGAATTCTAGCTTGCAATCCACTTTTAATTCCACTTACATTCCTTGCACCATCATAACACTGTCCTCTGCAGTTTACAATTGGTAATTCTAGCCTTATCAATACATCATTTATAACTGAATACAACATTTCTAAATTCGTGAAAGGTGTTTCATAAAATCCAATGAAATATTTATAGATTTCTAAATTGCTATCTAACAATTTTCAAGTATACTGATAGTTGTTCTTTTGATGAAATATCGGTTGTCTCGTCACTAAGAATAGCAAAATAAGTTGCTTCCTTTATAAAATGAACTATCATGGAAATAACTTTATTTCCACCTTTTTAGTTAATGACATTTTATAGGGTTATTTGGTTGTTTATGGTAACCAAGTAAACGATAAATTATAGGAACAGACCTGTAATATTTTACGGGCTTGTATAAAAGATCTGTAATATATTACAGGCCTGTAGAAAAGCAGACAGGTTGAAAACTAATTCAAATTTTATTACAAACACCTTACAAATATAATGGATCGGGCTTATAATTATGCACATTTATTCATTTTCGAAATTCATTAGTACATTTTCAGCAACCATTTTCTGGTTGTTACTTTCAATTTTCATATTTACGTTTTTGTTAGATACAGAGAAAGCTGAAGTCGTGCCTGCAGTCAATGGTGCTTCGTTTTCTTTATTAGAACTCTTCTGATTGCCAGATTGAACCATTTTTGCAATTTTTCTTTTATTACACATAGATTCAGCAATATAATTTACATTACCATAACTACGTCTAGCTACAAATTACCCAACGTCTTCGCATAATAAATGTCAAGCAATTTATTTAAAATAGTTTAATTAAGGTGGAAATAAAAGTTTGTACGTGACACGCTTTACAATTAATATTTACTAGGCTCACTGGATTATAAGGCTCGCTCCTGCGTCGCTCGTCCCACAAACTTCCAGCTCGCCCGTAAAGATTAATTTACAAAGCTTGTCACGTAAATAACTATTACCAGCCATCATAGATAATATTTCAGTTAAAACATCCTGAGAGCACCATTTATAATTGATACGATTCAACCAACTATTTACTTCAGGAACATCTTCAGAACGGAGTTTTAGTAAAACTTTGAAATTTGAAGTTTCATCGATAGGCCTCTAATTGCTAACCCCTGTACTGCCAAAAATTGCAAGGTAGAAATAATTATTTTTAAGCAACTCGTGATTGAATCATATCTTTCCGTTTCGCCAGCGATATTTTTTCGTGAATATTTTTCCCTGTGGAAAATGAATTGTACCTTTCCACAGCGGATTTGTGTAAAGAAGAATTTTTATGTATATGAAATTTTTCCATCGCCTTTTTCCAATTAGAAAATCCGTCATTCAGAAACGCATCTATTGATGCTTTATCATATCTATTCATGGTATTACGTAGAATGTCCACTTCGAATCTACACTATTTGTAGATAATGTTAATGATACATTAACAGGTCCGTAACGACGACGCTGTGTATCGTTCCGATATGGTCACATGGCGGACGTGATTTTTTTGACATAGCGGGTTTGTATTACATTCACATAAGTCACAACATTTTTCAGTTACCAGCCCACAAATATTATATAAAATGGTTTTCGTAACTTACCCCAGATTTCGTAGGCAATATATCTTCTGGGACTTCCTTGCTTTTACCGAACATTATATGGAGGATTCTCTCTTGACGTATCTTGCCGCATTACAAATTAATTTATAAACAACGTCTTTAGCAACATGTACGTTTCTTCTTCTTCCCTTCTAAGAAGAACCCTTCTTCTTCCTCTCTATCCAATAGTGCACCATGGCTAACTGGCTAAACTGGCATGGCTAAATTCGGGGTGTGGCTCCACGTGATTTAATTACAAGGTGGTACGTTGAACTCGGGAAGAGTTTATTTAAGTCACGAAAAATTATCCCACAACAAAGCGAACATTTATAAAATAAACAAATGAGGCTAAATAGGTTGAAAGTGGTCTTCAGTTTAGAGTAAGTGTCTAAATATTGTACTCTAAATTAAATACTACATTATCATAAATGGTGAAGGTGCCGGGAGTCAATCTCGTGTATTGTCAAAACAGCCAGCCGTGGCCACTCTTACAATCCGATGTTTCAAGCTAGAATGCGTCAGAACTTTATGATTATGTAATACTCAGCTGATGGAGCTTGAAGATGGAGTTTAAAAACAAACTAGGTGGATGATAACAACCTATGTCAAAATGAAAAATATGGAAAATGTTAATTATTCCAATTTCAATTTTATTTGTTTAAATTATTTTTAAAACATTTAAAAAAAACGTAATAGAACTTAGTAAAATAACAATAAATCATCAAAAATGCTCAAAATTCTGACAGTTATTGACCAAAAACAAATGACAGCATTAAATGTTTCCTAATCCGAACATTTCAACTCGGCAAATGGAAAATCAAGTCAACGGATCTTAATCTAGAGCATAAACAATTTTAAAAAAGCACAAGTTTTAACCTTATAAATTGCATATTTCTCATACTATACAAGCAAATGGTAACATCCGTAGATTAACATTTTGCAGAAGGTTAATCAACAAAATTACGGAAAATGGTGATTTTATAAATACAATTTTATGGATAAATGCATCCTACTTTTCTAATTGTGGATTATTTAATCATGATAACGAACAGTATTGGGCTCAGGACAATCCACACATAGTGATTCCATGGCAAATCCAAGTGCGGTTCGACTTTAATGTATTTTGTGGCATATTGGGAAATTATTTACATGGTGCTATAATATTTCTAAGTGCACAACGTGGAACGTTTGGAAATTCTTTAAACAACCTTATAAGATTTATTGGATGATTTATCTTTGCCACAAAATATTCAAATATAGTACCAGTAAGATGACGCCCCTCCACTCAATACCAGAGATGTTATTACTTATCGAAATGGTACTTTTAATAACAAAGTAATAGCGACTAATACAACTGTTCAGTGGCCAGCGAGATCTGCATACTTGACGCCTCTTGACTTTCATTTGTAGGGTACTATAAAAAAACAAAATTTATGGAAGTAACTTCAATTATAATAATGTAGATGAACTTCGTGAAGCAATGAGAGAGGCAATAAAAGGCGTTATTCGCAACACATCGCGATAAGTAACTGGCAATATTCTAAAACGCTGGCAATTGTGTTTAGCTTATTTTTGGCCATTTAGCCAATAACAGTTAGCATTTTGAGCATTTTTTTAAAATAATTTATTGTAATTTTACTACTTAGTTGTATAACATGGTTCTATTTTTTTTTACAGCTTTAAAAATCATTTATAGAATAAAAATAAAAATTGGAACAATTGATCTTATATTTTTTATTTTGTCATAGGTTGTTATACAACTTTGAAAAGAGAACAAAAAGTTGTTAAAATAAGAAAGTTGCTATTAATACCTCGGAAACCGCGATCTTGACTTTTGTTTTGACTTGATTCTTAGGTTTGTGCGATCGAACCAAGTAACTTTTATTTTAAACTGATTTCATATCTCGTCATATCTCTTCACAAACGTTAGGTACTCCGGTTTCCGGGCAATACCTTGCATAATTTAATATGATAATATTCGACACCCTAAAAATGATTCCACGAATAAGTAATGGAATTCTCTAAACCCTTCATTTATATATCATATTTATTTCTGGGATACGGTTACTGTACGTTTGGGGTTTATAGCCTCAATATATTTTTTCTTACGGCGAAGTTTTAAATTCTGGTGCCTTTACCTTTGGCAATAAAACTTTAGTGCCTACTACATTTCGACTGTATTTCCTGTTACAGAGCGTGGTTCTATTGCAAGGCGTGCCATGACGAAATAAAGGATGAGACATTAATAAAGAAGTGCAAGTGCAAAAACTGTAAGTAACCTTCACGACAATCTCTCAACCTAAAGATATACATAAAATACATGTCCGTGCAGGACTCGGTTCCCATTTTTTGTGACTATTACTGATTGATTCGTTACGTTAACGTTTATTTAATTTCCAGTTTTATTTATTTCTCTTATAAGCTTTTCCTTTTGATACGCATTTACAGCCACACATAACAATTGTGTACTCCCTCGTTTTGTATATACAAAATCGGTTTAGCGAGGCAGATTTGGAGAAAATGGAATAAAATTCAAGTACATGTGTATGTGAAACCATTGCAAATTTATTGTTGTGCTTCTAAATTTATTAACTAAAATCACTTCTAGTGGCAGTTCAGCTTCGTAACTGGTCCCGTGATAGAGGTAATTTGATCTGTCCAGATCCCGATGCTTGATGGATCAGCTCGTTCATTTCCTATCTCTCTTTTATAACTAGTTTGGTTTGCTCTCATGGTCTGCCTAATATAAATACATACATATTCTGCATAAATCAATTCACTACAATTCAGTTATACTATGTATATATTGATACACATATATTCATATGTATGATACGTGAATCTTATATGTTAGGCTGCTATTGGTTTGTGTAGAGTAACTTTTAAAGCAATACCTGAATTTCTTTAGGTATTTTACGATTCGATTATTGGATTGTTAAATTTTGCCTGTCGGAATGTCTTTTGACACACATTCTGATTCCTTTGCACATATTTCTATTATGCATGGTTAGGTTATTATCATTTTATTTATTTCCCTCATTTATTATTCGAACGTAAGTATCGGTTTATAGTCTAATAATTTGTTTTATTTATATTTATTCTTATATTCTCGCTTTTTGCCGGTGGCCAATCTTTACTCTCGTGTATTTTAAAATCAAGCGTAATAACGTAAAATTTCTATTGTTTTTAATACAAATTCAATGGACCAAAATACATAAATACACTTGTTTCTGCAGGAAATATTATTAACTGTAATCACCCTGGGCGTCCATTTACCATTTATACTATATTAATTTTTTCTATAGTGCAGTTGTACTGTACATGGGAAGTTTTTTTGGTTTGGCTTTTTTCAGATGTGGGTATGATGATGATGCAGTCAGGCATGGTGAAACAGGGGCTTAATTCCACCTATCACACTTTCATGGAGGGTAGGCTACCCTTCTACATTCCATGCTGAGCTGCTTTAAAGTGTATAAACAATGTTCCTATACATTCTAGTTCATTTTAATTTTCAAATTGTATATACTTATCAAAGTTATAGATTAGATTGCAGTCAAACATTCCACACGTACATTGCATACAAATTTACACAAATGGATTTTGAATGTATTGGAACATACATGCTTGAATAAACTCAACTAACCAACTAATTTTGTCTCATTGTGGTTATTAGTTTGAAGCGCAACTAAAGCTGCTTTCTAATGCTTTATCTTAATCCCTATTTTACAGGCTGAGCTATGCTAACGTGAAACAAACAGAGTACACTTATAACTATCGAAGCTATATATTAAAACCGTATTCCAGAAATCTTATTCCTTAATGTGCTTATTATTAAGAGGTACGATTTCTTCCACTAAGTATAAAAAATCGTGCCGGTATTATACAGTTCTAGTTATTTAACCATATGAATATGCAATACATATACATATATAACGTAATACTTCTTTGTAAACCAATTCACCCAGAACAACATTTAGATCGGTGCATAGTATAATGCTTAGAAGTGATGAAAAGGAATATTATGTAAGTGATATTAAATCTTTACTAATATCTACATTTTCCATATTGCAGTAACTCATATTCTATGCCATAATTTTAATCTCAAATGTATGTTTTCAATTTATATTTACGAGAATCTACCTCTTCCATTTCGTAAATAGGAAGCACATTTTACTATTGGAATTGCATTCCCATGTCAACATTTTAAAACATTTATTTATTATTAAGCTGTATGTAAAGTGGACGATCGAAATGCTCATATTCGCTGGTACAATTAAGAATCATTACAATGTTCATCGAGAGATATTAAATTTTTAGAGTGTCATGTTACTTTAACAGACACCCATCGATATGTAATATTTTTCTTAAATTTTATCATATTATATCTAGCTTTGCTGGTGAGATAAGACCACTCTGTATAATGTAAATGTGTAGATATATACATAGAAAGCTAATGTCTAAAGAGAATATTATATTTTCAATGTTACCAGTTTAAATCAGAACAAGCCGTTCAATCTAGGCTTGCCTTCTATTAATACCTCTGTACAAACATATAATTACATTATAAAAATTATGATAATTTCACTATCACCTAGATCTTTTAACAGGCTTTTCCCTATGGTTTTGAATATTTTAAGTACTTATGTTGGTAATTATCAGTTCTACCAATTAAAATATCTTTATTCGAATTTAACCTCTTGATAATATGGTAGACAAATAAAATTGAACAGTATTTTATATCGCACATCATTATATTGCTACGTGTACGTATGTTATCATAAAAATCCAAATTTTTATTTTTACTTACGACTTAATTATGTACATCAGAAGGAATAAGTTTTCTTGTTGCAGTATTTATTTCATTTCGATATTGCAAGTATTTACATTAATGTTGTTTTTAACTTATGTGACTACAAGTAAAAATTTGTTTGCGTTGGTTGATTTGAGATTACTGCGATATTCACTCATGAAAAACTACAGCCCATCCGAGCCCATTTTACAGACATATTTTTGTGTAGATTTAGTGTCGTCCTCATTACCTTCGACCCATACATCTGCCCAGGGGATTTCATTCAAAAACACTTGTCAAATTAAGAATATGGAACCCTTGATTCCGATTAGAAAACACTGCTCACTATATTGAGTAACAAATTAACCCTGTGAGGAGTCAGGGGTAGGTGTTTTGCTGTGTTTTGCCATCGACTAACAACTGTTTTTGTCTGGTGCGCTTTAGTGGCAACCTTCAGGAAGGGCGTTCGGGCCATTCAAATGGTCGGTCGAGCAAGTACGTATTACTCTCATCCCTATGACCATAACTACATTCACATCCACACTGGTTCTATGTTTTTGTTTATTGATTACTGTTATAAAATTCCACACTCAAAGGTTAGATCTATGTGTAAATACTCGAAATTCTACCCATTTTGAATGTAACTGGACATCTTCATGCTCCTTTTTTTTATTAACCACTCTTGATGTTTACTTTGCTACCACTTTCCAGTGTAAGCGATGACCTCAAGTAAAATAAATGCATTTTCTTTTCTTTGTACAAGCAACACTCTTATCTAGTTTATTTTTTTATTAGATGTGTATCATTTAGATATCGACTTATTATGATCTCTTTGGATCAGCTCGATATAAAAAAAAAATACATTTATAATAGCTTGCGTCGATATGTCTCAATGTTTTAGATCATTTTGGTGTAAAAATTTCGCAGGTCTAGTATGTGTTATAGTGTCCATAGGGTAAATTTCAGTGTGGTATCATAATAATTGTTCTTGAAATATGTTAGCCCTCAACAAAAACATCGACAAGAATAAACTAACAAATTATGATTTTTTGCACTCTCAATCCAGATCGTCATAACGTTTGATAGTGTAGACATCATCAATTTGTTAGTTTCTTCCTTTCCTCCTTCCAATAACAATTATGTACACTCTGACATTTTATCACTGTCCCATTTTTGACTTCGGCCGGCAGGTGAGGACTTCACGTTTGCAAGTAAGTTGCTACTTAGCACTCTACGAAGGGCCACCAGTTCAACACACCGGACCACTACAAATTGTTCATTCTTTTTTTTATCTGAAAAAATCTCTCTGTCTCTATATCTTTATCGTAGAGCCAACAACACCTATCTCCACTTCACTCTATATCTCTATCTATATATCTTTCTTACTTGAGCCACATTGTAGTAATCTCTGTAACATCCCAAAAAGAAGGGCATGCTTTCAATATGCGGCATGTATGTTGTACATATTTATGTATACCGTAAATAATTTCGCATGCAACGTGCATGTGAGTAGCTTTTATAGAAAGCAAATAGTTGGAAAGTAGTTCTAGATTTAGTGTTTGGTGATCGAACGAAGTTTTCTGAAATTGGCATTACATAGTGATTAAATTGTTGCCAGAAGAATTTCAGAATACTTCTGGTAGTATTTAGTATAGATACATCTATAAATCCTGATAGGTGTGCTAGATTGAATTGTGGTTACAGATGACCACCATCCTCCTCCTACCTTCACACCACCAGAGTTACCCAAGAAGGTTCACATCAGAGGTATAAGGACCATAGTTATATAAGCTTTAATTTAGCACGTATTTGTACTCATTATGGCACCATCATACTTTAACTATACATTATTAAACGATTTTGAAGTATTAAATTCAAAACAAATTTACGAGAATTAAAATTTTAGACTTGATTTTAATATTGAAATCGTTTATTTTACTCAACATACACACAGTGTTCTGTCTTTCAGTTTAAATTATAGTTTCTTGTTATGGTTTGTTTTAGTTATTAGAAATGTATGACCATAATGCTTCTTGATGAACTCTGCCAGCTCCTAGATCCCTTAAATCCTACTCATTATTTGTGAATGCGTTTTTAAGTGTTTTCAGTTCTCCATTATTTTAATAAATTTATTTTACATTGTGTAGTAACTAATTTGTGTATTGCAGGTGATATGAACAGGATACCGGAAGAGCAATACAGTAAGTATCATTTCCAAATGCATGATTAATAAAAGAACTGATACCTACTCAAATACTTTCAGAACAAGTTTCAGAACAAAATGATATAATTTTATATAACATTATATAACATGATTTTCAATAATAAAATGTTTCCTCATTCTAGTGACACATAGAAATCACAATCACAGAAACAGCACATCGATACCAAATGCGAATATGGTAAACTCTACAAAACAAGTGAATAAAGTAAAACCCAACGTAAACAGATCAGCTACAGACAACGTGGTATCACCAGGTTATAATTCCAGGTAAGTTGTCTAATTCAAGTACACGTTGTCACCGCTAATATCGGTCACAACGTCTGTGAAACAATAAATTGAAGTCATATCATTAAAGACCCCAAGTTCTTCGAATTTACCTCCATTTCTCATACTCTTCGACGAACACTTAGCTATATCACCCTGATTAATATAAACAATAGTGCATTGGTGCAACTACCACAGTGCATGATTTATAATTATTAATCTTTACTTCACGCGATTTCTGAAAACACAAATAATGCGTAGATTTCATTAGGCTCTGTTCTTTCTCACTAATCTTGAGGCAAAGAAAATGCACATTTCCTATTTTACTTATAATATAGAAGCAAAACCGCAAGTACTAAAGATTAACACTTAACACAGCATACATTACACTAGTCACTATTACGAACCTTAACATATAGGTACTTATAATTACACAAAACAATAATAATAAACACAAGTAACAACTATTTTAAATACAGATTTACGTGTTACATTGAAGTATTCTGTGAATAAGGTATCAAGAATCACAGCTATTTTAGTTTACACATTCTAGTTAATTCATTCATAAGATCAGTCGGTCCTAATTATAGAATCATCTAAACAATAATAATGCTAGTTTAACGAATTATGGTGTGCTATCAGCAGTGTGCTATTTTCAGAGCGCCGGAGCAGGAAACCACATCTTATGCCGGTTATCATCTTGCCTATGAAGTCAAAAAACTCATGTACGCTTTAGCTCTTACTTACACTTATCTGTCCTGCTTGCTTGCCTGTTATTGTTTAGCGGAAAGACACCAAGAGGCCGTGTGTGAGCATCGCCAATTGTTAATAGAACATTTCGGTGATTTATTAAAATTTGGATGTACGGATGGCTTGGTGTAATTAATTATATGGATAATTTGCTGTTTCTTTAATTATGTTTGGTTCATCTAAATGTTTACTAACAATTTGGAATCTATTTTATGTATTCAATGTTGGAGTAAATGTGATCATAATATGTGATACATGTTTTTCATCTAATGCAATTGCGTTTATTTGAACAAGTCGTATGGCACTTAATAACACATCCTTTATTGAAATATATTACTTTAAAGTTGAATTTATATTATTTGAGAAGCTTTTTTATTTTATTTAATTTAAATTCGCACATTTTGCCTAATTACCTAATTATAGTTTGAATCAGGTCTGCTGATAGTAAAACCATTTCCAAGTTTTCAAAAATTATTTAATATTAGAAACGTTTTTATTTCCATAGACCTTTTAGAATTTTAGTGCCATACCTAGTTATGACTTTTCATTTGATTACATAAAAATCATGAATAAATAATCATGAGCTGCACTACTAAATGATACATTGCTTGAATTTAAAAAAAAAATGCATGAATATTCCATATTAATTTATTATAATAAAAATAAAGGAATACAAGAGTTGCATGACTATCATTTACAAGTCTGAATTTATATTTTTCTGGGGTAAAATATTTCACGTAAAATATATGCATTTCTGTTTCTTAAAATGTAATCTATTCTCATTTTACTTCAACAAAAACTGGAATGGTGAATGGTGCTAGAAATTAGTTCAGATCTAGAAATATTTGTAGTGTTCTTAATGCTAGACTCTTCCTTTCAACCAAATGCATATTTCAATGACCCACATGTGGGGATGTTATAGGCCCACAAGTCGAACTAGCAGCGGTACTAATCAGAATAACAATGGTGTGGCCCTGCCTGTGGGCTTAGCAGATGACCAAGCTAAAGATTTTGACTTTGAGAAGACTGAAATGAAATATGATAGCACTGGTATGTTCCACTGGGGACCTGCCAAAAATCTAGAAGATTGTATATTGGTAAGCAATTTGATATAAATAAATTATGACGGTTTTATGTGCTTCATTATATTTCAGGATCGTAACCAAGCTGCAATGACGGTGCTAAATGGTCATGTTGTCGTTTGCCTCTTTGCCGATCCAGATTCTCCTCTTATAGGTCTTAGAAACTTGGTAATGCCTCTTAGGGCTAGTAATTTCCATTACCATGAACTCAAACACGTTGTTATTGTTGGTTCTGTTGACTACATACGAAGAGAGTGGAAAATGTTACAAAATTTACCCAAGATATCTGTTCTCAATGTAATTTATTTATTTTATCTACGAGCTCGTTTAAAATGTACGTTTTCAGGGATCACCTCTCAGCAGAGCAGATCTCAGAGCTGTTAACGTGAACTTATGTGATATGTGTTGTATTTTATCAGCGAAAGTGCCAAGTAACGATGATCCTACCTTGGCCGATAAGGAAGCCATTCTAGCGTCATTGAATATTAAAGCAATGACATTCGACGATACTATAGGCGTCTTGAGCCAAGCAAATGGTGAGCAAGAAACCGCTACACCAGTGGGCAGTCCAATTGTTTTACAAAGAAGAGGTTCTGTATACGGTGCTAATGTCCCTATGATTACTGGTACTTATAAATACAGTCAGTTATTTATTTACTTAGTTATTTAAACACTTTACTTTATAGAATTAGTTAATGATAGTAACGTCCAGTTTTTGGATCAAGACGATGACGACGATCCAGATACGGAACTGTACCTTACACAGCCATTTGCCTGTGGAACAGCTTTTGCCGTCAGTGTATTAGATTCACTTATGTCAACAGTATGTATACCATATCATGATATGACCATAAACCTTAACGGCTTCCCTTGTAGACATACTTCAACCAAAATGCCTTAACGCTCATTCGATCATTAATCACTGGTGGAGCAACTCCAGAATTAGAATTAATTTTGGCAGAAGGAGCTGGTTTGCGAGGTGGCTACAGGTACACAAAAATATTTGTTTTTGTTTATCAGCTAATCTAATAAATCTTGCACAGTACACCAGAAAGTTTATCGAATCGTGACAGATGCAGGGTCGGACAGGTATCACTTTACGACGGTCCTCTGGCTCAATATGGCGAGACTGGAAAGTACGGTGATTTATTTGTAGCAGCTCTGAAGCAATTCGGAATGCTGTGCATAGGACTCTACAGATTTAGAGACACCAGTAACTCTTGTGATGCCAGCAGCAAACGATATGTAATCACGAATCCCCCGGATGATTTCCATTTGCTACCTACGGATCAGGTCTGTTTTTACTTCAGTGGTTTGACAAGCAATGCGACATTTTGTAATTTTTGAAGGTATTCGTACTTATGCAGTTCGATCCAGGCCTGGAATACAAGCAAGTCCGTGGACGAACAGGAACTGGCCAAGGAAGCGGAACTGGTGGCGGGGGCTCCAACAAGGATGACAATTCCTGACTACTACTCTGTAGCGCCCTCACAGATGGACCATACTCATACATCTAAGTGGTCCATCGCTTCCCACCATTCCAATACCCAGTTCCGTTCCACACATTTCTTTCGGATGTTTTTGTTTTGTTTTGGATTCACAATACGCTATGTTTGACCCAGAAGAGTATGTTGCGTTGGTTTTTTATTTGACGTAAGAAATATAAGAAACGCCAAACCAGTCCGACCACAACTTATCGTGAATTGTAAGGATAAATATTAACAATTACTACCGTAGAATCGTTCCTTACCGATATCTAATATCTAGGTTATAAAATATAGGATTAGTTTTGTATTTGGTAAACATACGTAAAAATATCAAATTTTATCAGTTTTGTTTTTATAAAATTTAAAATAGTGATAATAGGCATATATAAATGCGCAAATACTAAGATAGTTATTGATTATTTTATGATTCGTACTTTGGCTTTGCTTATTCAAATTCAGTGGTCAACAGAGTGTTTTTATTTAGTTATTTTAATATTAAAGTGTTCAGTTATGAGTGTCTTTTTTATTTGTCTCATTTCCTTTCATTGTTTGCTTTATTACGCGTGGAATATGTTATTTTGTTCTGAATACCTTTATTATTTCGGGTGTTGTTTATGGTTGAGGGCGCTACTTTGGTTATTTAACTTAAATTTCTAGCAAGTTTCGATAATACATTCGAACAGTGACTAAGAACAATCGTTGTATTGTCTACATGTACTGGAAATGGTAATTCACAAAGTATAAGCTGTATATATGAACATTGATCGCTGTACTCTGCTATCTGCGAACAGACTGAGTGCAAATCTGAGCTTTTTATAGTGTAAATGATGTAGATATGTGTTAGACCAGAGGTGGGTAACTATGACCTAATTGTTAATTATGAATTCGTTTTTATAATAGAGACTCGTTAAGTCATTTATAAAATTTAGTAACAGAGGGAATTGTAAGATATGTATATTGTATAAATTTATATTGTGATATTGTAAATAATTAGAGTTGATCTGATTTCTACACATATGTTTGTGTGAATGAATTTGTTAAGTTTTAGGATAGGTACAGTTTTATCTTATTTAGCAATATATCTGACAACATGATACACCAAAAAGTCCACTATTCGATGATGCGCTTTCTATAATAGTTTCATGCAATCTCGATGTCTGCATTTGCTAATAGTGAAGCGCCCATCTCTGAATGGAGACATAGTTTTGAAATCGCAACAATCTCACATGAGTGTCTTGTTATTATATAATTATGTATAGTTTACATTGCATGATACATACATGTTACGCTCGAATTATAAATTGCATAAAGTCACACACATACTGATAATGGACTCGCTCTGACAATTGCTAAAGACTAATATAAGGTAAATGTCATTCGCAACGCCGAGGTGACAATTATTCCTGTGCCAGATTCTAATTCTAACAATTAATTTACTAACATAAAATAATCGTCAACATGTTTACGTTAGATTTGATGATTGCAACTCAACCAGCCGTGCAGTTTTGGTTAATGGGGGTGTTGCAGCAGTTTTGCGATATTATATCAATCATTACATATTAGCACAACGCGATGCGACTGAAACTAATTATACTAATTAGCATTAGCTCCAATTAGTTTGCGTAATGTTAAAGTGAAATGGTCAGTCGCTGATGTTGACACGGTGCTTTTAATAAGTTGTTATTGTTAATTACTAAAATCAGCAGTATTGAAAATTGTGAATACATTTTGTATAATATAGAAATAAATATAGATGATGTCAGCAAGAGTCAATCAACTATATTCTGAATCGTATAAGTATAAATATTTCTAAAGGAGAATTCACTTAAATGTTGTTCACGCTTAATAAAAACTATGAGTGCAGTTAATTCCTTGTTTCTACATCATAGCTTTAGGTACATAACATAATCACATGCCATTTATATGATGAGCATTTTTTTTTATTTTGTGTTAAACTAAGTCATGTGCATATAAAGAATAGTAGCTGCCCTCAAAGTTTTTTCTGCTTTTTTAGATATTTTAATATAAATTTTCTACATACCAGTGATAATATATGAAAATTGTGCTCTACGTGGATATTATGATTTAATATTGCACTGGGCAATTAAATACTACTGTTGTTGATGTTATATGATTGTTAAATACAGATGCAAATTGTACATATACTGTGCGATATTCGAAAAAAATAAAAAAAATCATGCTCTAATTCCTTCCTACTACATCGTTAACCTAAATTAATCCCTTAAAATGCATTTAACACTCCGCCCTAAAATATATATTAATAAATAAATTATATAACACATTTATTTTCATTACTAACAAAATTTGATCTTTTAAAAACGATTACATATTTCAAGTAACAGCAAACATTCATCCAAATACAAAACAAACTGCTAGTCACGGAGTCCCAGGTTAGACCCAAGTTAGACCAATATGTATATACTTGAGATCATACCCTGCGCACTCTATACGATTTAAATTGACTAGGTTTCGTACGGCTACGGACCTATACAAAATAGATGGCGCCAAAATCTGTAGTCGCTTACAGGGTCGCTGTAATTTTTTAAAGAACTCTGTCCGCCATTATTGACACATTATATGTGCTGAATGATCCAATGATCCACATTCATCATAATTTCCATTGTTTGTGAATAACGGCCGGTAGCATACAGACAGATTATGTACCTTTTGAATCCGTTTGCCGTTTGAACCGCCAACAATACAGACCCAGATAAATACAGATAAAATAAAGCACAATGAGAAGACGACATTGCTGCATTAGAGCGTGCAAGCTGGCAGCCCAGGTCTTTTCGGCGAGAACATCCGCCATGCTACTTTTTTTTCTACACTTGGTAAGTAAATAATTTTTTTCATACGACATTGAAGTAATTTTCATACTTTTTTTTTTTAGATAAGCGACAGAGACAATTCTTGGTACGTCGGCGTTTATGTTATTTTTTGACAAACTATTTGACAGTGTAAATGGTTCGACAGTAAGTGGTAATAAACATTTACGATGTGCCATAACCCAAGAAAACCAGCATGTTGAATTTTATTCCGAAGCAATTCAAGTTTTAAAGACAATTTGATTTATTAAACCACAAGGCGAATATGTTCCACCCTGCATTGCAAATTGGATAACCACATTAAAAGGTATGCAAAGCATCTGGAACAAATTACACGCTAAGGAAATTAAATATCTTTGTCCGAGAAATTTGAATCAGGACCCCGTTGAATTTTTTTTTGTGGTGTCCGAAGTCATGTTGCTTGTAATATAAATCCAACACCTGCTGCCTTCAGAGCTTCTTATAAAGCTTTGATTATTAATAATCTTATGACTCGCCATTCTTCATTTGCAAATTGTGAGGAAGATGGTTGTAGAGGGGCACTAAATTCTGTACAAAACTTAATAACGATTAAAGTTCCTACGCCAATCGAGACAGTGTCCCCAAATGTCTCTGATGAGTTCACATTTATAAACAACCCCAGTTTTCTGGCGGACAATATAAATATGTACATATCAGGATATTTGGCCCGCAATATGTTGAGAAAATTACAAGGATGTAGTATATGTAAACAGGACCTGGTTTCCGATACGTTGGAACCCGTGAAAATTTGCTGGGACCCAACTCCAACTTCTTCAAATACGTTAATCAATGTTTGCAAATTTCATATTTCAGTATCATTTTTTACACATAAAATTTCTTGTACAATTATTCCAAATTTTTGTCACTGTCATATTCACAATTTGGCTGACCTAATTTTAAGTCTTCTGATCCCATTTTATGTTGTGGTGTGGATACAGAACATCAACAAAATACTGCAAGGAAAAGAAATTCATAAAATTAATGATCCTGTGAAAAAAACTAGCATTAGTTAAATATCAAAAAACCAAATCGCGGCATTTAGGCCTTGCAAAATCAAAAACTGTCATATATTAGTTCCTCGTTAAATGTCTGCATTTGGTTATCTGTACAGGCATTATTATATATTTGTAGTTTTTTGTAAAGATTTTTTTTAGTGTTTAGTTTTGTAGGATATATCTTCTTTCAATTTGCATATGGATTGACAAGCGCATACTTTAAGGTTGCGATATTGTGAACGAAGAATGACCTATAGTAAAGGACAGACGAATATTGTCGAGGAAGTGGCGCTCTCTGATGATAACTAGTATATACATATAAGTAATGAGTAATAAGTAATCCGTAGAGCGGCGCCAGGCGCGCGTGCAAATACCATTCTATCACCAAGGTCATGCAAACAGCCTACAATAACAGTGACTGGCTCGGCTCGTACCCTAAAAAATGAGTCCGCCTGACGGAACCCACTTGAACGAAATGAGAAAATCAGGGACATGCATATTTTCTACTAAACCTCAATATGTATCAACTTTAGGAATATGTTGCATATAAACTCTGTTGTTCCGAATGTTTCATTTTATAAGATTCAAGTATTCATATTCAATTCCCACTTCTGGTGTACGAAACAATTGGAACCTATCTATTCAAATTAAGAAATAAACATTAATCTTCGAATTACTTCTAATTTTCGAAATATTGTACAAAATTTACGTGAAAAGTAATTTAGCACTTCTAATTTACTCTGTCCTACCACTACCAGTATATTATTTGATTATAAATATCCAATTTTAAGGTGTCTTACATACGCAATAACGACCCTACGGAAATGATTTATTTATAAGAACGCTACGATCATTATGAGAAAATTAATACTATTTTTTTCCACCATGGCCCCCACATTCTAGTCCAGACCCCCGGACCGGGATCTCTGACGGGCCCTCTTTCCTTTAGTGCTAATGGTAGCTTGATACCCATAGAAGTATCAAATATTATCATAAGTATATTTTCTGGCCTATCGACGCAATGTTTTCAATCAGTGTTGTAACAGATACATTTTTTTGTATGTAGATACAGATACAGAAACTTCAGAAAAAATGTATCTAGATACATATCTACAAATATACAAATATTTAAATTTGAAAATGTATCTAACTACAGATACAGATACATTTGAAAAGTATCTAGATACCTCTAAATACATTTCAGATACATGGAAAACCAACGCAAAAATTGTTTTCTTTGTGAAACCGAAACTGAAATAAATTTAATCATAGACAAAATATAATGTTCAGACTATTCAATATTCATAAATAATGCGAGAAACTAACGTTAAACTTAATTTAAGGTTGTTATATTTAGTACTTAGTGGTAAGTAATATTTATTTTTATTTTATTTTATGATTTATTTATTTATCCTGACTGGTTTCGGTTATGAAAAACCATCTTTAGAGGCATGTTTATATATCTTGGATTTATTTGAAATGTAATTTTAAATTTGATAAATGTCTAATTTTGTAAAATTAATAACGGTACAAAACGTTCGTCTGGTAGACGATTTCGACGGGGTGTCAGAATTTGTCCACCAGCACTAAAAAGCCTCTCTACGGCAGCCAAGGAAGGCAAAATAGTGTTATATATTTTTGAAAACTGAGCAAACAATGCGGTTGTTTTTCAGACTTGACAAATCGCGGGATTTATCACTCATGTACTAATAATACTAATTAACAGCATTTGTGTTTGATGCGGAAGGTGTATCTGAGTATCTGAGATACTTGCAAAGTGTATCTAGATACAATTTTAGGTACTCAAGCAAGGATGTATCTAGATATGTATCTAGATACTTGAAAGGTATCTAGATACTGTATCTAGATACATTACAACACGCTTTCAATGATCTCACTAAAATCAATATACTTATCTAAATTATTTTCGAAAGTAAATCTAGTATACAGGGTGTCCGAGGAGAAAGGTAACACCCTAAATATCTACGAAAATATATGTTTTTCAAGAAATCGCTGAAACTCGACAAGTTTTAATTCAAGGGGGACAACTTTTGGCAGGCAAATACTCTTCTATTGTTTAACCCCCTGGCCATAGGGGAGGTAAATCTATTTTTTAAAATTGGAGTAGGGGTCGGGTAAGAGCTGATTTGAAAGCTTACCTAATTGGCAATACAACGGTATATTAATTAATTTTTAAAATCTGTCGATGTATTTTCAAGAAATTATTTTTTTAAGTTGAGCGAAATACATAATAAACATGTCATTTCAGCAACAAATATCTATATAGCAACATACGTATCTAGGATGTTACTGTCAGTTTGACAGCACTAAGATGATTTTTTCAATTGAAGAGCGTTTTGAGCATTTTGGTTGAAAACGCGAGATGCAGCTCTGGCTTTATTTTTAAAATAAATGCTTACAATTTCAAAATGCTCTGCAATTGAATAAGTCGTCTTAGTACTGTAAAACTGACAGTTTCGCACTTGGTACGTATGTTGCTGAATACATTTTTGTTGCTGACAATACATGTTTATTTTGTACTTTGCTCAACTTAAAAAAATTATTTCTTTAAAACTTATCGACAGATTTTAAAAATTGATATACCGTTGTATTGCAAATTTCAAGGAAATGTGTGAGTTCACTCATTGTGTAGCTCAATTGTTATACATTTGTATCTACTAAATCTTCTATGTGGTTGTTTGGTGTTTTTTCAAAATTATTGCATATTTATTCATAGACGGAAGTATCATTTCCATAATATCTTGGTCCCACAATTTGTCAAATTCACGGGCTATTGATGCTACTCGGACAAATTAATACTCTCTTTTTATCTTTAAGCAAGTAAGGTTCAAGTACAACTGTCAATTACAAAGGCAAAAGTTTTTTTTTTTTTTGTAGTATATACGGAAGATATAAATTATATATTTATAGCAGAAATATTTAGAGATGATGAGCTATGGAAAGAGTTGATCCCAAATTTATGGAACTTTTATTCCAATTGTATTGCTCCGGAAATTATATTAAATAGGAGAGCAAATACTTCTCTTGATAATTATTTAAAATTTGGTGAATAATTGGTGACAGCACTTCTCAGTAATTCTTTGAGATGCTGGTTAGTTAATACTGATCGGTGTGATCGGTGGATTTCACGCATTTTAAAGTGGAATAAAATGATTCACATAAGTACGTTGTTCCAAATATTGAAATATTTTGACAAGCAGCCTTTTTTATTTCATATACTTCGATGAATTTCGAGATACTTCGATTCTGGTACAAATTTCCAAAATTCAGTAATCGACGTCGACTTATATTTTTATTGTAGAGCTTGATCTTCTTGCATCTCTATTAATTCAAATTCTCCAGATGCTTTTTGGGTCATAATTATATTGGAAATGGAAAACTCACCTTGAATTATGTTAATTTCAAATTGATTCAGAAAAAAATCAAGAGACGATTTAAAATATTTCAAGTCTTGAAATATTTTTTTGGAATTCCGTCAATATTCCTTCTAGCTTTTTTTATATACTCGTAGAGTTCTTCTTGTTTAATATTGGAACAACTTTTTTTAATTCGAGGAAAATGACAAAATGTTTAATATTTAATGTCCTTTTGAAAATGTTGTAATTTAGTTTGAAAACTAAATATACATTGTTAGAGGTCAGATATTATTTTATCTTGTCCCTGCAATTGTAAATTCAGTGTTTCCAAATGTTCCATGACATCAGTCCAAAAAAAAATTAAGTCTTGTAACCACTCATCGTCGTCTAATAGGTCTAATAGGTCTGAATAGGTTATTTCCTTTTCTTTTAGAAATCCAGTTATCGGATCAAACAAATGTACAAAACGATTTAATACATTGTAGCTAGATAACCATCTAACAATGCAAAATAAATTAATGTCATTTGGAAATTCTTCGTCCTTTAATTCTTTAAGGAAATTTTTGAATTGTCGATGATTTTTGCATTGGTGCGAATGTAATTTACAATGTGTAATACTGTTTTCATAATATCAGGATATTTTAAATATTTTGTAACGAGATGTTCTCCGTGAATTATGCAGTGAATCGGTATGAATTGTGGAATTTGAGAATCATCTCTTAAAAGCCCAATAAGACCGTTTTTTTTACCCAGCATTGCCGGAGCTCCATCAGTTGCAATGCTTACAAGTTTATTAAGAGGCACATCAAAAGTTTTCATTATGGAATATAATGCATTTTTAATATCGACGCCGCGGGTTAACTCTTGAAGTGCTACTAAATTTAATAATTTATCTTTAACAACGAAGTCAATTGAAACAAAACGTATGAAAACTGCCAATTGCGGAAGATCTGTGATATCTGTCGATTCGTCAAGGGCTAAGCTGAATGCAATACAGTTCTTCAAATCATTTTTTAAATTATATTCAAGAGATGTAGTAATTGCAGTAATGCGTCGTTCGGTTGTGTGTCTCGAGATGGGAATTTGCGAAACAACTTTGTGCAATGCTGCATTATTTGGATCTAAAACTTTAAGTACATCTTCCAAGTTTTTTTTAATAAACTCTCCCTCTCCATACGGGCGTTTTGCACGAGCAATATTCCAGGCCATAACAAAACTGGCTTCAGCCACATTATTAACTTGTTTGCCAAAGATCATCAAAATTGACTGTTGTTCATTTAAATTTGATTTTAAAGAAGCAAGTTTATCTGATCTAAATTTGGAATTTGGTGGACACTGATTAGAAAACTGAGGATGATTGGTTTCATAATGTCGATGTAAATTGCTAGCTTTGTAATTTTTGACCGTAGAATTACAAATAACACACAACGCTTTTCCGTTATTTTAATAAAGAAGAAATTCTCCTCCCACTCATTATTAAAACTTTTATTTTGTTGCTCGTATTTTCTTTTTTTATATTTGTTTTCTGTCGTCAATTTTTAAAAGAACTGGAAATAAATATAGACATTTAGAAAATACAAGTTTTGTGTTATTAAAACAATAACAACACGTGTTACATACTACGAAATAAATTCAGTTAACTTACCAAAAATTCCAGATTACAAATTATATCCGTAGCAAGAGGGATACAAATTGTTTCCTCCAGAGCACAATGTCAACTGTCCGTTGCAATGAAAGTTTACAAATTCAAAATCGGTCTGGAGTTGGTCGATTACGGACGTTTACGCCACTGTTATGTTCGTTCGCGCAGTTATGTTCAGCTACCCCCCACCCCCATCAATACACTACTTAAGCAAATTGTACCCAGTTTATGTATCATTTCTTCACCTGAAGAAGCCACAGTGTGGCAAAACAATTGTCGTGAACAATAAAAAACAATTTTGAAAATTTTAAAGAGTGGGTAACTTTATTTCATACATTAGATATTATTCTTAACTTGGACGGAAATGAAATTTGTTACAACGTTGCACTTAGTCTTTCATATTAGTTGTCAGTAATTTAAAAGACATTTTGAAACACATACGGAACGATCTTTTTTTTTTAATATAACAGCACCAAAATAAATACTCGGAACTCTGGTACATTTATCGAGAGCCACAAATAATCCTTCAAAGAGCCGCATGTGGCTCGCGAGCTTCAGGATACCCCCCACCCCCTGCAATATATCTTCCAATAAATGGGATCATTGAGTGCGGCATGCGATTGAAAGTGAACATTCTTACAGAAATAACAATGTACAGGAATTAATCATTACTTTAAGTGACAATTAAAGTGATAACGAGTGCAATGATTTGGCAAATATATAAAATTCCAAAAATATTGCTGTTTTAATTGTGATTATATTACATACATATAAATAAATTTGTGGGCATTTATTAGTTAAAATACGACCCTAGGAAAAATGCCGCGAAGGAAAAAATATGGTTATATTTATGAAGACTACTACCACAATGTCATAAACGACCCTTAAAGTTAACGAACCTCTAAATAGGGGATATTCTATTATTTCTGGCCGAACAATACGTCGAAATTTTGTCTTGGTCACCAATCTATTGACGTAAATTAAGTTGTATACATGCGACTATAAAATGTTTCCTCAGCCGTCTAGTACACAAAAGCTGAACTATTACACCAAATGGCGTTGGTAAATTCGTCGATTCTTTACAGGTATCTGTGCACACACGTTGCCAAAATGGATGCAATAATAGAATTTGCATCATATTGTGCAGGCGAACACCACAAACAAACCACTTAGTAAAATTAACTGCAGTCACGACGAAACTTTTGCTAATGCTTTATAGAATATGTAGACGTATACTAAATTCGCGTTGAAAATGTATTTATCGTCGAAAGTTTGGTTTGATTGACACAAAACATGCCTGAAAAATGAACGATTTTCAGAAATTTATTACGAAATAACTAAATACGCAGACAGATTATGACGCATGTCTATAGAATTCTTGTACTTTTAAGAATAATTTGATATGTAAAACAATGGATTTAATTGATTTTAACAGCAGTGGTGTTCGCCAGCGTGAAGGTCTAAAATGCTTCATTTTACTCATTAAATATCGCAACCTTAATTAATAATTGGACATGGCACATTGTATAATTATTTGTATTATAAGTAAAGAAAAGTATTGTTTTTCTTTACATTTTGTATTGTTTATTCACACTATTTTAAATGTATTCACCTATCATATAATTATTATTAACATTTATTAATATATTTAATGATTTGTTTATATATGCATATACTAGTGTCTTGTAAATTACAATAATGTTATACAATGCTACAATGCAAACAATAGCCCAGGAAAATATGTGAACTAACGTTTCACCCATTTAAATCTCCTGCAATCGAAACGACTGCAGCACTATCTTGAAGACATTGTTTGCACGGGAGCACATTATATATTATAAGTAAAGAAAAGTATTGTTTTTCTTTACGTGTTTTATTGTTTTTTCACACTATTTTAAATGTATTCATGTATCATAATTATTATTATAAACATTTGTTAATATATTTAGTGATTTGTTCATATATGCATATACTAGTGTTTTTCTTGAGATAACTACTATTTGTTTATGTAATTATTGTATAGCGGGAACGTTTAATCAATTATTTTAATGAGCTAAGTTGTATTGTTAGCTATAGATTTATTTTATACTGTTTTTCAATCAATTATCATCGACGTTTCGCACTACGATTGAAAGGTTCTTCAGGATGTTTAGATTATATAACACAAGTAACTAACTATAATCTAAAATTTAAAAGAATTGGAAAATTTATTTATAAAGATTTTTATTTATTACAACAATTCAAGATTATAGTAAGTTATTTGTGTTATATAATCTAAACATCCTGAAGAAGCCTTCAATCGAAGTGCGAAACGTCGATGATAATCGATTAAACACCACTATCAAATAAAATATACCTCCAATACAACTTAGCTTATTAAATTAATTGACTAAATTTCCCGCTATATTAGTAGTAGTGACTGTACTACTGTACTGTACTACTGTACGACCAACGTGGGTCCTTCTGCCGTGTGATTTGTGTAAATGTGTGTATTGAGTTAGGGCTTTTGTAACTCTAGAAATGCGCCCCCGATCTCTAGAGCGCCGATAATGAGCTCCCAACGGCGAATGGCACTAGTTTCTCAGTACAAATGTACAACCTGTACTGGGGCTCGAACCCAGGTCTTCGTGCATGCTAAGCAAGCATCCTAACCTGTCAGCCAAACTAGCGGTCCGCTATATTATAATTACATATTATTAATTATTTATAAATCCCGCTTTTTTAACGATATAGCGCCATGTCGTGGATTTTGACTACATTAAGCTATAGTGGCGCCATCTCGTGTGTTCTTTTGTTAAGAAAATGGTACGGACCTATCATGCATAGAGGGCGCAAACGCGACAAAGGTTTTTTACAGAGAGTGGCTTATCTGTATATACAGGGTGAGTTTTTTCGGATGTTTAGCATGGGGATCTCGGACACTAGCAGAGATTCAATTTCAATTTCATGAGCTTTTTGTTTTTTGGAAAAATTGTATGGCTAACTAGATATCTCGAGAAAATATATATTTTGTTATTTTGTTCGGAACCTATTGCTCTGTTATTATTGACTTTAGAAAAAATGTGTGAAGGAAAAAGTTATAGGAAATTATGTGCTTAATAATACAGTCTAACCGATTATTTTATTTAAGCTATATTTTTTTAGTTATGACACAAACTTGTGTTTTTTCTAATGGAAACCATAGTCGGCCATGACTTTATAAAAAATGCATCTTTTCAACGATTCTAATGATATATCATATTACATAGGTATTTTTATAAATAATTAAATTATGGGAATTTTCTAACTAAAAACTATTCGAAGTAGTACGCTATAGAAACAATTGATAGATACAAACGACAATTATAGAGGTGGTCAATCTCCCGATCTCTGAGTTTTAGATTTTTATTTATGGGGAATGGTCAAAGATATCAAACATCGTAAACATAGTAAACATCAGTAGACGACATTAGAGAAGCTGTACTTACAAGTTACAAGTTTTTGCTAATAATGATGGACGCTCCGTTAGAAAAGCAACATATTCCGTTTTAAAAAGGTGTGCATTAATAATAACGGTGAACCTTTTGAACATATTTAGTCTTAAATACATTCCTAACTTTAATTACGTTGTTTTGGTACTACTTTAGTTACGTTATAATATGCTTGTATTATTCCTCAATTTATCGTCTGTCATTCCCTGGTTAGTAGTTTTGTACTTTTGTAATTTTGTTTTATCAGAAATATGTTTTATATAAAATTGTAACTCCAGCGAAATAAACATTTTACACCAAAATAATAATGTTTATAATTTCGAAATGAAAAGAAAATGTTTAATAACTAACTTGAATTTTATTATTTAACGCGTTGCGCATCTATCAATTGTTTCCATAGCCTACTTCTTGAATAGTTCGAATATGAAAAGTAAAAAATAACGATAATTTAATTATTTATAAAAATAACTATATCAAGTGGTACATCATTAGAATAGTTGAAAAAGCGCCTGTTTTATAAAGTCATGGCCAACTATGGTTTCTATTAGAAAAAACTCAACTTTGTCTCAAAACTCAAAAATTATAGCTTTAATAAAATAATCGGTTAGATTGTATTATTAAGCACATAATTACGTACAACTTTTTCCTTTACACATTTTTTTAAGCCAATAATAACAGATCCATAGGCACCGAACCAAATAACAAAAAAAAAATATTTTTTCGAGATATCTAGTTAGCCTTGCAATTTTTTCAAAAAACAAAAAGCTCATGAAATTGAACTCGCAAAACTGCAATTCTTTCCCCATTTAATCATTCCTCTATCTCCGCTAGTTTCCGAGATCCCCATACTAGACATCCGAACAAACTCACCCTGTATATAATCTGTGGTTATTCTAGTTCTAGCAGTTAGCAAGTTGGTTTGCACCTACTGCTCGATTAAGTGTACGTTCACACTGCACGCTACTCGATGCGATGCTATGCGATGCGATTTGACGCTGACAAACAAACGCACGGGGACGAATATGAGCGTTCACATTGCGCGCTACTAGCGCTACTAGCGCACAATGTGAACGCTCGTATTCGTCCCCGTGTGTTTGTTTTTATAGCATCGCATCGCATCGCATAGCATAGCATCGCATAGCGAACAGTGTGAACGTACACTAAGAAACGGGCCGCTAAAATTTTGCGCGGAATTTAGAAACATCTCGCTAGCTTTTACTGCATGTGCTAGAACTAGCGCTGAATTTAGAAATACGCCCAATACACCACGCTCAACATTCCTACATTCAAATCTAGTTATCTATTTTCTTATTTGGATAAGCTTGGTGTGAAGAATTCACCAGATTTTTCGACGAGAAAATTGACATGACCATCATCATTATTGCTCATTTGTTGGCAATGAAAACATAATCGAGAGATTGTATATTTTCTATGAACACAGAATCTACTTGCAACTATAAATGTGAACATAGTTCATATGTAATTATTCCCCCTTGCCACTTTCAAAAGAACTGCCAACACATTTTTCTCAGCAAAACATTTCAAAAGCACAATTGGCACCACTGCTTAGAACTCTAATTTGATTACCGCTTAGATTACTTTTCTCACGATAACATAACCTATAATTAAAAGTGTATTTACCGTATTCACAGCAGGTACAAATTAGTTCCCTTGAAATGGCTACAGATGCTGTCGACAGGTAAGAATCAATTGAATTTCAGTTATTTGAAGATAACCCGTCATTAATTGAAATAGGCCGGGACTGGCAAGTGAAAAAACAACTGAACTGCAAGTCCCCGATGATAAGCCCCCGGATGTAGAAACCAGCTCCAGCGCCAGGACAGTCAACAAAGATATTGAAAAGAATGGAAAGAAAACCACTAAAGCGCAAGGCAATTGTTATTGGTATGTGTTTAATTCAAATGAACTCCTTTGTGTTGACACGGCTTTCTTATTTCAGCGGAAAGGATCGCAACTTGAACATAGCCGAATTACTCTGCGCTAATTGTAATCGGTGGTTTCATGAATCTTGCATTAGTTATCAGTTGGGAAAATTGGTACCGTTCTTATCTAATTATATATTCTTGTGTAAAAATTGTTCTCCGACAGGTTTGGAAAGCTTTAAGAAAAGTTTAGCACGTAAGTATGTTAATTAGAGATATCATAACTGGCATGAGTCCTATCCCTAAAAACAAAAATGGATTAAGTTATATATAATATAGGTATATTAGTCAACATTTGTATTTATGTTACCACAGTTTTCATTTACTTTTGTGATCTACTGAATTACGATCGTAACTGGTTGCATTGACGATTATGATTCCAAGTTTATATGATCATGTGGGTGCATAGTTATGTTTTTCTATTTCGCAAAATATTTTTATTTTACGACACTTTTCTTTAACGAAATTTTATAAGTTTATTCAAACTAGGAATATATGTGAGTAATTAAAAATAATTTATTATTTTTCCAGATATAACTCAAATGTGTGTGACTGCAATAGCGAATCTCCAACAAATCAGCTTCAAGGATGGCAGTAATAGGTTACTGTTCAATAAAGAAAAAGAAATCGTGCCATATATTGAGTACCACTGGGAAGCTCTTACAACCACATCGAGACGAGTAACCCAATCATGGCATGTTACCGTATACAAAGCACTGAACAAAGATCTAAATATCCTGTTCAATATGGAGGAGACACCTGATGGTCAGATCTTCGGGTTGATCTGCACCGACCTAATGCAGATCAAACCTAACTACGAGGCAATGATAAAAGGGGGCACGCTGCGGGTAACCGACATGGGCATTCAACATGGTAACAAGTGTTTTGAGATTATTATGGTTGTGGGATTAGAAATTAATGTTTGTTATATAAAATTTTGTCATTTTCAATGCTATGGTTTTTTCTTGAGTTTTCAAGTGTGGTAGGAGTTTTTTTGCACTTACAATAAGGAATAGAACTGAAGGCAAGAATGAATAGAAAATTATTTGTCGATTGGGTTTGATGTAATTTCGGTGGAAAGTTCACTATCTCCATGTCTTACCTACAAGTCCGTGGTATGTGGAGTGTTGGTTGAAACCTTTCACTACTTAGCTAAATTAGCCATATAGCTTTCGTTGAATATAAATATTGATTAAACTCTACATTTTCACTGCATTCTGCTCAGTGTGAGTCCGAATTTTTATGGCTGTGCAATTTTGTATAAGAAGAGTATTTTAGTTGATTTTTATCGTCCTTCGTAGTCGAAGCCCCCATATTCTTGTACCCTGTTGGTGCTCCATTGCGATCAAAACTAACATTTTTCACGAACGAGTTGAAATTCGCAGACATCTAAATAGCAGTTTTGATCATCAGAGTTGACGTTTTTGATTGCTTGACCTACGGTGACCCCACAGACTTCGAGATGTTTTTTGTGGTATGAAGCGTGCATTGTTGGAATCGTTCGCCAAAAATTATTCTTTTGAAATTGGTGGAATAGTATTACACTCGAATTGTATGTCTGGTGACATTCTTTGTTTGATCTGCGTAGACGTACTGCATTCGCGTAATAGCGTAATAACACACTAGACAGTGTAATAGATCTATTATGAGGGATGTAGCAGAATCAGCACTGACACGGAATGCAATGGGAATGGAATGCAATCTATGGAATGGTGAACCTGAAAGGCAGATATTTATGGACAAAACTGATTTTCATTCAGTAACTTGTGTTGTGTCCCATTCCAAAAACGTTGATCGATTTATTGCCGGACTTTGAAGCGCTTTAACTTAGAGACTACTTGCACCAATCACATGATTTAAATGGCTTTTGTAGATTTTTTTAAATTCTACAACTTTTACATTTGCGATGATTCAAAAAAGTGACTCCTATGGGGATAAAATGGGGAAAACTGGTTTTTGATAACGTTGAGACCTCTACCGTTCGAAATATCAACTATACAGTATCGCGCTAATGATAAGAAATGTGTAAAATTTTATGTGCAATATTTCTTGTCTAAAAAGTTTTTGTCTTCAACCAATAGAAAACGAGATAAACGAAACTTATCTTATGCCCCTCAACACTCCTCCAAAATAAAATCTGGAGTACTATTTTTTCTAAGGTAACATGATTTTTTCCGACAATTTTACTGTACAAATTGTTTTCTACGGCATTAAGTGCCCATTGACAGAAATCAACTCTGACACACAAATCTGCTCCTCCATGGTGCTGCTATAGATGGACGTGGTAGGGATGAAATATGTGTTTAAAATTCTTCAACAATTGGGTATTAATTTCATCTAATCTTATGTATGGATTTTCCACAACGGATGTTAAAACCAGTAATAATTTTTTGGGTTACAAACAGGTTTGTTTTGCACACGTTTGAGGGAGTTTACATTGCCTGTTGCCTTAAATCTTTCGTGTAATATTTTGAATTCTTCTTCTCTTTTTTCTCAGGATAATTTTCTCCGGTCCCATATACTCACGATGGCAAATTACAATATTCATAACATTCCCCAAGGATACAAGTCATGTCTTTACAAGACCATGTCATGTAAAGAAAAATGCATTCTCTACTAAATAAGAATTCACTTTTACGAAGAAAATTTGAACGAATCTTACAGACAATTGCAATAATTACATGTTCATTTTAACTCGGTATGTGTCATTTTTGTTATTACTATGAATGAAGCCCACAATGAACAACAATTGGCAACAACATGTAAATTACGAATACATTCAGAAATATTAGATTAACTGTTAGGTTTGAGTATAGGAGACCATATATTAAATAAAAGCTTATTTAATGGACGTGCTGACTTTGAAATAATATATAGGGTGTTCCATTTAAAAAAAATGAGGAAATGGTGCAGTTTGCAAATATCGATCACCATTATGATATCGTGAGTTATGTATCAGATGAAAATTTATTAATGAAGGCCAACTATGGATAAAATTATACACCGAAGTAGAGCTTGTTAGCTTCATCAATAAGAACAGGAAGTATGAATTAAATTGCATACGTTTTTGTATAAACATCTGAATAACATGGAAACGGTTAGCTTTCAACTGCAATTACCTTATATCATTTTAATTGTCTAGTAACACAAGATCCAAAAATGCCAACATACATAGGGTGTTCTATTAAAAACATTAGTTTCGTCTGTAACTTTTACATAAACCATCCTGTATAAATTAAATTCAATATTTTTATGAAGGGCAACTCATTATTGTAAACAACTTTTGTATAAAATATATTTTGATATTTTTTAATAACCCCGTGGTTGACCGTTCCGAGAGAGTTGAAACACCCAGTATTTAAATAGATAAATTAAAAAAAAAACATTCTTGAATATTCTTGAACGTATGCATTTTCTTCATTGCTTAAAATTTAGGGAACTTCTAAAGGTTTGAAGCCGCAAACAGCAACGCAATCGTGTACAGTGTTGATTTTTATAACTCGCCAACGGTCAGTCACAAACAGTATTGCTTGCAAAGGGGGAACTTTTGCACTAATCATTCAAGCTGTGGAATTTTTTTAATTTTCATCAATGAATTCTAGTATGTATTTAATTAATTTACTGTTAGTTCCTTGGTTTGATTTCCGTCCCTTGAGATTTGGCTCAAATATGCTGCTGCCCCGATTAACCGGTGGCCCAATCAAGCGGAAGCGACTGTAGTAACATCCAGAAAAATATCTATTCAACACAATTTTAAAATATTAGGGTTTCCATTAAAAACAAAAGATACAAAGAAAGAGAAAAAAACAATGGAAGACTACAGGTGGTAGTAAAAGTTTTTGTTTTATGCCAAAATGTGTATTTGCGAAATTAGAGATCTACCTGTATGACGATTTTTTCCAAAATTTTGTATTTTGAATAATAAATTTTTCCTTACTTTTGGAATACCCTGTATATAGGTATGAATTGCAACTGTTTTAAATCGACGAATTGTTTCGACAAATTTTTCCCTATATTTTGTATTTTGAATATAATAAATTTATTCATTACTATTGGAACACCCTGTATACAGCTATTAAATTGTTTCTGTGTTCTCATACTATTTCATATTATATCATATCCATTTTACGATAACGATTAGAGTCCTGTAAATAAATCTTTATGGTACTGTGTCTGGTAAAAATTTTACCAAACTCAATATAATTTCTTCTTCTTTGACTGCCTATCGCATTCGGGATGTTAACGATCATATATGTCATTTAATTAAGTGATATTCGAGACGAGGTTAGAATATTTGTCTCTTTCTTATGCCTTGTGTATTAGTTGTCCAATTGTTTTTAGTCCTGTCCAGTTCCTGATGTTTCTTAGCCATGATCGTTCCTTTCTGCTGATGCTGCGCCTACCTTCAATTCGTCCTTGTACGGTGAGTTGTGATAGCTCGTATTTTTGGTTGCGCATTGTATGGCCTAAGTATGCCGTTTTCCGGCGTTTGACTGTTAGTATTAGCTCACGTTCTTGTCGTTATCTTCTCAGTACTTCTTCGTTCGTAATATGGTCTGTCCAGGGTATTTTTAATAATTGTCTGTAGGTCCAAATTTCAAACGCCTCTATTCTGTTCATGGTGGCAGCTTTAAGGGTCCACGCCTCCATGCCATACAGTAGTACGGACCATACACAGCATTTGGTATAGCATAAATATGTTGATTTCACGGTTACAGAGTACCTTTTTGTGTTTGATAGTTTCTAGCCATTTCAATGCGGCCTTTAATATCTTTTTCAGAGTTCTATTCAGCTTGGAGTCAATTACCAAGGTATTTAAAGCTACTGACTCGTTCAATGTCTTTGTGGTCAATTGTTATTTTGGCTTCTCTGTATGTTTAGACAGTGAAGCATCCATGACAACCAAGTGTTGAAGAGACACAAGGCTGGCGATCAAACAGAGTTGTGGAAGCCTATGTCATGAAAAAGTTGCATGTTCCACACGTAAGAAAAGTGATTCTTGTTCATGTGGTTGCTATGACGAAATGTGTAACTGGTAAGCACATTTCTTCACTCATTCCAATTGAGTCATAACTAACTTTTCCATTAAGTACTCGAAAAATAATATTCATTTACAATTTTTCTCTAAAATAATAGGGAGCTAATTATTACACATATTTTATTTAACGTGTTAAATTCCTGTTCGCCCCTTATCCCAGACACTCGGTATAATAGTATTCAGTTTAGGGCACTATACATTAATTATTAAACAGTTAATTTACATGATTCAAGCGCTGAAGTGAACAAACGACTCAATTATTTTACGTCATTTGAGGATTGCTTGTAAGATTAGCATATTTATTTCAGCTTTACTATCTTGCAAATAGCTAGATAAGATGATAAGAAATAAAGCATTGCATTATCTCCCTGCACACTCTTATCTATTAGGTTTCATGTAAGTATCAATACTGTAGAAATGGAAGATCTATCACGTTCATTGTCAATTTTAAGTAAGTTTATGCGTTATATATTTAACAAAACTCACTTATGATACAAAGATATTTCAACTTCATGATTAACCAGCGTCTATAGTTAAAACAGCATTTTATTAGTCATCTTCATTTTTGATATGCATTGTTCCTACAACCCATATCACAACCCAGTCATGTTCCAAATTAACGCACCACTCAATGTTTCTTATATATTATAACCATTCGAACGCTACAAAGTCCCAGAGAAAATGGAATGTATAATATTCTCAGTGAACAAAATCAGTAAAACAATTTTAAATTTTTTTAAGCAAGTTTCTTTTTGTGCAAAGGAATCAATTTAATTTTTTTTACAACTACATCTGAAGCATCTCTTTGACAATTAAATTGTTTTAGTTCTACTAACTTGAATCGTCTTCAGTCGATATTATTGAACTCTAGGTTTATTTATTGCTTCGCCAACATAAATCAACAGGTGCTGGCCTTTGAAACGTGGACAATCCATACATGATTAGATGTATGGTAATTTGAATTCAAATTGATTTATTATATTAGTTTCAATGTTTGTATTGTGAATAATGTTATTAATATTAGGCCAAATTTAATAAGCTCTGATAGCTGCTTGGAATCACCGTAGTAAGCTAACTATCAAATTTTGGATTATTTTGGTAATATTATCCAATTTGAAAATAATGACTTGTTTTAATTCCTGGTGATTAGGAGGAGGGGGTAAATGTTGCCTTACTGTTTTTTTTTTGAGCATCTCGAAGGTGCTGAACTAGATTTAAGTCTGGGCTTCGTGGTGGCCATGACTTGAATCTAACGTTTTAGGTATTAAACTATAACTGAAAAATTGACCATTTACGGTTTTGCTCGCATTTGACTCCACCTCTTTTATTCGTTTTGTTCGTAAGAGTATGAGACAATAGAACGACGTTAACATATTTATTTTACATTTGTACCAGATAGTATAACTTATTTTTTAAATTCTGTGTTATGTATTAAGAGTACAAGGCGCTCTACTTTTAGTAACCAACACGTTAGGAATATTGACCTCTTGTAAGAAACCCAGAACTTGTCTAGGGATGTGTGGTCTCGCAGTATCCTGAATGAAAATGAAATTGTTCCATATAAATTGTGAGAAAGGCATTACTTGGTTGTAAATAATAATATTAATTCTCCGGGTAGCATTTAGATTTCATTGACCTCTGGCGAACAGGGATCAACTCTGTGCAGACTTCAAAGCAAATACCTCTCAGGAACATTTTTTATCCCCCACTAAAAGGCTCCCTTTCAGAGATGGTGCTGTCGAAATATATCTTTCTCTAGTTCTTTGCCATACTATTTTACGACAATCTGGAGATTTTAAACATACTCAAGTCTCGCCTAAAAACAAAACTTATTTCCAATCTTCAACTGTTCTATCCACATGATTTCTAGCAAATCCCAAACGTGTATGTACTCTGCATGCTGCGGTAAGAAAAGGTCCAACTGCAGACCTCTTACTACTCAATCTGATTTCCCTCAACCTTCTCCTCACATTGGAAGCAGAAACTTTGACATTTTTTACTGCTGGTTACAGAGTTCTGTGTAGTTGTGTTATTTAATCGAATTTGCTTAGCTCACCTTGGTTAATCTCAGATCAGTTGGAAAATGTGGGCGTTATTTCATTTTTTCTGCTCAGTTTTGCTTAGCAAAATCACCTCCCCTTTCTCGATGCCAAACATGTGTTTCAATGGTTACCATTATAAACGGACGTTTATGCCTAACCTACAAAACAGAGCGTCTTGATTGGTCGTTCTTTTATTACTCACTCAGATCAGATCTGCTCAGCTATCTCAGGAGGTGAGCTATTCGATATAAGAACAGACTATTGTATTTGATGAGCCAGAGAACTCAAGTGACAGGAAGTTTTCGGGTTAAGAATTTGTGAATTAATCTGAAGACAGTACTGACGAAGCTAGTCTATTGATCCGAAAAAAGAAGAAGGAAACTGCAAAACGCGGTGTGTTTCAGTCATGTGTATTGGAGAAGAACATGTCTTTATCATCAAAGAAGTGTTCCTGTTGGCAATCATTTACGTGCAAGAACCGTTCTGAAGTTGAGGTGATCTGCGACAATTGTAAGGATAAAGATACTGATCTTAACAAATAGGTCGATGAAATATATTGAATTGGTTTTTTGTTTTCAGTTTTTTTGATTGTTTCTTGTTTTATTCTTAACGAATATGGAGCATATGTTTTTTGCACTACTATCATATACATATATCAATAAAGTTAAAGAAAAAACCATTACCTAGGATACAGCTTAATGACGCAAAATTTACTACAAACACCCGCTCATGACAAATCAAAGCGCTGAAATGTTAAAGGTGTTCCGTAATTTTGGATATCAAGTCAGCTATGGAAACCAAACCTGCTCACAGCACCATCTAGGCCCACATATTCCTATAAACTTTTTTGTTTTGTTTCCATCGCTGACTCGATATCGAATGTACGGAACACCATTAACAAACTTACAATTACATTCGCGCTTTTTTCATTTCCTCTTTAGATTACACTTTCGTTATGAGTTTATTGGTATGTTTATGTGTTTCAATGTGTTTTAGTAAGTGTTTTAGATGAAGACAAATTCACAAATTTTGCTAAAATTGGGCAACAGAAACTATAGACTTTCGTAGACATTCTACTTGCAAAAGATTTTTGCAATTTGAATTTTTTTTATCATATATTATAGTTCTAGGATTCTAGGTGTAGATATACCTCGCGATCAACAATTATTTAGATAAGGGGTGGCTAAGACGGTGTCAGTATTATGGAACCTGCAAAAAAAAATATTGATATGCATCCCTACAAAATACAGGCCTATCATGAATTGCTGCCACCAGATTTTAACAGACGTCTTGTACCCTTGCAGATATACTGCCAACATCTCAAGGGTTTCTTTTATCTAAATAATTGTAGATCGCACGTTCTTTATATCATGTACTACAGATACAGGCAAATGTAGGCCTGAATTTACAAAAATCCTATGCAGTTCGTCTTTCAGAAATTCTAGGCCCTGTTCTACCATATGTTCATTAAAATGTCCATCAGGGACGGTTTGGAAGATTGATACCTGTACGATAAACGGCAGAAATCAACTAATTTGATACAAATCGCACACTGTCGCACAACAAACACAGCACAGATCAGCTGATTGCACTGGCTATGCCTAGTACGTAAATCGCCTATTGTCAATTTGATTGATTGATGACATTTATAGACAGAACTAGCTAATTCAAAAAGAGTAGAGCAGCACAGGAAAATTTACATTCGAAACGTTTTAGCATCAATTTACAGAGGCTGAAGTAACGTGAGCACGATTGCGAAAAAATAAATTAATTTCACTCTATTATATATATTTTAAGCATGTGAACGAGCATAGAAAACACGATCCTTTGTTCGAAAAAGGATAAGTCATTGTCATCTCTTGTCGTTGTGACTATATTACATTATTTTGGCATAAAATGTAGTTGTAGTTGTAATGCAATATTATCCAGTGTGGAAAGAAAGTAACGGATACATTCGATAACTTTGTTAATTGTATCTTACATTATAAGCCGGGTAAAACGGTTTTTACTGGCGACACAAGTAAATGACTGGCAAAGTCACCTTGTAGAGCCAATAAAAACCATTACCCGGTGTATAATATACAATATTTATCTGTTAAACACTTGGTTAAAAAAAAACAGTTAATTAAGATAACGTGACAGTAATAGTAACAATAAAATATATCACCAGTCAGTGTCAAAATATTTATTAACCCAGTATCATAATTTCATTCATAATTCAATATATTCAATATTCAGTCATATTTTTGATTATTGATTTTATTCTGCTTTCAATGCTATAAAATGTTCAATGTTACATTTGAAACATTTTGAGAAAAAGTGACTTAAAGTTCAAATATTAAAAATTCTTAAAAACAAAAAAACATTTTATTTAAAAAAATTGAGAAAAACCCTCTTAAATTGTAAATAATTTACAAAAACCAATCGCCATTTGCTAATGTTTAAAAACGCTAAGAAAATACAGATATTTTATTACAGATATATACAGTTTATATACAGATTATAAATATAGAATTGTTTAATAAAAACGTGTCAATGTACTCAAAACGGAAAAAAAATTAAAAGAGTCAAGAAAAGCTTTAAAACAATTGAAAAATACTTTCAAATAATTTTAAAATGATCTAAAATTATTAGGTTTCCTTTACTAGGGTAATTGAAAATGCTCGTAAGCAATTAAAACCTTAAATAAAACACATTAACCCTTTTTCACAATAAAACATTTAGTAATTAAATGCACATTTCAGACACGGTGCGACCATCTTCAGTAATGTATACATTGGTACTTGGCGAAATTTTTAATTTTTAAATAATGCGCTTGCTATCACTTATTAAAAAAATCGCTGGTTTGGTAAAGGTAAAGGTAAAGAACGACTATTTGCATTGTGGACTATTTGCATTGTGGCACCACCCTACTGTGATGCACTAATCTTGGTAAACTTTCAAGGGCGAAAACTTGATTATTATTTTAAATATCAAGTAAGTATTCAGCGTCTCATTTTACATCTTTTTCACCACGAATAGTTTATTCTCAAAAGTTGATAGTTCGGTAGATAATTTGGATTTTTTGAAAAATTGAGGTCTAAAGTGAAATGTTAAAGGTGTTCCGTAATTTTGGATATCAAGTCAGCTATGGAAACCAAACCTGCTCACAGCACCATCTAGGCCCACATATTCCTATAAACTTTTTTGTTTGGTTTCCATCGTTGACTCGATATCGAATGTACGGAACACCATTAACAAACTTACAATTACATTACAAATTACAATTACATTCGCGCTTTTTTCATTTCCTCTTTAGATTACACTTTCGTTATGAGTTTATTGGTATGTTTATGTGTTTAAATGTGTTTAAGTAAGTGTTTTAGATGAAGACAAATTCACAAATTTTGCTAAAATTGGTCTCATTTTACATCTTTTTCACCACGAATAGTTTATTCTCAAAAGTTGATAGTTCGGTAGATAATTTGGATTTTTTGAAAAATTGAGGTCTAAAGTGATTGGGATCAAGTCCCAACCTGATATCCCAAAAACCCACGTGCCCTGCAATATTTTGTGCCTGTAAACACATTAATTTTTAGAAAAAAATAAATATCTTCTGAACGTTTAAAGCGAATTTCAAAAACGAAACGGATCTATAAAGCCTAAAAAAGGGCAAATTAAAATATGTAAAGTTATACAGGGGGTGCCATTTAAAAAAAAAACTAGGTAGAAGGCTGCTCTGAAAAAATGGTGCACCCTGTATAGGACAAAAACAATTTAACACATTGCACTATGACCTGCCGTTTGCATTGCTAGCTGGTTTATTTCGATATTATTAACGGTGTAGGTGCAATCAAGCTTTCCCACATTAATAACCTACCCTGTATAATTTTACAATGACGTTACCTAAACAACATACAGGGTGTCAATTTGAAAAGTTGCCACCGACTATTTTCATAGAACTAATGATTATTTATAAAATTACTCAAAACCGTTTGGGTGGTTCGGAGGGGGAACCAAAATGGCGTAGGTAGTATCGACCCCCTTTTAAGACACAGCCACCTTCATCTAAAAAATTTAAATGGCACCCCCCTACTTGTGATACGTTGGAAAACTCTTGAAAAATGCTTCCTAGTCATTATTAATACAATATGATTAGGTCAACTAGTTTTGGAATTAAGTGCAAATAAAGTGCAAAACATAAACACACTAAGGCTGCGAATGCTACGTTGCTACATATTTTCTACCTTGTTATACGGGGCGGAGGCCTGGACATTAAAACAGACAGATACGAACAAATTAGTAGCATTCGAAAGATGGAGTTACAGGAGAATTCTAAAGATATCGTGGGTGGACCGAGTTACAAATATCGAGGTGCTACAAAGACTTGATAAAGAAGAGGTACTTATAAACACCATTAAAAAAGGTAAACTGCAATATCTCGGTCATATAATGAAGGGGAAACGCTACAGGTTGCTGCGACTGATTATGGAAGGAAAAATAAAGGGGAAAAGACCATAGGAAGAAGAAGGATTTCCTGGCTCAGAAATTTAAGAGAATGGTTCGGATTAACATCAAGCCAACTATTTAGAACAGTTGTTAATAAAGTTAGGATTGCCATGATGATTTCCAACCTCCGATATGAGATGGGACTTTAAGAAGAAGAAGAAAGTGCAAAAGTGTTCAATTAATTCAATTCAAATAACATGTAAAGTAAATGTTGGAAATGGTTTCCGTGTCATCTAAACAAAAATATGGCCAGCTTTCAAACTCCTCGTGAATTTTCTAAACTGTGAAATGGAAAACGGTGAAAATGTTTATGCCCTCGGGTTGCATAGTGGGATTGCGGGAGATAATACTTCATTGCCTATACAACACTAAAGTATATATAGTAGTATAAAACACTTTCTGAACACTAATAAATTCCTCCAGGATGGTGTCCAGAAATTCTAATTAGGGGAGGTGTAGAGATTCGGGTTAAAGTTACATCACTCATACAGAACTTCCAAAATTTGGGGTTATTTTTTTAAAGTCCAGCCTATTATCTTATTTTCTTTCAATATCCATAATTAAATACACAGTAACACGGTATTGCTTTTATTAGAGTTCTTGGGTGGGAACAATGGAATTATGCACAGTACAGAAGATAAACACATGACTAATAAGGATACTTAATTTATGCGTATTTTCCGCAAAGTCTCAAAGCATCAATTTCCCCATGCAAATGAGTATTGGAAATGCGCTATAAAATTAATGACCTATAAAGATGACGTTAATTACCCACAAACTTGCAAATAGCAGAGGTAAAGATATCAGTGATGCTGCGTCGTCTAACACTCACTGAGCTGTAATTGGTAAAAAGGGAAAATTATTGTCCGGTGGTCAAAACAACAGGTTGTAGGCAACAGCAACATTAAATTGAAAATTGCGTCACCGAAATCGTCGCCTCAAGTGACTTATTGCACACAACTCGACTGTTATTTTAAAATTTGTCATAAGTATGTTTACCATCGTCCGATAACTATCGCTTTGGTCCCGAAGTTGAGCTGAAGCGGAGCTGTTGTTTATTTATTTGAACTGATGTCTCACGAGTTATATTTCAATCTCCGCAAAATGATGCACACAGGTAGTGCGAAGGGCGGACACATAACGTAATGCATACAAAATTCTATTATTTCCCAGTGCCTGTCGCGGGGGGCGTAAAAAACCGCAACGCCAAGCGAAAACTGCCAGGAGATGTCAACAACGTTGGCAAAAAGGGCCGAAACGCGGACCTCAGCGCTCCCAAGCTGCCGTCTCACGGGTACCCTCTGGATCATCCCTTCAACAAGGATGGATACAGATATCTCCTGGCCGAGCCCGACCCCCATGCACCCTTCAGACAAGTAATTAACACGAACTGGTGTTTACTGATTGTCATTAAAACTTTGATTTCAGGAATTTGACGAGAGTTCGGATTGGGCAGGGAAACCCATACCTGGATGGCTTTACCGCACACTAATTCCGAGCACGGTCCTGCTAGCCCTGCACGATCGGGCACCACAGTTGAAGATTTCAGAGGACCGCTTAGCTGTTACCGGAGAAAAAGGATACTGCACAGTCAGAGCCACACATGGTAACCTATTAATAATACTAATTATTTTTATTATTTCTACCATGTGCTGGTATGTATTTCCTTCTGCATTTAAGTACACCAGGGAATTCCAGTTAAAAGACAGTTGAATACGGAGACAGTAAAGAAAACAGGAAATTAACCGAAAATAAACCCACCAATGCAGGAATTTCCTTTCATAGCAAATGCAAATCCGTTTATTTCAGGTCTACTCCTTTTAAACCGAGTCTCAGCACATGATATGTACTCCACCTTTTATGTATACAGTGGGCTGTAGACAAGCTGCCCAAAACATTTGATTGGTAATTGTTGATTATTTGAGGCAAAACAACTTATATCCTAGATTAGACGGACGAACACATGCTAAGCTGTTGTACTATCTCACCTAGTGCCTGTATTAGGCAGACCCTGCCAAGCACCATTCTTGCATTCATCAATCGCCTGGGGTATACGGACGGATGTGGAATGGTGGAGTATCATCCCCAATGGACAGGGTACAAAAGTGTATGTGAATTCTTGGGTTGATACTCCAGAACTCACCAGATCCTCAATTTATTACCTGTTCATGTTTCCCCTGATTTACGTTACACACGACTTACCTAAATTCTTAGATACGTAATAAGAGTTAAGGGGTAGAAATTGCGAGAAAATAGTATTTGTCTTCACAATCATACACTTCGAAATCCAATATTAAACTCGCGGAAAAAATGATTACATATTATTTATTTTTAATCTTTTTTTAAAGTTTTATATAGTTTTTCATGGCAAGCTCTTTATAATGAATTATCTAGGGTATATTACTTTTGTTTATAGCTTATACAGGGTGTCCTAAATAGAGTAGGATTGCATGGGTATCTTTTTTATTTTGAAAGCTAGATATCTGGTTAAATGGGCAATGTCAAGCAGTTTTGTATGCTGGTTCAAATTATGTTGAAAATTTTTAGAAATTATAGTGAAAAATATAAAAATTGTGATTTTCAAAAAACTCCGATACTTTCATAATTATTAAAGATGCGGAAATAAGTTTAAAATAAAAGTTACTTGGTTCGATCGCTCAAACTTAAGAATCAAGTCAAAACAAAAGTCAAGATGGTGGTTTCCGAGATATTAATAGCAACTTTCTTGGCCATCATATTTGATGTTTACACTTCTAAATTGACTATTTTTTTCTGTTTTCAACGATGTATAACAACATATGTCAATATAAAAAAAATGGAATATATCAATTGTTCCAATTTTTATTTTTTTCTATAAATTATTTCTTAAACAAATGTAAAAAAAATAAAAAAACGTAATACAACTAAGTAGTAAAATAACAATAAACCATAAAAAATGCTAAAATGCTATCTGTTATTCACTAAATGGCCAAAACGAAGCTAAACACAATCAATAGCGTTTTACAATATAGCCAGTTAGTATCGCAATGTGTTGCGATTAACGCCTCTTATGGCATCTGTCTTTGCTTCACGAAGTTCATCTACATTATTATAATTGAAATTACTTCCATAAATTTTGTTTTTTAAAGTACCCTGCAAATAACAGTCAAGAGGCGTCATGTATGCAGATCGGGCTGACCCAGAACAGATGTATTAGTCGCTATTACTTTGTTATTAAAGCGGCCATTTAAATAAGTAATAACATCTTCAGCATTGAGTGGAGGGGCGCCATCTTACTGGTACGATATTTGAATATTTTGTGCCAAAGGTAATTCATCCAATAAATCTTGTAAGGTTGTTTGAAGAATTTCCAAATGACGTTGTGCAGTTAGAAATATTATAGCACCATGTAAATCATTTCCCAATAAGCCACAAAAAACATTAAAGCCGAACCACACTTGGTTTTGACGTGGAATCACTATGTGTGGATTGTCCTGAGCCCAATAGTGTTCTTTATGATGATTAAATAATCCACAATTACAAAAGTAAGATGCATCTATCCATAAAATTATATTTATACAATCACCATTTTCCGTAATTTTGTTGATAAACCTTCTGAAAAATATAAATCTACTGATGTTATCATTTGCTTGTAAAGTATGAGAAATATGCAATGTATAAAATTAAAACTTGTGCGTTTTTTAAATTGTTGATGCTCTAGATTTAAATATGTTAACTTGATTTTCTAGTTGCCGAGTTGAAATGTTTGGATTAGCGAACATTTAACGCTGTCAATTGTTTTTGGCCAATAACGTTCAGAATTTTGAGCATTTTTTATAATTTATTGTTATTTTACTACTTAGTTATATTACGTTTATTAAAAAAAAATTTACATTTGTTTTAAAAATAATTAAAAATATAAAAATAAAAATTGGAATAACTAATATTTCCCATATTTTTCATTTTGACATAGGTTTTTATGACATATCGTTGTAAAAAGGAAAAAGTCAATTTAGACATATAAAAATCAAATATGGAGGCCATTTAAAAAAAGAAAGTTGCTATTAATATCTTGGAAACCGTCATCTTGACTTTTGTTTTGACTTGATTCTCAAGTTTGTGCGATCGAACCAAGGAACTTTAAACTTTATTCCGCATCTTTAATAATTATAAATATATCGGAGTTTTTAGAAAATCGCGATTTTTAGTTTTTTTAGAATAACTTCTAAACTGCTCGGACTTTTGAAAGTTTTTCAATATAATCTGAACTAGCATATAAAACTGCACAATATTGCCCATTTAACCTAGTTTTAAGAATAAGAAAGATACCCATCCAATCCTACTCAATTTAGGACACCCTGTATAAGCTATAAACACATGAAATATACCCTAGACGATTCATTATAAAGAGCTTGCTATGAAAAAGTACATAAAAGTAAAAAAAAAATTAAATATAAATTATATGCAATAATTTTGTCCGCGAGTGTAGTGTTATTATTGGTATGAATAGGCACTAATTTACAATTTAATCTGACATATGATACTGTTTGATAGTTTGTTTAGGTGATTTATTGTATCTGTCTGTTGTTTTCCACTATGGTTATGACATTTCTACTATCGGTTTCATAAGTTTTGTCCCCTGGGTTTGAAATGTAATTGAAACAAAAGTACGGAGTCAAAAAATTAAAATAAAATACAGAAGATATATAGTACATTCATTAACAAAGTATTAAAATTGTAATGCGATTATGCAGCTCGTTAAATTGTTATTGCGGAAAGTCTTCCGAAAAGAATGGCATTTCACACATATTGTCACTGCTTTGTAACTTAACCTGATAACTTTTTGCTGTTCCAATACTATTTAACCAAACTGAAAACACAATAAAAGGAATGCAGTAACCCTCAAATGATGTGAAAATTTGGCATAAATTCTATTCAACTTATTTATTAATAATGTTTTTGTAATGTGCTAAGTTCGTTAATATCAATCAAATCGTCCCACTTTTTCGAACATAATGAGGAAGATTAACTCAGAAAACAATTAAATAATGTATTTTGAACAACACACGTTTGATATTAATGCAATTTAAACAATTATTGTCGGCGCATAGTAAATAGAGATGAGAGATTGGTATCGCCGTACTCATATTGCGTCAGAGCTGTATTTAAATGACACGTGTATTTGATGCGTGATAGAAAATAAACCACTGTAAATATTTCTGGATGTAACGCTGTTCAATTCCATTCGAATTATAATCGGTAACGTTAATACCACTTGTTATATTATTACCAATAATTTTTCATATAATTTAACGTCAAACTCGAATTTTGAGCGATATAAAAATACCAAAACGCCGCAAGCCTATCATTGTGGGATAACTTGCATGCCGGCGACAACCTCTCAGTGTTGTTACCCTTGGCGACACTCCGTCCCGCGACACATTTGCATTGCTCCTTTTCTAAACTTTAATTGTTGCTGTAGTTATTCTATTTTTAATAATAATTTTGCTTTTTTAAGTAAACTACGACCTTACGAACTTATTTCACGGCAATAAATTTGCAATTTAATAGGAAAGTATAAACAAATGTCACTTGAAAAAATCTTAAATACCTCGGGAACAGTTCTACAAACATTGACAAAAAATTACAAATTTTTGCTACTACGGTGTCAAGAAAAATAAATTCCTAAAGTTGTGTTTTTTTAAATTACTGGAAAAATCTGTACTTTTTTGCACACAATATTCGATACAGAAAAAACGGTTATGGCAAAAATTTTGAAATTAAAATACGTTACATAGGAATGTGTGTTCTTTTCGTTTCCATATTCATTTTTGGTGTGCTTATGAAGAACTTCTTTTTGTGAGGGGGTTAGACGAAATCGTTTTACCAAATCTCTAGTTTTAGTTATAAATGCTAAAATATCTTCGTGTGCACAAACAGGAATCGTCTTGCAATCGTTATACCATCTTCTATTATTGTCTGCTCTAGCGGTGTCAAAAGGGACCTGGTACTGGGAAGCGACTGTGGAGGAGATGCCCGAAGGATCCGCCACAAGATTAGGCTGGGGTCAAGACTATGCTAACTTACAGGCACCTCTGGGCTACGACAAGTTTGGCTATTCATGGAGGTCAAAGAAGGGTACGAGGTTCCACGAATCGGCTGGCAAACATTTCAGCAAGGGATACGGAGAAGGCGATACGCTAGGCTTTCTTATAATTCTGCCCGAATGCTCCACAACCAGGCGAGTTCCTCAGACTTTTAAGGATAGGGTAAGACAGTCAAGTGATTTAATAGATAATTATATAACAAGTGAGTTAAGTAGATGTTATTTACAGCCCGAGTGGCCTAATTTATTTGAGATAAAAACACCCTTAACTCACATGTTCTATACAATATTTTATTCAATTTTGTCGAACAACAGTTGAGTAGTTATACATTTAATTTTTATAATAAAAGTTGATGGAAGCCAAAATTTAAAAAGGCTGATTGTACTGTTTTTGTACCTGACAAGGTTTCAATTGAAGCTTCAGAAGTTGGTGACCACGAAGTCAAAGTATTTTATGAAAGGGAGTATAGCTTCTTCTTCATTTTGAGTGAATTAATAGTATATTGTATTTGTATTGTAGAAAATGGGCCATTGAAACACAAATGTGCGTTGCAGCCTGAGCGAAGCAATGGCTGCAATTTATACATGATAGATAGATAGATATAGAGACATAATATTTATTTGTGTTAAGGCTAAGGCTTAAACACGTCACAATAAAAGATACATAATATACAAGGTGAGTAAAGAATAAGGAATCATCTCGCTGGAGCCTTTATTTTTATTTTTAGAAAATAAAGTTTTGAACAAAAGCTTGATGGCTAATTATTTGGCACAATTTAACGGTTTAATTTTTGTTGTGATGCTTAATTTTTTTAAAATGATGCTTTTGATACTTTTTTTTAAATGGAACCAAATTTTTTCTATTAACAAATTTGATCAACCTCTTGGTATTTTTAGATATTCGCTAAGAAGGAAAAATAACGTTACCATATAAAAAAGGGATAGCTAACTTAATTTTCGAAAAGAGACGCCCAATAAAAAAAAATTTTACTGTCAAATTGTGATAAATAATTATCTATCAAAGTTTTGTTCAAAACTTTTTTTTCTAAAAATTATACTTAAAAACAAAGAAACCACTTGCTATGTTTTTACCACAAAATGTTTATTGATATACAGGGTGTCAATTTGATAAGTTACCAACGACTTTTTTCATAGAACACATGATTATTTTTAAAATTACTCAATACCATTTGGGTGCTTTGAAGGGGGAACCGACATGGCGTATATGTAGTGTCGACCTCCTACCCACCCTTTAAGCCCAGCCACCTCCATCTAAAAATATTACTTGTGATATATCGTTGGAAAGTTCTTGAAAAATGTTTTCCAGTCATTATTAATACAATATTATTTAGTGAACTAATTTCAGAATTAAGTACAAATAAAGTGCAAAAGTGTGAAATTATTAAATTCAAGTAACATGTTAAAGTATATGTTGTAAATGGTTTCCATTGTTTTTTAAACAAAAATACAGCCTTCTTTTAAACTCCTCGCTAACTTTCTGAAAGGTTTGTCTAGTAGTAGCTCGACATTATTGTAGTATTCATTCTCGTAATTGTTCAATAGTGTGGTTCTATATTTATTTATGTTTTATAAACTTCAGATTTCAAGTGACTCCATAAACAAATTTTGCCGTTACTAAGAAAATTTTAACGGCGAAATTTATGCTAATTTGCTGGATTAATCTATTGAGCCTTTCATACTTCAGGAGGTTGAAAACCAAATAGATGATCATGGAAATTATAGACTTACCGAAAATACATTACATTTTCAACAAGATAGTGCACCTCCGCACTATGTACTTCCATAGTTCCAGTTAAAGCATTGTTAGAGCGTCACTATCCAAATCAGTGCATGAGAAGTAGAGTCCCTATCGAATGGCCTCCTAATCCTCATCAGATCTCTAAACCTCAAAATTTTTTGTTATGGGGTCACTTCTTAATAATATCTGTTCTTTATAAAACGCAACTGGATACTATTGAACAATTACGAGAAAGAATAGCACAATAATGTTGTGCTATTAGTAGACAAACCTTTCAGAATGTTTGCGAGGAATTTTAAAGCATGCTATATTTTTGTTTAGAAAACAATGGAAACCATTTCCAACATTTACTTTACCATGTTATTTGAATTTATTTCATTGAACACTTGTGCACTTTATTTGCACATAATTCCAAAACTAGTTCATCAAATCATATTGTATAAATAATGACTGGAAAGCATTTTTTAAGAACCTTACAACAATGTATCACAAGTAGAGGGGTGCCATTTAAATTTTTTAGATGGAGGTGGCTGTGGCCTTAAGGGTTGGTATAGGATCGACACTACCTACACCATTTCGGTTCCCCCTTCGTATCACTTAAACAGTTGAGTACTTTTTAAAAATAATCATGTGTTCTATGAAAAAACTCGATTGCAACTTTTCAAATTGACACCCTGTATAGACATATACAATAAAATAACGACTCGAGTTTCGACTTTTACGGTCATATTCAAGTGAAGTGAACTTTTATTGTATATTTGTACTTTTACAAATATAAATACTTTTATTGTATATGTCTATATATCAATAAACATTTTGTGGTAAAAACATAGCAAGTTGTTTCTCTGTTTTTTAATATAGACTACCACATAGTAAAGGTCGAAACTATCCTGATGAATAATACTAAAGGCTTCAGAGAGGTTGTTTTCCTTACTTTTTACTCACCCTGTATATATAATAAAAAATAGGATCAGTCAATGTTAAACATTGTTCCCGTTGATGGAATTGGTCCATGGGGATAAGTGACTGAAAAAGCGTCACACACATTTCTTATGCTCTGACTTGCATGGTATAAATGCATCATTTGTTTCTTTTCTTCTGTTAAATACATTTCTTTAATGTATTTTAGCACAATAATAGTTCAAATAACTTGACAATTCTATTTATTTTGATTACCCATCAAATAGTTATATTGAAGTTACCTTGGTCAGTTGATAACATCCACGCATTAACCTGTGTTGTGTAAAATTGAACATAGGGACGTTGTATTGACTATGTTCAGAGTTAAAAAAATGTCACGGTATGTTAACGTAACAAACATGTAATACATATAATAACATAAACAACATTTGAATATATGAGCTTGAATATGAGATGATTTTCTCAAATTATAACTGAAGATGAACCATATGTTACTTTTAGAAATGCACTTATATCACTTGGCAGATTTTTTAGGGTTGCTCTTGAGATAAGGTGTTCCTTTAGTAGAGCAAACGGTAAATTATTTAGAAAAAATCATCTACGTGTTCCAGTATACCATCTATTTTTTCCCAAACCTTTTCCAGACATACACCCTTAAATCAACACCCCTTTTTATAAACTTCACAGTCCTTTTTATACAATCTGCTTTAAAAGCTTCCGTTTTATCTATGATAATTTCTTTTTCTGCTATCACCTACAGAGACGTCTAATTTGGATTCATCGCTAAATATGAGTTTGGACCAGTCTTCTACTGTCCAAGACAATTTAGATTTATCCCAAGCTATACGATTGTTCTTATGTTTGTTTGTTAACAGGGTTTTTTTTAGGCTTCAATCAAATAAAATAAATCGAATTAAAACTAGTAATGTTATTTAATATTTCATTTATTTGTAGCTTATAAAAACTGAGCCCTGACTTATAGATCCATTGCCTACAACATTCCCGGGAAATATTTGCCCCCGTTTCCCAATTAAATAAGGCCGTTATCATCCCTTACAGTGACTCTTCGCTGACTTTTACATATTTTCACAAGATGCTTCCTCTTTCTGCATGTCACTTTACTAGGTTGACCGGAACTTTTACCCCAAATTTTGTATTTGCCTGTCTCTCCATAGCACCGGATACCGTTGACTTTGCGAAATTCAAATTTTTGCCGATTGTCTTCATGCTTTTTCCTTCGTGGTAATTGTTTCACAACAATTGGACGAAATTTGTTTGAGGTTGCTTTACCACCACTCATTTTCATGAACACATAAAAGAAAGCAGTAAGTCGACTTATTGCATTAATAACTATCATTTTAACAGTTAACCAGTTAAAAAAAAAATTAAAAGGAGACGTCTGGACATTAAGTCAAATGGAAACGAACACTGTTGTGGGACCCTGTATATGTATATTACGTAACAGTTAAGGGGGAATTATTTGTACGAGCATCGGCAACATTGTGACAATTAGTTTTGAATTGTCAAAATAGTCATGTGATGGTCAATATCAAATATTGCCATGAGCATCAGACGGAACAAAAATGTATCAATTTGTGCAAATGTTTTCATAATTATGAGTGGGAGTAGAAAAAATAGCCTACATTACTTGAATTGTAAGGCTCGAGAAATTACACACCTCGGCGATGCACGACTCTGTACATAAAATTTCTCTTCATGCGTAATATACTTGTTACAACTCTCATTTTGTAATATACTATTTCATGAGCGATCGAGATATTCACATTTTCGTAAAACTAGTAAGCAACGGATATATAGCTTTACCGACAAACTTAGGATTATATATTTATATGTCCATCCATGCCTCTATGAGTGCAACCCTCGTCTTCTAAAACTGCATTAAATGCAGTACATTAATAATAATACTATTCGGTACATCACAGTCACATTGGGTTAACATAATGCCATTTAGTTTGGCCATGATTTCCCTTCTTGAGTGTAGGCGACGAACAAGGTGGTGTAATTTATAACGACTGTAATCTTAATTTTCAGCCTCTTGTGAAATTCAAGTCTCACCTTTACTACGAGGAAAAAGACAATGTATCTGAATACCTAAAGAAATTGAAGATGCTTAAGGGAAGCAAAGTGATGTACTTCAAAAATGGAGAGTTTCAAGGAGTGGCCTTCGAGAATATCTATGGGGGCACTTACTATCCAACGTTGTCCCTGCATAAAAGCGCAACTGTTTCTGTGAATTTTGGCCCTCGTTTCAAATTCGCGCCATCACCGACTGAATACAAATACCGAGGCGTGAGTAGCAATTCTATTTTGTGTTATACTTAAATAATTTTACACGTCTATCTTATATATTTTGCAGATGCACCAGAAAGCGGAAGAAGCTATATGCGAACAGACTATGGCAGATATTATTTATTTAACTGAAAACGAGGGCAAATTAAGATTGGATAATTTTGTCATGTGACAGTAGTAGCCCTTTTCAGTTTGGTTTTTGTTTAGTTGCACGTTTTTCTTATAAAATGAGAGTTACATTATCAATGAAAAGCAGAATATGTAAAATAAAGATCGTCCTGGATTCTTGTCCACTCAGCTACAACTCTGGATGTACGAAACATACAAATATCTCCCGATTTCAGAAGCTACCAGGAAAGGACAAATCACATCAGAATATTTAAACTATAATAGCAAAATTTTGGGAATCTTCTATACAACATTTGATATTTATCAAAGTTGAACATTGTAATCATTAATAATAACCAGTAATTAAGTTCAATGTCGTGAATGTGAATATAATCTGTTATAAAAGTCATAACGCAATAAAACGAGATGTATACTTATTTATTTATATTTATTTTCCAAAACCACCTCTACAAGTTGGACTGGGTTTAATGGTTTGATCACTTTCCTGCCATTGTTCGGGAGTTTTGGCTACAATTGAGAGAGCATGCACGCCTTTATTAAATTCTTCTTTGAGGAGATCGTTGACAATTCGGTGCCTCTGAAATATAACTCTTAAAATACATAATAAATCTTTCCAGTGTGATAACACTGGGGTTTAATTTTCGTATCACTTGAAGGTAAAACCATTCAATATAATCTAGAATTTGTAAGCTTGACGCATCCTTAGTTAACATGGATCCCCTAACTAGATCTCGAGCACTACGTTTAGTGCCAATCACTAATCACGTTAGAATGACCTATTGAAGCAGGAGTACTACTATACCTTTATCAATGTAAGATCCTGAAATTGGTTAGAAACCACAACGACTTTAAAGTGTGTTTCTGCATTTTTAGGAACATTATGCATGTACGATTCATTAATCACTTCCAAGTGAGTGGTCTGAAGCTGCTCGTACAATTTTTCTCTGATGGCTTGTTCGATGGGGTTATGTACAGTAGACATATTCCTGAAGGTATCTGCTAACAACATACCATTATTAAGTACAGCAGAGTACTTTATTCTGGATAAAGTTCTACAATAAAACAATGGTTTGTACATTGCACTGTGATGAACATTCATAGCCTGCAATACAAAATTTAACACTTACATGACAGTCTTTAAGAAATATTTGTCAAATGGCTAATTGTATAATGTAATTTTGAGGTGGAAATAGGTTAGTTGATCTTTGCATTTTTTCCCTTCTTTAAGATTTTATTTAATAAAGCTTTCATTGTAATAATTTATCTTTTCATTGATAAATATGCTCCACCAAATATTCCTCAATATTCACAGGAAATTATGTATCCTTACCTACTATAACATTTAATTACAAATCAGCTGATACATCATACTCAAATCATACACGAGTAAATACAATGGTACACAGGTGGTACAATTATACAGTATAATTGTTTAAATCACTGGACAGCTATGAATTTGAGGTTGGTATTGGTATGCACTTTTATACCAGGCAACACACATAACACATTTGCGTCAGAGTTGCCTATCGTGAACTGTTATCAAACATCAAGGAAATGTAAAGGTGCAAGTCCAATTATTGCAAGTAACTTTGCGACATTTATAGCGAGAGCGCTTAAGGCAGAGGCTACACTTACCGCAAATATTGCTGCAACTTACTCTCTACAATAATTTGTCAAAGTTTTCTCGGAAGTATTTGCTCAATAAATGTCGGGGCTGTCTACACGTGCATTACGATTTTGCTGCAAGTTAGTTTATTTCTGTGAATCTGTCGCTATTTTTACAAGAACAAAACAAGAAGTAAAGGAAAAAACAGGAAAGCATCTGAACTAGGAATGAAAAAAATCCCAGTTGCTACTGTACACATCTTCGATTCCATCGTCACTGTGTTTTTTTTTCAGTTAGCCTAACACATCCGCGCTTTTAGATTAAATCAAAATACTAGTACTTTCGCAAATCGTATGTTAGAATATAAACATTTATTTTATAAAATAGCAAAGTCGGCATAGCTGTAAAAAATGGGAAAGAACCTCAATTTATTGGAAACAACAGAAATACAAAGGCATAAAATTGATCCAGAGTTTGATCTACTAAATGAGCAAAATAACGTGATATACTTTTCAATGTTATAAATATACCGAGCGTTTTTTAAAATCTCTGAACATAGGGTATGTTCAGTTCAGTCGGGGTATGTTCAGAACGACGGAATCAATCGTATGCTAAAATTCAATGTATATGCAACCAAATTTACTAGCGTGTGTAACTCGATTATTTAAAAAAAAATGACAATTTCATTTTGAAACTTGTATGATTTAAACCTAAACTCGTTTAAAACTTTTGGGATTGGAAATCGGGAAATTCCGAAGTAGTAGCTTATTTGTGCAATGGAAGATATTGGTTGATCATCAGCATAACATAACACGTTTAATTTCATTTCTTCAGTTAAAACGTGGAATCTCCTAGTTATTTTATGATGACTACCGGAGATGCATCATGTACTTTTAAATTTGGCGATAATATTACAAATTGTTCCGATTGATGATATTGGTCTCTCAGGATAATGCACAAAAAATAACTCGCGCACAGTCCGTATACTAATGCCACATTGGTACCAGTGCACTAACTGTATCTTTTCTTGCGTTCAATACATTTTCTGTCTACAGTTTTGACGTTAGATTATGAATTTGTCTTTTTTTTACTATTACAAGCAATGACTGTAACCAATAACGCCATAGGTGAAGGAGTAGTAGGGATTATTATTATTATTATTATTATTATTATTATTATTATTATTATTATTATATTATATATTTTAATATCAGGGTATAATTTCTTAAAAATGTTATTTTTATTTCAAGAAATTCACTAAATCCTTTTACAAGATTTGTAATTTATGTGACCAAATTTGTGTCTTATTGAGATTACTGTAAGCTTATTAGCCAAAAAAGGTATATGAAACATTTCTTACATTTTAAGATCTCTTTTATTTAAAAATAAATTGACGCCTGACACAGCCAATTCCATTTTCATTGTCGTGACGAGGCATTTTTGATCGCGGAACATAGGGAAATAACATAGGAAACAGGTTTCCTTCAATTTCTCTTAACCTAATAAAACTATAAGAAAACAGATGCTATATTTATTTTAAATACTTTTAATTTTGACTTGAGATCAAATGTTCGTTGTCAATGTAAGCAGGCTCTTAGTGACCTCTTCATATGTCCAGAAAACTATTAAGATGGCAGTTAATAACGACCCAAAAACTTATCTCCTTATCTCCTCAGGACCCAAATTTTGTATACATACTCATCTCTTCTTCAACTATTATAAGTGGGTGCATTCCGCCCTAGAGATTTCAACAACACCCCACATGCATTTTGGTTTCTTTACATTCGGGTGCGTAGTTAATTTAAAAATCCAATTCTGTTATCGTTGTACTTTCTTCGTGTGTTTCTGCTTTGTTTATTGTACGTTTCGGTTTTGTGTGTGTTTTATAAACTTCTGTCTCCCCCGTGACTATTTTCTACTTTCACCCTGTGACAATTATTGTGTCTGTATTGTGTGTATGACTAATTCCTCCCTGTGACAATTATTATTGCGTATTTTATATTTTTACATTTAGTTAGACTATTATATCTTCCTGTGACAATTTACTTGTGCACTGTGTAGTTCATTTGCGTATTGCGAGATTTGTGTGTATGGGAAGGATGTCACAAAAATTGAATGTGTTAACCATACCATAAAAAAATATGGGAAGAGATTATACTCTTTGAAAAATTACAAAAAAATGTTTCCTTAGCTGCTAGAAAAATATTAAATAACAGACTTATTTCCTTATTACAGAAAAGGGCACAAAAACCGCATTTACGATAGTGCCCATGGTGATGTGGCAACAAAAATTGATGATTTAAATAATGGGCCTTATCACTGTTTTAATCATCATTCGCGTTGCAAAGATTTAGAATGTCCTGCATTAAAAATTATAAGAATTCCGATATTTCGCGGTTTAAATGCGAAGTCCGCAAAATAATGCGGCGTTCGTTCAAACGGCTGAGCCCCGACAGAGCTGAAAAACAGCGGCAAAAAATGACCTTTACACTTGATTCGCACTTGATAAGAGCGTTGGCAACATGGCTTAGCAATTATGTCATTGCTCCATCTCGTAGCGAACATATGAACTGCTAGGAGCAAATTTTTAACTATTTTCGCAGCGGGATACTCAATTTAGGTACATTTTAAATAATTAATGAAACCATAAAAACATGTGTTAATTAATAATTACTATATCTTATTAGATACAGTATTTTACAAGGTTTCAGGATATATTTTTGGAATGAATAAATATAATTTCTCTGAATCAAATTATTTAAATAATATGGTAAACAATTGGTAATTTTATTTATAAATTATACAGTGACACGTAGAATCAGGTCTATATTCATGTAAAGCTTTAAAATTGTGCAAATATTTTCAAATACAATCCATGAAGACGAAAAACGGCAAAAATCGAAGATTTAATGAAATTTCATAGAAAAACGTAAATAATCGAAAAAATAACTATACAGCGGCAAGTAGTATTTATTTTGATAATTTATGGTACAGAAAATATAATGTGAAAGTGATTATTAACAGCGTTTAAGTTGAAAAACACTTTTACGCCCGAAAAACCGCGCTCTTAATATTTTTACTCGTGCACGAGGTGCACGAGTAAAACTATTCGCGTGTTTTGCGTGCACTCGGGATATAACTACTGAGTATTCCAAGTTTAAGGGGCATGGAGTTTTCAGATTTTGGCAAACCGAAGGAGATAAGCCGAAAAGAAACGTCAGCATTTGGTGCATTGAATTTAAAAAATGGACGAATGGAGCTCAATGAATATCAGGAGAAGAAACGAGCAAGACCAAGGACCTCATACACGGATAAAAACTGCGCAATTTTCGAACGTTTGATTAGAGAACATCGTCGCATTACATTTCGCGAACTTGCTGAAATGAGTGGCATGACTGCATCTGGAGGAATTGCAAATAGTTGCGGCCTACTTCAAGCAACTTGACAAGCTACAATATCAGGGGTAATATAACAAGTGGTGTTCTCATTATCGATTTTTGAGAACACCACGAATTATATTTAAGAAGGGAATATAATGAATTGATTGAGTCATCTAGTAAAGCAGAATAAACAAGAAGCTAAATATGCAGTTTAAATACTTATATTTATTTAGACCACTTCATCTTTCAAACAGCAAACCACATTTATGTACGTACTTGTACGTACTTATACGGACTTGTATGTACTTATACGAACTTGTACGTACTTATACGGACAAGTACGTACGTACTTGTACTTGGGACACACTGACATTTCGGGCTATGTTTCTTTCGTATGTGGTCGTCGCCGTTACGACCGTTGTGTGATGGCTATCGTGGTATTTCTGTGAAATTACAACTAGATGTATTTTGAGCATTATCACTTATTGATACATGGGTAACTATAGAAACCGCATTGTAATACTGTCACTGTTGAAATGTGGAATGCATTGCATATTTTCTTGAAATATACGAATAGTCAAATTTGCCACATTCACCTTTAATATCGGACTCCCCTCGTATTATTATATAAATATAACTTACTAATTTTGAACCATAAAAAAATAATTCTTGTTAAACTTTTGTGGGAGATTAAACGTTTTAAAAAATACGTGTGAAAATGGTTCACTTTGCTTCAAACGCGGAAGTTTTGTCGTTATAAAATGATGAATCTTAGGAGCTGAAAAATAATTTTTACAATGAAAAAATATTTATACATATATAATAATAATAATAATAATAATAAATTTATTCATTTCAGCCGCCCATACAGGCGGATATGTGTGTCAGGAACGTTATAACAGTAATGTGTTACATATACACTGCGTTTCAAAAAAAATGTACCACCTAGAAGGAGTTGACGTAGAACTCTGAAATTATGTGAAAATAGTTAGTATGTGTTGAGAAACAATTGATTAAATTTTCATCGAAAAATAATAATATTTATTAAGAAAATAATTAATAATGTGTTGCATCTCCGCGCACTCTTATGCATTCAGCAACCCTTCTGGGCATGCTGGAAATCAAATGGTCCAATGCATCTTGAGGCGCATCCTCCCAACAATTTAAATGAATTAAGACACCATCTTCAGATTGCCTGGGATGAGCTGCCTCAAGATGCATTGGACCATTTGATTTCCAGCATGCCCAGAAGGGTTGCTGAATGCATAAGAGTGCGCGGAGATGCAACACATTATTAATTATTTTCTTAATAAATATTATTATTTTTCGATGAAAATTTAATCAATTGTTTCTCAACACATACTAACTATTTTCACATAATTTCAGAGTTCTACGTCAACTCCTTCTAGGTGGTACATTTTTTTTGAAACGCAGTATATTAAAGAACTACTTACTAAAAGACTTAACTATCGTTAAAATAAAATGATTAAAATATACTATACTACTACATTATTAAATTAAAGGATATTTTACAGCATTTACCAGGACACACCAAACTATCGTTAAAATAAAATGATTAAAATTACACTACACTTCTACATTACTAAATTAAAGGATATTTTTCAGCATTTACCAGGACGCACCACCCCTGTCGAGGAATTCTCTAATAGAGTAGTACGGGTTTGTTAGGAAATGGGTCTTTATTTGAGTTTTGAAGTTTGTTCAATTTCTTAGCTCTTTTATGCCTTCCGGTAACTGGTTAAAAACCTTGATACTAGTGTAGTGCGTCCCCCTCTGATGCGCTGTGGTACTGTGTTTAGGTAGATACAATTTGGAGGCGTTGCGTGTTTGCAGATGGCTTACAAGTTGGTTCGTTGCGAAGACTTCCAGGTTGTCATATACATTCAGGATCAGGTAATACAGGAAGACAGAAAACAAGGTCATGATTTTTAGTTGAGTGAATATCTCTTTACAGGATGCATCTCTAGGGGATCCTGAAATCAGCCTTACTAGCTTTTTTGAGTCACAAAGAGTTCTTTCGCATGTACCGAATTGCCCCAGATGAGGATTCCGTATTGCAGATGGCTCTTGACATTAACGTTATATTATGTGATCAGGACGGCTCGGTTTGCCAATTTCCTCACGTTTATGAGCGCATAGTGGTGGTTTTTCTTTGAAGGTACAGTATATGTTCTTCCCATGTCAGTTGCGCATCTACCAGGATTCCAAGGAACTTAGTTACCTTTACCACCGGCAGTGACTTGACTGGGCACTTGACCAATATGCTGCGGGGACCAATATTATCCTTGTTTAAAGCGAACTGTACCACCATTGACTTGCTTGGGTTGAGCTCTAGTTGATTGGCATGTGACCAGGTTTTCATGGTGTTAGTTATGTTATTGCATGTTTGTGTTACTAACTCAACTGATTTTCCGGATACAATGAAGTTACTATCATCAGCATACTGTCCGAGCTTTATGTTGCTTGCCTCCAGATTATTGAATCTGTGCAGGTCATTGCTGTAGTTAAGAAAAAAAAGGCTGACAGTACGCCGCCCTGCGGAAGTCCGACAGTAATGAATCTTTGTTTTGATTTGAAACTGGCATTTTTTAATTTGTCGGTGTCTTGTTTAATATGCACGTATTGGGATCTATTCGTCAGGTACGAGGCAAACCAGGACTTTACTGTGCCAGTCACCCCGTAAGTCTCCAGCTTGTTTAGTAACAGTTCGTGGCTAATAGTGTCAAATGTCTTACTGTGGTCAAAGAATATAGCAGCTACCTTCTTATTTTGGTCTAGTCCTTCTAATATAAAAAGTATGGCCTCGTTTATGGCAGAGGTTGTATTTTTTCCGGGTCTAAAACCATGATAACAGTCTGCTATATAAGAGTTTGTCTCCAAGTATTCCTGTAATTTGCAATACATTGTTTTGTCTATTATTTTGGCAAAAATTGACAACTTCGATGTGGCACTGTAATTTTCGATATTGTTTTTTGAAGACTTTTTGTATTTGGGGGTTACTCTGGCTATTTTGAGTGCATTTGGATACTCTCCCCTATTAAAAGACATGTTGATGAGGTCTAATAATGGGGCAAGTAGGAGCTCTGCAATAGTTCTTATTATGAAACCGGGAATCTCATCAGCTCCCGCTGATTTCTTTTTGCATACTGATTTGATTACTTTTACCAGCTCTTTTTCAGATAATTCGAGAATTGGCATATGTGTGCTTGCGTTGGTAGTAGGTGCATTAGATGCGGATCTAGACCCTTTAGAAGTGCAAGCGGTAAAATGTTCGTTAAACAAGTTGGCTATTTGTTCCGGCTCCTTTATTTCTTTTTTGTTGATCAATAATGATTTTTGTCTAACTTCGCGTTTTGATTTAAATTTGTTTTTATTAGACTTTAAGTGGCTTTAGTTATATTTCCTGAATTTACTAAAGACTGTGTTGTGTGATTCCGTTTTGCCATATCAATTAATTTGTTATATGATTTCTTTTCGTTACTATAAAGCATTCTTATATTTATATCAGCGTTTCTCAACCTTTTTGTTATTGCGACCCATATTACCAATATAAATATTCTCGCGCCCCCCTTTTTGATCTATCGAAATATTTTTTTTCAGTATATTTACGGCCAGACAAGCATGTGTGCTATATGTGACTATTTTGTAAGATTTTATAGCACTGTTTAGTTATTATTATTTGGAGCTTTTTATAAGAGTTCTGTATAATTATTAGTATTAATTTTTTATTATTTTTTTGATTAAAACATGAAAACAGTCCGATATTCGTACATTTAATTTTATTGGTAAAATGCGACTGTTTGCTATAAATGCACAGTAATGCATACGTCTATCCCCACCCTTTTCTATATATTTCTTCCTACACATTCTGTCAAGGTCGCATTTCTGTTTTGATAATTTTATCGGCTTTTCCAGTGTTCTTGTGCGATTCAGTGCGAGTAAACTTCAGAGATTTTACAGTACATCACGAGTACATGCACTATTATTTATCTAAAATTGATCATTTTTTAGGGACTTCAATATTAAAAGGTAAGTACAAAAAATACATTTATCATGCTACTCAATTCGTATCTGAAAATAATAAAGAATATTTGTAGAATAAAAATGGAAAAATTTAACAATTTTTATTTACAATTAATTGTTAAATATTAAATAAATAACAATATTAAATTAATTAATAAATTGTAAGATAAAAAAAGCGTAAAACACGCAAATTTTTAACCACATTTAATTCTTATTATAACAACTTGCGTTTTTTACGTGTTACTTATCACCTTATGCTTTATTCACAACCTCCAAATTAGAATTAGAATTTGAATTACAATTCAAATTACAATTAACAGCAAACGTTTGGCATATGAGTTAATACATGAGCATTCACAACCTCAAATTAACGTTTTCACTTAGAATTACAATTACACTTTAAATTAACTCATAGCAAAGTACAAGCTTTTACTTTAGCTGAAAATCATTTTTCAAACTTTTTTCTTCGATAATGTAAAAAATTTTACAACTAAATTTAAATCTATAAATAGTAATTACCATCACCTAATATCATCCATTATATAAATTTTATTTTATATTCTTTTGAATTTGAAGATTATAATTTTTTAGTTACTTCCATATTTTTTAAATGTTTCTATCGATTTCTGATCAATTTTTCTTAAATATATATTTTAGAGGCAACAGAGGCATCTTTAGCAAAGATTATGGATAAATTTTTATGTGGACGTAAGCGAGCATTGGAGGATTGTGAAGCATCAACTAGTGCACAGGCTAGGCATGTTCCAAAAACTAAATCAAGAAAATATTGCGCCGAATACTTGAACTATGGATTTACCAGCACTGAAGTAAAAGAAGAAGAAAGGCCCTTGTGTGTTATTTGTTCAAAAATTTTGGCAGCTGACAGTATGAAGCCAAATAAACTTAAACGACATTTGGAAACTCTTCATAGTGAATACGTTAACAAACCTCGACAATTTTTTGAAAGCAAATTAAAATCATTTGAAAAGCAAAAATTAGTTTTTAAAAACTCTTTGTCTGTGAATGAACAAGCTTTACTTGCTTCTTACAAAGTTTCGTATCAAATAGCTAGATGCAAGAAACCTCACACTATTGGTGAAGAGCTAATTTTGCCAGCTGCAATTGAAATTGTAGAAACCATGTTTGGAGAAAATTTTGCTAAAAAATTTAAATCTATTCCACTTTCCAATGATACTGTAGCTCGTCGTATTGGTGACATGGCTGAAGATGTACAGCACCAGCTTTTTGCAAAATTGCGTGGAAAATTGTTTTCAATTCAACTAGATGAAGCAACTGACAACAATAAAGATGCTCATTTGATAGCCTATGTACGTTTTTGTGATGGTGTATCAGCTGTAGAAGAACTACTTTTTTGCAAACCAATAGAGCAAAGAGCAATATCAACTGCTTTATTTACCATCTTGGATAATTTTATAAACGAGGCGAATATGGAATGGGAAAATTGTGTTGGAATATGTACCGATGGTGCTCGTTCAATGTCTGGAAGATTTCAAAGCCTGCAAACATTGGTGAAACAAAAATCATCACAGTGTATATGGACACATTGCATGATCCACAGAGAAGCACTGGCGTCGAAAGAAATGAGTCCTGGTTTAAATACCGCGTTATCTACAGCTGTAACTATTGTAAATTATATAAAAACAAGACCTTTAAAATCAAGAATGTTTTCTAAACTTTGTAAAGATATGGGTTCAGTACACACAGCATTACTATTTTATTGCGAAGCCAGATGGTTATCACGTGGAAAGTTTTTGAAACGTGTTTTTGAATTAAGAGAAGAAATCTGTATTTTTCTGGAAGAAGAAAATCGACAAGAAGCCGTGATGTTTCGAGATGCTTTATTTATTATGAAATTGGCTTATTTAGTCGATATATTTGAGAAGTTAAATGTCTTGAATCTCCAACTTCAAGGATTAAATACAAATATTTTGGAAACAAATGATAGAGTCACTGCGTTTTGTACAAAGTTGAATTTGTGGCTTAGAAATATAAAAGAAAAGAAATTGGAAATGTTTCCTAATATAAATGAATTTTTAAAGACATACAAAACCGAAGAAGTACATATAAACGTGATTTTCCTAACTATAGACAAACATTTAAGCATGCTAGCAAAAAATTTTAAAAAATACTTTTTTCCTGACGAAAAAATTCTATCTAGTTACGAGTGGGTTAGGGACCCATATCACAATATTCCACAAGGTCTCTCGACTTTTGAAGAGGAAACTTTTATTGATTTTACAACAAACAGTGAAATCAAAAGACAATTCAATAACAAATCGATTTTTGAATTTTGGGCTGGTTTGGATGACGAGTTTGCGACATTAAAACGAAGAGCTTTCCAAATACTTTTACCATTTTCAACATCTTATCTTTGCGAAACTGGATTTTCTGCGGTGGCTTCATTGAAAACAAAATACAGATCTCAGCTAAATATAGAAAACGAACTTAGAGTATCCATATCTCGTATTACTCCTTCATTTCAAAAACTTTGCAATGAGAAACAGGCTCAGGGAAGTCATTAATTAATAACATAGCATATTTAAGAGGTATTTCTTCCATACTAATAAACTTAACTTAAATAATAAATATAATAAAATATTTATTGGTAATATGTAATTATAAAGTTCATTCTATTTTAAAATATATAAAATATTTTTTTTAATATACAATATGTTTTTGATTTTAAATATACTCGCGGCCCCCTTGTAGAAACGCCGCGCCCCCCAAGGGGGGCGCGCCCCACAGGTTGAGAATCGCTGATTTATATCATTTGTATTCTTGGATAGCCAATGCAGATTTTTAAGCTCATTTGATTTGATCATAATTTCCGTTGTTATCCATGCGCTCGTTGATTTATTGGATTTGTATTGAGCGATTTTTCCAGGAAAAGCTAGGTTAATGTAATATTTGATGATCTTTATGAAGTGTTCGTATTTTTCATTTACAACATTTGCTTGGAACACTTCGTTCCAGTTCTCTTGTTTGATAAGATCCATAAAGTATTTTTTCTTATCCTCCGAGTAGCATCGATATTTTATTGATTTTTTAAGGGTTTTAAATCGTAAGTCCGAATGTCTAATATGACTGAATCATGGTCAGAAAATTCTGTAAATACATTGTGACATTCTAACTTTCCCATGAAATTGGTGAAAATGTTGTCGAGTAGGGCATTTTGCCTTGTGGCATTAAGATTTGTTTGCGCAAGTCCGAATGATCTCATAAGGTTTAGGAGTTCAGCTTTTTCTTTTATTTTTTCTGGGACTTCCGCTAATAGGTCAACGTTAAAATCGCCCACAACGAATATGTATATATAGCCACCATATATCTGCGTTAGTAGTTGATTTAGTTTACACAGGAAAGGGGTTACATTGTTATCAGGTTTTTTATATGTTGACAAAATTAAGCTCTTTTTACCATTGATTTTCAGGCTTAGTGCCGTGCACTCCATGGTCCCTTCTTCACATTCAATGGGAATATTTACTGGACAGGCTGCAATATCGGATCTTGCATACAAAGCAACGCCTCCCGCTGCTTGGCGCGCTTTACAAAAATAATGCATCAACTTATAATTAAACATACTAAAATACTGAATCTCATTTTCAAGTAACCAATGTTCACAGATGCTCACAATATGTGGCATATCTTGCTCTTTCGGAAGCACTTCCAAGTTTAACTTCTTATTGCGAATGCTTCTTCCATTTATCTGAATTAGTTTGATGGTATGTTGTCCCTTTGTGTCGCTAGTTTGGGCGAAGGAGTTGTCTTCAATTTTGGCCCTAAAAATATTTTTTTTAGAAGTTGAGATTATATCGGTCGTATCCTACTCCCTCTGGCCAGAAATCAGTTTGGTATGCCTCTTATTTTAGTTCCATAGGAAGTCCTATTTGGAAGCTTCTGTTTCTGTAGATGGTTTCAATTTCTTTTACTATGATCTCAGATTCTTCCGTTTTGGTTTGGTTCATTATGTAGTCTGTAATGTCTTTTTCTGTCACCTGTTTTCCTGTTTTCCAGTTTCCAGTTTTCAGTGCAGATCCTATATTCTTTCTCTGCCTTTGGTTTCTATGTATATTGTGTGTGTCTTCACTATTTGTCCTGTCTGTTCTCAGTCTTCTTACTTGCGCTGAATGATCTACTCCGTCACTCTGTGGGCTATCCGTTTTTCTTATTAGATCTTTGTTTCCTATTAGTTCCTATTGTGTCCTATTTAGGTATTTATTTGATTTATGGTAGGGAGATACCGTTTTAAGTCTAGTTTACTTAAGACTGTATTGTTTTCGTGTTTCTTGCGTGTTAGTTTGGTTGCTTACTTCATTTATCCGTTCGGGTTGTTTATTTATATTTCTCTCAAAACTTTTTAATTATTTTCTTGTATTGTATGTTTTGGTTGTTTAATTTAGAGAATCTTGTATTTACCTTGGGACATTTGTTTGCCATCTTTTATAGGGGGTTATAGAGCGATTGTCCATCTACCAACGCATATTTATTGTGAAAACACTACCAAAATGGGGAATATATTACTGCCACTGCAAGAAATTTAACAAGAAGTTGTTATAGTTATTAAGAATGTTATGAAGAAATGTGAACAGTCAGTATCAGTTAACGCTGACAACACACAACATGTTTAAAATCGTGGTGCCCGATCAGACATTTGGGCTTAAATTACACGCGGTTTCGCCACGAACCAATATTGTGCTTATATTTTTTAATTTTAAGGTAATAACTATTTGTTTAGATTACGAAATTCAACGTGAAGATCCAGGTACTATATACCTGTATAGATATGTTACCCACTGCGTTCTTCCACTCGTATATTTGAACATCTTCTCTAAGCTTTAAGACCGAACCAAATTCAAAAAATATATAAGGATATTTTTCCGGTTGGACTTTTATTTACTTTTTGCGGCATTCAGTTTCAATATACCCACAAACAATATAACAAGTACAAACTAATACATGGGAAATACCTTCATTGCATATTTTGTTACAAAGTATTAAAATGGAGATTGCACAGTTTAATTGCACCGTTAATAAGCGGAGATTGTACGGATTGATACCAGAGAGCCGAACCGAAATTTATTCCGTTCCGGTTTACGGTTACGTTCCGTGTATATTATTTTCGCTGCGGTTTCGGTTTCGCGTCGTCTGAAAATTTCAGTTCAGTTCCGGTTCGGTTCCGGTTTCGTCTGGAATAACAGCGGTAAAATGTCGTTGAAAAACAGTTTGCCACCGGTATAATTTTTTTGGTTTACATAATGTCCTTACTTTTATCAAAAGTATTAAAAATAAACTACCTACTCTTATTACAAATATTTTTTTTGTTTCAAACCGAAATTAACCCTTATTAAAATTTTGTTCCCGTTACGGTTTCGGTTTTAAATTTTTACAATTTTTCTTTCCGGTTACGGTCTCGGTTCAGGTTGGAATTGCGGTTAATTTCGGTTAATTTCGGAACTGAGTGTTGAATTAAATAATGAAAATTCATTGGATGACACAGGTTTTGCTGTGAACTGATGCCATTTGAAATGAAATCAATAAATAAGTATGAAACTAACAATTTCATATTTGGTACGTATGTTGCAGGATACATTTTTGTTGCTGAATGTCGAGAGACGTTCAACTTTTACAGGTCGGGAACACGTGGAGAATGGCGGCTTCTAACGACGAATTTGCTGTGAAAGTAATCCAGGGGGTGTTGGAAAATGCGCTTATAGACAGATATGTACAATGTGGGCGAGGCTCCCTCATTATTAAGACACAAAACAAGGACTTTTACAAGAATGGCGGGTGGCCCCGAAAGTTAATTTTTGGGGCTGATCCCTCGCACTTGTTCGCACATTGATCACTAACTATATTTCGAAGCGTTGAGACAATGGTCTAATCGGGGCATCCCCAAAAATCCCGGATCTATGAGCTGAATACCAAATGGACTTATGCCATTTATGATTTTCGTGCGTTATGTACGGAGAACTACAATGAATTGAAGTCGCCTAGCCGTATGCGCTCAGATGGTCTTGGTATCGCGTTTTGAAATAGAATCTACCTCGCTAGCGAACGAACGGCCTGCGACCATACAAATTCGTTGCCCATCTGGGACTGTGACAAAATTAGAAACAATTTAACTTCCAAACCACTATAGGGTGAGCCATACAGTTGTTGGCACTGTGATAGTTATTGGCACACATACAAGAAAGTTTGATTAACAAGATAGATTACTACTTTTGTGCGTTTGCCTTGGAGCATTCACGTAAATACATATTTCGTGCACCTCAAGGTAATATTTGTTTTCACTCTGTTGGCATTCTGAAAAATTGGCGGGCAAACTTATGTCAGTGTGCTCTACAATCTGCAGTTTTTGGCAATTGAAACGGAAATCAACAAGGAAGTGGGTGCCATTTATCTTTTGTGTTCTTGTTCTAAAACACTTTTTTGCTATAGTTATTGATTCTATAGGTAAGATATCAATTTATTCTAGTTTCAATGTGTTTCTAACCTCAATAATTGCCGTAATTTCACCATTTTCATGGGTGCCAATAACTGAGCTTGTATGAAAGGGGGAATTTAGTTATTGGCATTGGGTGCCGATCACTAAATATCAACTGAAACTTATAAAATAAGTCAAATGTGCATCTCTTTTCTCAACAAGGCATAATAAACAGCTAAAAAGTAATATAATATGTCCATATTATTTCTAGACAGTTGTTGGCATGGTGCCAATTACTGTAGGTTAGGGTATGCTAATAACTGAATTTAGAAGCAGAGTTGTCTGTAAGATTTTTTTTTCTCTTTTGAGATTGTTTTTCGTATCTGAGTATCTAGACCTATTTTTTTCTTCTTAGATTATGCCGAAAGTAGCTCAGGTAATATTATACCAAAAAAATATGATGAGAACGACATGCAAAAAGCTTTGGAAGCTATTGAAAATGGCATCCCAAAAAAGACTGCTTCCAAAAATTATAGAATACCAGGAGCTACGTTACAGTTTCGCCTAAGCGAAAAAAATTCAAAGATCACCCACGAACCACCTGCGGTCCTATCTTAAAGGGAAGAAGAGCTTTTGTTGGAGTGGATACTTGAAAGTCACCGCAAAGGATTCCCACGAAGAAAAGAAGACCTTCAATCAAGCGTGAGAAGTTTTTTGGAACACCAACCGCGAAAAAAATCATTCAAAGACAATTATCTGGGTGATGGCTGGTACAAGGGATTTCTGCATCGTCATCCTCAATTAACCGAAAGGCAAGCTGAAGGAGTTACACCTGCTAATGCAACTGTGAGCGAATCCAACATTAGAAAATGGTTTTTGGAAATAGAAACATACTTGAAACCACAAAATTATTTCCACATTCTTCTGCATTCTGAAAGGGTTTTAAACGCTGACGAAACAAATTTTCAGCTATGTTAAAAAAATTAAAATGTACTAGCACCTCGCGGAACACGTAATGTTTATGAAGTGGATTATGGAGCAGCTAAATCTACTTTAACTGTTCTATTTACATTTTCTGCAGCAGGAGATATAACCCCGCCGATGATAATACACCCCTATAAAAGATTGCATGCAGAAATTTCACAATCTGTGACGGATGACGATTGGGACATAGGAGTGACTCCAAATGAATGGATGAAAGCGGAACTGTTTTACGAATATATAAGCACAGTACTCGTAAGTAAGTGTAAGCACAGTATCCGTATCGAGTAAAAAATAATTTTACCTTTCCAGTAGTGTGATTTATGGATGGACATAGCACCCACCAATCTTAGAAAGTAACCCAACTTTGCACGCAATTGCAAATTATCTTAATTTGCCTGTATCCCAACTCTACAAGAATTCTGCAGCCTGCAGCCACTGAAGACTTTATGGAAAAAGGGAGTTTTAGAATGGAGAAGAACTAATCCCACAACAGCATTAACAAAGGAAAAGTTTGCTCCGATTTAAAAAAATGTTCTTCGTGATTTCAATGATCCGTAAATAGTAAGGGATGGTTTGCGAGCTTGTGGACTTTATCCATGGAATGTAGATGCTATAAATTATTTTAAATGTCTAGGCAAAAATAAATCTCTTCGGAAATCAGAGCATCATAATGAAATTAATGAAAATTGCAATTAAAAAAAAAATATATTGAAATAGTTGGCGATGACAAAATAAAAGAGAAATTAGACAGATTAATTAAAGATAAATCCGATGACTTTCTTGTTTTATATTTACTATGGAAGGAATTCTACAAAAATGACGCTGGTGTGACAATAGTGAATGAAAATCTCGTGCACAATGAAGTGACTTTTTTTTTCTGAAAACGTTATTGAAAATGATGTACAGACTAACATCAACGAATATCTTGTTGATAATAATAATGAAGATACGTTTTATACGAATAATTTTGATATAGACATTATTGAAGAACCTACGGATATGTAAACAACGCAATTAAAATAAGAGATATTTCATCTATCACAGTATTCGATGTCAATATGGACTAGTTATCTAATTCTTGTAATGACCATGAAACTGCATCTACCAGTAATAGTATTGATGGAGAGGTATTTGACATTGAAAATATGATCGTAGAGATTGAAAGCGCGCCTAACGAAACACAAACTCAAACGAGAGGCAGAAGTGCGCTCAGGGATTATCTAACTTGGCCTGTAACACCGGGAAGAAAGGGAACGATTAACACAGATAGGATACCATTTGTACTAACTGCTATGGAATGGAAAGACTTACAATTACAAAAAGAACACAAGAAGAAAATCGATGAATTGTAAAAGGAAGAGAGAAAACGTATAAGGTTGGAAAAGAAGCAGATGAAAGAACAAGAAGAAAGAAAAAAAGAATGAAAAGAAAATAAAATCGAAGGAAAATAAACTCAAAACAGGCAATGAAAAAGAAAAACACAATAAAAAAAAACAAGGGCAAAAGTTAATATTATTTCATCAGTAGTAATCCTCAAAGAAGCTACTATTATCTCATATTCGACAACTATTTCAAGAACCAACTTGCCAATCTCATATGCAGCCACCATCTGAAGTGGTGCCTAATCCATCTCAACTAGAAAATCTTTTTTATATGCCACCGGCATCTGAAGTAAGGGCTAATGCATATCAAATAGAAAATCCTTTTGATGTCGCTATAAATAATTGTACTTCAATTGAAAATATTTTCAAAAATAATATGCAAGTCGTCTTGGGATTGTTCTATACATGTATTAAAAATATGACGCCAGTTAATGTAGGTATTAAATGCAATTCATGTATGCGAACCTATCACGTAAAGTGCTTAAGCAAAATGAAATTAGAATCGGGCAAATCCGATTCATTTACCTGTAATCCATGTAATGTAAAAAAAAAAGTTTTTGTTGTATTTTCGAAGTAAGATACCTATATAATAAAAAAAGAATTTACTTTATCAAAACCTGTAAAGCACTGGGTGTTTTAAACCTTTAAATTAAGATCAAATACGTGTGCCAATGACTATACCATACATGTACCAAAAATTAACTCAGATGTGCTAATAACTGTCATTATGGATACTTTTTTATTTACTGGCAAGTTGAAATTATTTAATGATGGTAAGGATAAAATAAAAGGTGCTACCATAAAATTTAATCTTTTATCCATACTAGGAACTAATTACTTCTATAATTTTGTAAAATATAAATAATTTGAACGGAAAACAGTAATTCAAAATGTTTAAGGTGCCAATAACTGTATCCTTTACCCTATAACAGTTGCAAATTACCTATATAACTGTTCGAGCATGTCAGTTAAAACCTTTACCTCGCAAACATAAAACGGGAGTGGATAAATCTCAAAATGGGCTGATATTCTGTGTGAAAGAAAACATCGCCGATATTGCTTAACAACGAATAGTAATAATTAGTTTTATAAAATATGTTAATTCCAAATTACATTTAAAACATTTTCCAATGTATTTCCATGATCCAATAAAATGTTGGTTGGTCGGCTTTTAAGCCAAAAATCATCCCAATTTTTCCTAAAAGCATAATTATGAAAAATAAAAGTCGGTAAACAGTTAGACAGGAAAACTAAAAAAAGAAGATTCAGACACGGATATTTTCGCATCGTAATATACATCAGATGTAATTTATCAGTAATGTGTATTAATAGTGGTTCGAGATTTTGTGAAGCGTTATTATATTTCTGGGCAATCTATTTGGGCTGCAGTTACATGTTGTTGAGTTCACTTGGTAACTTTAGAAACTTGTAAAGTTCTTGTACCACCAATCATTACATTTCACACAACCCTCACATGTACTCTGGTAACACAGATGTATATAATGTAATTGTAATTATGTAATTTTTAATTACATAGATTTGATGACGGCTCCTAAGCCGAAACTAGTTCATTAAAACGAAAATATTTTATTATCCTACAACTGAGAGTGCACAGGATGGATCCACACACATTTCAATATATAATGTTTCATTTAAAACACAAAGGGCTACTTCCGCTAGAGCTGCATGTGATAGAAGGTTAAAAGTACTTCACCTAAGGAGAACGGAATTAGCTATATTTGGATAATTGAAAACAAAAATATTTTATCGGGTACCCCATAAACTTTTCATGGGAGCTTTCAGTGGGACACCCTGTATAAAATCCATGGCTGATATTTGGTAATACTTTTTTACTTCTACAAATTAGGATATGTTCGCGATGGAACAGAAGAAACCCATTTTACTTTTAATTAATAATTGAGTTTAACGAATTTAACAATAAATTTCACACAAAATGTAAAAACCCAAAAACTTATTGCGTCGGGCTGTAACTACAGGCATCGCCTCAAAAATAAGTTAAATGCCACTTTGATCAAATTGATCAAATTGATAAAATTTGATTCTCATTATTGAATGACTGCTGCATTTAGCTCTCCCAAGTTTATAGAAGCAGATATTCGAGCTCGATCTCTGGATCAGAATTCCGTATCCGAAGCATTTTCTTTTGAATTAAGATTGGCACTTGCAAGTCATATCAAATCGTGGATTCAAACTTCATGCAAATATTCATTAACGTCTCATACATTAGCACTGATAAGTTATTGCATAATGTGCTCAATGTTCCTGATTGCAATATAATGATAAAAATATGATTGCTATCAGTGTACGATGTGCAAAGTTGAATTGCTATGGGCCACCGTTTTCAAAGTAGGTACTATATAAATTCATACTTAATTCGTATTTATTTGAAACACAACGGACTATGAATTGATTTATAAAGATAATAATGCAAATACTGCAGCATTATTATTTGCAATAATCATTTATTTATAATTTGTCTACCTGTTCATTGAATGGTCATGGTCTACTTGGAGCAATTATTAGTTTCAGTGAAATTTTAATCATAATTAAACAAATAAATAGTGCGATTACTACAATAGATTTTATATCGGTATCTACATGAACGACTTATACCGTGTGTTTGAGATAAGGGGCAAACATAGAAATTTGCCATTGTCTATTATATTTTTGCGAATTCCTGCTTGTCAGTTTAACCCACAGAAAATGTTTTGGTATCAATGTAATGAGAAAATTACTGTGCATCTAACGATATTAAATTATTTTCGTTACTTTGATTGTAATATACAGGGTGCCTCTAAATTATGTGGACATGGCTTAACATCACATTACAGGGAGCAAAAAAAGACGACTTAACAAAACTTATCTACAAACAAATGCGTTTGGTTTAGCCAGTATTCAGCTTCAAAGTTAATTAAAAAAAAATAAAAAATCTTATAAAAAGAGAACGTTTCCATTGATTTTGATGTTGTTTGGTATGACACTTTATACGGGTATAACTCATATTTTGACATAATATTGTTATTATCAGTAGACCGGTTGTGTATAAAACAAGTGTGGCCCAACATTAATACATTCATATTTTCTAATGATAAAAGCAAATAAATGGCATTCATTATTAAGTATATAGTTTTAGATATCTGTTACAGTTTCGACACAAAACAATAAAATATGAGTGACTGCGCTACACTCGTTTGGAAACAAATCATCAGGGAACAGAATTTTCAGGTTAAAAAGTATATGTTCAGCTTTTTTTTCCTTAATAAATCGGCAAAACGCAAAACGTAGGTCATAATAAGCTGGTATAAACTCTTGCACTATTTGGATATGGTATGGATGAAGCAATTGCTATAATTTCCAAAATTTCTTCCCCGTTATTAGGGCTCTTAAAATCCTAAAACCAGCAACATATCTGTTTTATCGGCGTAAGTGTACTTTATATTCATTATTGTGAGTAAACCATCATCAACCCGGTAACTAGATTACATTTGTTTCCAAGCGAGTGTAGGGCAGTCACTCATATTTTATTTTTTTGTGCCGTAACTGTAACAGATATCAAAAACTATAAAGACACAAAAAAACTTAATAATGAATGCCTGCGTTCGATTTGATATTTTTTTAGTTATTTGCTTTGTAATTAAAAAATATGAATATATTAATATTTAGCCACCCTCAGGGGCGGATGGGGCCGGCGGGAAGCCGGGATATTTCCCGGTGCGCCGGTCGGAAATAGTCGTGAGGCGCCGGTGCAGTAGTCCGATCGTTTTTTTTCCTTTTCGTTTATTTCGTTTTCATCCACAGCTGATACTGTATTCGTGATTGGACAATTTTTATTGTCAAAAGGTATTTCTAATAAAAAAACAAAACCCCACGGCAGTGACTCAGTTTTAGTAAGACGCAGAATACATTATTTTGTACGGCATGTTTAGCTTTTGGTAATAAATCTGACAAAAGTGTGTTTATCAATGGAATATCCGATTGTAAACATATATATCAACACATTGAAGAAAACCATGTATCACAGCTATATACAAAATGTTGTAATTCTTACTTTTTGTTTGAAAAAATTCTAGAATTGTTAAATTATTATGGTCTGATGAGACAAAACTTAAAGAGAAAAATGTTATGACAAATAGACAAATCATTGATAGAAGAATAAATATTATTAAACTTCTTGGAAGCCGAGGCTTAAGTTATTGGGGCAAAGAGTTTGAATCGTGCTACTAGACAACAAAAATTTGGACCACGGCAACATTTTAGAAATTTTACTATTGCTTGCTAAATATGATATAATTTTGAAAGACCATTTAGCTAGAGCTATTTTTGAGAGTAAACGACAATATAGTTTAAATATTAAAAATAGATCTGGAGCATTTGTTTCATTTCTGTCCAAGACTATAGTTAATAAAATTATTAATCTTATTATTGACAAAATGAAAAAAAAAATAATGGCCGAAGAAATAAACACTGTCGGAATTTATTCAATAGCAGTAGACACAACTCAGGACGTGTCCACAACAGACCACTGCTCGATAATTATTAAATATGTAGCAGACAAAAGAAAGGTTGCTCTCCTTTGTCAGTTGTCATAATTCAACGAGAGCTGGTAATCATGAATTAATTGAAAAGGAACTGGAATAAAATAAAATACCAATCTCCCAATGTATGCTGATTCAACTGATGGAGCAGCCAACATGCAGGGATCATATAAAGGTTTAGTGGCGATGATGAAGAAGGAAAACAGTGAGCGTATCTGGTGTTACAGTCACATTTTAAATTTAGTTACTTGCGGTTTAATGCAGTGTAGCATTAAAGCTTCATCCGTCTTCTCACTCATAAATAAAGTCGCAGTATTTTTTAAGGAATCCTATCAACGGATGGATGTTTGGATCAAAAATTATGTTAACGACCCCAAGAAGAGAAAGCCACAAATCATTGGAGAAACTCGATGGTGGGCTAAAGAAATGGCACTTTCAAAAATATTCAGTAAATACGGTAACATCGAATCAGCTTTGTATGTAGAAGTTTTAGTGGCTTTAAAGACAATAGCCGAAACCTACGAGATGAATAGTAATGTGAGAGCTATGGCAAAAAGTTTTAAAGAAAATATACGAAAATACGAAGTCATTTTAACAGCTAATATATTTTTAAAAATATTCAGCATTACGGGACCGCTATCAAAATATTTACAAACACCAGGACTAGATCTTTTGAACGCTACACAGATGGCGCAAAGTGCAATAATGCAATTAAAGGAGTTTCAAAGAAATTTCCTATCAGTAAAACATCGCGCAGACGAATTCGTAGTATGGGCTGAAGAAAAACTTGAACAACATAATTCTGAAATGATAGCTGATACATCATCGCCCAAACTATGAAGAAAAAAAAAGCTTATGCCTGGAGAAAAACGTGGGGAAGAAACACCAGACGATGAGCTTGATAACTGTAGAATTGAAACATTTAATGTAATAATGGATATCACAATAGAGTCCATGATAAAACGATTTCAAAAAAACTTTGATGTTTGGAAAGATTTATGTGTGCTAGATCCACATAATTTTAATGTAATTAAAGGAAATATTCCAAGAAATTGTTTAGAAACTTTAACTAATAAATTTCAAAAAATGATTCTAGTATTACATTACCAAATTTAAAAGAAGAACTAGACACTTTTATTGAAAATTCGGACCTACTAAAACAAAATATGTGTTCATAGTAGACCAAAATCTTGAACTAGAGATGGACGGTGTGGAAGAATATATAGAAGACTCGATGAAGCAAGTGTTGGAAACAAATTTAGAATTAGGATCATGTTTAAGTTACAAGAACTGTGCTAGTTGTTGTTATTATGTCATTTGTAAATATAATATATTTAGGGAAGTGTACCCCACCTTAGTACTAGCGTATAAGTATTTCTTAACACTTCCGATATCGCAAGTTTAATGTGAAAGATATTTCTCTAAGCTAAGGTATGTAATAAATAGATTACGATCGACGCTATCCGATACTCGTCTTGAGGCTTTTATGCCAATGAGTTGTAAGAAAGAAATTTGAAAATCAGTAAATAATGAAGGAATTATTAAAGAGCTAGGAAAATCCAGTTCTCTTCTCTCAAAAAAGTGATTGTTTTAAAATAGGAATATTATATTGTTATTTTTTTCTTATTTAAGTTTTAAAATTTACTATTCAGTTGTGTTAACAAAAAACATTTAGTTTTTTTATTGTAGAATATATTTGCAGACGCTTTTATTTAGTTTTGTTATAAACTCAACAAATTGACACTTCACACTAATAATAATTAGTTCTTTTAATTTTTGTCGGCACTTCATAAATGGCGCCGGTAACTGTATTTCCTGCGCCGATTTTGCTGGTCCCATCCGCCCCTGGTCACCCTTGTTTTGTACACAACCGGTCTACTGATAATAACAATTTTATGTCAAAATATGAATTATATCCGTATAGAGTATCATACCAAACAACATATAAATCAATGTAAACGTTCCCTTGTTACAAGCAAATTTTGTTTTTTAAATTAACTTTGAAGCTTAATACTGGCTAAACCACAAGCATTTGTATATAGATCAGTTTTGTTAAATCGTCTTTTTTTTTATCCCAGTAATCTGTGGTTAAGCCATGTCTACGTAATTTAGAGACACCCTGTATACACCTATCAATCAAATTCGTAAATTTAAACGTAGGTACATACATACTGACTAAAATACTCAATCAGTTGATAATAAGCAATTAGATATATTAAATGACTTATATGACGGGTAATTATTTGCTTAACATCCACTTAACATAAATATGATGTTCGAAATAATATAATTGCAGGACTTCGATGTGTAGGTATATATCTCTATAACATTACTGAAGAAACACACAACTCAAGTTTGGCTGATACCTCCCGGGAAGCCCATATATTTAATGTTCATGAAGCTAATAAATTACAAATTATAAGCTAATATTTATAAAATTTATTTATTTTCTAAATAATTTCCTAATTAAATCTGTGGTCACATTATCGTAATTTTTATCATATCAAACATATTTCTGAAAGTATTGACACAATAAAAATAAACATTTATTAGGTTAAGTTTAGCCCAACACTTTATAAATTAGAGTGTGTGATGGTTGTGCAATTCAAAAGATACCATTAAAATTTTTGGCAGAAAACAATACTTACGATAAAACGGACAATGTAGAAGTCTATATCTATGAACATCACGCGACTTTATCACATGTGTGTATGTGCAATTGTACTGATAGTATTTTAATTACCATAAGAATGGCAAATGCGCCCGCAAAACTGTACAATACCACTTTATCTATACTACTCACTAACTGTGTGCGCCGAAGTACGGTCTGTTATTTTAAAACTGGCATTACTTAATCGTGATGACTCGTGATGACTTTTACCGGGTATTTGTATAACTGCACGTTACGGAACGTGACGAAACTGAGAAAGATCTAAAGTATAACATATTCACCGGTGCTAAAAAATCACACCTAAAAAATGAATAATGAATAATGATTGATGTACGTATACCATATCTTATTTGAAAATTTTCGTTTTATTGCCGTGCTCACATTAGTAGCATTAAAAAAACTGGATCAGTAATAATTAATATGATTAGAGATGTGCACATACATTACTCAACAGAAAATAACACCCTCACTAAAACTGAGAAAAGATCCAAATCCAAGAAAAGTGCTATGACTGTTAAATACCGGCTGCCTGTCTGTATCGTTTCTACCGCACTCGATATTTCATATTTAAACTTTTATGTAAAATTGTTATATCACAGTGATTTTTGGCTAAAATCCAATAACCGAAAGTGTTATTTTAATGCAACGACCCTCAACCCTTTTACGACTGGTGAAAATAGGAGACATATTTTGCGGCCCGGTAACTCCAGAATTAAGACGATTAATTATGTATATCTTTAATATTTTATAACCATATTATATAAAAGGTAACTAGAATAAACAAATAACAGTGTTATTGCAAAAACAAAACAAAAAATAGGACACAAAAAATTGTTAATTATTGATACAATCCAAAACCACTTAGTAAATTACTTGAGAATAAAAATAACTTATCGTAATTTATCAAAATAATAATTAGTTAAAAAACTAGTGCGAAATCTGCTGTTGCATCTTTGCTAGAATAGCCGGTAATCGAGGCTTCAGTGTTGTTTTGAAGACTAAGCGCTGCACAATCAGTTTCTCAGCTTTGTTTTTATTATTGACTCGGTCAAAAATGTCTTCTAACATGAAAAAGCAGTCAAAAAACAGATAATAATTTACCGTCTTTGCAACTTAAGGATGGATATTCTTTTTCAGGGACCGAATCGAGAGAACATTTTTTATACAAAAGTTGTGTACAATAATAAGTTGCACTTAATACTAATATTGAAATTCATACAGGGTGGTTCATATCAAAGTTACAGAGTAAACTTAGTTTTTTTTAAACAGAACACCCATTATATCTTTGCATTTTTGGATCCTGTATTACTACACAATTAAAATGATATAAAATAAATGCGATTGGAACTTAACCATGTCCATGTTATTCAGAAGTTTATACAATAATTTATGGAATTTAATTAATTTTTCTTGCTCTTATTGATAAAGTTAACAAGCTCTAATTCGGTGTGTAATTTTATTCATAGTTATCCTTTTTTAACAAATTTTCATCTGATAGATCCCTCACGATATAGTGCAGGGTGATCGTATTTGCAAAATGCACAATTTGTTCATTTTTTTAAACACCCTATGTATTATTGCATTGTATAAAATTCCATTAAACAGACTGCCAATGGCTACAGGCTTTCTCATACTATAACCTAACAGTTACTCTAATATTTTGGAATATATTCGCAAATTATATACACGGTGTCAATTCAAAAAGTTGCCACCGACTTTTTTTTATAGTAATAATGATTATTTTTAAAATTACTCGAAACTGTTTGGGTGGTTTTGAAGGGGAACCAGACTGGCGTTGGTAGTGTCGACCCCCTACCCACCCTTCAAGCCCCAGCCACCACCATCTAAAAAAAATTAAATGGCATCCCCCTACTTACGATACAACGTTGGAAAGCTCTTAAAGAATGCTTTCCAGTCATTTAAAAAATAATCATTGGTTCTATGAAAAAAGTCGGTGGCAACTTTTCAAATTGACACCTTGTATTGTTGTTAATTTTTGTCCATTCATAATAATTAAAAAAGACACTACGGACTTGACATTAACAAGTAATTAGTGCACTCATTGCAGTCTGTAAGATTCGTTCAAATATTCTTCGTAAAAGTTTTACTTAATGGTGTATGAATAATTCTAAACAAGACATGGTTGATATGACTTGTATCTTTGGGAATGTTGTAAAAATTGTAATTTGTAATCGCTAGTATATAGAACTCGAGAGAACTATACCGAGAGACATTGTACAAAAAAGAAGCTTTCATTAGATTACAGGAAACATGCGAGGCAACGGGAAATGTAAAGAACCTAAAACGTGTACAAAACAAACATGTTTGTAACCCAAAAAATAATTAAATACTGGTTTTAACGTTCGTTGTGAAAAAACCAATCAAGATTACGCGAAATTAATACCAATTGGGAATTAGCCTATCAAGTTGTATAATGTTGAACATACATTTCATCCCTACCACGTCAATCTGTAGCAGCACTTTGGAGGAGCACTTTTCGTGCCAGAGTTAATTTATGTCACTGGGAACTCAATGCCGTAGAAAATAAAGGAGATTTTTTTTAAATCTTGTAATGTCTACAGATGAAGCTACATAAAAATAATGGTCAAGTCTCTATCTCCATTACTACAGTGATTGTAATCCTCGTTTACATGATCTGTGAATATCAAAAATCGATGTAGCATAAATGTCTGGGGTGCTATTGTTCTTCAGGCGGTAGGTCACCAGACCACACTGCATTTGATTTTTTTACCGTGGGAGTGTATTAAGATTTTTCATGTATGCGTTTTGCACATTATCGCAACACATTTTTGAAATATTTGAAAATTCATAAAACGATTGAAACAAAATAAAGAACATAATATGATGAACATAAAAGATAAAGCAGGAAACATAATAACGCAAGAAGATAAAATAATGCAAATATGGAGGGAATACTTCGAGGAATTGACAAAAGCCGAGGAAATGACAGCAGATGAAGACACAATAGAAGAAATGAGAAGAAAAGGCTGAAAGTGAAATAGAAAACATACCAATAACAGAAGTAGAAGAAGCAGTAAAGAAACTAAAAGGAGGAAAAGCGCCCGGAAAAGACAACATCACCCCGGAAATGCTAAAGTATATGGGAAAGCAAGGAACAGAAGAATTAACAGAACGGATAAATGAAGTACCAAAGAGTGGAGATATACCTAAAGATTGGAGCACCTGAGTAATATTACCAATATATAAAAAGGGAGACAAGAGAAAATGCGAGAACTACAGGGCTATAACGCTAACAAGCATAGCGGGGAAAATAATGACGAGAATAATAGAAAAGCGAGTAAGAGAACTACTAGAAGAAACGATAGAAGACACCTGAAGCAGATTCAGAAGGGGCAGAAGCACGCACGATCTTATATTCACAATAAGACAACTAAGCGAAAAAATGATAAATAAGAAAAGATTCATCCATATATGCTTCATAGACCTAGAAAGGCCTTCGATAGGGTAAAAAAGAGAAGATATATGGAAGGAACTGAAAATGAGAGGAATTGACACAAAAACAATAGCGCTCATAAAAACAATGTACAAAAATAACAAAAACACAGTAAGAACGAATAACGAAGAATCAGCAGAATTCAAAACAAATATAGGAGTAATGCAAGGATGTATATTAAGCCCACTCTTATTCACACTAGTGCTCGACGGTGCTATAAAAGAAGCAAAGAAAAATATGAAGAACACGAGGGTAGGATACTGGAAAATGGAAGAGACCCAGATATGTGAAATGCTCTTTGTGGATGATATGGCCATAATAGCGGAGACAGAAGAAAACCTGCAATTCAACATGGAAGTACTGGAAAGTGAGTTGACAAAGATTAACATGAAAATAAACACAGGTAAAACCAAAACTATGGTCATAGCAAAGGAGAGCACAAACCACAGAATAATGATGCAAGGTAAACATACAGAACAAGTGGAAAGTTTCAAATATTTAGGATCAGTAATAGAAAGCAACGGGAAAATAGAGAAAGAAATAAACGATACAATAGGCAAAACCGGAAGAATATTCAATGCACTAAAAACTTCTTTCCTAGGAAACAAAGAAATACCTAAAGAAACAAAGACCGAAATAGTGAAAAGGGTAGTGAGACCAACTCTAACCTACAGCAGCGAACTCTAGAAATGAAACAGACAAATCTAGAATCAATGCGGTAGACATGCGCTTTCTAAGAAAAATTGAAAATAAAACAAAAAAAGACAAAATACGAAATGACATACATAGACAAAACAAATAACAGACATAAATGATACAATCACAGAAGGTCAATTGAGATGGTTCGGGCATGCTTGCCGAATGAACGATAACCGACAGACAAAAAGAGTGTATGAGACAAGACCTACGGGGAAATCATATAAGGGAAGACCAAGAAAAACCTGGAACGACAGAATCAAAAAGCAGGGAAAAGAGGATTAACATGGAAAAGAATCAAACAACTCACACAAGATAGAAGAAAATGGAGAGAAACCTACATGAAGAAACAATAAACTGTAAAACCCTACACCAACAAGGTAGAAAGGGAAATTATTATATAAATAAAATAAATAAATAAAAATTCATCCGTTGCACACCTTAGAATATTGTTGTTTTTGAAATTATGAAACCATTTATAATAAATTAATATTTCTTTTGTTAGTTTCCACTACTTATACCTAATAAATGTTATATTTATTTTAAATATATTTCTGATTTACCAACAAAAATTGCAAATATTTAAATTGCGAATATATTCTGAAATATTAGAGAAACTATTAGGTTTGGGTATAGGAAACCCCATATCAAATGAAAGATTGTTTAATGGAATTCCACACTATGATATAATACCTAGGGTGTTCCATTTAAATAAAATAACAAATGGTGCAGTTGGCGATTATTGATAACCATGTGTGTTATAATAAGTTATGTGTCAAATGAAAATTCAGTATTGAAAATGAACTATAATTAAAATAACACACCGAATTAGAGCTTACTGGGTCCATCAATAAGTGTAGAAACAATGAATAAAATCGTATGAATAAATATCTGAATACCATGCAAACGTTTGAGCGAGTAGCATAGTAACATAGGCGAAATTGGATTTCGACGACTGTTTTGCGTATGCGAAATGTACTTCGCGTCCAGTTGCACAAAAAAATATTACACATTACAGAGCTGTATCACCTTCAACAAATACCGCGCGTTTATTTATCGTTGTATATAGGCTATGTTCAGTTTAGAAACGACAGGATTGTAATAGTTCAAACCGTAATTATGAGAGTTTGTAATATATTTTTTCCACTCCCTGCATGGTAAGTACACTGTTATAACATTGATTTAGTGGAAGTAAGTCCCACTTACCGATAAAGCTTTGGTTACTATGAGCAACGGGAAGTAAGTAATCACTTACTACCCTCAGGGAAGTAAGTAAAATAATTTCAATAGCGTTCTTTCACTGGCACCAGTCTTTAAAACACTTTTGATAACACCCCTTCGACTTCTCCGGCAGTAGGAAGGAACAGGCAGCATCTGCTGCTTCTTCAATTGCCATTTCTTGTTTATTTTGATTGGAATTCATTTTACAACTGAACGAATGCAATTTCTGACATTCACAGTTTGTTTGAAAAATAGTCTTAGCAACCAAAGCCGCACGGATATTTTGTTCAAGTTGCGAAAATAAATTAATTAATCACAAACAATTAAACCAACTTTAGGAGTGGTAAAACAGTTATAAGCAATTCGAGAGGTAAGATTTGACCAGTCTCGGTCTTTATTGCTAGCCCTCGCTGTCGCTCGGGCACAAACTCGACCTCGACTGGAAAAAGATACTTACCTCTCTTAATGCTTAAATAACTATTTTGTCACTCCAGTTATTTAACAGCAATTCATCCTTAAATGCAGTTGAATACATTTAATTTCTTTAACTCACATGAAACCTTATAATTCAACTAATAATTGAGTCATGTAACATATACATATACATATTTGTTATGTAACATATACATATTTACTGATTGTTGTACTGTAAATTGTTTATATTTTTTTTATTCAAGAATTAGGAATGCTACTTTATTAAAAGGGCGACTACATAGTTAACAACCAATAGATGGCGCCAACAGGTAAATGTTTGGGATTGATGTTCATGGAATTCGGTAACATATTAAGAATTTAGTTTCGGGAATATTAAATGGTTTATTATTACGTAGTTTTTAACATAAATTTATTTGATGAAATAAATGTCTTTATGAATTTAATTTCGAAATTGGCAATGTGGATCATCATAAAATACTTGCTGTAGACATACAGTATTGTTTTAAAAATGGTATTAGGTACTAAAGGAATATATTTTTAATGACTGGGAATATGAAACTTCTTAAGACGTCTTATTTCTGATGACAAACTAGTAAACTTACAGATTGCTGCAAATATATAATTGCCATTAGTTCACCACTTCACCACAAAAGACGTCGTGTGTATTCACTGAAAAAACGCCGATGTTGCCGTTTTATTACCCACGATGACATATATAACTCGTAATCAAGCAGGAGTGGTGATAGTTGATGAAAGCCGCCGAAAGTTTTTTTTTTAATTCATTGGATGTTGTTACGTTCTTATTACGTTGTTCCTAATTTCTTAATACTGATTCAAAAAATAATTATAATATATATATATATATATATATATAATATGTTCATATCATATATTATATATATTCAAAATTTTCAATCAAATGTATGCTGGTTTTTTACGGTTCGATATTTGTATATTGCTGTTTGTTAGTATCAGTCCTTGCTTTATATTATATATTTCATATCTTACAGTTTGTATGTGTTTAAGTGTATTTTTTTGACCTGTGTAAACATTTCTGTACTAGCACTAATAAATTATTATTATTATAATAATAATAATTATTATTAAATATGATGAGTTTCAATGGGGTTGAAGAACCTGAAAAAAAGTTTTGTGGAGATTGAAAATTTTCAAAACATGCAATTAGAGCAACAAAACGTCCAGAATGTTATTCAAAATATCAGAAGCTTATTGAAACTAACAAATGTGTCAATTTACGAAGAATTGACGAGAATTTAATTGTTTAAATGTTTTAAAAAATTCTATAAAAGCTCTACAAGATTAATTTCTGAAATTCAGTAAATTTTCAAAAATGGGCACAACGCACACGAAAATCTGATACAGTTATTAAATGATTATCAATATTAAAAAAAAAACTAAAATCGAAACAGTTTATTTTTATATTTGGCAATATTAAATAAAAAAATATTTCAACTATTTTTAGCAAATTGTAATTGTAATGGTATTGTAATATAAATAAACCTGAATATTTAGATAGATTTAATACATATTCAAAAAATAATCAAAATATCAAAATAATGAGAAGGTTTTGAAATTGTGAACATTATAGTAAATATCTTAAACTTAATGGATAACCGGAAAATTTTATAGTTCCAGAAAACTTAATCATATTATCAAAATAATGATCACAACATATAAATAAATAAGCAAAAATTTCAGCATTTTCAATAAAATACACTTCCGGACAAAATTAAGGGACCACTAAATAAACTTGAAATAACTTTTCCAAATTACAAGTTGTTTTGAATAGACTTTGCACTTGTCATAAATTGACGTTTATTAAGCACTATTCAAATAGTATGCCATGAAACAATTAACAATATCAGGACAGTATCTGCTAGGAAACGAAAAATCAACAAAAAGCTATAATTGTTGACTCACCTTTTTAACATATTTAATTAATAAAGCGTGCTATATGTTTCTTCTACTTCTACAAGTAAGTAAAAGTATAGTTTGTTAATTTTAATAGCTCTTAAGTGAACTAAACTGTGAGGAAACACTTGGATTTATATATTTATTTGATTCATTAAATTTCGTTATCATGTTTTAAATTTATTTTATATTTTACTAGTGGTTCCTTAATTTTGTCAGGAAGTGTATGATGAGTTTCAATGGGGTTCAAGAAACTGCCAAAAAGTTTTGTGGAGATTGAAAATTTTCAAAACATACAATCAAAGCAACAAAGCGTCTAGAATGTATTTAAAATATCAGAAGCTTGTTCTAAAAAGTATCACTTTACGCACTATATATATATATATATATAACGATAATAAATATAAATAAAAAATGTAACGATTATATCAAAAGTTGATATATATATACCGGGCTTTTTTTTCGTTTTTACACATATGATTGACAATGTATAACTGGTTGCCTGCATCTACCCGTAAGGAATTTCCTCTGTGTAATTCTAAAAAAAAAAAAAACAACTCATTAACGGCATCGGTGCAAGCAACCTGTCAATTTTGGCATATGTTACACAGAGAGGTTATGTTTTTATTCAAGGCAATACATGACGGGGTCTTTGAAGATACGCAGAGTATTCCTAATGTATTGTGGATTTATGCCATTACATGCAGTACGTATACGGCCTTTCAATTCATCTACGTTATGTATTTGTACGTCATTAAACATTTTCATTTTCAGGTAACCCCAAAGAAAATAATCATTTGTTGACAAATCAGCTGATCTTGATACATTAGGAATACTCTCTTGTATTGTCTTGAATAAAAACCTAACCTCTCTGTGTAACATATGCCAAAATTGACAGGTTGCTTGCACCGACGCCGCTAATGAGTTGTTTTTTTTTTTTTTAGAATTACACAGGAAATTCCTTGCGGGTAGATGCAGGCAACCAGTTATACATTGTCAATCATATGTGTAAAAACGAAAAAAAAGCCCAGTATATATATATATATATATAGGTATATAATATATGAATACTGATTTTTGGCCTCTTTTTGGGTGGTTTGACTACAGGTGGAAACTTGATACGCCAACAAAAAAACAAGGCCGTATCAACAACTACAACACTGTAACCATGCAACCATGTAACGAGTACTAACGAAATACATCGACTGTATATCGTTACCGTTCTTCGTAAAGCAGCGCGACCTACCTTGCAAATGCAGAATTAACCAAATCTGCTCTAGCGGATGTTTTCAGATACTAAGAATTAATTTATTATTCCAGTACTTCATGAGCCATCTGTTGTATAGATTAGTAATAAAACTTGAAGTCGCCCTTTTAAGATAGATTTTTTTTTTTGAAAGGAACACATTCTATTGGCAACTTAATGTTCGGTCGACGAACGTTTAAATTATGAATACGGTGTCACATCACCTTTCGCCTTTATGATCGCTCGTATTCTAGCTGGCATGGTTTCCAGCAAAGACTTGCAGTAATTTGGCGTGGAAGATCTCCACATTTATGTCAGTTTTCTCTCCTAAGCATGTACGTTTTGTTGAGAATTGTTCATCAAGTGAATTTTCATGTTGCCACAAGGTCTCAATAATATTTAAGTCCGGACTGTTAGAGGGCTAATACAGAACTTTCATTCCGTGATCTGAAAACCATTTTTTTTTCATCTTAGCTGTATGACTTGATGCACCATCTTGGTGGAATATGAAATTCCTATCTGGACAGAGCTTATGTACGCTGGGAATTAGACCATTATTCAGAATTGTTTGATATTTAAGAGCATTAATTTTACCATATATTGTTTCCATTTTTCCCAAACCTTTTCCAGACGTACACTCTTAAATCAACACCCTTTTTGGAATCTTCACAGTCCTTTTTATACAATCCGCTTTAAAGAGTTCCGTTTCATCTCGAATAATTCATTTTCTGCAATCACCTACAGAGATGTGGAATTTGGATTCATCGCTAAATATCACTTTGGACCAGTCTTCTACTGCCCAAGACAATTAAAACTTAGCCAGATTTATACAATTGTTCTTCTGTTTGTTTGTTAACAAATGGTTTTCTTTAGGTTTCAATAAAATAAAATAAAGTGAACTAAACAAATTAATGTTATTTAATATTTCATTTATTATGTGCCTTATAAAAACTGAGCTCTGACTTATGGATCCATTGCCAACAATATTCTCGTGAAATATTTGCCCACGTTTCCCCATTAAATAGGCCATTATCTCTCTTACAGTGACTCTTCGCTGACTTTTACATATTTTCACAAGATGCTTCTTCTTTCTGCCTGTCATTTTACAGGGTTGACCAGAACTTGTACCCCAAATTTTGTATCTGGCTCTATCCCCATAGCACTGGTAAATATCTTCTACCGTTAACTTCGCCAAATTCAAATTATCGCCGATTGTCTTCATGCTTTTTCCTTCATCGTACTGTTTCACAACAATTGGACGAATTTCGTTTGAGGTGGCTTTACCACTACTCATTTTCATGAACACACATAAAAGAAAGCAGTAAGTCGACGCTTATCACATTAATAACTATCATTTTAACAGTATTAACCCCCCCAAAATTAAAAAAATTAAACGTCCGAACATTAAGTTGCCAGTAAAATTGGTTCAGGTTTTCATTTTTTTCCTTCTTAAAGAGGTAATTATGGACTAATAATATTTATTTTTTGGCATAAGTGGTACATTATAATGCATTTTATGAGATCATAAATATAATAAGTAAGTAGCAACTTTTAAGATAAAGAAATGATCGGCATAATAACAGGCATAATAGCCGCGTAGCCCATCTAGTTATAATCGGTGCCGGAGGAAGAGGTACATTTGGCATTCTTTCCCTAAACATTTCAACTCTCAGTGGAGCTTTCAGGAAAATTTTCTTCCCGGTTTTCATCAAATCATTGACCAGGGGAAATTGCAGTCTAATCGTTTCAGCGACTCGATTAAAACCATGTGCCAAACAGGTGCAATGCATTAATTGCTTACAAAATACTTTTAAATTAGAGTATGCCTTCAACATATATGCAGCGGCATCAGAAAGCATCAATAATAATTTATCATTTGGTACGGGGTTTGGCAAAAAAAAAGTGTTAATCCATCGTGAACGAATTTGGCAACGGTATTGCCATTTGTTTATTTTAACTGCTTGGAACTAATTAAAAATGCATTGGTGGAGTCTTCGTTTAATATTCCAATCATAAAATGGGCGATGTACCGACCACATAAATCAACAGTTTCATCTACACAGAACCATATGTAATTGTTACCAATTATATTTTTTATTTCCTCAATAGTGTGTTTATATACTTAATCGGCATAATTTTTGCGAATGGCCGATTCGGCAGGAATATGTCTACTGGTGAATTTTTGTAAAAAAAATTAAAACTTACTATTATCTGTTTTTAACGGAATGTCAGAAGATACCGTCGTATTGCATAAATCAAAGTAAAATTCCTTTTCATTCTGTGTAGAAGAACTCGCAAAAGACTCGGAAATAGATTGCTGGCTACTTAGGGTACTGCTTGCAGATTTGTGTTTTTTTTAAATTTTTCCAGGTGAACTGTTGTTTTGATATATTGTGTTATTTTTTTTCTCGCAGTTAATCTACAACATAATACATGCTTGTACCTAGGCCAATAGCAACACAAAATAAAACTCACCGGTTTGATACCATCCCTGCAAATTAATTTGCCGTTCTCATATTTTAAATCAGAATGTCCACATATCCACTCATCGACGGAAGGTTTTACTTTCGGCATTTTATACAAGAAAACTTATAAACACGTAATACACACAAGGCACAAGCACAACGCACGGAAGATTGGAATAAATTGGACTGAGTTGATAGCACACTTATCCCAGATGCATTCTGTGCACGTAAAAATAGGGTAATCCCCGAAATAATCAAGCTTTGTTTACCAAATATCACGTATGCACGCTCGTTTTGTTGATGATTTTGTGATAACCAACCACTCCAGACGTAACGGAGTAATATTATTACTGAATTCTCATTACAATAATGTGCAACAAAATATATTCCTAGCTAATATAAATAATATGCTATAAAATTGAGAAACAAGCAAATACGCACAAAAAATAAGGAAATGTGCACAGAAAATACAATAAAGCAATTATAAGCTTAAAAACTGAAAATATGCTTAAAGAACAAAAAAAAAAAAAATGTCACGTTACTTCATTTGCTGAAATTCGTATAGATACGAGGTCATTTTGGTCTGCTATTGAAACTGATGTGTAGCATAATACCTAGAAATCCGCGCCATGATTATGTGTTATGTTGAACATTATATAAAAACATTGAAATTTTTATTTTCGATCGACTTTTTTAAATTCTGAACCATTGTGCCCTGTGCGTTTCTCTCACATTACGTGCAACTGTGCGTAAGGACGTGGATACTGCAATTGTAAATTATACAATTTTATGAATTTACGGTTGCGATCGTAGGTAAAATAACTTATAAATACTATCTAATTAAAAGCGAAAGGGTAAAAGGACAAAGGATAAATAAATAAAATAATTAAAAGCAATTCGATTTTCACAATGACTCATGTTTGGTTGTATAAAAAATGTTGGGAATACCTTGGCCGCGAAATCCTTTAACATTATCGAGATTGTTCTGCCTCGGCTGCAAAGCGGCCTCAGCCACAATTCTTCATTTGGTACGTTAAATAAAGATTTTGCGGCTTTGCTACACAAATAACTATTTGAAAATCAACCTAAAACATATGTGGAACTAATTATTTTTCAAATTTAAGAATTTTGATCTAACCCTCGCCTATTAACAAATTAAAACCTTAATGCCGAATGCTTCAAGAAGAAAGTTTGTTTGTAAAGGTCGGAAATTTATCAAACTAATATCTTGACAATCTTTTTATTTCCAGAGGTAATATAATAAGTGGTGTTCTCATTATCATAATTTTTGAGAACACCACGAATTATATTTAGTAAGGGAATATAACGAATTGATTGAATTATCTAGTAAATCAGAATAAACAAAAAGCTAAATATATAGTTCAAATATCTATATTTATTTAGATGAGTAACGCTTGACAGCTTTACTTTGCGATACATTGTGCAATAGGTAAAAAACAAACACAGGTTACTTTGTTAGTATCACTTAGATTTATTTAGTAGTGACCATAGTTTCGACACCTTAACGGGTTAGTATCAAACTTGCAATGAAGTGATGTGTGTGTTTTGTTGCTATATTTATTTAGATCATTTCATATTTTAAACAGCAAACCGCAATTGAATCGTTTAATTCAGAAACTGGTCAGCAGACATATTTATGGGTTTTGTATTTGTTTTCGGAATCAGTTTCTCCTATTATCAGGGCATATTTTTCTGCAATAAAACTTTAACTACCATTCAGTTTTATGGTATATATAATGTACAATGAATATCGCGTTGAGTGCAGAAACCTGTCAAGCAACATCACATAGCGTGTTTCTGCAGTAAATTAAAATTTCTGCAGTAACAGTCCTGTGGTAATTTGTATAATACCATTCATTACCATTGCTAAGTTTGGTATATTTAACAAATCAGAAAATTAGTTGAATTTTTTTTATTGTATTTTAATGAAAACACGGATTTTTTTTGTTTTAATTGTGTTCAAATCAAAAATATATGAAGTTTAAGGTATTATCCATATTAATAGTTATTTATTCAAGGAATTGTTATTCTGCACTTACTGGTAGAGTTATTTTATTATTTATTTATTTTATTTTGTCTTACTAGTTTCCGTTTTTTATCAAACTATCATCAAAGGCATGATATTTCAACAAAAAATACAATAATTATGTTAAATATAAATTAGCGTTAAGTTTGTTATAAAAATGTTTGAATATAAATTACAATAATATTTGTTATGTGCTTATTGTTGTAGTATGTATAAATTATTTAGTATTTATGTAATTTGTTAGTGTTAATATAAATTAAAATATGTGAAACTATCTTTTTTGGGGATATTAATTTTGGTAATAGAAAGTGAAATCAATTCTTAAATTCGTGTTTTAGTTATTTTATATGTATACAGGGTCCGTCATTTCACTTCCCGTCTTCTGTAGCTCAGTTACTAATTGAGTTACGATTTCGATATTTTGCAGGCCTTACTTACATTTTGGGGCGTATTTCAGGAAAATATTTTTGATTATACAGGGTGTCCCAAAAAAGTGTGACGTCATGACGATGTGTATTTTTAAATTGCATGGTATATTTTTTGTTGTTTATTTGGGTGCCCTTTATGGATGCCTACATACTCATAAAATTTTATTAAAATCGGTTCAGTGATTTTAGAACAAAAAAATAAAAACTGAAAAAAATCAGTTTTGCATCATTGGTCAAGAAAATTAATAAGAAATAAAAGTATGCCTTGTTAATAAAACCATACAAGGTACTCATTAAATAAGGTCTGATAGTTGCGTTAACCAAGTTTTATTGATATGCGTTATACAGAGTGTCCAAAATTTAGTGTCAAACTTTTTAAACTTTAAAGCACTTTATTTTTCTTATTTTAAATTGGAGCCCCTGTATATTTTTATGTCATTCTATGTGGAATTAAAAGACAAACATTTTTCCTAATCACAACTCTATCGCAATTCCTAACACATTGAAAGTTATGTGCAGAAAACTCGATTTATCAACTATTCCAATAGCCAATTTAATGAATAAAACTCGACGGTGACTTTGAAAAACAATTTATTGACATAACATGGTTGTAGTTACAATTATTATTTCGAAAGTATTAAAGGTTTCACAGATCTTCGTCTAAACCTATTACACATCGTAAAAGTATTAAGTTTTGTATAAAAAATAGTTTTAGTAATAACATTTCATAAAAACGTAACATAACTGTGCATTTCTAAAATTAATTAATTGCTAGAACTAATGTTCGATATGTCTTCCGCCCTCTTGAAGGCACAAACGAAGACGAGTATGAAATGAGCCACTCTTCGTAACAGGTTGGGTGTAATATTTTGAAATGCGAATATGAAAGTCATATCCACATTTGTCAAGATAGGTCATAATATTTGTCATATTATGAAAATCATATTTTCCATGACAAAAAGTAATTTTGGTATCTTGGGTATAAAGACTTTAGCTAAACAAGTTTTAAACTTTTATATTACTACAGTCAACAATGGCTCTTTTCACGTTGTTAAACTTTAATGTCAATAAATTGTTTTTCAAACCCACCTTCGATTTTGATTAATTAAAATGGCCATTGGAATTGTTGATAAAACGAGTTTTCTCCAAATATCTTTGAATGTGTTAGGAATTGAGAGAGGGTTGTAATTAAGAAAAATGTGTGTCTTTTAATTCCGCATGGAATTCCATAAAAATATACTGGGGTTCCTATTTAAAATAAGAAAAATAAAGTGCTTTAAAGTTTGAAAAGTTTGACACTAAATTTTGGACAGTCTGTATAGCATATCAATAAAACTTGGTTAACGAAACTGTCAGACCTTATTTAATGAGTACCTTGTATGGTTTTATTAACAAAGTACTATTTTTATCTCTTATTAATTTTCTTAACCAATGGTGCAAAATTGATTTTTTTCAGTTTTTATTTTTTTGTGCTATTGTCACTAAACCGATTTCAATAAAATTTAATGGGTATATAGGCAGCTATAAGAGGCACCCAAATAAGTAACAAAAAATATACCATGCAATTTAAAAATATAAATCATGATGAAGTCACACTTTTTTGGGACACCCTGTATAATCAAAAATATTTTCCTAAAATACGCCACAGAATGCAAGTAAAGTCTGTAAAATATCAAAATCCTAACTCATTTAGTAACTGAGCTATTGAAGACGGGAGGTGAAATGACGGACCCTGTATATTAAGAGTTATTTACTTGCGTATTTTGCTGTGTATACATATTTTATTTTATCATAAATTTCTGATGTTTCTGAAAGTTTAAGTTAATTGTTTCATATGTTAAAGGCATTATTCAAAAATTTATAAAGAGGTTTAAATGTTAATTGAGTTTGCCATTAAGGCACTTTATGTAGTGTTCTGTGTTGATAGTTTTATCTATTTTAAAAGCTTTAAAAGTTTTTTGAAATAATTGTATGTTGATTTTTTTAATTTTTTTGTATATTGTGTTTATATTGAAACCATTATTTAAAGCGATTTGTTTTACTAAATTTATTTCATTTAAATTATTATGTTCATCAAGAGGGGTTGTTAACATTCTGTGTATGTGTGTGTGTATGGGAGCGTATTTGTGTGTATTGCGGTGAAAAAAGTTTGCTGGTATAATAATGTCTGTTTGTGCAGGTTTTCTATAAATATTGAATTCAATTTTGTTATTTGTTTTATATAAATTTAGATCATAGATCGTAAGAAATTAATACTGTTATTTTGTTCTATTTCTAAAGTAAAATTGATGTTTGTGTGTAATGTGTTTATGTAATTATGTAAATCTGTGATTATGTGTTTGTTATTATTTGTCCAAATTATTAATATGTCATCTACATGGCGTTTCCAAAGAGCTATGTATTTATTGAAATGATTTGTGTTATTAATAAATAGGTTTTCTAAATTGTCAAGAAAGGTGTTTGCTAGTATGCCACTAAGTGGTGAGCCTTCACAACCTTCACAAACAGACATCAGACGAGAAAAAATAGCCTGATTTAAAAAAGAATATGTCGACATCCGAGTATTTTCGATCGTCGAGTTGTATAAAGGTAGATTATTTCATGAACAAAATAAATTAATTACAATAAATTACACAGGAAATCTATAAATTTATTAATTATTATTATTGAATATACAATTATTATACCGATTGTCTGGGGTAAGGGGCGAACATAGGAATTTAACAGGTAAAATGAAATATGTGCAATTATTAGCTCCTCTATTAATTAAAGAGAAAAATCGCAAAGGATTTTTTTTACAGTATTACCAACTGCAAATGCATCATCCTTTTAATATTCGTTTGTACCAGAATCCACCTCAGAAATAAAAAAAATAATATTTTTTTTACGGTATTACCAACTGCAAATGCATCATCCTTTTAATATTCGTTTGTACCAGAATCCACCTCAGAAATAAAAAAAATAAGTTGAACATTGTTGTTGACCCATAAAAACCTTTTTCGTCATTTTGACAAATGTCATGTTATTGTGAATAGTATATTACATTACAAGGGAAGGAAGCGGAATTTACTCTACCGAGCCAAGTTTGCAGCCTGAGCGTAGCAAGGGCTGCTACAGGGCTGCAATTAATAGGTTAGCTAATAATTAGACATATGTAATTTTGCATGTTAAATTCCTATATTCGCCCTTTATCCCAGACACTCGGTATACATTTGATCGACTATTATTTTTTCCTCGGTTTCTTTCAAGGATGAAGAAGATTTTAATGATGCGATTATATTGAGGTTGGTATAACCGATAATGCTCAAGTTCGTATAATCGATACTCATCTTGGTTACTGAAATAACCGTTGTAATACGTTGTTACTAAGGAAAATCGCGTATTCTTATTAGTTTATCAACACGCGAACGAAATTATCATATATAATACAACGAGTGGAATCATGACTATCGATAATCGCTTGAGTTGGGACACGAAACATGTTGTCAAATATTAATTCCACGGGTGTGAAAGACGACTGGAATTATATGACAACATGTTGAGTGCATTAACAAATGCGATTATCAATAGTCACGATTCCAAGAGTTGTATTCGTCAGATTATATCACGAATGAAACATTTATTCCCTAGGATGGGAAAGAAATGCATTATGAGTGACATAATCGTCATTATGCATTGCAATATTTTCAATTTCCCTTTCTGTTGAAGGTTCAGCACTTACTTTGCGTTTTGTTGGTAACTTTTACAACAGCTTCCTTTTCGTGTCTCTAGTATTTCTGGACTTTTCAAAAACAAAATAATTAAATGGATTTATTTTACGATTGAACTTTCAAATATTTTTCTTGTAGTAATTTAGCACTCACATTTCACATCAGCCTAACCACTGAATCTTTGTATTCGGTCCCGTTTTTCAAAATTTTCAAAACAGATGTTTGTGAAAGCCCACTATTTGCCGCAACAGCTCTGGAGGGAATATGAGGGTTCTCTTGCAACTCTAACAGCACGTTTAGCTTAACATCTTCCGGAACTGATGGTCGTCCACTTTTCGGGCGATCTCTAATATGTCCCAACTGCTCATACTTTCTTATGATTGCACTCACAAACGTCTTAAGAAGAGGTTCTTGTAGCGGATATTTATTATTAAAATAAATGCACACTTCTTCATAGGTACGTATTATATCACCACAACCTCTAATCATAAGAATTTCAATTCTTTGTGCCTCCGAAAAACGTGGACGCACTTTTATGACTATTTCTTCAAATGTTTCATATTGAAAATGTCATTTTGTTGAAAACATAATAATAAGTAATATCAAAATCAATAATAAAAATATAGGTTGTGATTTAAGAAATATGGCTCTGACGTTATAACTTCAAAACGGAGAGAGATGGAAAATTAAAAATGGTCTCAAAATATTTGTCTGAAAAAAAAAACATTTTGAAGTTGAAACGTTTTTCGAAAATTTATACAGGGGAAAAAATAAAGCCAGGTCTTAATACTTAATGCGCTCTCTGTATATACATAGCATGTTCCCGTATGTAGTTGGTTAAAAGTTGACGGGGTTCCTGATGAAATAAAAAACTATAATCAATTCGCGCAAACATGGTTCGTCGTAAACTCCCAAAAATAAAATACGTACATGTTTCTATCACTTCCGCTTCTACCGGAAGTGGTATTCATAGTATTCATCCTATATAATTTTACTTATCTTATTCCTACTTATCTTTAATAGTTTTTGAGGGAAAAAAAATAGTTTCCGAAATTTTTGCTTCAAATAGACGATTTAAAAAAAAATCATAATTTCTCTTATGGATGAAACAAAATCTGAAACTTTTTTGCATATTGTAGTAGAAGCATAGCTCTATCATTCCAAAAATTCGTACATGTTGACATTTTACTCGTACTGTTAATTACTTAATATTTTCGAAGTTCATGAAGCAGGCTGCCATTAAACAATGAAACAAAAGCCGAATAATAAAACCGTACTTCAAAGTTGAAGCACGTGTTTTCTAGTCTGTACGTTTAAATTTAAATACGTTTTTTATCTTGTTCTTCAGAAATTTCAGCTTCATCTTGAAAAATGTATGACCCGCTGAAACATGACGCTATGAGAGAATGGTAAAATGTTCTACATTGTCATTGATTAAAATATTCAGTGATATATTTAAACTTATATAACAGTGACACAGTGGTTTAGTGACACTCTGTATGTTAGGTCCACCTTAAGTGGTGGTCAATTACTAGGACTAAATATTTTATTTCAGTTGCTGAGTTTATATTTGTATTTTTTCTATTCAACCGTATCTTTAGTACCTCAAAGTTTGGTAGACTATTTCTATGACTGGCAAAGGGCAAGAAGTAAGTTTTTTTAAATGGATCGCTAGTTATCTATGACAAAACCAATTAAAAAAAATCGGGTTTCTCATTCCGCTATTTGTTTTATGTCATTCCAAGAATTACCCTGGCAAAATTTAATTGTATCGTCCGCGCAGCTTATTATTTTGCCTTGAAAAATTTCGTTTTCAAGCAAATCGTTTAAGTATAATATATATAATATAGGACCTAGTACCGTGCCTTGGGGCATACCACAGTTTATTTGTTGCATGTTACTAGTTGCTTCAATTAATTTTACGTATTGAAGATCCGCGAAATTACTTTTTTTTTAGTTTAAGAGCTTTCCATATTTCCCTCAACCATAAATTTCCAGGACCTCTATTAGCTGCTTATGACAGACTGTATCAAAGGCCTTTGCAAGGTGAAGGAAGAACCCTAGGCAAGGATTTTTTTCATTAAAACATTTGTAAATACAAGAAGTAAGAGAAGAAATTGCGTCCTCTGATGATTTTTCTTTCATAAATCCAAATTGATTTTGTGATAAGGGATTGTGCTTTTTTAAGTAATTGATTTTTGTTTTTGTTTTAATGACTTTTTCAAAAATCTTTGTTACGTTGGTATTAACGAGATCGGTCTCTAAATTTCTAAGAGGCTCATACAACCATTTTTATGTAAAGGTGTAACTATTGTAACTTTAAAGTCGGGAAAACATGGGCCAGTTTCAAACATTTTGTTAATTAAAAATGCGAGTGGTTCAGCTATTCCTAGCTCTACTTCTTTTAATGTTTCAGCTTTTATATAATAAATATTTGGTGGTTTATTATTATTTTTTAAAGATTTTATAATATTAATGATTTCTATTTTATTTGTAGTATTTGTATTAGTAGTATAGTAGTAGGCGTTCGATTAGGTAATATAGAGTCCGGTTTTAGAATTTGTTCAGGCAATTTTATTCTTATATTACCAAAGAAATTATTAAAATATTCTGCCTTTTCAAGATCATGCATGTAAATATTATCATTATCGTGTATGTCGCGTATTTCTTTTATAGGTTTGATTTATTTGACATATTACTTACTTCCTAGAAAGTTTTTCATAGCGATTTAGTGGCACTTCCGCCGCGATCTATTTGATCGTTGTAACTAATTTTGTTTTGTAGTTTTGATAACAATATTTAAGAGATTCCTATAGTTTAAATACTCCGATTTTAGTGCTGCTTTACGGGGCATACTCTTATACCTTATATAGAGTATGTATCTTTTATTAATGGACTTGACCAGGCCATTTGTAATCCACTTTTTCCGTTTAATCTATTTTTTAAAATTAATTTTAACTATACCGCGTGTTTTTTTCGCTGAACATTGTTTGGCTATGTTAGTTTTAAAACGACAGTATCAAATTCAATGCTAAAATTCAACGGTATGCAACCCAAATTACAGACCGCTTTACAAGAACTCCGTCATTTCAAATGTGAAAACTGTTGACAGAAAATTTATTCAACGCAAGAAAGTGTTTAAATAGGGGAATGATACCGAACTGGCTGGTATACGGATTATGCGAGATTAATTTTAGTGCATTCTTTTGCGATACCAATTCCATCAATCCCATTCAATCAACAATCATCAACCGTTAATCCCGAAATAGTAACTAATTTGCCAAATGGAAGATATTGGTTCTTCTTTGGCATAACATAATACATTTCATTTCATTTCTTCAGTTGAAATATGGCATCTCCTAGTTCTTTTATGATAACCAATAGCGATGCATCATGTACCTACTATGAAATTTTGCGATTATATTAGACATTATTTTGATTGATTCGATTCGTCTGTCAGGATAATGCACTCAAAATAAATTTCTCAAAGTCCTTATACTATTGCCAGCTCGGTACCATTTGAATTGGAATATTTGAGTACTTTGTTGCGTTGAATAAATTTTCTCAAAACAGTGTTCATATTTGAAATGATCTATTTACACGCGCTAGTAAATTTGGTTGCATAAACGTTGCATTTTAGCAATGCATTTCATACTGTCGTTTTAAAACTGAACATAGCCTATGTTCAGAGATAAACAAACGCGCGGTTTAAGTGAATAGGTTAATTTTTTCACATAGTAATTTGACGAACATCGATAAGATTTTGTCTATGTCCTCTTTGTCGCAGAGGTGTTGGAAATTGTAATTTTTAAGTTCAGTTCTTAATTTGGCGTAGTTTACAACCCTAATATTTTTCGTCGTTTTTTAATGAGTTGTTTTCTAGTTTTTCATGTTTAAAGAGACTACTTATTAGTTGCGCATAATGATCAGTTACCTGTATCTTAACTGTGTAGGGCTCACATGTTTCGTCGATATTACCGATTGATTTCACAAATATATGATCCTGGCAAGTTTTTGAGTCTTCCCTTGTGATTGTGTTTATTGTACTTATATAACCAAATTCACTTAAAGTATTGAGCTAAACTATAGATTCTTCGCTCTCTTTCAGAATGTCTATATTTATATCTCCCACAAAAATATGGTAGTCTACTATTTATATACAACTATTTAGATATTCTGGTAGGTTTTCGAGAAAAATTGATGCATTTGTTGAGGGTGGTCTGTAAAGTGATGATATTAATATTTTTTTATTGTTACTGTCTAACTTAGCATGTATAATGCGTAAGTCCCCAATGTTGACAATGGTATTTACTGATTTTTTTTTTGTTTTTTTCACATATATTACCACCTCATCTTTTTGGTTTATGTTACCTTCATTATAAAACATATTATAACCTCTCATTTTAAGTACATCTAACATACAGAATCTACATCTAACTACAGACAGTAGAATTCAGCCTTTTTTTTTTTTGTAGAGGATGGGGAAATCTTCGCAAGACTTGGTGCCGGATTCGGTACCTCTTTGTACCGCCTACGGACTAAAAACCCCCTCCTTTCTCAAGCGTGCATGACGGGATCACCTCGCGGTATTGCGTCATCATGCGGCTTGTCAGTCGACTCTTCTTCATTTCAGTTGTTGATCAGCCATTCTTGGTAAATTCGTTCATCTTCCATTCTTGTTTTTTCTTTTTCTTCCTAGGTTCGCAGGATGTCTTTCGCCAGGCGTTCCACGGCGTTCCAGCTCTCCGGTCCATCCAGCTTGTGCTTTATGATATTTTCCGGCGTGAGTTTATCTCCTACGCTCGCCTCTGCCGCGCTTCGCTCCTCGTTCCATCGATCGTGGGCATTCGACGAAGGTGTGCTCCACATCGTCCAAATCATGGCTGTACGCACATATAGGCGTCGCCCTTATATTAAATCGGTGGAGGTAGGCCTCGAAGCACCCGTGTCCTGTCAGCATTTGAGTCAAGTAGTAGTTTGTTTCCCCGTGGCTTCTTATTACCCAGGGTTCTATGTTGGGGATTATTTTATTGGTCCATTGGCCCACCTCCTCCTTGTCTGTCCCCTCTTTTTGCCACTTGCAGATGGTGTTTTCTCGTTCTGTTTGTCTCTCTGCTATTTCCTTCCCGAATGTCCTCTTCCTCTCTTCCACCTGGAGGTCGATAGGTACTGCTCCTGCCACAACCTGGAGCGCCTGTGCTGAAGTGGTCCTATATGAACATGCTACCTTCAGCAGCATCTTTCTTTGAACGCCGATCAGTCTGGTCTTGTTACTTCTTATATCCATGGCTTGTTGCCATATCGGTGCCCCATAGAGAATTATTGACTCGGCGACGGTGTTTAGTTACCGTCTTTTACTGCTGAGTGGTCCGCCTATATTGGGCATAGTCTTCGACAGGTTTGATACGGGTTGCCCTACCTTTTCTACCGTTTTCCTTATGTGTTCAGAGAAGGTGAGTCGTCGGGCATTATTCCCAGGCATTTGATTGCTCTCTTTGGATGTATAATCGTACCTCTGCATTCAAAGGTTGCCTCATTTCGGGAACTTCTCTTCCATGGCCCTTTCAGTATAACGGCCTCCGTTTTGTGTGGGGCCAGCTGTTAGTGGTGTTTTATTAGCCAAGTGTCTATTATTTCAAGTGTATAGTTTGTTTTGTTTACCAACTCATACTTGTCCCTCCCCACAACTACCACGGCGAGGACGTCCGCAAAGGCTACTAGCTTAACTCCGGGTTGCCATGCAATCTTAAGAATTCCATCGTATACTAGGTTCCATAGTGTTGGCCCTAGGACTGAACCCTGTGGGACACCGGTTGTTATGTCAACCACAAGCTGTTTCTCCACCAGGAGCTTCATTTCGCTTAAGTAGCTGGAGATGATGTTGGTCAGGTATTGCGAAATTTTTCTTCTGGACAGTTCCTGGAGGATTGTTGCCCAGGACACGGTATTAAAGGCGTTTTTGATGTCTAGAGTGACTGGTGCTCCCCATCTGCATTTGCTCTGTCGCACTGACAGTAGATCTTCCTTTCCCAAAACCGTATTGGCGCTCTGAAAGGCCCCCTCCCTTTGCTATTTCCTCTTCCAATCTGCTCCTTAGCATTGTCTCATAGAATTCAGTCTACTTATTTGCCTATTCATTTAGGTAAATTTGAAATTTGTCCGACGCCCGGTTTCTCCAACGAATCTTAAGATGCGTCTTTAAAGTACGTCTTATTTATAAGTAGTTCTTAATCTTATGTTCCGTTGCACCAAACAAATAGTTTAATTACGTTTGGCAACGTTACGATTTCAAGGAATTTCGACATACCGTCTATCAAACTGGCAATAATATTTGATGACAATGCTGGCATATGATAATCATCTGCAAAATCTGCAGAATCTACATCAAATGCATTTATAGCTATGATTTTTAACAAATCATTAGCTATATTTCGCATTAGTTGCAATTATTCACGGACAACACAAAATATCGGTTAGAATCCGAATCTTAAGCGCCATTGTTGACGTCTTCAAATGTAAGACATTCTTGCGAATTTAGGAAGCGATTAATGGTTGGTGCAACACTTTAAGAATGTCTTATTTATAAGATCGATTTTAACTAGTTTAGTATCGTTGGAGAAACCCGGCGTAAATTCTGTATGATTGATATTTTCTTTTGGTGCAATAACATGAAATTTGAATATTTTTATCTTATGATTCGATTTAGGTTCGTCATGTTGTCCACTACACTTGTATTATCTGTCGAAGTAATTATAATCTTTGTCCAGGTTCAGTTCCGCTCAGGGAAAAGTTTTACAAAATTATTTATTATACAGGGTGAGTCAATAGGACGTGCAGGCTCGATTACACCTACACCGTTAATGATATCCAAATGAACCGAAATACACTGCAAATAGGATGTCAAAAGGCAGTTTGTAAAATTATTTTGTCATATGCAGGGTGTTCCATTTTTGCAGGGCAGATTTTGACCTTGTAACGGTTCGGTATCGCCTCCAACGGAAACTGCCTTTTTGATTATTAATTGTGCGCACAGACCTCCACCGTAGGCGACCATACTCACACGTTTCTTTGGACGTGACGTGTTTCCCGTCCTGCGTGTGATTTTTAAAAATCGTCGCGAGACGCTGCCACGAGGAGAAAGTAGTTACCTTTCCTATAGTGCGGACGTGCCACGAGGTCACCGTTTTCCATTGGTATATCACCATCCGGTTTCCGGGATATAAAACGTGAACTCATTTAACCACCCTTGAAGGGATTGACGGCACCAAGTACAAGGCAAGGGAGGGTACTATACGACTCAACTCCATACGCTCACAACATCAGAGTAAGTAATTAAACGCGACATTTTTTCTTTTCTTGAAGCTACGTGTCCGGCCATTGTTACTAGGGCCATGTGCTTTGCAGGCGTTTTTTTGGTTAAGGGCTAAGTAACCCAGCCAGCCAGGTTCTTAGCTAAGGGGCAACGGACATCCGGCCAGAGTGGTTCCGAAAATTGGAATCCAGCGACGATCGACGATCACCGGCCGCCCGCCCGTCATAAGAACCAGCCCGCCAGCGAGGTCGCAGACGAGGAACACAGGCCAGATCTTTATATATATATTTTTTTTATTGTTCTCACTTAATACTTTAATTTCATTTGATATATCGTTTTTTTCTTTTGTGTAAAGTTTGCGTTACGTGTTTCGAGCCGTACGTGTTTTGCGCTTTTCTAAGAAAAAAGTCGCTCCGACGGCCCTTTGAATCGCGCGTTACGAATTCGCGGTATTCGGCCGAATATATTGAAGGCGGCATGATAAAGTTGTGGAAGGAGGTATTTATTTCAGGAAGCGTAGGCACGGTGTCCTGTCTTTTGTGTGAATAAACGCAGATATTTTACACCACAAAATTCACACCTGGTATTTTTTTGTTCCCCCCCACGTTTTCTCAATCGGGCATTCTTTTCAGTTTTCAGTTTCTATTCTCACTGCGAGATTTAAATCTGGTGGTGTGGGCGCCAGATAGTCAGCCGTTGCGACAGTTCGTAATTTCTGAACTTCGCTGACTGTCTGCCGTCAACCCACGCAGGTAGGGTGGAGCCCCCCTTTGCGACGAAGTAGGGACGAGGTTAAAATTACGTGGAGCCTTTTTTTTAACCCCCCCACTCTCCGACAGCGAGAGCCGGCCCTCGTCGCTGCTTCGAAGGGACGCTCCACTCGCTCCACGGCCTAACGCGCTGATTGCCCTTCAGGCACGTCACAACCTAGTTTTTTTAAATGGCACCCCCCTGTATAAATTTACATATTTGAAATTGCCCTTTTTTTGGGCTTTATAAATCCGTTTAGTTTTTGCAATTCGCTTTAACAGTTCAGAAGATGTTCTCGTTTTTCTAAAAATTAATGCGTTTGCAGGCACTTATTAAAAAAACCGCATGGCACTTAGTTTATGGGATATCAAGTTGGGACTTGGACTGAGCCTAAACAACTGACTGAGGTATCTTCTGGCGGAAAGACCGCCTATCTGCATTGTGGCATCACCTTGTTGTCACACATTAATTTTGGTAAACTTTGAAGTGCCATAACTTGATATTTTTAAATGGCACACGTTATACTTCAGTACTTAGTCCTATTCTGGGTCTCAGTTCACATCTTTTTTGCCCCTTATATTTTTTCTTAAAAGTTGATAGTTGAGAGATGATTCTGATTTTCTTAAAAATGTACACAGTTCTCATCGATATAAACTTGGCGGGCCATCAAAATCACTTAATTCGGTCATGCCAACGTCAAAGTGACATTGATTGTACGATACGTTTTATTTTTCTTAGCGCATTTTCTTAATGATTTTTTCTCATAATGAAATAGTTGATATGGTTTATGTAGACGCTGATAGCGCAAACCGTTGCTGCTGACCAGATTCTATTGAGGCATAACAAATCAATAGCAAAAACATTTAAATGAAACTATTTTCATGCAAAAATTTCATGTTCACGACAAAAATTACAACGTGTCGTACAATAAATGTCACTTGGACATTGACATGACAGAAACATTTGATATTCAATGCACGTTAAGTTTAAATCGATGAAATCTGTGTTCATTTTTCAGAAAATCCAAATTATTTCTCAAACTATGACTTTTAAGAAAAAAATATAAGGGGCAAAACAGATGTAAAATAAGATGCTCTATACGACTCAGTCATGAAATATAGGATGTGCCATTTGAAAAAATCAAGTTATTACCCTTAAAAGTTTACCAAAATTAATGTCCCACAGAAAGTTGATTCCACAATGCAAATCAACAATATTGCAGCCAGAAGATACCCCAGACAGATGTTTAGAATCTGGCAAAGTCTCAACCCGATATCCTAGAAAACAAGTGCCCTGCAATTTTTTTTGTAAGTGCCTGTAAATGCATTAAATTTTGGGAAAACATAAACAACTTCTGCACGGTTAAAGCGAATTGCAAAAACTAAACGGATTAATAAAGCCCAAAACAGGGCAAATTCAAATATGTAAATTTATACCGGGGGTGCAACTTAAAAAAATAGGTCCAAGGCTGCCCTGCTAAAATGGAACACTCTGTATATGGCAAAATAATTTTACAAACTGCACTTTGGCCTCTAGTTTGTAGTGCCGTTTGGTTCATTGCGATATCATTATCGGTGTAGGCGTAATGGAGCCTGCCCGTCCTATTGACTCACCCTGTATACCAAAGTAGTACAAATTATGATTGAAATCCACTAATTAATCTTCAAAAGAAAAATAAGCCAAAATGTAATAAAAATATACATTGAATTCTGCAAATAATAGTTACAAAGTATTTCAATATAAAGTTAGGCAACTTATATACATTCCAAGTATAGAGATTTGAACAAATATGTATCGTACTCGTGCCATACCCGAATGAAACAAAGTATTTACATACGTCAAAATGGAACAATATGTTCTTGTTCCACGAGTTTGTTGAATTCCGTACAATTCTTGATGCGTGTTATTTTTCCTAGCTATTAGATGCAAATCAATCCATTGTGGATCCAAACGTTCTCCTTCCCAAATCTAGTTACAGCTGCGTTGTATGATCTAACACAGTGTAGGGTAAGGTCTTCTTTGACAACTATAGGTGTTCCTTTAAGTCGTTTTTTTATTTCTCAGCTCTATTTGTCGCTGCTTATAATTATTAAACCCTATGAACACAGGCCGAGCCTTGCCTCCATTCACTTGTTTCTTTCCCATTCTGTAAAAGTTTTCTATTTCCGCGATGAATACATCAACATTTAATGCATCTTTGAATATTTCGATAACCAAACTATCTAGGTTTTCTGTGCGATCCTGATTGAAAGTACGTCTTTTCGTAAATGTACCTTAATGGGTTAATAATATTAGACTAGGCATTAGATAATAAATAGCGCATTTAATGAATTTGTATTCAGTCTTATTTTGCTCTTGATAATGGTCGCAAGACTGAAACAATTGTAGAGTTTTTTCTAATAAATTTTGTGAAACTTTACCAAGTGCTTTATTTATACTAATTTAAAGATGTTTCACCATGTATTATCACCGATTCATACAATCTAAAATAAGTTAGTTTTTGAATTATAAGAAGTTATTACGGTCCTGCAAAGCCCGTTCAACCCACGGGCGACTGGCGGAATCATAAAAAGTCATAAAACCTTCCAACTGCACCGGCGCGGTCAATGCTTTGTACAGCTATTGATTTACAAAATCATAAATCATACCGATGAAAGTTGGTCAGTAATGTAAAAAATGCTTTAATTTGAAATCAAATCATTTTCGTTAATTTTTGATTTCATGATTGGGTTCTATGAATAAAATAAAACAGTGTAGGGCAAAAATAACGATAGATAATTTTGCCCGAAAAGAGTTTTTTAAATTTTATAACCGTCTATATAATTATATCGAAAAAGTCAAACTACCTTTCCGTAGATTAGTATCAGACCTATATGAATCCAAATTTTCATATTTTTTGAGCAACTCCAAATGCCTAAAAAACCCATGGTAATAAAACTTGAACCACCCGGTATTATAGAATATTTTTTATAACATTTTTTTTAAATTATTTTTCCATTGCGAATTTTGACTACAAATTTACGTAAATAAGAGCAATTTTGCGACGATCGTGCACGAAACCTGCACGATCGGGCAATACACCCTCTACTATGTTTGTAAATATAATTCGTGCGGTAAGACAAAGTAAATATTTTTAAATTTTGTGAAATTATTCTAGTGAAATCAGGGCCAGGGTTATTGAAATCGTAGTATAACTCAATAAGTCATATTTTATATAATAAATAATTTATAAAATAATTGTACAGCGGGGTCGTATTAGCAGCACCTGAATAGCTAGCAGCCACTGCCGTCATCTTCAATGCTGCTGCTCGTCGTTTTTGCTGTATTGTTGTGTATTCCCTGTGTAACTATCAGCGTTTGGTAATATTTTAATAGTGTAACATCTCAAGAGCCCCACCCCACATCTGCCTTACTAGTAAAATAATAATTCATAAATTAGTTGTACGAGGGCGATACAAATTTGACCTGCATTTTTTTCTGAACCTAATTGAAGAGATACTGCAAAACGGTTTTTTACTCATAGAAATAGGCATATTAGGTTATGTCATAAATAACTGCAACCTGATTGTGTCAATACTGTCAGTAATAATAATAATACCACAATGCCAATTAACAACGTAAAATAACCAATTTACGTTGATTTGCTCGAAGAAGCCACGATTAATTGAGCTAATTATAAGATACTAGGAAAGGTTAAGCTGGCCATATGAACAAGGGGCAAGGACGTCATTCTCCTTCAAGATAACGCTCGCCTACATACAGCCCATCTAACTAACAATACATTGGTTAAATTAGACTGGAAAGTTCTGCCTCACCCGCCATAAAGTCCGAACTTGGCCCCAAGTAACTATCATCTCTTTGGCCTACTCAAAAAGTACATGGGAGTTCATGACTCAAGCAACTTGCATCTAATGAGGAAGTGAAGGATGCGGTGCAAAATTGGCTACGTCGTCAACCTAAATAATTGTTTTCTAGGACAAGTGTATTTTAAAGAGGGGTGGTTACTTATGAAATGACCCACGACAAACCATGTTTTATTTAGCTAAACAACGAGTAGATAAGACAGGTGTTATTTGCTGAAAAATCGTTCGTATTAATGATTAAATAAGTATCGCATTCCGGCGTAAAACTACGTAAACAGATCGTGGGGGGGCCACAGACCCCTAAACCAGTCCGGGAGAATTCTATCAACAATGGGGACAATAAAAGCCATTAACTTGAGGGTAACACGATTTTACTTGTCGAGCGGAAATATCGACAGTTCATGGAAATATAAATTACTCCAGTCCAGACATGGGATGTGCCACTGGACGACATTGACCAATGCCGGGGGTTCCAAAACCGAAAGTATAATATTACGGCCCATAGATTCATTAACTTAAGTACCATAAAAACAGCGCCGGCTACATGCACGCGTACCGAAATTCTTAGAACAGAGCCCATTTGGGCTGGATAACTCACACCACGAGGGGACATGATTTGTATCGGTAGCGAAACCAAATCCGCCAGCAAAATATCGAGTGGCTTAAACGTGTGGGAGAAATTATTGCGCAGGCATCGAAAAAGGCACTTGCCCAGGAGGAGAGACCACCGTAGAAGAGATCGGGGACGGCAGTATTTGGGCCCAGGGCTCGGGGAAAAGGGGGAGGTAAAACATATAAGAATATGCGAAAGCAGGGGGGGAGGTCACTGAGTGCTCGACGGCCGAGGGCACGAGACAAATCGCGAGAGTGTAAACGGGGGCGCAATTAGTATAAACAGTCAGGGAAATTGATAATTCAATTAGGGCAGTATTGAACCAGTTAGATATTTTCGGGGAGATCGCGGAGTAAGTCAAATCAACACCAAGGGCACGAGCTACTACGACATCAGTACAACTATCCAGTCGGCAAGAGAGAGAAACGGTTAATGAGTGAGTACTGACGCAATTGATGATCGAGTAACGCGAATCAAACTGCCAATTTCGAAGGGCACTGCGAAATATTTAGCAGACAAGTCAGTACGCGGGTCAAGTAAACTAATTCGGCAATCCGCCAGAAAATATCATGTCACAAAATTACGAAAGAACAAAACCCCCAAAATGGCGCAAAGGTGTGTAATCCTCTTCGTAATTAGAGCGATCTGTGGGTTTCGCGACGCACTTTGAAACAGATTTGCGCGCTTGAAGCAGACTACAAAAATCGCTCTTACCCGTCGGTATGTGCGGATCGAACACATTCATCAATCTCATACGATAACATGTATGTTTCTCTTCGTAATTAGAGCGATCTGTGGGTTTCGCGACGCACTTTGAAACAGATTTGCGCGCTTGAAGCAGACTACAAATATCGCTCTAAACCCTTGATGTGTTCGGGTCGAACATATTAACCAATCACACGCCGTACAACAAAATCGCTCTTACCCGTCGGTATGTGCGGATCGAACACATTCATCAATCTCATACGATAACATGTATGTTTCTCTTCGTAATTAGAGCGATCTGTGGGTTTCGCGACGCACTTTGAAACAGATTTGCGCGCTTGAAGCAGACTACAAATATCGCTCTAAACCCTTGATGTGTTCGGGTCGAACATATTAACCAATCACACGCCGTACAACAAAATCGCTCTTACCCGTTGGTATGTGCGGATCGAACACATTCATCAATCTCATGCGACAACATGTATGGTTTTCTGCATAATTAGAGCGATCTGTGGGTTTCGCGACGCACTTTGAAACAGATTTGCGCGCTTGAAGCAGACTACAAATATCGCTCTAACCCCTTGAGGTGTTCGGGTCGAACATATTAACTAATCACACCCCACAACGTGTATGGTTCTCTTCGTAATATTGTCACGTATGATAAGTATTGCTACTCCACATAAACCACCACCAAAACTCGATTATCATGCGTTTTAATTATTATTTATATTTTATTAGCAAGGGATTTGGGAAAGAGCTTAGTTCAGGAAGGTATTTAAACAGATATAAACTCAAGGGATTTCCCAGGCAGCGGTCGCAACGGGAAATCAAAACCGGTATCCGTGAAGGTCAATAATTATCACAAAAATCAGCAAATATCATCATGTCATACAAAGTCACTAAATCCTTGTAATTAGCGTTGCGTAGTTAATATCACTAATCAATCAGCCGAGTGAGCGATCAAACTAATAAGTTGTAATTGCATGCCGGTGAAATAAAACAGCCCTTAGCATCGATAATGCATGTGGTCAGTATCTGCATATGTGAATTCTTGAGCGAGTGAGAAATGAATGAATGCGAGTCAGTATATTCCTGAAGCAGGAAGAGCATGTGGATATTATAGATAAATCATTGAATGAAACCAAGTCATAAGTCATGATCGGATGAGAAATAAAGTCAATAAATACGAAACACAACGGCAATTAAGAATGAATGCGAATCAAGGGAATTCATGCATGAGCATGCGTAAAGAAGGGATATAAATCCGTGAATGAATCAAAGTCAAAATCATGCAGAATCACATCCGCTAGGTGAATTCAATTATCACAAAAACAAAGTAAAAACAAACTAAAAATAAATGAAAATATTAAAAACAAAAGAAGACATAAAAAAATATATTAATTAAATAAAAATAAAAAGAGTCAAAAACAAACGAGGGGCTTATGTTTCATACACGTCAGACTAGTAGGGTTAGGGTATGAGACTCGCTATGAGATCAGATATATGTACTTTAGCCAGACACAACTGACCATCGTGCACAAATCACCGATCGTAATTTACCTCACAATTAGATGCATCTCAGACCAAATCAAAACAAAAACAAAAGAAAATAAAAATAAAAAGAGTCAAAAAGATGCATCTGTGACCAAATCAAAGCAAAAGAAAAGATAATATACACAATAAAAAGAGTCAAAAACAAACGAGGGGCTTATGTTTCATACACGTCAGACTAGTAGGGTTAGGGTATGAGACTCGCTATGAGATCAGATATATGTACTTTAGCCAGACACAACTGACCATCGTGCACAAATCACCGATCGTAATTTACCTCACAATTAGATGCATCTCAGACCAAATCAAAACAAAAACAAAAGAAAATAAAAATAAAAAGAGTCAAAAAGATGCATCTGTGACCAAATCAAAGCAAAAGAAAAGATAATATACACAATAAAAAGAGTTAATCACCAACAAAAGGGCTTATGTTTCATACACGTCAGACTAGTAGGGTTAGGGTATGAGACTCGCTATGAGATCAGATATATGTACTTTAGCCAGACACAACTGACCATCGTGCATAAATCACCGATCGAAATTTGCAATATAATTATTTGGGTGTTATTGCTTGGTAAATGCATTGCGAAACTGTTATTAAGGGTAAATCGTCACCCTTGATACTGGCATGTTATTTGCTGGGAAATGCACTGCTAAACTTTATCTGAGGATAAATCAAATCAAATAAATAAAACATAAAAATATGGATGAACGCACGCATGTGGAATGAATGACATAACTAAAACACCGTAATTAGCAGGGACAGATCGCATGTACTAGTAACCAGTAGAATTTGAATTATAACATTAATTCACGTCAGAATATCACGAAATATAATCAGAAACCACGTAAAAATTATTAAATTCATTTCAAAACTTTAATTCAAAATAAATCGTCATTTTTCCTTATTTGTGTGTTATTACTTATTAAATAAACCCTTAGTCACCACATAAATGTAAAGCGTATTATTTTACCATAACCAAATGAAATAATCAGAAACCACGTAAAAAAAATCATTACTCATTTCAAAACTTTAATTGAGAATAAATCGCCATTCTTCATTATTTGTGTGTTATTACTTATTAAATAAACCCTTAGTCACCACATAAAATGTAAAGCGTATTATTTACCATAACCAAATGAACCAAACCTTACTTGCTAAATTAAAATGTAAAACCATATGAATTACTGAATGAATAAATTACTGTATGATGATATTTGTGTATGCGTATAATTTGATATTTTCCCCATAACAGACACAATACTTGAACAACGAACCATCGATCTTGTCACTATATCGATTCCATGAATCAAACACAGGTGAAGTACAGCCACTTAGATTACGAGCCACTCTACGTTTATAAATTAATTACAATTTATAATGATACCCCGGTATTGTACCGTTACACTTATAAAAATGATGTATATATAATATTAATTTGTAGTTTGTATCGACCAGAAAATAATAAAATGGAGGTCAAATTTGAATAACCCTCGTAAAATGTTACTGACTCTCCTACCTGAACGATCATGAAATCAGCAGAGAGATCAAATGATCTACAAATCAACATCAAATAAATTCTAAGCTAGATATTTCCATTGGCAGTTATTATCGTGATAATGATGACATTGACATTGTTATCATTAAGGGACTGAACTAGATATAATAAACTGATAATTGTTCCTTTACGAATCAGGGTAATCAAAAATTAATATCGACCATTTAATGTGATTATGCTGTTTGAAAATATTTCAATCACAAGCCCCAAATTTTGGTATTCTGCCAGTGAAATTACGTACCCGCGGTCATTAAAAAATATATCTTATCGTTATCTATGAGCAAACGTAAAATAAACATGTAATAGCACAATTAAAACTATATCATTTGTGAAATTTTCATTTTATCACCTGGCAATCGCCTTTATCAAATATAATTCATAAGTATAAAATGATGCTCAAATACCTGCGGATGCCAGTTGTGTAGAAGTGAGTGCATTGATAACATAATGACAATAGAAATGGAAAAAGTAAGTTTTTTTCATGTGGAAATGTGATTTTAAATTGCTATTATTAAAGAATCAACAGAAAAGAATTGATACACTTTCAAAGAGGCATTCGTGCTATTCTGTTATTAAGCTAGCGCGGAAAATATTTATACCACTCTTAGATTATTTAAAAGAACAAAGAAAATATTACGTTGTTATTGATACTTTCCTACGTTAATCCATAATCGAGATTAGTGACAAAACCTCTTTATGAATTCTGAGCGATTATATCAATTAGTATGATTTGTCTTGTAAGACTTAGGTCCGAAATATCCACCTTCTAGTAAAGTTCCTATTAGTTATAAGGCACTTTTAAGGAGGCTTAAACGAATACACACTTTTTATTTAATTGTAACTCAAATCAGTCAGTAACTTATTTAAATATTAAGTAAACTTATTAGCTACATAAAATGAATTAAAAGGTAACCTGGTACCAATAAAATTTGTTTAATAGCTGAATAGAGTTATAAGGAACCTTATTAGATGGTGGATATCACGGCCCTTAGAGCTATGTAAATCTATGAGGAAGAGAATAATATGAACAACAGATTATTTAGTTCACGCTTGACGAATCTATAATTCTTAGTAATACTTAGTATATAATATTTAGTAGGGTTTACAACTATCTGTTGTGAAAATAAAACATTTATTGATAATACTTGGTAATAAATAAAACAAATTCATTTATTCGAATTGATAATCGATCGTAATTGATCATAATCAATAAATAATATATGTGATACTAGTTAATAATTACTAACAAAGCAAATTGTTATATTTATAATTAATAAAATGTATCACAAAGTAGAATCCATCACCATTCAAAATACATATAACTTTTAGGTTTGGTCGCTTATATTCACTGGTAAAGTTATACCAGTTATAAGTATTGTTGTATAATCATGTCTGACAATAGAAATTATTGGTACAATTCTGTAATAAACCGACCTCAAAATAAGAATTAGTATTACCATTGATTATAATATTGATTAAATTTTATGTTATTTTCTTACATCTTAATATTTATTTTGAAATATACAGAGTGGGGAAAATGTGTCAGAACACCTGATTCTGTCTAAACTTTATTATTATTATTATTCTTAAAACAAATATTAGTAGTTTTTCTCTCTATTCAGAGGCGTACTTAGTTTTCTAACAGCTAACCTACATATATTTGGATATTTTTACATTTTCAAATACACTTTTTCAACATTTAGAATGATATAGGGTTTGGTGGGTGTACGACTTGTGGCTTTTAAAATACTAAATAAAATAAGGAGAAATAAATAATTATTATTTAATGAAAATAAAATTTGTTGTTTATTGAGAACCTTAATATTGAAAGAAAAATTAACAAATCTCCAAACTCGAGACCTTTCGCAATAACAATATCCTAATCGATAAACGATGGTCTTTAGGAGTGCTATTATATCTAAATGCTATCATCAGGGTTGGACTTGCTACCGAGTTAAACCTTCCGTATATTCTTACGGGAATAACGTTATATAGTTCAATATACCCTTGCTCGTGGTGTAATATTGAAAAATATTACTTGCTCAATATCGTTATTTTATGATCTTTGCCGAGAAACAGAAAAATATATATAATAATTGCTCAGTTTGTCGAGGAAACAAGATGTGAATAATTTGGCAACTGTATTTTTCACTTGAATTAGTTGTTAATTGATGTATTGATTTCATTCAACTGTGTAACCCCAAACATTAATGCTATATTTTAACATATTGGACAAATTTTCAAAGGTGAGGGTTTGCAAAACAATTAGGGAAGTAAAATATGTAACTATATCAAAAAAACTTCGGTGAACATTTTTCTGCAGCATATTTTTTAGAAGGTGGAGTAACAAGGAGTACCTTGAAACTAAAATTATATTGGGACATTTATTTTAAAGGCTGGTCATATTTATACCAACTGTATACCTTAAATATCTCGCAATCTGATTGTGAATGTGATTTTTTAAATTTTTACTACATCAGAAACCACATAAACTTTTCATATACTCAGAAACCCACATATAAAAACATTCCGTGAAACATTTTTGATAAAATTACAAAATATCTTAGTACGGAAAGTAATTTCCTGGAGCACAATTCTGAATGCCACAAACATAGAAAATACTTTATTAATTGGTTAATAAACACAAAAATCTTTAAATAGTGTAAGTGGAGTTTTTCAAGTGCTGCGGGAAACAAAACGGATGACCTTAAGGATCACCCTAAATTAAAAAATTTAAAACACAAGTAAATAAATATTGGTTTTTTTTTCAAAATATTCTATATTATTTTCGTATTACCTATTTACCCTATAGTTACCCTACACTTATCCTAAATTTTTTTTTACGGAACTTTATTCTATTCTTAGCAACAAATAACATATGTCAATATTCCAAAATATGTATTGCAATTAAATGTACTTTACATACGTAAACTACATACATACGTTTATATTTAATCGACCAAACAAAAGTAGCATTGTTATTTAACAATGAGTGCTCAAATGACAGCAATCATGCCAAATGAATTGAGTTCTCAAATAGATCTGCAACTTCGATGCTTTATAAAATTGTTTTCAAAAGATTTTCTTGAGCATAGGATAATATATATATATATATATATATATATATATATATATATATATATATATATATATTTTAATCCTTCATTCGTAAGCGAAGACTAAATTTCCGTTTAAAATTAGTTAAAACAGCTTAAAAATCTGTAGATCTTGAAAAAAAAAACTGAATGAATTGAAAAAGGGCATCACATTTTCCCCTTCATATAAACAAATAAAAACTTTTCATCAGTCTCAGAATTGCAGTTTTTCAAATAAAAAAATCGCAACTTTTCTTTTGGAGCTGTATATAAATATTAGAACAGTTAGAGATGGAAATTAGAGATTTGACATTGGTTCTAACATTTTTGTCAATTACTGGTTTGGGTATCAATGGAACGAAACTATTATTGCTCATCAAATGATAAAAAATAATAATTTTCGCCGTTTATTTGTTAAAAAATATGAATTTAAAACTCTCGCTTCGTTTAAGTACTTCATTATTTATTTTTAAAATAAAAAATCGCAACCCGGCTCAGAATGTTAACACATAATAAATTATTCAGTAAAAAAACATGTACTTCCTTAATTAAAATATTTTTAATTGCTTTTGCTACCGGTTTCGACTAATTAATTAGTCATCATCAGGCAAAATTGTCTAAAACTAAGAACGGTATATCTCTTGTGGGTGGCACATATTGTAAATGTATTATTTGGCTTCTGTATATTTGTCGTGTATCGTCTTGAACGAAGATGATCAGTACGATCTGTAGTAGATGATGACTAATTAATTAGTCGAAATCGGTAGCAAAAGCAATTTAAAACATTTTAATTAAGGAAATACATGTTTTTTACTGAATAATCTGAAATAGGTATCTTAATATGAGTTAAATACAAAATAATATTTTTGAACTACAATTATTCATTGTTTTAAATCATAGCAACTTAAAAACATTAAAGAAAATCAATATATGTTCAATAAAAGTCGATTAAAAAAAATATTTTTTTATATTTTTATAAGTCGCAGTGCACAGCTTCAGAAAATAAATCGACTCGGCGGCGGCAACCAGAAAAATGAATTGGTTTGCTGGCACCACATCTTTCAAATTCTTATACCTGTCCGATATCAAAAGTCGTAATATTTACATACCTTTAAATATATAAATTTATATATGTAGAGAAAAAAAATGGTAGCGGTACTAAGGTCCTGCAGCACTTTTCCCGCGCCGCCCTTGTGGTATGATTTTTCTAATTATAGGCAAACAAGTTGTAACTACGCTTACAGCACGGAATATAAAGGCGTCCATAAAAATATATTTTCGGGCTTGGGCCGGAGTTGTAATGTTTAGATAGAAAATGCTCTCACAAAAGTGAGAGCGCGCATTATCTCCATATCCTTCCCCGCCTCCCACCATCACAAATAATATGATAGTGCGAAATTTCTACAGGCAACCCTGAAATTCAACCTCTGAATACGTTTGAGTTAGGCAAATTCGTAGCAATTGGTGCCACCATATACATCGGGTATCTATAAGGGTATTATAATCAATGGTATTACTATCACTGTGAGAGGATGACAGAAAATGATTACCAACTCACATATTTTTAAATTTGCTGGCATGTTAAAATCTTACCATAAATTCATAGTATCTATGACCTCCACTTATGTTTTAACGTAAATTATAAAATCGTGAGATTTGTGATTTTATGACAATCCAGTTGGACTATTTTTATGACTGAAAAAATTAAATAAATTGGCAACCCTGTACTGCCTAGCAACAACGTATTGTACCAGAATTATGTATTCTACAAGCGAAAGCACGCCTAAAACTGTCACTTTGAGACTAATCGGAGAAAATAGTATATTGTTTTATTAGGAGAAAAAGTTACACTTTGTGTGGTGAGTCTGTAAGTGTGAAGCATACAAAGTTGATTTTTCTCCGAATAAAACATATAACTTTTATTTTATTTAAGAATATTTTTCTTCAAAAATATGTTAAAGAAAAAAGGTGAAAAATACAAAACATTGCACATTTAGTGTAATTTTTTGTAATAAAGATAATCACAAATAAAAGTATAGTTATGATTATTTTTAACTTTAACCAGCTGTACATTTAGTGTTATTTTTTGTAACAAAGAAAATTACAAATAAAACTATAGTTATGAGTATTTTTTACATTTTCTCCGCCGGCAGACAAAGTAAACACTTTTTCTCCTAGGAGAAAAAGTGACTCTTTAAATTTGCGTATCCAAGGACACAAAGTGTCACGTTTGTGATGTTTGAAAAAAAAGTATATAATTTAAGAAAATTCTTGAAAGCTGAGTGCAGTTACAACAAGTTCCGGTTATTTCCAAGAATCGAAACTATCAGCATTATATTCTATAGGTAGGCTTCTGCTATGCTATTTTTTTTTCTGTACCTCTATGACATCATACATCCAAGAAAATGGCGTGCGTGGTTGTCTGAAACATTAACTTTTATTTCGTTAAGCATATCATTTATATCAAAAAACTATTCTTATAAAAGTTGAGTACAATTACGCCTACTTCTGGTATCTTCTGAAAATCGCAACTAGCTTTATTATATTCTTCAAGTGGGCCTATGTTATGCCATTTTTTCCCCTGAACCTCTAATGCCTCAAATTTCCGAGAAAAAGGCCGGAGACTGGTGGTCCGGAACACGCTGCATATAAACTACTCAAAAGAATTATCGCATATTCCAAAAAAAAACACCATTATTATTATAATTTTAGTTGTACATATTTTGTTTTTATAAGTAGAAACAAAATAACAGACCAAGTTGATAAGATTTTGATAAGATTTGATTAAATGGTACAATATACAGATTAAAAAGATACTGATGGGAAATATTATTCCATTGACACTCTTGTAGTAGAATGGATAGCTCGGCTACTAAGTACACGTCGTCCAAGAGCATTTCATATGTTTTCTATGGAATTTAGATCTGGCGATCCAGTCAGCCACTATATTGCTTCCATTTCAATCGTCTGGACTTATTCGAGAATTAAACATTAGCCCATTGTGCTTCTGTCCAACTGACATATTCTCTTCCAAAAGCAAATCGCCTTACCCGATCTTCCCTGGTCAAACGAGGGCTAGTTGCAGGTCGTCTAGCTCGTGAATTAACTTCATGAAGTCAATTTCTCACAGTTTTATCAGAAATTATGTTATTGTGCACTAGGTGTAATCAGTTAAGCTAATATCGAGCAGTTACATTGAGATTCATACACGCAGAAATTGTAAAAGAACGATCTTCTACAGCATTTGTGGCCCTATGGCGTTCTTGGCCAAGATGTCCAGAATAACTACGAGTCTCACGAAAACATCGGTACACTCTACTCACTAAGGATTGGCCAACCCGAGAATTTCTGCATCTCTTACTTGAGCGTGTCTTGCCTGAATAACAAGAACCGCAGATTGAGCTTCTGCGTCCTTTAAATGTTTGATATTGCGTCTGTTTACGTTCTGAATAATTCCTAGTACAGTTTAACAGCATTGTTTGAAATATACATTATTGATTTTTATGCAGAAACTTAATTGGTATATTATGTTCTTATAATATACAGGGTGAGTTTTCGGATGTTTAGTATGGGGATCTCGGAAACTAGCGGAGATAGAGGAACGATTAAATGGGGAAACAATTGCAGTTTTACGAGCTCAATGTCAAGAGCATTTTGTTTTTCTATAAAAATTGCATGGCTAACTAGATTTCTCGAAAAAAATATATTTATTGTTATTTGGTTCGGTGCCTATGGATCTGTTATTATTGACTTTAGAAAAAATGTGTAAAGGAAAAAGTTGTACGTAATTATGTGCTTAATAATTCAGTCTAACCGATTATTTAAGCTATGATTTTTGTGTTAGGACACAAAGTTGAGGTTTTTCTAATGGAAACCATAGTTGGCCATGACTTCATCAAAAGGCGCTTTTTCATCTATTCTAATGATATAACACTTCATATAGTTATTTTTATAAATAATTCAATTATGGTTATTTTTTCTCTAATTGTACAATTTTGATAATAATTGTTCATAAAATGTCGATATCTAAGTTGCATCCTAAATATCTCGTAATTCAATTTCTGTAAATTGAATAACCCAATTTTATCACACAGCACGATTGGGAGAAAAATATGCTGAAGATATGTGCTTGTGGATTAACTTGAAAATAGGCCAACACTATATCTTGCGCTTCCTTCTTTTCCATAACTGGCTTTGTAGATTTGTAGATTTGTTTTGTAGACAAAATTTGATCCCAATCTTCAAAATCTTGTTTTATTCATCGGCGGCAAATGAGGATAAGTTTCATTGAATACTCTACATGTTCGAGCAACAATTCTATCGCAGATGCCATGTATAAAAAATAAATTGATAATTTTTTTGATATGTGTAATGATTCATTTTGTTGATATTGATTTCTGTAATACTTTATTCTAAATGGTTTTATTATTTAACAGATTGCATTACAATAGCGACAAAACAAAAGCATATCACAAGCCTACTAAAGTGCACTTGTGGCATGCGAAATGATACCTTGCAGAAATGAAACGAAAAAGTAATCTTCGAAATAATTGAAATAATACTTGCTTTAAGAGTATGGTTGTATCATACTTTTTTGTAGTAAATCTTTCTCCCAATCGTGCTGTGCAATAAAAAATGGGTCATTACATAAAAAAAAAAAACGATATATTTATGAGGGCACTTAGGTATTGACATTTTATGTACACTTAATATCAAAATTGACAGTTTCCAATTATTTTACTCATGGAGTCATCCTCTACGTATAATTATAATTATAACTCATAATTTTATCTTATACCTAAGAGAAGTTATAGACAGATTTCAGGCATGGAAACCATAGTTGGCCATGACTTTATAAAAGAGGCGCTTTTTCAACTATTCTAATGATATACCACTTGATATAGTTATTTTTATAAATAATTAAATTATCGTTATTTTTTACTTTTCATATTCGAACTATTCAAGAAGTAGGCTACGGAAACAATTGATAGATGCGCAACGCGTTAAATAATAAAATTCAAGTTAGTTATTAAAATATTTCTTTACATTTCGAAATTATAAACATTATTATTTTGGTGTAAAATATTTATTTCGTTGGAGTTACAATTTTATATAAAAATTATTTCTGATCACACAAAATTACATAAGTACAAAACTAGTAAACAGGGAATGACAGACGATAAATTGAGAAACAATACAAGCATATTAGAACGTAACTGAAGTAGTACCAAAACAACGTAATTAAAGTTAGGAATGTATTTAAGACTAAATATGTTCAAAAGGTTCACCATTATGAATAATCTATACCTTTTTAAAACAGAATTTGTTGCTTTTGTAACGGAGCGTGAATCAATATTAGCAAAAACTTGTAACTTGTAAGTAGAGTTTCTCTAAGGTCACCTACTGTGATGTACGATGTTTGATACACTCTATCTTTTACCATTCCCCATAAATAAAAATCTAAAACAGAGAGATCGGGAGATCGGCCACCTCTATAATTGCCGTTTGAATCTATCAATTGTTTCTATAGCGTACTACGTCGAATAGTTCGAAATTGAAAAGAAAAAAATTCCCATAATTTAATTATTTATAAAAATACCTATGAAAAGAGACCTTTTTTATAAAGTCATGGCCGACTATGGTTTCCGTTAGAAAAAACACAAGTTTTTGTCATAACTCAAAAATTATAGCTTAAATAAAATAATCGGTTAGACTGTATGATTAAGCATGTGATTTCGTATAACTTTTTCCTTTGCACATTTTTTCTAAAGTCAATAATAACAGAGCAATATGCTCCGAACGAAATAACAAAAAATATATTTTTTCGAGATATCTAGTTAGCCATGCAATTTTTCCAAAAAACAAAAATCTCATGAAATTGAACTCGTAAAACTGCAATTCTTTCCCCATTTAATCGTCCCTCTATCTCCGCTAGTTTCCGAGATTTCCATACTAAACATCCGAAAAAACTCACCCTGTATACAGGGCTGCAACCGTGCGTCGGGCTTTCCTAGCGCGTTTCCCGTAAGAGATAGAAAAAAATGTTTCATTCAAAAAGTTATTGGTTTAAAAATCTTTATGCCGTAAAATTATTTCCAATTATACAGGGTGTCCCAGTTTTGCGGAATAACAAAAACAAACATTTTTTTAAGTGGATCACCCTGTATTTATTCAAGGTTTCTGATGACATTTTTCAACCTCTACATTGCTGTCCATTTAGTTTTGGATTATGTTACAGTGTTGCCAATTTACAATTTTTTTCTCCAAATATCATGCATAAGCAAACTCAACTTTTAAAAATCGTAGCGACCTCGTTTTTTGAAGGTAAGAATAAGTTTTAGCAATATTCTCAGTGTGGTTAATAAGAAACATGTTGGTAATGAGCAATTTGAATTTAGTAATATAGGGTGTTCAGAAAAAAATGCCAAACTTTACAAATTTCAAAGCGGCATAACCCATTTTGTTTAAATGGAATGCCCCCTATTTTATATCATTATTCAATAGGACTTTTTCTTGTCTTGTAAAAAAAAAATGTAAATTGGTAACACTGCAACATAATGCAAAACTAAACGAACAACATTGTAGAGGTTAAAAAACGTCATGAGAAAACCCGAATAAATACAGGGTGTTCTATTTAAAAAAATGTTTGTTTTTGTTATTACGCAAAATTCGGACACCCTGTATGTTAAAAAATAATTTTACTGCATAAAGATTTTTAAGGTAATAATTTTATGTATAAAACATTTTTTTCTATCTCTCACGGGAAGGGCACTAGGAAAGCCCGACGCACTGTTGCAGGACCCTGTATATATATAACGGGCAATGTAAAAAATTGTCGGTGACGTCAATATAAATAAATGAAGGTGTTAAATTTAGTTTATTTTCGCTCACTTCCAGCCAAAATTGTCCCATTTAATAATATATTCGGTGTCTTGATGGTTAAATAACATATGAAGTCACTTTAGTCCTGAGCCCTTCATGTTGAACATACCGTAGGTTCGATGGTACAAAAGTATCGGAATACTTTTAGAAGGATCTGGTTTACTTATCACGCTCTACTATACACCCAGCAAGTAGACAAGAAGCGTACAAAATTACATTGAAATAATAAAAAGTATAACACTATATTTTTCGCACGGTCGTGCTCAGCGACTTTTTCCGACGTTGCTCAAGTTGTTGATACAACATTATGATTGATTTCATAGAAGCAGAATGCTCTATAAATATAACAGCATTAGTGCGGTAAGTAATTAAACAATCATAATCGCAAACTTCTCCGAAATGATCTGCCGATAACCAATTCTCCATGCCGCTTCTATTTAATCATTTTCGTACGCTTGTGAACTTGATTAGTCACTTTCCACAATGTCTAGTTTTTGCAATATTAATATGTAAATGAAAAACTACAGTGACAGTGATAGATAATGAATATCAACTTCCAAAATCTCATAAATACCTATTCAAGTTTGATGCGATTTCGTGCGAAAAACTATCTACGACATACCATCGTTAAGCGTATTCAACAGTCGTGTTCTTAATTCGAATTTGCTAACCTCAGTTAATCTCAGATCAGTTGGAAAATGTTGGCGTTCTTTAATTTTGCTTTGTTCACTTGTGCTTAGCAAACTCAAAAGCTGCCAAACGTGTGTTTCAATGGTTACCATTATAACGTTTACGACTAACCTATAAAACAGAGCGTCTTGATTGGTGGTTCTTTTATTACTTACTCAGATCAGATCTGCCCAGCTGTCTAAGGAGGTGAGCCATTAAATACAAGAACACGACTGTTATTACCAGACTTATTAATCAACAAAAAATGAAGCTTGATGAACCGTGTATTATAAGTAAAAACCAGATAAAAAGCATTAAAAAAAACATAAAAAAGCACTTAAAAAAACACACATTTTTGAAGAAAAAAAAAAGCTGAACATAAGCAAAAAAACATAAATTTACATTAAAAAAGCACAAAAAATTTGCAAAGACACAAACAAAATTAAAAAAAAGTTTATTTTTAAAATTTATTTTTTATCTCAGATTATAAAAGTAACCAAGATTTTGGATGTGCCTTTTATTATTTTAATAAACGAGCTTCGAGTTATAGATAGATCAATGAATTCAATTCAAATAAAATTTAAAAATAATTGTTTATGGAAAAAATACAAAAATATTCTGAATATAGATAGATACATACTAATTTACAAAATCACAATCTAAAATACTAGTTTCTCTAAAATCAATTTACAATTAAATATTAATGCAAATTTGTTATGATTAAACTGTGCCTTCTATCGCTCAAAATATATTTATAGACTGAGAAACTTCTTTCAACATCCACACTTGTTACAATCGCATATTTAAAATTAGCTATAGGTATGCGACTTTCAAAATCACACACGTTTTTCACTACAAATTTTTCCAAAATTATATAACGTTTATAAACCTTCATTTTTTTTCAACTTAGTTTAATTTTACTATTATCTTCTCTCCAATTTTTTCCCGGACACTACAAATAGCTTCTTTAAAATTGTTAATAATCGCAATTGCATCCGTTAAGGGCATTCCTTACTTCTCCAATGACGTAATTTAATGACTCACAATACTATAGTGTGCCTTAATAAACTCTAAATTATTTTTTAATTGTATATACCGACTCAACATAATTTTTGGGCAGAGTACTTTCATCTGGTATATTTCAAGTACAATATTTTTCAAGAAATGTCCTAAATGAATCATTTTGTTATTTGTACAAGGTGATGTTTGATTCAAGCATTGTTTTACAAAAATCTTTTTTTTTGTTGTTGATTGTTGCCTGAAGTTGATGCCATGGATTCTACTATAGTTTGTTGTGTTGTTGGTTGATTTTAATTTTTTTCTAAGCGTTGCTTGTGTAGTATTGTTTTCACATGTTGAATTATATCTTATTTTTTATTGCATTGAAACTGCAAATCAATGTAGTGAATTAATTATTATTATTATTCAATATTTTAAGGCGATATAACTTACCGACTTTACACAAACTCTGCAAAATATTTTGTTATTTTCAAATTTTAATTCTTTGTGTTCTATAATCCACTCGTCTGCAGTAGTTATTTGTTTAGGCATAGTGGAAGAAATAATGTAACCATAAACCATACTAACGAGACGTTGTCGGAGTAACGAACGGGGCTAAACTAATTGCACAATGTTCAGAATTACGAATGCTTGTTCATTGGGAAGATTTTGTATATAATTTAAACAAATCACTCAATCCAAATGCGAAGAACTGTAGTAGAAACATAATAAACTTCTGCGACACGAATGATATGGATGTAATTACTTGTATTTTAAATATATTTAGATAAACAATAAACATTGCAAAAACTTACCCAGCACTGGATTTGGAAAATTGATTATTTTTATTAGTAATGCCTCGCCCCTCGCACTGAATATAAAACTGTGCAGTATGCATAAGTGTTGATACATGTACAAATTATAATCACCACGATAATTAAATTTCGTTTCAATCCAGAATCAGCTGATAAAAGCTCTAAATAAGCGCAAAAGTGTAAAATAAGCTCAACATTGCAAAGGAAGCAAAAAAGCACAAAAAACATTGTTAAATGATCTATTTATTTCCATATCGGATGTAAATTTAATTCATTTGTTAGCATTTGTGTGACTTACTTTCTATGATGACTTGATTTAACAAAAAAACAATATATTTATAAAAACAAAGAAATCCTGTGTAACTACTAACTAGACATCGGTAAAATATAAGGCATAGCTTATTGTTATGTTTTCAGAGTCTTTTACAACTTTATTTTCAATGCTTACTCAATTTTAATCGTCAACCTTGCTTTCTAAAAAGTCAACATTTAATCGTTCGCCTGGCCTCCATAATATCCATATCAAGCCCCCACCCTCCTCCAATTGTGTATTGATGCAAATTGCTGCACTTTGAACATCAAATACATATAATATTTATTTGTTCCATAAAATAAAATGTTAAATTTGATTTCACAAGGTAGAAAACACTATGTTGGAGAACAATATAGTAAATTCTTAATCAGAAGAATAATGCGCTGGGTCAGATTCTGCAATTAAAAAATACCTTGTCATTTAAAAAGTCAAAGTTGACCTTCAAAAACCTTGAAAACTTTCATATTTCAAAAAGTGGATAGAGTCAGATAGATCTGATTGACCCCTTGAAAAGCCATAACCATCTGTAGCATATTCTCTAGAATTTTAGGTTATCCAGATATTTACCCGTATCATTAAAAATAAGATATCCGGTATATAAACGGTATCCCGGGAGAAAGGAAATACCCTATATATCTATGAATTTAATCTATTTCACAAAATCGCTGAAATACGTGAATTTTTAATCAAAGTGGGACAACTTATGGCAAGCAAATGATCTTCAATTGTTTAAACACCTTGCCGCATGAAAGGTACGCGAATGTTTTTTAAAATGGTGTAGGGGATAAGTGATAGCTCATTTGAAAGCTTATGTAATTCGAAATACAACTATACAATACAACTAATGTGTATTACTTTCTAAAATATGTCGATTAGTTTGCATGAAATTAATTTTTAAGGTTAGCAAAGTACTAAATAAACATGACATTCCAGCAAGAAAAATGTATGCAGCAGCAAAACTAGGAAACTGTTAATATGACACTACAAAGATGGATTATTCCATTGAAGAGCATTTTGATATTTTTATGACGATTATTTTGATTTAAAGCAGGAGCTATAGCTGTGAAGTAATTAGTTTTATTAAAATACACGCTCATAATTTTAATTTCCTGTTGCCCTATATAAATAACATGTTTTCTTCGGGTCTGAAAATAAGTCTGAGAAAATACAACTAAATCCATAAAATCCTCACAATTATTATAATATGATACAAAAGTTATACCATACAGGGTTCTAATGATAAGTATTATTACGAATTATTTACAAATGTATTCGGTTGATTTAATCGCATATATAAATTTGTTTGGTTTATTGGAAATTATGATTTATAAAAGACTTGTGCTTGCATGTAAATATTTTGCGTAAATACATACATGTGAGGTTGAGAATACTTCTTATGTCGTGAATTTTGCGGCGCAATAAAACAATATCTCATGTAATTGCATTACAATGGTACTTATATTCAATTGTTTAATGACAGGCTTAACTAAGATCAACTTTTGATGCGGTTTGTCACCTTGATTAAACTCAAATATTGTTAAAAACTTTCAAATATATAAATGAGATGTACGGCATTTTAATTAACGACTGCCACATTCAGAAATCACAAAAGTGAGCAATATTATGTTTACATGAGTCATATTAGTTTATCGTGTGAAAAGTCTATATACAGAAAATAATAAGCATGAGCATGGAAAGGGGCACTTTTACTCGATACAAATACGGAAAACATCATATACTATTTTAGATGACAATAATGGGGGTTCACTCGGTCATCTATGGATTCATTCTTATCCGGCCTCCGATGGTTGACACAATGTTTATTGATTTGTATAATAGAATCCCTATTCTGAGTATATTTGATTTATATTGTTGTGTTTACGTACGAGTTATTTCATATGTTTCTTGCTTGCAGAAATAAATCCCACATGTTTTGGTTTTGCAGTGGGAATGACGTGGGTACAATATATCTTATATTTCTTTTCCCCGTTTAGTATGGGTATCTCGGAAACTAGCGGAGATAGAGGGACGATTAAATGGGGAAAGAATTGCAGTTTCATGAGTTCAATTTCATGAGCTTTTTGTTTTTTGGAAAAATTGTATGGCTAACTGGATATCTCGAAAAAATATATTTTTTGTTATTTTGTTCAGAGCATATTGCTCTGTTATTATTGACTTTAGAAAAAAATGTGTAAAGGAAATTATGTGCTTAATAATACTGTCTAACCGAATATTTTATTTAAGCTATAATTTTTGAGTTATGACACAAACTTGTGTTTTTTCTAATGGAAACCGTAGTCGGCCATGACTTTATAAAAAAGGCCTCTTTTCAACAATTCTAATGATATATCATATTACATAGGTATTTTTATAAATAATTAAATTTTGGGATTTTTTTTTTCAGTTTCGAACTATTCAAAGTAATACGCTATAGAAACAATTGATAGATACAAAGGGCAATTATAGAGGTGGCCAATCTCCCGATCTATCCGTTTCAGATTTTTATTTATGGGGAATGGTAAAAGATAGAGTGTATCAAACATCATACGTCACAGTAGATGACCTTAGAGAAGCTGTACTTACAAGTTAGAAGTTTTTGCTAATATTGATGGACGCTCCGTTAGAAAAGCAACCAATTGTGTTTTAAAAAGGTGTGCATTAATTATAATGGTGAACCATTTGAACATATTTAATCTTAAATACTTTCCTAACTTTAATTACGTTGTTTTTGGACTACTTTAGTTCTTTACTTACGTTCTAATATGATTGTATTGTTTCTCAATTTATCGTCTGTCATTCCCTGTTTAGTAGTTTTGTACTTACGTAATTTTGTTTTATCAGAAATAATTTTATATAAAATTATAACTCCAACGAAATAAACATTTTACACCAAAATAATAATGTTTATAATTTCGAAATGAAAAGAAAAATTTTAATAACTAACTTGAATTTTATTATTTAACGCGTTGCGCATCTATCAATTGTTTCCATAGCCTACTTCTTGAATAGTTCGAAAATGAAGAGTAAAAAATAACGATAATTTAATTATTTATAAAAATAACTATATCAAGTGGTATATCATTAGAATAGTTGAAAAAGAGCCTGTTTTATAAAGTCATGGCCAACTATGGTTTCCATTAGAAAAAACCCAACTTTGTCTCATAACTCAAAAATTATAGCTTTCATAAAATAATCGGTTAGATTGAATTATTAAGCACATAATTACGTACAATTTTTTCCTTTACACCATTTTTTCTAAAGTCAATAATAATACATCCATAGGGACCGAACCAAATAACAACAAAAAATATTTTTTCGAGATATCTAGTTAGCCATGCAATTTTTTCAAAAAACAAAATGCTCATGAAATTGAACTCGTAAAACTGCAATTCTTTCCCCATTTAATCGTTCCTCTATCTCCGCTAGTTTCCGAGATCCCCATACTAAACATCCGAAAAAACTCACCCTGTATATATTCAATAAACCTTTCTACCCATGCTGGGTTTAGGCATGTAACATACTAACACAATATAATAATATTTCATGCTGTTTTACTGTTTTATGAATTGCTTCCACGTCCTTCTGTCTCTTGTCATCTGGATCGCTTTTTGTCTCGAGGTATCCTTTTTTCTGAGTATGTTTTCTACCGCGTCTTCCCAAGGTCTCGCTGGTAGTAATCTTCTTCTTCTTTCTTGCATTTTCGCGTCTCACACTTCTCTTGCTTGCGTACTCGCCCTGCATATGCCCCCACCATCCTAGCTGTCTTTCGTCTATGAACTCGTCTATGCCCTTAAAATCTAGTTCTTTCGCTTCTCCTGATTTTCTCGCTTCTGATTCTGTCTCTTAGGGTGACTCCATATACTCTTCTAAGGTATTTCATTTCTACCGCTCGTATCTTGCTACTTTGTTTCTCATTAAGTACCCACGTCCCACTTCCATATGTTAGGACTGGCCGGAAGACTGACCTTTTTTTTATTTCCTTCTTCCCTGTTATGTATTTGCTTTGAGTGTGGAATAGTTTATTGGCACTGCTAGTTCGGTTATTAATGTCCATTTCTTGTTGTGCTTTGTCATTTAAGATGACCCCTAGGTATATGTATTCTTTAACTTGCTCTATTGATGTATTGTCTATCTTTATGTCCATCTGTATAGGTTCTCTTGATATTGCCATAACTTTTGTTTTATTCAGATTTATCCTCATTTCGTATTTTTCAGGTTTCCGATTCCATATTTCTATGTTCTTCTTCAGATCATATTGATTGTTTGCCATTATTGCTAGGTCATCGGCGAACGAGCATTGATATATTTGCACTCTTCTTAGATTTCTATATTTGATGTTTGCTGGTTTTGTTTCTTTGCAGGCGTCTTTTATTATTTGGTCCATATAAACTATGAATAGCAAAGGGCTAAAACTACTTCCCTGCCTTACTGCCTGCTTTGTTATAAAGTCATAAGATTTTCGATTTCTTGCTATGACAACATTTCTTCTTTATTTATATATGCTTTGGTTTACTTTGACTAGTTTCTCAGGTACTTCCATCTTCGTAAACCCTCCCAGATCCTATCGCGGGGAACTCTATCAAAGGCCTTTTGCTAGTCTAAAAACGCAATGTGTAAACTATTCTGCTTTTCCAAAGTCCTATTAATTATGGTTTTCAGAGTAAATATTTGGTCATGCACACTTTGGTCATGCACAGAAGGCACGCTGGGCTTTCTCCCAGCGCTGAATCCTCTCTGTGCTTCGGAAAGTTTGATTTCTACGGTTTTTCTAATTCGCTTTTCTACAATTTTCGCATACATATTCATTGTCGTTCCTATTAGTGTAATGCCTCTATAATTTTCACACTCTGTTTTCTTCCCGGCCTTGAAGATTTGCACAATCATTCCCATTGTCCACTCGCTCAGTATTTGCTCTTTTCTCTATACTCTGTTAATGAACGCATCTAATCGCCTTCTTTCCTCACCTCCTATGTTCTTAATCATTTCCCCTGTGATTCTGTCAATGCCTGCAGCTTTTCCTGCCTTAGGTTCTTGGATAGCTTCCTCCACTTCTTCCTCTAATATTGTATCCATTGTTGATATATTTCTGGTCGATATTGCCTCTGTGTTTGTGTGAGGTTCATAATCCTGAGTTAGTAACTTATCGAAGGACATTTTACATGGCTCCATCGTTTCTTCTTCTGTCCTTAATAACTTGCCTTTGTCGTCGCCTATTCTTATGAGCTCTTCCCGTTTGCCTTTCCATGGGCTTTTTAGCATACTATAAAATACCTTCTGGTTGCTTTTAGCATTTTCTTCTATCTTTACACCAAAGTCTTTCCACACTTTCTGCTTTCCGTCCAGTATCATCTTTTTCTCTTTTGTTCATTGGGTTTTGTAGGCCTCATATCTGGTCCATGTTCTTGTATACAAATATTTTTCCCATCTCGCTTTCTTGATATTAATCTGCTGCTTTATTTCTTCTGTCCACCATGCTGTTTGTTTCTTATAGTTGCTTTATTTACATGTTCCACACACTGTCTTTGCAGTCTCTAGTATCGTTGTTTTTATTGCTTCTCACTCCTTATCTAATGTGAGCAGTTCCGATTTTGGTATTTTAATCATGGCCTTGTTGCTTTCTTCCATATAGACTCTTGCCACTTTCTCCGATTTAAGTTTGAATGCCTTTATGAGTTCTGCTGTTGTTACTCTTCCTTTTATATATTCGTTGGGATCAGGATGTTTCCTTTCTATTTCTGCCACTAGTAGGTAATGGTCGCTGTCAATTTAAAACCCTCTTTTGACTCTAACGTCTTTTACTTGGTTTTTATTTGTCCTTTCTGTTATGATGTAGTCAAAAATGGACTTTTCCAATCGGCTGTGCTTGTTCTCTAGTGTACTTATGAATTTCTTTATGCTCTAATAAAGTAAATGCAAAAAAAGTTTAAAATATTTTTAGGTTATCTTTTATCTATATAATGTGTAAATAATAAAATAACTTATACGTTTCCGCACTAAATTTAAATAGTTCATATTTTCGAGGGCAGGGTTCTATACCATATCTATATTTGTAGTATTTACTCACTAACATATACCTGAACCAGCTAAAACATAATAAATAATTAAAAATCAAATAAATTAATATAATCTATATTAGATTTAAATTTGTTGTACAGGATGTGTAAAATGTAAGGAACCTCTTATCTGGAGCCTGTATTAATTATTATTTTTAGAAAAAAGGTTTTTAACAAAAATTTTATAGCAAATTTTTGGCCACATTTTGAGGGTTTTGATTTTTCATCATTCATTTGTCATCGATAATTTTCTTAAATGGGAACCTAAATTATTATATGAAAAAAAAATGCAGTGTTTGTTTTTCTCTTTATGTATGCCTAAAAATTCATTTGCATAACAAAAATTTCTAAAAAATCGAGATTAATGCCGGATGACCAAAATATAAAAGTTAAAGACTGCATTAGAAAGCAAATGATACAAGTTAAACAAATACGATTTATTAATGTGAGTTTCTGTTTCTCAAATAAGGTTGTAAATTAAACTGTGTTAAAAAGAACTTCTTAGTGATTATGGTACGTTTACCAGAAATCTAGACTAATTTCAAAGCACATATGATAAGAAAGAGGTCAAAAATTTCTAATGCCTTCGCGAATTACAGCGAATTTCTGTAATCAAATAATTTTCTTTTTTTAATGTTAATTTTTGCAATAAATCTGAAAACACTAAATATTTCCGAAACAGTTGAAGATAAGTATAGGTCATTGTACATGAAATATGTCTAGAATTGTCTGAAAAATCCAAAAATTGAATAATATACCAGGTGCTGCATTTAAAATAAGAAAGTTGGTATTGGCCACGGTCACATGGCACACCCTGTATAAAAAGTTTTTGTTGAAAAAAATGCGCAACTAAAAATAACAATCGACGTGTCCGAGCGTTTTTTCGAACACGCCCCCATTTATTTATTATTGAATTTATTCCATTTGGCTGATACACCCTGTATAAGTTATTCACGGACATACTACGCCAGAGAATTACACCGTATATTGAAGAGCAGATCGGAGAGTACTAAGGAGGATTCAGGAGCGGTAGATCCACAATCGACAAATTATTCAGAATTCGCCAACTAATGGAGAAAGTATGGGAACAGTACTAACATAAAGCATACCGCAAGTATTTATATACTTCAAACTTGATAGCATACACAGGGAAATTCTGTATAGAGTAACGGAAGAGATAGGAATTTCAATAAAACTAATACGCCTAATAAGAATGACAATGAACAACGCGAAAAGTTAAAAATCTAACAGAAGCTCTCAGAGAAAGAGAATATATCATAGAACACGGATTGCGCCAAGAAGATGATATAAATAAACATATACCTTAACTCAACAATTATAACCAAAGAGTGCCAAATAATTGCGCACGCCGAGGATATGAATAAAATAAGAAGATCAGTAAGAGTACTGAGAGAAAACTTTGAACAGATAAAGGAAAAGAGACAAGAAGTCAGACTGGAAATAAACACCACAAAAACAAAGGCAAAGGATGTCAAAGCACGAGGAAGACCAGATTAATACTCCAAAATCTTGCAATTTAATTTTTTTCTCAGAAAGTATAAAATATAGGTGTACACACATCTATATAAAATATAGTTCAAATTAAATGGGGAAGCCAGAAATATAATAATATATAGAGTATTCCATTTAAAAAACAAAAGTTGATGGCTACTAGAACCGGAAGTGATAGAAGGTCGAAAGTATTTTACCTGAGGGCGACAGAATCAGCCATGTTTGCATGTTTTTTTTTTAAATATTTATCTTTTTGAGAACCTTAACTTTTATTGCTCCATGAGCGTATGCAGAACACTGATAGGGTCGGTTGTAACCTACGGATACGAATATTGGACACTGATAAATAGAACTGAAGAAATACTGCCTTTATTTGAAAGAAAAGTGGTGAGAAAACTATATGGGCCGGTCAATGTAGAAGACGGATGGCGGATTCGGTAAAAAATCGACCTTTGAAAGCGATTTAATGCAGAGGCTAGTATAGTCGAACATATTAAAGTCCAAAGACTTGGATGTTTAGAACATGTAGAGAGGATTAACGGAAAACAAGTACTAACAAAGATAAGTGAAGGACAACTGGCAGTGAAGAGAAACAGAGGACGACGAAGAGCACAATGGAAGGATAACGTACAGAAAGGCGCCCAGGAATTACTAGGAGTTATTAACTGGCGGGTGACGTCTAGGCACAGACCGACCTCAAGGCAGCATTTAAAGGAGGTCAAGGTCCAGTAGGACTAGCTAGATCTAGCACGGAAAGAAGAAAAAGTTCATTACATAACAACCTCATATTGTTGTCCATTAACTATAGACAATATCTATGCATTTCGTGTCTGTTATACGTACCACAATTATTGAGAAATTTTTAACCTTATTTAAGAATCATAGACTGACATTAGTAAATCGTACTTGTTTATCTTGTATGATTTTATTTTCCTAGGCAGTCATTAATTTTTTACCTTTATGTCATCTGGCATAAAACTCGATTTTATTAGAAATTTCTGGGAAACCTCATCGTATATTTAGATATTCGTGAAGAGAAAAGCAAATGCTATAAAATTTGTTAATAGAAACATTTAAGTTACCATTTAAAAAAGTGTCGATAATGTCATTGTTAAAATGAAAAGCGTTACAAAAAAAATGAACACGGTAAAATTGTGGCAAATAATTAGCTACTAAACTTTTGTTAAAATTTTTATTTTATACAGGGTGTCCAAGATAAGGATCAGCGGCATGGGGACCTCGGAAACCGTAAAAGTTACCAAAGCGGTTAAATTACAAAAAAAAAAATGCGTAATTTAAGGGTCAGTAATATTCTTTTGAGAAAACCAGAAAATTCTGCTTACTTCCGAAGATATCCGAAATCTTGCGATTTCGTTTTTATTTTTTTCTGAAGTTATTTGAACAGGTATAAGAAAACCAAAGGCACTTTCTCATTACAACATTTTTAGATCCACAAGACAGCGTTTACAAATTTTCAGTACATCGTTTCGTTTCGAAGAAACCATCATCAACTTTATATGGCCTGTAAAAAAAGTGCACCCTGCATTAGATAGCATTTCCTATTACGAATTCAAATATTTATATTTCAGTATGGTTTCTAATGTTTTTATTCAGAAAAAGGCTTGTAAATACATTTCGAACATTTTCTTGTAGTAGGCGTTGTCATGATGATGACGAAGAAAAAAATCTAATTTTATCCCAAAATAGGTATTTTAATACCTATTAGTTATAAATAGTCCTAAATAGTTATAATGTTTCAATATTTAGCAACTATTCTTGCTAAATTATTTTTAGTTACTAGTAAAATAGTAAACTAGTAACTAAAAATAATTTAGCAAGAATAGTTGCTAAACATTGAAAAATTATAACTATTTAGGACTACGTTTATCATTTGTTTACTGTGATATGACAATTGTTCTGTTTATTTAATGGCGACGAAAACAAGAATTATTTCATAATTTCAACCCAGTTTATTTACCGAAATAGTAACAAAACATAATGCAGCAAGAATAGTTGTTAAACATTGAAACATTATAGAGTTATTTAGAACTACACTTATTATTTCTTTACTGCGATATGAGAATTGTTCTGTTCATTTAATGACGTCGAAGACAACAATTATTACTTAATTTTAACTCAGAATAGGTACCAAAATTGTAATTGAAAACAATTTTGTACGAATAGTCGTTAAACATAGAAACATTATAGTTATTCAGAAACACACTTATTAATTTTTTACTGTGGTATTATGAGAATTGTTCTGTTCATTTAGTAATCTTAAAATCATAAAATTAGGTGATAAATTTTGCATTCGTCTCATTTCAACGCCAACTGCACCAAAATGTTCGAAATGCATTTACACGCTTTGTTTCTAAATAAAAACATGAGAAATCATATTGTGATACAAATCGTTGAATTCGTAATAGGAAATGTTATTTAATATAGGGTGTATTTTATTTACGGACCATATAAAAATATAATGTTGATTTCTTCGAAACGAAACGTTGTACTGAAAATTTATAAACGTTGTCTTGTAGAGCTAAAAAAGTGGCAATGAGACACCTTCAAATAACTTCAGCAAAACATAAAAACGAAATCGCAAGATTTCGGATTTTGTCGAATATCTCCGAAAGCAGAAATTTGTAATTTCTCAACAGAATATTACGGAACACTAAATTTCGCAACCTTTTTGTAATTTAACCGCCCTTGTTACTTTGGCGGTTTCCGAGATCCCTATGCTGTTGATCCTTATCTTGGATATCCTGTATAATACAAAGAGTGTAATCATGACTATCGATAATCGCGTGAGTGAGGACATGAAACATTATGTCAAATATTAATTCCACAAGACTGAAACCGGAGAGGAATTATTTTACAACATGTTGAGTGCATCAACCAATGCGATTCGAATATAATCAATAGTAACGATTCCAAGAGATTTTTTATTCATCAGATTTTATCACGAATGAAAAATTTAATACTTTTCTAAAAAGAAATTTATTGATTATTACGAAATAGTGGACACAAGACTTATTTATTGTAAAAATTAAACACACAATTATTATAAGTTACATTAGCTCTTTTTCAGATTTTTTTCGTTTATTATAACTAATCGTTTATTACTCGTTTATTATAAAGAAAATATGCGCATATATATGCACGCAAAATTAAAGAAATATGCACCAACATTTCAAATATATGCAAATATATTTAATTAAAATCACGTTTAAAAATTAAAAATACTTTATTTATATTACATATATACAGGGTGAGTCAATAGGACGGGAAGGCTCCATTACACCTACACCGTTAATGATATCGAAATGAACCAAACGGCACTGCAAACTAGAGGTCAAAGTGCAGTTTGTAAAATTATTTTGCCTTATACAGGGTGTTCCATTTTTGCAGGGCAGCCTTGGACCAAGTTTTTTTAAATGGAACCCCCTGTATAAACTTACATATTTGAATTTGCCCTTTTTGGGCTTTATAAATCTGTTTAGTTTTTGCAATTCGCTTTAACCGTTCAGAAGTTGTTTAGGTTTTTCTAAAATTTAATGCATTTCTAGGATATCGGGTTGGGACTTTGTCAGATTCTAAACATCTATCTGGGGTATCATCTAGCGGTAAGATCGTTGATTTGCATTGTGGCATCAACTTGCTGTGGCACATTAATTTTGGTAAACTTTGAAGGGCCATAACTTGATTTTTTCAAATGGCACACCCTATATTTCATTACTTAGTCGTATCAAGCATCTGATTTTACATCTGTTTAGCCCCTTATATATTTTTATAAAAGTTCATAGTTTGAGAAATAATTTGGATTTTCTGAAAAATGAACCCAGATCTAATCGTTATAAACATCATGTGCATTGAATATCAATGGTTTCTGTCATGTCAACGTCAAAGTGAGAGTTATTGTACGACACGTTGTAATTTTTGTCGTGAACAAAAATTTTCAAAAACATTCAAAACATTTTCGCATGATTAAAAAGTTTAATTCAAACGTTTTTGCTATTGATTTGTTATGACTCAATAGAATCTGGTCACCAGCAACGGTATGCACTGTCAGCGTGTACATAAACCTTATCAACTATTTCATTATGAGAAGAAATCATTAAGAAAATGCGCTAAGAAAAATAAAACGTATCGTACAATCAATGTCACTTTGACGTTGGCATGACAGACTTAAGTGATTTTCATTTTCCGTTAAGTTTATATCGACGAGATCTGTGTATGTTTTTAAGAAAATCAGAATTATCTCTCAACGATCAACTTTCAAGAAAAAAATATAAAGGACGAAAAAGAAAGTACAAAAATATAGGGTGTGCCGTTTAAAAAAATCAAGTCATGGCACTTCAAAGTTTACCAAAACTAATGTGTCACAGCAAGGTGATGCCACAATACAGATAGGCGGTTCTGCCGAAAGAAGATACCTCAGTCAGTTGTTTAGGCTCAGGCAAAGTACCAACTTGATATCCCAGAAACTAAGTGCCCTGCGATTTTTTTAATAAGTGCCGGCAAACACATTAATTTTTAGAAAAACGTGAACACACTTCTAAACGGTTAAAGCGAATTGCAAAAACTAAACAGATTTATAAATCCCAAAAAAGGGCAAATTAAAATATGCAAATTTATACAGGGGGTGCCATTTATAATGCTAAAAACTAGGCCGAAGGCTGCCCTGCAAAAATGAAACACCCTTTTTATGGCAAAATTATTTTACAAACTGCAGGTTGACCTTCCGTTTGCAGTGTTTTTTGGTTTATTTCGATATCATTATCGGTGTAGGTGTAATCGAGCCTGCCCGTCCTATTGACTCACCCTGTATGTAGCTGACCATATAAAAAGCACTAACATATTTATCAAAGACTCAAGACTATGTTTAACAAATTCAACAATTTTAATATTATCCAGAGTGGCCCTCAAATACCTGACCTGTATTTTGGTTCATTTCGATATCATTAACGGTGTAGGTGTAATCGAGCCTGCCCGTCATATTGACTCACCCTGTATGTAGCTGACCATATAAGAAGCACTAACATATTTATCCTAGACTCAAGACTATGTTTAACAAATTCAACAATTTTAATATTATCCTGAGTGGCTCTCAAATACCTGACTATAGTTTGAACGCCATAACCTAAATTAACCTCGAAGGCTTGAGACGTTGATAATAATGATAGCAAGATAAGTATGTTATATCTAATTTCATTTCATGTCCTGCGCATATATTTGTTATATTTTATTAAATTTGATAATTTGTATGCGACGCTGTGGTATTAACTGTTTTTTTTCTACTCCTTACAGAATATTTGTTAATTCCGCTACACTAGTCTGTGTAAATATATGTCACTTTCTGGTCTCGTGTGAGGTTATGAACGTTGCCAGGATACAAACATTAACAACCATATAATGGTTATTTATATGACAAGTGAGTTAAGTGGATGTTTGTACGAGTGAAAACATCATTTACTCACATGTTTTATACAGTATTTTATTCAATTTTATGGAATAATAGTTTAGTGATTACACATTTAATATTTATAATGTTTAGTCGATGGAAAGTCAAACTGGCATTTATTGTTAAACCAAAATTTTAAAAAGGCCGAGTTTAGTGATTATGTACCAGAAGGTATGTTAAATGCAGCCTCAGAAAAAGTGGAAAAGTTGGTGCCTACAAAGTCAAAGATATTCTATGAAAATTATGTATGCTCTTGATTTTGAGTGAATTAAAAGTTTTTAATTTACAAGCGGATTCAAGAACATTTTATTTCACTTCCGTTTATGACGTCAGCTAAGAGGTGTGTATCGTCAGTTTAAAACGTCAGAATTGAATCAAATTAATGTAGATATAAGCAGACAATACAGTCGATTTTGGCCAACGGCGATGGAGATAGGAGAATGTCACATCAGACATCAAATCTATGGTCATTGTTATTTTGACATTTATACATTTTTACTTAATTAATAAAATAATAAATAAAAAATAAATAATAAAATATAAATAAAATTAAAAAAATATCTGTTAACTTTGACATGTCCGTCGTAGGAAAAGTCAACTGTATAACGTGTGTGGATATAAGGCCATATTGCACTTGACATTGGGGCACCATGCCGAAGGCGAAACATGCCTTCCATAAGCATTCATTAAGTCGAAGTCAAAGGAAATAGCCAAAGACATAAATTAGTTTAAGTAATATTAGTAGTAATGCTCTGTTAACTATTTATTGTATTTTGTAGTTTATCACCTGAAGATAAACCCTTATAGGGATCGAAACCAGACGTTTTAATGCTTATGTAGAATAAACAAATTTATCAAGCTTAAGGACGTTCAATTTTTTTACATAAATTATTGAAATAATTAACCTTAATATGAGAAATATTAAAGAATTTATTATTATAACTGAACGATAGTCACTTTCAGTTGCATAAGAAGCCAAATTAATTTGTGCTTTTCTAAAACTTCCCGACTTCAAACAAGACCTCGTACTTCATACAGCACGGGGAACTTAATTTAAAACCCAAAGCAGCTTATTACATATTTTAGTAGTGGAGGCCGAGCAAATTTAATTTCGCCATATTCCTCCAAGATACGGACTTTTTATTTTACTTGATAAAAATGTAATTACAATTCAGTAGAATCGCATGCAGATTTTCAGTGTGTACATACAAGATCCATTAAGGATTCATTGAGCAAGAAAACTTGGCGAGTCTGAATTTTTTTAATAAAGACAGTATAAAAATTAATTGATGGGTTATAATCAGGACTCTAAAACCCCATTTTTTATGCATGAATACATAAGCACGAGCAATACGGCCCAATAATGAGTTTTGTATTATAACTATTATAAAACTAATCCCTGGAATATATCTCCAAATAGCCCTAATGGTGTTTTCTAAAAAATGTAATAGAGAAGGGAGTTATGTCGCGAAAACTGGGCTGTAGGTGTTGATAAATCCGCTAGGATTCGATTTAAAAGCACTCCATAATATTTAAATCTGCGAAATTTAAGCGATTAAAAAATTAAGATGTTGCTGTATGTTTTGTTTATATAGCCAGTACTAAAGCCAGCTGTCATTTTACGAAGGAGGAAATGATATTTTCGATGCCTTTTAATTTATAAGTTAACACTTTATTTGCGATATATTTATAATATCAGCGAATAATTTCTTAAAACTGTTATATTTATTTCATTAGAGTCACCAAATCTTTTTAAAAGCTTTGTAATTTATGTGACCGAATTTGAATGTTATTGCGATTACTGTTAGTTTATTAGCTAAAAAAGGTCTATAAAGCATTCCTTACAATTTAAGATTACTTTAATTTAAAAATAATAAGACGTCCGACACGGCAAATATTTTCATTCACTGCGCTACTGCTGCATTGAAAAATATATTTGCAAGAGTCTACTTTCGTTAGGACGATTCAAAATCCCAATTAAATTATTTTATTACTTTCTGCATTTTACTGCATCTCCGGATGAATTTAAAAGGTACCGTTTAAAAGTTTGCATCATATAGGATTTTTTTTTATTATTGATTAAAACAAAAAAAAAACACTTTTACGGCATTATTTTGTGCTTGTCTAAAAACCTTGTTAGCTCCTATCTGATATACCGAGTGATTTATACTAACCTAGAAAATCTCGTTTTTAAAAATGATGAATATCAAAATAATGAAAATTTTCGATATTCATCATTCTTTAATTGCAGGTTAGTTTTGGATTACTGATTGATTTAATAAATTTAATGATTGATAGTTCTTACTCGATAGTTATTAACTAATAATTATTATTAAGTAAAAAATGTGTACTTCCTTAATTTTATTTTATTTATTGGCTTTTGCGACCGGTTTCGATCAATCAATCAGGAAAAACTACAAAGAACAACATATTACAATTTGTACATTAACAATTTTTTTAATTTAAAAAAAAACAAAACAAGACGATGATGAAATGAGATGTGTGATATTAGTAAGTTACATTTTGCTTTCTATGAGAATAGATTACATAGATAAGTGTATTAGCGGTTTAATATTTACAAAGTATCGTATGTGGCTAATATTTCCCTGTCTTGAAATAAAAAATCATATTAAATTCGAGGTTACAAAATGATATGAATATGAAAATGTGGTACAAAAACACGGTACTGGTACTGGTATTTTCCGAACAAAATTACATAAATATTTCCGGAATAGCGAGAATTTCCATAAAGACTTTAATGAAATTTCCTCGTATTGTGAAAAATTATGTCGCTTATAATTTTTTTAATAGTTTCAGATAATGTTCATGAATATCCAATTAAAACCCAAGAGGAGCTTATAGTTTATGTAATATAAGCAAAATTTCATTGATATTTAATAACATTGCATACAAAAGTACAAAACACCCATACAGTTCCAAATTTATTAACTCCTTAATAGGAAAATCCTACAAACTTTCACGAACCATGACAATTTTCAGACTATCTATCATGAATATTTACTGACTATCCTGAATTTCTTTAGAATCCTTAATGAAAATTCCACATATTATGAAAAATCACCTCATTTTATGAATTTTACTGGTGTCAGAAAATTTTCATGGAAACCCAATCAAAAATCACGAAAAAATTATACTTAGTTTATCGAATTTATGCTAAATTTTATGGAAATGTAATGAAATGACATAAAAAAGTAATAAAATAGCAGTTAAAAATTTATTAACTCCTTAGTTGGAAAATTCTACAATTTTTTTAAAAATTTCTCAAAATTTTATAAAAATTCTACAATTTTTTTAATTTTTTTTACATAATTTCAAGAACCATAACAATTTTCAAACAATCATGAATATATCTAGAATAGCCAGAATTTGCTTGAAAACTTTACGGAATTTCCACGTATTATGAAAAATAAAGTCTTTATAAGTTTTTAATACCTAGTTTCAGAAAATGTTCATAAAAATCCAATTCAAACCCAAGAAAAACCTATAGTTTATCAAACATAAGCAAAATTTCATGAAAATTTAGCAAAATGACAAAATGAAAGTTAAAAAAAATGCAGTTGAAAATTTATTAACTACTTAGTTGGAAAATTCCACGAACCATAACAATTTTCAGGCCATCTCTCATGAATACGTGCTGAAAAACTGAATTTCCTTAGAATCCTTATCCAAACTTCCACACATTATGAAAAATCACCTCGCTTTAAAATGTTTAATAGTGTCAGAAAAATTTGAAGATAATCCAATAAAAAAACACGAAAGAATTATACTTAGTTTATCCAGTTTATGCAAAATCTCAAGGAAATGTAACAAATTCACATAAAAAAGTAAGAAAATAGCAGTTCAAAATGTATTAACTGCTTTGAAAATTCGACAAAATTCTATAAACCATAACAATTTCAAATAAAATTTCATGAATATATCGAGAATAGCCTGAATTTCCTTGAAAACTTTAATGGAACTTTCACTAATTATGAAAAATAACGGCGTTTTATAAGTTTTTAATACCTAGTTTCAGAAAATGTTCATGAATATCCAATTCAAACCCAGGAAAAACCTATAGTTTATCTAATATAAGCAGAATTTCATGAAAATTTAATAAAATGGTGCAAAAAAGTACCATGTGGAGATTGGTGAATCTTATTTTCATGTGAATGGGTATATGAAATTGTTTACAATGTAAAACCTTACTTGTCAAAAACTAAAAACTGTATTTCTCTGTTGTGTGACACATATTGTTAATTAATGTGTATGCTTTTGTGTATTTCTCGTGCATCGTCTTCAACTTATAACTAGTAGCGTATATTTGGTGGTCTGCTGCGTTGTGGTGAGTTATCTTGCCAGAAATGCGAACAATGGTTTTTCCATATTATTAATTTGGTCGTTCAGATTTAAGTTATTGGCTCTCCTCCTATCTGTATATTTATAAGTTTTCAAGTAAGTTCATTCTGAATCCTTTTTTAGTTGTGTGTAAAATTTTTATGTTATTTTGGTCGTTGCAAGTGTGATTATGAAACCAAAGGTGTCCAACATCAGAGGTGTTTTTATTTTTAATGTGTTCCTTTAAACGAATTTTAAGGGGTCTGCCTATTTCCCCTATATATGTGTCACTACAGTTGTCGCATATAAGTGAATATACTCCTGCTTTATCCAAATATGGTATTGTTTCTTTGTTACTAATCAGCCTTTTTCTATAGTATTGTTTGTGTTATGGCTTGCTATAATTTCAAATTTTTGTAGTATTTTGAATAAACGTGTGTTAATATGGCCTTGAAATGTGAAGGACCTAAAGTTGAATTTTTGATTTGCTAGTTTTACTTCTTCCGAGATGTTGGGATTATAAATTGATAGATTTCCCATAGCAGTCTCTTTTCTATTAATAAGTTTATTAATAGTGTTGATAATAATTATTACTTTTACTATTTTTCGCATCTACTCATTTAGACAAATGTAAAAGAACACTTACAAGGTTTTCGTAAAACTAAACCATTAACAAGAGTAGATTCGTGTTTTTAGAAGCTATTTAATTAAATAATGTTGAGGATGGCTTTGTTTCGTTAAGGATGACTACAATAAGACAGGAATAACAATCTTTTCTACTCCGAAATTTATTACACATTTCCTCCAGAGTTTCCCAACCTTTTTTAGCCTACCGCCCCCTTTCGAAGAAACAAATTACTCACCGCCCCCCATTCAGAAATAAAATCTCATTTAAAATCAATATAGGTTTCCCACCTTTTCAAAGAGCATTTTAAGAGCGCCCCTCTTGGTGAACTATATTATACTATGTATATATTTAAAAACAAGGACGCATTTTTAAAAATATTTTATTAGGTCTTAACAAAAAAATACACATACCTATATACATAAAAAAATAGCACTAGTGAGAGGGCTGAGCTTGATGTAATGACACTAATTTGTCTATATTGGGTGCTAGTTTTGTCATGAGCAACCTTAAGTCACCGCGATCTAGTATTGACAATCGGCTCCGTTTTTTGTTAGTAGATTGGATACTACACTAAATCCTCTTTCGGCTAAATACGATGATGGAAATGCTAGAAAAAACTTCTTTACTGCACCCCATAAGGTCGGATATAAAACTGGAATTTGTCTTTGAAGCCAAAACGCTTGGTAGCCATGTTTCAATTTTAGTTTTAATTCTTCGTTTGTTGACAATTCTATGAGCTGCTCCTGTAAAAATACTTCTGCTGTTTCAATGTTTGTGCAAGGTTCCAAGACCCAGTCCGGAATTATCATACTGAGGATATCTTGAAAACTATTAAAAAAATCTTCTTTAAGGGTTTCTAAATGATGGCAATAATCCAAAATGTCATCATCACCTGTTTTCACCGAGGAAAGCTTTTGAAATTGATGGAATTGTCTGATGGAAAACGCAAATTTAATTTGTATAATGCAAGTTTTGACACGAATGCCGAAATTATTGCCTTAACTTTAATTATATTCAAATCATCTCCTTGGTTTCGTTAAATTTATTTAATAAATCTGTTGAATATGCTATATCTTTTTAAATTTCAATAAATTTTCTTTTAAGGAATTACCTTTATTTTCGAGAAACATTATAACTGAGTCAAATAGTTCATAAAATCTTTGCAGACAAGTACCCTTTGACAACCATCGCACTTCTGAGTGCAACAGTAAACGATTAAAGTCTTGGTCGTTTTCATCACAAAGCTTTCTAAACAATCTATCATTAAGAGAATTTCTTCTGATTCTATTAACCCCTGTAATTACGTACTGCAGCGAGCAATGAAGGCGATCACTAAGGTTTTTTGCAACTAAATGTTGTCTGTGAATCACACAATGCATGGCGACTACATTTGGTACAACTTTTTTTAAATATGAAATTATGAAGCGAACGTACGATAGAAGTTATGCCTCATTGTTAGGCAATGTAGACTCATCGAGCTGTATAGAAAATTCGGTAGTCTTCAAAAATTCGGTTAGAGAACTTTCCACATCCTCGGATATTGCGTCGATTCGTCTCTGTACAGTATTATTGCTCAAGGGGATTTTTTTAATAATATCTGAAGGTGACTTGTGAAGTACAGTACGGAGAACTTCACTCACAGCTGGCAGTATTAATTCTTCTCCAATAGTGTGCGGCTTTCCCAATTTAGCAATAAGCAATGAAATATTGTAAGATGCACGTAACCCATCATTGTCTTGTTTTGATGCTGCTGAAAACATACAGGCTAAATTTGGACGTCTCGAATGTTGATTTTTGAGGATTTGAAAGTAAGATAAATTTCTATCTTTTATGGCAGGATGTATTTTGCTCAAATGTTCTTGTAATCGTGAAGGTTTCATGGCTTCATTTGAGAAAACTTTCTGGCAAATCAGGCACATTGGCAATGTCTTGTTTGTGGGTGACTGAATAATACCATATTTTAAATATTCGACATTGTATTGTCTACATTTTTTTTTTGATTCCGACTCATCTTAAAAATAAAACAAGAAAAATAATAACAAGAAGTTGTTGTTAGCGCCGAACCAACCAATTTTGAAACCAAATTAAAAATTTAAAGTTAGTTAAAATTCCTTGCGCGCAGCATTAAACTCTATTTGGGTCTACATAGGCCAATATGCAGAGTGTCCCAGGATAGAAGTAATTACACGTGTATTTAAATTACACGTGTAATCACTCGTGTATTTATTTTACACGTGTAATTATAATTACACGTGTATTTATTCTACACGTGTAAATATAATTAAACGTGTATTTAGTTATGTAATTATATGTGTAATTATAATACTCTCGGTTTTTTCAGTCCGTAATTTATTTTATACTTTGGAAAATAAATATGTACATGAACTTAGGATATCGTAAGATTCTGATGTAACTACATAAGTTACTAAGTAACTAAAAAAGTAACTAAATTACCCGCAGGAGAAAAACAACGCTAAATTCGCGCGTCGATCAACATAACGATTTATTCTTACAATAAAGAACAACTCTGGTTCAAAAATATTAACATATCGACGTTTTCTGGAAGCAGTGAACAACGCTTCGCTGTTACACGTGTAATTATACGTGTAAATAATTACACGTGTAAATATACGTGTAACTAATTACACGTGTAAATATACGTGTAACTAATTACACGTGTAATTATGCCGTACGTACACGTGTACATGTGACCCGTGTACCCGTGTATTTGAATACAAATATAAAATCTGCGGCTCTACAAAAAATGTACGTTAGAGAATTGTAAAAGCAATTTTAAAATTTTGTATACATATTTTGCATTTATAATTTAATAATAATATTTTGCCGTATGAATGTCATAAATAATATATTTTACCCCTTCGAAAAAAAATCTTTCCTGAACTATCAATTTCCTATTGACTGAAAATCCAAAATGTGGGTTCAATTTTTTTTAAACCAAGGATCAGCGCTTTTTTTCAAAACATGAAATAATCATTCCTATAGTTTTGGTTAATATATCTATAAAAAAATCTTATAACATCTATCCGACGACACATTGTATATTATAGGCGATTAAAAATTAAAACAAATTATATGAAACCAAAAATATTAAATATTTGGAACTATATGTACATAAGTTGCAGCCCATCAAATATAACAATAGATAATATGTAAGTACTTACCTCTATTCAAACAGTTATTTCACCAACGATATATTTTTAATTATCGAGTCCACTTAATGTGAATATTACTTTATTAACAATAATAATCACAATTTGACAATTAATTACAATCCAAAAACAATAGGTCAAATATACTTGACTCGTTGCGTGTCAGTCAGGAAGTCAGAATGCAGGCCGCAGTGTCCCCGCTCCGGCACCTTGCACACCAAACCGGGCAAGCGGGGTAATTCCCAGGCTCTCGAAGTGGGCCGATGTACAGATATATCGGTCAGTACGGGGAATCCCATGTTGATTCAGTGGAGCCAACATTCAATTGTTCTTTTGAATGTGATCTGTAGATTTTAGGTTTACACTCTTGCTCTGACGTAACTCCGTTTTTTCCCGGGGGGCGGCGGCTAGTCCTCAACGCCCCCTAAATATACATTGGGCCAGAAACGCCCCCCTAAATCCCTTCAGCGCCCACCGGGGGGCGGTACCGCCCCCGTTGGGAATCACTGATTTACTCCAATATCCCATCCTTCTCTATTGCTACCAATTGTCCGTGCATTGCGGGCTTTTCAAATCCGTCAAATAATATTGTTATAATAATAATAATCTTTGCAAAATATTTCAATGCTCAGCTAATCGATAAATTATAGCTCAGCTCGATCAAAATATGCTAGCTTAATATGCCAAATACTGGCAATTTTGTGTGAATCATAAAGTTACAAGCGATCGGTCACACGACCGCTAAAAAAATTCCCTGACAGTTCCCCCTTTCTTAAAATTCACTAACACGTCACATCTCAAAAACTTGAAGATGCACTTCTGCAAGATGCATCTCTTAACGTTCGCGAAATGTTTTTCCCTTCCAAATCGGGAAAGAAAATTCCAAAGTTGCTGAAAAACGACCGATTTTTCGACGACCCCTCGCAGGAGGCAAATGGACGGTCAGCAAGTCGAAATCCAGGTGGCAGGTGCGCGTCATAGGGGACCATCACAGACAGAAAGCGTGCCCTCCTTATCACCTATTCGGACTCCGGGGCCCTTTCAATAGCAATTTCTGCAACGAAGATCTGGTTTAACTCGACGAAAGACAGGTGCTGGGTCCAATTTTGTAATTTTGTGCAAAACATGATCGATTTCTAACTGACCGTTAGGAAGTTGTCGCATTTTTCGTGCGACGGACTGAAAATTACACGTGTTTTATAGAACAGTTGAAGACGCATTTCATTTCGAAAAGTGAAAAATCTCCGGACTGAGGGAAACATTCAAAAAATCTGTACATGTGCATGGTACGTGTGCGTGATATGTGCATGTCGAAACCGATGTGCAAATCATGCTCTGTAGTAGTAACTGAATTTTTAACCTGCGGTATATGCCAAAACAGTCCGTAGTACATATTAAAAATTATAGGTGCGTTCGTCGATGAAGAAGGCCTAATTTATTGCTGCAAAGAAATAACCTCAAAGGTGACCAAGGGCAGAATCCATTCAGCTCCACTTGATACCAACTTTAATGAGAATGACGTGTAGAACTGGCATACGCAATTAGACCACATAAAGTTCCTAACCTCCGCATTATTACACAGAGATGAAATGATAGTGGAACTAAGGACCAAAATAACTCTTCTGCAAAACACTATTACACTACTAGGCACACTTGACACGTTAAAAACACAACCCCGTCAACGAACGGGGCAACCAAACAACAGTGAACTCTATACTACGTGACTGGAAAAGCCTCGTTACAATGAAGCCAATACAAAGTAGTGTGTCAGGTATCAGGCGAAGGGAGAATAGTTAATAATAAAGTTAAATTGTATGAGGAAGTGGTTACTTCTTGGTGAAACATTTTGATTAGGTTAATAAAGAAGTCACTTGGTAAAGTTTCACAAGATTTAGAGAGATAAACTGAATACAAATTCATATTGTGTAACTTAAATACTAAACGCGCTTAATTGATAATGGTGGTGGGATTGCTCGATCAATAATTACACGGCTTTCCTGGATGCGGTTAAATATTGACGTGTTTTCAAAGCACACCTGGTCGTTAATGATGTTCCTCGTAGCTTTCTTGATTTCGTGGATTTCCAATAGATACTTATGTACATAATGGTTATATCTGATACAATGGTCCGAAATCCCAGTGGACGCTTTATTGTTTAAAACTATATTTTGTTGTTCTTTAAGTAACTTGTCTGATTAGATTTCAGATTATACATCAGATTTAAGTAACGCTGAGGAAGGTCCAACGGGTCGAGCCGCTTTAGTCTTTTAACACTGGGTATTATGAGGAGGTCTTTGGCCAGGGTGTTGGGGTGATGACTGAGGCGATGGAGATACCTTTGACTTGAGGAGGCTATTTCTTTATTGATGGTGGAGATGTGTAGGTTCCGATGAATCGCTTGATTTTGTACGTACCATGGTGCATACATACAATCCGTAGGGTTTTTGTATGGAAGCGTTGAATTTTCATGATATTGCTGTGGCTAGCAGATCCCCTTATCTGAATACCATAAGTCCAAATTGGTTTTAATATTGCTTTGTAAAGCAGCAGGTTATTTTCCATGCACAAGTTGAAGTTGCGACTCATAAGCCAATACATTTTCCTGAGAGTGAGGCCTAATTGGAGGCGTTTGTACCAGATATGTTTTCCCCAGTTAGGGCGTCGGTCTAAATGTATGCCGAGATATTTGACTTCGTCTTTCTGGGGCAGTGGAATGCTATTTAGAGAAACGGTTGGACATGTTTGTTTATTGAGCTTGAATGTAATATGGGTCGATTTGCAGCTGTTTATTTTGATCCGCCATTTTACCAACCATTTTCCGATTATGTCGAGGTGCCTCTGTAGGTGGCGAGATGCTATGAGTGGGTTGTCGTGTGAGGCCATTATGACAGTATCGTCCGCGAAGGTAGATATTTCAGTCAAGTTGTTTGTTGGTAAGTCTGCTGTATATAGTAGGTATAGGGTGGGCCCGAGGACACTACCTTGTGGCACTCCTGATTCTATGGGATGCAAGTAGGTTTGTGCTTCTCCATATTTAACAAAGAAATATCTATCCCTCAGATAGGCTACTAGGATTTTGGAAATCGGATGAGGTAGGTAGGTTTTAATTTTGCTAATTAAGCCGTCGTGCCATACCTTGTCGAAGGCTTGGGATACATCCTGGAAGGCAGCTGAGCAATACCTCCTTCCTTCCAAGTCTTCTTTAATTTCTTTTGATACTCGATGTACTTGTTCAACTGTGCTGTGTTTATTGCGGAAACCAAATTGGTAGACTGGAATTAGGTTTTTTTCCTCGATGATTGGTTTAATTTTTTTCAGTAAGAGCTTCTCGTATACCTTGGAGAGTACAGGCAGAAGGCTAATAGGGCGATATGACGTTACATCTGCGGGTCTTCATCAAGTTTCTGTATGACTATGATCTGCGCGACTTTCCATTGAGGCGGGATGTATCCTAGTCTAGTGATAGCGTTGAAAATCTAGTTATTACCTGGAATCTCTTATCTGGTAATTCTTTCAGGACTCTCCCTGTAATCAGGTCATAGCCTGGAGCTTTTTTTGACTTTATGTCGTTTAGTAATGCATCTTTGATTTATGATATTTTAAACTTTTTTTAGTGGAATATCCATTTGGTAAGGTGCTTCGAGGATTGGCAGGATAGGTTTCTTCTCCTCTACTGAGACTTGTCTAGGCTGCGGCTGGAAGACGTTTCGTAGACGTTCAGCAAATAATTTTACTTTCTGTTCGTCGCTCTTGACCCAATCACCATTTGGTTCCCTGATGGGAGGATTAATTTTGTGTGCATTTTTGTTGTTGTTTTCCACAGAGAGTAGTTTTTGTCTTCGGAAGCTGATAAGTTTTCCAAGAAGTTTCTGATTCCCCGGTTTTTATGTTCATGGAGTATCTCTTTTAGTTCTTTACACGCACGGTTAAATTTGGCCACCTTTTCCGTAGTTTACGTTTCTCCTCTATTTTGGATTTTATGTAATCAGGACAGTACCCTGGTCTGTCTGCTGTTTGAGTTTCGGGAGTGGCCCTCCATGCTGCATGCTGGATAGATTTCGGTAGGTGTTCGAAGGCCTCATCAATATCATTATCAGTTTTTAGTGGCATTTTTGATTGGAGTAGTATGGAGAGATCAGTTGTGAAGGCACCCCAGTCCATATTGTGCTTCGATAGTGTCGGCGGTTTCTGGAGTTTGCATATATTTGTATTCAAGGTAGCTAGGACAGGAGTGTGATCGGATGAAAGATCCAGTGATGATGCAATGGACATATAGTTATGAGAGATGTTTTTGGTTATGAAGAAGTCTGGCAGGTCTGGGGTTTTACGAGGATCAGAAGGCCAGTATGTTGGTTCTCCTGTGGATAGCGATTGTAGGTTCTTGTTTTGCATGGCTCGGAATAATACTCTACCACGTGGATTTGTGAGTCTAGCACCCCAATGTATATGTTTGGAGTTGAAGTCACCTCCAGCAATTAAGCGGTGGCCTAGAGTATCGAAGAATATTACAAGTTGAGCTTCATTAATTCTTTTGTTTGGGGTACAGTACACTGCTGATAGTAATAGTTATCCTTGCCAGTCCTCGACTTCTATAGTGGTAGATGAACCAGATGGTGTCTAATGTATGACTTTATGATGATAACGGTGCCACCACAACCCAAGCCATCAGGATGTTACGTATGGTGTATTGTATAACCAGGTATTTTAATGTGGCTTCTGTTGGTCATATGAGTTTCAGAGATCATCACAAGTTCTAGGTTGTGATTAATGATGTAGCATTTGATTTTCTGACTATAGTTAGTCAGGCCGTTGGCGTTCCACGTTGCCATTTTTAGCGAGAGCTTATACATTTGTTTAATTTGGTAATGAGGGTCATTATGAGATCAATCATTTTATCCATCCTCTCCATCATTTTATACACTAATTGTTCCACATTATTGTTGTGAGGCTGTATTTGAAGTGTGGTGGCTTGAATTTCTTCTGCATTAGGAATGGTTTGGGTGGTTGAGGGTGGTCTGGAGGCTTGAGCATAAGAAGTGCCAGGCCGACTGGTTTGGGTGAGCGTATGTCCCAGAGGCTGACGTTGGTGTGGCTCTCTTTCACGGAGTGGTGGAATTTTTTTCTTTTGGAGGTCCTTGTAAACAGAACAGCCTTTATAATTAGCGGGATGATTTTCTTTACAGTTGACGCATTTGACATCACTGTTACGTTCTGTTCGTAAGCATTGATCAGTGGCATGGTCACCAGTACATTTTACCCAACGCGGGTTTCTGTAGCAGTCATTTTTGGTATGTCCAAAACGTTGACAATTTTGGCATTGAGGTACGTCTCTTTTTGGATGAGTTGGTTCTATTACTACAATACAATTCAGTAGTTTGGTGACTTGGTATATTACTTTGTTATTAGGGTTGCTAGCCAGCTCCAAGTTGAATAAAGGGAGAGGATTTTTGGTAGTTCCTTGGCGGATGTTACAAATGTTTACCACTGTATGACCTAAGGCTTCCATTGCTGATTTTATATCAACACATTCCGTCGAAGCATGAATATTCCGGATGACAACTCGGAATGTGCGATTTACTTTCAGCTGAGAGGCATGGAATTGGGTATTTTTATCAGTTTGGGCTTTTGCAGTGGTAGAATAAAACTCAGGAGTACTGACCTGTACTTTAACTTGATCATTATTTAGACTTTTTACGTCGTATCCACTGGGCGCAGATTGGTTCAGGAGTTCGTGGAATGGCTGTATGTATTGTACTCCGTGTATAAATATTGGTGGAGGTTTGCGAATCGGCGGGCTGGGGGAAGTCTCCTCTTCCTTATCATTGACTCCAAGGCTTTAGTAGCTGTTGCTAGTAACAACAGGCTTGTTTAACCAATAATCTTTGAGAGTTGTTTGCTTAGTGATTTTCTGATCGGGGCTGTTAGCGTCTCTTGCACGTTTCTTATTTTCAACTTTTGTCCAATTGTCACTTTCTTGCTGACCTTGTTGGCCTGGCTCCGGATTTAGGGAGCGATTTGATGAATTTGTAGTATCCATTTCTTCTAGAAGTGTTTATATGTGTTGAGGATCTTCATTGAATTCTGGTGTTTTGTTAGGGACCGAGCATACTAGGCACTGTCATCGGTTTGGGTTACCACTACTATTGAGTTCTACAAGTTGGGTTTCACTAATATTTGCACATTAGATGTGGAAGGACTGAATGCAGATTTTATAGCATTTGATAACGTCATCATATTTCGTTATCGCTCTTTGGCATTGGGGGCAGATTACCATGATTACTAGTCGTGATGGCCGTTAACGGCCATCTCGTGCCATCACAAGATGTTAGGGTGTTGATTGATTATTATTAGACACTTGCTAATGTATTTGAGAGTTAAAAAAAGTTGACCGCGGTCGCCTTTGTTAGTATTATCGCCTTCGCCGATTAGATACGGTATGTTCCTCCGCACGCGATATAAACGACCGATCTAGTCCGCGCACATGGCCCGACTCATATGTAATTTGGTAGATTTTTTGTTTCTGAACCTTTGTTTACCCTTATACTATTTCTCTAAAACAATCAGGGAAGGAGGAAAATCCACAAATGTGGTTTTACGTGTAAAATTCCTATGTATACCAAACCATTTTAACACCCGGTATAATAATTACTCAACTTGTTTTGTTTGCAACACTTGTAAATTGAGGATGCAAGTATATTGGACAATACCAGTAATAAGTAGCAAATATCAAAAGTACTGTTAATTAAGCATAAATCATAATATTTTATTTATACTGCATAATTTGCCCAGACAGAGATATCCGAAGCCAGAGATATCCGAATACTACTGTTCGTCGAGTTGCCTAGGTTTAATTTTTGCCTCAGTGGTTTACATTGGGAGGCCTTTCCAGTTTTGTAGTATAGACCATAGAGTTTGCTAAACAAACAGCGACATGCGAACCCAATAAGCAGAAGTTCTCTAAGAATGTCAAAGCCTCGAGCAATGCCGTGGTCAACAACAATATACTAGTACACTTGGATGGACAATTTTAAGTAAAAAATGTCATATGAGCATGTGTCCCATCGATAAAAGATACTGAGATAGGGTCATTATAAGGTCTATGAAAGTACGAGAAATAACATTGTTGATTTTCAATAATATCAATTTAAAACAAATAAGAGCTGAACATATAATTTTTACCCAGAAAATGCTGATCACTGATGATTTGTTTTCAAACGAGTGTAGCGCAGTTACTCATATTTTATTTTTTTGTGTCGAAACTGTAACTGATATCAAAAACTATAAAGATACAAAAAAACTTTATAATGAATGCCTGCGTCCGTTTTTTTTTAAATGTATTTGCATTTGTCATTAAAAAATATGAATGTATTAATGTTGGGCCTTGTTTTGTACACAACCGGTCTACTGATAATAACAATATTATGTCAAAATATGAGTTAATCCCGTATAGAGTGTCATACCAAACAACATCCAAATCAATGTAAACGATCTCTTTTTATAAGCAAATTTTGTTTATTTTAAATTTCCTTTGAAGCTGAATACAGGCTAAACCAAACGCATTTGTATATAGATCAATTTTGTTAAATCGTCTTTTTTTGATCCCAGTGATCTGTGGTTAAGCCATTTCCACAAAATTTAGAGACACCCAGTATGTTTTATCAATTTTGTTTGTTTAAAAACATAATTATCCCTGTCCTATGAATCGTTTATTTCAGAAACCCGTCAACCGACTTTTTATTGATTTTTGTTTTTTTACGGATCATATATCATACTGTGAATACATTTTTTTCTGCATTATGCATTCTACAGCCATACGATTTTATGGGATATTATTTACATTTGGTGCAGAAACCCGTCAAGCGACATCACCCAGCTCGTTTCTGCAGTAAACCTAATTAACCACCTGTTTTCTCGGATTTAATATTTGGAAGGGGTGTTCCTAATAACCAAATAATTCAATTCGAAGTCTCATCCTATAAACAATTTCAATTTAAAAAGCAAGTCAAAGTTGTTGTTAGGCACATTATTGAGGGTTTTGCGTCCGCAATATTTATCTTTACAAAGTACAAGGACAATTACTCCTCAATAACAAACATCTGATATCCTGAAGAAAATAGGTAGCTAAGTTTCTACCCTGACATCTGCCAGTACAATACTACGCAAGCGAAGCACAATTTAGACAGGGAATAGGAAGAAGAGTAGGTCTACAGACTGAAAGTAGATAAGATTATTTTTTTATTGTAGAATTTATTTTTAATATTTTTTTTAATACTTGTTTTTTATATGATAAAAACTCAGTTTTGTGTGTTTTTCTGTGTTCAGTAAAAAAATAGTAACCTAAAACAAACACCCAATAATAAAATCTCATTGATATCGTTTATTATATTACGTATTCTCTGAAAATTAGCACTATTTCGATTTTCCTCATTTTGATAAACGAGATTTACTAGGTAACTAAAAGTCTTTCGGTATATCTGATACGGGCTAGTAAGGTTATTAGACAAGCACAATTAATGCCGTAAAATGTTTTTTGAAAAAGCAATAACAAAAAATACGACTTTTTGGCGGCCACTGTATACCGGATGATTCAAGGTTTATTACCAGGCCAAAAATGGCGACTTTTCAATTGAAATAAAAAATCCAAAATAAGTACACATATTTAGATATTGATGAAGCCCAATTTGACAATAAAAAAAAAAAAACAACCATCCGGTAGTTTATACGTTATTTCACAAAGAATTCGTAATTTTATTTATATCGTTTTTGTCAGAACATACTTTAATGCTATTCCAAACATTCCAGTGTAATCCAAGTCAAAAAATGGCACCAATTATTAAATTAAATGAATTTTGATATTACGACAGTAAGATTTATTACTAAATAGTAAAATATGATGGCGGCTACCAGTAATAGTCCCTATAATGGATTTAATGGGTTTTATGATAGGGCCACACCCAATCCGTCAGGTTGCTGGGTGGATAACCCACGGGCGACTGGCGGAATCATAAAAAGTCATAAAACGTACCAACCGCACCGGCGCGGTCAATGCTTTGTAGGGCTCTTGACTTACAAAATGATAAATCATATCGAGGAAAGCTGGTCAGTAATGTAAAAAATTCTTGCAAAATTGCAAAAAAGAGCAAAATTGAGAATCCAAACAAAAACAAAAATTGAAATCCCTACCGTGCGTCATTCAATGTACCCTGTATAGCAATATTAAAAACTCATACGTGATTATCTTATGGCGCATTACGTACTTATTTCTTATTTAAAAAAAATAATAACTAAACGTTTATAATACTTTAAGCTGGAATTATGGAGGCCATGAGTTATTTAATATTCAAGTGTAAATAGTCCATGTTTACTAATGAGTGGCTAGTAAAGCTCGAGCGAGGCATGATGACTGTTTTTGAAGCCACGCTTTGAATAAACAGAGTTGCGATGAAATAGCGATGCAGTAGATAGGCAAGGACTTAATTATTTCGAAATTAAGAGGCTGTGAACTAAAAAATATTTCGTACAATCATCCATCATTTATCCTCTAAAATTGAAATCTTCTAATATTATGGCACAAAACCGTATTTAGACGTTGATTATTTCATGAACAAAGAACTCATAATTTTGCTATGGGGAAACATAATCATAAATTAAAAATAGATGTTATAGATCGAACAGAGATACTTGGCGAATGCCAATCGAGAGCATTAACAGCTCGATCGGTAAGCGTCGTAGTTGCCATTGTAATTCAATTTTTACCGTTTGAGAAATTATCTTTGTACATACAGGGTGTCCAAGATATGGATCAACAGCATGGGATCTCGGAAACTGTAAAAGTTACAGAGGTGGTTAAATTACAAAAAGTTGCGTAATTTAGAGGTCAGTAATATTCTGTTGAGAAAATCATAAATTTCCGTGAGATGTTCGACAAAACCCAAAATCTTACGATTTCATATCTATTGTTTTAAAGTTATTTGATATGATATAAAAAACCAAAAGCACTTTCTCATTACCACATTTAAAGCTCTACAAGACAGTATTTAATTTTTTTTTAGTACAACGCTTCGTCATCATCGTCAACTTATTTTTTTTATACGACCTATAAAAAAAATACGTATTAGATTTATATTATAGTATTTTTTCAGAAAAAAGCTTGTTAATACGTTTCGAACATTTTCGAATCATTTCCATAGAAATGATGAAGACGAAGAATGAAATTATTATCTAATTTTGTTTCAGAATACGTACCAAAATAATAACGGAAAATAACTCTGCAAGAATAGTTTTTTTAAACATTGAAACATTATAGTTATTTAGAATCACACTAATTATTTTTATTACTCTGATATGAGAATTGTTCCGTTCTTTTAATAGCGACGAAGACAGAAAATATTACCTAATTTTGACCCAACATAGGTAACAAAATAGTAACAAAATATAATTTAGCAAGAATAGTTGCTAAACAATGAAACATTATAGTTATTTAAAATTTCACCTATTATTTTTTTACTGTGGTATGAGAATTGTTTCGTTGATTTAATGGCACCAAAGACTATAATTATTACCAAATTTTAACCCAGAATACGTACCAAAATAGTAACTAAAAACAATTTAGCAAGAATAGTTGCTAAACATTGAATCATTATAGTTACTGAGAACCATACGTATTATTTTTTTTTACTGTGGTATTAGAACCGTTCTGTTCATTTATTGTTCTTAAAATCTTAAAATTAAGTGATAGATATTGTCTTCGTCACGAATTTGAACGCCTACTACACAAAAATGTTTGAAATGTATTAACAAGCCTTCTTTTTCTGAATAAAAACATGAGGAACAATACTGTGATATAAATCGTTGAATTCATAATAGTAAATGCTTTCCACAGGGTGTACTTTTTTACGGGCCATATAAAAAAAATGAGTTGATGATGGTTTCTTCGAAACGAAACGTTACACTGAAAATTTATAAATACCATCTTATTGAGCTAATAAAGTGGCAATGAGAAAGTGCCATTTGTTTTTTTATACTCTTTCAAACAACTTAAACGTAGAAACATAAAAATGATATCACAAAATTGTGGATTTTGTCGAATATCTCCGGAAGTAAGCGGAATTTTCTGGTTGTCTCCACAGAATATTGCTGACCACTAAATTTCGCAACTTTTTTGTAATTTAACCGTCTTTGTAACATTTACGGTTTTGGAAATCCCCGTGATGTCGGTCCTGACCTTGGACTCCCTGTGTACTACAATAATTATTAATTAACAAACTACTTATTGTTTAGAATATTAGCACGAGTTCGTTTCAATTAATAAATTCTTCCACAGTAAAAGCGTAGCGGGTCAATTTATTCATGTACTTTTAGTTGCGAGGAGTGCTTATTTTAAAACAGCTAGCATGTACTGGAATTTGGTGGAAAAACCACTTCACACTCTTGCTTTGTATCTTGAGTTCGCGTTTTAGTACCTTAAAAATTCAGAAGCACGCACCGACTTTCACGAAATCTCGTGCCCATTTGTTTATTAGTTGCAAGCGGTCGATCGAATTGGTGCAAATTGTTCTGCGTAGTAAACTATTTTAGTGATGACACTTCCGGTAAGGAATTATATACTCAGTAATATAACATACCAAACATTTACATTTATTGACATTATGTGTTTCTTGATTTATAATAATTAAATAATCTGCGTGTGACGTTACAAGTCGTGAATCGAAACTGATGTAGGTTTTGAGTGTGAAATTTTTACTTTTACTTTGCGAATTACGAACGATATTTTATTTTTCCTTAAAGAACCCATTGGGAATTTAAATAATTACGTGTGCCTTAAACAGTGTGCGGTCGGTAATTGGAAAATTCATTGGAAAAACTCTATTATCGGGCAATTGCGCCCGTCATTGTGTACGTAAGGAAATAATTTGCGTGGAATGCATTATTAAAGAGGATAAATTCGTAATTCACCGGTTTTACGATATAGGCAAAATCCGCGTAATGGAAATGCGGGATTTCGATTAATGATTAATACTGTAGCTGGTTTATATGTTGCGTTTCAGGTAGAAAATATCGTTCCTGAAAGGGCGAGCTGGAGTAAGCCACTAGAATTCGTGTTATCATGTCTCGGATATGCAGTTGGACTGGGGAACGTCTGGAGATTTCCATATTTATGTTATGAAAATGGCGGAGGTAAGTCAGTTCATCTCTACTTCGATTCTAGATTCAAATCCAATTTATTTTCCATTACTACACCAACTATGGAAAATATATCTTAACTTTCCCCGCAGATTCACGAGTTACAACACATTTCCTGGTTCACTCACAAACTCGACCAGCTTATATCCGAAATGATTCACGGACATAATAAAATAATCATACTTATTTATCACAAACCAACAAAAAGGGTGGAAACTAATTTTACTGTAAATTTGCAATAACGAAAATAATTGACAAATGTAGTAAACTGTAATATTGATCATCAGGATGGTTTCGACCTTTACTACGTGGTAGTCCATATAAAAAAAAACAGAGAAACAAGTTGCCATGTTTTTACCACAAAATGTTTATTGATATATAGACATATACAGGTACAATAAAATAACGACTCGAGTTTCGACTTCTTACGGTCATTTTCAAGTACCATCAAAGTACAACATTCCAAGTTATAAAGGTATATACAATTGGGGTGGGGGCTTATACGTGAATTAGATAACGCAGGTAATTACGAAAGTATCGCTTAACACTAGTACAGGGTTTTGAAAAGCTATAGTGTAATAAGCATACTATTATTACGTTTATGGATTTCTACAGCTTGAGATTAAACGGCAACAGATTAAGGTTACGCATGTTTACACTCTGCACGGTGGTTTGCGAACGCACTACACTTTTGGTTTAGTCTAAATGCGCGGAAATGTTCAGAAAAGTCGAAACTCGAGTGGTTATTTTATTTTATATGTCTATATATCAATAAACATTTTGTGGTAAAAACATAGCAAGTTGTTTCTCTGTTTTTCTGTAATTTGACCACATAAACAGTCTATTAACATAAAGTAAAAGTTCAGTTTGCACATACTTAAGGTACGATTCATTAATAACGTGAAAACTATCACGACACCTCCTATCTTACCATGGGATTGTGATAATCTGGCTCAATTGATTTTCGAGACATCTACCGTGATAATGTGGGTCAATATTACACGTAGCAAGGCACAAGGAATTTACCTTGTGGTTATCGCATTCGTTCGCACATATCGAGTTCGCATAACCGACAAAATTGAATCACTTTCGCTAAGTAGATTTAAAATTATTAACGGAACGTTCCTCGATTAACAGTAAACCAGATCCTTATTTGGCATCGGAATTGTAACATCCGTATTAGTTCAAGTGCTATGCATGCATCGCTTGCAATTACTATGCATAACGTGCTCTAGATCAGACTATTATGATTTGATCATTATTATGATCAAATCAAATAATGTTATAGGGATAGCTTCTGACCGCGGCAGATAATTCTATATTTTACAGAGTTTACAAATCGTATAGTTGCGATATCAGTGGGAAGTCGTTCAGGTTTTACACCTTAACATACAATTTCTGCAAAAATGGAATATAAGATAGTGAATGTAATTTGTTTACTATACATACTATACATTTAATTGCTATCCCACCTTCATAGACCATTACAAGTTTTTGAGGTTCCCGATATATATATATATATTTTTAATCATTTAAACATAGCTGGTTCCGTTTTCTACAGGTGAAATACTTTCAACCTTCTATCTTTTCTAGTTCTACCGGAAATAGCCATCAACTTGTCAACTTTGTTTTTTTTAAATTAAAGACCCTATATTTTATTATGTTTCTGGCTTCCCCGTTTAATTTTAAACATCTTTTGTAGAGATGTGTGTACACCTATCTGTTTTACATTCTAAAATAAAATTAAATTCCAAGATTTTGACCTAATAACGACGCTATATAGTTTCGGCATTTCATAAATGTTTAATTTTCAAAAGTCGATCGATTGGTTTTCAAAATATCTTGCTTTGAAATTTTTGTTCGGTGGCCATTTTATTATTTAATAAAATAGAAAATAATTGTAAATACAAATGTTTTAGAGAACCGAACGCGCATGCTGAAGGTTTTTGTAGTTTTAAATATTCCTAAAAATAAGGGAGTAATGACGATTTTTCGAATAACAAAAGAACTCCAATAACAAGGAACTTGGGCTCCAATTCAAAAATTTGAACTAAGAAGTTGTTTATTTCAATGAGTTCTAACTGGCATTTTTGAGAGTTACAACTTAGTATTAACACCCTGTATATATATGTGGAAATTAAGTAGCGGATAAATTCGGTAATTCCGTTAATGGGTATGAAAGAGAAAAAATCTAAAAGGGAGATAGCGATATAAATTACTGCGCAGATGAATTTTTTTTTTCAGTTTTATTTTATTTTTATAAATGGTGCCGTCTTAGATATTTCTTTAAATGACAAATTATGTTTTTTATTTTTTATTTCGGAGTTAGTTTAACGAAGCTATCGAATTTATCCACTTCTTACACCATATACACACTGTATATGGTTTGTTAATGGTTAAATAACATCGCACAAGTCGCTATAGAAGTCGATAGGTGCCTTTTTGTAGAACACATGGTAGATGCAGGGTCTTTTTTAAATATGGAACCAAAGCGCTGCTGCCGAGATATGTCGAAATATTCATTTTGCGCATACAGATCCTTTTGACTTTGAAGGGTCAAATTTAACGTTTGAAGCTTTATCCCTTTTGTGTATGGGGAATTTGGTTGCAATGCAATTGCTGCAGTTTGGTGTTATAGCTACATAAAAACATATCGATCCATTTTTTTACATCACTTTTCATATGCTAGATAAAAAATCGTGACTTATCAAAGTTTAACTTCAGCACTCTTAAAAGTTTTTGGTACCAATTTTAACAGTGATTTGGGGAAATCGTCCATCTAAACCAAAATATGACAAAGGAATATTCGATATCATTTTGCACCCTGAATCTCTCTGTTTAGGTCGACTTCCCGAACACCCTATATATATGTATATATATATATATATATATATATATATATATTTATATATTTTTATTCATACACTGTGACTCAAATTATACCCCCGAGATGGATATCACCCTTATCTTAATAGATAGAGATTAATTAATTGTAAACAAAACAAATTTATCGAAAAACTGATTTTCAAATTATTTTGCAGTTTTCTACAGCCCTGTACAAAGAATTTGATCTTTTATTGTCGATTCTTAATTAATATGGAATTTATCTACTTTACCAAATATGAAAATCAACCCTCGATGTTTTAAGATACGCATGTTTTTTATGGCGAATGACCATTTTTTTATTCTCCTTGAATGTTTGTTTTGTTTGTTTGAATTGAAAATAAATAAAATTCTTCAATCTAATCTGTAGCATAGCATAATTATAGTTATCGAGTCACGGGCGTTATGAAGACCATAATACCTGGAGAGCTAAGATAATCTATCCTGAGGGCTTATTTGAGAAAAATGCACATAGAGTGTGTATATATAGCTACAAAAATATCATGAAATAAGCCATAAGTAGTTGATACGATTCTCGACACTCAGGTATCAAGTATTTTTGTAAATACTATACTCACTTTACGTTTTACTATACTTTCTTACTTCTACTTTCATACTTCACTACTTTCATATTTTCTTATACTATACTTTTTCTCCAATCACAGTTTAAGGCACGCTTATTGGGATGTCCTTTTTGGGAATACCACATATTTTTATGACAACCGAGGCAGAAAAAAAAGCCGAAAAACACTCACTTTCACAGTAATCGGAGAAAAGGTATAGTATTTACAAAAATACTTGAAAGCTCCGAGTTCTGTTACGCCTACTTTTAGTAGTTTCCGAAAATTGAATTTACTGCCATTAAATTCTTCAGCAAGGTTTATGTCATCCAATTTTTTTCCCTGAACCTCTATGCCCAGATCGGCAATCCTGGCTCAAATTTTCCAAAATTGTATACTTATGTGTAGTTAAAAAAAACGTAAAGCAGATATCGTATTGTAAACCGAAATCATTGTACTTCAATAAACAGCAATGCATTTTACGATATCACGTCTTGAGTTTAAATGGTAACAGCATAAACTTTTATATGCGTTCATCTTATATGTGAATCTACATATTTCATAGAAATAGTACTAAATAGTATTAGATATAGTACTTATTCATGAAACTTGACTTAAATTCTAATAACGGGCTATTATGCTCCATATTTTGAAGTCATGTAAAACTTAAACATAGAGGGTGTACCGGGAGAAAGTTTTCGCAAGCAACAAATTTTCGCAAGCAAATGATGGGTCAAGTGATACCTCGTCTGAAAGCTTATCTGATTTGCAATACAGCGGTATAATAATTTTAAATTATATTTTTAATTTGGGCAAAGTACAAAATGAAGATATCATTTCAGCAACTAAAATGTTTTCAGCAACAAATGTACAGAGTAATAACTGTTAGTTTGATAATACTAAGATGATTTATTATACTGGAAAGTGTTTTAATATTTTTATGGGAATTATTTTGATTTAAAACAAGGGCTACAGCTCTGGAGCAATCAATAAAATAAAAGCTCACAATTTAAAATTCACAAGCGCGTGATTGTGGTTGATGATTGCTTCCAATACAGTTATTTCGTCGTGTGCAGTGAAGATTTTGGAAGTACACTTTCTGTTAATACAGCACCAACGAATTTTCCCACATTTTGCTACATGAGCTTCATAGAACTTATAATTATTTAGCAACAACAATTTGCTACCCTTTTCACTAAGCATACACTTTAACTCCATTTTAGGTACACTTTTTCACCTTAGTAAAAGTTTATTTGCAATATATACTTTATTTGCTATGCACCATCATTAACTCTATCGCTTCATTTGATTTGCTCAACCCCCACCTACTGAAGGAAAAAATTACGACTATGCAATAGTTAAGATACTCGACGTAAATTAAAGTGATTAAGCCATCAGCTATGTGGTCGAACTGACCGATTCCCTTTTATTCAACCGGTCCACAATGGTAGCCGTTATTTATAAAAATTCGTACGTTCCTTGTATACTTTGATTTTTAACAATATACTTATTCTAAATATTATATTTTGACATTTCTTTTTTTTAATTGTCATGCACAAGAAAATATAATATTTATGCAAAATACTGTGAAAGGTCCTAGAAAAAATCATAAGTATTATTCGGGAGCAAAGAACCATTTCCTCCCTTAGATTTTGATCTAAGCGGGAGGAAATGATCCTCGTTGCTCCTGAGTAATACAAATAGCTAGTTTTTAATTCAGCCAAGTCCAGAATTATACATGAGATGTTGCCACTTGTATTTTTTCTGAACTACACTAATGCACAATTTAAAAAAAAAACAACATTCTGGTTTTCAACAGCTCATTTATTTCAATTATATTGCGGATAAAATTGATCTACCAGAATAATTCATGATTTTTTCCCACATTAGTAATTTGTCAATTCCAAACAGACGTCATGGATCGTAAGTCATCAGTGTTACGTAATATATACCAGGTGATTCAAGTTTATTAGCCAGGCGAATTAGACCTATTTACGATTGTGCAAAAATTATAGAATTTGATACCTATGATTTCAATCTACCGATCTACCTATCTTTCCGAGTTAGATTAATAACTAGCATTGGTACTTTGTAATTTAATATAAATTTCACTTTGATGAGTGTTTTAAAATTTTCAATATCATTTTAAACATCCCTATAAATTAAAAAAAAAACAAATTTTAACCCAATGTTAGTTTTTATATTTTGATATAAAATAGCACAAAATGAATTTTAATTCATAGGACCCAATTATGAAATCAGCGTTTAAAAACATGCATAGGATTGAAAGTTAATCCACACTAAACTTATTTTTCTATGATTTATAGTCTCTCATAAAGTAGAAAAGTCAAGTAGTTCCGATATTTATGACAACAATGGTCCTTACAAATGCAAAGAGGTATTATTTATGACTTAAACCTACGCCGCTCCGGAAACCAATGATTTCTAGGGCCGAAATAAAGATTTTAATTCAGCGGCAGCCCAGACTCGTTAACATAGATTGCTCCGGAAATTAGTAGCAATAATGTGCCCCTTTGAACTTCAATAGATCATTTTACAGACTCCTTGCGAAATATTAAAATGCATTTATTTCAGAAACTGCAGTATATTAGTTAATTGTAATTGCTCTACCAAATGTATCTAAATGCAACAATATTATCAGACAAAAAAATCGATACACAAATCTTCACAATTACTGCAAAAATGTGCAATAACTAGTTATAAATAGAAGAAGAAGTTACAAAATGCATCAACATTGTTTTAACTCAGGTTATGTAACCCTGAGTTATACTGGGCGATTGACGTTTCGTCCCGAAGAACCAATTAGCGCTAAGCTGCATAGATATTTCGTCCCCGAGACAAAATATTTAAATTAATCCCTCTAGACTTTTCGTCCCTAAACGTAATTTATGTAAACATTAACAAATTACATATAATAAATAAAACTAGTAGCACTAAATAAAATTTCAGATATTTATTATGAGTAGTTGATAAAAAATCACACAAACATAGGTATAAGTACATAGAAATATACCTAAATAAAAATATTACAAAATATTATTAAAATAATGTGACAAAATTTTTACAAGAAACAGACGTGATATTTCGTAATTATCATAGTCAGCTTTCTGGCCTTTAAATAGGATTCCCGTTTTTGAGTTTCCGAGTTAGATTTATAACTCGTATTGGTACTATGTAATTTAGTATAAATTTCACATTGATGAGTTTTTAAAAAATCAACAAACATGAAAATATTGGGATGGGTACAATTAAAACTTTTGTTACAAAAACTATGGAATGATTCGCACGCGTTTGTAGTGCGAGTGCTAGCAGCTGATTTTGCTGCCCATATACGTGGAGGATTTGGCGATTCTTTTTAAATGTAGTTCCGAAAATTTTTGGAAGAGAAACTGAAATACTTTTAACAATTTTTTTATTATTTGCATACTTTTAACAAAACAACGTTTTCTATTGGGTCCTTGTAATTACTTCTTAATGGGGGTTCACGATGGGGGTTTCTTCGATTATCGTTTGGGACGAATTGTCTATGCAGCTTATAAATTTCTTGCACCGGATTAGAATTAAGAGTCATTACGAGGACGACACATCTACTGCCCGTTATATTTATATCAGAGTGACGTTTCAAACCGATCAAACGGATCACTTGTAAATGAATCGAGTTCGTATTACTCGCATTGTATGTTTTATTTCAGATTTGGTGTAAGTCAATTTCGAGGTTAACCCAGAGTTAAATTTATAACCCCGAGTAAATACTTAACTAGCGTTGATGCAACTTGGCATTAGTAGAAAATATCAAAGTTCAATAATATATACTTTTAGATAAAAAGTTCGACTAATTGATCTCGTTGGGTAGTCGTCATTTACGTCCTGGGCTTATAAACTTGTATCACCCGGAACATATATACAGTATGTCCCCGGATTGAGTTTACAACAGGATTTAAAAAAAAAATAATATTTTACGTAAAAATGTTGCAGGAATGAAAATTCCTGCTTGGACTGAATCTACCATTTCAGTTATTAAAACATTGATTTATTTATACAGGGTGTTGGCTAAATAAAAATAAAAAAGATCTAATTTGGAAACTACCCGGTATGAGTAACTCTAGAGGGTTGTACGTATTAAAACGTTGCAAAATAAAAATAAAAAAACAGATGTGTCAGTAGATTTATATCTGTTTTCATTGGGTTGAACCTACAGTCAGGCACAAATAAATCCAGTGAAGTTAACAAAGAAATAGGTATTATTATTAATTTTGTACTATATTATTAATTTATTACTCACCTAGTAGGTGTACATTACGTACAAATAAATTTTCCGCCTACCTAGACTAAAAGTTCATTTTTTAGTGAACTTTCTAACGACTTATTTCACTTTAAGTGAAAGTGACGGGCGATATGTACATATTTAAATTTCGGGCGGAAAATGAGATTTAGAGGCTGTAGGGCCTGTAAAATTTTTCAGAAAATTTCCCTTAGATGGCAGCATAATTTTCATAAACAATTGTGACAATGACAGATATATTGTAACTACTCTCTAATTAAAAGTGCATTCAGTGGAATGGACGGTAGCAGCGATGAAGACTTGGTTTACACCACTCGATATAAGGGAAGTTGGCGCAGCCGTTACCACTAACCTAATTAACCAATAAAATCTCAGACTCGGTACGTACTCCTATATAATAAGTTTTGTAGTTGTAAACGGCCCAAAAGTCAAAGAACATTACAGAAAATTCAGTACTGGCGTATAGAGCAGAAAGAACGAAATAGTGCCACATTGTAGTTGAACATTCAATGTTGACGGCGGTTCTTGAAATAAAATAAAATATTGACATAAGAAAACTCATCAAATTGCAGCCGTAACTGAAGCGAAATTCTGTTGATTATAGAGCATACAAGTCAGATATTGTAGGTAGACAGAAAAATAGTATGTGTACTGCAGGTCGAAAGGCTGTAACATGTAACAGCCCTTCGTTTCTTGGCGCCCTCGCTCACTCCGCTCGCTCATGCGCCAAGCACCGGGGGCTGCTGAGGCCTATTTTCCGCCCTTGATGCACAATATACTATTAAGGTTCGAAAGATGAATATCTATATTGAAACTCACTGACTATATTGGACCGGCTCTCATTCGAGAAACAAATTGACTTTAACATGTAAGTCATGATTTTTAAAATATAAATAGGACATGTACAAGGTGTACCTAAATGATTGCAGTTACGTAACCATGTAAATTATGTTTGTTCCGCTCTAGTCCAAATAGTTCAATTTTGGACATAGGCAACTTCATTTACACTCATTAGACATGAATATGGCAATGAAAGTTACCTTCATGCTATTCTAATTGTTATTGTGGAATTACATATTTAACTGCTCAAATACGAAATTATTATTAGTTTCAGCAATATTTGTGGCTTCCAAACACATTAAAAGACAACAATAAAGAATTATTTAAAGAGACATCTTACTCATTACTCCTAAAGATGGCATTAAAAGCTATCTTCATGCAATTGAAATCTCAATTGTGTCAGTCGATATTTCACTACTTCAATACTAAATTATTATTAGTTTCAGCAATATTTGTGGCTTCCAAGTACATGAAAATATTACAATGAAGAATTACTTAGAGCCAACGAATTTGAATGTACATTGTCTACATAACCTTACTTTTAAAGTCGAGGTTATTCTTAAATTGTGTGTACATAAAAATAACCAGATATGCATGAAAATTAAGTCCTCACAGGCAACATCCCCAAGTGTGGCAGATTACTCCACGGTATAAACAAGCTGTAAACTGAAAATCATGCAGGAATTAATTAAATAAACGAGCTGCGACGGAGCTAGTAATTGCTTTAAATCTGACAATGTTACAAAATGTGTTACTATTGCAAATTGAGGACTAGCAGACAATAACGTTTTACTATTGCAAATTGAGCAGTAGCAGACAATAAAACAATCACATGTAGTTAATATAGTAATCTAGGTAATTTATTTAATAAACAGAATCATAAGAAGTAAAGGTTTACAAAACATAATTAATAAATAAAATATATAATCAAAGCAGATGTTGAAAATGTGTACCATTTGCTTGTACACACATGTGAACTCGTCTTATTTTGTTGTTAAAAATGTTGATTAACATTTGAGGAGTTATGGTTTGGCAAACATTTATGATTTCTGCCATTAACTCTTCCAACGTATGCAGTCTTCTTCGAAAAACTCTATCTTTTAGAAATCCAAAAATTGAGTAGTCCAGTGGAGTTAGATCTGGAGAGAGTGGCGGCCATAGTCCTTGACTAATTAGTCTTTTATACAAAAATTCTTGCAGATAGGCCAACGTTGCTCTGGCTGTATGAGCTGTTGCACCATCTTGTTGGAAATATCCGTTCTGCAATTCTTCATCTAATTGGTCTACGAAAGGCTGGACAATTTGTTGCCGATATCTCTCACCGTTTATTGTGTCATTAAAGAATATAGGCCCAATTATTCTACGGCGAGACACAGCCAACCAAATTCCAACTTTCTGAGGATATATTGGTGCTTCCACAAAGAGATGAGGGTTTTCAGTATGCAAGCAACTGTACATATCCTGATAGGTGTAACCAAGCCTCGTCACTGAAAAATGTTAAATCGAGCAATCGATCGTCATTTAAATTTTCTACAAACCATCGGCACTAACTCAATCGACGTTGAGGATCTACTGGCAACAATTCTTGCACCACTGAGACCCTAAAAGGGTGTAAATTGAACCTCTTTCTCACAATTCTATAGCGGGTGCTCGAGGGAATTGCAGCTTCCATAGCCAATTTACGAATTGACTTTTAAGGGCTTACTTCGAGCCGTTCACGAACATCTGCAAAAACCTTTCCCGATACTGAAGATCTGCCTGACTTTTTCCCTTTCTGAACACTACCAGTTTCCCTAAAACGGTGCACTGTTCGTGAAATATGTGTTGACAAAACCGAGTATTCAAATTGATGGTCAGGGAACTTGGGTTGAAATTCCCGAACGCACTCTGGAATTGAATAAATCCATTCTCCATTTTCAAATCGTCCATTACGAAAGTAAGCCTCAATAATAAAAGTGTTCTTCTGATCAGTGTACATTTAAACAATCTACTGTTATTATGTTGTCAGACAGTTGACAGGTATGGTTGACAGTGACAGTTCTCAAATAGTATAGTATACATATTCGAAAGGCGGCACAATTGTATTCAAATGATTACGTAACTGCAATCATTTAGGTACACCCTGTACCAGAATGGGCGGCCCTAAATTCGTCACACTTCAGGTACCTACCGTTAATCCCACCCATAAATTCGTCCGCAAGATAAGAGTTGTGCTTCAATTGCACAACTGAATTCGTCCCGAAGCAAGAGATTATAGTTTCTCAGAAACAAATCGAATCGATACAGGATGCCAAACTGCTAGGTGTTTCCTAATTTCCATTCACGAATTCTTTTCGGAAGAAAATCGAATTGGTAGTGGCGGTAAATGTTAAGCAGTTTTAATTCTTAAATTTAGTATGTCATAGATTGCAGCCCAACAAACAATAATATGAAGTGCTCTCTAAGTCAAAGTAAAAGTGGAAATCAAATTTTAATAGTGGACTCAATCAAATTTACGAAACAGAGAACATTAAGAAATGGCGAAATTCGTTGGCGATGCTCGGATCGTCTATGTAAGGTGACAGTTAATACAGCTAACCCTGTGGAAATTTTGATCATACGCAGTGAACTCCACCATAATCACGAAAAAGACCTTAAAAAATTAAACAGGCAGATAGTAAGTGCTAGCGTTAAACGTAAAGGAGTGGATGCTATTTGTGAGAAGCTGTTCAAAATAATTCATTCGGCTTTAAAAGAAAATCTAGAATAGCTCAACTCTATCTCTATGAAAGACATTAATAACAATCGAAACAACCTATATACCAACAGAAGAAAAACTCTACCACTTTTACCAAAAAGTAGAGCGGCTATTATGGAGCTATTACAAACAATGAACATTGTGACAATAAGAAGTGAACATTTTGTGTTTGTTTTGGACACTACAACAGAAACTGTTGTATTTTAGTGTTTGTCAAATTTTGCAGTGCTGTGTAATAATGAGTGTATATGGATGGTACATTTAGTCATTGCGCTAATAATTTTTTGCAGTTATTTACATTGCATGTTATAAAAAAAATGGTCATTACATCCCATCAGTATTTTGCTTACTACCAAATAAACAAGAGAGTACTTACAAAAACCTCTTACAAGCATTAATAAACAGATGTGACAGTTGAGGTATACATTTTAGCCCTAAAATTATTGGGGCGGATTTTGAAATAGCCATTCATAATTCCATTCGAGCAATGTTCCCAAATTGCCGCGTAATCAGGTGCAGGTTCCATTTGGCCCAAGGTTGGTTCCGGAAGATACAGAATATTGGTCTACTTCCTGACTACAAGAAGGAAATCAGCGAAGTAAGAAGTGGTTGCGCTACATATGTGAATTACCATTCTTAAATCCATCTGAAGTAGTCGATTCGTGTCTTCGATTTTGGTGAAGTACAACCCAACGATGATCGCATTTCACGTTTTGCTGATTATCTCAGTGATATTTACATCACCGAAGAAGCAATTTTTCCGTCAAGTATAAGGGCTGAAATGAACGATAGCATGGAAAAAAGCACAAATGCGTGTGAATCCTTCCACGCAAAATTCAACAGTAGTTTTTATTCGACGCATCCGACAATTTTTTCATTTCTTGAAATTTTGAAAATTGGAGAAAATACAAGAATCCGTGATCCAGCTGTTCGTCTCTCTCTCTCTCTCTCTCTCTCTCTCTCTGTGTGTGTCTCTCTCTCTCTCTCACTCTCTCACTCTCTCACTCACTCACTCACTCACTTACTCACTCACTCACTCACTCACTCGCTCACTCACTCACTCACTCACTCACTCACTCACTCACTCACTCACTCACTCACTCACTCACTCTCTCTCTCTCTCTCTCTCTCTCTCATGACATGATATATGATATAGCAGATAAGAAGAGATCACATAACAATGTCTAAGTAAACATAAAAATGAAAATGTAAAGATGAGGAAGCTATTATAAGGAGGAAAACATTTTATTATTATTATGTTTGTACTGATAATTATAAAAGTTTGTAGTTTGTAGCAAACTATAAAAGTTTGTATGATAATTGATAGGTTCCATATTGGTATTGGGTATTGATAGTGAACGAATAAAGTGTCTGTAGTTCTTGGTCTTTATGTTCTAGTCAGTGATCTATGCAAACAAATAATCTAATAGATTATTTATTGCAACTTTTACACTTTGTAAATAAATATATTCAATTTTCACGGTTTTCACCAATTTTAAAGTAAATAGAGATATGGTCGCAGCTTTTCTTATTTAATTTAAGGTGTTTATCGAACACGCATGTAATGGTCAGATTTTTTTATCTCAAGCGAGCTTGCGATAATATATTTTCGACCTTATTAAAAAAAAATGAATTGTTACATGTGATGTACAATGTTTGAGCTGGCGGAAAAACAATGGATTTGAATTTTGGTTTCCTTCATTCTCCTATTTGACGGCTACATTTGCTCCTGTTACTCAATGTTGATGGGCAGGGGGTAGGTCAATGGTCATTGAGACATTAGGTGTAAACTAAAAATTAAAAAAAAATTAAATTAAATTATGTAAAATAATAATAATAATAAGAATTATGTAAAAAATTACATAATTTTTGCGATACTATAAAATTATAATAGAGCTCTTATCTGATTGTTGAGTAGAATTACCTGCACGTCCCTCACTCCATATTCATATATTGATGGGGCTCTAAATGCTCGCCTGTATTTCATCGGTTTTCATTCAAGATGGCATCGCATTAATGTAAACACATACAAAGGCAAACGCTTCAGTGAAATGTGTACGAGACTTGATTAAGAAGTTTGATTCATCAGTTAATGCGAAATACAGGTTGTTATGTAAGTAAACGTCCACAGCTAAACTGAATGTTAAGATGCCTGCCTGACCCTAATGTGCAATAAATCGATGATTAACTCTTTCCATATAGCAAAAGATGATGCTTGAAGTGAACCAACGAGGAATAATTTTGACATTATTGAAATCCAAGTTACACAATACTGTCACAATTGACATTTATCATAGATTTTTGAAAAAAAGTACCTTCCGATCCTTACAGTAGCACGAAAATATAGTAAAACCTCGCTACCTCGCTACCATAATATATGTATATTCTTGATTGGTGAAGGTAATTAGCATTTTAGGGGCCCAGTTCTAATAGAAAGCATGTAAAATAAAAATTATTGCCAGCTGTACAATATTTGTGGTTTGTCCGGTAACGGTTCGAACCCAGATGTTGTACAAATTTTCATAATATCTAATATTTATTTGGCTCGTGATTTAGTGATAGTAATTTAAGTTATATTTGATTTTTGAGACCATTATTATTACAACTTAATTTGATTCGTTTTATGGCTAATATGTTTGTTAGTAATCTTTGTTAGTAAGTAAAACACAGATATACTGTTAGCTGAACTTTTGCCACTTCTGATATTGTTAACCCAATTCAGATATTGTTAGGCCGGCGAATTACCTTTAGCTTAATTCTGATTATTTTTAATCCATAAAAACAGTTTCAATACTAATTCTGCTGTATTATACTTATAATAGGTAATTATTTGTATTGTCAAGTTGTCGATTAATAAACAATGGGATCTGCATCAATGAAACTTATTTATTTAATACAAACTAATGATACAAAAATATAAAAGGTTATATAATCGTATAATAAAATATGGCAATCGGTCTCTTCTTTTGCTCCTTCCAACGACCGTCATTCTGTAACAATTAGAAGAGTGATCGTGAGTTTACAACTCAGTGAGATAATTGTATTGGTTGACCCGAGTATTAATTGGTCAACCCGATATCCTTGATTAATTACGGTGAAACAATTATCTTTGGTAAATTGTTTATCGATAGGTCAACCTCAACTCTCCACAACAATACAATGACTCACCATACTTGTTGACCCGAGTTCAACTCTCCACAACTAGACAATGATTCACCATACTTGTTGACCCGAGTCCAACTCTCCACAACCATACAATGGCTCACTATACTTGTTGACCCGAGCTCAACTCTCCACAACTATACAATGACTCACTATACTTGTTGACCCAAGTTCAACTCTACACAACCATACAATGACTCAGTATATTTGTTGACACCGAGTAATAATTGGTCAACCCAACATCCTTGTTATCTTCTGAGACAATGGAACAACGATGGGTCAACCTCAACTCAACTCAACCACACAACCACTCACCTTCAATTTATCCATACGGACACTAAACAATAAAACTTTACTGAAACTATTCTATTAATTCGTCACGACTGCTCCGCCTGGTAAAACTCATTTAATGCGCTGCAAATGCGTCTGTTCTCTTCGAAAGGGTCTAAGAGAGGCAACTTGGCCTTGAATTTATAAACAACTGCGTCATCGGCCCGCTCGTATACGCCCGAACGAAAATATTATGATTTACCATTTTAATAAATTGGGTGATATAACAATACAGACTTATCTAATTCATTTTAAGAGGATGTGCAAACGACGGGTAAATAAAACATAGTTTTATTACTCGAAATTACAGAAATTCAAATCGCCAAGCGTAATCCCGAATGTCCAGTCATTAACGACCCGACAGACCTCGTTTACTCCCCACATTTCAAAGCTGTATATATACAGTATGTCCCCGGATTGAGTTTACAAGAGGAAAAACTTTTTTTTCTTTTATTTTACGCCAAAACATCAAAGGAATAAGAGTTTTTGCTTGTCCTGAAACCAGAAAATCTCTAATTACAACTTAATTATTGTGACTCAGTGGAAAGAAAAGTTCTTTTTTTTTATTTCGGACTTTCTCTGCTTTTTAAATCCCATCACATTGACCGTTCTATTTTTTTGACGATGTCACTTTGACAATACAAGATTACGCAAGTTAAATAACAAAACTGTTTGTAAAAAACATAATTTTAATAAACAGCAACTCAAAGAAACAGCTTTAAGATAAAATTGTCATTTTTAACAAGAACAATAATTATTCAATTAACCGTGTGCCGTGTGCCGTGTGGTGTGACGGGATAATGGGTCCATACTTTTTTGATAAAAACGTTAATCAGCACACATATTTAGATATTTAAATTTTACACATTCTCGCATTGTTACTAACTGGTTAAGTGTTAAATATGGAGATCTGTGATATATATATATATATACACTCCTCAACATTTGAACTGGTACACTTACAAGAACATATATAAAAAAAACAAATGACTACGTTTTGAACAACACCTTCTTGCTTCATTGATAGTATATGGTTCTGGAAACACTTTAGGGCGAAGAATTACAAGAATAAAACTTAAATTACGAATTTCAATTGTTTTAATAGAAAAATAACAAAATCTTCATTTTAGTATTACAGAATTGTTGTTTGCTCTGGAAATAAATGATGACCAAACTCTTAAAGATTTATAATGCGTGGGACCTCCTCTAGCTCATAAGACCTCTTGACAACGTCTTGGCATGCTGGAAATCTAATCCCGAATGTAATGGTGAGGCATTTGTAGCCATTCTTCATTCTTCCAAAACGGCAGTTCGGAGCTGACGGTGATTGTTTGGATACACTCCTCGTGACCTTATCAATCTTTTCAGGTAATCCCATACGTTCTCTATGGGATTAAGATCTGGAGAGTTCGCTGGCAAATCCATGTGCGTAATATTGTTCTCTTCAAAAAATGCATTGATTTGCCTTGTTCTATGAGGACGGGCATTATCATCAACAAACACGAAACCATCGCCTATTTCATTAGCAAATGGCAACACTACAGGTTCTAATACCTCATTAAGTTTACCCAGTTAAGACACCTGATACTGTTCATTGTAGCATTTCGAAGCATAACCAATTCAGTAGGACAAGTCGCAGAAATACCTCCCCAAACGGTAATTGAACCGCCTCCATAAGCTTGATGGTAAGTCACGTGGTTCTCAATATAGCGTGCTCCTCTGCTTTTCCAAACTTTCACTCTTCCATCTGAGCTATGAAGACGCACTCTGGACTTGTCACTGAATAAACAACAACCCCAATCTTCAACACTCCAATTTGCATGTTGGTGTGCCCACTCTAGCCTTCTTCTTTTGTGGGCTCTGGTCAACAATGAACTTTGTTTAGAAGATCTGGACCTTAAATTTACCGCATGGAGCCTTCTTCTTACTGTTTGAGTGGATACTTGAGTACACGTTGCATTCAATAACTGAAATTGGAATGTTCTTGCAGTAGAAAATCTATTCCTTCGAGTCCGAATCTTAATAAACCGGTCCTCCCTGACTGTTGTACTGCGATTTCGCCCTCCGTCGTGCCTATGTTCGACAGATCCAGTATGATTAAAACGCATTCGAACTCTTCTGATCACATTGTGGCTCACATTGAAATGGGCACCAACAGTTCTCAGCGATGCACCAGTCATAAGCATTCCTATAGCTTGGCTCATCTGTTCAATACTTAAACGCCTTAATGGCATCTTTAAAATGCAGTCAACCACTATGAATTAAAACTTACTCGAGATATTCGCAAAAATTCTCTTAAAACTAGATAAAGTAAAAGGTTTTCCAATAAGAGGTGTTATTTTGATATTCAAAGAAAAATGCCATTTTTTATTATAAATCATCAGATGTTTATTTCATTACAAAGAGGAAGGTATGCCGTTAATAGTGGAAAATAACATCAAGCAAATGACCACCACGGCCACGCTTACAGGACAAAATCCTTTTCATGAAATTTTCCATAACTAAATCGCAAAGTGGCTGCTGTATGTCCTCGATAGCCTCACGAATTCCATCTTTGAGGTCTTGAATCGATACTGGGCTGTTGGCGTAGACCTTCTCCTTCACGTGGCCCCAAAGAAAGAAGTCGCAAGGTGTTAAATCACAAGATCTCGGTGGCCAATTGTGATCACCTCTTCGAGAGATAACACGGTCCGGAAACTTTTCCCTTAAAAGATCAATGGTTTCGTTGCTTGTGTGGCACGTAGCGCCGTCTTGTTGAAAGTGAACGTTGTCCAGATCAATACCATCCAATTCCGGCCATAAAAAATCGTTAATCATCTCTTGATAGCGCAATCCATTCACCGTAACTGTTGCGCCAGCCTCATTTTCGAAAAAGTAAGGTCCAATGACTCCGCCGGACCATAAACCGCACCAAACAGTCACACGTTGAGGATAGAGAGGCTTTTCAACAATAACTCTTGGGTTTTCTGAGCCCCAGATGCGACAATTTTGCTTGTTGACGAAGCCACCGAGGTGGAAATGGGCCTCATCACTGAAGATGATTTTTCGATGGAATTCCGGATCATTTTCATGCATTTCAACGACCCAATCAGCAAAGTCACGACGTTGTTGATGATCGGCCGGCTTGAGTTCTTGTGTTAACTGGACTTTATAAGCCTTAAGACCCAAATCTTTATGCAAAATACGGTGTAATGACGTTTGTGGAATACCTAATTCCAAAGAACGACGAGGAATGGACAAACCTGGGTTTTCTTCAACACTTTCGGCTACAGCAGCAATATTCTCGGCTGTTCTTGAGCGACGTGCACGGGTTTTATTCTTCTCATCACTAACTTGTCCCAACAGCTCGAATTTTTCCACCAATTTCTGTATTGCGGTCCGACAAGGTGCTTCACGACGACCCAAAAATGTTCGAGTTTTACGAACCGTCTCTGCCAAATTTTCACCATTTTTATAGTGAATTTTAATAATTTCAATGCGTTGTTGAAGCGTGTATCGTACCATTTTTATTAATGGCGTAGTTTCTACTTGTCAAATGCCAAGAAATGACAGCTTCAAAAGTGACATCTACCGAAATAGCGGGCTATTCAAAATAACACCTCTTATTGGAAAACCCGTTATAAGCGTCCGCGAGCTCAGTAACTGCACTGATGACAGGTAAACAACAATTGTTTCGCAAATGTTATTCAATAGGCATTTGTTTGCATTCCGAAACAAAGCCCTGATCATATAGGAAGGAAGAATAAACAGTGTGATATAAACAAAGAAAAGTGTTTGTTTAATTTAATTTCATCGTATATCACAAAGTTGATGCTTCCAACATTGATCTTTTCATGTTGAGATAACTTGAATGTCGGAATGCTCAACAATTTTATTTATGAAATTGAAAAGATCCTAACATGATTGAATTATTTACAATAAGATATTTATTCCCATAATGTGACCGAAAATAACTTCAACCCAAAATCGATAAAGTACTTTGGATATGTTGTTAATTAATGCAAACACAACGACCATCAAAGGTACTGTGACGAAGGAACGAAATGCATTTTACAATATTCTTTTGTCAGTACGAAAATATTATAAGAATAAGGTATAAAAAGCAGTTGAGCTCGATCCACTACACAGTATTCGGCATTAGGAACCTGCATTTGTATCGTTCGTTGTTATAGTGACTTATCTCCATCTTATTGCATGAAAAAAATAAAGATACTATTTTTTATTGATTACTAACTTTTATTATTGACGAAAGTTTCAAGATTATAAAAACATTAAAAATGAGTAATTAAGATCAATATTTATAATAAATAACCAATAACACTTTTTTTCTACGGAGTTACATCACTGTTATAGTGACTGTTGCTCTTCAAAAGTGATTTCATCATCGGAAGTACGTTCACCGGCATTTGATGTGCTTGAACGGGTTGGTATCTCAATTGGAAGGTTTCTATAGTACCCGTGATAAATTGGTGGAATATTCGGTAGAAGATCAAGCATATATTTCTTCTTTGCAATAGTGATAGGTCTTCTATGCATCAAGAATGTGTCCTACAGAATGTGGTTCAAATTGTTTATTGGTCGCCCTGGCTTTTTTCTGTATCATATTTGGCATCTTCATTATGCTGGATATTTTCTTTTATTGTCACAGCGTTTCCCCCCTTGGCAGTGTTATCGGGGTGGATTGTGTGATAGACTTTGTAGCCCCTAAACTTGATAAAAGATTGTTTGGTGAAGTGTGTTTCCGCTATGAGACATACATCCACCTTTTCTATGTCGAGGACAGCCTGCAGTTCTAGTTGGTGTTCCATGCCATGATTTTAAGCGAATTCGCCATTTATGTTGCTTTTTGGTATAGCTCCCTTAGCACTATATTCTATTGTCTTGAGTCTTTCACCAAATGAGGTGAACTGGACCTTATAAAATACTTAAACGAAATATTTCTTCCAGCACGAGAACGATCTTTTGGGCGTTTTCTGTTTACTGTTGTTTTTTGTACTAATGCATATAGATATGAATTTTGCAAATTGAAATCTTTTAAATTCCAGAATGATTCAAATACGACTTTTCGTTCACTGTCTGTAAATAACATAATACATTTTTCCGGACACCCACAATCAATTTTTTTTCCAAAAGTTTTCCACGCACCTTTTGCAGTAAAATTTTGTTTACCCTTATTACGTAACAACTTCCTTTTATTAACTGTTATTATTTTTATAAACTAGCCAGATTCTGTAGAGATTTTTTCAGTTATAGGCTGATATTCAGACCCAGAATCACCAAACTCTTCTGTATTCATAGTAAACAATATGAATATGTGATTGAAAACACAGAATCGCCAAACTATTCTGTATTCATAGTAAACAATATCAAAATGTGATTGAAAACACACAACTATATCATATACGTACAATTAAATGTCAAAAAGTTGTCACATTACAAGTGAATCATCTCCGGACCTATTTCACTATTATGCTGAGTTGTGACATACTTCACTTATTTGATGAATTATTTAAACATTTTAGTTCTCTTTATGCACAAGTAATGCCGTCTAACGAAATGATAGTGCAACTGGGAGTTGATTCACTTTCATATGGGAAGATATAAAAAAAACAGACCCTTGTGCTAAAAAAAAAAATATTTGTAAAAAATGGACTTACGCCACTATTATAATGAACGCCACATTTCTACCTTTATAAATTTTGCTCCATTCACAAGCGGTGCGGCGTCACTATATAGGTTTCATTATTATGGATAATTGATTTTAGAATTGTTAGTGTGGTGTACATTTGATTTCGTTGTGTATATAATTACCCAAGAAATTAATCCTCAAAAAGTTTTGAGTATTCGAAGAGCAGAGCAGTGTTCTGGGTCGCGTTGATTGGAAATTGTAACTGATTTTATTTAATTTCTGCACTCGTATTTATCCCGGCCCACATGCGAATCTGTTTTCGTCACATAATCACGCTAATCCTATGTGATTAATTTGACTCAGCATATTGCACGCTAATGTATCGTGAATTAAAAGCCTCCAGTGTTTATAAATTTCCCAAATGTGTGACCTCTCGAAACTCCATCTCGAAACTTTATTTATGCCGTTTTGTTTTAATACGTTTAATTATAGAAATTAATAGGAGTATCAAATATGGTAATGATGAAAGATATTAAACAAATAGGGAAGGAACTTACAGATAACAAAATACAAGTAGCAGAGGTAAAGCAAGAAAACGAGCTAATGAGAATGGAAATAAAAATCTAAATGAAAAAATGGAAAACATGGAAAAGGAGAACAAAAAGAAAAACCTAGTTATCCATGGAGTGAGAACGGACACCAAGGAGGAGAGAGTTATTAAGGAGGCGATGGAGAAATTCCTCCAGGAAGAACTACAATTAATGTATTTTTTTTTATATATATAGCAAACTACGAAACAAAAAAGATCAAATATTTGTTGAGTCGGACCTAACAAGGAAGGAACGAGAAGTGCAGAGAGAGATAAGAAGAATAGCCAAGGAAGAAATAGAAAAAGGAAACCAGGCGAAAGTGGGATATAAGAAATTGATAATAAATGGAAAGAGTTGGAAATGGGAGGAAATGCAAACAATGGAGTCAAAAAACTGCTAAGCAAAAGAAGCAGTGGTTGCATATAAACAAGGACGGAAAGGCAAGGAAAAATGGTAATGAAAAAGCAGATCGACACGACGAATGATCAAATTAGGAGAAATAGGAGCGACAGCGCGAATGTTAAATGGGACACGAGAAGGAATATAAGGAAGGCACAGATAGAAATAGAAATAAGGGAAGAGGACACAATAAACAGGAAATATATTAAAAAAGACAAAGGCCGAATATGGAGAATAGCAGCATGGAATATAAGGAGTATATTCGGTAAAGAGGAAGAGTTGGAAAACGAGTTCGAAAGAATGGAAGTAGTGATATTAGCAATAACTGAGACGAAAAGAAAAGGGAATGGAATGTACACAACTAATAACAAGCACAAAATAATATATAGCGGGGTAGACAAGGATAAAAGGGCGTCCGCAGGAGTACGATGCATTATGTACAGAGACATAGAACACAAAAAAGAATCACGGCAAGCGATATCACAAAGGATATAAACCGTAAAACTAAAAGAAAACAACAGAACCAGAACAATAACTATAGTATAATATACCATTTGGTCCATATTATGGACCAAATGAAGACGCCACGGCCAGCAACAAAGAAGAATTCTGGGATCAGCTCAACGAAACAACCGAAAATGCCATTGGAGCAATATATGTAGCAGGAGACTCCAACAGCAGAATTGGCAAGGAAGTAAAAGATAACGATACTATGAGAGGAAGATACGCGGAAGACACAATAAACGAAAACGGGAAGAAAATGCTAGATTTCTGTAGAATGAACAATCTAATAATAGCGAACACACTATTCAACTACAGGGAGATACACAAATACACCAGGGAAGTGATAAGCAGGAATGAAAAATCTATAATAGATTACGTATTAACAGAACAAAGAAGAAAGAGCAAAATAATAGACACAAGAGTAAAGAGAAGCTACGAAATAGAAAGTGACCACTGCCTAGTGGTGACCACACTCTAGGAAAACAACACTCAAGACAGTGACCGAAAAATTCAGCGACCAACTATAGCAGTAAACTATAAGAAGATACGAGCATACAAACTAAGAGATAAGGAAACAGCAATACAATACAAAAAGAAATTAGAAGCCAAGTTAGAAGTGGCCAACGGCAGCGAAGCAGTAGAGGAAATGTGGAATAACATAAAAAGAAATATGCTTGAGACAGCACAAGAGACATGTGGGTTGAAGAAAAGTACAAACACGAAACAACAGACAGCGTGGTGATCAGAGGACATACGAGATAAAATAAAAGAAAAGAAAAAAGCATGGCAAAGGTACCTAAATGTCAAAAACAGTAATAACTACGAAAGGTACAAGGAAAAAAGGAAAGTAGTAAAAGACGAGGTTAGAATAGCAAAGACCAGGGAATGGCAAAAATTCGGGGATACAATGGAGAAAAACGCAAAGGAAAATCAAAAGCTATTTTATAAAACAATAAAAGGATGCAGGAAAGAAAAAAGACAAGAAACGAGATACATACAAGACAAACAAGGCAATATGTTGAAGGAAAACGAAGAAATAATAGAAAGATGGCAAAAGTATTTAGAAAAATTACTAACTATACATAGCGAAAAGAAGACAAGAAACAGCGAAAAGAACATCACAGAAACAGTAACGGAGAGTATCAACGAACAAGAGCTTCTAGAAATAATAAGGGAACTGAATATAGGAAAAGCACCAGGACAAGATCAGGTTACAGCAGAAATGATTAAACACAAGGGACCCATACGAAAAGATACTGATCTACTAAAGCTACTGAACCAAATATGGAAGGCAAATATGATACCAAAAGACTGGCAAACAGCGTTAATAGTACCGATATACAAGAAAGGTGACAAGACGAAATGCGCAAACTACAGAAGCATAACACTAATAAGTATAGGGATGAAAATATTAGAAAAGACAATTAACAAGAGAATAATAGCAAGAATAAAACAGACCCTAGAAGAACCGCAATGTGGTTTCAGGAAAGGGAGATCCACGCAAGACAACATCTTCACAATAAAACAAATCATAGAAATAAGAATCGCAAATAATAAAAATACATATCTGGGATACATAGACCTCGAAAAAGCGTTTGACATGACACCAAGAAAGAAACTATGGTTAATACTATAAGAGAGAGGAATAAAAAACAGGATAGTGAAAGTAATACAGAATATATATAACAACAGCAGTAATGCAATAAAATACAAGGGGCAAATTTCAAGAATTTTTAAAACAAATAATGGACTAAGACAAGGAGGAGCTCTCAGCCCAACACTATTCAACCTATATATGGATGAAATAATGAAGAGCATCAAAACAGAAATAATAAAAGCAAACGTAGGATACAAAAACATGCAAATGGTTAAAATATCAGAAGGAGCATACGCCGATAATATGGTAGTGATAGCAAAAAAGTGAGGAACCTGCAACATAACATGAACGTATGGAATAAACACCTAGAGAAATATAACATGAAGATGAACTACAGCAAAACAAAAGTACTGATAATAGAAAGACCGAAAGAACACATAAATATACAGATAGGACAGGACCAGATTGAACAAGTGGAGCAATTCAAATACCTTGGAGTAGAACTTACAGAAGACGGGAAAATGGAAGGAGAATTTAGCAACAGAATAAACGACACAATAAAAACGTACTATGCCCTGAATAATATACTTACTAACAAGAAACAGATAAGCAGAAATACAAAAATGAATATATACAAAACTATATACAGAACGATTTTGACATACGGGAGCGAGACGTGGAAGCTAACAAAGAGAAATAAAAGTAGATTACAGGCAATGGAAATGAAAAATCTGAGAAAAGTAAAACAAGTAATGAAAAAAGACAGGATACGAAATAAAGACATCAGAGAGGAATTTGATATATAATTAATAGAAAAGTTTATAGAAAACAAGCAGCTCAACTGGTGGGGGCAACTAATTAGGATGAAAAATGCGAATCAAACAAAACAAATCTGGGCAGCAAAAACAGGAAAGAAACGAGCAAGAGGCAGACCAAGACAAGAATGGGACAACAAAATAGAAGAAATAATAAACAGCAAAGGGAAGACAGTGAAACAAGCAAAAGAAATGGCAAAGAACAGAAGAGAGTGGAAATAATTTGCAAATTCATAACAAAACTGTAATGTAACTGTAGTAACATGTATAGCCTATACCGAAAGGTAAAGGGCCTTTTGATAATAATAATATTAATAATAATTAAATATGGATTAGGTCCTTACAGTCCTACCATGGGATAGGTGTTATACGCTTACTAATATAGTAGTCTGTATATCAAAAGCAATAATTAAGCCATGTTGAAAATGATATGAATTGACAAAAGGGAAAAGATAAAGTCTAAAATACAGGGTGCGCCACACAAACGGGTATTGGAGGGGTGATTAAAAGCTACTGTTACTTTTGATATGTTGTTATTTAGTTACCTTAAGTGAATGAAAACATCTGATTCCAACAGGATGGGGCGACGGCACATACTGCCCAAAATTTGATGAATTCTGTGAGTCAACTGTTTTCTGGTCGAGTGATGTCCAAGAATAGAAACATTTCCTGCTCGAACAGGAAGAAACCGAACAGACCCCTGTTTAGAGCGGAATGGGCGAAATGACGGACAAACTTAAAAATGTAACTCATTAGCTGTAATTTGGAATATCAATGTATTTTTGTACTTGAAACATTTTGGTAATTTTTTGCTGTTCTATAATCGCCCGTTTGTATGGCGCACCCTGTATAATTAATTATTACCTATATAATAATCAAATTTTTTACCAATATTACCTGTATTCGAATCCAACACATGTGGCCATACTTTCAAATATTTTGTATATCTGTGTGTTATCTCTACGTATCGAAATATGCCACTTTTAATTGATTTGCACTTGTAATAAAATAATCACATTATATCACTTAGCTGATTATATGTTCTCAATTCGATCGGCACTGTTCGAATATTTCAAGCAATGATTTAAGGTTTGACATTAAAAAAAAATACATTGGAGAAACAAAAATAGTGCTCTGATGGTTCTTATCGACGATGAATGAAGTTATTAATAACGTTAGTTAAAATGACATGATTGGCCTGATTGGTTAGGTATCAGTGATTGAACAGTAAATCATTGTCTAAATTGATTTATCGGTGGCGGCGGTGAGAGCATCGGCTTGCACTGGTCAAGCTCACCGCTCACGCACTCTGCCCCCCAAATTACGCATTTTCTCATTTGATAAACTATCAGCGATCCCATCTCACGAATAAATCGTGCTTCAATTTGTAAAGTATGTACTAACATTCCCACCCGGACATACGAGAATGGCGTATATTCAACGCGTGCACTTGAAAATTCAGCCCGGAATCTTCAATTGTCTCCCTGCCATGTGCGATTTAATTAACTTGAGCTTAATTTCACCGGGGATATCAATTTACAGGCGGAGCATCAGGACAGGTGCACAGAATTAAGATGAAATTGTGCGAGACGTAATTTCTGAATTGTTTTGATTGTTTGATCCGTCCCGCTTCGCTGTAATCATCAGGTGTAATCTTAAAATAACCAAGTTACACCCAAAGGGGACCGGAGAAGATGCATGTCACGTACGTGCTCGATACCCATGGAATTTAGGTACAAAGCATTTATCTAGTAATAATAGAGGAATTATTTTTAAATGTCCTAATATATTATTGTACTACTATTATCGATTTTTATATAAGTAACTTATTAGAAACAAATGAATTACAAATTTTGTTACGTTAATGCTTCTATTATCAGTTTCCTCACATGTGTTTCGGTTAATTATAACCACTTTCAAAACATTAATTGAAGCGTTATGCTTATTGTGTTTGTGATCTAAATTAAATGGATGCCTGCCATTGAGTCATCAATCAAAAACTAAAAACATAATATCAGTAATATTTAATATTTACTAATACATAATAATACTTCTGTTCAAAGTGTAATATAATAGTGGACATCGATTTATATCGTCCTGCTTAGATAGTCATCGCTGCACAGAAAAACAATATGAAACGAGGCTAATTTTAGCCACAGACCTCTACAATATTTTATTAAATTATCACGTTATAAACTCACGTTATATACGTCTTAGCGGACATTATAAGCAGTTGAATTAAAACTTTTGATTCAGTCAAAATCAAAATCATACATCATCGATTTGATAAAATACCTTTAACTCTGTGGACACCAAAATCCCACTGCACCTGGGGCTTTATGTGGAACCCCTTCTGGTACAAAAACACTGCAATCGGCATTTTAAATTTTTGATTTTACAATAAATGTGAGTTTGACTTTTCACCGACTTGATATTATAAAAATGAAATGTATAACTTCTAAACGTTTTTCGACAAAATTGAATAAAATATTGTAGAAAACACATGAGTTAAGGATATTTTTCACTCGAATAAATTAGTCCACTCGCCCTAACTGGCCTAAATTTTATTCTCTTGAAAAACATCCATTTAACTCACTTGTAATATAAATAACTATTATTTAATTCTGACGTTTTAAACTGACGTTATATACCTCTTAGCAGACATCATAAGCAGTTGTTTATCTGTAAGTGAAATAAAAAATTCGTGATTCCACTAGTGAATTTAAAACTTTTATCTACAACTATTAAGTAACATTTGCATTACCTGTATATTTTTGACATATAACGGCAGGTGTTACTTTCATACATTGAGTAATGATGACAGCATAACTCAACAATATTATTCCATGACACACAATCGCTGTCACTGTCAATGTCACTTGTGTTTTGCGTTTCCAAGTTCGTGTTAATTTCATAATGAGATTATTCGTTTTCGAGATAGTCCGATGAACATGAAATCTCATCAACGCCCCCAGAGATATTGGAGCTGGCGAAAAATGCTACTGAAAAGTTGTTGCCGGAAAAATCGAAAGGTAAATATGATGCAGCATAGAAGAACTTCATGATTGGCAAACGAAGAAAAAAATGTCTTCGTTTTCTGAAAACGTCCTCCTGGTTTAATTCACCGAATTGGCAAAAACGTATAAGTCGTCGTCTTTATGGGCTTTTTACTGTATAAGAAGCACACTGAATATTTACCACAATATTCATTTGGAAAATTATATTAAGTTGCAGTCATATTTAAAGCGTCAAGCTGAGGGTAATCGGCCATAAAGCCATAGTTTTTACGCTGGAAAAATAATGTTTTCGTTGGAAATTCAACACCAGTAATTAATTTCCAGAATTGAAAGCATGAAGTGTCATTGTCAAACGCGTAGTGTTTGTTTATTTGTATCGAGATGGACGAAAATCTAAAGTTTTTTACTTGTACACCTCAAGATATTGTACAACTAGCTACAGCAGCAACATCTACCTTGATACCGGAAATATCGAATTGGATTTACAATAAAACGTAAAACGTACGTAACCTTCAATGTCGCATAGGCATTGACACACACAATGTATGTAGACATAATAATTTTAAGAAAGAGTTAATTCATAATAATACAGAAGCAATTTTAAATAAATCATAAGTTGAACAAACAGTTTAAAATTATTTGGCATTGGTTCAAAGTAAAAACGATTACAAAAATCACTGGAGCCATAACTTTCCAAATAAATTTGGTATCTACTAAGTTATACTGATTTTATTAAATGATAATCTATAAATATGTATATCTATGATTAGATAAGATCAGATAATTTACTGATACTGAAGTGTCTACACCCGTCACAAATAATGTACAATGAATTATATATACAGGGTGTAACAGAAATACGTGTGTTGGTGTGTGGTAAACATTGGTAGAACTCGTTATATAAAACATTTTTTCTATATGTTTTTTTTTTCAAAATTTGCAGGTTTTTTTAAATATTTTTTTGCCCCCTAATTTTGACCGAACGAGTCGTTTTCAGGTACTGTTACTATAATTGTCAAGTGAAGCTTATTTCACTTGACAAAGTGAAAAATATGCCAAATTTTTCTAATCAAGAATTAACAGATATTGTGTTGGTATATGGCCGAGCTTTTGGAAATGCCGCAGAAGCCTGTAGATTGTACAGTGCACAAGTGCACAATATGCTGAACGTGTTTTGCCTAACAGGCAATTATGTACCTTTATGACACCGTTGCCATCACAACAAAAGATTTTATCGCTGCACACCTTTAACCATAGGCGGGTACGCGTTTTAGTAAATAAACTAGAACATATTTTAAATCAGTTTAATGTTGGTTTTTGAAAAAAAAAACATATAGAAAAAATGTTTTATTTAGCGAGTTCTACCAATTTTTAAAATTAACACACGTATTTCTGTTACACCCTGTATATATATACAGGGTCCGTCATTTCACCTCCCGTCTTCAATAGCTCAGTTACTAATTGAGTTAAGATTTTGATATTTTGCAGACTTCAGTTGCTGTCTAGGGTGTATTTCAGGAAAATATTTTTGAATATACAGGGTGTCCCAAAAAAGTGGGACGTCATCATGATGTATATTTTTAGATTGCATGGTATATTTTTTGTTACTTATTTGGGTGCCTCTTATAGATGCCTACATACCCATAAAATTTTAATGAAATCGGTTCAGTGACATTAGCACAAAAAAATAAAAACTCAAAAAATTCAGTTTTGCACCATTGGTTAAGAAAATTAATAAGGGATAAAAATAGTGCCTCGTTAATAAAACCATACAAGGTACTCATTAAATAAGGTCTGACAGTTGCGTTAACCAAGTTTTATTGATATACATTATACAGAGTGTCCAAAATTTAGGGTCAAACTTTCAAACTTTAAAGCACATTATGTTTCTTATTTTAAATTGGAACCCCAGTATATTTTTATGTAATTCCATGCGGAATTAAAATACAAACATATTTCCTAATTACAACCCTACCTCAATTCCTAACACATTAAAAGATATATGCAGAAAACTCGTTTTATCAACAATTCCAATGGCCATTTTAATTAATCAAAATCGAAGGTGGGTTTGAAAAACAATTTATTGACATTAAAGTTTAACAAAATGACAAGAGCCATAGTTGACTCTAATATAATAGTAATATAAAAGTTTAAAGCTTGTTTAGCTAAGGTCTTTATACCCAAGATACCAAAATTACTTTTTGTCATGGAAAATATGATTTTCATAATATGACAAATATTATGATCTATATTGACAAATGTGGTTGTGACTTTCATATTCGCATTTCAAAATATTACATTCAACCTGTTACGAAGAGTGGCAATGTTATTTCATACTCGTCTTCGTTTGTGCCTTCAAGAGGGCGGAAGACATATAGAACATAAGTTCTAGCAATTAATTAATTTTAGAAATGCACAGTTATGTTATGTTTTTATGAAATTTTATTACTAAAATTATTTTTTATACAAAACTAAAAACTTACACGATGAGTAATAGGTTTAGACGATGATCTATGAAACTTTTAATACTTTCGAGATATTAATTGTAACTACAAAACATGTTATGTCAATAAATTGTTTTTCAAAGTCACCTTCGAGTTTTATTCATTAAAATGGCTATTGGATTAGTTGATAAATCGAGTTTTCTGCACATAACATTTAATGTGTTAGGAATTGCGATAGAGTTGTTATTAGGAAAAATGTTTGTCTTTTAATTCCACATGGAAAGACATAAAAATATACAGGGGCTCCAATTTAAAATAAGAAAAATAAAGTGCTTTAAAGTTTGAAAAGTTTGACACTAAATTTTGGACACTCTGTATAATGCATATGAATAAAACTTAGTTAACGCAACTATCAGACCTTATATAATGAGTACCTTGTATGGTTTTATTAACAAGGCATACTTTTATCTCTTATTAATTTTTTTAACTAATGGTGCAAAACTGTTTTTTTTTTCAGTTTTTAATTTTTTGTGCTAAAATCACACAACCGATTTAAAAAAAAAATCATAGGTATGTAGGCATCCATAAAGGGCACCCAAATAAGCAACAAAAAATATACCATGCAATCTAAAAATACACATCATCATGACGTCACACTTTTTTGGGACACCCTGTATAATCAAAAATATTTTCCTAAAATACGCCACAGAATGCAAGTAACGTCTGCAAAATATCAAAATCCTAACTCAATTAGTAACTGAGCTACAGAAGACGGGAGGTGAAATGACGGGCCCTGTATATATATAATATACACTGTGTATCAGCCAAATGGAATAAATTCGATAATAAATAAATGGGGGCGTGTTCGAAAAAAACGCTCGGACACGTCGATTGTTATTTTTAGTTGCGCATTTTTTTCAACAAAAACTTTTTATACAGGGTGTGTCATGTGACCGTGGCCAATACCAACTTTCTTATTTTAAATGCAACACCTGGTATATTATTCAATTTTTGGATTCTTCAGAAAATTCTAGACATATTTCATGTACAATGTCCTATACCTATCTTCAACTGTTTCGGAAATATTAAGTGTTTTCAGAGTTATTGCAAAAATTAACATTAAAAAAAGAAAATTATTTGATTACAGAAATTCGTTACAACACACTCAAAAACTAATAAGTAATTCTGTTTATTTCTTGATAATGTAAAAAAACAAAAAAACAATAAATTTCAATGGTGATGTTCAAAATGCTCGCCGTGAACGTCTTGGCAACATCCTAATCTTAAATAGAAATTTCTTCTAACGTTACTCAACATCTCAGGCGTGACCGATCTAATCGCAAGCATTATTCGTCTTCTTAAGTCAGCTTAGTCACACTTAATAACAATAATAATAATAATAACTAACACTTAATATTTCCGAAACAGTTGAAGATAGGTATAGGATATTGTACATGAAATATGTCTAGAATTTTCTGAAGAATCCAAAAATTGAATAATATACCAGGTGTTGCATTTAAAATAAGAAAGTTGGTATTGGCCACGGTCACATGACACACCCTGTATAAAAAGTTTTTGTTGAAAAAAATGCGCAACTAAAAATAACAATCGACGTGTCCGTGCGTTTTTTCGTTATTTCGAACACGCCCCCATTTATTTATTATTGAATTTATTCCATTTGGCTGATACACCCTGTATATTTATATTTAATATACAGTATGTCCCCGGATTGAGTTTACAAGAGGAAAAACGTTTTTATCTTTTATTTTACGCCAAAACTGCAAAGGAATAACATTTTTTGCTTGTCCTGAAACCAGCAAATCTCTAATTAAAACTTAATTATTCTGACTCAGTGGAAAGAAAAGTTCATTTTTCTTTTGATTTCGGACTTTCTCTGCTTTTTATATCGCATCACATTGGCCGTTTTATTTTTTTGACGATGTCACTTTGACAAATGAGTTTACGCAAGTTAAATAACAAAATTATTTGTGAAAAACATCATTTTAATAAACAGCAACTCAAAGAAACAGCTTTAAGATAAAAAAGTCATTTTTAACAAGAACAATCATTATTCAATTAACCCCCCACCCTATTCTGCGCACAATTCTACTCTAAAACGAAGCTCCTTGAAACTTTTTTGAATTTCTTCGATGGACAATGACAACCTCTACATTGTTGTCCATTTAGTTTTGGATTATATGATGCCACGGCGTCTCTTATTCGATTTTTTAATTCTTCGGCATTATTAGGTAGGTTATCCATACCCAATTTGCTTTAAACGTCCCCAGAAATAAAAATCCAAAATTGTTAAATCGGGATTTCTGGCAGGCCACAATACTGCACCATTTCTTCCAATTCACAGATCTCCAAATTTAACATTTAACCAGATAGTAACAATGTGAGAATAATGTGCAGGACAACCATCCTGCTGAAAAAACATTGTACGTCTGTATTTAATTTCTAAAGCATGAAGCCAATCGCTAAGAAAATTTTCTGACATATCTAAATATGTGTGCTGATTAACGTTGTTATCAAAAAAGTATGGACCTATTATCTCGTGATAACCGACGGCACACCACATGGTTAATTGAAGAAAGGTTGTTCTTGTTAAAAATGACTTTTTTTATCTTAAAGCAGTTTCTTTGAGTTGCTGTTTATTAAAATTATGTTTTTCACAAACAGTTTTGTTATTTAACTTGCGTAAACTCATCTGTAAAAGTGACATTGTCAAAAAAATAAATCGGCCCATGTGATGGGACTTAATAAGCAGAGAAAGTATGAAATCAAAAGAAAAACGATATTTTCTTTCCACTGCGTCACAATAATTAAGTTTTAATTAGAGATTTGCTGGTTTCAGGACAAGCAAAAAATCTTATTCCTCTGAAGTTTTGGCGTAAAATAAAAGATAACAAAGTTTTTCCTCTTGTAAACTCAATCCGGGGACATACTGTATATTATATATATATATATATATATATATATATATATATATATTAAAAAAAATGTGTCTTTTGTTTTCCCACTTTTGTCAATTGTATTCCACTCAATTGAAGTTCAGTCGTTGTACGATATTTCAAATTGCATACCAATTTTATCAAATTAATTTGACTTGATAATATACCTTTATCATATTTATACAGGGTGTTTTATTACCTCTTTTTGAACAATTATGATCTATTTTTTACGGATATTTAAATGTGAACTGTGTGTGTATGTGTATGTATATACAGGGTGTCTACGCTAAACCGTTCGTTAAAAGTTTACGGGGTTTCCGTTGTACTAAAAATTTCAAAAAAATCCTCGTCACGCGGCTGAATCAGTTATCCTCATGTGAAATATTTTCAAGTTTCTATCACTTCCGGTTCCACCGGAAGTAGCACCAACTTTCTTATTTTAAATGGAACAGCCCATATATTATTATATTTTTGAATTCCTCGCTTAAATTGGAACATATTTTCTAAGAACGTATGTACACTTATCTCTTCTAGTTTTCAAGAAAAAAAATGTTTTCTAAAATTTTGACCTCTAAAAGGTAGCCTGAAATCTGTCTATAACTTCTCTTAGGAATAAGATAAAATTATGAATTAAATTTCTAATTATAGATAGAGGATGCCTCTATGAGTGACATAATTGGAAACTGTCAATTTTGATAATAAGTGTTCATAAAATGACAATATCTAAGTGCCCTCTTAAATATCCTGTAATTATTTTTTTTTAAATGGAATGACCCATTTTTTATTGCATAGCACGATAGGGAGAAAAATTTACTACAAAAAAGTATCATACAACCATACTCCTAAAGCAAGTATTATTTGAAATATTTTGAGGATTACTTTTTCGTCGCATTTCTGCAGGGTATAATTTTGCAAGTCACAAGTGCACTTTAGTAGGCGTGTGATATGTTTTTGTTTTGCCGCCATTGTAATGCAAACTGTCAAATAATAAAAACATTTAGAATAAAGTATTACAGAAATCAAAATGAACAAAATGAATCATTACACAAATCAACAAATTATCAATTTATTTTTTATACATGGCAACTGCGATAAAATTGTTGCTCTAACATGTAGAGTATACAATAAAACTTATCCACATTTGCCGCCGATGAATAAAACGAGATTTAGAAGATTGGAATCAAATGTTGTTTAATTTGGACAAGTGAGGACAAAATGAGGAAGTGCAAGAAATAGTGTCGGCCGGCCTATTTTCAAGTTAATCCACAAGCATCTATCCGCTGTGCTCAAGTGGATTTAGGCGTTGATAAATCTTCAGTACAGACAATTTTGAAAAAACATGGCATGCACAATTATCACTTATTATCAAAATTGACAGTTTCCAATTATTTTACTCATAGAGGTATCCTCTAGGTACAATTAGAAATATAACTCATAATTTTATCTTATTCCTAAGAGAAGTTATAGACATATTTCAGGCTACCTTTTTGAGGTCAAAATTTTAGAACAAATTTTTTTTCTTTTTAACGTATATACACTTAACATACGTTCTTACAAAATATGTTCCAATTTAAGCAGGGAATTGATTTATTCATCGGCGGCAAATGTGGATAAGTCTTATTGAATACTCTACATGTCAGAACAACAATTCTATCACAGTTACCATGTAAAAATAATAAATTGATAATTTGTTGATTTGTGTAATGATTCAATTTGTTGATTTTGATTTCTGTAATACTTTATTCTAAATAGTTTAATTATTTGACAGTTGCATTACAATGGCGATAAAACAAAAGCATATCACATGCCTACTAAAGTGCACTTGTGACATGCACAATTATACCCTGCAGAAATGCGTCGAAAAAGTAATCCTCGAAATATTTCAAAAAATACTTGCTTTAGGAGTATGGTTGTATTATACTTTTTTGTAGTAAATTTTTCTCCCTATCGTGCTATGCAATAAAAAATGGGTTATTCCATTAAAAAAAATGAATTACGGGATATTTAAGAGGGCACTTAGATTTGACATTTTATGAACACTTATTATCAAAATTGACAGTTTAAAATTATGTCACTCATAGAGGCATCCTTTATCTATAATTAGAAATTTAATTCATAATTTTATCTTATTCCTAAGAGAAGTTATAGACAGATTTCAGGCTACCTTTTAGAGGTCAAAATTTTATAAAACATTTTTTTTCTTGAAAACTAGAAGAGATAAGTGTACATACGTTTTTAGAAAATATGTTCCACTTTAAGCGAGGAATTTAAAAATATAATAATATATGGGGTGTTCCATTTAAAATAAGAAAGTTGGTGCTACTTCCGGTGGAACCGGAAGTGATAGAAACTTGAAAATATTTCACATAAGGACAAATGATTCAACCGTGTAACGAGGATTTTTTTGAAATTTTTAGTACAACGGCAACCCCGTAAACTTTTAACGAACGGTTTAGCGTAGACACCCTGTATATACAGGGTGGGCCACGAATTGCGGCCATTCAAAGTTCACCAGGTGAGGAAAGATATGAAAAAATCACCATTACATGGTTGAATACGATCACCTTAAAGAAAATATTTTCGACTTTCTATCACTTCCAATGCATTTGGTACTATCGTTTTAAAACTGAACAAAGCATATGTTCAGGGATAAAAAACGCGCGGCATATATATATATATATACATATATATATATATATATACATATATATATATATATATATACATATATATATATATATATATATATATATATATATATATATATATATATATATATATATATATATATATATATATATATAGGGTGTCTCCCAATTTGGCGGAATAACAAAAACGAACATTATTTTAAATGGAACCCCCTGTATTTATTTAAGTTTTCTGATGACATTTTTCAACCTCTACATTGTTGTCCATTTAGTTTTGGATTATATTACAGTGTTGCCAATTTACAATTTTTTTCTCGAAATATGCATAAGCAACCTCAAATTTAAAAAATCGAAGCGACCTCATTTTTTGAAGGAAAGAATAAGTTTTAGCAATATTCTCAGTCATGTTAATAAGCAACATGTTGGTAATGCGCAATTTGCATTTAGTGATACAGGGCGTTCAGCAAAAAATGCCAAACTTTACCAATTTCAAAGCGGTATAACCCATTTTTTTTAAACAGAATGCCTCCAATTGTATGTCATTATTTGATAGGTCATTTTCTTCTCATCAATTTTATGGTGCATATCTTCTGTCTAAACCCCACAGTTGTTGAGATATTCAATATTTTTCACAAAAGTAACCATTTAATTACATTTCTATTCACTGAAATAGGTCATGCTGAGATAAAACAACTGTCAAAATGTAACTAAGAATCAATGTGAGATGAACGAAAATAATAAAATAGTAGATAGTACTTCTGTAATACAATTAATTATTTTATTCCAAAACCATGAGAGATAACAAAATTATTAATACAAACGAGAAACGATACTACAGTAATGTACCAAATGTTTTTATTTATCTCACATTGAGTCTTACTTACATTTTGATAGTTGTTTTGTCTCAACATGACCAACTTCAGTGCATAGAAATGTAATTAAATGGATACTTTTGTGAAAAATATTGAATATCTCTACAACTATGGGGTTCAGACATAAGATATGCCCCTTCCCATCGAAGAGAAGAAAAATACCTATTGAATAATGACATAAAATGGGTGGCATTCCATTAAATAAAAAGGGTTATCCGTATTGAAATTTGCAATGTTGGGCATTTTTTTCTGGACACCCTGTATTACTAAATTGAAATTTCTCATTACAAAAAGGTTGCTTATTAACCATACTGAGATTATTGCTAAAACTTATTTTTGCCTTAAAAAATGAGGTCGCTACGACTTTTTAAAGTTGAGCTTGCTTATGCATGATATTTTGAAAAAAAAAATGTAAATTGGTAACACTAATATAATCCAAAACTAAATGGACAACAATGTAGAGGTAGAAAAATGTCATCAGAAAACTTGAATAAATACAGGGTGTTCTATTTAATAAAATGTTTGTTTTTGTTATCCGATTTTCATTTGTTTTCAAGTTATAGTTTCGAGTCTTGAATATGCAAATATGGTGTTTGTCTAAAGTTTTTGTAATGGGAGTGCTACAGCTGCTGTTTAAGGATATCGTCAACGGTTTGAACATCAGAAAACTCTGGATAAATTCGTATACTTCTAGAATAGTTAGAAAATGAAACGTAAAAAATAACCATAATTTAATTATTTATAATAATAACTATATCAAGTGGTGTATCATTAGATTCGTCGAAACAGAGCCTTTTTTATAAAGTCATAGCCAGCTAAGGTTTCCATTAGAAAAAACTCAACTTTGTGTCATAACTCAAAAATTATAGCTTAAATAAAATAATCGGTTAGACTGTATTATTAAGCACATCATTTCGTTCAACTTTTTTCTTTGCACATTTTTTCTAAAGTCAATAATAACAGATCCACAGGCACCGAACAAAATAACAGAACATTTTTTTTGTCGAGATATCTAGTAGGCCATGCAATTTTTCCAAAAAACAAAAAGCTCATGAAATTGAGCTCGTAAAACTGCAATTTTTTTCCCACGTAATCGTCCCTCTATCTCCTCTTGTATCCGAGATCCCCATACTAAACTTCCGAAAAAACTCTAAAGCCCTGGAAAAGGAAGGTGGAGAAAATAAGTAGCTAATTACTCACTATTAAAGTTTATTTAGCAACGTTTCGCCTTGATTTGAAGGCTTCTTCAGCCCTATAAGTAGAAGAAAATATTGCTTACAAATTATGTAAGAGAACATGGGATGCGAATGGTTATGATAAGGAAAATATATTAACTTACTAATAACTCTACAAGAGCATCCTGTGAATTGTCGCAATGGCGAGGGGAGGCGCTGGTCAAACAGATAGGCGGAACGAGAACAGACATATTAAAATAGCTAGGTGTAGGTATAGTATATTACATAACGAGCATGGAAAGTAATACATACCGTACTCGTGTGATTTCCACACTCGGCTTCGCCTCGTGTGTCAATCTTCACACTCGTACGATATGTATTACTTTCCAGCGAGTTATGTACACTATTTTTCCGACGATCACAAATATATGAACAATTAATAAGAAGTATGTGAAAACATTTATTTAAATTAATTTTTTCTCATTTAGAAAATTAATGGTAATAGTATTGTTATTGCAATTTGTAAACGTAATAGGGGGTGTAATTGTTTGATTGTTCCATAACATGTTAGTGGACAGTGTCTGATTTTGTGGTTGAACGATTTCCTCTCTATTTAAGGGTTCTTCTAATGGAACAGTTGCATCATCAACCATTTCAATGCTTGAATTTGAGTGATATTGATTTACATTAGGGTTTACCGCCTGAAGTATGGTATCTGCAACTTTCATTTTATTTGTAATGGATTCATCGATGTAACTCTCCGCCACGGTAGTCGATTTTCACCCACCGTGGCGCTTAAGCGTAGTTATATCTCCACCGGCATCTACCAGAAGAGTTGCCGATGACCGTCGGAAACAATGTCCGGTATATAGTTTTGGATCTTCTAAGTTTAAGTACATGGCAATTGCGCAAGGCACAGCACCAAATTTGTTTACACCTACTGGCTGTTTGGTACATTTTTGATTTTGGTAGTTCAAGAAGAAACGCCGCTCAGTTATACCTAAGGGTCTAAGAGCTGCATATTTCTTAAATTTTTCATAGAACTCGCCAGTAATAGTAAACGCACGCTGCTGCTTTGTTTTTGTGTCTTTAATTTGAATTAGGGCAGCAGATTCTAGGTCTTGGATATCATCTATTTTCAGTTGAACCAATTCTTGTTTGCGGCATGCTCCGGTAATGCCGACAATTAACGCTACCTATAATATAGACATTCAAAGAATTTGACAAGAGTTGTTGTAAAATGTATACCTTTACGAACAAATATTGTTCATCTGAAGCTTCGTGTAGGAACTGATGGATTTGCTTTGAAGTCAGAGTTTTTGATTTTTTGGGTTTGTAGCCATCTGATTTTCGCTTTAACAGTGCTCTTAATTTTAAATATCCGCCAATATTTACATCATGATAAACAATAAGCGTACTACGCAGCATGGAGTACTGCACCCATAAAGAATTTGGTTTGATTTTTTCAGATAATTCGCCAAAGTATGCCAGAATCACGTTCTCGGAGAAGGATGACTTTATATTTTTGGTTTTTCGCCAATCCATAAACTGATTATAAGCTATATTATACCTCTTTTGTGATTTTTCTGGTAGCAATTTTAATGAGGTATTTTGTGCAGCTTCAGTAATACTCGGAGGAGTGCAGTCTAATGAAGAATCACTATCAGAGTCCATTATATTTGAACGATTATTAATTCTTGATGTGATGATTAACACACACGTTTGATATGATATCGCACGCCTAATGATTGATTGATTGATATTGTCAACTTTCGTAGCTACTTGATCGTATAGAAACTGTTGCTTTCGTAAGTGATCGTCGGAATAAGAATTAAAACGAGTACACTCATTACACGCACCACATGGCGATGTTTACAAAAATAAATTGTTGTACTAGTTAGTAAAAGTTAAACTTTTAACTATACATTGCTTATTGCAATAGTTTTGCCAATTATAATGTTATTCGTACGTTACGTTAAAATTCAGCTCGATATTATTGCAAATGCAACACTATTGTAGTAATAAATTATTATTTCTGGATTGTAACATAAGAAATCAACCAAGCAAACCTAATGTAAAAATGATCGTCTACGAACCAAGAACCCTGATTGTTGTCAAAAGAATTCGCGTACACTCTGTATATTAGCTAATGTGTGTCTTGATTGTATTTGTCTGTTCTAGGTGCTTTCCTCCTGGCATACTTCATAATGCTGTTCGCAATGGGAATGCCGATATTCCTGCTAGAACTTGTTATAGGTCAATATTCGGGTCTCGGGCCAGATGCGGCATTCACCAGAATAGCCCCGATTTTTAGCGGGTTAGGATTCTGCACACTAGTAGTTATTACACTCGTGACAATTTACTACATGGTAATAATCGCCTGGATACTGTTTTACTTCTTCGCCTCCTTCACCTCGGAACTTCAATTTGGCTCGTGCTCGAATAAGTTTAATACAAAGGGTAAGAGAGATCACTTCAGATTAAAATACGATCCGTGCCGATAGCTACTTATCATGTCGGGTTGTTGCGGGCATTTTGCGGTGGCGGTGTTTATCCAATGACAAAATATGATCTGCGTCTTTTGTTTCAGGCTGCTACAGCGTCAAGGAAGACTCCAATTGCGACTCGAATTCAACGTTTTATGACTTCAAGTGCTCGTCTATTGATGAAATTTGCAAAATTAACAATTATACTGGGATGTTGAATAAGACATACTGCAAAGGGATTAACGAGCCGGTGCATCTGAGTCACGTCTTACTGGACAGGAAACTCGCTACCGCCGAGTATTACTCTGATTATGTGCTTGGAAAGGGTGATGCGACATGGGAGGATTTCGGTGAATTGAGGTGGCAACTTGTGCTCTGTCTATTATTGGCCTGGATAATCGGATATTTGTGTGTAGTGCGTGGTGTAAAGACCTCCGGAAAAGCTGTCTACTTTACAGCTTTATTTCCTTACGTCGTGTTAACAGTTTTAGTAATTCTGGGATTTACCTTAGAAGGCGCTGTTGATGGTATACTGCTCTACATAACTCCGCAATGGCATATGCTCCTCGAAGCGGAAGTTTGGGGCAAGGCCGCCTCGCAGACGTTTTATTCATTCGGGATAGGATGCGGATCCTTAATAACATTATCCTCTTACAGCGACTTTAACAATAACTGCCTAAAAGACGCTCTCATCGTCACTGCGGCGAATGCCTTTACATCAATTTACGCAGGATTTGCAATATTTTCCATGCTCGGTTTTCTAGCTTTTAAATTGGACGTACCCGTCTCGGAAGTGGCCACGGAGGGTCCAGGACTTGCCTTCGTGGCTTATCCAGAAGCAATTCTCCAGCTACCCGTTCCTACAGCATGGGCCATAATATTCTTCTTCATGCTCTTTATACTAGGGCTTGGCAGCCAGTTCGCCGGTGTCGAGGCTATCAATACCTCCATCATGGACAAGTGGCCTCATCTCAGGAAGTACCAAATTTTCGTCACTATGGCTATTTGCGCCTCCTGTTTTGTTCTTGCAATACCCATGTGCTTCAGTGGAGGAATATACATTTTCACACTTCTCGAGTGGAACACAGCCTCTTGGGCTATTCTTCTCATTGGCGTTGCTGAAGTCGGCAGTGTAGCCTGGTGCTACGGGACCAACAGGTTCATTCAAAATATGGCGGATATGAAAATGGAACTTTCTAAACTAGCTAGATGGTATTGGTGGACGTGTTGGACGATTATTACACCTATAGCTTTAATTGTAAGTTCATTAAACGTAAGCTATTTAAATTTGCAGATCGGACAAATCACAAAATTTTATTTTAATTTGTGAGTTAAATTAGGCAAATACATTTCAGGTCAAAACAATGTTTTTCCACTCCCTGCATGGTAAGTACACTGTTATAACATTGATTTAGTGGAAGTAAGTCCCACTTACCGATAAAGCTTTGGTTACTATGAGCAACGGGAAGTAAGTAAAATAATTTCAATAGCGTTCTTTCTCTGGCACCAGTCCTTAAAACACTTTTGATAACATCCCTTCGACTTCTCCGGCAGTAGGAAGGAACAGGTAGCATCTGCAGCTTCTTCAATTGCCATTTCTTGTTTATTTTCATTGGAATTCATTTTACAACTGAACGAATGCAATTTCTGACATTCACACTTTGTTTGAAAAATAGTCTTAGCAACCAAAGCCATACTGACATTTTGTTCATGTTGAGAAAATAAATTAATCAAACACAAACTATTAAACCAACTTCAGGAGTGGAATAACAGTTATAAGCAATTTGAGAGGTAAGTTTTGACCAGTCTCGGTCTTTATTGCTAGCCCTCGCTGTCGCTCGGGCGCAAACTCGACCTCGACTGGTAAAAGATACTTACCTCTCTTAATGCTTAAATAACTATTTTTCACGTCCATGATTTTTCGTTACATTTTATTACAATGTGAATAACTTAGCAACGTTGCATCTGATCTCAACAATTAAAAATGATTTGCCCACATAAAGCAGATTCTAAAAATGAAATAATATACAGGGTGATCAATTTATAAATAAAGACCAAATATTGCGTCCCGGATTTATGGTACACTCTGTATACTCGAAATAATTTTAGAAGGTAGCACATCAAGTGTCCAATAACTTCCAATCAGATGTTTTTTTAAATTTTCATTAGTCTAGCAGCAATAGTCATAGCGAGGATAAGTGGGCCACCCTGTATAAAGGTAGTATAAACGATGACGTCTTGGTTACTCAAATAATGTCTGTAATACTTTGTGACTAAGGAAAATCGTGCATTATTATGTGTTTATTAACAAGAGAATGAAATAATCGCAAATTATACAACTAGACGATCAAAAATAATCGATTATACGAGACGTATTGACGCCACGAGACGCGCAGCGTCGAGTGGTATTTTAAAAGGCAGTATGTCGAGATTCGAGTATTTTCGATCGTCCAGTTATATATAGGTAGATTATTTCATGAACAAAATAAATTAATTACAGTAAAGTACACAGGAAATTTATAGATGTTAAAATTATTAATATTGAATGTACAATTATCATATACATTTGACCGATTATTAGGTTTACCTTGGTTTTTTTCAAGGGCGAGGAAGTTTTTAATGATGCGAAAGGTTAATGTAACCGATATTACAATGGTTCTTTTAATCGACAGTCGTCTTGGTTGCTCAAATACCCGTTGTAATACGTTGTAACTAACGAAAATCGCGCATTCTTATACAGGGTCCGTCATTTCACCTCCCGTCTTCTGTAGCTCAGTTACTAATTGAGTTAGGATTTTGATATTTTGCCGACTTTACTTGCATTCTGTGGCGTACTTTAGGAAAATATTTTTGATTATACAGGGTGTCCCAAAAAAGTGTGACGTCATGATGATGTGTATTTTTAAATTGCATGGTATATTTTTTGTTGTTTATTTGGGTGCCCTTTATGGATGCCTACATACCCGTGAAATTTTAGCAGATTTTAGCACAAAAAAATAAAAACTGAAAAGAAACAGTTTTGCACCATTGGTTAAGAAAATTAATAAGATATAAAAGTATGCTTTGTTAATAAAACCATACAAGGTACTCTTTAAATAAGGTCTGACAGTTGCTTTAACCAAGTTTTATTGATATGCATTATACAGAGTGTCCAAAATTTAGTGTCAAACTTTTCAAACTTTAAAGCACTTTATTTTTCTTATTTTAAATTAGAGCCTCTGTATATTTTTATGTCATTCCATGTGGAATTAAAAGACAAACATTTTTCATAATTACAACTCTATCGCAATTCCTAACACATTGAAAGTTATGTGTAGAAAACTCGATTTATCAACTATTCCAATAGGCATTTTAATGAATAAAACTCGAAGGTGACTTTGAAAAACAATTTGTTGACATAACATGTTTTGTAGTTATAATTAATATCTCGAAAGTATTAAAGGTTTCACAGATCTTGGTCTAAACCTATTACACATGGTAAAAGTATGAAGTTTTGTATAAAAAATAGTTTTAGTAATAAAATTTCATAAAAACATAACATAACTGTGCATTTCTAAAATTAATTAATTAATATAACTTACGTTCTATATGTCTTCCGCTCTCTTGAAGGCACAAACGGAGACGAGTATGAAATGACATTGCCACTCTTCGTAACAGGTTGAATGTAATATTTTGAAATGCGAATATGAAAGTCATATCCACATTTGTCAATATAGGTCATAATATTTGTCCTATTATAAAAATCATATTTTCCATGACAAAAAGTAATTTTGGTATCTTGGATATAAAGACCTTTGCTAAAAAAGTTTTAAACTTTTATATTACTACAGTCAAGAATGGCTCTAGTCACTTTGTTAAACTTTAATGTCAATACATTGTTTTTCAAACCCACCTTCGATTTTGATTAATTAAAATGGCCATTGGAATTGTTGATAAAACGAGTTTTCTGCAAATATCTTTGAATGTGTTAGGAATTGAGATAGGGTTGTAATTAGGAAAAATGTTTGTCTTTTAATTCCGCATGGAATTACGTAAAAATATACTGGGGTTCCAATTTAAAATAAGAAAAAAAAAGTGCTTTAAAGTTTGAAAAGTTTCACACTAAATTTTGGACACTCTGTATAATTCATATCAATAAAAATTGGTTAACGCAACTGTCAGACCTTATTTAATGAGTACCTTGTATGGTTTTATTAACGAGGCACTATTTTTATCCGTTATTAAATTTCTTAACCAATGGTGCAAAACTGATTTTTTTCAGTTTTTATTTTTTTGTGCCAATGTCACTAAACCGATTTCAATAAAATTTAATGGGTATGTAGGCATCTATAAGAGGCACCCAAATAAGTAACAAAATATATACCATGCAATCTAAAAATATATATCATGATATCTAAAAATATATATCATGATGACGTCACACTTTTTTGGGACACCTTGTATAATCAGAAATATTTTCCTGACATACACCCTAGAAAGCAACTGAAGTCTGCAAAATATCAAAATCCTAACTCAATTAGTAACTGAGCTATTGAAGACGGGAGGTCAAATGACGGACCCTGTATATTTATCAACCGGCGAATCAAATATTAGATGCATAATTGGTATTATGCATTCAGTGTGTCTCAGTTGCTACCAGACATAGCAAAATTAACATTGGTGAACTAAGTAAGGATCAACTATTGCTATGTTTGTATTTAAAAATAGAATTGTCAGAAATGAAACAGCAGGTAGTTAAATGATTCAAATTTACATTACTGTCAGATTGCTGTTAATTTTAGAAATTGCTAATTTAATCGCCATTTAATTAACTATATAACGGGTGTTTTTTTTAGAGGTATAGAACTAGAACCGATAGGGATATCTGTCAAACTCAGCAACTGTCTGTGACATTTATGTTCAGTATGCTTTGGCAAATTACCATGCAAAGACTTACAGCCGAACAACGTTTGCAAATCGTGCAAATTTATTTCTAAAATGCGCGTTCTGTGCGCCAAACTTACCGAGCACTTAGCTCACATTAATTTGCGCATAATCGTCCATCTGAGCAGCTTATACGCAATACTATGCATAGATTTATGACAAAGTTTACTCTTATGGATAATATTCATCCAATACGAGCTCATACTGTGCGTAATGAAGAAGCCATCGCTGCTGTAGAAGAAAGTGTAGAAGAAAGAAGACTCCAATGTAACCATCAATAGCAAGCGCTACAGGCAAATAATTCGCAATTTGTTGGTTCCCCAAGTCAATAACATTCGTCTTAGAGCTAAATGGTTCCAGCAAGAAGGCGCAACGTGCCATGCAGCGCGAGAAACCATCACCTTATTGGGACGGACTTTTAGTGAGCGCATCATCTCAAGAAGTTGACCTGTTAATTGGGATCCTAGGTCATGTGATTTGACTCCGTTGGATACTTTTTGTGGGGATAGATCAAGTCACTGGTGCATGCTGATAAACCAGCCACGAGTGACGAATTGGAGGCCCATAATTGGGTTTTTGGCGAGATAAGCCCGGCTATGCTGGAAAAAGTGGTGCAAAATTGGACCGATAGGATGGTCTTCATAAGACGCAGTCGCGGAGACCATATGCCCGAAATTGTGTTCAAACACTAAATGCCATAAAATGTGCGAGCTATTAAAGCCAAAATATTGTCCATTTCATTGTTTTTTTTGTGTTTTATTTGAAAACAAAAGTTCTATGCCTCTACAAAAAACACCCTTTACATATAAATAATTATGTAATATAAACATTATTTGACAGAAGTAAATTTCTAGGTTTCTTTAAATATTTTGTTTTTGGCCACTCAGAAAGAACCGTTAAAGGGTTATTATTCAAAATATCAAAAATTGTTTTATACAAAAGTTGTGTACAATTATGAGACGAACTTCATAAAAAATATTGAAATTTATACAGGGTGGTCCATATAAAAGTTGCAGACTAAACTTACGTTGTTTTTTAATGGAATACCCTATATGTCTTTGAAATTTTGATCCTATGTTACTCGCAATTAAAATGATATAAGATAATTGCGTTTGAAACCTAACCGATTCTATGTTATTCAGATGTTTATACAAAAATTTATGCAATTTCATTGATTGTTCCAGCTCTTATTAATGAAGTTAACAAGCTCTAATTCATTATATAATTTAATTCATTGTTACCATTTAATAATAAATGTTCAACTGATAAATAATTCACAATATCATACATGGTGATCGAAATTTGCAAACTGCGCCATTTGGCGCTATTGTTGCTAATGTGAATGTTTCAATGATATCTATGTTTTAGAAATAACTAGACCTTCTTGAATTTTTGTTGAGTTTTCATTTGCTTAACGCCTCAATAAGGTTTATAAAATTTTACATTTATTATTTTGATATTTTGATTAATATTACAGACATTTTAACTGTCTTGATATTTTGATGACACATTGTTCAATTTATTCATTTATTGGTGCGCCCTTTACGGTGTTTACTCCTCAGAATAGGTCACATTAATGTAGAGTTTTTGCTGCTGGTATGCTTTAGAAATATTTGTATTTTAGGCAAGGTAGTTATAGGTTATATTATTTTTAAGTTTCAATTATTAAGAACCGTAACTGTTATCAGCAAAATGGTTGACTATAATGCAGATGTATGAGAGTAGCATATAGATACCATCTCGTGGCACAATCAATTACTACTGAGACTACCTCGTCGCTTGGGGCAATCACCATTGTAACAACATAGCGGGATGCGAATCTCACAACCACGTAAACGTGGGAGATATCTTCGCGGTTATGGGCATAGAAACGGAATAATTTATATGGATATCACTAAATATTTCAAATAAATGTCATATACAAATTTGATACTATACTCTGATTTTTCTAAACTGGCGTTCACGTCATTAAACAGCTGTGCGATGAGGTTTTATCGTACCAATGTGATTGTTTTCGAGAATATGCATAACAATAGTTTAAGAATCGAAATTAATCTGAGGATCATTTGTTACATAACACTGATCACCGGTGGTTATAAATAGGTATTAGGTGTATTAACCGTGGACACAATTTCCACTTGTCAATCATGTAATAAATCATGTTATGTTGGCGGCCGTGATATTTTTTTCGGCGACGATGCCACATCTTTTTCACTAACGCATGCTCATCATGTGTGTATAACCAAACTTCTTTGACGTCTAACTTGTTACATTTGATCGATTATTACAATGCATATTTTGCCATTGTAGATGTTAAACCATAACCACAAGATTGATATCTGTACGATAAACGGCAGAGAAGACGAATTTGGTACGAACCGCGCACAGTCGCACAAGATTACACGGGAGCAACAGCTGATTGCAGCCATTTTTAAATACTCAGGACAGCTGGCAACCTTGTAAAATAGTGCCATCATTATTATGATTATTATTTTGATGAAGTTAACGCCAGTTTAGAAAAATCAGAGTATACTTCCGTGGACAACTTAAGACTGGTGAGTCTCATCAGTCAATTGCGTCCTAAAGTAACTCCCAATATTTTTTTTTAATGCAGAGGAAATCTTCTAAAAGACACCCGGTCTTCAGTGTATACGGATTATACAGGTACTTATACAGGTTATATAGGTTTATAAACCTTACAAGTGCACATATTGGGAGTCCTACTGACTGCCAGTTAGCATTTTCAAAAGACCAGTAAGGAGTTATTAACTTAATCTAGAGCTATGATGGCTCAATCTAAAAGATTCAAATCTTCGGGTTGCATTTAAATGCTAATATCTGAATGCTGAACATTTCTGATGACCAATGTGATACGGCGGGTCATGGTGAACAACTGGTATAGTGTTTTTACTTGAAATTGAAAATCTACCTACGTAGGGTGCTTATTGCGCTCCATTGTGCAAACGGAATTTTATGACGGGTAATGGGAAGAGAACAGAGTCCAGAGCCGACCACAGCACGCCATACAATGGAGAACCCTTGACCGTAATAAACCCTCATTGCAGGTACATTGTCAATTTCAAGTAAAAACACTATGGTATATACATACTTGGTACATACTTGGTATACATCATTATTGATTCATGGACGCCTTCTGGAGTGCTGAGTAAGGAGAGGTTTTAGTCGGTAGGAATCCGACACTACCCCTATACACCCCGTATAGGGTATAGGGGTAATGATATATTAGAAGATCTTCACTTCTACTCAAAATAAAAATAAATAAATTGGGAATTACTTTCGGACGCACTTGACTGATGAGACCCACCTAGTCAAACCGGTTATCCACGGTCAAGTTATCCAGGGAAATAATATTCACTTTGTATACGACATTTCTTGAAAATAACCAATAAAAGTCATAAATATAATATAGATATTTTAATTCGTTATAAAAGACATTTGGCATACTGTAACTACAACTGTCTGCTATATAAGGCATGTTTTCTTAAGTATATATCGTTAAAAAAAACATGTAACCCTGGATCTAAAGCTACTTTTCTACATAATTATAATTTCCTCCTCTATTAACACACTTATTGTCTCGAGTGATCAGTTTCTGCAATCCATCCTTTTTGAATCGGCCTCCGGATTTGATAACCATTGCAGCCGTTTATAGGAAACACTTGGAATTTAATTAAATTGTTTTGATAATAGTGAAATTGTTAGGCATCTATTTTAATACATTTTGTAGCATATACTGAACAGTGGCGGCCCGTGCTGTAGAAATGTGAACGTTGCAACTTTTATAGGTATTATTTATTAGAATAGATTGCAGGTTACTTATTATTACTAGATATGCTCGTTTCATAACAAACATTTATTTTTACACAAGACTACATATATCAAACATAAAACAACTAACTTTCAGTCTGAGTCTTCAATATTATGCCTTATTTGAAGAGAAAGTCCATTCGACGTTCTTTAGTGGTAGCGAATTTGTCCATCACATTTTGATTAAAATCAGATATGCTCTCGATTAGGTCTCTTTCTTGAGAAAGCATCGCCAACGCAGAAAGTCTTTCTTGGCTCATTGTGTTTCTTTAGAAAGTTTTGATCCTTTTGAGAGTAGAAAAGCATCGTTCTGCTTCAGCTGAAGCCATGGGAATTGTAATTAGAAATTTCAATAGCTTTAAAGTTTCACTAAAGTTCTCACTTAGCACACGGTTCTCAGAAATCGACTCATAAAATGGAAGTATACCCGATACTGATCTGAATTCTTTTGTTTCGTAGATCACGGTCAATTGTGTTCGAAGTTTTTGTTTATTAAAAAATGGATAAACCTTGTTTGCTTCTTCAATTTTTTTTTCGGGAAAACAGGTTTCATACTGATCATATTTGTCAGAAAAAAACAGAGTAGCAGCGATTAAGTGGCCACTGAAGTTGAATCGGTATTTGGCTTGACTAATAATAATGTCATAGACTTCTTTTACTTCTCGAGTGTATTCGTCACTGTCGGTATGACGCCGTTTTGGAGTTGACCTGTCTGGAAGTTCGACGAAACTATTTCTAATTAATGTTATCTGAGTTTCAAATGCTATGATGTAGTTTTTGGCAATAACAGGATCAATTTCTCTTGTTTGAAATTTAGCAAATAATATGTCTACGTGGGGCATTATCTTGTAAAATAAATGTAGCCAAGAAATGAAGCTCTTGCTATCAAGAATTGAGATATAACCCAGTGCTTGGTTAATTGTACTAGTGTTTTTGGCGGTGTTTAAAATTTTTCTCATTGTTTCAAGAATATCCTCCCTCTTTTCAAATACAGTGCAGATAATTCTGGAATTGAAATTCCACCCTGTTGGAGCCGAACGAGGTAAGCGTTTCTTAACAGTTTCATCCAGTATTGCAGTCCGCTGAGGACTACTTGAAAAAAATGTACAAATTCCTTGTAAATTTGCGAAAAATATACGAACTTTAGAGTTTGCAGAAGCAGCATTTAACATGACCAAATTCAATTGATGTGCATAACAGTGTATGTATGCTGGGTGTTCATAAGTTTGTTTAACAATTGCTTGCACTCCATTAGACGACCCGCTTATGACTGCTGCACCATCATATGTTTGAGCAATAAGTTTCCTCTTGTCATCTTTGACGTGCTTTTCAAGTTCTACAAGTATGGCCGAAGACAAGGTTTTCGCATCGTGATCTAAGGGGGTTAAAAAGTCCCAAAATCTTTTAACAGGCTTACCTCTTACTATGTATCTAAAAACGATTGCCATTTGATATATATTTGATACGTCACTGGTTTCGTCAGCTATTACTGACAAAAAGTCGGCTTCGTTTATTTCTTAGGAAATTTCTTCTTGGCACACACTAAACATTGTTTGTAAAATTTCATTATGGATAGTTTTTGACGTTCCCTTAAAAACCGTTGCTTTTTCCAAATGTTCCTTAAGAGCAATGTCCAACTCGGCACTAAAATAATTAATCCACGAAAAATTCCCGGATTCGAGGAAGACGTGGATTCGTCATGGCCTCTCATAGCCTCAAAGGCTATGCTCAAAGGCCCCACAAAACCGAACATAATTAATAATAATATTTAAAATGTACCGATTATTTTTCACTTTGTCATTTTGTAATCGAATATTTGGTCGATACGCACTGTCCAATTGAGCCGCAATATTGACGCTTCCAAATAGGGAAAATCTCAAAGTACTTCGCATTTGCCTTGCAGAGCTAGCATGGTACTTAATTCTTGCTGCTAAATGTTCAAATCCACCATTCCTACTTTCGTCCATGAATCTTCTCCTCCAAATAGTAAACATGAGAAACAAAACAGCGCATTTTTGATGTCACAGCCACACATCCAACTGTGCTTCGAATAAATGTTCGGATTAAACATCCTATTAAAATTTCGTGCTATGCATTTAACGCTTTGTTTTAAATTTAAATTCGGAGTAGGTCTCCCAAGTGTCTTTATCTCAGTTTTTTCGATCGAAGATCGATTGCAGAATGGCTCCGCTAACAAACTTTGAACAGAATTTATATTAACGAGGACGAAAATGCAGTTCGAACGCGTATTAAGTGTCACGGCAACTCAACAGTCGTCCGCTGATTGCTGGCCTGTGCACGAGTTGTATACGATTTGCAAACCATATAGTGAATATGTGGCGCAGTGGGAAACGAATTCGCGGCGACGATCGCCGCGACTCGCAGCGTAATAAAGCCATGGAACGGTTTGACAAACCGCAATGCTAATGAATGGCCTACGGCAGCAGAATTGAACAGATAATGCTCCGTATTTTAGTACATAATACATTATTAATCTTTACTCATTAAATAATATTTAACGTTTTCTTGTCGTCATTTTTGGCGGTTGCGCAAACCTGCAAACCTATGGAGGAACCGCCACTGGTATTGAATCAATCAGACGGTCAATCACATCGCCCTCATCGTGCACGTTTGTACGGCCACCTTTCAATGCCCAAACCAATTTTCTTACCACTCAAAACATGGCCGAAACGGCCGTCTAGGAATGGTTATCAAATTAGGTGGATGATTCCAAGTAGAAGAAGAAGTTCCTTGTTTGTTTTAATATCAAAACTGTACCTACTTAAAAAAACATACCTCGTAATTCTTGCATGTACCTTGACAACAAGATATCAATAAACTATTTTTATGACTATATAGTATTAAATAAATATTTATTAATTTCATAGAATTCACAATATCTACGTTATGATCATATACTGTTACGAAAAACAACATACGTTTAATTGTTTCGTTGGCGAAAACACAATGTACTAGTTTTTTTTCCTACCATAAAATTATAAATGTAGCAGCTTCTAGCAAGAGTTTTGTATCCTATAAGGTTTAAATTAGTTTAAATTACGTTTCAGGGTGTTTTTGTGTTCCAAATGGCGACATTCAAATTCACAGTTGACTATGATAAGTACTACTTCCCCACGTGGGCCAGTTCGTTAGGAATTCTGATTGGAGTCACAACGCTTGTACCGATGCCTGTGTTCGCCCTTTACACGCTCGCAAAGAATAAATACGTGAGTAGAAAAAGCGGGTCCTCGTGGAACGATCTGGGTCATTTTTCATGCCTGCGCCACCCCTGTCCTGGGACGGGGGTGGCGTAATCGCTGTGCAATTAAAATCTCTCATTACGTACGCAATCGCATTCGCCACAACGATAATTGCTGTAATTTTATTCCAGCCCTGGCAGGAATGGTTCAAGCCGACGATCGACTGGGGCCCTCAAAAATCTACCAACGAAAGTCAACAGGCACTCGCTGAGAATGACAAAGATATGATATCGACGATATCTATGAAAGTTTAATACTCTCAGTTTGCCAAAAAGCACACATAGTAAGCAAGTGAATCCGCCCGAAGAGGAATGAGCCGATATATTTATTCGCTGTGTATATTCATGTGATATTAATTTGTTTTATATTTATTGATATTACGACGTATTATCCTAGATGCTGTTTATTTATTATTTCGTTATATAGGCGGTTAAAAATACTAATCTTATTATAAAAAATACACTTGTTATAGACTGAATTTTAATGTTTGTATGTATATTTCATTAAAATAAATATTTTAATACTTCGTTATTAAAGTTATTCAATCAATCTTTCAATCAAAGTTATTAGCGCATCGCTAATCACCACAATTATCAACATAGTTCAACGGATCCTGATTTTTTCATGACGTCAGTAATATCTAAGATTATTACGTGCATTTTTGCACATGTTCGATATTCAAGTGTACATACATAAATAACTGCAACTTAATCAATTACAATGTAAATTATATATCCATATAATGGAATATATTGTTGTCGTTTCTTAGATTTATCATATTCAGGTTTTTAAAATAAAAATTCGAATTGTTATAGTGAACATTTTCGTATTGTACATTTTAACGTCAATATTTGTTTTGAAGACAATTTTTTAAGTTGTGCTATATATCAGTATGTTTTCTATGTATGTCTGTCCGTGCATTCTCTGCAGTCTTGACGGCTCATATAATCGATATATATATATATATATATATATATATATATATATATACATATATATATATATATATATATACAGGGTGTCCTAAATAGAGTGAGATTGCATTGTATCTTTCTTATTCCTAAAGGAAGTGATCTCTGGTTAAATGGGCAATATTGAGCAGTTTTATATGCTGGTTTTGAGTTTTGATTATTTTGAAAACAAAAATCAAAAATCCCAGCAGTTTAGAAGTTATTCTAAAAATCTAAAAAACGTGATTTTCTAAAAATTCCGATATTTCCATAATTAATGAAGATGCGGAAATAAGTTTAAAATAAAAGTTACTTGATTCGATCGCACAAACTTGAGAATCAAAACAAAAGTCAAGATTGCGGTTTCGGATATATTAATAGCAACTTTTTTATTTTAAATGGCCGCCATATTTGATTTTTACACGTTTAAATCAATTTTGCTTTCTCTTTTCAATAATGTAGAACAACCTATGTCAAAATAAACAATATGGGATAAATCAATTGTTCCAATTTCAATTTTTATTCTATAAATTATGTTTAAAACAAATGTGAAAATAGTAAAAAACCCTAATACAACCAAGTAGTAAAATAATAATAAATTATAAAAAACTCTCAAAATGCTGAATGTTATTGACTAAATGGCCAAAAAGAAGCTAAACACAATTGGCAGCGTTTTAGAATATTGCCAGTTACTTATCGCGATGTGTTGCGAATAACGCATTTTATTGCCTATGTCATTGCTTTACGAAGTTCATCTACATTATTATAATTGAAGTTACTTCCATAAATTTTGTTTTTTAAGGTACTCTACAAACAAAAGTCAAGAGGAATCAAGTGTGCAGATCTGGCCGGCCACTGAACAGCTGTATTAGTCGCTTTTACTTTGTTAATAAAACGGCCATTTAAATAAGTAATAACATATCTAGCATTGAATGGAGGGGTGCCATCTTACTGTTACTATATTTGAATGTTTTGTGCCATAGGTAAATCATCCAATAAATCTTAAAAGATTGTTTGTAAAATTTTCAAATGACGTTGTGCAGTTAGAAATATTATAGGACCATGTAAATCATTTCCTAATATGCCACAAAATAGATTTAAGCCGAACTGCACTTTGTTTTGCAATGGAATCACTATGTGTGGATTCTCCTCAGCCCAATATTGTTCGATATGATGATTTAATTATCAACAATTAGAAAATTAGGGTGCATCTATCCATAAAATTGTATTTATAAAATCACAACATTCTGTAATTTTGTTGATTAACCTTCTGCAAAATGTTAATCTACTATGTTATCATTTGCTTGTAAAGTATTCGAAATATGCAATTTATAAGGGTAAAACTTATGCTTTTTTTAAATTGACGATGCTCTAGAGTCTAGAGTTAGATACGTTAACTCGATTTTCTATTTGCCGAATTGAAATGTTCGGATTAGCGAACATTTAATAATAATAGTTTATTTTACTTTTTTTATACTAGTACAATAAATAGATCATATAAATAATATTCTATATAATATAATTAAAAATACGGTTTAAAATATTGCGTGTTTTCTTCCTTCTGTCTTCACCTCGGAAGATGTGGGATTTCTCTCCCCTCCTGGGTTAATGGTACTGAAGAATGTTGTCAGTCTTCTGCATTCCTTTTGTTTAGATCTTGTTATTTAAAATTAGATTTCTTATTTTTTAGTTTAAAAGGTATGTATTTTAGTTTTCTTATGTGTTCGTTCAGGTTGTTATATTTATTTATTGTTTTCGTTGTTAAGTTTTGTGTATGTTTTGTTGTTGTAAAATTTTCTGTTATCAGATATGACTTTCTTCTTGTATTATGTTGATGGAATTGTTTATTATTTGATAGTGTCATGGTTGTTTTACTATGTAAAACATAGTTTACATAGTTACAATGTATGAGTAGATTACTCAGTTCTATCATGTTTCTTACATTGAGCTCCTTAGTTTTCTTATATAATTCTGCTGTATTAGATCTTCGGTCCAATTTGTAGAGTATTTGCAATATTTTGTTTTGTTGCGTCTGTAGTTTATTCAGGTTTTTCCAGTTGTGTTTCCCCATATGTTGCAGAAATAGTTGATTTTTGATGTAAAAAGTGCATGATATATTTGTTTCTTTTTCTCTTCCGGTACGTAGTTTCTGATTTTCATTATGGCGGCGATAGTTTTAGAGTTCCCTTTTTTAAGCGTTTATATGTGTTGATCCCATTTTAGGTTGCTTTGTATTTTTAGTCCTAGATAATTTACTTCTTTTATTTGTTTTATTGTTGTATTCTTGATCGTGATGTTTATATCTTTTGTTGTTTTGTCATTTGAGAATATCATAAATTCTGTTTTTGCTTCGTTTATTGTTAGCAAGTTATTGAAAAAACAGTTTTCCAGCAGTTTTATATCTTCGTTCATATTATCTTCTATTTCTCTATAGTTTATTCCCGTGTAAACTATACAGGTGTCATCTGCATATATATATATGTGGTTTTCCTTTGAAGTATATATCCAGCAGATCGTTTGTGTATATAATATATAAGATTGGTGGAAAGTTTCCTCCTTATGGTATTCCATATTCACTTGCAAGTGGTTGGCTTTCTGCATTATTTACTTTGGTTTTTTGTGCTCTGTGTGATAAATATGTGTTCAATATGTTTAGATCCTTTCCCGTTATTCCTATTGCCTTAGGTTTTTCCATTAATTTTGGTTTTAATATAGTGTCGAAGCCTTTTTTCATGTCAATGTATATAGCTAATACTAGTTGTTTCTTGTCAACCTTCGATGATATGTGGTGTATGAGATCTTGTGTGGCCGATGTCGTTCCTGAATGTTGTTGGTAGGCATATTGTTCTTGGTTGATAATTTTGTTTTTAAGCAAGTGATTGGTGATTTGAATTTGGATGGTTTTCTCTAATAATTTATTTAGTTCTGATAATAATGAAATAGGTCTGTAATTTTCCGGGTTGGTTTTGTCTCCGTTTTTGTAAATTGGTATAATTGTGCTAGTTTTCATATATTCAGGATATATTCCTTCTCCGAGTACTGTATTTATGATTTCTACAAGAATAGGTGTTAGTATTGTTCCGTTTCGTTTTAAGACTTCGTTTGTTATCTTATCAAAGCCCGGTGTTTTATGGTTTTTTAAATTTGTTATTATTAACTACATAAACATTAACTACATTTCTTCTTGTTTTTTTTTTTTGAAGATAAAGGTTTCGATTTGCCTCTTTATTTTTGTTGTTACGGGTGTTTGGCTGCTTCTTATTTGTTTTTCTGCAAGTTCTTTGCCTATATTTGCGAAATATGCGTTTATTTCGTCAGCGATTTCTTCCGATTTATTTGTGGTGCCTCCGGTTTTTTTCTTATTTCTTCTATGTAGTTTTTGTTTGATACTTTTTTGTTTATTTGGTCATTTATTATTTTCCACAATTCGTTTGGATTGTCTTTATTTATGTGAAATTTGTTTTTGTAGTATTGCGTTTTCTGTTCTTTTATTTGGGCTGTTGTTAATTTCTTTTGCTTGTTGTATTCTTGCCTTATCGATTTATTGTTTAGATTTTTGAGATGTTTTTTTAAAGTTTGTTCCTTTGTTTTATTTGTTTTATTATTAAGGCATTTACCCAGGGGGTTTCTGTTCTTCTTTTGATATTATTTGTTTGTTGGTTTTTTCCTATTATTCTTTGCAACGTTTTTGATAGCTTTTCGAAGCTGTTTATAGAGTGTGTTCTTCGATGTTAGTTCTTCTGTTATTTTTGGTTGGTTTGTTGTTGTAGTTTTGAAATTTTGATATTTTAGATTTATTTTCCTTGTTTCTTTTAAATTTTGTATTGATTGCACAGTAGTCGGATATATTTGAAAACTCTATTTAGATGTCGTCCATAAGTTGTGCATTCGTGATGACGTGTCGAGTATTGAATTAGTTCCATTGTTATTTTGCCTTGTGAAGAATTTATTTGATAATTTGTTTTTCACTTTGTATCCGTTTTCATTCAATATGTTTTTGCATTCATTTGTTGTTTTGTTTTTTTCTAATAAGTTGATGTATATATCTCCTAGAATAATATGTGGTGTTCATCAATTTATGATTTGATTTTTTAATGTATTTTACAGTATGTTAAATGTAATATGTAATATGTTGTGATGTTTTCCTTCTTCAGTAATATTGTGATTATTTGAATTTCATTTATTGTTATATTTGTTTTTATTTCGTATTTTGTGTCTTTTCAGATGTACATTGCGACGCCTCCTCCTCTTGTGTTTCTCGAGTTAAATTCTGCGTTATATTTGTTTAGTTAGTTTTTTAACGCTGTCAATTGTTTTTGGCCAATAACAGAATTTTGAGCATTTTGACAAATTATTGTTATTTTACTACTTAATTGTATTACGTTTTTTTTTAATATTTCACATTCGAATTAAAAATAATTTAAAAATAAAAAATAAAAATTGGATAATTAATATTTAACATATTTTTCATTTGCCATAGGTTGTTATTAATCGTTGAAAAGAGGAAAAGAAAGTCAATTTAGATGTATAAAAATCAAATATGGCGGCCATTTAAAATAAGAAAGTTGTTATTAATATCTCAAAAATCTTGACTTTTGATTTGACTTGATTCTTAAATTTAAGCGATCGAATCAAGTCACTTTTATTTTGAACTTATTTCCGCATCTTTAATAGTTATGGAAATAACGGACTTTTTAGAAAATCGTGATTTTTAGTTTTTTTAGAATAACTTATACATGTATATATATATATATATATATATATATATATATATCGATTTCTCTGGTGTTCTTGTTTGAAGATATAAATTTGGAGTTGGGTAGACCTGGTATTGGTGCCATTGGACGTTGTTTGCAATTTGTGCTCCAGGCGCTGTGTCCTTGTTGTCCGCAGCTCTTACCGGATTCTGGAAGTAGTGTCGTGCATTTGGAGGTGTGGTGTGGGCCTTGACATTTGTTGCAGTTTCGTGTTGCCGACGTACATTTGTCTGTTGTATGCGAAAATTCATTGCATTTTGCACAGGGAATAGGCAGAGGAGCAGGCGCTCTGCTCTCTTGGCCAAAGAAGTGCCTGTTTTTGTAGAAGACTTCTTGTTGCATGATGCTATTGTAGGCTTCGATGTTGCAAGTATTTATGCGTACCATTTTAGTTGGGTTTGACGTGGCTCTGGAAATTATCCTTTTGCAGAATCTGTGTAGCATGTTCATATTGACCAAGTGCTGACTTAAGTCTTCGTCTCTTATGTCGAAGTCTATTGCAGTAAGGACGCATGTAAATGACGGTGTTCTAATTTTTGCTTAGTTGCTGGGGTACTAGCGTTGGCTTCCTTATATTCATTTATGAAGTTTGCTGGCTTTAGGTGGTTCAGTGTTGCTAATATTGCTGTTTGCTGTCTGTTTGCCAATATCCATTTTGTGTCCAGTATTCTGCTACTTCTAGTCTGGTGAGTGGCTTGGGTGTTTTAAAATAATATAGATGCTGGTATAATTGGTTTTTAATTGTTGTGTGCGATTGAATTGCTTGGTTTGTAGGTGTGTTGTGTGATGGTTGTTTGTAGTTGTTGTTGTAGTATTTTGTTGTGTAGTTGTTGCTGCATTGGTTGTTGTATTGGTTGATGTTGTAGGCGTGATTTGTAATGTAATTTGTGTGTTTATTGCCTTTTCATTTGCTTGTTTTAATCTTCCGGGCTTTGTTGGTTGAGTGAGGCGTTGTTTTTTTAACGCGACATGTTTTGCTGCTCGGCCGGGCTTTCATTTGGTCTCCGTCCACTGCAAGTTGGACTCGTCAGATGCCGAACATTCGTGTGTTTCCATTCTTTAGCGCGTACGCGTACGCTCGTTTGATGTTTATGGCTCTTCTGGGCCCTCAGTGGTACTAACCTTAGACTGCGTTTATGCTATAGGTCAGGCAGTAGTATGTTGTTGAATTTAGTACCTATAGACGTATTAGCTCACTTATTATATCCTTCACAAGTCGGAGAGAAACTTCGCACGTGCTCTTCGACTCAATGCGACGATTGTATTGCAATATTAAATAATTCCTCCGAAATAATATTATTGTTTGGTTCACCTTGGCAGCCTTTAATATAATTTGGTACATTTGCATTTTGAGTAGACATAGACACAGTGTAGTTCTATATTGGGGTATTGGTCTAGATAGACTAGGACCGACCCTCTGATTAATAAAACTTGGTTTCATAATATTTTGGTTATGAATTATTATTATTTCGGAGAATATTATTATTTGTATTATTAATAGGAACTCTTAGGGGATAATTTCTTCTAAAATTATTGAGGAAACGTGGACTTACTTTACTAAAATTGGTTTAATTTACCGTACATATTAATTGAAATTCACTAGTCAAAATATTAAGAGCAGAATTTAAATTTGGTGGATTTCTCGCACATATTTGTTCCCCAATTCTATTTTTTAATCCACGGAGAAAAACGCGTAATGTTTTTTCTTGAAAAAAGTTTATGAAAAAATGTTACTCTTATTGAGTTGGTATAAGATCTTTTACATATGATACTTGAAAATTGAGCAAGTGCTGAACTTTGTTATAAAATCCAAATGGGGTTCCTCTAAAAGTTTATTTTAAATTGGTAATTTCAAAGTTTAAACTATAATTGTCTACTCTTATTGAGTTGCTATAAGATCTTTTACATATGATACTTGAAAAGTGAGCAAGTGCTGAACTTTGTTATAAAATTCAAATGCGGTTCCTGTAAAATTTTATTTTAAATTAGTAATTTCAAAGTTTAAACTATAATTGTCTCTTTTATCGCCATATGCGTTCATCAAGGCTGTTCATAATTCTTGCCAAAGGTGATCCTTTTCTCCTTTGATTTTCGAAAGTTTGTTGACGTTAAATACTCATTTTGAAAGTCTGTGAGATATTCTGTGATATAAAATTTATTTGCCTACTTTTCGCTAATTTCGACGAAACCCGACAGTAATTCTGTATACCCGTGAAAATCGGGAATCATAGCCAATACTTAATGTGGGATTTTAAATTTGGAGACGATTTATTGAGGTACAGGAACGATATCGTGATCGTTCGGGATCAGGTAGCGATGATGACAACTCTAATTCGAGGTCCGAATTTGGCTCAACAATTTCTCGTGCATTCATTAATAGAATGACAAAAACGAGTGATTTTAAATGGATGATTGAATTTAGGCACTCAAAATAATGTATTTACATACTCGCAGTGCTAGTATTGTGTCCATCCGGTCGTGAGGGTTGAATCTGCGAAACTGGATATTGGCGGTGTTTCGATGTTTGGAATCCTGCCTGGGTTCCTGGTGTCTGTAGATTCGATGCGAAGACTGCGGATTCTCGAAGGTCGGAGTCTTGTAGTCTTCGCTGGTTCTGTCACAATTAATTCTTACACGAAAAAAATTACAAATTTGATATATGCTGATATTTAACACAAATTGTTAAATTTTGGGAATACGTTGCCGATTGTGCAAATACGTTTCACGGGCCGAATCGTAAGTTTTAAAAAAATATTTTTATTTGAAAACTTAAGATTTAATATGTTGTTAATACGGGTTACGAATTTGGAGTGTGTGGAAGCAAGGCTAACCTGTTAGTAATATAAATATTTTATAAATAAACATTAAAAGGTAACATATATAACGTAGGATGCGTCCATATGCATCCGTCTTAATAAATACTCTTTATATAATAATAAATATATTGATTGTTTGTGACCGCAGGTAACTTATATTTAAGTTTTTTGAAAAAAAAACAATCGAAAGTCGCAGGTAACTTATATTTAAGTTTTTGAAAAAAAAACAATCGAAAGTCCTAGTTGTAGCTGAAATCCGCAAAGCCGGCAGATACTAATGAAATGGATGGATGGATATTGAAAAATCAGGCTTTTGAAAAAAAAAGTACGGACACAATAGTGTTTTAAATTAAATTTGCAATACATTTTATGAGAGATATATTTGCTGGTAATGCATCTTAAAATTTTGCATTTCATTAAACGACAGCTTAAAAATAATTTTATTTTTATTTGTGCAAATATTAACAAAAAGTGTATTGGGCATTTATATCTGTAAAGGTAATTAAAATAAAGACTTTCGATATACCTAGTGCTATTAATTTCATCTCTCTACGGTCTGTGCTAATGTTTTCCGTTTCATTTCCTACACCTTCCAGCCAAGTCGATTGGATTGATGAATTAAGCTGAACCTTCCCCTATCTAGATTTTAGATGATCGTTCCGTTTATGATACCCAGTGGACGTTCTTTCAGAATTACATTTACTGGAGTGGACGGGCTTCCGAACTTTAATTCTCAACTTATCTCAATTATCTTTCAGCTCGTAGGCCTAGATAACCGCGATGATTTCTAAAAGTTGCCATTTATACATCGCATTCTAGAATGTTTTGAAGTTGAGAAACTGCATTCACACTTTGGAGTTTTAATATGGAGAACATGTGAATAAAAATCTCATTACTGATGCAATAATTATGATTAAAAATTTAATCTTAGTTATGGTTTGGTATTATATCAGCGCATAAATTCAGCAGTGGTATGGCAAAACATGCTATCTGCCGTTTTTCAAAATGCATATTTTGGCATTAAATGGCCACAAATAAACTGTACTTTAAATTGATCAAAGGGTTTAGAGTTTTATTGTACCTTTGTATAAATAACTATAGCAAATATACATGCTAATCTACATTCATAATTATAAATAAAAAACTATTTTTGCTTCTCCAGTAAAATAACAAAAATTGCAGATAACAAGTTTTGCCATAACACTACTGAATTGTGTGCTTTCTACATATGTGCTATACAAAACACGTTGCTAATTTGCTACCAACAATAAGCTTGTTAAGTTCCAAATAAATTCCTATAAATTTTTAACCCAAGTTTGAAGAACCATATTACACATTTATAGCTACTATCGTCTACTTAATAGTTCTTCATTTTGTGTAGATCCATATAATTATAAGAGAAGAAGTTCAATTTACTACCTTTATAGTTACCTGACATGAGAATTTTCAACTCATGTTCACATATCGCCGATCCAGAGCAACAATAACGTACCTACAAATTGAATTTTTCAGGACAAACGAAACGCGATTGTTAATTATGAAGTTTTATTGAAGTTAATAAATTTTATATGTATTGATTTAAGTATAAAGTGTTATTATGAATACATGTTATTACCAGGGGTAATATAACAAGGGGTGTTCTCATTATTGATAATGATTTTGTAAATACAACGAAATTTAACCCCAACGACGAAAATGCACCGAGCCTGAAGGACGAGGTACATTTTCCAAAGTATGGGGTTAAAATAAGTTGTATTTTTTTAATCATAATCGATTTTTGAGAACACCACGAATTATATTTAGCAAACGACTATAATGAATTGATTGAGTCAATTAGTAAAGCAGAATAAACAAGAAGCTAGGTATACAGTTTAAATACCTATATTTATTTAGATCACTTCATCTTTCCAGAAAACAGAAAACCACAATTATGTACGTACTTGTACTAAAGACACACTGACATTTCGGGTTATGTTTTTATTAGTGGCCGACTAGAAATTGTTTGTGAGTGCGTCGAATCGTGGCCATTGTTTGCAAGTTATTCAACCGATAAATAAGGCGATCGGTTCGGATATCGTAGTGACATATAATTATTCTTTCGTATGTGGTCGTAGCCGTTACGATCGTTGTGTGTTTGGTCAAAATCGTGACAGCGACCGACATTTGTTCGTGGTATTTTCGTGAAAATACAACCGTATTATCAGAATTGTCAGTTATTATTGCGTAACTATAGAAACCGCATTGTTATGACGTCACTGTTTTAAACATCAGTTACATTCCCAATAAAATGCATTCGCTTATTTAAAACGGAATAATTAACAATCGTTTTTCATCTCTCCTGAAATAGTCAATTAGCAGTTGCGTCATTGTTGCTCCGGAACGACGATATTATATCCCTTATATTAGAAAATCCTATATGAAAAAGTCAGGAGTTGTCATAACTGAAGACTTCTTCCGAAGCTTTTTGTTCTCCAAAAATGTACCTTAACTAATTCCATCGCATATTCCAATAATTATATCCTAAATTGCTTCACCTACAATGAAAATGAAAACACCAAGTTTTGCACACTTTCAAACATAATTTTCCACTATAACGAAAGGATCTTTCTGTTAATGAAAATTCTTATTAACAAAATATATTAATAGATATAAAATAATGGAAAAAAATAACTTAAATAATCTGTCAAGCAATCAATTTTAAACAATATTTATTTTATTAGTTTTTTTAATGTTTTAAATAATTTAATGAATGATTAATTTGAGACATTCAATTGCAAAAATGAGCATCAATCATAGTACAACGCCTATCGCACCAAAACAGTATTTATTTAAAAGGCGGCTTTGACGTGAAGCAGAAAGCTCGACATTGTTTAGCGGTCGGCAAACTTTTGAGTCTGAAGAGCCCAAGTTCCGTAAAATAATTAAAATAAATTTTGTGAACCATACATATTTTTTACAATTTAAAGAAATTTAAAATCGAAGTGGGTATATTATTAATTCAGTCTTTATTTCATAGACAAAAGTAACACTGCCTTATTTATCTGTTTCTTCTTTCTATGTCATCCTATCACCATCACTGATCACTTTTTATGCTATATGAACTATTGTTGAAGCTTTGGAATTTGAAACCATTCTGAAGGATGTAGCATTCGGCCAAGTTTTCCCCATCAGACCTTCATTTCTTCTACCCTCTGTGTAAGCTACTTTCTTCTTCTTAACTATTGATTGTAGTTTACATTCCTTGTTCATCTTCCTTGATATCTCTAGATTGGAATCTGTGTCCACCTAAGATATTTATCGCATTGGTTTTTTGTAGTACTTGCTGCTGCTGGTTGGGTCACACTGAATCGGATGTATATATATATATATATATATATATATATATATATATATATATATATATATATATATATAATCAATAACCTTTTACCGTAAGGTGTGAGGGGTACAATTTAGGTTTACAGTAATTAATTCACACTTGGTCTCTGCGGTATACGAAATTTTTCCACTTCTTTTTATTTCTGGCTTATATCGACCCAGATATGACCAAGAAAGAAATATAAGTGCAGAAGGAAATCAGTAAAATAGCTAAAGAGAAAAGAAATAAGGGAAACCATGCTATAGTAGGCCACAAAAAACTAATCTTAAACAATAAGGTCCTAAGATGGGACGAAGAGAAGAGAACCCTGTGGGACAATAATTCAAAAAACTAACAACAAATAAAAAGGATGTACACCAGGTAACACGTAAAGCAAAGGAAAAGGATATGGAACTGGACGCAACTAAAAAAGACACATGCAGGAAAAATAACATGAGCAAGGACAAATATTCACCAAGCATAAAAAGAAAGACCAAAGATGAAGTACGAAACAAAAATAAAACATACAGAATTGGGACGTGGAATATAAGAAGTCTAAACGGCAAAGAACATGAACTGATAGAAGAAGTAGAGGAACTGAATATAGACATTTTAGGCATCACTGAAACAAAGAAAAACGGACAACGGATGATCGAGATGAACAGAGGTCACATTATGATATACAGTGAAGCAATGTTAGGCGAAAGAGCAACAGAAGGGGTAGCTTGCATAATAAATGAAGGGCTAGCCGAAAACATCATTAAGTGGGACATTGTATCGAAGAGAGTTCTAAAAGTTTGCCTAGAGATGGAAAAAAACACAATAGTAACGATAATAATACCTTATGGACCAAACGAGGACGCCACAGCCAAGAAGAAAGACGAATTCTGGGAGAATCTAACCGAAATAACAGAAAATGTGAGTGATAGATAAGTGGTCATTGGCGATCTAAATGTAAGAGTAGGTAAAAAGAGAAATAACGCAGTCGACGTAATAGGAACAGAGGGAGAGAGCCACCGAAACAACAACAGAGATAGAATAATACATTTTTGTGAAGAAAATATCCTAATATTAACTAACACATTCTACGCCCATAGAGAGACACACAAGTTTACAAGAGAAGTAGAGAGCAGGAAAGAAAGATCGATTATAGATTATGTACTAATCAACAGAAAATTTAGAAAAGAGGTGATAGAAGTAAAAGTGAGAAGAGGCCCTGAAATCTATAGTGACCATTATCTATTACTCGCAAAAGTGAAATTCGAAATGGAAAGGGCACAAGACCACAACAAACAATGTAAGAATCCGAGGCCCATAGAATCAATAAAGACCCATAAATTGCAGAATTAGGTAACAGCAAGCAAATTCAGAGAAGACACCGAAAGGAAGCTAGAAGCAAACCAGAGAGAAGAAGAGGACAGCAATCTACAAAATATGTGGAAAAAGTTTAAGGAAATCATTATAGAAACAGCTAAAGAAAAGTGTGGCACAATAATGAACATTAAAAATAAGAAACACACGAGGTGGTGGAACCAGGATATGAAAGAGAGATATTAGAGAGTGAAAAAAAAAATGGAAACTTACCTTAATAAGAAAACAGATGAGTGCTACGCAGAATACAAGCAACAAGGAATAAAGGTAAAAGAGCTCATAAAACAAGCCAAACAACAAACCTGGGAGGAATTCGGCAGGAAAATGGAGGAAGACAGCCTCACAAACCAAAAGCTGTTCTACAAAACGCAGAAGAACATAAAAGAATAGAAACAACATCAAATAAAGCAAGTAAAATCCAAAGACGGCAGAAACATGAGGGAAAGTAAGGAGATCATGGCACGGTGAAGGGAATATTTCCAAGAGTTACTAACAACGGAGCAGCAAGACGTTAACGCTGAATCCAGTAATGAAGAGACTCAGGAGGAGCACATACCCAAGCAAGATGTTGACATGGAACACGCTATACAAATAGAAGAAGTCACAGAAGCAATTAGACAACTGAAACGGGGGAAAGCAGCAGGCCTCGATAGAATAAATGCAGAGATGTTGAAAAACCTGGGAGAAAATGGCGTAGACACCACAACAAGAATCTTCAACAATGCATGGCAAATAGGAAAAGTCCCAGATGATTGGAGAATAGGCATTACACTTCCAGTTTTTAAGAAGGGAGATAGTAGGGAATGCACCAACTACCGGGGAATAACACTCTTAAGCGTGGTAGCTAAAGTATATGAACGCATATTGGATAAACGCCCAAGGAACATCGTAGAAGTTCATCGGAAAGAACAACAGAGGGGCTTCAGGAAAGGACACAGTATCCAGGACCACATTTTTAGTATAAAGCAAATTCTAGAAAAACAAAGGCACAGGAAAACATATCTGTATATGACGTTCATTGACTTGGAAAAGGCGTTCGACAGGGTCCCACAAAATGTAGTATGGAACAGCCTCAGACGTAGAAATATAAGCAAAACACGAATAAAAGCAATAAAAAGCCTATATTACAGAAACCAGAACTACGTGAGAAAAGACAACTTACAGTCAGAAACGTTAGAAATTAACAACGGCTTGAGACAAGGTGGAATCCTGAGTTAGACCTTATTCATAATAGTAACGGATGACATCATAAAGGCAGTATCTGAGAAAACGAAAAAATATCACGTGGGCTACAACAAGCTGACTCCAGTGAAAATTGGAGAATGTGCTTATGCGGACGACATAATGATCTGCACTAGAAAAGAGAAAGAGCTCCAAGAAAATCTAAAGATATGTTAAAAGGAACTAGAGGAAAGAAATATGAACATAAACGCAGGTAAAAGGAATACAATGATACTGGGTACACAAGAAGAAATAACGACCAACTTAGAAATAAATAAACAAAGAATAGAGACAGTAGACAAATTCAAATACCTAGGGGTAACAATCGACAAAGAAGGAAATATGAAGACTGAGATAAACGAAAGAATAAGTAGTTCGACCAGATTATACCACACCCTAAGCAAACCTTTACTAGATAATAAAGAGATAAACAGAAAAACAAAAATGACAATATATAGGACTATTTTTAGACCTATACTAACTTTTGGGAGTGAAAGCTGGGTACTTGAAAATAAAACCAAAAGCAAAATTCAAGCGATAGACATGAAGTTTCTTAGATAAGTGAAAGGAATATCGAAAATCGACAGAGTAAGAAACGATATAGTCATGAAAGAACTGGGAATAGAACCAATCTTCGATATAATAGAGAGGCAACAACTGAAATGGTTTGGACACATGTGCATCCTGCCGATCCTCCAACCTGGACGAGAATCGTCAAGTAAAACAAATATGGGAAGCAGGTGTGTGCGCGAGAAGACCAAAGGGAAGACCAAAGAAAACATGGAATACACAATTAGAGGAAATATTATCAAGAAGAGGAAAATTATGGGCGGAAGGCAAAACGATAGCCAGAAATGTTTATAATAAATTATGTTAATAAGGAACGCGTGTCAAACAAATACTCTTTATTCCAGGACAATAAAATGTCAACAGTTAAACTGTTAGAAACTGTTTGTACGTTTACTGAATCGTTTTCCATTGAACATATGACTCCAAGATGGCATCAGTTATTTGATTTCTCAATTAATTTTGATAGGGATTCATATAAGATTGCTTACATACATATGAATTATGAAGTTCCGAAGATTCCGAGAACACCAAATGCATTTGTTTGAATTCAATAAAACGTTAATTGTCTGCCATCTGCATAACAGTCTGCATGTGCTGTGAAATCAATCCAATATTAAATTTTAAAAAAAATCCGAATTGTAATTTAAAGAAAATGTAGATACGTAAAAAATTAAATTTTGTAATTAAAATTTACCACGTATACAATTTTACTTTTTTCTTTTCTTACTAAAGTTTGTTCTCTGTTCTGTATCGGTGTGGCAGATCTGCTTTCGGAAATGTATTTTACCTGAATGTATGGGCATTGCTGCACTTCTAAAAAACCCTAATCCCAAACGGGTGAGCATAACTACGCTTCTACGCTAATTCCTCAACTCCATAGGAGATTGTTTTCAATGCAAAGATATTTCGATTATGTTTCTCTGAATGAATGGACATATTAATATTTTATGTTTATCTGTAATTTAGTTTCTATATTTGAAAAAATGTCTATTTAGCCACATTTAAGGAAACAAACGGAAATATTACAAACAAATGTTGTTCATAATATCATTTATATCACAGATATTAATGCCTAATAAACATAATAATATAATAAATGTATATAAACATAAAATATTATTTTACACACAAAAAAAAAACGTGAAAAGTGGTACGAAGCAGTTCGTGCAAATCTAAACCTTTCAATGCCTCCAGCTTTATACTGGTCGACCAGGGAATTTACAATAGAAAGTATTGTTCTATATACAGGTGCAAAGAAACCGGCTCATTGGGTCGTTGTTTGCAAAAAACCCATTTTTTAAAATTTAGATGTTGGTATAGTCCTTAGAATGAAACGTTTAGTGTTTTACAATCAAAGAGACCATCAGGATGTAGAAAAAAAAACATATGATACTTATCAGTTCATTTAATAAGCGAAAATAACATTTAAAGCTATGCGTTCTTCACTACCTATTACTCATTCGGCGTTATGCATAGAGGATCAAGGTGGCTACTGGGTTTAGATTTGTTTGTTTTCGATTAACTGTCATTTTCATTTATTATTCTCTGTTAAGTTTATTTTGCAGAAATGCATTTTTTTCGTGTATACGTACATTATCGTTTTCGCTTATTAATGTTCATTAAATAAATAATAAGTACCATATATTGCTCGGTCTCTTTGATTGTAAAACACTAAAAAAAATATTCTAAGGACTATACCAACATCAAAATTTAAAAAAAATAAAAAAATATGGTTTTTTGAAAGCAATAACCCAATGACCCGGTTTCTTTGTACCTGAATGTATATATATATATATATATATATATATATATATATATATATATATATATATTATTTTTCGTCAAACCCACGGTGTTAATTTTAATATACGAGGGTCGTTCAATAAGTAATGCCCCATATTTTTTTTCTCCACAATGAGCAAAAGCTGAAAGTTGTACTTCTAGGTACTTCAAGTTCAGTGTTTCTCCTCCCGGTGGGCGAAGTTTCAAATCATTCTAACAGATGGCAGAGCTGTAGTGAATTTTCAAAATAGCGTCTGTTAGTGATCCACGTTACAAACAGCGAGCAGTGATTGAGTTCTTGATTGCAGAGAAAGAAATTGCAATTGCAAAGCGATTGCAATCATTCTTGTTGATGTGATGCCAAGAGGGACAACCATTAGTTCCGAAGCATACGTGAAGACCTTGGACAAACTCAAGAAACGTTTCCGGCGTGTTAGGCATGACAAGAATCCGGCTGAAGTCTTGATCCTGCACGATAATGCACGCCGGCACACAAGTCTCAGAACCCGGGAACACCTCACCAAATAGGCTTGCACAACATTGCCCCATCCACCATACAGCCCAGATCTGGCACCGTCCATCTCTTCGGACCTCTTAAAGACGGTTTGCGCAGAAGACACTTCGATGATGATGAGAGCGTAATTCAAGCCGTGAAACATGGCTTCGCGCATAGGTCAAGAGTTGGTACCGGCAGGGAATACAGGCACTTATCTCACGCTGGCGTAAGACCGTACAAGTTGATGGAGACTATGTTGAAAAATAGTACGTGTGGAAAAAACATGTAGCTACATTGTTACCAAAATTTAACAGTTTTAAATAAATAGTTTATAAGAAAAAAAATATGGGGCATTACTTATTGAACGACCCTCGTATGTTTCAGTTTGAAATTCTTTTAAAACCTGAATAAATCTGATAATAAACTGAAAAGATTCGAAAACATGAAGTATTACAATTCATTGTGGGTTACGTTAATGTAATTGCCCTCTTCGTAGGAGGTGCTAAAAGGTCACTTTCAGTTTGGAGCGCAGCAATGCCCCGAAAATTTGAAACCCTTTTTGCGTAGGGGATTATCTCAGGCAAAGGAGCGCAGCTCTGCCCTGCCCTTCTGTATACCAAGATGTGGTTACTCAAATGAAGCAAAAATGTAACGTGAGGAATCTATACAGCCATATCAGTGAAGGGTGGGAAAAACAGTATAAGTCGAAAATGTGGGAAAATGAATTTAACCTTCCAGTAGTCGCGCTAAAATATGTAACATGAGTAGTCGCGCCAAAAATTTATTTCAACAAAATATAAAAATTCGTAAATAAAAAAACAGTGAAATAAAAAATTAACAATAAGTGTTTTTATGATAACTACATCCTATTGAATAAACAAACGTAGCTTGAACTTAATTGTCTGCTGATAAAGCACTTTGTTGGCATACTTGGCAGACAGCTGTTAAGTGCTCTAAACACAGGATAATTTGGCAAATTAAGCTTGAAAATCTTGTTTTCCGATTATTTTTCCAATAACAATCTAATTTACAATATTAAAATATTACAATTTGGCCGCAAATATCTTTCTTCATCATGATTTAAATTTTCTTCTACCAATTTTTGCAGACGCTCCTGTTGTTTTTCATATGACCATATTGTTCGCACTGTTATATAAATAATAAATATTTAATAGATGAACATAATTTATGGAAATAGTATACAAATTTCCTTTTATTTGAGAATATTTTATATAAAAATTAAAATTAGGCCGTTAGTCGCGCCGGTCTCACAGACCGGGATTATTGTTTATTTATTAACTACACGCACTGCGTCGTTCACGGTCACACTACAGATTTATAGGTTTATTCTGGGAAGGTACTATAAGTTTAAGAAGTCAGCGATTTATACTTCATAAGTAATATAAAATTTTGTATTGGCCCGGTCTCAGAGACCGTGCGCGACTACTGGAAGGTTAAGTCAAATTATATTTCAAAAAGTGATGCTCTACATTGTGTTTGAAATCGTATAAGTCACATTATTCAGTTAAGGCTTTTAAATAGGTTGGCAGCTTTAGTACAACTTTAAATGCTACGATTATTGGAGGGAAAAAAAGGTATAACTCGACGTATACTATTTTAACGTTTAAATTGTTTCATAATGAGACACTTATACTATTTGACGCTAGGTGGGGCACGAAATATTTACCACGGATTGGAAGTTATGCATGAAAATGATGAAGAGGAGGGAAACCACGAAGAGGAGCCTATTAATCTAATATTCGCAGATAGCGTTCAGGGTGTTCCGGCCGAGTGCATTCCTAGACAAGGTGAAAACACAAATGTAATAAATATCAGTGGGTTTCAGCAATGCTCTGATGTTATAGCTAAAGATCTTGAAAATCTTAGTTCTAATGATGATAATGATAGCGTGAAAGATAGGATTTATGAACCAAGCGAAAGTGAAGATGACGTGCAAATGCTTATAGGAAAACGTATTAATGGTGAGGATATAGTATTCAAAGTTACTGACGTAAACCAGAGAGAGAGTAGAGAAGCAGGAAGCAGTGTTACGAGTAACAAGAAGAAACGGAAGAAAGACGGTAATAATGCACGAGAAAAGAGAACTGAGAAGAAAATGCAAGAATTACCTAAGTGTAGGATATAGTGTGCCGAAAGAATTCAAGAAGATATAAGACAAAATATATTTAATTATTATTGGTTTCTAGGGGACCGCGATAAGCGGGTTGTTTTTATTGCAAGTAGTGCAGATTCGAAATCAACTGCCACCAGGACAAAAAGGACGAACGATCCCGAAAATTAAAAAAAATAGAAATGTAACTCATTGTTATCATTTTAAAGTTAATAGAGAAATACTGAAGGTTTGTAGTGGTTGCTTTCTGAAAATATTAGATAAAACTCAAATGTTTGTCACATTAGCAATATTAAATTTAAGCAATTCTACATCTGGAGTTACTCGCGATGATCAAAGAGGCGTCTATGCACCTTCCAACAAACACAGTTTGGCTGTAATGCAAGAGATACTACTTCATATTAAGTCTTTCCCGTGCTACGAGTCTCATTATACAAGAAGAACCAACGATAAAAAATAATTGGTCCCTGACCTGACTCTGCAAATGATGTATGTTGTATTGGCAAGGCCGGGAAAATGTGGTTTCTAGACGGATTTAAAAAAAATAATTTCACAGGCTGAAACTAGCGTTTAAGCAGCATAAAGTAGATACCTGCCATAAGTGTGTTACCCTGCAGATGCAGCTCAAAGTTGCGGAAGGCAATGAAAAGAAATAAAGTAAAAAATATCTTAAAACTTTACACCTTTGATCTCCAACAATGCCTCCCAACTCCGTACGTGAATTCCTCTGTTGCGTTTTACAAGAGGTAGTTAAGGGCCTTTAATCTAACTTTGCACGAATTAGGGATTGGAAGTGTGACATGTTTTATGTGGCATGAAGCCCAAGGTGGACGAGGCCAGGAGTTGACTGATTTACCTCCAGAAGTTAAAAACGTGGTTGTGTATTCGGTGCCGGTGCATTTCACCTAAAATCTCCCAGCGAGAAAAATGTGTTTACAAGCCATAAATATGTCGAATATGTCAGCACCCCTGATTTCGAACCTGACAGTTATGACCATCCAAGGGAACAACGCCCCATGCCCAACCATTGGCTGGTTAGGCTTGAATGTAATTTCAATGTATAAATCGTTATAGCAACTGTCGGAAGATATTTCCTACATTTTCGATGCATATTTGAGCTCCCATGAATGAGCCTATATGCGCGATCTCAATCAGGCTACCTCGGCAACAGTTTGTATACGATTTCGCAACTCTTCTTCGGTGTTAACTTCGTTAAGGTACCATTGTTTTTATATGACCCCAAAAATAAAAAATCAGGTGGATTGAGGTGGAACGATCGTAGAGGCATTTGGACCACCCCGACCGATCCATCTTCCAGGAACCTCGTATAACACACAAAAAAGGTTGGTTGTCAACTACTTTTTCCACAACTTAATATTATTTAGTATTAATTAATAATTAGTAATTGTAGAACATTATGCCAGGTTGACAATGACAATTGACAATAATACACTTGGTATTAATAGGTCGGTATATTAATTTAAAAAAATATCGACAGTTTCGATTAGTTGCACACATTTAACTCGAAGCGGCTCATTTTCTAAATAACAAGTGTAATAAACTTATTAGTCTCCAACGTCTTGAATTAATTTCTATTCCTAAGCCTCTTAAATGTGTACTAAGGCCCAGTTTTACAACCGTGGAACAGCCTTGTTCCTGGTACAATTACCCAGGATACAATTGTGTCAACAAATGTATCCTAGGTAATTCAACCAGGAACAAGGATGTTCCACGATTGTAAAACCGGCCATAAATCGACGATATTCCTCAGTATTTCTTATTGACATTCCGTAAAATTGGTCTACCAAGTTTCAAACAATATCATTATGCGGTAGTCTTCTCTGAGGATTTGTGGGTACGTTCTGGTAGGTAAATATATTTAAATTAATTTAAGGTTGTTATATTCAGTACTTAATGGTAATATTATTAATTTTTATTTTATTTTATGATTTATTTCTTTCGCCTGACTATTTTCAGTTATAAACATCCACCGTCAGAGGCATATCTACGAGAATACAATAAATTAATTAAGTTAAATATGAAATTGAAGTCAAGTTTGTTACAAAATGTTTAAATATAAATTATAATAGTGTTTAATGTTATAGTGTGTATAAATGATTTAGTGTTTATGTAATTTGTTAGTGTGGGGAAGAATTTAAATGTGTGAAAATTATTTTTTATGGGGTATTAATTTTGGTAATAGAAAGTAAAATCAATTCTTCAATTCAAATATTTTGGTTATATTATATGTATATATTTAGAATTATTTACTTACCTTTATATATCTGTAATTTATTTGAAATGTAATTTTAATTTTATAGATGTCTAATATGAAGTTTTATTTAATTGTTTTTGTTGTTTTATGTGTTAAATGAATTATTTAACAATTTATAAAGAGGTTTAAATGTTAATTGAGTTTGGTCATGAAGGTATTGTGTGTTGTGTTCTGTATTGATAGTTTTGTCTATTTCAAATGGTTAATTTTGTTTCTTAAGTTTCCTCGAAATGTGAATGATTTATAAAATGTCGTATTTCTATCGTTTTCTGTTTGTGTTTTGAAAGTCACCTGATTTGAATTCAATAGAAAATGTATGGTCTGCAATGACCCGTCAGTGGGATTCGAGTCAAAATCATAGCAAAGAAAGGACGAGAGGAGGTTATTCCACAAATTTGGGGTGGCCTGACAAATAATTATTGTGCCTCATTAGTGAACACTATGCCACTCGATTTGAACAAGTAATCGAAAGTGGTGAATTATACACAAAATATTAATGAAACAAACATACTGTTAGGTATCAAATTGTATCATTGGCTAATAATTGATTATTAATATTAGAGGCGGCATCTGTGGCTTTGTTTGTTTATATAAGCCGGGGCGCGACGCGCTCAGCTGAAGAACGAGTAACGAAGGGGACATTGAGTTACGTGCTTTTATGGAGTGTGGATGCAAGTTGGGTGCTGATTGTGGAGAAAGCATGTGTGATCTGGTGTTTTGGTGTGTGTTGCGATGTGGACGGTTATGGATTAGGTGTTGGAATGGATTAAAGGTCAGTACATAAACTACAATATGTATATTAGATAGAGGTGCGTCCTGGAGGTGCGTTCTGGTAATTGCAACAAAAGAGGTTAATCCTAATTGCAACAGAAGAGGTTAGTCCTAATTGCAACAAAAGAGGTTAGTCCTAATTGCAACAAAAGAGGTTAGTCCTAATTGCAACAAAAGAGGTTAGTCCTAATTGCAACAAAAGAGGTTAGTCCTAATTGCAACAAAAGAGGTTAGTCCTAATTGCAACAAAAGAGGTTAGTCCTAATTGCAACAAAAGAGGTTAATCCTAATTGCAACAAAAGAGGTTAATCCTAGTAATTGCAACAAAAGAGGTTAATCCTAGTAATTGCATTAAGAGAGGTTTATCCTAGTAATTGCAATAGAGAGGTTTGTCCTAGTAATTGCATTAAGAGAGGTTTGTCCTAGTAATTGCAATAGAGAGATTCGTCCTAGTAATTGCAATAGAGAGATTCGTCCTAGTAATTGCAATAGAGAGATTCGTCCTAGTAATTGCAATAGAGAGATTCGTCCTAGTAATTGCAATAGAGAGATTCGTCCTAGTAATTGCAATAGAGAGATTCGTCCTAGTAATTGCAATAGAGAGATTCGTCCTAGTAGTTGCAATAGAGAGATTCGTCCTAGTAATTGCAATAGAGAGATTCGTCCTAGTAATTGCAATAGAGAGATTCGTCCTAGTAATTGCAATAGAGAGATTCGTCCTAGTAATTGCAATAGAGAGATTCGTCCTAGTAATTGCAATAGAGAGATTCGTCCTAGTAATTGCAATAGAGAGATTCGTCCTAGTAATTGCAATAGAGAGATTCGTCCTAGTAATTGCAATAGAGAGATTCGTCCAAGAGGTTCGTCCTAGTAAGAGGTATATGTCACTGCTTTGCACATGAAGGTGAAATACAATAGTCGTAGAGAATAATGGTTGAAGCCGTGAGTGCTAGCGATCCAGTTGGCGAGAGAACTGGCGGGGGAAGGGGAGTTGCTCCCCCGGTAAGTCCTTCCAATTATAGTTAATATACAATACTAAAAGAATACTCTTTATATGTGGGGAAATCATTTGGAGCCAATGCCATCTTCGGATCGAGTTCAATATAAAGCCTGCGCATCCTGACCAATGAAAATACAGTATATTATGTAAGTGATTATTATTATTAATAGGTAAAATGGCGAAAATTTATGTATTAAATATGACGTCAAGTTAAGGCTACGATAGGAAAAAGAACTAGCCTAACAATACGCGCTAAAATAAATTTTAATTTTTTTTTTATTTTTTTTATTTAAATAACGTCATTTTTTGACATCTAACATTTATATTAATTTACAACGTATTATTAAGTGGTGTTCTTGATAAAATGTATTTTATGTATTCAACATTTTATTGTTTCATACAGCCTCACATTTGATGACAGCGCAATGCAAATGCGCTTGGATAAATTTATTTATTTTGACTTTAATGTCTCGTTAATTATTATTTTTTGTTGATTCTGACATTTTATTGTAGTTAGGTATTGGATATAGGATATGTCTTTGTGCCTGTTTTTTTATCATTTTTTCGGCCATCGAGTTACCTTTTTGTCTTGTATTATTGTTATTGTAATTTTGTATTATATTCTGTTTCGTAATGCTATTCATGTTTTTGTAATCATAATGAAATACAAAATTTGACAAGTTAAATTATACTACTATAAAATATTTTATACCTGCATAATAAATAAATTATATTTTGCGTATTACAATTTAAATAAATAGCGTTGCCTAATTTTTCTGTTAATAATATACATTATCTAAATGTCCACAAAGTAATAAATTATTATTAAAGATATTACAATCGCACATGATACAAATTTCAATTTTTAAATATATGATTTGCAATGTTTATAAAAATTTAAAGTAGGGCTCCGGTGTGCTCTTAAAATTAACCCCTTATAGAAACAAACATGTCCACATGTGTAATATAATAAACTTACAAATCGAGAATCGACTGTAGAATGTTCGATTTCTAAAAACGTGAACACGTATTTTTTTTTATTAATCAATTCTTATCATCATGTCATTATCATTATCATTTCATCTTATCATTTTGTCATTTCAGATAGCAAACAAATACTCTCTTGGCGACCACGCCGCAGTCACTTGTTTCTTACACCACGGTGTAAGGTGTATATTTCTGTAGCAATATGAGTTATTTACCACCAGAATAAAATCGCGGGGGCTTCTTTAAACACTATTGAAGGTGGTATTATAAAGTTGTTGGGCAAATTTAAAGGACTTAAGGGTGGAAATCGCTTGCGACAATACGAATCTAAGGCCCCCTCTCAAATATTTCGTTAGGTGTACAATGAACAGATTCTAGCATTGACACATGGCCAAAACGTTTCTTCGGTTCCCGCGTAAATATTTGGTACAGATGTAGGTAGAAAAGACCTTTTCTGTCCATTAAATCTTCTTAAATCTTAAAGCTGACCGTTTTATTTTAAAATTCAAATACTGCTAGTAAATCTACACATTCTTTCATCGGCATTGAAATGAATAATTAAATAAAATAGCATCATTTTTTTATATCTTAAAAACTAAAACATACATAAAACAAAGTACCTACTCATGTCAATGTTAATACGAGGGTTGTCTGAAAAGTATCTGACCTCAACCAGAAGATGGCAGCACTTATTTACATAAGTTGGGGAATATGTTTACGCATGCCTCAGTAGGTCCCACGCAAAATTTCAGCCATTTTGGATGCGCAGTTGTTATGTAACAGTCGTTTGAGTGTGTTGATGTGAGTGTTTTTATGAAAATGGACAAAATCGAGTATCGAGCTGTCATCAAATATTTGTTTTTGAAAGGCAATACGCCTACGAAAATCAAAGTTGAGATGGATTCTGTATATGGGAACTCTGCACTATCATTTACCACGGTGAAATTTTGGGCAGCTGAATTTAAACATGGCCGTAAGAGCTAGGGAGACGATGAACGTTCGGGACGTCCAAAAAGTGCAACTACCGACGAAAACACCGCCAAAGTTCACCAAATAGTGCTAGATGACCGCCGAATTAAAGTCAGAGAGATAGCAGAGGTTATGAACATGTCAAAAGAACGTGTTTGTCACATATTACATCAAAATTTAGACATGAGAAAACTATCCGCGCGTTGGGTGCCGGGTTTGCTTATTTTAAATTAAAAGTACATTTCGGTCGCAATGCGACCATCTTCAGTAGCAGAAAAGTACCGACGAAAATAATGTCGAGCGCCTTCTTAAATAGGATTACCTAATTTGACATAATATTTATAATTTATTTACAATGCAACATTGACAATTTCATAGAATGAATGGATTAACCCTCAATTACAAACAATATTATCGAATATACTCCGAAATCGTAATTTCTAAATAGATGACATTAAGAGCAATCCATTTCGCGAAGTGATTTGGGAATTGTAATTGTCTGTATGATTTCTAGCAATGAATTACCTAGCGCTGTAAATTATTTTTCATGTAAATTACTTCGTACGTGTTGCAAGTGTAACCAACACATTGTGCACATTATGCCGTAAATGTTATTAGTTAGGTAATAATAAATATTTATAATACAAATAATCAATAACTATAATATTTTTTAATAAATTAAAAATTATGTTTTGTAATTCAATAGTATTTTTATTCTCTAATTTTATCTTTCAGTTCCTACCAAAATAATAGTTCCCTGATTTAAATCATAATTAACTGATTGTTAAGTGAAGCAAAATAGTTCAAAAACTTGATAAAATACTATATAAAAACTAATTTGTTATTAAATTCGAATGAATATACGTTTTCTGTGTATTTAAAACTAGTTTGCTAAATTTTGTTAAATTATAATTAGAAAAATAATGAACTATACCATTAACGGATTAAATTAACTTCCGTTACTTACTATCGATGCACCTGTCGATAGAAAACGTTGATTAGTTTAATTTCACCAACCACTTACAACTGTTTTAAATTGAGTATAAATATAGTACAATCGTAATCATTTTATATTAACTAGTTTACTGGTGAATTCGTTTTGATACTTTCGTTGATATTTTTTAATTTCTACGAAACCGGCCGGTTTGCGGGCCGTCGGTTGCTGCTGTGAGGGTTACCGCGAGACAAATACGACCATCTTTTAAATGCCACTAGGACCCACCCCTAATGCTGAAGATGTTAGCAGTAATAAATAACTCACTAGAATTTATGATGTGATGACATGTTTATAGTTCGTCATGGACCGCTGTATAGAAGTCGGCATCTCAAACCATTCGAGGTTGTACTACGGTCTCGTGTATTCAGATACGTGTGGACGTGTGGATGTCAGAACGAAAATCTCACGTAGCTGCTATGTTTTTAAATGCTATGCAACGGAATACACATCTGGATACTCTGGACAACACGTTTATGGTGAGTGGCCACAGCCACAGGGAATGCGATGCAGACCATGCTTTAATCGAGAAGCAAAAGAAGAAACTTGCTATTGAAATATCCCACCCTCGTGACTGGTACCAGCTCGTCAGAGATGTTGGAAATTTTTAGTAAAAGAACTGACACCCAATATGTTTCTCCTTGGTATTGAGGAAAATCGACTCCGAGGGCAATCCCTTTAAATGGCACGACGCTAAGTGGTTTCGCTACAAAATGAGTCCGGAACGGTATATTTTAAGAACTCTGTTAATGAAAACGAACCGTTCAAAAAATTGTATTTAGCATGACGTGGAAAGAGATTGACACTTACACCTAACAGGTGTTATTTTGACACGGTCCCAATATCTGTGGAGAAAAAGGATAATTTATTAGAACTTCTTCCACTAATATCACTCCATTTTCGAGATTTTTACACAATTTAAAAACATCTGCTGACGTTGAAGATACATTACCGGACATTGAAGAATATGATGAAAACGAAGCATAGGGTATATCAATCATTATTATTTGTTCTTATTTTTACCTCATTTTGAATTATATTCAAAGCAAACATTAAAATTTACACTTCAGTTAAGTAAAAGTAAACAACGTTTTTAAATAACTTATCGACTTAGTTCTTTTAGTATAAGTCAGGGCACTATGAAGGTCAAATAGTATAAGTCAATCATTTTTGTTGTAAACATTGTTTTTTCATAATTTTTTGACAATCATATTTTGAAAGTGTTACAAACTAAAAACAATTACCAATTATTAAAATAGTGGAACTATTTTCACAGCCTGGGTGTGTGTCTAAAACTAGTCAAAATCTTCAAGCGGCGCTTTCTTAAAATGCAAATTCTTGACTTATCCTATTTTCCCACCCATCACAGATATATACACTCAGCTGCAAGGAAACCGGGTCATTGGGTTATTGTTTGAAAAAGAACCATTTAAAAAAAAATTGATATTGGTATAGTCCTTGAATAAAATTTTTAGTATTTTACAATCAAAGAGACCGTCGGGATGTAAAAAGAAGCAACATATGGTACTTATTATTTATTTAATAAACATTAATAAGCGAAAACGATAATGTACATATACACGGAAAAAAAGGCATTTCTGCAAAATAAACTTAACAGAGAATAATAAATGAAAATGACAGTTAATCGAAAACAAACAAATCAAAACCCAGTAGCCACCTTGATCCTTTATGCATAACGCCGAATGAGAAATAGGTAATGAAGAACGCATAGCTTTAAATGTTATTTTCGCTAATTAAATAAACTGATAAGTATCATATGTTGTTTTTTTCTACATCCTGATAGTCTCTTTGATTGTAAAACACTAAAACTTTCATTCTAAGGACCATACCAACATCAAAATTTAAAAAAATGGGTTTTTGCAAACAACGACCCAATGACCCGTTTTCTGCATCTGAGTGTAGTATTAGGTTTTGTTATTGATATTTAACAAGTATCAAATTAAAGATATAAAATTTAGTTATAAAGGAGTTCAATTTTCCTCAAAATACCCTTTCACTTTTTTTACATATACCTCATATTTCTGCATACTTAAAGACAAAAATATTCAAATATTATGTACATCGAACGTTTTATTATAACTTGAAATCAAAAGAATTTACCTAATTTTACTCTTTTCACCATGAACTATAAATAAAAAACAATTAGAACACTTAAAAAAACTGACCAAAATTACCATAAGACAATTATCAACTAAACCCAACATGACTTATTATTATTATTAAAATTTAAAAAAAACGCAGCTAGATGTCGTGGTGTCGGGTATCGTTAGCCCCATGTTTCATGCTTACTTAAGTAATATGGCTAATTCTTTTTTAATTTAATGACATCTCCAATATTATTATTTTGATTATTTAAGTCTAATAATATAATTAATCATGACAAAAGTACTCTTTGGACATGTACGGTGAAACGGTCAATCTGTACACAGAAAGTACTGTCAAATTGACGGTTCTTACACTGTATTTTTGTTGCTGGATACAATTTTGTTGCTGGAAAGTCATATATATTTTGAACTTTGCTCAACTAATTAAAATTGATAGAAATCAACAGATATTTAAAATTGATACACCGTTATATTGCAAATTATGTCAGCATTCAAATGAGCTGTGTAATAAAAAAAAAAGATTTTAAAACATCCCCTGCGGCCAGGGGGTTAAACAATTGAATATCTAGTGCACTAGTGCACTAAATTTGCCTACCAAAAGTTGTCCCTCTTGAATTAAAACTTGACATGCTCAGTACTGATAATAATAATTGATCAGTACTGAAATATAGGGCGTGCTATTTAAAAAAATCAAGTTAACTTCAAAGTTTACCAAAATTAATGTGTCACAGCAAGTTGATGCCACAACGCAAATTAACGATCTTACCGCCAGAAGATACCCCAGATAGATGTATAGAATCTGGCAAAGTCCCAACCCGATATTCTAGAAAACAAGCGCTCTGCAATTTTTTTAATAAGTGCCTGTAAATGCATTAAATTTTAGAAAAACATAAACAACTTCTGAACCGTTTAAGCGAATTCCAAAAACTAAACGGATTAATAAAGCCCAAAAGAGGGCAAATTCAAATATGTAAATTTATACAGGGGGTGCCGTTTAAAAAAACTAGGTCCAAGGCTGCACTGCAAAAATGAAACCCTGTATATGGAAAAATAATTTTACAAACTGCACTTTGGCCTCTAGTTTGCAGTGCGTTTGGTTCATTTCGATATCATTAACGGTGTAGGTGTAATCGAGCCTACCCGTCCTACTCACCCTGTACAAGAAGTTACCTTTTTACCTTTTCCCCGGGAAACCCTGTATAGAATTTACATTATAATATGTATGCAATGTGTCATGTTAATATTTTTTTTTACATGTTAATAAATACATTTTAGTAACAGCCTAGAAAGCCTGGATAATTTTAGTCAAATCAGTTGCGTCCTGGCGGTCGGCCCGGTTTTCCACGAAGATCGGAAAATAAAATAGTTCTAATTCTTCGTATTCTAATTCATAAACTAATCGATATAAGACATATGATTATGTCTTATATTTATATTTTTCTTAAAATTACATGAGTTTTCATCTCTCAGTGTTTGTCGGTGAGCTAAAAAGTTACCCTGTATATTAGATAATCGATGCTGAATTAATGCCAATTATTATAGCCACTGGTAGCTATAATTTTCCCATAGCTGAGGGAGTAACTAAGCAATGTGAGCTGTTGGCATCTTCTTAAACAAACTAAGAAGTGAGCAGAGGGTGTGCGGCCATCGTGGCCTCACGGTCAGATTAGCTCAAGGGTTTGTGTGTTCAATCTCAAAACAAACCACAAGGGTTCAAGATTATATCAGCTTGCAATCGAGGGTGACCTAGCCAATGATAGCGCAGATGGAAAATTAACTATGGAGCACTGCACCTGATCAGATTTTATACCCGCCGAGATTACGACCGTTAATATATTTTATTACTTCTGCGATATTATTTTTATAACAATTCCGGACTTTATTGCAATATCGTGGCGCACTAAAAGTGTAATATGAGCTTTTACACGTCTCGATGGAATATAATTTCTATTTTTATTAAAACAAGAAAGCCAATGATACACAACTAATGTTTGAGCTTCTCCACTGCGACCACATAATAGCAGCATTTATATGATTTCACCTGCAGCTATATTGAACGTTTCGTAAACACGGGGCAATATCCGGCGGCGAATTTTATTTGCAATCGATACGTTCCTATTACTATAAATAAATTGCAACACCATTAGAAAACGTGGAGAACAAACTTGCAGGTATGATGATTTACTTCCTTTGTGAAGATTTTAATGTTCGTTTTGTGATCACATGCAGCGACTGCTGGGTATTTAATTGAAAATTATCCGAGGAACATTTACGTACTGCAACAGTTATCTACGTAGTCGCTAGTGAATAGCATGCAAAACAAGGGGAAGCTTTCATCTAGTCGTCAAAAGCTTAACGGCTCGTTAGACCATTTCCGTGTATGTGCCTTTAATACCTACCTAACGGGTTACTGACAGGATAGGGTTAATTAACTTCTGTACGATTTTAACACCGGTCATTTCTCCACCACCATCATGCATCCTACCTATTTAGATGCCATTTACCCTTAAATACAATTTAGTCATTAAACCCCCTATGGAAGACGTTCATTAAATATGTTATTAAGTAATGCAGAGCTCGTTTTACTTAATGCAATCGATTAATAGCCGTAAAGAGTATTCTACAAACAAACAAAGGACACAAGCGACAATTTTCAACAAAATTGTTACGTTTTATTTAATTTATTCTCTGGTTTTCACCAATCCCTTGATTGACTGATATAAATTACTGTTTGCAATAAACTCTTAACAGGAAATACAAGAATGTACAAGTTTTTACCTCAGTGACGTGGAAACAATGATTTACGAGTTTGTTGATGCCGAATCCACAAACGTAGCCACTGTATAAAATAAAAAAATATCGCTTCCGCGGATGAAACTTTTAAAATGCCATGATGTCCCGATAAAAAATTTACGTTTTAAGATGTAAGATAAAAACAAGTTTCCATAACTTCCTCCTGCCGCCGTTATTATTTAATACCATTTGAATTTCCCCACGGGAGGGCGAAAAAAGCGTACACGGGTCGAAGGGTGATAAACGCGCAGAATTATCTATACGAATTCCACGTAAACCCATTATGGTCGGAATTTGCGTCTAGGTATCTGCTAATCTTATTTGCATGTAAATTATATCACCTGACCTGTGTTCCGATCTGACAGGTCCGGATTCCCGTAAATCTTGTTTAATGGTTCCCTGAAAACGTAAGGCAATCAACAAACTGATCGGCTTTAAATGTATTGTTTTCTGTCTCAGTTCGGTTTAATGCGGATCGGCTCCATGTTCGCACATGGACTATCGCGATTCCCGTCATCTCTAATTACAACCGTTCCAACACATTGCGCTCACTTTGCAGATACGTTATCGACCGCTCTAAAACGTCACTTTTGAAAATGCTGCAGGACTGAATACATTAATATCGTGATGTCAGTCACTAAAATAATGTAATTGCACATAACCTTTTACTTGCTGTTACGTTTTCTACTCCTACACTTTAATTGATATATTAAACATTCGCTATCAATACCTAAATGATAGTCATTTTCCCACTAGCAGTCTCGTACGATGACATTGCATTCATGGTTACAAGTACCATAAGGTTGCCATAACATTTGCTTATTTATTAATCTTTGACGACGGAACTTAAGAGCGCGGTATTTCGGGCGTAAAAGTGTTTTTCAACTTAAACGATGTTAATATTCACTTTCACGTTATATTTTCTATACCATAAATTATCAAAATAAATACTACGTGTCACTATATAGTAAGTTTTTCGATTATTTACGTTTTTCTATGAAATTTCATTAAATCTTCGATTTTTGCCGATTTTCATCTTCATGGCTTGTATTTGCAAATGTTTGCACAATTTTAAAGCTTTACATGAATATAGACCTGATTCTACGTGACACTATATAGTTTATAATTAAAATTACCAATTGTTTACTATAATATTTAAATAATTTGATGCAGAGAAATTATATTTATCCATTCCAAAAATATTTCCTGAAACCTTGTAAAATACTGTATCTAATAAGATATAGTACTTATTAATTAACAGATGTTTTTATGGTTTTATTAATTATTTAAAATGTACCTAAATTGGATTCCCCACCCTAAAAATGCATAAAATTGGTTCTTAGCAGTTCGTGTGTTTGCTACGAGATGGTGCAATGAAAGGACATCGATGCCGCGTTGCCAAATACTCAACAAACCTTTGGAATGTGCGACGTCCACTTCAAGGTCGATGATTTATGAACGGAGATGATGTCGAATTTTGCGTTCGCACTTTCGCCTCAAATATTCCACGATAAACCCCATGGATGTTACTACTTTCCCGAAGCTTTTTATCATAACTGTTTATATAAAATAAATTTAGATAGCTCGTATATAAATATGCGAACTACTGGAAAAAACGAAAAAAAAGCATTTATTCATTATAAACGGGTTAAAACAAAGATGCATATATCTACAAAACCTGAGCTGATACGAAGAAAAATAATCATTTTCAGTATCAGCGGCACTGATTTACCCAAAAACAAAATATTCAGTCATCTAAAACTAGCATGCAATAAAATAATCTCATTAATATCTCGCATGATTTCCGAAAATTAACACTATTTCGTTTTTCATCATTTTGAAAACTAGATTTTCTAGGTAAGTAAAAATCACTAGGTGCATCTGATAGGATACATCATATAGCTACCTCAAACATGTCAAACAACCTCAGGAGTAATGATACCAATGCTCCAAGAAATACCATAAATGTCTGGTATAGCCTCAGTCTTGTTACTCTTTAGGACCCTGTTATCATTGCATAATGAGACAAAAGTGTAATAAATATGTACATTACTTTATGCATGTTTTACTATAATAAGGAAAATTTGGTAATTACCTACAGTTTCTTTAATTTTTAACACATCATATATTTTCAACTAAAAATATAATCAATTATAACAGCAAATAGCAAATAGGTTATTATAAGATGATACTTTGGAGAATTAGGTGCAGATCATAAATCACAGTATAAAATATGTATATATACAGTGACCGCCAAAAATACGGCACTATATAGGAAATATACAAAGACATATTTCTCTCTAAAATAACAAAAAACAATGAATGGTTACTAGATTATATCAATTGTAACAAGTCTTGCAAATAGATTGCAAAAAAACGTTGAGTTAAAAGTAATGTGAATAGACAATTAGAGAAAGTGATATGTGTAGGAACAAAAGTGAATTTTACACGATCGGTGAAATCATCCCAGTCCGAAAAATGACTTTAGAGACTGCCAAAATACACACATTAAAACAATATAACATGTTAGCATTGAATGTCATAGTTATATTTTCATTTCGGTTTCATATTGTACAGTTGACACAGAAAAAATAGGACTACTCTTAGATCCATTTTTCACTAAAGTCTAGTGGTGTAAATTCGGTTAAACAATATGTTTTTTTTTTCTGCGTCTACGTCTCATCTTTATAATTTGAGAGAAAAACACAAAATCAAGCTAGGCTAAACAGTGTACCTCACTTCTTTCTGCATCAACTGTATATCAATTTATAGATATTTTAATACAAGTGAGCACGAATTAAATTGTGACAAATAATGAAGATATATTTTGGCAACTGAAGCAGGCAATAGATTCAAATGTACAAAAAAAAAGAAAATATACACATGATCGGGTGCTACATAGACTATATTACAAATAACACAAGAATAAGTAACATTTGTTTGATTTCTACTCCTTTTTATTAAATGCTATTCAATATCAAAATGAATTGGAACTATGTAAGTATCATATTGTGCGTGCGACTGGTCAAATAATTTAACCAAAGAAAAAAAATGGGTAGAATTTGTCCAACAATAATGAGCCGTAAGATAACTATTTTTGTTCACTTTTCCTATCTCCAGTTACCTCATATCTTTGATTTCATTGGATTAAATTGTTCTCGTGCTGGTATTCAAAGAAACTATTAATTGATAAAAAAAGAACTGAAGATTAATAACTAAGGCTTTACTGGATTACTGGCTTTCCGGAAGAATGCAAAATGTATAAAATTGCACTAATTTATGTAACATGATATCTTGCCATAAATTATCATCTCTAGCAATATGTTCCACAAGAAGGGGCTCATTTTCTCTTGTGAAAACGATGAAATAAGCAGATTTTCTTTCATTTATTTATTTATTGAATTAACGGGACAATGCCTACTAACACATTGCTTCATAAATACATTACAAAATTTAATACATATTACAACAAGTAATAATTCAACTAATAACATTAAATTAAAGTAAAACGAGGTTAACATATATGCAACAAATCCGACCGCTAACAGCCCAATCTCAAATTACTAAATTTTTTGAACCTCTGAATGCTAGTGCTAAATAGACAAATGTCACTGCAGTACTGATTTGCTAAACGTTGAATCCGCAGCAAAGGTGCACTGCAGCGGCGATTTGTTCTGGAGAAAGGCACGAAGAACAGATCATGTTGACGAGTGACGCGCAACGGAATATGGAGCTGAATATATCCAAGTAATTCAGGATAATCAATAATGTTGTTCATAATTTTATATAAAATCGTTAGATCAGCTGCCTTCCTCCTGGTTTCTAGGGTCGAGATTTCTAATATTGATTCAATTACGCCATAGGTACCATTGACATTCAAGTTAATTTTGTGTGCAACGTATCGAAGGAATAAATGCTGAACTGTTTCAAGTTTACCTATATACAGGGCGTAACATGGAGACCACACAGTAGAACAATACTCTATCTGAGATCGAACAAGAGACGAATATAAAACCTTAATTGCTGTAATATTAGTAAAGTAAGGTGTGTTCCGCTTTACGAAGCCCAGCATTTTGCGGGCCTTAGAGGTAATTTCATCTATATGATTGTTGAATGTCAATTTTCTGTCAAATACAACACCTAGGTCATTTATTTGAGCTACTTCCAGGAGAGGAACATTGCCCAGTTTATACGCGAAAATGATTGGCGTGCTAGTCTTATAGAAACGCAAGATCTTACATTTATTTACATTAAGTTCCATTCCATTAAGGTTACACCAATTCCATAGAGCATTTAAATCTGATTGTTGGTCACTAGTGTCGGATTGATGAGTAATTAATTTAAATATTTTTGTGTCGTCGGCGAAAAGGAGACACTCTGAGTTTCTAAAGCACTTTGTTATGTCGTTAATAAACAATTTGAATAGTAGTTGGCCTAGATGGGAACCTTGAGGGACCCCAGACGACACCTCAATACTCCGGGAAATATTTTTTTTAATTTTAACTTGTTGGGATCTATGTTTGATGTAACTCCCTATCCAATCTTGCAATTTACCAAGTATACCCCAGTTATGTAATTTAAGTAACAATATATCTTGATTTATTCTGTCAAATGCCTTAGCGAAGTCTGTATACACAGCATCAACCTGCGTACCCTCATCAAGCGCGTTCGATATGTACTCACTGTACAGAGTTAAGTTCGCGAGAGTAGACCTACAGATGCTAACCGGTCGGTTATTAAGCTTTCAAATAACTTAGGTATTGAACTCAAGATTGAAATTGGCCTGTAGTTTACAATGTCATTTCTTACCCCAGATTTGTGTACAGGAGTAAAGAAGCTATGTCTCCATCTAGCAGGAAACACGCCCGAGTTTAATGATTCCGTGAATATGAGATGCAGGGGACAACAAATAGTAAAATTACAACGCTTAAGAAGAATTGGTGGGATACGGTCGGGGCCAGGACCCTTTTTACTGTCCAGCATATCTATTTTCCGCACAATTTCCACTACACTTAGGCTAATTTCCGAAATTGAGACACTGGTATTAGCTATATCGTTTTGATACTTGATTCCTTGGTGTACGGAGTAGGTGCTCTGGAAGTGATCAGCAAAACCGTTAACAATTGAATCCGGGTCGTCCAAGGAACTATCACGGTAGGTCATCCTACTAGGTATACCATCCTCTTGTCTTAGCAATTTGGTGTATTTCCAGAAACTTTTGGGATTGTTGATTACATTTGATTCAGCTTGTTGTACAAAATCGTCAAAACATTTTGTAGAGAGATATTTAGCTTCTTTTCTTAGGTTAGAATATACTTGATGATTTTCACGGCTTGGGTAGTCTTTATAATTTTTGTGAGCAATTTTCTTGTCTTTTTCAGCTCGCCGGAATACCAATTGGGGAAATTGTGTATTTTTGACCGTTTCAGCGGCACGTACATAAATATGGCATTGTATAGGACTTCGTAGAATAAGTCAACCATTTCTTCAACGGATAGATCATGAAACAAACATTGCCAATTTACAAAGCCCAGGTGTTCATTTAGTTTGACAAAATCACATCTTTGAAAGTCGTAAAACCATTCATCGCCCTTGATTTCCAATTCAAATTCATTGATAGTAACAAGTAATTCGAGAGCCGGATGATGATCATCCTCGCTGATTATTGGACTTACACATTTCTGGACAATGTCCCGCAGGGTTGAGGTAAATACCAAATCCAGTTTATGTTGGTGCTTACTTAATGTTTTGTTTAGCTGGTGTAAATTAAGTAATTCCACCGTAGTGGATAGTGTATCAATACAGCTTCGTTCATTCACAGTACCACCTGTGCGCATAACAGCATTTGAACTCATATCATCCCCCATCCACTCCGCATGCGGTAGGTTGAAGTCACCCAACAGCACAAGCTTAGAACTTGGGTACCGTTCAGACACACCATCCAGCAAATTGCAGAATTCGATAAATTTATCGACTGCAGTTGAAGGTGGAAAGTATATGTTAATAACGATGAGTTCAAGTCGTCTCCCTATAGCAACACCAATGCATTCGATATTATCACATGTGTCGATTTCATGACTGTATAATTTAGCAAGCACTCCGATCAGTACTCCACCTCCCCGTTTAAAGGTGCTCGTTAAACAACTTCTGTTCCTTCTGTACAAGTTATAATTCAAGATACCCAATTCCGATGATTTGATATCACAATTTAGCCAAGTTTCGGTCAGGCATATTATCTCATGATCAGTTGAGACCATCGAGCTTCGAAGTTCATTCATTTTTGTGCGTAATCCTCTAACGTTCTGATAATAAAGGCTAAGTCTTTTCTCTTCTTTCCTCGTCTTTTTTTTTAGTTTCAGTTTTACTTCTCAATGGTTGCTATTTAGATATGTCATAATCTGTTTTTGAGTTTGCTAAACTCACCTGTCTCTGATAGCATGCACATTGAATGCTCCAAATATTGTGCATAGTATCTACATTTGTTTTAAATTTTATGTTCCTTAAGATGCAGTTTGAGCATTGTTCAATTTCTTTCGACGTACAAGCATTAGTTGCGTGTGGGCCTGTAGAATGTCCACACACAGTATCACTATTGCAATCGTTTGCTTTGTGACCATATTTGCAGCAGTTAAAACACCTCATTATGTCGTATGAGTTGACTACTTGACATCTTTTAAATCCAATATTATTTTTTTTCTTTTCAAGAATTAGTTTATGTATAAGAGGGTCTATTTCCAGAATCATATTGAATTTCGAATTTATTGTTTAAGTTTTATAAATACTATTCATTTTGAAAATTTTTGTTTCTGTGATAACATCATTTTGTTGTATTATTCTGTTTGTGAGGTCGATTTCTTTAAGTTCACTGGATATATTTAATATTTTAATTTTAGGGGAGCGTTTTTTACCTTCTGATAGTACATATACTTCACCAAATGCTGTGCTGCTTTCACCGATATGTAGACCCCCTTGTACCTAAAAAGTTTGTTGAAATAGAATTAGACATTGATTGAATGTTATACAATATGGATATACCGGTTTCGGCAGAAAGTTGGACAAATATGAAAAAATGTTTTATTAGTAACTTCTCATAAAAATTAATTCTTACAATAATTTTCTGAATTATTTTCAATCTAAAAAGCAATTACCAAAGTGAGATTATTTGCTTGTCAACCCTTTGTATTAAAAAAAAAACCACAACTTGAGAGTAATAACTACTGCTATTAATTTTATGCAAAAATGTTATTTAGGAAACTTCTTTAGAACTTTTCTTTTGCTTTTTCTGGTATGGTGTTGCACTGTTATTTGTATAGTTGGTAAAGCCAATTTTTGACAGTATCAAAATATTTAAGTTATTTGATTAGCGATCTTATTGGGTTAAACCGACTTTGCAAATAAGAAAACCCAATTCTGTACCGGAAAAAGTATAAGAAAATATTTTGGTCGTGGGTGGTACTAATTTCCCATTTAAAATCTTGTGTCAGTTCTAAATAACTTTTCCAAATAGAATTTTTACATATCATTAATAACCGTAATTGAAATACAATTGCAATTCCCTATACCGCCTTTGGGTAGAGAGGGTTCTTAAAATATATAATATAATAATAATAATAATAATAATAATAATAATAATAATTCTTAATACTCCTCCACCTATGGCGTAATAGGTTACTGTCATTGTTTGAAAGAGAATTCTGACCCAATTACATAATATAATGTATCGGAAATAAAGTGATGACTCTTAAATTAGCAGGTATCGAAAAAAAGTCTCGCCGGCGCCGCAAAAAACCACATCATTTCCCGCAAGCAATTCAAATTAAACACATGGCAACATCTTACTGTTTGTTTTGCTAATGTACACGCAAATTTCTTTAGTAAGGAGTGCAAAACATATTACAGAGCGCTTTTAAATCGACTCCTGGCGGATTTATCAACAACCAGAGACTAGTTTTCGCACCAAAACCCCGCTCTTGATTCATTGCATTCCTAGAAAAATAACGCCATGTATGCCAACAGTACATTTTTTGCCACCTCTGTTGAATTTTTTCTTCTCATCCAGTCATTGAAGCAAGTGTATGTATCTTCATAACGCTTTTGAGATTTGGGGGGTAATACATTCTCAGAACCACCGTTCGCAATTTCTTCAATATCCATCTTCCTTTCGCCGTAGAGCACTACACGTGACAGTTTTTGAAATTTTTATTTGTTTATGAAAACAAAATGTGCCTGGACACATGACAACCAGGCGATTTCTTTAAATATTTCAATTTTCTGAGTTTACGAACTAGCACTTGGCAAGGAAACTTTGGATATTTTGCCGGATATTGACTTCTGCTAGTGGGAAAAACATATGCGGAACGTAAGAACTAAATTGCTCGGTCGACAATTCTTCCTAGAACGTTATAGTGTCCTTACGTTCCTCATGACTTAAATAACTATTGGATACAAATTTCTACTCCTACACTGTAATTGATATATTAAACATTCGCTACCTGTACCTAAATGATAGTCATTTAGCTACAATGTTTTCATTAAGATACAAGTTTATCTAAAAACGTCACGGCGGATGAAAATCCACGGCAGTAGCCGAAAATTACATTGATGAATCAATTTAAAATAAATTAAAATAGGCAATAAAATTTTGAATTCGATTGAATACAACCAAACCAACAATTTAATTAATATTGCAGCTCCATCAACATCTACATTGCTATCGACATCCACCAATATAGACCGGCGCAATTACATTTTCATAGCTGTACTATTCAGAATATACACCATATATACAATAAAAAAATAATTATTGGTGATTTAACGCATGAAGTATTAAGACCTGGCTTTATTTTTTCCCCTGTATAAATTTTCGAAAAAAGCTTGAACAGGTTAAAATGATTTATGTTCTAACAAATATTTTGAGACCATTTTCAATTTTCCATCTCTCTCCGTTTTGAAGTTACGTCAGAGCCATTTTTTTAAAATGACAACCTATATTTTTTATTATTGATTTTGATAGTACTTTTTATTATATTTTCAACAACACAGCATTTTCAATATGTAACATTTAAAAAAAAATGAGAAGAAGTGCGTTAAAGTTAAGCTATTAAATTATTATTTCAATGTGCAGAATGCATCTAGTTACCATTCAAAACAACGTCAGTTAAAACAAAATTAGGAAAACAGGCTTGGATTTTAAATATTGGAATAACACAAAATTGATTAACCTGAAAAACAATCTAGTACAATTATGTAAAACAAATTATTGCCTACTCACAGTCAGATTAATTTCAAAATGGTTCGACGTTTTTCGGAGACACAAATAATTGAAATTCATATAATAATTTAATAGTTTTACTTTACCGCACTTTTTCTCAATTTATTTCAAATTTTACATATTGAATATGTCATGATGTTGAAAACATAATAAAAAGTACTATTAAAATCAATAATAAAAAATATAGGTTGTCATTTAAAAATAAGGCTCTGACGTCATAACTTCAAAACGGAGAGAGATGCAAAAGTGAAAATGGTCTCAAAATATTTGGTGAAAAAAAAACATTTTGACCTGTTGAAGCATTTTTCAAAAATTTATACACGGGGAAAAATTAAGCCAGGTCTTAATATTTTATGCGATTTCTGTATAAGTTGAATGAATTTTGAGAGTTGCCAATTTTTCTTCTTAATTTTTATGCTGTATCGTAGAAAACATATTGTTAAATATATTAAAATTATTATGTTGTATATTTACTTTTAATAAATTTTGACAATTAACCCTTTTCATGCTTCGTCGTAGAAAAAATCGAGCAAAAAATCTCGTGTATGAAACTCGCATTTAATGGTAATTAATACACTCATATTCGTTACGAAATTCGCCCAGGCACGTTTCGTAATTCTTATACTCATGTCTTAGTAACCATCATTAAATGCTCGTTGCACAATATACTTTTTAATTTTAATTTAATGAAGTGTTAAGACATTGTAAATTATAACTTCATTTACAGAAAAGTGAATACAAAGATAGACGTATAAATAGTGATCAATAAAATATATGGGTGAGAAACGATATTATAAATATGTAGTTCAAACGTATAACTGAGATTAGAGAAAACAAAACGACATAACGAAAAGGCGGCGCCTAATGATACAACAACTTAAAGAGAAAAAAGTAAGCAGAATATAGAGAACAAATAAAAATGGAAGGGGAAAGGTATAGGAGAAATACGAGGCAGAAGATTATAAATTATAACTTCGTTTACAGGAAAGTGACTATACAGATAAACACATAAATAGTGATAAATAAAATAGCGAACGAAAATATAAATAGTTAAAACCTATAACTGAGATTAAAGAAAACTTAACGACATAAGGAAAATGAGGCACGGTGTTGCAGGAACGCAAGTATTATGGAAGGTGAATGTATAATCACACAACAATTTAAAGAGGAATGTAAGCAGAATGTAGAGAACACATGAAAAAGGAAGGGAAAATGTATTTGAGAAATACGAGGCTAAAGAGCAGGGAAACCAAGAGAGAAGGAGTCAATTGATAACAGGCAAAATAGTCTAAAGATCACCAGGAGAGAGAAGAATAAAATAAGTGAGAGCCGAAAACTTTCATTAACAGCGAAAAGAAAATCCAAGAAAACACAGTAGAAATGGAACATCTTTATGGAATGGTGAAAGAAATGAAGAACGAAATAAAGAAAAACGCCGAAGAGCTGAAATAAAAGATTAAAGAAATAACTAAAGAAATGCCCCTGAAAGACGATATAAAGGCTGGACAAAATTGAGAGAAAGATTTGAAAAAGAGGTCGAACAAGAAATGGAACAAGATAATGGGCAATAATATAAAATATTATAGAAATAACTAAAGAAATGCCCCTGAAAGAAGATATAAAGGCCGGAAAAAATTGAGAGAAAGAATGGAAAAAGAGGTCGAACAAGAAATGGAAGAAAATAATGGGCGGTCCGTCAGGAAAAGCGATATGTAAGGGATAGTGTAATATTCTGAAATATTAGATAAATACAAGTATTAAGTTATTGTAAATCATTCTATGGCTGGGAAAAGAGAATTTAGTTAGAAGAGCATCCTAATGTCAGTTAAATGATTGTGCTATATGTTATAAATCCGTTTTCGTTAAATATATTTGGGAAAAAAGGTACATGTAAACTTATACCGCTAAGAGATACATTTATTTTCATAATAATTTTGAAAAACGGCATAAAGTGACATACATCATTTTTCACAATATATTTGATCTAAAGTGTAAGTGCAAACTGAGATCATGGCTATTTATTGTATACTAAGTGAATAAAGACGAAGTTTATCAATGAAAAAAATGTATAGCGCACGATACAGAGCCGAGTGTTATAATGTTTTTGAGTGGAACAAATTTCTTTATTCACGTGCATCATACAATATATTTTTTCTACGAAAGTGTTGAAAGACACGTTTTCTGTCATAAAATTTAACCTTGAAAGTTGGTATTTGTTACAAGGAGTGCAGAAAGTACTTTCCGCACTTATATGAGTGCGGAAAGTACTTTCCGCACTCACTTTCCGCACTCCAATACCTCTCTTTTGATTTTTGAGGCAATAAATCGGACGAAACTGTGGATGCAATGGCCGCAAGTTCCGGCGGAGTGTTTGTTATATCGTCACTATCGGAATCCATTATTGATATTCTTCTACTTCCAGTATTAATGTATAAATTTCGAGTCTCGATTTGGTGACAAGCGATTTATAAGTTTTCTGACGTTTAAATTAATGACAATGACATTTATTTTAAATTAATGATTAAATTTACATTAATCTTTAGTTTTCTACACTTTCGTAGAAAAAATAGTATGTAACACTCTTGCGGAAATGGCCATTGCAAAACTCGTATGAACTTTCATACTCGTTTTGCAATGAAGCCCTTTCCGCACTCTTATTACAATATACTATTCCAATTTCGTTATCATATACAGAAATGTCTAAAAATCAAATCGGCAAATTGAAGAATTTGCGTAAGGTGGACATTTTTTATATACAACGAAAACTACAAAGTGCGAATTTTATTTAATTTCACTTTATTCGTGTTGTCAATAGTAGTGTAAATAAAGTGTAGCTGTAATTAGTAGTTTAACAGACCAGTGTATTAATAAGGCGATTTAAAATCGAGATATTTGGTTGCGATTATTAATTGCTTCTTAATACACCAGTTAGTTACAATACTTTTGCGTCGACTATGCAAACATACATACAAACAAATATACAAATGATCAATTACGAATAAAAACATAGAAACGAATAAATAAATGATCAAACATACGAACAAATATATAAACATACAACCATACAAATAAACATACAAACATACATACTAATATACAAACATACCAATAAACAAATAAACAAGTATACAAACATACAAACAAGCATACAAACACACATCCATTTAAACACGCAACCATACAAATAAATATAAAAACATACAAACATACAAACAAACAAGCATACAAACACATACACATTCAAACATACAAGTATGCATACAATATATACACATGCAAACATAGTAACTTAGAAACATACAAACATGTATAAAAACGTACACGTATGCAAACATACCTAGAAACAAACGTACAAACATATAAAGTAGACACATACAAACATACATACAAACATACAAACAAACATACAAACATACAAATACACACACACACACTTGCACACTCACACAAACACGCGTACACACTCACTTACACACACCACTTGTTTTTGATTGTTCAGTGCACATTCAAAAATCGTTCAATAATGTAAAATCAAGCATTAATGAGGTCATAAAGTTTACATTAATGTAAACTGTACTTGTTACTTGTAAAAAGGTAAATTAAGATGACATGAAAGTAATAGTAGCAGACAATATATCACCTGTCAGTGTCAAAATTTTTATGAACACAACATCATAATTTCAATCATGGTTGCACTATTACATTTAAATTGAATAACGGGAAAGTTGAAAAACCAAATCATAAAAATTGATGAATTGAGATCATATAAAAAATACACGGGAGAGTACAAATTTGACACGGGACGAGTAAAATATTTACACTCGCTCTTGTCACTTTTACAAGCTTGTAAACGTCATCTTACAAGGTTAGTGTATAGTCTGGTTAGAACATTTGTTATAATAATGAAATTTTATATATAAACTGAGCATTTTATTAGTAGGAATTGGAAAAATAAATTATTGTACATACTTCAATTAATAAAATATGCGTTTCCTTTAAGTTTTGTTTATAATTTCTTATATTTTGTTATTGAAAATATCAACTTTTACCACACCATACAAGAAAACTAAGGTGCCAAGGACCTTTGTTTTGCAGTTTTCTTTTCATCTTTCATTGCAGAAAAAGGTTACCTAAAGCGTTTGTGGAGGTTTTATTTTTAAATTAAATATTAAATGGTTAAATCTAAACTGGATACTGGATTCATTTATTTAAAGACTCTATGTGCGTTTTTTTTTCTGATTAAAAAAATTGTAAAATGATATAAGTCGTCTTATTTTTGCTACATATACATTTTGGCATTTTGTTGACCTACTGTTTAAAAAATGGCAAATAATAAAAAGTCCTCGTAGGTTGCATTTATTTTTGTGTTAACGAGTAGTTTTAAAATGCATAATATTTAAACTTGAGGGCCGATTATTTCAAAACTCTTAATACTGGACTTATACCCCTTTTCCTGCAGCACCGCCAATTATTAGGGTGAGTCAATAGGACGGGCAGGCTCGATTACACCTACACCGTTAATGATATCGAAATGAACCAAAATACACTGCATACGGAAAGTCAAAGTGCAGTTTGTAAAATTATTTTGCCATATACAGGGTGTTTCATTTTTGCAGGGCAGCCGTCGACCTGGTTTATTTAAATGGCACCCCCTGTATAAATTTTTATATTTGAATTTGCCCTTTTTTGGGTTTAATAAATCCCTTTAGGTTTTGCAATTCGCTTTAACCGTTCAGAAGTTGTTCACGTTTTTCTAAAAATTAATGCGTTGCAGGCACTTATTAAAAAAATCGCAGGGCACTTGGTTTCTGGAATATAAAGTATGGACTTTGAGCCTGAGCCTAAATAACAGACTGAGGTATCTTCTGGCGAAAAGACCGCCTATCTGTATTCTAGCTGTGCCTTGCTGTGACACATTAATTTTGGTAAGCTTTGAAGTAGCATAACTTGGTTTTTTTAAATGGCACACCCTATATTTTAGTACTTGGTTCTATTCAGGTCTCAGTTTACATCTTTTTTGCCCCTTATATTTTTTTCTTGAAAGTTGATAGTTGACAGATAATTCTGATTTTCTTAAAAATTCACATAGATCTCATAAACTTAGCGTGCCATGAAAATCACCTTAAAAATTAAATCATGTTTTAGCGGTGGTTTTGCGGTATTTTACAAAGGGTTAAAGAGGATACTAAGATTAAACCACCGTTAAACAGCAGCTTAAATTTTTATGAATAACACTGTTAGAGTTTTTATATGTACTTGAACTAGGACTCTTTAGAGTAGGATAAATGAGAATAGCTCCATCGTACGATGTTTTACTATAAAGTTAATTAGCGAGAATGGGCTCTGACAGCGTCTAACATTGTGTTTGTGGTTCCATTGCAAAGACAGGGATGCAATGCTCCTTGTGCAACATCGTGTACTGCAAAAGCTGCTCTCTTGGAGTGAAAAATTGCTGTAGGATAAGATTGTGTAAGGACAATAAAATGGAAGATATTGATTTTTCTATGGAGGCGTATGGATTTCTTAAAGACCTTGTAAGTGAACTAAAAGTATCTAATACGCTATTACTGAAGAAAATTAGTGTCCTGGTAGCAAGAAAATTCAATTTTAAGCAACAAAAATTGTAGGTTAGTACAGAATCAACGAATCGAAACAACGAATGAAAAATAAATAAATAAAACAAATTCTAGACTAGACAAAGTTTTGCAAAATAATCGAAAAGCGAAATACCTTCTTAGACATACATATGAAGTTACATGAAACATTGAAGCTCTTACAGTTTTACAGCGGATTTTATGTTTTATGTTGTAGGAAACAAATTAGTTCCACCAGGTTAACAATCTTAATAATTGCGTTGAGAATGATTCAACCATCTTAATAATCGTGTTAAGAATGACAAAATAATCTTAATAATCATGTAGAGAATTTTGCAAAACATGCAAAATTACTGTAATTGTTTCAGTTATCAACAAATTTAATTTACTACAAAATTCAGAGTAAACGTTTACATGTTTTCACGAAAACGAATATACACTTTCGTTAACTTCATACAACGTTCAAACTTTGTCACTGAATTTTCTTTAATATGAACAACTTGTTTCTATTACGTTTTTAGTTCCTGCTTAAATAACTAGCACTTTTTCTAATTATACACAACCTAACCTGATCTAATCTAACCTAACCTAACCTAACTTCCGTTGTGTAGAATGCTTTACCATTGAGATAAGTTTTTATTTTTGATGGTGAGGGGAAATACGTGTAGAAGCATGGTCTTTAATACTCCTCTAACCATCCAACCAATTAATTATATTTGTTCAAAATTTGGATTTATTTGGATCAAAATCTAACCTAACCTAACCTAACCTAACCTAACTTCCGTTCTGTAGAATGCTTTACCATTGAGATAAGTTTTTATTTTTGAGGGTGAGGGGAAATACGTGTAGAAGCATGGTCCTTAGAACACCTCTAACCATCCAACCAATTAATTATATTTGTTCAAAATTTGGATTTATTTGGATCAAAATCTAACCTAACCTAACCTAACCTAACCTAACCTAACCTAACCTAACTTCTGTTGTATAGAATGCTTTACCATTGAGATATGGTTTTATATTTAAGGATGAGGGGAAATACGCGTAGAAGCATAGTCTTTAATACTCCTCCAACCATCCAACCAATTAACTATATTTGTTCAAAATTTGGATTTATTTGGATCAAAATAGATATCATTTAATAATTATTGAATTTTCATTTATATTCGGACTTTATTTTATTTTGAAAACTGAGTTAGGAGTTAATTATTAATACTACTGTTGGAATTAAAAACTGATATTTGCCACTTCATGTACCAAAATCTTCAAATTGTGTGTGAAAATTGAGTTAAGAGTTAATTATTAATACTACTGTTGGAATTACAAAGTGATATTTGCCACTTCATGTACCAAAATCTTCAAATTGTGCAGAAAAGAGCCTTTAGTACATGTCATCACTGCATAAATTCATTACCATGAATCATAGATTCATTATCAATTCATTAGTATAGATTAGCATTTGTGTCTACCAATATATTGCAATGCCACCTTGTGGATATGCACGAATCACATAAATAAATTCACACAGTAAATACTGTAGCTTTGTCGGGCATCTTATGCATTAGGCATTAGCGACTTCATGTACCAACATACTTCAAATTGTACAGAGAAGGTACTACCATGTCATGTAAATGTCATCACTGCATATAAATTCATAGCACTTTAATGTCATCATTGCGTGATATTATTAGCATTTGTGCCTGCCAATAATCAATCATGTGGTCGTAAAAACTTTAAGAAGTAATGTTATTTAATATTGGTACTGTCAAAATTGAAGAAGGTACTGTCATGCCATGTACATGTCATCACTGCATAGAAATTTATTAGCATTTGTGTATACCAATTTATGTCAACGCCACCTTGTAGATAAGCACGATTCAACAAATTATCCTTTTTCACAACGACATTAATTTCTCTAAATGTACATTTCAACCACTACGTAGTCATCATCAGTAGACATTTGTACTGTTGTAGTACACATGTACATGTCATTGCCGCATAGAAATTCATTAGCATTTGTGTGTACCAATTTATTTCAACGCCACCTTGTAGATATGCACGAATCACATACTTGAATTCACACAGTAAATACTTTTGGTTTGGCTTTGTCTGGCAACTTATACATTAGGCATTAACGATTTCATGTACCAAAATACTTCAAAATTTGCAGAGAAGGTACTGTCATGTCATGTACATGTCATCACTGCATATAAATTCATTAACACTTTAATGTCATCATTGCGTGATACTATTAGCATTTGTGCCTGCCAATAATCAATAATGTGGTCGTAAAAACTTTAAGAGGTAATGTTATTTAATTTTGGTACTATCAAAATTGGAGAATTTTGAAGAATTTTCTCTGCAAATTTTGAAGTATTTTGGTACATGAAATCGTTAATGCCCAATGCATAAGTTGCCCGACAAAGCCAAAACAAAAGTATTTACTGTGTGAATTCATTTATGTGATTCGGGCATATCTACAAGGTGGCGCTGAAATAAATTGGTAGACACAAATGCCAATGAATTTCTATGCCGTGATGACATGTACATGTGTACTACAAAAGTACAAATGTCTACTGAAAATGACCACGTAGTGATTGAAATGTACATTTGGAGAAATAAGTGCGTTGTGAAAAAGGATAATTTGTTAGATTTCTTTAAGTGTTAATATTTCGCAAGCTCCAAACGATTATTATATTGCAACTACTGGTACAGATATGTAGATGATATTCTCGTATGCTTCAAAGGTTTAGAGAGACAATTGTTAATATTCCATAACTATCTTAACACGGTTCAAGCTAACATATAATTCACAGTGGAACAAAAAGTAGACCAATCTATTAATTTTAACTGTTGTAGTACAAATGTCTACTTAAGGTGACCACATAGTGGTTGAAATGTACATTTAGAGAAATAAATGTCGTTGGGAAAAAGGATAATTTGTTATTTTTCTTTAAATAGTTGCAATGTTTAAACAAGGTGTGTTTCGAAATTTAAATTTCCAAATTGTCCATCTAAATTTCCGCTGATATGGGCTGAACGAGTTCCCCATTGCTAGGCCTTCGATTTGCGTGTAAAATTCATTATTAAATTGTCAGTTCAATGCAAATACTGAGAAGAAACATAATTTCGTGTGCAATATACATTTTTTTTTAACTCAAAACGTGCATTATTTACCCCTCATAATAATGGAGTTTAAACAAGTATCCGCCAAATCTATTTCCATGTCAGCAGAAAATCGATCGACTTTTGCTTTGCCTCACGTGAACCCCACGCCAGATAATTTGACACTTTTCCCATAAAACCGAAATCCCCCTACTGGTGGATCAATGATAATGCAACTGATACAACTATAAATTTTAAAGAAAATTTAACTTCAGTATATAATAACTAACAAATTATGTAAATGAATCCAACTAACATTTTATACATTTTAAATAAAAACATAACTTATAACAAGCATAATGACATATGAAATACTAATGAGATTTATGTAATTGAGATTTTCCACTGACAATAGTTTGTAGTTGTGGACTAATTTTACTTGTACCAATTATTAATAGAGATTTAAGATGCTCATCAGTTAATTTAGATCTGTAAACATTTTTTGTGTACTTCATTTTGGAGAAGGTCTTCTCACACAAATAAGTAGTACCAAAAACAGAAAACAGCCCACGAGCAAATTTATGCAAATTATCAAATTTTGTCAGAGGAAGACTCTTATAAAATTCCAACAAAGATGAGTTTTGATATTTGTTCTTAATTATATCACTGCACTGTAGATCAATCATTTCCATTTGAAGTTCCGGGGCTAGGGTTTCAATGTCAGTATCAAAAGGATTCTGAAAAATCTTAATTTGATTCGCAATGGCATCAAAGTCCGAGAAACGAGTATCAAAATTTATTTTCAAAGCACTCAAAGTTTAGATTGCAAAATCGATAGGAAACTCAGTCTCAGTGGTGTGGCTGAATATTTCACATGTTTTAAAATGTGAAAAACCTTTACTTCGTAGTTGTGATTGAAACAGTATCAATTTCTTCCGGAATGATTCTTTACTATTGAAACATTGAAATCCCAAAAATAAGATAAATAACGTAGGCAACTCATTACCAAAAACTTTACATCCGAGGAAAACCAATGAACGCGATGCAACGGATGGAGTAGATTACTCGCTCACCACTAAGGCCAACACTGAAGGCACCGAGATATTAAATAGTAGAGCTATTAGCTATTATATACAAGCGAAAGCCTACAGAAACTAAAGCATCTACAGAAACCAATGCTGTGGATACAATAAAGGCACCCAAAAGATGGATGTGGTTATACGTTGGAAGAGTGAGTGTGTGAGCGAACGAAACCATACTGAAAAACCATCATAACTCGTTGTTCCGACTCAATCAGAATTATCGAAGGTCGAAGGAGCAGAGAAAAAGTGTGATAGATTTGATACTCCAAGCAAAGTGTGATTCCTGGGAAAAATTTGGAAATAAAATGCAAGAAAATAGTAGGAGTAACGCGCAAAGCTACTCTATGGAATGCTCAGAAACATAAGGAAGAGCAAAGGTAGCGGCCAAATATGGATAGATTATAAGGAGGGCAATGTCGTAATCATAGACAAGCAAATTATGGACAGATGCCGCGAATATTTCATGGATGTATTTGCCGGGGATGACCAGGTATAAAGATATTTATCAACCAAGAAAGTTGAAGAAGCTGTGAGGATATTCCGAGTCACCAAAGTCGTTGGCAGCCGTATTGCCAATTTATAAAAAATGGGATCCCAGAGACTGCGCTACCTATATTGGAATATCTATACTAGGGATAGTAAGTAAAGTATATGAAGTAATACTGGAGAAAATACTACGATCAATTATTGAACCGACTGTGGATGACAATCAGCCGAACATATTCAGCATGTGACAATCAGCCAAAAAGTCAGTTGCATATAACAATAATCTGTTTCTGTGCTTTGTGGATCTGAAACAGGCCTTTGATAGGGTCATGAGGAAGAAAATATGGCAGGTGTTTGGAAAGAGAAATGTTAATGCACCGCTGCTTAGAGCCATCAAGAGTACGGTAAGGAGGTGTGTTGAGCCCATTTACTCTTTATTATAGTGATCGATGAAATTGCAACCAAATGCAACTGCATTACAATTGGAGCCACAGTAGGGGTGTGCCATCTACGGCCTAGTGATTAAAGAAATGATTTATGCTGACGACTTAGTTATACTTGTAAACTTAGGCCCGGTTGCACAGTAGGATCTTAAGTTTTTTTTAAGGTTTAGGCGTTGCACAGGTTTAGTTCTTAGCTTAAACTTTTCCTTAAACATCAAATACTTGTAATAGGCCCAAATATATGCCCAGTATAATACGCATTTACGCAATAAAGTGCCTCATATTTAAAAAATCATGAATACAATAAAATTATTAAACTGATTCATTTACAAATAATCCCAGGGTTAAATGTGAGAAATAGCAATCGCAACTCGCGACATAGCGACATATCTCAAGAGCCGAGGCCTGCATATGCAAGGTTCTGGAAGATTCCATGTCGTGGTGTCACATAAACTATTTTGGTATCAGCACCCCTTAGAATCAAGCAAGCGCCAGGCACATGAAAATCACCTCGAATGGCAACGCCTTAAGTTAAGTGTAAAAATCTGCGCTAAAAACGCATTAATACCATACGCACACTCAAGATTAATAATCACCATGATAACTAAGGGATGGGGGCGAATGTTTAGCTGTAGATATGTGAGGGGAGCGGAGATTTGAAACTGAAAAAACCTATTTAAGCGCAAGCCACACACGAGCGAGATCAGTAAGAAAGTCGCGTCGGCCACGGGCAACGCACACGACATTCGTGGTTTGACTATATAAATTCACGTCGGTTTATAATTAAATTAACGATTGCATATAACGTTGTAAAAACGCAAAGTTGAATAAACATTTGAATAAATCGAAAACCGTACAATTATAGGTACAGAGTAATTTAAAATTTTCATTATTAACGATAATATAAAGTTGTTAAATCAGTCTCGTTATAAATTCACGAGAGTGCTTATTCCTCCCAATCAACCCTAAGTTACCTATAAATACGAAATACCGATTACCTATTCCTATCAGTAAACAAAGGCGGCTCGAACGCTATTCGTGTTACGAAATCATTAGAGGAAGCAATCTCAGGTGTAATTGACGCCCACCCGCGCACTTCGTACACACACCTGTTATTGTGAAATCAAATTCCCGCACTAGATTCAAATGGACGGAAGATAGTGTATTTAACCAACCACAAGTTACCTAGAAAAACCAAACACCGATTACCTATTCCTATCAGTAAACAAAGGCGGCTCGAACGCTACTCGTGTTTACGAATCATTAGAGGAAGCAATCTCAGGTGTAATTGACGCCCACCCGCGCACTTAGTACACACACCTGTTATTGTGGAATCACCTCCTCCACTGAAATCAAATCGTTGTCAGCATCATAAACATTTAAACATATAAACTCATTATACATCGCACCCGCGATCGCAAATTAACGTGGCTGTATTCACCAGAACTATAATAACTAATCAAGGCATTCAGTGTTACCCTCCGACATACATCATCATATTCAAATTAAAAAAAATCATAAAAATGATGGTTTCTTCATTTCAATTCATAAATGAGCACACAACGTCCATATTATTGGGCAGAGTGATTTATATTTGTATAAATAAATAAGTTGGATTAAATCCTAATAATTTAAAAACATAATGTGTACAAATACTGGTTTCTTTATTTCAAATCATAAAACAAGTACATAACGTACATATTATTGGGCAGAGTAATTTAGAATCGTTCAAATAAAATAGGCTGGATTAAATCTCAATAATTTGAAGACATAATGACAATTTGTGGTTAAACAAGAAATAAGTGGAATTATTAAAACCCCGTATAAACAGAGAGAATGATAAACGAGAGAATGAAGCCAGATATAATCACAAGAGAAGTTATTAATAACCTCAAATGTTCCTAATAATAATATATTATATCATTACATAAACATTTCCGATTGAGGTAGCAGAACTGTTATTTGACACAACTTGTTACATGTCTGACGGTGATGACTACTTGTGACATGGGTGCTTGCTGTAGTCGTAGGTAGAATTACTAATTTACCTCAATCAACGTAGACAATGGGGCTCCAATAATTACGTTATTGTGTGGACACCGACACAACCATGAAATTCGGGAAGATCGCGAGATACCTTTAGTAATCATTCATGAATTATTAAGGATATTTCAACATTTTTAAATAGCTCTATTTTTGATCATATCACTTTCCCGTAGTTAAATGGAGTGAAAGAGCATGGCAATAAATGGTCTAAGAAGCTAGACAAGCACGCGCATGTATAACAAACTATCGTAAATAAACTTCATAGTCATAACCATTTTCAAACTATCAATGGAATAAATAAGAGAATTTACAAATTCATTATATGGTTAACGAAATCAACAAAATACATTAATTCATGTCATAATCGTCAACCTGTGTTTTATTTCCCTGTATGTTACAATTATACGAACTAATTTACATCATCGTCAACCTGTGTTTTATTTCCCTGTGTCTTACAATTTCAGCGTGTCTATTATTAAATAAACAAAACAAATCCATAAATTTGTGCTTTCTTATATTAATCAATCCATTATTTGGGTACGTTAATTAACACATTTCCAATAGCAAAGTACTATGAGAGTAATCACGGTAGTTAAATTAAACGTCACGACGTGTAAGTACTTAATACGATCACAAATCACGAGCCAAAATAATCAAGAAATTATGTAATAAATTCACGACAAAAACGACGAATAATAAAATAATTATATTAAAATAAAATCGGAGCGTTACATACTCAAGTGGTGGCATTGGTATAGCTTAAAACAGAATTGAAGTTTTGCAATCTTATATAAATGAATTTTATTAATAATATAAACATTAATGATAGCGACGATGATAAAGTGTACTTTATTAACGTATTTATACGGAATCAACGTAATCCGGTTTACAGACACAGAGTTGATAATTTTAATCAGTAGAATGATGCAGATTTTTTTAACAGATTTCGTATCAGTAAAGACAGTTATAATGTAGTTTTACTCCAAATTGAAGATCAAATTAAGAATTCTACTAACTGGTAAGAAATGTGTTATGTTAATATTGTCACTAAATATTTATAGGAATTATGCATTAACAGAGAATTCAAATGCTTCTTCTGACGTTACGCTATTATGCTACCGGTAGAATGTTGATTGTGGTGGGACATTTTACTGGATGTCATCAGTCGAAAGCATCTAGAGTTGTTAAAAAGGTCTCTAGAGCAATTGATTCACTCCGCCCTCAGTACATAAAAATGCCTGATATTCAAGAAAATTCCACAGTACGTCAAGAATTTTATAATATAGCAAAGTTTCCTCGAGTAGTCGGAGCTATAGATTGTTTATATGTTCGATTGCAATCACCAGGTTAATATTATCATTGAATAAATATGCATAAAACATTTTTAACACTTTTACATATTTAGGAGGAGAAAATGCAGAATTATTCAGAAACAGAATGTCTTTTTTTTATTAATGTACAAACTATTTCTGACGCTCGATTACGTATCAGAGACATTGTAGCTCGATGGCCAGGTTCAGCACACGATTCAACATTTGAAAATAATGAAATTACAAATCTTTTACTTGGAGACAGTGTATATAAAAAAAAAACCTACATGATAACACCATTGACCAACCCTGTCACTAGAGCTGAAACACTAATCAGGGAAAGCCAAATAAAAATAAGAAATGTTGTGGAGCGATCATATGGAGTTTGGAAGCGAAGATTTCCAATATTCCGAATAAAATTAAATATTAATACTGTTCAAAACATAATTGTAGCTAAGAAAAGACTCCCACACCTTAATACAGATTTGCAGGTAGCAGTTAATTTCGTTAAAGATATGCCCAATACGGTAGTAACTGAAAACAGAAGAACCATCAATTAAAATAATAGAGTAAGAAATAACCTTCTTGATGTATATTTTTTCAATTTATTGTAATTAAATGTTATATGATTATTTCTATATTATAAGTTTATTAGATTTTATTATTAAATATACTTGTTTGGTATTGGGTTGTATTAAGCCGAGAAAATGCACACTCGACATCATCTCTGGACGGTCACTGAACTGACCAGACCTAAAGGTTTTAACCGGTCTTCAGTTTATCCATGTAGATAGTCTCCAGCATTTTATTTAAAAAGAACTGGAACAAATTATGGAACTACTAAGCTTAACCAAAGGTGCAATGGTTAATTTGGTTAATTTTTGACGATTGACAGCTACATTTAAATGTGAAGATAGTTATAAATGGCAAACATTGTAACCAACTTATACATATTTTCGCTTGGGAAAGTATTTTATTATTCTAAACTGTGCAACACTCGTAACTTAAGTATTTGCTTAAGCTTCAGTTTAAGGTTTAATTAAAGAGAAGTCATACACAGGTTCCAGGCTACCTTTTAGAGGTAAAAATTTTAGAAAAACATTTTTGCTTGAAAACCAGAAGAGATAAGTGTACGAAGGCTGTTTGACGGAAGAGTGACTTTTCAAAGGTTGGTAACACTTTCGTTATAATGATTATGTTGCTAGCTCCTGAGGTCTTTCGGAGGTCTACTGTCAAAATTTGGCACCAATCTGACAGATAGATTATGTTTTATACTTATTTAAAGGAAACTGTTTTCGTTGTTTTGTAAATATGTAAAAAAAAAAATCGAGTGTTGATTAAACATTATTTTCTACGTGAAAAAACAATTAAAGAAACCGAGGAAAAGTTACGTAAATATTATCCAGAATCTGCTCCGTCCCATGGAATGATTTGTAAGTGGTTTCTGCTTTTAAAAGTGGCCATATGAGCACGGTTGATGAGCTCGTCCGAAACCATCATTTACTGTGACTACTCCAGAAATGGTTAATAAACTCTATGGCCTTGTAATTGGCAATCGTCGAATAAAAGTTTGTGAGATAGCTAATGAAGTAAACATCTCAACCGAACGGGTATACAATATTTTGCATGAACATTTCAATAAGAAAAAGCTATCCGCGAGATGGTTGCCGCGTTTGCTTAATGGTGATCAAATGCGCGCTCGCATTAAGAATTCAGAAGAATGTTTGGCCGTTTTCAACGTAACTCAAAGGATTTTTTTCGTCGATATGTCGCAGTAGATGAAACTTGGATACATCATTATACTCCAGAAACAAGAATACAGTCTAAATACTGGATTTCTCCATGCGAATATGCTCCCAAAAAGGCAAACACACTTTTTTCGACCAATAAGGTCATGGCCACAGTTTTTTGGGATTCTAAAGGTGTAATCTTTATTAATTGTTTACAAAAAGGAAAAACCATAACTGGCCAGTATTATGCTGATTATGCAGACATGTATTGATGCCGAACTTGAAAAACAACGACCGCATTTGATGAAGAAAAAAAGTGTTGTTCCATCACGATAATGCGCCCTCTCATTCGTCTGCAATTGCTACAACTAAATTGACTGAATTGCATTACGAATTACTGCTTTATCCGCCATATTCGCCAGATCTGGCTCCCAGTGATTTCTTCTTATTTCCAAATTTAAAAAAATGGCTGTGTGGAAAAAGATTTCAGGCAAATGAAGAGGAGATAACCGACACAAATGCATATTTTGAAGACTTTCCGAAAGATTACTTTTTGGAAGGTTTAAAAAAATTGTAAACTCGCCGGGCTAAGTGTGTACACTTGAAAGGGTGTTATGTTGACAAATAAAATATATTTTGAACAGAAAAATAACGTTTTCATTAAAAAGTCACTCTTCCGTCAAACAGCCCTCGTACATACGTTCTTAAAAAATATGTTACAATTTAAGCGAGGAATTCAAAAATATAATAATATATGGGGTATTCTATTTAAAATAAGAAAGTTGGTGCTATTTCCGGGGAACCGGAAGTGATAGAAAGTTGAAAATATGTCACATGAGGATAACTGACTTAACCTTATGACGAGGATTATTTTGAAATTTTTTGTACAACGGCAACCCCATAAACTTTTAACGAACGGTTTACCGTAGACACCCTGTATATGAGCTAGTCATATTACTATAACAATAATCATGTTTGTGTATGCGATACTATAAACAAATTTAGATGCTGGTTGTTATTTATTGGTTTCTTTTTGACAAAAAATTGTTAATAAGAATTATTATATTGAAAAAGTCATAGATGAAACGTCATATTTGACTCGCACATAATTTCTATAATTCACTCGGATAAATATACTCTCGCCTTCAGTTAGTGTATAATATTCATCATCGTGAATTATAGCTTATATTATATGCTTGTTAAATAATATAATATTACATTTATACTACATCTATTACATAAATGGCGCCATACACAATTATACAAATTTTAATGAGAAAACTGTTAATTATCAATTTACATCGTGTATATAGTAGTTTGAGAGCAATGAAGACTGTGTACTGTGTGTGATGAGCGCAATATTAAAAGAGAAGTACACTGCACAACGAACGAGAAAATCCAATCCAACTGTTATGGTACTTCCGCAGACGATGGTCACTTCCGTTCATATTCTCGACGGATCTGAACAAGCCATGCAAGAATCGTTCCTTTTATCAATTACGATAAAAGTGTCAAGGGAGCGGCAATAATGAACGTAAAAAGCACTTTCAAATAAACACCGCTGCGGATACTATATTGCTACAAAAAGGTTAATCTGAATATGCAGTTACTTCAAACAAAATCATTACTACCATGTCATTACAATGGTAGACTGTAATATCTTAAACTTATTTTAAAACTAGTTCAATACAAACACAATTACTCTGCAATATTTGTTTTAGTTCAACAAAATTATTTGCCTTGCGCCGCTTGCTTTCATTTCCAGTTTTCATCGGGCTTCAATTTCAATCAATTGAAAGCAGACATTCGAATGCTCGCTAGCAAACTTGTTTTAATGAAAGCAAAATGTATCATTACAAGTATCACAACCGACGCTGCGATTATCGCCTGCAGATTATTCGAGCAAAGTCTCTAAATCTAAAGGCAATCTCTAAAGGCAAGTCCTCCAGTTTACCAAAACTCATGCAAACCACTTCAGCACTACATGCTATCGAATTTAGGTTCGTGAAGTTGGCAGTACACGGAATAAGTTTTAATTGAAACCACATTTGATTATTTAGTGCAAAATTAGTCCTAATTGGTGCTGCAAAATTGAGATTAGTGCCATTAAATTTTATTAGAAAATTGAAAATTTTACGTGTACCTAACTTCACGCTTGCGGTATCCATACAAATATTTCCAATCTTATGATACTAAAAATGTATGCCAAATTAGTGCTAATTGGTGCTGCATAAATTAGAATTAGTGCTATTAAAATTTCTGAGATTATTCAAAATTTAATGGGTACTACCAACTTCGCGCTTGCTGTACCCATAAAAAATTACTTCCAATCTTATGATTCACAAATTAGTGCTAACTTCGTGCTAATTAATGCTGATATAATTAGAAGCATTCCAGGATCTTCCAGGATTTGAAATCTCGGCTTCTTCAAACTATTCTTCAAAATGTAGATGAGTGTCATTGTTTGTCATCAATTCTAGATGGGACAATGAAATTAGCGTAGGGTTTGGAATATTTACATAAAACGGCACTTGAAGTAAATAACTGACTAGAACTGAATAAGTAACAAAATTGGCAAGGTTTGTGAGAACAAAACCTAAAAAGGAGGAAAAAATCCAATTATTATTTTAAATCTAATGGGAGAATGGACGAGCATTTTTACATCAGATCAAACATTAACAAATGTAAGACAGACAGATTAAGTTAGCGTTAGTCTAACGGAGGGGTCTAGAAAACTTTTTTTTTTTTCGATGTTTTTCTTTATTTGTTGCAATAAAGGTCACAAGTCATGTCATATTACAACAAATAAAAGGCGGGGGGGGGTTGGTACTTCGTCCTCTTCTTCGTATCAGATGATCTGTTGGTCTCTGTACTAATGGTATGAGGGCGGTGATGCTTAGGATTCCAGGAGGATTTTTTCCTTTAATTGTTTCTTGAAGGTTGCTAGATTTAGGGCTTTGATTGGGTCATCTAACTGGTTGTATTGTTGTATTGCGATGCTTGTTATTCCTAGTTTGTGTTGTTGTTGCTTACAGGTGTAGGTTCTTATGTGCTGATTGTTTCTTGTATCGTGTGTATGTATCTCGTTGTTCGTTTTTAGAATGATGCTGCTGTATGTTTCTTCATGTTTTATTTTGTGTATTTGGAGTATATTGTTAAACCTTATGAGCTGTTTTATGTTTAGTTCGTTTGTTTGTTTATATATTTCTGTTGTGCTTGTTGTGTGTGGTAGTTTGTAAATTATTTAAAAACTGCAAAAGAAATTGTAACGTTAAGCAATACTTGTGTTTTCAACAGTATTCTAGAGATAATCACAGCAGCTTTGTGCTGTAGTAAGCATGAAAAAAAAATACAATAAATGACGCAGTTTTCAAAGAACATTTGCATAGAAAACTATCCGATTTTTTTTCGGTCAATAAAGGCTGGTTCGTATATAAATTTATTTAACTGGGAAATTAATATTTGCAGCATGGATACAGTATTTTACATTATAAGCCGGATAAGAAAGTTTTTACTGGCGATACAAGAGAATGACTGACGAGCCGCAGGCTAGTCTGTCACCTTGTAGAGCTTGTAAAAACCATTATCCAGCGTATAATGTTCAATATTTTATATAGTTAACACGAGTAATTAATTAAATTAAGATAATTGCACGACAGTATAAAATATATCATCTGTCATTGACAAAATTTTCATAAACACAATATCACAATTTCAATCATAATTGCACTTTTATATTTAAATCAATAGACGTCAAAGTTGAACAAACATACCAAATAAAACAAATTGAAAATTATGCAAATTAAAATAATATAAACATGACATGACAGAGAATAAATTTGACACGGACAAGTAAAATTTTTACACTAGCTCGTGTGCATTATATAAATCGTACATTACATGCACGGTGCATGTAATGGTTACCTTACCACGTAACTGTTCAGGCTGGTTACTTATTATAGTATTCTATAGTATGAAGATAATTAAACATGTCCCGCTATAATTAAAGTTGGAATAAAAATATTGGAAATAGCTATAGGACAATTACCAAGGGTCAAGCCTAAATGCCGGGAATTTGGGCACGAATGTAGTTGCGAAGGGGTATAATAAAGATTCGTGTCGATATTTGCTGAAATTTTTATTATCATATAAATAGAAAACACTGAGTAGCAATTTAGGTACGTGCTAGATAATATACCTAAATTGATACATATTAATATGTTCGATATTGTTTGAGAGACGTTGAATTTTAGCTTAAATTTAAATCAAACGTAGCAGGAAATACAATAAGTATCTAAAATAATTAAGGGGTTGGCCAAATGCAAGTTTCTTTTTAAAAATGCAATAAAAATAAGCAAATATATATATTTTTCTCATACATTATGGCTTCTTTGGAAAGAGCTAACATTCCCATTATGTATGGAACACGACTACATTCATGGGGTTGCCTCAAATAGCGCCAATTTGACGAATGGTTTGGCTTTTGAAATCATTGACTTTCCTACATTTAACAGAATCTATAACTAGCAACTGCGCTCCACGGTTACTTGTCAATGCATCCATTTTAGACTACTTAGGATAATGACAGACTTCTATAAAATTTTCGTTGATACTAAATATTTTGAATGAAACTCCCTCCCTCATCTTGTGTAGTACTGAATATTTTCAAAGAAATGAGGTAATTAGGTAGTTTGGGGGTACGTAAATTTTCGCGATAGAAAATTAATATCGCGTTGCCCTAATCCCTACCACTTGGCGCAAATTACCAAAGATATTAAGGAAGTTGCAGAAGTACTCGGCGCAATTTGCCGACCGGATTAAAGAGGCAGGTAACATTTTGGCACATTTTGCCATCGCGCCGTTCACTAACGGAAGGATTTTCGGTAACTGATAATAGCACAGCCAATTGATTTTCTTCAGTTCGAACCAGCCTATTTCTAACTGGTTTTGTATACTATACATTTCCCGTTTGTATAAACCTCTCGAATAAGTTTTGCAGGCTCCGTTTTTCAGGATGATGTCGTTCCCTCGTTCCGGATAACGCTGGGCATAGACTCGACTTGCCAAACATGAGTTCCTTTCATATTGTGCTAATATGAAAATCATATCAACCAGTTCGTCTCGATTGTAGTCCATGACAAAAAATAATTTTGTTATCTTGGGTATAAAAACCTTAGCTAAAAAAGTTTTAAACTTTTATATTACTACAATCAACATTGGCCCTTGTCACTTTGTTAACCTTTAATGTCAATAAATTGTTTGTCAAACTCACGTTCGATTTTGATTAATCAAAATGGCCATTGGAATTGTTGATTGATAAAACGAGTTTTCTGCACATAACTTTTAATATGTTAGGAATGGCGATAGTGATGTAATTCGGAAAAATGTTTGTCTTTTAATTCCGCATACAATTACATAAAAATATACTTGGGTTCCAATTTAAAATAAGAAAAATAAAGTGCTTTAAAGTTTGAAAACTTTGACACTAAATTTAAGACACTCTGTATAATTTATATCTATAAAACTTGGTTAACGCAACTGTCAGACCTTATTTAATGAGTACCTTGTATGGTTTTATTAACGAGGCACTATTTTTATCCCTTAATAATTTTCTTAACCAATGGTGCATGACTGATGTTTTTCAGTTTTTATTTTTTTGTGCTAATATCACTAAACCGATTTCAATAAAATTTTATGGGTATGTAGGCATCCTCAAGGGCACCCAAATAAGTAAAAAAATATACCATGCAATCTAAAAAAAACATGATGACGTCACACTTTTTTGGGACACCCTGTATAATCATGACGGACCCTGTATTATTTCCACTATGTTATACACTTTCGGACAAAATTAAGGGACCACTAGTAAAATTCAAAATAAATTTAAAACCAGATAACGAAATTTAATGAAATGAATAAATATATAAATCAAAGTGTTGACCTGCAGTTTACATGGCTATAGAGCTATTAAAATTAACAAACTTTACTTTAAGGGACTTAAACAAATGAAGTTAAAAATTAGACAAAATACCAATGGTCTTCTTATGAACTGAAATCCTAATTTGTAATAAAAAGTAACATTATTAATAGTGTGTATGCCCTCCTCTTGCAGAACTACAAGCTTCTAATCTTCCCGGCATACTTGAGAATATGGTTCGTATTTTTTTCTTGGGGTATCTGTTCCCGTTCTTGAACAAGCATGTTAGAGAGGTCATCAAGAGTTACAGGCGGTCTGCGTTTTTATTTTTTTTGCCCATTTGATCCCAGAGATGCTCAATTTAATTGAGGTCAGGGCTTTTGGAAGGCCACTCAAACATTGGATATTCGCATCTTTCAACGCAGTTATGACAATGTTAGCTGTATGAGGTTTTCCATTGTCTTGCATAAAAATGAATCCATTGTCGAAATTTTCGGCAAATTGTTGAATATGGGGTACAATAATCTCGTCTCTGTATCTTCTTGCTGTTAGCGACCCACTTCGTATCAAAACCAATTCTGTACGACCATTAAATTGTATCCCACCCCAAACCATTGTAGACCCCCACCATATTTGTCAAATTCTCGAATGGTACACGGTGCAAATCGCTCAGGTAGTCTTCGTAAGACAATAACACGGCGATGATTCTTGTTTAGGAGGAATCTGGACTCATCCGAAAACCAAACGTAGTTCCACTGCCCCTTATCTCAAACTTGATGATTTTTACAAAAGTTGAAGCGATTTATTTTGTGCGTAGCTGTGAGATTAGACCTGGTTTTCTAGCAGATAAATTGACTACTTTCAGTCTTCTTCTTACTGTTTTGGTTGAAATTTCTGTTCCAGAGGCAAATCGAAGATCATTTTTTTAATTCACCAGATATATGCTGGATGTTACAAACCGCTTTCTGAAACCCTGAAGTTCGATAAAACGATATTCTTTGCGTGTTGTTTTGTCTGTCAGCATCTTGTCCGCATCTTTATTTGAAACTACCAGTCAGAGGGACTGGTAACTAATGGATCTTGAAAATGTATTAATTAGTAGAAAATTTTAAATTCAAACCCCAATCATTTAATTACCGAGATGGAATTTTAATCAAGAACTTTAATTTCATTAGCGCACTTATAAATCCGATCCGGAGGGGGTTTTCCTTTTTGATGCACGACGCCGGTGCTTGGCCGGATTGAATTTATCGCCCCGGCAATATTAACAAATTACTCTCGAAACTCCATTTCCATTCTATAAATATAAAAGGTTCATTTTACTTTCATATGCAAATTGGTTTGGTTTAATGAGGGCCGTTAGTGAATTATTGTGTATGATAGACCGCCGAGACTCGAATAAAACAGAGAAAGTGGCATAATCTGTCAACCTTGTCCGGAAATAAATAAGCGGGCACGCACCAGGTCGACATGCAGTAGGATTAATTGAAACGAATTAGATTAAAAATGGAATGAACGGTTATCAAGTTATTTTCGCAGAGTTTTGTTGTTCAAGTCAAGTCGGGATGTTCATCAATCTGCCAAGGATTCGAAGAATGCTAAAACACTGCATTCAATGCCGCCGATTTAGAATTGCAAATTCAATAAATAAAACATACTTTACCTATCAAGGCAGTCAGATTGATCACATGTAACTAGGCTGTCAAATGTTTAGATGTATGTACTGAAGCCGGGAATTTACTCCACATGTGCAATGCAATCACATCACAGCACATATTTACACGTCAAGAATAATGTAGCGCATACATATGTCCCGATTATTGATGCATGCCCATATTATCGTAATGCAGTCCCGATGCAGTCGTACTAATTATCATAAATCTGCAATCAACTTTTTCCTCGTAACGTAGTGCACATGTATCGATTGATGAATTTATTTTATCCTGTTATTTTGTAGCATTCTGTGAGATTTTGCAAGCACACCGTGTACTTTTGGGACCAATTCGTAATTGGATTTATTGCGTGCCACACTGAGAACAATTGAATGCAAGAGGATGGCTGCACATTCAATTGCGCTGGAATTTGTGTTAATCTATGTGACAAGCGCGGACATTGATGATTTGGGTTGTGAACCAGCACTCCCTCGTGTAATTCCCAACTCAACAAATCTAGTTTCCATCCAGAATGCTCGCGTGAAAATATATCAACTGCCCTGATGGTGACTTCTCCTCGGGGCGTTATAGAAATTTCCTCACCGAACTATTTACAAGTACTCATACGAAAAATACATCCCAAAACGCCAATACGTGACGAATGTCTATCAAGTTATAATATAAGTGCATTCTTACTAAGCACAGACATTAGTGTGCATTAAATCCTGATAATTGTATGGCATGATGACATAAGACTGATGGCACATATAGTGCTGCATTTTCTGAAGAACAAATTACTTAATAAGTTTTTTATACAAATTTGAATAAATAACTACAGAAAACTTTCTGAAAGAAAAGTGCGACAGTCTATTTTGTGTAAATATAACTGAATTTATTTAATGTGAGTTACCATTAGGAACATTTCTTAACTGAAATTGGTACTGACCAGTTTATTTTGCTTAGTCCCTTTATAGGGGATTTGTAACGCATATTTGAAATTGACATTTATTGACAGCAAAAATTCAATTCGACTATCACTTTTTTTAATTTTCTTAACTTGACCTATCTATGTGAGAAAATGAATAAACATAATTGCAAAACTATTGGACCAGATACAAAATAACATATTCATATAGCATTTTCAACATTAACAATTATTATTTTTGACATTGACATTTCAACATGAAAAGAGTTAAACGGGGAAGGGAAAAATGAAGAATAAATCATCAAATAAAACGGAACAAAGTAATAAAGACAAAACCGAGAAGAAAAAGAAAGGGGATATATACAACAACAAAACAAATATATTGATAGGAAACAGAAAAAGAAAAATATGGAAATTGGGAGCATGGAATATAAAAGGTATAAAAGGTAAAGAAAAAGAGCTGGAGGACGAGTTTGAGAAGGCAGACCTAAACATATGAGCAATAACAGAGAAAAAGAAAAAGGGAGTAGGGAAAATCAAAACTGATAACAGTCATACCTTATGCTTTAGTGGAGTAGAAGATTGCAAACGGGCAGCTGCAGGAGTAGGAGTGATAATACATAAGAAATGGAACAAAAATATTGACTACTGGAAAGCATGGTCGGAAAGAATTATGTCAATAACACTGAATTGTGAACAAAATTAGAAAAGAAATATTGTTGTGACATATAGACCTAATGACGACGACTTAGTAGAAAATAATAATAAAAAAAATATTTTTTGGGATAAATTAGGAGAAACAATAGAAAACCTAAAAGGAGAAATTTATGTTGGCGGAGATTTTAATTGTAGAGTAGGCAGAGATGATAACATTTTCAACGGAATAATAAATAAATATGGCGAAAACGTAAATAATGATAACGGGAAGAGAATGCTAGACTTCTGTTTAATAGAGGACCTTATTATAACAAATACATTCTACAACCATAAAGAAATACATACATATACTAGAGAAGAAAGAGCAAGGAACAAAAAATCAGATATCTACTATATTTTAATAGATAGAGAACATCGTAGAACAGAATCGATATAAAGGTTAGTAGAGGATTCGAAATTGATAGCGACCACTACCTATTGACATAAAAAATAAAAGAAAATACAGTAGAAGTAAACGACAGGCATGAGAAAGAAATAAAGAAAAAAAGAGAGAGAAATTGAGAGAGGAAGAAGTAGCCAAAGAGTACACAAAAATGGCGACAGAGTTAATAACGCAAAAAAAGAGAATACAGGAGATGGACACTATAAAGTTATGGGAAACAATAAGAAACATTATGAAAGAAGCAGCAAAAATAACATGTGGAACAATGAGGAAAACAAACAAAAAGAAACAAACGAGATGGTGGACAGAAGAAATTAAAGAAGAAATTAAAAATAAAAAGCTGGCCTGGAAGCAATACCTAAATGATAAATCAGACGCAAAATATGACCAGTACAAGGAAAGCCAGAAGAAAATCAAAGAAATAGTACTAGAAGCGAAACAAAAGTCATGGCAAGAATTTAGAGAAAGAATGGAAAGAAAACGCAGAGAAAAGCAGAAGTTTTTCTAAGTTATAAAGAGCTCCAGAAAAGAAAAAAAAAACAGAGAGACTATGAAATCAAGAACAAACAAGGAAATATATTAAGGGAAGATGAACAAATTATGAAGAGATGGAGGGAACAGTTACACATGTAATTATTAAATGCTGAGGAAAACAATGATAGAGAGATAAAAGAAATTACACAAAACAGAGAAAACAAAACCAAGAACAAAAAGATAACAGAAAAAGAATTAGACATAGTAATATAGAGCTCGAAAAACGGAAAAGCGGCAGGAAAGGACCTAATAACAGCAGAAATGATGAAAACCATCGGCGAAGAAGCGAAGAAACTACAATTAAAAGTATATAATGGAGTATGGGAAGAGGAGCGGATACTGGACGACTGGAGGACCACACTTGTGGTACCGATATACAAAAAAGGCGACAGAAAATAATGTGGTAACTATAGAGGCATCAATCTAATAAGTACTGTAATGAAAATATTAGAGAAGATTATAGAAAACAAAATAAGGACAACAGTAGAAATGACATTACACGAGGCACAAAGTGGATTTCGGAAAGGGAGGAGTATACAAGACCACATTTTCACAATCAAACAGATCATAGAGAAGAAACAAAAACAAAATAAAAAAGTATACGTGGGCTTCATAGACATAAAAACAAGCATTTGATACGGTCAACAGAAAGAAACTTTGGAAAATATTGGAAGAAAGAGGCTTGAGCACGAAAATCATAAACATTATCAAAATGATATACGAAAACAACAACAATATAATAGTGTACAACAACAACGAATCAACGTGCTTCAAGACCAAAGACGGGCTGAGACAAGGAGGAAGCCTAAGTCCGATTCTATTTATCATCTACATGGACGAGATAATAAGAAAATTCCAAACGGGAACAAGAGAAATGGAAATAGGATACAGAAGAATGAGGAACATCAGTGTGAAAGAAGGAGCGTTCGCAGACGACGTTGTATTACTGGCGAACGAAGAAACAAAATTACAAAAGAACTAGGAGACATGGCAAGAAATACTTAAAAAGTACCAAATGGAAATAAATACGGATAAAACTAAAGTAATGGTATTGGAAGGTATGGAAGCGATGTACATCAAATTAAAAGACACCAAAACTGAACAAGTGGAGGAAATTAAATACGTAAGGGTAGTATTCAACTGAAACGGGGAACAAGTGAGTGAGATTGACACAAGGATTAAGAAGGCTACACGTACTTACCATGAACTGAACAAAACAAACTATAAGAAACATATATTATTCAGAAACGAGGCTCCTTACTTTTATGTACCCTGTATAATGTTGTCATTTCTGACTTGTTAATAGTTTCAAAGTGTCACATTACTGACATCTACTACATTACTGACCTGAACGGGACTAAGACTACAGAGACTTCATTTGTTATTTAATCATCAACAAATATATATATATATATATATTATTAAATGAAACTGTCATAGCTACAAGTTGGAATTAAAAAAAATTTAAACACCGTATTTTATTTGTTATTTCGTCACCGACATTTTTTTTTAAATAGCTCGTTATATATTTTTTAGTTTATTCTTGTAGACCAACTTTTCACTGGTCTAAATTTATAGTAGAGTTATGCTATGATTTTTTTGCAAAAATTGTAAAAAAAAACTGATTCGAGCTAGTAGGCTGTTAAATCTTAAATTCTCTGAAATAAACAATTGGTGATAATAATAATACGTCAAAAAGGACCACAATCAACGGTTCGTGAAATTGGACGTAACACCGCATCTGTTAGTACGGTTTACTTCATTAAATAGATTACGGCTTCCGTTGTGGATTGAATACGTTTATTAAATCCGGTGCCTTGTTTGAAGGACCTTATGTTGGAACGCTTTTAACTGATTAAAATGAATGTGAATACATACGTTGTAACCGTGTGGTAACTAGTCAAGTTCTCGTATTTCGGGAAGTCTTTTTGTCTCGGGTGGAAACATGTACACACTGTTCCAATAGTTTTGACACGACTCAAGTTAAAAATAATGACCCTTATTGAAATCTGCAACCGGCTTTATGAAATCGGGTTTACCTGAGGCGTCGGGATCGCGAACGGCGCATATTTGGTAATTATTGGCAGGTCATTACGCAAATATTTGCCGAAATTTATAAGATGAATGTAATGTTACGGTATAGTTCCTTGGTCAATTCCACAATTCAGGATTGAGTTTCCCCCGAGGCAGTTAACAATTCATAATTTATTTGTGGACACCACAAGTCGAGAACGGCTAAAGAATATTGAACTAAATTTTAAAATAAAATTTTAGGAGTAATGAAAGTGGTCTTGGAAATATCGAAGACTGGAATTGGGTGTTGAGTTTGGAATATGTTTTATCAATAAATCAGAAAGTACCTATTGCAAATATTTAAATCATCTTTCAATTAAAGTTAAAGACAATCTTATCTGAAATTGTATATCTTTGATATGACAAAACATAAATGACAAAAAATTAAAAACGACGGATTTATTTAAAATAAAAATACTTATTATTTCGTTCAAAAAGTATATATATATATATATATATATATATATATATATATATATATATACAGGGTGAACTTTTTCGGATGTTTAGTATGGGGATCTCGGAAACTAGCGGAGATAGAGGTACGATTAAATTGGGAAAGAATTGCAGTTTTACGATTTCAATTGCATGCGCTTTTTATTTCTTGGAAAAATTGCATGGCTAACTAGATATCTCGAAAAAATATATCTTTTGTTATTTGATTCGGTGCCTATGGATCTGTTATTATTGACTTTAGAAAAAATGTGTAAAAAAAGTTGTACGCAATTATGTGCTTAATAATACAATCTAACCGATTATTTTATTAAAGCTATAATTTTTGAGTTATGAGACAAAGTTGAGTTTTTTCTAATGGAAACCATAGTTGGCCATGACTTTATAAAAAAAGTCCTTTTTTCAACAATTCTAATGATATAACACTTGATATAGTTATTTTTATAAATAATTAAATTATCGTTATTTTTTACTTTTTATTTTCGAACTATTCAAGAAGTAGGCTATGGAAACAATTGATAGATGCCCAACGTGTTACATAATAAAATTCAAGTTAGTTATTAAAATTTTTCTTTTCATTTCTAAATTATAAACATTATTATTTTGGTGTAAAATGTTTATTTCGTTGGAGTTACGTAACTGAAGTAGTACCAAAACAAGGTAATTGAAGTTAGGAAAGTATTTAAGACTAAATATGTTCAAAAGGTTCACCATTATGATTAATGCACACCTTTTTAAAACATAATTTGTTGCTTTTCTAACGGAGCGTCCATCAATATTAGCAAAAACTTGTAACTTGTGAGTACAGCTTCTCTAAGGTCACCTACTGTGATGTACGATGTTTGATACACTCTATCTTTTACCATTCCCCATAAATAAAAATCTAAAACAGATATATAGGGAGATCGGCCACCTCTATAATTGTCGTTTGTATATATCAATTGTTCTTATAGCGTACTACTTCGAATAGTTCAATACTGAAAAGAAAAAAAATCCCATAATGTAATTATTTATAAAAATGCGTATGTAATATGATATATCATTAGAATCGTTGAAAAGAGGCCTTTTTTATAAAGTCAAGGCCGAGTATGGTTTCCATTAGAAAAAACACAAGTTTGTGTCATAACTCAAAAAATTATAGCTGAAATAAAATAATCGGTTAGACTGTATTATTAAGCACATAATTTCCTATAACTTTTTCCTTTACACATTTTTTCTGCTCCGAATTTGCTCCATTTGCTCCGAACCAAATAATTAAAAAAATATTTTTTCGAGATATCAAGTTAGCCATGCAATTTTTCCAAAAACACAAAAAGCTCATGAAATTGAACTCGCAAAAATGCAATTCTTTCCCCATTTAATCGACCCTCTATCTCTGCTAGTTTCCGAGATCCCCGTACTAAACATCCGATAAAACTTACCCTGTATATACAGGGTGTCTCTAAATTATGTGGAAATGGCTTAACCACAGCTTACTGGGATAAAAAGAAGACGATTTAATAAAACTTATCTATATACAAATGCGTTTGGTTTAGATAGTATTCAGCTTCAAAGTTAATTTAAAAAAAACAAAATTTGCTAATAAAAAGAGAACGTTTACATTGATTTCGATGTGGTTTGGTATGACACTTTATATGGGTGTAACTCATATTTTGACATAATATTGTTATTATCAGTCGACCGGTTGTGTATAAAACAAGTGAGGCCCAACATTAATACATTCATATTTTTTAAAGACAAAAGCAAATAATAAAAAAAAAAATCAAATTGGACGCAGGCATGCATTATTAAGTTTTTTTGTATCTTTATAGTTATTGATATCTGTTATAGTTTCGGCACAAAAAAATAAAATATGAGTGACTGCCCTACACTCGTTCGGTAACAAATGTAATCTAGTTACCGGGTTGATGATGGTTTATTCACAATAATGAATATAAAGTACACTTACGCCGATAAAACAGATATGTTGCTGGTTTTAGGATTTTAGGAGCCCTAATAACGAGGAAGAAATTTTGGAAATTATAGCAATTGCCTCATCCATACGATTTCCAAATAGTGCAAGAGCTTTTTCCAGCGGATTATGACCTACGATTTGCGTTTTGCCGATTTATTCAGGAAAAAAGAGCTGAACATATACTTTTTAACCAGAAAATTCTGTTCACTGATGATTTGTTTCCAAACGAGTGACGAGTGTTACGCAGTCACTCATATTTTATTTTTTTGTGTCGAAACTGTAACAGATATCAAAAACTATAAAGTTACAAAAAAACTTAATAATGAATGCCTGCGTTTGATATGTTTTTGTTTAAATTGATTTGCTTTTGTCATTAAAAAATATGAATGTATTAATGTTGGGCCTCACTTGTTTTATACACAACCGGTCTGCTGATAATAACAATATTATGTCAAAATATGAGTTATACCCGTATAAAGTGTCATACCAAATAACATCCAAATCGATGTATACGTTCTCTTTTTATAAGCAAATTTTGTTTTTTTTAAATTAACTTTGAAGCTGAATACTAAACCAAACGCATTTGTATATAGATAAGTTTTGTTAAATCGTCTTCTTTTGATCCCAGTAATCTGTGGATATGCCATTTCCACATAATTTAGAGACACCCTGTATATATATATATATATATACAGGGTCCGTCATTTCACCTCCCGTCTTCTGTAGCTTAGTTACTAATTGAGTTAGGATTTTGATATTTTGCATACATTACTTGCATTCTATGGCGTATTTTAGGTAAATATTTTTGATTATACAGGGTGTTCCAAAAAAGTGTGACGTCATGATGATGTGTATTTTTAAATTGCATGGTATATTTTTTGTTGCTTATTTGGGTGCCCTTTATGGATGTCTACATACCCATGAAATTTTATTAAAATCGGTTTAGTAATTCTAGCACAAAAAAATAAAAACTGAAAAAAATCAGTTTTGCACCATTGGTTAAGAAAATTTATAAGAGATAAAAGTATGCCTTGTTAATAAAACCATAAAAGGTACTCATTAAATAAGGTCTGATAGTTGCGTTAAATAAGTTTTATTGATATGCATTATACAGAGTGTCTAAAATTTAGTGTCAAACATTTCAATTTTTAAAGCAGTTTATTTTTCTTATTTTAAATTGGAGCCCCTGTATATTTTTATGTCATTCCAAGTGGAATTACAAGACAAACATTCTTCCTAATTATAACTCTATCGCAATTCCTAACACATTGAAAGTTATGTGCAGAAAACTCGATTTATCCACTATTCCAATAGCCATTTCAATGAATATAACCTGAAGGTGACTTTGAAAAACAATTTATTGACATAACATGTTTTGTAGTTACAATTAATATCTCGAAAGTATTAAAGGTTTCACAGATCTTCGTCTAAACCTATTACACAATGTAAAAGTATTAAGTTTTGTACAAAAAATAGTTTTAGTAATAAAATTTCATAAAAACATAACATAACTGTGCATTTCTAAAATTAATTAATTGCTAGAACAAATGTTCTATATGTCTTCCGCCCTCTTGAAGGCACAAACGAAGACGAGTATGAAATGACATTGCCACTTTTCGTAACAGTTTTAATGTAATATATTGAAATGCGAATATGAAAGTTATATTGGTCATATTATGAAAATCATATTTTTCATGACAAAAAGTAATTTTGGTATCTTGGGTATAAACACCTTAGCTAAAAATGTTTTAAACTTTTATATTACTACAGTCAACAATGGCTCTTGCACTTTGTTAAAATGTAATGTCAATAAATTGTTTTCCAAACCCACCTTCGATTTTGATTAATTAAAATGGCCATTGGAATTGTTGATAAAACGAGTTTTCTGCAAATATCTTTGAATGTGTTAGGAATTGAGATAGGGTTGTAATAAGGAAAAATGTTTGCCTTCACATTCCGCATGGAATTACATAAAAATATACTGGGGTTCCAATTTAAAATAGAAAAATAAAGTGCTTTACCGTTTGAAAAGTTTGACACTAATTTTAGGACACTTTGTATAATGCATATCAATAAAAGTTGCTTAATGCAACTGTCAGACCTTTTTTAATGAGTACCTTGTATGGTTTTAATAACGAGGCACTATTTTTATCCCTTATTAATTTTCTTAACCAATGGTGCAAAACAGATTTTTTTCAGTTTTTATTGTTATGTGCCAATGTCACTATACCGATTTCAATCAAATTTTATGGGTATGTAGGCATCTATAAGAGGCACCCAAATAAGTAACAAAAAATATACCATGCAATCTAAAAATATACATCATGATGACGTCACACTTTTTTGGGACACCCTATATAATCAAAAATATTTTCCTGAAATACACCCTAGAAAGCAACTGAAGTCTGCAAAATATCAAAAACCTTACTCAATTAGTAACTGAGCTATTGAAGACGGGAGGTGAAATGACGGACCCTCTATATAGCGTCCGTCATTTCACTTCCGACACTCTGTATAATGCATATTAATAAAACTAGGTTAACGCAACTGTCAGATCTTATTTAATGAGAACCTTGTATGGTTTTATTAACAAGGCATATTTTTATCTCTTATAAATTTTCTTAACCAATGGTGCAAAACTGTTTTTCTTCAGTTTTAATTTTTTTGTGCTAAAATCACTAATCCGATTTTAATATAATTTTATGGGTATGTAGGCATCCATAAAAGGCACCCAAATAAGCAACAAAAAATATACCATGCAATTTTAAAATATATACATTATTATGACGTCACACTTTTTGGGACACCCTGTATAATCAAAAATATTTTTCTGAACTACGCCCCAGAATGCAAGTAAAGCCTGCAAAATATCAAAATCCTAACTCAATTAGTAACTGAGTTATAGAAGACGGGAGGTGAAATGACGGACCCTGTATATATAATTTTATTTTTACAGAATCAACCCTAAAGCGGGTTTCGTCAGGTGGTTGAATTGATATGTATAAATTGTGCTGTCAATTGATTTCCTTTTTCGGTACAATTCACGATATGGTATGTTATGCCACCCAATTTATTAAAATGGTAAATCATAATATTTTCGTTCGGGCGTATAAGTACGGGCCGATGTCGCAGTTCTGTTTATAAATTCAAGGCCAAGTTACCACTCGACCCTTTCGAAGGGAACAAACGCGTTTGGAGCGCATTAAGTGCGTGTCACCAAGCGAAGCCGGCCGTGACACATTACTAGCATAGTTTCAATAAAGTTTTATTGTTTAGTTCCGTATGGATAAATTGAAGGTGAGTCGTTGTATGGTTGTGGAGAGTTGAGGTTGACTCATCGGGGTACCAAGGATGTTGGGTTGACCAATTATTACTCGGGTCAACAGAAATACAATTGTCTCACTGAGTTGTAAACTCACGATCATTTTCTAATTGTTACAGAATGACGGTCGTTGGAAGGAGCAAAAGAAGAGAGCGATTGCCATATTTTATTATACGATTATATAACCTTTTATATTTTTGTATCATTAGTTTGTATTAAATAAATAAGTTTCATTGATGCAAATCCCATTGTTTATTAATCGACGTCTTGACAATACAAATAATTACCTATCATAAGAATAATACAGCAGAATTAGTATTGAAACAGTTTTTTATGGATTAAAAATAGTCAGTATTAAGCTAAAGGTAATTCGCCGGCCTAACAATATCTGAATTGGGTTAACAATATCAGAAGTGGCAAAAAGTTGAGCTAACAGGTATCTGTCTGCTAGGTGATGGTAGCCATGTCAGGTTAGGCATATTAGAAGGTGTTGTTCTTTCTGGGTTGATCCTTTCCAAGCCTGAGATGAGAAGGATATATGGATTTAAAACAGAAGGTAACTGCTTCTGCAGGTCAACAGATTTCGATGTTGAACACTTTAATGGCGGTCTCCAGTATTAGACTTTGCAGGTTATGTAACGAGTCTATCACTTGGGCCATTTTAATGTATTTTGTTAGAGTTAGGGTTGTTTGCAGCGTATCCCATACATATTTTCATTTGTTGACAAATTCTGGCTGTTGGTTGCCCATGTATGCTCTATCTTCGCCCTTTCCATACCTGCTACAGCAACATTTGCTATAGGATAAAGAAATTTGAATCCCAATATTATGTTGATTATGTTATTTGATCTCGTTGAAATTATCGTGCACGCCACTGAACACTACCAACCGAATAAGAATGATATTTAAAATACCAATGTAATCTACCCTCTTAATAATTTGTAAAAATAAATAATGTTAATTAACTATGTGAAGAATACAGATTAAGTTGGGAACCTAAAATAGTGCTTTCGGCTTCATCTGTATCTAATGTAAATAAAATTAAAGTTCGGTCTAAATTTCCCATTGACTATAATAATAACCCAAGATTATGCGTATTCAAACTTATACTTTAATGTTTAATTTAGGATAAGAGCAGAGAACTTGCGATCCGGGAATATTTTGTACTAGATTGTCAATTCCCGTCGGTGGGGCAAGTCCTAAAATTAATAAATAATTAAAAATAAAAACTTTTATTTTTATCAATCGGGTTTGAAAAGAAAGGAACGAATCCACGAATAACGACTAACAATTAAAGTTAGAATCTAGGTCGTTATACCAACATAATTAACGTAGGGTCATGTCCAGACACCCGGTATATTGCAAGTTGTATTTTATAATGTAAAAGCATTTTTATTTTCTTATTACTTTGATTATATCACTCATAATGCGTTCCTCCCCTATCCTAACAACCGCCTAATAGCTGATAATCAGAACAAGAATTGACTAATAAGTGATAATCACACGTGGTCCTATGCACATCTGGTGTGCATAGCTACTGTCAACTGAAATGTCACAATTAGACAAAACGTCGTCCTTCGGTGATTCTTCCTTAAAAAATATTGAAGAAAACATACAAAACCACAAACCATATAATACAGTAAGGTCTCGAAAGAATATTTGGGCCCAATTTACCAAGTTCTGCAACATAATAAATAATCTATTTACAAAAGTATAACATTTTTCATTCGTGATATAATCTGACGAATACAACTCTTGGAATCGTGACTATTGATAATCGCATTGGTTGATGCACTCAACATGTAGGCAAATAATTCTACTCGCCTTTCAGACTCGTCGAATTAATATTAATATAATTAATAATAATATGTGCCGTTTCCCAACTCACGCGATTATCGATAGTCATGATTCCACTCGTACTATATATGATAATGGAAAGCAAACAAATCCCGTAACACGTGTCAGTGAAATGATTACTTAATAAAAATGGAATAATAAAAAAACAATAATAATTTAATTAAAAACTTATACCTACTATTTCTAACAAGAAAGCAGTAGCGAAAGTATTAATTACTGCTTAGATATTTTTTATTAGCATACATTTCTTGCACCGTTTAATATTGAGCCATTAACCGTTCCATCCTTTAAAACATTTTTTAGTGTTCTTTGCTGCTTCTTCGTTTTACTTAATCATACGTACGACAGATTCGATTTTTGTGTATGTTTCTCTTTCATATTTGACATAATATTATTTCAAAATTTTATGAAGTAAGAAAAATTACTATTTCAGGGCCCTCTGAGACCGCAGAACCTCAGGCGGCAGGCGGCCTGAGCCCGCCTTATTTGGTGGACTTTACGGATCAACGAATCTTGAAAGGAACTAGCTAGAGGCAGCGGTCTAAAAAGTACGACATTGTTTGACCGAGGACTATATTATGAGCTTGAATAAATCTGTATCAAGTGAATTTACAACATTTTTTTATAAAACAATGTTATTAACGTTAATTTAATGCTGTTTTTATATTCAGTTGGTGATACATCTGGGCATACCAAAGATTAGTACATAGCTCATATATTCTTGGACTTTGCATTGAGGTCCGTCAAGTTTGCCCCCCCCCCCAAACTTGAAATAATTTTTTTATGTGAATATTTAGTGCTTAATTAGTGCTAATTTGTGCCGTTTACCCAAGAGTTTGTGCTTCTTTAGTTTAATTTTGATGTATGTTCGGGCAGGGCTAAATTCACGCAGCCCCCCCACATTGAAATTTCGATTTATTGTTTGTTCTAATATTTAGTGCTTAATAAGTGCTAATTTGTGTCGTTAATTTCAGAATTTGTGCGTAATTAATAAAAGAGTTATTCATAACCAAACCGCTTCACCCCCCCCCCCCCCCCACTATGAATTTACCATTTTTTAATGCCAATACTTAGTGCTTTATTAGTGCTAATTTGTGCCGTTCATTTCAGAATTTGTGCGTAATTAATGAAAGAGTTATTAATGTCTAACCAAACCGCTCCAGACCCCCCACCCCCCCCCATGAATTTTCCAATATTTTTTTATGTCAATATTTAGTGCTTAATTAGGCTAATTTGTGCCGTTAATTTCAGAATTTGTGCGTAATTTATGTAGGAGTTATTTATGTATAACCAAACCGCCCCTGACCCTGCAATTTAGGTAGTAGGAATATTTTTAAGATTAGTTTTCTGTGTAAGCTGTCTTTTTACTTCAAACATGCACTTCTTAGTTGCTTATAATTTTTTTAAATCAATTTTATTCAGTTTAAAAGATTTTTGTATTTAGATTTTCCCCTCAGAATTTCGCCTATGTTACCCCTGTATATGAAATGTATATGAAATGGTGGATATGGTTTATATACTGGGTGAAAGTGAGCGGAACTCTTTGCTGGCGGCCAGAATCTATTGAGGTATAATAAATTAATAGCGATAACATTTCACCCAGTACATAAGCCATATACCATATCCACCTTTTCAATATGCAAAATGCGAAACATTAATTTTCACGAGAAAATTAAAATGTGACGTTCAATAAATGTTGCTTTGACGTTGGCATGTTACAGTTAATTGATTTGTATGGCACGCTGTGTTTATTTCGATGAGATATGTGTTCATGTTTTAGAGAATCCGAATTATCTCTCAAACAATTAATTTTTGAGAAAAAATATAAGGGGCGAAAAATATGTAAAAATGAGACGCTGAATATGACTAAGTAACAAAACATAAGGTGTGCCATTTAAAAAATTCAAGTTATGGCCCTTTAAATTTTACCAACATTTATGCGTCACAGCAAGCTGATGCCACAATATATGTAGACAGTCTTGCTGCCAATAGACACCCCAGGCAATTGTAACACATTAATATTTCGAAGAAAAAAAAACTTCTGAAGGGTTAACGAGAATTACTTACAAACACTAAACGGATTTATGCAGCCTAAGAAAGGACAAATTAAAATATGTAAAGTTATACAGGGGCGCCATTAAAAAAACTGTATAGTGCCAAATAATATTATAAACTGCACTTTAGCCTCCCATTTGTAGTGCCATTTGGTTCATTTTGGTATCATTACAGGTGTAGGTGCAATCGAGATTTATCATATTAATGACACCCTGTGTATTACTTTTCGCGTTTTTCAGCCAAAAACTTCAAGTATCTTAAAAAGTCTGCATTAACAAAAAATGGTCAAACAAATGTTATTTAGAATTGAATTTCTATAAAAGTCACCTATTCCAATTTTCGAATTTCAGAGAAAAAAATAAATCGAACCCGAGGAAAACTATGCGAGATTATTCGAGAATTGTCCGCAATTTCTGTTTTTCAACTGTTATTTGTGTTTAAATAAATTAAGCAACTGATATTTTGTTTATAAAATATGAATTTTCGGCGTAATCCGTGATTCATTGAAAAATATACAGGGACTGCCCAAAGTCGGCATCTCAATGAGAGCTTTTTTATTATTGATTTTTCAAAAAGGTTTTTTACGACATTCTTTTGTGTTTATCTATAAACCTTATTAGCCCGTATCGATGTACCGAGTGATTTTTACTTACCAAGAAAATATCGTTTTTCAAAATGATGAAATCCCAAATATGCTAATTTACGGAAATAACATGAGATGTCAATGAGATTTTTTTATCGTGTGCTAGTTTTAGATTACTGAATCATTTAAAGTTCATAAGTTTGTTTTTGGTTCCAGTAAGTTTCGCATTTTTTTTTAATTTATACATTTAAAATGTATTTTTCCAATTTTTAAGCTTTCACTTACCAAAACTATATTTCAATTGTTGCAAAAGTTACAGACAACCAAAAACATTATGACTTTCAAATTATTCGGTAATTTAAAACCAACAAGCAATAAACAAATTTTATTTAAATTTCGCCTGATATCCGAAAATGAGCACGATTTTGATTTTCATCATTTTAAAAAACGAGATTTTCTAGGTAAATAGAAATCACTCAGTACATCTGATAAGGGCTAATAAGGTTTTTAGACAAGCACAAATTGATGCCGTAAAATAGTTTTTTGAAACATGAACGAAAAATAAACATATTTCGCAAACTATAATGCATGTGTAAATAGCATAGGCGAAATTAAATAATGCAGAAATTCGAATTTTCGAAATATCACAAAAACTACTTATTTTGAGAATATGGTTGTATAATACTTTTTTGTAGCAAATTGTCATGACAATTGGTCGTGAGATAAGTGTGTCATTCCATAAAAAAAATCAATACGTTAATTTTAAGTGGGCTCTTAACTAATGACATTTTTGAATGACATATTGTCAAAATTTAATTTTTAACGGCACATATTAGCACGAATTAAGCACTAAATATTGGCATAAAAAATGAAAAATTCATACGGGGGAGGGGAGTCTCGAGCGGTTTGGTGGCAATATTGGCATAAACATATTTGAAAAATGCTTGGGGGGGGGGGGGGTGAAGTTAGCCTCAACCGAACATTCATCAAAATGTCTGCTAAACTAAAGATACTTTGGGATAAACGGCACAAATTAGCATTTATGAAGCACTAGAGTTTTTGCGTTGTATAATTATTTTATCTTCAAGAGTAAAACATATTTAACACAGTAATGTGTAAACATGTTTTGGTTTATGGGATAACTTGGTATTGCAATAGTTATTTCTTACAGTATTATGTGCGATGACTAATTTATGGAATGGACTTTTTAAATGTTCATGAATATACACTGTTATTTTAGGGTCGTATTTAAAAAATACTATTGTAAAATGGTAAAAAATGTAAAGGTAAGAAATTATTACGTTACGTGCTTAATTTAAAACATACGAGGGCTGTTTGACGGAAGAGTGACTTTTTAATGAAAACGTTATTTTTCTGTTAAAAATATATTTTATTTTTCAACATACCACCCTTTCAACTGTACACACTTAGTAGAGCAAGTTTACAGTTTTTTTAAACCTTTCCAAAAAGTAATCTTTCGGAAAGTCTTCAAAATATGCATTTGTCTCGGTTTTCACCTCTTCATTTGCCTGAAATATTTTTCCACCCAGCCATTTGTTAAAATTTGGAAGTAAGAAGAAATCACTGGGAGCCAGATCTGGTTATATGGCGGATAAAGCAGTAATTCGTAATGCAATTCAGCCAATATAGTTGTAGTAATTTCAGCAGAATGAGAGGGCGCATTATCGTGATGGAAAACACTTTTTTCTTCTTCAAATGCAGTCGTTGTTTTTCAAGTTCGGCATCAAAACGTGTCTGCATAATCAGCATAATACTGGCCAGTTATCGTTTTTCCTTTTTGTAAACAATTAATAAAGATTACACCTTTACAATCCCAAAAAACTGTGGCCATGACCTTATTGGCCGAATAAAGTGTTTATACCTATTTGGGAACATGATGTTCGCATGGAGAAATCCATTATTTAGACTGTATTCTTGTTTCTGGAGTATAATGATGTATCCAAGTTTCATCTACTGTGACATATCGACGAAAAAAATCCTTTGAGTTACGTTGATGACGGCAAAACATTCTTCTGAATTCTTAATGCGAGCGCGCATTTGATCACCATTAAGCAAACGCGGCAACCATCTCGCGGATAGCTTTTTCTTATTGAAATGTTCATGCAAAATATTGTATACCCGTTCGGTTGAGATGTTTACTTCATTAGCTATCTCACGAACTTTTATTCGACGATTGCCAATTACAAGGCCATAGAGTTTTTTAGCCATTTCTGGAGTAGTTACAGTAAATGATGGTTTCGGACGATCTGCATCAACCGTGCTCATATGTTCACTTTTAAAAGCAGAAACCACTTACAAATCATTCCATGGGACGGAGCAGATTCTGGATAATATTTACGTAACTTTTCCTCGGTTTCTTTAATTGTTTTTTCACGTAGAAAGTAATGTTTAATCAACACTCGAAATTATGTTTTCTCCATATTTACACAACAACGAAAACAGTTTTCTTTAAATAAGTATAAAACATGATCTATCTGTCAAATTGGTGCCAAATTTTGACAGTAGACCTCCAAAAGACCTCAGGAGCTAGCAACATAATCAGTATAGCGAAAGTGTTACCAACCTTTGAAAAGTCACTCTTCCGTCAAACCGCCCTCGTAATTCAACAAATTTGTGATTTCCTTCGGGTTTATTAATAAATTTAACAAGTATTCCCACAATATTAGCAGAGCGTGTAGCGTATGGTAATTTATAATATTTCTGCATTTTTTTTTCGTTTTCTCGATTAGGACGTAGGTAAGGTGACTCAAACCCTTGTTGCGAGGGGAGGTTTTGCGGTGTGGAATTTTCAGGACGAGTGTCCAGCATTAGCCGTGAATAAAAAGAGAAACACTAAAAAATGAGAGCGTTGACAGTGGAGACAAAACCGACGGGATGTGAAATCTCGTTAAATCACAAACTCGTGGCTAACAGGATAGAAAAGTTTCACTAATCTAAAACTAACCAAAGGACATTATTTACACTGATCACGTATCTCGTTTCAGATCATCTATTATGCCGTAATCCCGGAAGACTTATTGATACTATGTTTATAGCATATAATGCATTATTATTATTTTAAAACTTTTCTCATAATGGCATACGCTCCTGAAATAATAATCGGTACGGAAATCATTTATCATACGGGGTACTCAGTTTGTGGAGCTTCTTACATGCATCTATGCGGTTAAAGATTAAAATTGATCGCTCACAGCTTTTCTCCCGAGGTGAAGGGGCAATGATATTTAGGTTTTATTTAAATAAGAAATGTAATAGGTACCCCTTTCTTGAATAAGATCAAATTGACTGACATTATTGAAAACCGTTTAGTGTCACTTGAACTCTTGGACGAACCGGGGTTTTCATTCGCTTCGGCAATACATTGGATTGAATTATTGCTTCCACTGCGGAGAACAGAATTTCAATTGTTCAATGTTCAGGAATGTTTAGAGCCGTATAATATGTATGTGGTGATATGTAGTTAATATATGTTTAAAAAAATTCGATCAGAAGTAATAATTGAGCTGTAGAATATCGACTATGAAAAGTGTTATACAGAGAAGCTGGGCAGATCAATGCATCGAGGTGGACACGGACAACCTTAAAATGTGGAGACTTCTCGTAATTATTATTATTATTATCACCAACTTGCTAATATCTTTTTAATTGCGTGCGTATTAAAATGTATTTGCGTCAGGGTTGAACATCTATGAATGCAAAGGCAGAACGGAACTAATTTTATTGTTTTTGAGGCCGAGCTCCGACGCAATATATTAGGGACAATAATACAATTCCACCGCATAAATCTCAACAATTACATCACAAGCTACACACAATGTGTTTTGCTGACTTAATTGCTTATATTGTTTCCTGTTTTATTATTTGCATATATATTGCAATGCCATTATGAAAATCTGTATTCTGCCCTAGGCGCCCGAATTTATGAGTAGGAATTCGGCTGTGGATTTCTCGCTTGTTTAAGGAAATTGGTGCCTATTCGAGTAATGGCCTTTTTATAATGGGCAGACGGTTTTTAGCTGATTTAGCACATAGAAGCCGCTCAGCCTCTAATGGAACAATATTAAACTATGATAGCCGGTGCCAACTAAGCTCGAATGCCCTACACTGTTGATCTTTGGATCTCTATTGCATGTGCTAAAGCACAATTTATCGTACAAGTTTATTAATAGTTTAGACGGTTTCGTTAATCGAAAAGCGCCCTGAAATAGTGAAATTTCCTACATTAGATGCTAAGCAGCTTCGGCTAAATTCATTCGTTGACGTTTTAAAACTGTTCCCTCAAGTGAATTACGCATTAACAGCGATTTAATAAAATCTGGTATTACGACCTTACAATGTCGGCATGCTTGTTAAAATGTACGCATAAGACTCACATTTCTATAGAGCGGTTTTTAAATTTACTAATTGCCTGCAGTCGGATTACGATTAAGAATCGGACAAAGGGCGCATTCCATATTTTTCTTTTATCATACATAATGAAATTTATCTCCAAAAGCTTTATAACTATATGAATACATCTTTCATGGAACCATTTCAATTTAATAAGTGCAAACTGATTTCTACTAGTAATGAATAGTTTATATAAAATGAATATGAATTTGTTAAAAGAGTATCAGTATTATTACGTCCGTTTTGGTTTTTATCGTGTTTATAAATAAAATGCTGAAAATGGTTGTAAAAATTCATCAGTTACATCCGTGCTAAATATAATGTTAAGCATGAAGATGAAAATTGCAAATACATTTTGTTAGATATGGGTAATTCTTTGGAAATAATCATTTTGCATGTAACCAATTTTGTTTAAATAAATGCTGTGCTTACTGTCAGTTTTCTTTAAAAATCTATTATTTTCAAATAATTTGGGATTTTTCCAGAAAATACATTTTAGAAAAAGTCCCGTTGTATAAATTTATTTTAAATTTATGGTTAAGAAACACCATTCGTCTTAACTGTAAGCACCAAGTCTATCATACTATCATACTATAGAAAGCAAAAAGGATATTAAAAATTCTAGACTATCAGAAATATAAAAAAAAATCACATACTATTAGATATTTACAGCTTCCCTTTAACAAATTAGAGAATAATAGGATATGGGTATGTTGCATTAACATTTAAATTCTTGTAACTCTATTTGATAATATTACATATTAAGGGAATTATAACAGGGGCCTGAATTTAAAAAAAATCAAACTTTCTAAACGTTTTGAGATGGAGATCTAAAATTTAAATAGTTCATATTATATATAATTATCTTTCCAACTATGTTTTAGTATTTGGTTTAATTCATAGCTTCGGAGATATCGCAAAAAAAAAGTAAATCGTATCATTTTTTAGAATCACAACATACGCGGATAGATATTTATAACATACATTCCTATTTTTAATTTCACCATGATATGTTTGCCCACTTTCAATTTAAAACGTATCAAAAAGTATAGTGTTTTTACTTAAATTGGAAAATCAACCTACGAAGCGTGTTTATTGCGCTCCATTGTGCGAACGGAATTTTATGACGGGTAATGGGAACAGAACTGAGTCCAAAGCCAGCATCAGAAAATACAGATTCAGTGCCCCGTATAAAATTAACATTAGTGATTCATTATCATTAAATTGAACTTTTCATTGTATTTTTAAGTGTACATATAATTAATTGTTTTTTTCAAATGTAGTTATAATTTTATAGAAACTTTATATACAGTATGATTCGCGAAACACACAACTTAAGTTACCCATAACATTATTGACTTGCTCATTGCGTTAAAAACTTAACGCCGTTAACATTAGTTAATTTTTTCATAAATCGTAATGTGACAAGCAAATATTATTCCGTACAACTAGATTCATCGCTATCACTTTCACTTTGAACATTAATTATTATATTTGGTACACTAAGCGTCCTATAATCGTTTTCAATTTTAATCACATGATCGATGCAGTTTTTTCAAATGGTACTTGAAATTTTGTTGCATTCTCGCTGAACCAGTTGAATTGTTTCTTTACTTATTTTGGGATGTGCATTATTTTTCCGCAAATTTCTTTTTAAAGTTAACCATATCAGCTCAATTGGATTGAAGACACAGTAATAAGGTGGAAGGCGCAACACTTGGTGACCAAATTCTTCTGCCATCTTATCAACCACATACGTTATTTTCGAAATTTGTTTTTTTTATATGTTCTAATAATGTTTTTTTCTTTGCACTTAGGGGAATAACAATACCATTTTGAATGCAAAAATCTCCTTTTTTTGGTAGTGGCGGTTGGGATTTTATTAATTTGCTTTGAGTGGTAAGTTGCATTATCCATTACGATTATTGAGTTATTGGGTATGTTGGGCAATAATTGATTGCGAAACCAATTTTCAAATAATTCGGCGTTCATATCCTGATGATAGTCTAACGAGCTTGATGCAATATTCTTGGCTGATAAGAGCAAACTATTTGACACAAAACCTGCGTCTCCTCCTGCATGAAGAATAACAATTATTTTTCCTCTATTGCACGGTGCTCTAAAATGACACTTAATTGTATTATCGACCCATTCCTTGGAAACGACGTCGTGAGTATCGAACCATGTTTCATCCAAATAAATTATCGATCTCCCTCCATTTCTATATTCGTTTATTTTAGTTAAATATTCTAATCGCTCTTTTTGCAATCTCGGCGATTCCATGATGTTAATTTGTTTGTCTAATGTTTTATACTTAAAACCCTGACTAAGTAGGTATACATACAAAGTAGTTTCCTTATATGGAAAATCATGTCTAAGAGTTTCCAAAATAAATTAGACCGTGGGAAAGTTACCTGATTTATAAGAATTGTAAATTATGTTTTTGTTCCTATTGGCGATGGCATCGTCTATTTCGGTAAATTTTGAACTTATTCTTCTTTTCCTTTCTAGCGGTCTTTTCGTAATTATTCTCCAAACCGTTGAATATGATATTCCTGTCAGAATGGAAATTCTTTGCAGTAGAGATGCATGATTCTCGCTTATAAGGGTGTTATAAATATTTACGACTATCCTTATAGTATCAGTTGAAAGAAAAGCATGCTTTATTAATCCCTGATTTTCATTTTCGATAGTTGATGTGTCCATTTGATGATGGTTGTTTTGAAATTTATCAAAATCAAATTTAGAACAGCTTCCCTCTATAGACTGTCGAAGGGATTCTTCAACAAAACTTTCGGAATGGCTTCTGTCCTCACATAATTGAAATAGATCGTCGAACTGAGTGTCATTATAAATTGATGAAATAATTGTTGCAGTTTCACTTAACGACGTTTCCATCTTAAAAAACTCTACCTTTTCACAAGTTTAAAAATGATAATATGAACACGTATGTAAAATAAGTACTTTTGCAATGTAAAGGTTAACACCGACTGCAAGACAGATGTAGACTATTTGAGAAAAAGACTATTTGAGGCAGCCTTAATTGATTGTCTACCTGGACTGCATATTCGCCCAGCAATTAAAGTACAATGAACCTTAATTGCATGGGAGAATGTATAATCCTTTTAAAACCGTTTCCTAGGTGACGGCTCTTAATTATCTACTGGCATCTGTTGTCTTGTAATTATATCGAATTGTAAAATTGTAAAAATAATGACGTCCGCCGACTAATAAAAAACGATGCAGATAGTTGTAAGATTGCAGAATTCAATTTAATTAATAAATCATTTTTATATTATGATCATAGTGATATAATTGTGTTTATATCGAAGAGAAAACAATTAAGTAACATATTCGTCGAAAGTAAATTGTTTGGTTACGTTCCTGGACGCCCTCTCCTTCGCAGCACACTATACAATGGAGAACCCTTGACCGTAATAAACCCTCATTGCAGGTACATTTTCAATTTCATGTGAAAACACTATATACATTTTCCGTTCAGTACAGTACTGCTCCTAGCGGACATTATCTGTAGCTTCACTGGAAGGGCGGTATTCTGCAACCTCAAACTGAGCGATGGTAATTTATGACCATCTCACAAAACGACCCACTAATAAAATGTAAAATGGTCCTATTCTGGCAGGTAGAGAAGAGAAAGATTTTTCCATGCAATAGTATTTTTGCGTGGTATAATAATTGGTACGCCAACACCGCAAGGTAAAATGGCAATTGATTATATAAAATAATAATTGGTATAGAGAAAAAAATACATGAGTACCTATCACTATAGTAACTATATAGTTAGCATGTTTTAAAATAGATAATAATAATAATTATTTTTATATAATCCATGTTTGGTCCATTACATAGTACAGATCCACATAATTTATTTTGATTATCAATTCTTATTCAAATTCAAATATTTATTAAAAATAATCATATTATTTAAATCGTTATGCAAATCATTTAATTTACATCACATCCGAATTAGCCAAAACTGATCAGAAATACCTGCCACATGAATGGAAATATAAAATAAAATTAGTGAAAGTAGTCTTTCCATCAGTTCCATGCCAAACATTAATACTAAATCTGTCTTGAAAATTCCGCGTTCTTTTGGCAAAGGCCAAATATGTTCAACGTGAAAATTAATTACACCGTTTCTCACATTTCGCCAAACCATGAGTCATGTATAAAAAAATGTGTGAACCCAGAGTTAAACTATTTCTTTCTATTCGTCTTTTAAATAAATGTAATATTTAAAATGTTTTACCGATAGAGTTAAAAAAATGCATATTTTAATCTATAACGATAATATTTTGCTATATTTTCCTCTCCAAGTTAAAATTTGTTTTTATTTTTTATTATGTTTGAAATTACCTTTCGAAAGAGTTGCGTCTTTAATATTAATATAAAAACAGCAGCATACAATCGAAGAAAATATGATTGCAGTGAATAGAAATACAGGACTTCCAATTTCTGTAAACCTCAATAAAACAGGTTCAGTAAATAAAGACACAAATTTGCTTATAGACTAGCTTGCAAAACTACAATGTATCGCTGGATTTTTACATAAAAATCAGCTTCAGAGATACGTTAAGCTGCTGGTACAAAATTATTTGAATCAAATATTTCAATATCCATGCACATAGTGTAATATAGATAAATATAATTTGCTCAATAAAGGTATTTCAAGATAATTATGAAATATTAAAACATGTATAATAATTGGTCAGTTTGTGGAGGAAACAAAAATGATTTGACGAAATTTGGCAACTGTATTTTTCGTCCCATCATTTAATCATCTGAAAAAACTAATTCTATAAATAATTCCACCTCCAGAAATACACATAATGATGGGTGTTGCCAAAGAAGATATATCCTCTGGAGGATTGTATTTTCTTTGGTGTTGCTAATAATATTTATATTGCTACATCAACAACAAGCTTCAGAACAAGCTTCAGAGCCGTACACGCCTATTTTAAGAAGATATGAATTCATCTGTGATGATTTATAATAATTTCAATGTGTCCTTTTGAAACTGTAATGTCATAATGTGTACTATGCATTTGTTTCTATATGTTATACTATTTTTTTGTTTTTTGTCTTTTGTTTCTCATTGACTGGCTTATCACATATGTAAAAACAGCTATGATAACATCCACGCATTGGCCTTTACTTTTTCAACGGATAGGGACGTTGAATTGACGTTGAATATTATTGTGTGTAATATCAAACCAATTAATAGCATATTTTGCAACAAGATAATAGTCAGTGTGTAAGGGATCGAAATGCACATATTTCGTATGAATTAATTTATATATATTATTACGAAAAATGACTGATATTAATTGAAACGGTTCGAAATAAAATTATAACAATTTAATACTAAGGTATAAACATTGAAAAAAACACGTAAAAGCCAAGTATTGTGTTAGAATAGGAAGGGGGTGATCATTTGGGGGATTTAATGAGTAATATAATTAAATATGAATTCAAATTGAATCGATTGCAGACGAAATTACGAGAACTTTTATAATCACTTATAAAGACGCGTTCGATGCGTGGTGACGCAATTTTATAAATAAAACACAGGCGAGTAAGCCGCCCGATGACGAATCATAACAATTTAGTAATTTTAGGTCGATAACCTTGCTATAGTGCCCATGTGAGATCACCGAAATTAGAAATAATGTTGCGGGGAATCACACAAGATCGCTGAATGGGCAAAATTTTAATATAAATAGCATCGCTTGGCATGCGAAAAAGTTAGTTGGTTCCAGATTAGCGTGGCGTCAGTCCGTTATTATCTGCGTTAATAGTACCCGCGAATATTATTACAAAGAGTATTATCCGATTTATTTTGAAAGTGATTGTGTTCAGGATGGTATTGATTATTTCGAAATTGAGTAGCAATAATCACTACATTCCTACTAAAGTACCAAAAACGAAGACCCCGTGAAATATATATAAAATCGTTCCGGTTACACATACGTGGGATGTTCGAAAGCTTTATTAATTTCTGGTATACGTTATGAGCGGTGTCGTGGATTTTAATGAGGTAATCGTTCCGGTTACACGTACGTGGGATGTTCGAAAGCTTTATTAATTTCTGGTATACGCTATGAGCGGTGTCGTGGATTTTAATGAGGTAATCGTTCCAGTTACACATACGTGGGTTGTTCGAAAGCTTTATTAATTTCTGGTATACGCTATGAGCGGTGTCGTGGATTTTAATGAGGCAATCGTTCCGGTTACACATACGTGGGTTGTTCGAAAGCTTTATTAATTTCTGGTATATGCTATGAGCGGTGTCGTGGATTTTAATGAGGTAATCGTTCCGGTTACACATACGTGGGTTGTTCGAAAGCTTTATTAATTTCTGGTATACGCTATGAGCGGTGTCGTGGATTTTAATGAAGTAATCGTTCCGGTTACACATACGTGGGTTGTTCGAAAGCTTTATTAATTTCTGGTATACGCTATGAGCGGTGTCGTGGATTTTAATGAGGTAATCGTTCCGGTTACACATACGTGGGTTGTTCGAAAGCTTTATTAATTTCTGGTATACGCTATGAGCGGTGTCGTGGATTTTAATGAGGTAATCGTTCCGGTTACACATACGTGGGTTGTTCGAAAGCTTTATTAATTTCTGGTATACGCTATGAGCGGTGTCGTGGATTTTAATGAGGTAATCGTTCCGGTTACACACACGTGGGTTGTTCGAAAGCTTTATTAATTTCTGGTATACGCTATGAGCGGTGTCGTGGATTTTAATGAGATAATATTTCCGGTGTCATTCGCGTTCCGACAGGAGAATGCTACCATCTCTAATTGTGTTTACCTTAGTAGACATGATTAACAATTTTCCTCACAAGTTAACAATTCTTCTAAACATATCAATTAAAATGTAGAATAGAAAGGATAATACTCTTCAGGGGATAAGTATAAGTTGTTAAAATATAACCTAAATAATATCTCTTCGATAAAGCGGCAAAACATTATTTAATTATGAATCATTAATCATATGGATTTGAATCAAATTAAGATTTAGTTTGAATCGGAAACATTACAAAATTTTAACTAAAAAAGGATTAAGTAAATGAAATCCATAAAATTATTAGAATTGCTTATTTAACGAGTTTCATTCTAAATTTCAAGATGAAATCTAAATACGATAATGTTCTCCAGGGAATAATTATGAAATATTAAGGTATAATTTACATAATAACTGGGCAATACTGTGGCAAATTATTGGTTGTTTTGGGTAATGAGTAAAAACAAGTTCTAAATAATCATATTGCAAATTCATTAATATCAGTCATACGAACAATTTACAGGACGTATTTAACAACATTGTATCTATCAAAACCTAGTTAGTGAATCCTGAAGTAATAGATGAAAAATGACATTGGAAGGCACAAACAGTGACATATTTCATGAAGTGGTGACATGCATTGAGCCGTTTTGCGGGCACGTAGAATTGAGCAATGTGTGAAAGTCATTGACGTTAAGTACATCTTTTATCCAAAACTAACTAACACGTTTTGAGTCAATAAAGAAAGTCATTAAATTCAAGTTGATGTTTAATTATTGGTGCAAATTCCTTTAAAGTGAATAAATTACAATTAATCTATAATTCTTTGTCTTTATTTTATTAATATTATTGTTACTAACACACGCATTACCTCTAAAAGAAGTTTGAGTTGTTACGATTATGATTTAATATCAAACATAACGTAAAGAAGTACTGCCATTATACGATCACACAAAATAAAAGTAAAATAGATAAATCACGAGCCAAAACAAATATCATAAATTACAAGAATTTATGATTACAAGTAAAATATACCTAATTATTAAATATTGGGAAAACCGAAGTCTTACAAGTGTCATAATACAAATTAATGAAATTTAAGTTTGTAAAGTCGTTTCCATAGAAATGAAAGCATGCTTCCATTTAATTCCATTCCATTTTCATGTTTATTTTCATCTTTAGATGTGAAACTATTTTCATCTTTAGAGTGAAAAAGTATCACTTTTATATAAGTATAGAAGCCGTGAAAAAAATTGCTACTTTTACATATACAGGGTGAGTCATTAGGACGGGCAGGCTCGATTACATCTACACCGTTAATGTTCTCGAAATGAACCAAAATACACCGCAAACGGGAGGTCAAAGTGCAGTTTGTAAACAAGTGAGGCCCAACACTAATACATTAATATTTTTTAATGACAAAAGCAAATAAATATAAAAAGAATGAAATCGGACGCAGGCATTTATTATTGTTTTTTTGTATCTTTATAGTTTTGGATATCTGTTACAGTGTCGACACAAAAAAATAAAGTAAGAGTTATGAGATAATGTTGGGCCTCACGTGTTTTATACACAACCTGTCTACTCATAATAACAATATTATACCAAAATGTCATACCAAATAAAATCGAAATCAATGTAAACGGTCTCTTGTTATGAGCAAATTTTGTTTTTATAAAATTTACTTTGAAGCTGAATTCTGGCTAAACCAAACGCATTTGTATATAGATAAGTTTTGTTAAATCGTCTTTTTTTGATCCCAGTAATCTGTATATATTGACATTTAAACTTATGTCGCTTCGCAGACCATGCAGAAAATTTCATAACCTACATTGCCCCATACATCCGAATACTGGCTTTTAATTGGGCTATTATTGTTTCTGCCCCTCTATTTAATGCATGTGCAAGCCATATAAAGAAAATTTATTTCCACCAGCTTTTACCATACCAGTATTATTTTTTATATGTGGAACTGAATGTGGCAAAAAAGGTTATTTTTTCTCTAAAAAAAGCAGATTTTACAAGAATATAAGAAAATAAGCTAAATAGGCGAAAATAAGCAGAAAAAGCAATAGGTGTTAAAAACTCAGTTTTTTTGTGATCCGTCTGATTTTAAAATTATGTTGGTGTTCTATTAATATACGTAAAAAGCAAATTTGCAAGAAATCCGGACACTAGTTATAATAATAACCTAATTATTATAATAGAACACTTGTTAACAAAGTAAGGATTTCCATGATGATTTCCAACCTCCAATAGGAGATGGGACTTTATGAAGAAGAAGAAGATATAATAAACTCAAATGTTTATTTATCATGCATATTTAGACATAATTTTTGTATAATTTTTTTTTGTTTACTTTGACGTTGCGCATATCAACTAAACCTATTCAAGACGAACACATTCATTTTGATGTGTATTATGTATTCTGGATGTATGATCTGGGAGTGCGATAAAGCAGGAAAGCCCTTATGGAGCAACATGTGGCACGCAGGAAATACAAGTGGCGCGAACTATTCACAAACTGCCGCCATAAATCTCTTCCGAACTAACTTCGCCGAAGATGAGGATATAATTCATATACATTCCTGAATAGTTACGCAATGAATTTTAGCACAAATGAATTAATCAGTGCTAAGTTTTATCTTAATCACCGCCATATCGCCTAATCCATCTCGTATATAATATCCTATCTTATGCTTTACGGTGGCCGGAATTATATTATGTTGCACATAATATTAAGTTTTATGTGGGAACGGTGACGATAAACATAAGACGGAGGTTTATTAATATCACTTTCGCCATCGTAAATTGCAATAACGTCATTTATTCACGATAACAATAGCAGTGGGGAGTCGCGGAGAAAACGCGAACGCAATCTTATTTAACTTTATTTGACATGAGAATCTCCATAATATATACCCATATATATATATATATATATATATATATATATATATATATATATATATATATATATATATATTTTATTTTGCATATTTTTGGTCAACAATTTTAAACAATTTTTAGCGTATGCAATACAATTCACTTGGCACTCTAATTTGCAAGGTTCCAGCAATAAAAATTCAGAATTTGGTTTTAATCTATAGATAGACAATTGCTGGTAAGCACATTAAGCAACATATATTACCATATTTATATATTAAATAGTGCTACCGTAACGAAACAATTTATAATTGCAATCTAAAAATTTCTAAAATTTAAAATTTTAGATACCTAACCTATAATACAGTTTCAAAATCAATAAGTACGAATACATTTTTGAAATTGAAAGTATTTGTTGTGCCGTTTTATAGTGTTTTTACTTGAAATTGAAAATCTACCTACAATGGGTGTTAATTGCGCTGTAAAATACAGATTCAGTGCCCCGTAGAAAATTAACATTAGTGATTCATTATCATTAATTGTACTTTTCAATATATTTTTAAGTGTACGTATAATTAATTGTGTTTTACAAATGTAGTTATAATTTCATAGAAAATTTATATACAGTATGATTCGTGAAACACACAACTTAAGTTAAACATAACATTATTGACTTGCTCATTGCGTTAAAAAATTAACGACGTTAACATCAGTTATTTTTTCATGAATCGTAATGTAACAAGTCAATATTATTCCGCACAACTAGATTCATCGCTATTACTTTCACTTTGTACATTAATTTAGATTTGGTACACTAAGCGTCATATAATCGCTTTCAATTTTAAGTTTAAGTTTTAATAATGATTTTTTTCTTTGCACTTGGGGGAATAACAATACCATTTTGAATGCAAACATCCGCAATATCGCCTTTCTTGGAAGTGGCGGTTGAGATTTTATTAATTTGCGTTGAGAGGTAAGTTGCGTTATCCATTACGATTATTGAGTTATTGGGTATGTTGGCCAACAATTGATTGCGAAACCTATCTTCAAATAATTCGGCGTTCATATCGTGATGATAGTCTAACGAGCTTGATGCAATATTCTTGGCTTGTAAGAGCAAACTATTTGGCACAAAACCTGCGTCTCCTCCTGCACGAAGAATAACAATTATGTTTCCTCTATTGCACGGTGCTCTAAGGTGACACTTATTTGTATTATCGACCCGTCCCTTGGAAACGACGTCGTGAGTATCGAACCATGATTCATCCAAATAAATTATCGATCTCCCTCCATTTCTATATTCGTTTATTTTAGTTAAATATTCTAATCGCTCTTTTTGCAATCTCGGCGATTCCATGATGTTAATTTGTTTGTCTAATGTTTTATACCTAAAACCCTGACTAAGTAGGTATACATACAAAGTAGTTTCCTTATATGGAAAATCATGTCTAAGAGTTTCCAAAATAAATTAGACCGTGGGAACATTACCTGATTTATAAGAATTGCAAATTATGTTTTTGTTCCTATTGGCGATGGCATCGTCTATTTCGGTAAATTTTGAACTTATTCTTCTTTTCTTTTCTAGCGGTCTTTTCGTAATTATTCTCCAAACCGTTGAATATGTTATTCCTGTCAGAATGGAAATTCTTTGTAGTGGAGATGCATGATTCTCGCTTATAAGGGTGTTATAAATATTTACGACTATCCTTTTAGTATCAGTTGAAAGAAAAGCATGCTTTATTAATCCCTGATGTTCATTTTCGATAGTTGATGTGTCCTCTGTCCTCTGTAGACTGTCGAAGGGATTCTTCAACAAAACTTTCGGAATGGCTTCTTTCCTCACATAATTGAAATAGGTCGTCGAACTGAGTGTCATTATAAATTGATGAAATAATTGTTGCAGTTTCACTTAACGACGTTTCCATCTTAATAAACTCTACCTCTTCACAAGTTTATAAATAATAATAATCATCCCCCCCTCCCCGAAAGGCGGATGAACTGCATCAAGTAGTGAACGGCGTAAGGATGCAGAAGGTAATTGGAAAACCCCGGCATTAAAGTACACATAGTAATATTGCCTGCATTTTCATCATGACTGAAGTCAGGACTAAATATAATACCGGAGTAAGTCCTCCGATCGGATCTCCGGGGGGACAGTTGTGATTAATATGAGGAATTCATGGAATGTACAAAGCATGTACAACCTAGAGAAAAGCCATAACATAATCTTGGAAATGAATAGACTAAACATCAAAATAATGGGAATCAGTGAAACTCGCTGGATAAACTGCGGACAGAGCAGACTTCAAGACAAAATTATCTACTATTCAGGAAGTAATGACAGTCAACACCGTAATGGAGTTGCGATTATACTTGACGAAACTCTTCGAAGATCTGTAAAGAACTTCGTACCATTGTCTCCCCGTGTTTTGCTTTTACAACTCGAGGCATACTGTGAAACACTCAACCTTATTCAGGTGTACGCCCCGACAACAGATAAAAATGACAAAGAAGTGGTGTCCTTCTACAAAGACATTGATGAGGTCATGAAATTAACTAAGAACAAGGATGTCACTTTACTCCTGGGGGACATAAATGCAAAGATTGGACAAGGTTCATATGACCAGTGGATTGGGCCGTACGGACTGGGCGAACGAAATGAACGAGGAGATCGTCTCCTACAATTCTGTCAAGAAAATTCGATGGTAATAACTAATACCTTTTTCAAATTACCAAAACGTCGCCTGTACACTTGAAAATCGCCACGAGCCAATGAAGAACATATAGTCAGGAATCAAATCGATTATATTCTCGTCAATCAGAGATACAGAAATGGAGTGAAAAGTGCCAAAGCATACCCAGGAGCAGATGTAGGCTCAGATCATAATCTTCTGGTGGCGGAGATTATGGTGAAGCTCAAGAAGTTGAAAGTCTCGTCCAACCAAAGACCTATTGATACCAGCCTACTAAGAAATATTAACGTGAAAGCGAAGGTGCACCAGGAGATAAATGAAAACCTAACTAAATTAATAAACACTTGTTCGGTCACTCAGAATCAACCTGAAGGTATGTGGCAAAATTCAAAGTCGGCCATCATAAAACCTTGTAAGAAACACCTGAAACCTGAGAAAAGAACGAACCGAAGAGATTGGATGACCAATGAAATATTAAGGCTTATGGAAGAAAGGAGAAACCTAAAGAATTCAGACACACAGAAGTATAAAGCAGTACAGAAGGAGATCAAATATAAATGCCGACAAGCTAAGGAAGAGTGACTGAAAGAGAAATGTACTGAGATAGAAAATCTGCAGAAACTGCACGACTCTCATAATGTGCATAAGAAAATAAAAGAGTTCACTGGAATTGGTCGGAAACAAAGATCACACATCCTTACAAATGAGGAAGGAAACATTGTGCTGAATATTGAAGATCAACTGACTCTATGGGAAGAATACATCAAATCTCTTTTCAATAATCAAAGAGAAGAAATAACTACCAGCGGTAACAATGACACTGGACCATCTATTCTAAAAGAAGAAGTACAAACAGCAACAAAATCAGCCAGAGACGGGAAAGCTCCTGGCCCTGATGACCTACCTGCAGATGTGCTTAAGCTGATTGAAGAGAAACATTTAGATGCTATAACCTCTCTATTTAATAAGATTTATGAAACAGGAATAATACCACAAGAATGGCTTCAGTCAACGTGTGTCACAATTCCTCAGAAACATAATGCAAAAAATGCGAAGAACACCGTACGATTAGCCTAATGAGCCATACTCCAAAGATCTTTCTCAAAGTCATCCACCGTAGGTTATACAAGAAACTGGAAGAAGGAATAGCAAATACCCAGTTTGGCTTTAGAAAAGGAGTTGGCACAAGGGAGGCCTTGTTTGCCCTTAATGTCTTGATGCAGCGGTGTCTGGATGTCAACCAAAGGGTGTACGCCTGTTTTATAGATTATAATAAGGCATTTGATAAAGTGAGAAACAAACAACTTATAGAAGCACTGCAACAAAAAAATCTTGACACAAGAGATATACAAATAATAGTAAAAGTGTACCTAAACCAAAGTGCGTCCGTTCGCGTCCAATCCGAACTAACGAAAGCCGTTGAGATCAAGCGAGGAGTCAGATATGGGTGTGTTCTCTCTCCACTCCTCTTTAACATCTATTCAGAAGAAATCTTCACCGAAGCCCTCGAAAGAGAAGACGGTGGAATACGAGTTAACGGCATCCCACTGAATAACTTGCGTTACGCAGACGATACAGTACTTCAAAAGACCTTCAAAATATGTTGAATAACGTCGTCACAACTAGTAGAGAATATGGGCTGACACTTAATGTTAAGAAGACCAAATATATGATTATCACCAAAACTAAAGCACCAAATGAATATCTGTATGTGGAAGGCGAAGGGCTGGAAAGAGTCGAGAGGTATGACTATTTAGATACAAACGTCGACTGCGCCGTGGATTTCTGCGCAGAAATAAGAATTCGCATTGAGAAAGCTCATGCATCATTTGTGAAGATTAAAAAGCCGCTCTGTAATCGCGACCTGAGCTTGGACCTCAGAACCCGGATGCTCAAATGTTACATATTTCCAGTCCTTTTGTATGGCGTAGAAGCTTGGACCCTCAACGTGTATTGCGAGAGGAAATTAGAAGCCTTTGAGATGTGGACCTACCGTAGGATGTTGAGAATATCATGGACAGAACAAGCGACCAACGTGGAGGTTCTGAGAAGAATGGAGAAAGATAGAGAGATCCTACTGGAAGTGAAAAAAAGAAAACTGCAAATCTCGGCCACATCATGAGAGGTCCGAAATATGAGATTTTATGACTCATAATCCAAGGAAGAATCGTGGGGAAAAGATCTATCGGAGCGAGAAGAATGTCCTGGCTTAGTAATCTGCGTAAATGGTTTAATGCCACATCAGCTGATCTATTTAGGGCTGCAGTTTCCAAAATTAGGATAGTAATGATGATAGCCAACCTCAGGAATGGAGACGGCACATGAAGAAGGAAAGATAAATGATAATATGCACACGTACGTAAAATGAGTACTGTTGCAACGTAAAGGTTAACACCGACTGAAAGACAGATGTAGACTATTTGAGAAAAAGTATATTTGAGGCAGCCTTAACTGATTGTCTACCTGGACTGCATATTCGCCCAGCAATTAAGGTACAATGAACCTTAATTGCATGGGCGAATGTATAATTGTTTTAAAACCGTTTCCTAGGTAACGGCTCCTAATTATCTACTGGCGTCTGTAGTCTTGTAATTATATCGAATTGTAAAATTGTAAAAAGAATTACGTCCGCCGACTCATAAAAAATGCTGTAGATAGTTGTAAGATTATTAAATTCAATTTAATTAATAAAACATTTTTATATTATGATCATAGTGATATAATTGTGTATATATCGAAGAGAAAACAATTAAGTAGCATCTTCGTCGAAAGTAAACTATTTGGTTACGTACCTGGACGCCCGCCTCTTCGCAGCACGCCATACAATAGAGAACCTTTGACCGTAAATTTCAAAATTTCAAGTGAAAACACTATACTTGATGATGATACCGGTAGCAATATAAAAAAAATAATTTTGAATAAGTATAGAGGTGAAAGATATATATATACCGGGCTTTTTTTCCTTATTACACATAACATTGACAATGTATAACTGGTTGCGTGCACCTATCCGCAAGGAATGTTCCTATTTGTAATTCTAAAAAAAAATAATCAATTCATTAGTGGCGTAGATGTATCCGTAGGTGTAGGTGTAGCCAGTAATACAATATCAATTTTGGCATATATTACAAGGAGGGGTTGTGTTTGTATCTTTAAAACTTTATCCCGAAGGGATTCAAATATTCACTTTCCTTAGGTAATAAAGTGAATCACGTCCAGTTTATTTAAATATTTTGTAATGGTAATGACGCATCTACACCTTCACATAAATTTTGAGGGGAATCGCAAGGCGGATGGCGATGCAAATCTGTAATCAGTTCACTCGTCATTCACCTCGCACTCCGCCTTAACGATAATAGCACTCGCGCCAGAAGTGGTTTTTCCACTTGTTGTGCAATTTTACCTGATGGTGATACAGGTAGCAATTTGAAAAAAAAAGACTAAGTATAGAGGTATAAGATATATTTATATATTTGTCTACCGCAATTTAAAAAATTGAATCCACGTGGCAGAAAGAAAGGGTAATGATTTACAAGTGCTTGTAGCACCGAGGTGAACTCAGTTGAACACTCAGCGGTGTGGGCACGAACGTACAAATGTAACTTGTGGATTGATTAGATTAATTGATGGTCGTGGATTGATACTCAGATTTTGAATTCAACACATACGAATTTATTTCACAATTATCAAGATAACAGCTGTTGCTATGCTCTCGCTAAGAAAATTTTCAACGAGCGTTTTAACTATCAAATTATAAATAGAAATTAATATGTAAACTTAACGGTCGGGAGAAAACATTTGTATGCAATTTGGGAATAAACATCAATAGTCCCTCAGCCGAATAACTTACGGCTTCGGGATTAAAACCTTCGTTTATTCTCGTAATGCATAAATAACTATTATATATGTTTCATTACAACCTATATATTTTAAATATTGAGGCCTACTGTATTTGATCCTGTAAAATTATTTCAAGAAAACTAGCGCTAGTAGACGATTCTACATATAATAACTATGCAACATATTCTTTTGTAATGTACCCTGCAGAGTCTAAGTAATTATTTGTTAATTAAACGAGAGACATTTGTTCGATAATGCAAATATCTGGTGTTCAATCTAATATTTAACAGAGTGTGATTAAATTTGCGAAAGAACTAGATGGTGATAGATAGGTGATGATGGTCATAAAATGCTGAGTCGAAAATCTTACTGCCGACGGAAAAAATTAAAGTTTAAATCAATTCATTATTCTAATTGTCAAAATTTTACACTAACCTAAGCGAAGTTACTGTTGCCGGGTGTACTTTTTATGAAATTTAAAAATAAAAATATGAAACTTGAAGATTTTTGAATCAGAATTTTATGAACAACATTGCCACCTGTAGTTCTCTTGCCAATTTATAAACACCTTGTATTAAAATATTTGCTTCTTTGGTAAGGTGTTATTATTTATAAATTATTTTATCGCTTTGTTTAACCTTACTTAAATAATGACCACGGTTAGAGTTTTTTAAGCTTTATCAAATTGGTCACTAAAAATGGGATGATTTTCATGATTTTTTTTTATGCATCTGTGATGATCATAATGGAATTGTTACAATGATGGATTGCTACTCATCTCGCCAACATATAGGGTGTCCCATGCTAATGTACCATTAAAAGTTAATGGGGTTCCGGCTAAAATAAAACTTTAAAAAAATATCCGATCATAGTTGATACCATTCTCCTCAGGTGAAATACTTTCAAGCTTCAACACTTTTAGCACTTACGATTCTACCGGAAGTAGCCGTCAACTTTTGTTTTTTTTTAAATGAAACACACTATATATCATTATGTTTTTGGATTAGTTTTGTTATGTTTCTGGCTTCCCCGTTTAATTTGAAACATCTTTTGTAGAAATGTATGAGCCCCTTTTGTGTTTACTTCCTGAGATTAAAATTAAATTCCTAGTTTTACTTTATAATTCATTTTTGTAGAATATTGTCATGCCAATCGCTTTATGAGATAAAAAGTGTGTCATTCCATTTAAAAAAAAACGCTTAATTTAAGTAGGCACATAACGAATGACATTCAAGTCACAAGTCATTTATGAATGACTTTATGAATTGTCAAAATTTTCAGTTGGAATATTTATTAAGAATAGAATTGTACCACTCAAGTACAGATCGAGATAAATTTTCCATTTTTGTCTTATAAGTAAGAGATTATTGAATCCAGTTTTCATCACATCTTTTTGAAGTCAAAATATTGGAATTTAATTTTTATTTCAGAAAGTAAAAAATATAGGAGAACACATATCTCTACAAAATATATTTTAAATAAAACGGGGAAGCCATAAACCAAATAATATATAGGGTGTTCCGTTTAAAAAACAAAAGTTCATGCCTATTTCCGGTAGAACTGGTAGTGACAGAAGGTTGGAAGTATTTCACTTGAGGAGAATGGATTCAGCCATGTTTGAATGAGTTGTTTTCAATTTTTAGCGTGGGACACCCTATATACGTGAAATTTTTAATATCTTCTCATATTCTATATCGATTCTTAATCTCAGAAAGTAAAAAAGATAGGAGGACACATATCTCTACACATATATTACACAATATGTGTAAAATTAAACCGTGAAGGCAGAAACTAAATAATATATAGGGTGTTCTGTTTAAAAAACACAAGTTGATGACTACTTCTGGTAGAACCGGAAGTGAGAGAAGAATGAAAGTATTTCACTCGAGGAGAACGGATTCAGCCATCTTTGTATGAATGTTTTAATTTTTTTTTTGTTTTGTTGGGAAACCCATAAACTTCTAATGGTTCATTACCGTGGGACACCCTGTATACGTGCAATTTTTAATATCTTCTTATATTCTATTTAGATTCTATACCGGTTAATGAAGTACGGAAGTTTTTTCCAACACCGCCCGAATAATCATTAACAGATCGATGTGTAATAATATCTGACAGAAAGCAAGGTTTGACTTTTACTCATAAGTAATCACCTCCATTCTATACCTTAAATTTATTCCCATCTGACAGTACTCAATTATAGTAGAAAACGCATAAAATAGATAGTTACAGACTTACTTTCGGTTATTTCCAAGAATCGTAACTAGCACCATTAAATTCTCTTGGCAGGCTTATGTCATGCTATTTTGTTTCCTGAACGTCTAAACGTCTAAATGGTGGGACTGGTGGTGTGAAACATAATTTTGTATTTCATGAAGCATATAATTTACAAAAAAAAACTTTTCCTACAAAAGTTGATTCTATTTGAAATACCTATCCAACGATGCCATATATGACGTAGGTTTCCTTTTAAAATTCTGAAGTTAAGTGCACTTTTGCATTTAACACTTCTTCATTTTTTAATTTTTTAACGTACTGTGCTTTTTTTTTAATGTACGTTTAATGTATGAATAAATACATTTATTTTATAATTAACACTTGCACTACAGCATTTATTATACAGTTCCTTATATATTATAAATCCGTAAATTAATATCAGTTACGTGTTTCCAGAAATATTTTCATTTTCAAAGGTGTTATAGTAACAAGCTTGATATTGAAATTTCTTTACTTCATTTCTAAATGATTTTAATCTGATTATTGACAATTAGTTTTCTACTTTTTAAGGCCCTCTGCAATCTCCTTTTTCTTCATTCTCTCCAATACTGTACCTTAATTGTTGATGTTCGTCGTTCAACCTTGTAGATTCCACTTTGTCTCTGACTAACTGAGTGGCAACGGCGTCTACAGTACCTCAGCCTTAACTAGTTGGGGGTACGGCTCCACGTGATTTAATAACAGGATGGTAGGGTGAACTCAGGAAGAGTATATTTAAATCACGAAAAATGATCCCACAACAAAACGTAAATATATTAATTAACGAAAAATGGTGAATAATACGAAAACGAAAGGGGTTCACTTCCGGTAACTTCCGGACATCAAAACTACCTTTATCTTCAGGTAGGCCTATATTATGCAATTCTTTTCCCTGGACCTCTACGATCAAATTACTTCTTTTCTCGGTAATATGTCTTCTTAGAGAATCTAGGAGAGGTAGTTTCGATATCTGAAAGTTACCGGAAAGTAGACGGAATTACATTTCAGAATTTTAAATGGGAACCCGGATCATGTGTAGCATCGTCATATAGGTATTACAATTAGAAACAACTTCTGTAAGATAAGTGTTTTTGTAAATGATATATGCTTAACAAAATAAAATTGTTAAAAAGTGGCAAAGAGTCCCGTAATTTTCTCTAAAGTATGACGTCAAAAAAGTTCAGGAAAAAAATAGTATGACATAAACGTACCTAAAGAATATAACGGTTATAGTTTCGATTGCTGAAAATTACCGGAAGTAGACGTAACTGCAATCAGCTTTGAAGTATTTCTGTAAATACTATAGTTTTTCTCAAGGTTTCTTTAATAAAATCATACCGCTTATGTTGTAAGAAAAATATATGCTGAAGGCCAGAAAGAATATTCCAGTACAATTGAATTTTACTGATTCGCGACAACTTTTTGTACTAGATTTGCTTATTTTGTAAGTGTAAGCACAGCTTTTCCCATGTCTCCTATGTTCTCCTGACAGTCCTCCTGCACTGCCAGAAGGCGACACATGCTTTCTTGTATCTGGCTATGAGATTAGGTCCTCATGTGAGCTCTTACTATCGAAGATTATGCCCAGGTATTTAACCTCCTACATCAGCGATAGGGTAGTATTGAAGATCTTACGTAGCTTAAGGTCGCCTATTATCCGTTTTCTCATCAAGATGGCCAGCTCTGTTTTGAATGGGTTAACGTTCAAAGAGTGAACTTTGCACCATTGTTCGACTATTTCAAGGGCATCAAATCGCACAGGAGGGTCTCGAATCTTCTGGTTTGCAAGATGGTTAAGTCGTCCGTCATCCTATGGTGCAGTATCCCGCCTAATTAAGAGATAGCAGGAGGTTATCTGCTACTATATTTCATAGTAGGGATGATAGTACTAATAGAAACCTATATAGTAGTCAGATAAGAGATGAGACATGTAGGATGCCCATTATGATTGATAGGAACCAAAATTCACACACTTTATGATTTACATTGAAAACAATAATTTTATGAATACTATTTAAATACTTTTAATAGAATGATTTATGTAAAATGGTTATATACATATTGTAAATTTAGTTGAATAATGTGTATTTGGTGAACTTTTAATTTCAAAGTTTAAATAATTGATAAATTTCAATTGAGTAATAACAAAATTTTAACAAGATGCCAACCTAGCACTATCAAAATATTAATCATAATGGTTTAACAGTTCAAGTAGGCTTCGGTTTCTGGTTTCCATGCCTCATCTCTTATCTTACTATGATGACCACAGATTATACAGGGTGTCTCAAAATTGACGCCCGTGCTTTTGGAATTGCATTCACGGGGCTAAAAGAAATTGAAAATTAAGAGTGGAAAATTTTCGGTTTGTCCCTCGTTACAGAGTTATTGATAAAAATGTAAACACTAACTTTTTCGACCACTCGATTGACACAAAATTCAAAACTCGATTTTGATTTATTAATTTGTCAAATCTAGAAACACAACTGTCAGATTTGACAATTAGTTTGACAAATGTGGACAATATCTTGTTTTTTAATTAATATTTGTTATTTGTTTTTTTAATATTATTAGTTAGTACACGATTTTGATTTATTCATTTTGTTAAATCTAGAGACATAACTGTCAGATTTGAAAATTTGTTTGACATATGTGGATAATATTTTGTTTTTTAATTAATACTTGTTTTTTGTTTTTTTAATATTATTAGTTAGTACACGATTTTGATTTATTCATTTTGTCAAATCTAGAGACACAACTGTCAGATTTGAAAATTAGTTTGACATATGTGGATAATATTTTGTTTTTTAATTAATATTTGTTATTTGTTTTTTTAATATTATTAGTTAGTACACGATTTTGATTTATTCATTTTGTCAAATCTAGAGACATAACTGTCAGATTTGACAATTAGTTTGACAAATGTGGACAATATCTTGTTTTTTAATTAATATTTGTTATTTGTTTTTTTAATATTATTAGTTAGTACACGATTTTGAATTATTCATTTTGTCAAATCTAGAGACATAACTGTCAGATTTGAAAATTAGTTTGACATATGTGGATAATATTTTGTTTTTTAATATCATTAGTTAGTACAAGATTTTGATTTATTCTCTTTGTCAAGTCTAGAGACATAATTGTCAGATTTTACAATTAGTTTGACAGCTGTGTTTTACAGTTTTTTTATCAATAACTGTATAACGAGGTACAAATATCTTGTTTTATACTATTATTAGTGAGTACACGATTTTGACTTATTCATTTTGTCAAATCTAGAGACATAACTAATTAGTTTGGCAGACGAGTTTTACACTATTTTTATCAATAACTCAACAACGAGGGACAAATATCTTGTTTTATAATATTATTAGATAGTACATGATTTTGATTTATTCTTTTTGTCAAATCTGGAGACATAACTGATAGATTTGATAACTAGTTTGACAGATGTGGACAATAGCATAGAATTGAATAATTTATTTGCGTGCTATTATACAGATTGCTATTATACAGATTACTATTATATTATTACTATTATATAGATAAGATCTTGTTTCTTAATTATTATTTGTTATATGTTTTTTAATTTTATTAGTTAGTACACGATTTTGATTTGATTTATTTATATCGTCAAATTTAGAGATATAACTGCCAGATTTGACAATTTGTTTGCCAGATGTGTTTTACATTTTTTTTTATCAATTCTTTACAACGAGAGACAAATATCTTGTTTTATAATATTATTAGTTAGTACATGATTTTGATTTATTCTTTTTGTCAAATCTGGAGACATAATTGATAGATTTGACAATTAGTTTGACAGATGTGGACAATAGCATAGAATTGAATAATTTATTTACGTGCTATTATACAGATTACTATTATATTATTACTATTATATAGATAATATCTTGTTTCTTAATTATTATTTGTTATTTGTTTTTTAATATTATTAGTTAGTACACGATTTTGATTTGATTTATTTATATTGTCAATCTAGAGGTATAACTGTCAGATTTGACAATTAGTTTGCCAGATGTGTTTTACATTTTTTTTATCAATTACTCTACAACGAGGGACAATTATCTTGTTTTATAATATTATTAGTCAGTACACGATTTTGATTTATTCATTTTGTCAAATCTACAGACATAACTGTCAGATTTGAAAATTAGTTTGACAGATGTGTTTTCCAGTTTTGGAATGGGTTCCAACGTATCGGAAACCAGGTCCTGTTTACATATACTACATCCTTGTAATTTTCTCAACATATTGCGGGCGAAATATCCTCATATATACATATTTATATTGTCCGCCAGAAAACTGAGGTTGTTTATAAATGTGAACTCATCACAGACATTTGGGAACACTATCTCAGTTGGCATAGGAACTTTAATCGTTATTAAGTTTTGCACATAATTTAGTGCCCCTCTATAACCATCTTCCTCACAATTTGCAAATGAAGACTGGCGAGTCATAAGATTATTAATAATCAAAGCTTTATAAGAAGCTCTGAAGGCAGCAGGTGTTGGATTTATATTCTGAGCACCATGACTTCGGACACCACAAAAAAAAAATTCAACGGGGCTCCTGATTCAAATTTCTCGGACAAATATATGTAATTCCTTAGCGTGTAATTTATTCCAGATGCTTTGCATACCTTTTACTGTGGTTATTCAATTTGCAATGCAGGGTGGAACATATTCGCCTTGTGGTCTAATAAATCTAATTGTCTTCAAAACTTGAATTGCTTCGGAATAAAATTCAACATGCTGGCTTTCTTGGGTTATGGCACATCGTAAAGGTTTATCACCACTTACTGTCGAAGCATTTACACTGTCAAATAGTTTGTCAAAAACTAACATAAACTCCGACGTATCAGGCATTGTCTCCGTCGCATATCCCTGCTTATCTAAAAAAAAAGTATGAAAATTACTTCAATGTCGTATGAAAAAAATAATTCACTTACCAAGTGTAGAAAAAAAAGTAGCATGGCGGATGTTCTCGCCGAAAAGACCTGGGCTGCCAGCTTGCACGCTCTAATGCAGCAATGTCGTCTTCTCATTGTGCTTTACTTGATATGTATTTATCTGTGTCTGTATTGTTGACGATTCAAACGACAAACGGATTCAAAAGGTACATACAATCTGTCTGTATGCTACCGGCGTTATTCACAAACAATGGAAATTATGATGAATGTGGATCAGTGGATTATTCAGCACATATAAAGTATCATTAATGGCGGACAAAGTTCTTTAAAAAATTACAGCGACCATGCAAGCGACTACAGATGTTGGCGCCATCTATTTTGTATAGTAGGTAAAATTAAACGCAGATTACTTTGTTTATATCACTTGAGTTTATTAAATCGCGACGTACAATGATAATACTCAAGTGATATAAACAAAGTAATCTGCGTTTATTTTTACCTATTTAACAATGTATCACAAAGTAGAGCCGTCAACAGTTACTCATCTATTTTGTATAGGTCCGTACCCACATGAAACCTGGTCAATTTAAATCGTATAGAGTGCGCTGGGTATGATGATGACCGCTCGCACCACACTAAACAAGTAAGGCTTAAACACAACTTAAATTTGAGCAAGGCTTAATTCATAATTTCGTTTGCACCGCATTTTATGCACATTTTAAGTAAGGCTCAATGTTAGTTGTCAAGAGCGGCCCCTTAACCAATCCAAAAATTTACGACGCGGACTATAACCATTTAATTCTTGCGTTAACTGCCACGGCATATTTTCATTTGAGCAACATATATTTTGCAATGGCCCTTGAAAATGTAATTAATCATTATGATGATAAAGAATATAATACAAGCAGTTTCGATTTCCTGGAGTTACCGAAAATAGGCCTAACTGCACTTATTTTCAGAATATTAAATGGGAACCTAAGTCATCGTTGAATATGTATTTCAAAAAGAAACAACTTTTGTAAGAAAAGTTTTTATGTAAATGTTATGCTTAACGAAATAAAAATTATTGTTCCAGACAATCAGTCCCGCCATTTTCTCGAAAGTATGACGTCATAGACGTTCAGGAAAATATATAGCATGACATAAGCCTACCTAAAGAATTTAGTAGTGATAGTTTCGATTCTTTTAAATAACTGGAAGTAGGCGTAAAGCTCTCAGCTTTAAAGTATTCCTGTAAATACTATACTTTTTCTCCGGTAACTGTCATAGTCACTAGTTTAGGTGTGCTTACGCTTGAAAAAATCCAATTCCGGTACAATACATGGTTGCTAGGCAGTAAAACTGAATTGTACTGGAATGTTCTTTCCGGCCATATTCACATGTTTTTCTGACAACCCAGGCAGTAAACACGCCTAAAAATAGTCACTTTGAGATTAATCGGAGAAAAAGTACCGTATTTACAAAAATTCAGCATATACTACTGCAACCTGTCAATCTACAACACTCGAAGCATGCAAGGAAGAGATAGATCTAATTATGCGGAAATATCACATAACATGACATAAATGTAAATGTGCATGAACGAGACTCTCCTGTGACTGTTCAGAGGGGCATATATTTCACAGAATGTCTGGCAGTGCTAAACATAATAGTGCAAAATAAGGGTGATCAGCCATCATTCGTAAGGGAAAATTCCCCGATCGGGAACCATATCAAGAATTGAGGAGAAAGTTAAGGAAACTGCAACCTAACATAACTACATAATATACTTCCCAATAAGAGAACACATCGAAAATAAAAGAGGACTAATATCATAGAAATATGGCTATGACTGGAGGGCTTTCAGAGAATTAATGACCTGCACCATAGATAGAAACAGGGACGATCAGGTAACATTCGAGAAGTTCACATCAGATGATGCAAGTCTAAGTCCAGGTGACAGCGGGGAAATCCTAAAAAGAAATAGGGAAGAGTGCCTCAAAACCAGACGGAAATTAACAAGAATGAGAAAGTGACAGAGATACAGTGAGTAGGAGGTTGACGAGACAAAAATGGACTACAAAACTCGCAAAAAATAACTCCGAAATGAAGTAGAGGTCGAAACAACGATAAAATGAGGAAATTTGTGTAATAAGTTAAACGAGAACATATGGGGAAAAGCCTGCAAATTTGCTATGAACAAAATCGGTACATTTTTGTGGCTGTGATGTCGTATTAATTTTGTACGATGCTCAACTTAAATAACTAATCGACCTATGAGGCACCACGAGTAGATCGAATTTTCATTCAAACCAAGTATTTTCTCCACGAGCAGAAATTATGAATTAAAAAATGGGGGATTGAGTATTATTATATTCTGTATCCGATCCACTCGATATACCACTCATTTTTAAATTTAAATTAAATCATGTCTCAAAACAACGAGGACGCCTCATTTACATTTGACAGTGACAGTTATGAAATTCAAGGCAATGTATGTATTTCGTTGAGCGTAATAATAGAATATTCATTCTGACACTTGTAATAGAATGAAAATACATGCAAACCACATAAGAAGCAAGTGTTTTAGAATGGTATATTAAAATACCAGTTGCAGAAGGCAACTTCTATTCAAGCCCGAATGTGAAATTCCGAAACGAGCGGCGTAGCAGCGAGTTGAGGAACAAATGAGTGCTTGAAGGACCTTCTGCAACAAGTGTTTTATACTATTTTTTCTATTTTGCCTCATCATACTATTTTATAAATTAAAAAATGTAAATTTTAAATTTAGTGGATTTTGCGGTAGTTGGTAACATTTATGTACCTTAAATTTAGGCGGCTGTGGAAAAAAATAATTTGAAACGTCAGATTTTATTTTCGCAATTTTGAGTTGTTTGAAAATGAATACTGAAGAAAATGTATCACTAATGCCGCCAAAAATTAGGCAAATTGCCCAAAAAACCTTAGAAAATTTACTGCCTGACTAGTCCGAATCCCAGTTTTGACCCCAGTATGTCAGTTGACAGTTCAAAGTCAACCGTTTCAACGCTACCACTACCAACATCAATGCAGTAAATTTTACTAGTCTATTCTAGCACACCAACCGCTTATTCTAACACTCAAATGACATCATTCGGGTGCTAGAATCGACTTATTCTAAACGCAAAATAGAAAAAAAAAATTCTATCTCAAGAGTGAGAATTTTTACTTCTATTATTAAAAATGATTTCGGTATTATTACCTAGGCGCGGATTTCCAGGTATTATACTATACATCAGTTTTAATAGCAGACGAAAATGACTTCGTATCTATACGAATTTCAGCAAACGAAGTAACGTGACAAATATTTTTTTGTGCTTTTAGTTATATTTTCAGATTTTAAGCTTATAATTGCTTTAATGCATTTCTTGTGCATATTTCCTTATTCTTTGTGCTTATTTGCTTATTTCTCAATTTTATAGCATATTATTTATATTAGCTAGGAATATATTTTGTTGCACATTATTGTAATGAAAATTCAGTATTAATGTTACTCCGTTACGTCTAGAGTGCTTGGTTATCACAAAATCATCAACAAAGCAGGCGTGCGTACGTGATATTTGGTAAACAAAACTTGATTATTTCGGGGATTACCCTATTTTTACGTACACAGAACGCATCTGGGGCAAGTGTGCTATCAATTCAGTCCAATTTATCTCAATCTTCGGTGCGTTGTGCTTGTGCCTTGTGTGTATTACGTGTTTATAAGTTTTCTTGTATAAAATGCCGAAAGTAAAACCTTCCGTCGATGAATGGATACGTGGACATTCTGAATTAAAATATGAGAACGGCAAATCAATTTGCAGGGCTTGTATCAAACCGGTAAGTTCTATTTTGTGATGCTATTGGCCTAGGTACAAGCATGTATTGTGTTGTAGATTACCTGCGGGAAAAATTTAACATAACACAACATATCAAAACAACAGTTCACCTTAAAAAAAAAAACACATATCAGCAAGCAATATCTTGAGTACACAGCAAACTATTTCCGAGTCTTTTGCGAGTTCTTGTACACAGAATGAAAAGGAATTTTTCTTTGATTTATGCAATACGATGGTAGCTTCTAACATTCCGTTAAAATAAGTAGATAATGGTATGTTTAAATCTTTTTTACAAAAATACACCGGTAGACATATTCCTGCGGAATCAACCTTTCGCAAAAACTATGTTGAGCAAGTCTATAAACCCACTATTGAGGAAATAAAAAAGATAATTGGCAACAATTACATATGGTTCCGTGTAGATGAAACTACTGATTCATGTGGTCGGTACATCTCCCATTTAATGATTGGAATATTAATCGAAGACCCCACCAATGCATTTTTAATTAGTTCCAAGCAGTTAGAAAAAACAAATGGCAAACCGTTGCCAAATTCGTTCACGATGGATAAACACTTTTTTTTTGCCAAACCCCGTACCAAGTGATAAATTATTATTGATGCTTTCTGATGCCGCTGCATATACATAGGTATAGGACATTGTACATGAAATATGTCAAGAATTTTCTGAAGAATCCAAAAATTGAATAATATACCAGGTGTTGCATTTAAAATAAGAAAGTTGGTATTGGCCACGGTCACATGACACACCCTGTATAAAAAGTTTTTGTTGAAAAAAATGCGCAACTAAAAATAACAATCGACGTGTCCGAGCGTTTTTTCGAACACGCCCCCATTTATTTATTATCGAATTTATTCCATTTGGCTGATACACAGTGTATGTTGAAGGCATATTCTAATTTAAGAGTATTTTATAAGAAATTAATGCATTGCACCTGTTTGGCACATGGTTTTAATCGAGTTGCTGAAACGATAAGACTGAAATTTCCCCTGGTCAATGATTTGATATAAACCGGGAAGAAAATTTTCTTAAAAGCTCCACTGAGGGTTGAAATGTTTAGGGAAAGAATGCCAAATGTACCTCTTCCTCCGGCACCGGTTATAACTAGATGGGGTACGTTGCTAAATGCTGCCTGCTATTATGCCGACCATGTCGATTCATTTAAGGAGCTTGTGTTAGAGTTTCCCGAAAATGAGTCAGAGGCAATTAAAGAATGCCACCAAGTTGTTAAATATAGGAGGGTCGTAGAAATTTGCATTCCTAAAAACCAACTACAGTTTCGTAAGCAAAACGATTGATAAACTCCAAGCAATGGGCACAACTTTGGTAGATGCGGTTCAAATAATTAAAGATTTTAGGAACGACGTCTCAAACGTACAGGGATCTATAGGAGAGATTATTACAAAAAAAATGTGATGCAGTTTTGTCAAAAAATGAAAGGTTTGGCAAGTTACAAAAAATATCAACATTTTTAAAAGGAGATTTCGTAAAAGATATGCTGATATACGAGGGTAGTTTGATAAATCAGTGACTTTTCGAATTTACCGCCTAGTAACATAAAATGCAACACTGCTCATGTCAACTACCATCTGTCAATAGACTTCTGTAAAATTTTGAGCAAGCTGCGTCATTTGGTTTGTGTTTGGTAGCTATTGAAAGCAGACGAGCTCGTGAATTTCGACGAAAATGGATACAAGTGAATTTCGTGTGCTCATTAAGCATTATTTTTTGTGTAAAGAAACTGTCACCGAAACCATGGAAAGGCTTGAAAAATACTATAGGGACTCTGCACCATCAATTTCAATGGTTAAAAAGAGGTTTACTGAATTCCGTTGTGGCCGTACCAGTACAAGTGACGCCGAACGTTCAGGTCGGCCAAAAGACGTTGTTACGCCCGAAATCATCGATAAAATCCATGGAATGGTATTTGACGATCGGAGAATGAAAGTGCGTGAGCTGGCTGAGGCTGTAAGCACCTCAACAGAGCCGGTACATCACATTTTACACTATGGGCATGAATAAGATATCCGCCCGATGGGTGCCGCGATTGCTCACACTCGACCATAAGCGCAACATGTAACCAACATGTAACCACTTCACAGGAGTGTTTGGCGATGTTCAACCGCAATCCGAAGGAGTTTTTGCGCCGTTTCGTAACCGTGGACGAAACATGGATCCACCACAATACACCGGAGACTAAAAACTTGCGCGCCTGGACCTCCACCGTAGGCAACCATACGCACCCGTTTTTTTAAACGTGACGTGTTTCCGTTATGCGTTTTTTTTTAAATCGTCGGCGAGACGCCACCATGAGGCAGAAACTAGTTACCTTCCCTATAGTGCGGACGTGCCACGAGGTCACAGTTTTCCTTGGTATATCACCAACCGGTTTCCAGGATATAAAACGTGTCCTCATTTAACTACCCTTAAGGGGATTGACGGCACCAAGTACATGGCAAGGGAGGGTACTGTACGATTCAACTCCATACGCTCACAACATCGGAGCGTTTTTTTGGTAAGGGCTAAGTAACCCAGCCAGCCAGGTCTTGGCTAGAGGCAGCGACCATCCTGCCAGAGCTGCTGTGAGGTCTGGAATTTAGTGACGGCGTCCCCGACGATTATCGGCCGCCGCACGTCCAGGAGCCGAGTCCAGCCCGCCAGCGAAGTCGCAGACGAGGAACGCAGGCCAGATCTATATATTTTTTTTCTTGTTCTCACTTATTTTAATTTCATTTGATATATCGTTTTTTTCTTTTGTGTAAAATTTGCGTTACGTGTTTCTTGCCGTACGTGTTTTGCGCTTTTGTAAGAAAAGTCGCTCCGACGGCCCTTTGAATCGCGCGTTACGTATTCGCGGGATTCGGCCGAATCTGGTGAACGCGGCGCGATAAAGTTGTGGGAGGAGGTATTTATTTCAGGAAGCGTAGGCACGGTGTCCTGTCTCTTGTGTGAATAAACGCAGATATTTTACACCACAAATTTCACACCTGTTATTTTTTGTTCCCCCCACGTTTTCTCAATCGGGCATTCTTTTCAGTTTAACTTCCTATTCTCACTGCGAGATTTAAATCTGGTGGTGTGGGCGCCAGATGGTCAGCCGTTGCGACAGTTCGTAATTTCTGAACTTCGCTGACTGTCTGCCGTCAACCCACGCAGGTAGGGTGGATCCTCCCTTTACGACGAAGTAGTGGCGAGGTTAAAATTACGTGGAGCCTTTTTTACCCCCCCCCCCCCCCCCCCCACTCTCCGACACCGAAAGCCGGCCCTCGTCGCTGCTTCGAAGGGACCCTCCACTCCGCGACCTAACGCGCTGATTGCCCTTCAGGCACGTCACACACTGTCAAATACTATTCAGAGCTGTTTTACAGATTCGACACTGATTTGAAGCAAAAACGACCGCATTTGGCAAAGAAAAAAGTGTTGTTCCAGCAGGATAATGCACGGGTGCATACGTGTGTAGTCTCCATGGCAAAAATCCATAGCCTGGGATACGAACTGTTACCCCATATAGCATATTCTCCCGATTTAGCCCCTGCGACTATTTCCTATTCCCAAACCTGAAAAAATAGCTCGGGGGTAAGAGATTTGGGTCGAATGAAGAGGTAATCACTAAAACCAACGCCTATTTTGAAGCCCTTGGGGGAACCTATTATTTGGAATGGATACAAAAATTGGAACAACGCTGGACTAAATGTGTTGAGATGAAAGGAGATTATGTAGAGAAATAAAACGTTTTTTTGCTGAAAAAAAATTCTCTTGTCCAAAAAGTCAGTGACTTATCAAACTGCCCTCGTATATTACAATTGTTCCCAAATTTAAATATGCACCGATTACAAGTGTGGATGTGGAGAGAAGCTTTTCACACTTAAAATATGTGCTCAGTGATAGGAGACTCGGATTTTCCGTTGAAAATTTAGAAAAACATTTAAATATTAGTTCATTTAAAAATTAGCAGTAATCATTATTTGTTATTAATTATTATTGTTATTAATATTAATCACCAAAACCTATATTATTAAAATATTACTTTTATCTACCTATAGTGCGTTCGTGTTAATAAAATTATGTTTTGTTTTGTTTTTCTGTATTTTCATAAAAAATAAAATATGCCTCTTCATGCTTTTTCTGCATTTTTGTGCGTATTCTAATCTTTATGTTATTTTATATGCTAATGTTCTAAGATTTTTATGCATTTTTAAACGTTTATTTTGTATTTTTTTATGCTTATAAATCCATGCTTTGATTATTACATATAACAGATTTATTAAATGGATGGAAGAACAACAGGCCAAATTGTAAAGTATGTTGACATTCATGCATGACTTTAATTTTGATGACATTGAAGTCCTATGCAACTTTAAATAAAACGCGCTTTATGTAATATTGACTTTAAACATGCTGCTAAGGGTTTGAAACAAGAAATATGACGTATCAATAAATTAAAGTTAAACTTTATCCATCAGATATTATAGTATATATCAGATATATTTTTCTATTTATTATAGATGCAGATTTATATAGGTACGAATTGTGCGATTTTTATATTTACTTATTAATCCTTTTATTTCCTACGCATAACTTTGTTGCATAGTGGTTTATTTATTATTATTTATTTTGTAACACAAATTGTTTGTTTCTTAGCTAAATTTAAGTATTAAGTAAACCATTATTATTATTGTCCTATTCCTACTTTTGAATCTATGTATTTTTTGTATACTTGTGCTGTGATTTAGATATGTAGTTACTCCAAGTTAGTTACTGGTTGACGATTCGTAATATTACACTAAAGGTTGAAAACTTGAATGATAATTAATTTTATCACTGAGATTATAGCACAACCAAGCGAAGCACAAGTATTTTCACAATACAGCAGCAAAATGTTATTATATTATTTACATATAAACACATAAAAATATGAATATTGTTTTTTCTGTTAAATTTTGTATAAATATTTTAATTTTAATTACAATTTTCGATTAACTAGAAATACGTATGTTATTTATTGCAGCAGATGTAATTTGTGATTTAAGTAATGGAGTTTATTTCAATAAAAATGCTCAAGCTGAAAAGCCCCGTGAAATAAAATTAATGATTTCTCTTGTGGACGGCCATTATTTAAGAGATGATGTTATTTGGGTTCACGAGCAATTTGAATTTCACGAGGAGTGACTCCTGACTATCTGGACTTGAGCAACAGAGTGGAGGTGCTCGTGGAGTGGTATTTAAATTATGAGGTAATTATTTTGAGCAATGTAAAATTTCTCGGCGAGTGAATTAGGGGCAGTTTAAAGTGTAAGTGAGAATGCAATTAAATTCGCTGGAGTAACACAGAGATTAAGCCGTGATAAAGTAAGTGTACTAGAATTTTCCTATGGCGAAGTGACAGTCATGTCCGTCGCTGGTTGCTATCGTTAGTTGCCGGAAACGGCTTCCTTCAGACTGGCATGCCGTTTAGATGTCTGCCAACGTTCGTTTGTAAATTACGTTTATTACATTAAAGTGCGTGCTCTGGGCGTTGATAAGACTCTTATCTCCGGCGAGCCACGCCGAGTAATTACATTGTTTCAGATAAAATTAACTTATCCGAAAAGGAGTGTATATAGTCTTCGTTTACACATGTTACAGCCCTGTCTGCCAGTACAAATGTTTATTCGCCATTTCATTAGGTTACACTTTTCTGGAACAGTTAATTAAAACGCTGTTATCCCTTCACTCCCGCTCACCCTCCATACTCGCATATTTCAATTACATACACAGTTTCGCTTCATATTTAAACACCCACATCCATTTCCCCTTAAAATACACACTCCCTAACACCATAATTTGATGTATTCACAAATTTAATTACAATTATCTAATTTACTTCAAATATTCATTCCACTTCAGTTTTACACTCGTAGGTATTACTACTCATATTTTATCTATCTAAAGCGTATAAACATTTCGCAAGCAAATTTGGGATTATATTGCTCACGATAAAAAAAATCTTAAATATATTCGTAACTCGGTTAATATCGTTATGCATGTAATTTAATAACGTCTGCCCAGGCGTTAATTGTTTCCTGAATATTAATATAATTATTTTCAATTTGCATTTTTATATCAAATTCAACCCGCGTCCTTATTAAATTTTGAAATATGCGATACTACAAAATCGTGCCCATTAAAATGCACAAAATATAAATTTACATAATTGTATTTTCCTGTAAAGCAACATTGGTCTGGTATATATGAGAGACTGTACGGCTTGCATTTTATATTTTCATCCAAATTCACATTAAAAAAATTACATTTCCTTTATTTAAAAGTAATACAAATGTAATTTATTTATAACGAATAAATGTAAAACACAACCTGGAAACATTTTCCCTTTATTATAAACAAGTAGAGTACAATATAATTTACTCTTTATTTAATACTGCTAAAATGTAATATATACACAATAGTTATCATAAATATTTTGTATAATAAGTAATATTGTGTAGTTGTGAATTGAAAACGATTACATAAAAACATAACAACCCTAAAACATGAGAAAGCTTTAAAAAACTATTTAATAAATGTACGGGTAGGGGAGAGTGATGAACCTTGGGATATTTTAATTAAGCAATGGCTTAGCGATTCGGGAGAATTTTTACAAAAATATACTGCTGATTTTTGTTTTTCAAAATATGCCTACAAAAGATTGATGCATATAGTCCTAAGGTTCAATAATAGCGTGTATCTTGGATCAGCAGTAATTGTACATAGGGACAGTGGTCAGAAATTAATATGACGGCTACAAAAAGGGTTAGATTGTATATTAACTCGTACCTATTATACATTATAAGACATGAAATCTAAAGAAAATTATGAAAATTAAACTGCTCCATTCGCCGTTCCGACTACTATTGGCTTCGGTAATTTCCGGACATTATCAGAATCCCAGACGAAGTTATTTCGTATGTCCCGAAGTACATTTATCCCAAGGTACAACACTCTTCCTTACCTACTTCGTTTTGATGTGCCTTCTTCTAAAGGTAACAAAATTACAAACCCTAGCAAGTATACAGGGTCGCTGAAATGTATGGATAGGGTTAAATATTTTGATATACACTCAAAATGATTTCGATTTACTTTCTGGCAATAATAAATACGTTTTATAAAATATTGCAATTGTTTTCGTTAAAATGTGTTCAATTGTTGTTCAAATGTATTAAATGTCATTGTTATTAAATTTAAGTCTTGGTGGGCAAATGCATTTAGAATAGATACAAAATTTCAGAAAATTATAAGGACTGGCTTCATATCTCACTTTCGTTCCCTCTCTGCATAAACCGCCTCTCGAAATACAAACGCGGCCGACCACATATTCCGTTTAAATTGTGTTCTGAACGTACAAAACGATTCAAGACCAAAGATTTGCATGACTCGACTTCTGCATCTTCCTTAATATATGCTACCTGCATGAGCTTAAGAGCTAACAGGCAAGTTCAGGCCTCGAAAGTTTTAAAAGATATGACAACTACAAGTCCCAAACGAGCCAGCAAGTATCACACCGCTTATAAAGATATTCTGCGAACATAGCAACAGCTTTTCTCAGGTGAAGATGCTCTGTCTATTTTAATAGATGCTAAATTATCTCGTGAGCAATATGATGTTATAAGAAGAGGTGCCCCAGAGAAATTCCCTTACAAAATTGTACAAGCAGCGAAAACGTTTTGCTATCCTATAGATATCACAGTAACAGAAACTAGTGCATCTGTTAAATTACAGTCTCTGCTAGATCATACTACAAAGCGCCTATGTCGAATATTAGAACCCGTTATTGAAGTTCTTCAAAACAAGAAATTAAATCAGCTGTGTCTAGTATAGAAGTAAGGTTTTGATGGTTCTTCTGGATACAGTTCATATACGCAAGTATTCTATGACTTGGAAGCCAACGATTTGGCAGTATTTATTACAAGCTTAGTTCCACATCGTCTAACGTTAGGAGAAGTCATAATATGGCAAAACGCACGTCACGCATCGACCAGGTATTGCAGGCCTATTAAAATAGAATTCATAAAAGAGTCTACTAATGTATTTATTGCAGAAAAAAATAAAATGGATGATGAAATAAAAAACATTCAGAAAACCAATTTGATTGTTCTATTGAGGCAAGTGACAGTAAGTCATAAATTAATCATTGCTATGGTAGACGGCAGAGTATGTAATGCTCTCACGGAAACAACTTCAACCTTAAAATGTTTTATATTTGGTGCAACATCGAAACAATTCAACAAGGTTGACGATATGATTTCAAGGGATATTAAACCGGAGAATTTGGAATTCGGCTTATCAGTGTTACATGGGTGGATTCGTATGTTCGAATTTATTTTGCATTTGGCATATAAACTACCGCTTAAAAAGTGGCAAGCTCGTGGTCAAGAAGACAAAGCCATTGTAGATCAGAGTAAAGCTCGAATACAAAAAGAGTTTAAAGAACAATGTGGTTTCATTGTTGACAAACCTTAGCCTGGATTTGGTAACACAAACGATGGCAAAACTGCCAGGCGTTTCTTTCAACATTCAGAACTTTATGCTCAAATCACAAAAATAGATTTTGATTTGATAAAAAGGCTTCACATAATTATGATTGTGGTAGCCAGTGGATTTGAGATAGATGTGGAAAAATATCATGTGTTCGCTTATGAAACGGCTCGACATTTCTTCTCGAAGTATCGTTGGTACATTATGCCCCCAACACTATACAAGTATTTTATATATGGCCCATAAATTATATCGACAGCCCTTTCGCCTACAGGACAATAGGCTCTTCCTGAAAAAAAATAATATAACCTTTTTGTGTCTTAACGTAAAGTTTATAACCTGTAATTAAACATCCCACAGAGAAAACGTTTGGTTTTCATTGTAACTTATCAACAAACAACATAGAATATCGTAAAACTTACACATTTTGTCACGTGACCGACGAAACGCTGTTATTGGCCGAGCGGCACTGTGACGTCTTTGCGCATGTTGGCGATCGGGAGTCAGTGCATAAGGGATAGGAATCGTGGATTAATACGGCTTAGAATCCAGTCTGACATAAAATAAGTTCTGATGGGTTAGTAAAGGGACAGCCAGATAATCTGATAGAAGTTCACGTGTTAATGGTTCCCGACTTTTTCTCAAAAAGTGAATTTTTCAACGTAGCCGAAACGCGTGGAGTCGCATTTTATTTTCCAAATCCTCTTCCAGCTGTAAGAACAAATAAAATACTGTTTAAACTTTGCAATATATCCTACATCTCATACGAATTGGTAATGCTGATTTCAAAATTTGTAATTATTAATCATCTAAACAAATTTCTAAAATCAACAGTTTGCTACAAATATTGTTTAAACATGTTTTTTAGTTTTAACTAAACGTTTTTGTAAAAACATATTGTACAAAATCTCACAGTACTTCTAAAAAGTAATAATGATATGGAAGGTATTGTTTTAGAATGGAACCCACAAAACTATTTTGAGGTTATGTTATTACTAATGTATATATTTAATCGGAAATCCCCTTGAATACCCATTACTATTGATGATAGTTAATTATATATATTTATCGAATTTCGTCGATAATTTATTGAAAAATTGTGTACTTACAATAAAATGGTCTTCACAAAATAGTGAGACGTCAAAGTGACACTGGCGGAATCACTTCGGACTTGTTGTAACCCCCTTTTCCGTATATCCCCTGTTGGGACGTTTATAAACAACTTATTTGGTTCGCATTTACTGCTGCTATCACATCCAGGCACAATGCAATACTTATTCGTCCTTTTTTTCGCAAAACCGACGTTTTCTTTCTGTCGCTCCATTGTAAGCAATGCTACAGCTGAGCGCCACGTGCGTTGTGACGTCACAGCAACATGGCGGGCTTTCGGGACTTTTTCAAACGCCGTTAATTTTAAAATCGTGTTTGATAATTACAACGATTTGTCTCAGCACAAAAATTAGTGCCAAGAATGTTTTTAATGTGTCTAGAGTTCAGTTTCAAGGTTTTTGAAAAGTCGCGGAAGACCCTATTGACCGAAGAAGCACAAGAGGATACCCACCAGGTATCCTGTGCCCACCAGTAAATAAAAAAACAAAGAAAGAGTTACAACATCTGCCAGCAGAAGTATTAGAGTTGTTAAAAGCTCCATTCGTTAAGAAATCTCATAAAAATAATTATAACAGTAATATTGATGCCGGTGATGTTAGTGACGAAAGTGATAATCAAAGTAATGATAGCGATGAAAGTTATATTAAAAAGAGTGGTAGTAGTCATGATGCACTGGGATTTATTCGGGATTAAGACCGCTATAACTATTTTATGTCGTATTATTTTTGTGTACCGCAAATATTAACAAAAAAAATATTGTACATTATTAATTAAATATTCTACTGCCTATCTATTTGTATTTATTTATTGTACACGAGTACTTGAAATTAATACCTAATGCCAAACGTGTTTTAAGCTGAAATTTATTTATTGCCACTTTTGAATGTGCCTTGCCCCAGTGTGCGTCGTTAAGCTATTTCCACATAAATATTAAATAAGAATAGATACAGACTACACCCCTGCCTTAGTCCTTTCGATGATTATATTGGTTCGGATAGATAACCATCTTCTTTGACACAGAAAACATTGTCCTTATATAATTCTTTGATAATTTTCACTGTGTAATTGCTAACTCCAATTGTCGTCAACGCATGAAATAATTTATTTCTTGGGACTCTGTCATATGCTTTCCTCTGAACAATAAAAGTAATATGTAGCTCACGATCCCTACTTATTTTCTTCTCGATTGGTTGTTGTAAAATGTAAAGATTATCTACACATGAACGTCTGTGTGTGAATCCGTTTTGGTCCTCACTAATGGCATAGCCCACTTCATTTCTTATTCTTTTTTTGAATTATTTTCGCCCACAACCTACTCAAGGTACTGGTTACGCTCAAAGCTCAAAGCTTTTCTACTGCCCTTCTTGAACAGTGATTTCAGCAAATTTTCTATTCTTCGGTGTTTTTTGTTATACAGGGTGTCCGGAAAATACGTGTACAACGTTTGACGACAGACTCCTGACGTCAAAATAGGTCGATCTAAGCCGACTTAGTTATATCCAAAATTGTCTCGTTTAGCCGGTAGAGGGCGTCAAAAAAAACAAAAGTATAACAAAGTTGAAAGTATCTATTGTAAGAAACTAAGTAAAACAAAAACATTACTTAAGCAAATGTGTAAAATGACCGCCATCTTGCTGAATACACTTATTAACACTCTTTAAAAAATGATATTGGACCCTATCTAATGTCTCGGGATTATTAAAATGGTTGCCTGCATTTAAAATCCGCTGCAATAAATCATCGCGTGTGTTTACCGGAGTCTTGTAAACTTCTGTTTTAATAGCGCCCCACAAAAAGAAGTCACACATATTTAACTCAGGAGAACGTGGTGGCCATTTTACTGGTGCATCATTGCCTCTTCCAATCCATCGGTTGGGATACTGATGATGTAAGTATTGCCGAACGGCAACGGAAAAATGGGGCGGGGCACCATCATGCATATACCACATTTCCCTCCGAAGTAAAATGGGCAAATTCTCCAGAAGAATTGGTAATGTGTCTTGCAAAAAATTTAAATAAATATTTCCATCTAACCTGTCTGGAATAACAATGGGACCAATAAGGTAGTGATCAATAATACCTGCCCAAATATTAATTTTAAATTGATGCTGATGATGTGCAACTTTAATGGCATGTGGATTTTCATCGGAATAAATATGTTCGTTGTGCAGATTGGTTACCCCAGATCTTGTAAAGCATGCCTCGTCAGTAAACATAATTTTTCTACAAAAATTTGGAACAAGGATTCTTTTGTTTCTAATAAATTGACAAAATGTAAGCCGCATGGGGGGATCAGTCGGTAAAAGTTCCTGGACTTTTTGTATGTGGTAAGGATGTAACAACTGTTCTCTTAAAACCTCATTGACAATCGTTTTAGGAACATTTAACTCACGTTCTAAGAGACGGGTACTGGTACTTGGTTCTTCTTCAACTCTTTCCAGAATCATCTCTTCTGTTTCCACAGTTCGAGTTGTTCGCATACGACCCCTGCCTTCAAACTTTTTCTCAAAACTGCCCGTTTCCCGAAGATGACGCTCAATATTGGCAAATGTTTGGTGGTTTGGTATTCGACGGTTAGGAAACCTCTCCATGTAAACCCTAACACTCTGACGCCCATTTCCTCGACAAAACCCGTATACCAGGAGCATGTCAACTTTCTGAGAGTTTGTATAATTTTCCATTTTTAATGGTAAAATGAACTTGTAATTCAATAATGTTGATCGTATACTTGAGTAAATATTATACTTGATTAATTGTCAAATTATTAAACGTCATTGATATTAATTTTTGACGCCCTCTACCGGTTAAACGAGACAATTTTGGATATAACTAAGTCGGCTTAGATCGACCTATTTTGACGTCAGGAGTCTGTCGTCAAACGTTGTACACGTATTTTCCGGACACCCTGTATAAGGCAGAGATTAAACAGGTCTTTAATGCGGTTTAGGAGTGTTTTTCCACTATGTTTGATCAGTTCTGCAGATATGTTCCCGGGCCCAGGCGATCTTCCATTCTTCATTTCACTCACACATGTCTTTAGTTCCTCTATATGTATGTTCCACATTCATGAATTTCTCTCTTCTCTCTACTAATTAGGATTCATAATATTCCTTCCACTGATTTATGTCTATTAATACCACGGCATCAGATTTTTTAATCTGCTACCATCGGAAACTCGTAACCTACCAACGAAACAATTTAAGTCTAAGATCAAAACATATCTCAATGCTAAAGCATTCTACTTGATGGAAGAGTACATTAGCAACAATTTTAACGATTTATAATACTTGCGAAAATAACACATATTACTCCGAAAATTATGTTATTAATTGCTACAACTGCTTACATTCAATAATACTATTAACTTATAAATCACGTAGGAATAACATAGTTTTAAAGTGTTAACATTCATTTTATTTTATTTTATTTAATTATGTATATATTTTTAAATTTTATCTATACACTTTGCTTTTTTATGTTTAACATGTAATTTGTCGGTCTACTGACAATATTTGTAATTCAAAATAATACAGTTGCCTATTAAATATGTTTTCCGTTGATCTGTCATTTAAGCATATCATTAATGTATGATTTGTACAGAGAAATCGTTCATTAATAACCCCCATTAATGAACGATTTGTTTTAATAAACTATTTTAGTATAGGCCACCAAACATACTATATTCAAATGTCACTGTAAAACGTCAAACGTGATTTATAAGTTATTTGTGGCTATTATGGATCTCGAAGACGCTCTAATATTGACCCCGCCAGAAGTTTTGGAGAGTGCCAATGTTGCTTCATTGTGTTTGCTCCCGGAAAAAAGCAGGTCTTTATACGAAAAGACATACGGAGAATTTACAACATGGTGCGCAGAGAAGCAGGTAACGCGCCATTCGGAATCTGTTTTATTAGCGTATTTTGCTGATATTGCGGGAAAAGGTCTGTTGGCAAGCTTATGGCCGAAATATTCAATGCTTAAAGCGACATTAAATATAAAAGAAAACATTGATATAAGCAAATTCGATAAATTGATCATGTTCATTAAACGACAAAAAGAAGGATATCTGCCGAAAAAATCCAAAGTACTCGAAAAAGAACACATCCAACGATTCCTATCTGATTCTCCCAACAGTGTCTTCTTAATGACTAAGGTAATGAAATAATGACCAACTGAAAATATAAACATCGTATTACATTTCAGGTTGCAATGATTTTTGGAGTAGCTGGAGCATTAAGAAAAGATGAATTATTGAAATTAGAGAAAGATAATGTTCAGGATATGTCATCAAAATTTTTAGTTACAATTAAGGCGTCCAAAACACAAACAAATAGAATTTTTACAGTGGTGGACAATGAAGAAAAAACATTGTTAACATTAATTAGAAATTACATTTCATTGAGGCCAAGACACACTCCACACAATAGATTTTTTATTTTCTATAGAAATGGCGTCTGCTCCACCCAACCTGTAGGCATCAATACATTTTCCAAATTACCGTCACGAATTGCAACATTTTTAAAATTAGATCAGCCTCATCTTTATACAGGACACTGTTTCCGACGATCGTCTGCTTCAATTCTTTCCGACGCTGGTGCAGACTTCGCAGCTATTAAACGACATGGTGGCTGGAAATCCACTTCAGTTGCTGAAGGATACATAGAAAATTCAATTCAAAATAAAATAAACATCGCTGAAAAGATTCTCTCGACAAATAATTCAAAAGCACCTCATACTATTACGAGTGCTAATAATAATAATGAAACAGAAAATTCCACAACAAGTGTCGAAGACAATAACTTAAACTTAAATTTTAGTTCAGAATACCAGAAAACTGAAAATACTATGTCTATTCCTGGTTTTAATTTCAGCAATTGCACAGTTACTAATCTAACTATAAATATAGACAAACACAGTGCAACTTAAAAATTAGTAATCTTACAAATTAGTTAATAGGTTTTGAATCATTTGTATATGTATATCACAATAATTATCACAATTAATTTGATTTTTTAAACTTTTTTATTGCTAATAAGATCTACGAAAAAATATTGTAACCAACACGTAAGATTAATCGGCGATTAATAATCTCGACAATTAACGCGCTCGCTCGCTCCGCTCGCTCACGCGTTAAAATTTCTCGATAATTAATCGCTCTCATTAATCAACTTGTTGGTTAAATAACTATTATGTTTATATCGAAGGGGCAGTTTTGCTTCTCGCAACTTGTTAATGTAATTAATTGTCTTTTGTTTATTTTGACTTATGTAAAACTGTCAAGTTATAGCATAAATAAAGTATTATATAATGATAGCGCTTTGTTATGGTTATGAGGCTTCATGATCTTAATTGCACGCCAGACTTCTGTTGATCGCGACTCTCCCACGTACGTATTGATTTCACTACATTTCTCCCAAAAGTTGTTTTTTCCATCTTTAATTTCTCTCCTCAATTCTCTGTTTTTTTATTTGTAGTCCGATTTTTTTTTGTCCAGTTTTTGGGCCAAAAATTTCATATACCGTTGGTTTTTTGTCTCTAATCAGCTGTTTATGTAGAATTGATTGGTAGAGAAAATTTCAGAATCAACCAAGAATACTAAAATTCTTTAAAAGTTCAACGTCCAAGAAGCACTTTGATATTGTGTGCAAAGCTTAAGTAGGTTCCCTTAGAATATTTTACTTTTGCGGAAAATTTCACTTTAAATTCTATATACATTTTATCTAGTATTTAGTCGTAAATATTACTTCGAAACTTAACTTTGTCAATTGAACAATTATTATCATACTACAAGAATGATTGTAGTATTTTAATCTCCTTCATGTAATTTAATTCTATAATTTAAGTATTATAAGTTAGGATGTACAAATATTACTTAAACTATAAAATTTAATTGTGTCTACTCTACAAGGTTAGGGGAACTATTAAATAGCCAGGTATACCCATTCAAACTATTACTTATATTTGGTCGTTGCGTACTCTATGGTAGCTAATGGCACACTGCCGCATGTGACAGGCCCATGCATACAATATCTTTATACATACACTACATTATCCTCCCTTAAAATTACAACGCAAATATACATAATAATAAAAAACAACTTAATCAGAATCCTAATCTATCTGGGGGTGCACGTCGTCGCTTAGGGCGTGTTGGTGTTTCTGGTGCTTCCCCAAGCGAATCCGAGGTGGATGCTGTTACATTGTCATTTTCAGTTGACTTATCCGTATTTACATCCATTTCAGATTCAATATTTGCAGAAGGCGTTTCGCAGTCGCTATCACTATTGTTAATGTTTGTTGAGATTTCTCATTCACTGTCGTCTTCTTTAGCACCTATAACTTCACTATCATCTCGATTTTCGTTCACTTCCAAAATTTGGTTGATGTGCCGTTTCCATAAATTTTTACAATCTTCTACCTTGACATACACTATACATTTACCTTGAAGTTTTACAATTTTTCCTCTTAACCATTGTGGTTTTATGGGTCGGTAATCTTTCACCAAAACATATTTACCTAATTTGATATTTATATGTCTTTTACTCTTAAAATTTCTACGATTGCGTACCTGGCTGGATTTAATAGTATTTAAAATTGTTGTTGAGTCCTTATTTTTTTCTAATAATATCATTTGGTTTAATAAAATCAAGCCTGGTTCGTAATGGTCTGCCCAACATCATACGTGCCGGTGACTCTCCAGTAGAGCAGTGTTCTGTATTTCTATAGTTTATCAAAAATCTGCATATAGCACGTTCAAAATCTATTTTTCCACAACCTTTAATTTCTTTCAGCAAAAATTGTTTAATTGTATTAACACTGTTTTCTGCAGCACCATTTGATGCTGGGTGGTATGGTGGTGAAGTTAAAAATTGTACATTATTCATTTCAAGAAAAGTTCTGAATTCCTTAGAAACTAATTGTTTTCCGTTGTCTGAAACTAACATTTTTGGAATACCAAACCTTGCAAATACTTCTCGCAACTTTACTATAGTGGTTTGTGACGTAATATTGTTCAAGACAAATATCTCCGGCCACTTCGAATAAGCATCCGTGATGACTAAAATATTTTTATTGTGAAATGGTCCGAGAAAATCTATATGTGTCCTTTCCCAAACAGCACTTGGGATAGGCCAACCCTGCAAGGGCATTCTCTCGGGGTTCTTTCGGAACTGTTGACAAATTTTACATGAATTGCACATATTTTCTATGTCTTTATTTAATGATGGCCACCAAACATAAGACCTAGCCAATGATTTACATTTAACTATTCCTTGGTGGGTATTGTGAAGTTCTTTCAGTACCAACTACCCTATATCCCCATAGTAAAATATCATTTTCAACACTAAGTTCATTTTTCCTATTTGAATATGCCTTTAATTCGGGTGACGCATTTTGTGGCCAGCATTTAGCTATAAATATTTTTATTTGTTTTAAAATTTCATCGTTTTCTGTTTCAATTTTTATGTCATTTACGTTTAATGGTAAGTCAGCTTGATTTAGGTAATTTATTCCTGCGCCTTCATCAATAACATTAATTTCATTATCATCTTTTTTTAGTGGCAACCGTGATAAAAAATCAGCACAATTTCTTTGAGAGGTGACATATTTAATATCAAAGTTAAAAGCACTTAGAAACAATGCGTATCGCTGCATACGATTAACTACCATGGTTGGGATTCCGTGCTTTGGACCAAAAATAGATACTAAGGGTTTATGATCCGTATATAGATTAAATTTTCGACCAAACAAATATTGGTAAAATTTCCTTATTCCATAATCTATAGCTAACGCTTCTTTGTCTATCTGGGAGTAACTTTTCTCTGCAGATGACAAAGTTCGCGATGTGTAAGCGATGGGCCGCTCGACACCGGAATCGTACACATGTGAAATAATCGCACCCAGTCCAAATTGCGATGCATCTACCGTTAAATTTAACTGCAAACTTGGATTATAATGTACTAAAAATTGATCAGACATTAATATTTTTCTTACAGCCTTGAACGCTGTTTTACATGATTCTGTCCAATTCCACCTGCCGTTTTTCTTAATTAAATCATAAAGGGGGTGTAATACATCAGGCATATTTGGAATAAAACGGTGATAGCAATTGATCATTCCCAGGAATGAACGTAATTCAGAAACATTCTAGGGTTCAGGCATATCGATAATTGCTTTTTGTCTTTCCGGTGATTTATGTAATCCATGTTTATCAATTGTAAACCCTAAATATGAAATGCTATCTTGAAGGAAATGACATTTGTCGGTTTTGACCGACATACCGGAGTTTTGTAAAATATTCAAAACGTTGTGTAAACGGTCGAAATGTTCTTGTTTCGTTTTACCGGTGACCACAATATCGTCCAAATATACACATACTCCATCAAAATTTCCTAATAGGTCGTCCATAATACGCTGAAATTGCGAGGGGGCTGAACTAATACCAAAGGGCAATCGGTTGTAGACGAATGTACCTCTATGTGTGGAAATTGCCGTGAATTTCCTCGAAGTATCATCCAGCAATACTTGCTGATAAGCGTGAGTTAGGTCTATTTTAGAAAAACATTCACCTCCTTGCAATTTCGTGCACAAGTCATCTATCCTTGGTAAGGGATGCCGATCTAAAATGATGTGTGGGTTTATAGTGACCTTATAATCACCACATATCCTTACAGAATTGTCTTTCTTTAAAATTGGAACAATCGGGGTTCCCCATTCACTATTTTTAATGGGTGATATAATACCTGCATTAATTAATCTTTCTATTTCCTCGTTTACTTTATTTTTTAGGCTGTCGGTTTATGAAACTTTGGTAAAGCGTTTTCTGCCATATTTAATTTTAATTTAAAATTGTTAAGTGTGCCCTATTTATCGTTAAATAAAGACGGAAACTTTTTTATAATATTCTTTGTGAAACGGTTATTTTTCTTCATAAAGTTTAATTCTTTAAAACCAAAATTGAAAATCTCCATAAAGTCGCGTCCTAACAAGGGTGGACCGCCACTTTTTATTATAAAAATATTAATTTGTTTTATTTTATTTTTGAATTTGATGGTCATAGATGCCCTTCCCAGTGGTCGGATACTTCCGCCAGTATAATTTATGAAAACTGTGTTAGTTTTAGTCATCGGGTGTGTTTTAAATTTTTGCAACCATATATCTTGTGAAATTACAGAAGCAGAAAGCAGAAATTGTTTAGTGCAACATTTATCATAATTGGTGCGCCGTTTTGGCTTTTTAAACTAAACAATGACGCTCCAGATGTGCTTCGGTCTACCTGTTCCGCATTCATATAGTGAACAGGTGATTTCTGTTTACAAACATAAATCAGATGACCTTTCTTGCCGCACTTTTTGTAATTGTACTCACGATACCGACACGTGTCCGTTGAATGGTTTGTACGTCCACATACAGTGCAATTAAGTTCACCGTGTGCTGGTTTTTCGAGTGCTCGATCCTTCCGCGCCGGTGTCCTTTTTCCATCCATGGTGCGCGAAGTGGCCGCCGATTATCCTCGATGATGACGTAGCTTCAACCGATGCATATCCATGGCATCTACTGGCTCCATTTTGATTCCATAGTCGTCCTGCGCAGACTCTTCTCCTAGTGCAATTTCTAACGCTCTTTTCCACGTAATATTTTCGTTTTCTAGAAACAAACGTTTTCTTATTTTCTTACAATCCAAGGCAACAATGAATTTGTCCTGCAGAACCTCTTGCAGCTGTGCGCCGAACTTACAATCCACGGTCAAACATTTTAATCTTGCCGCCCATTCTTGAATTGATTCGGTGCTCGCTTTTTCCGCTTGATAAAAACGTATTCTTTCAGCGAACACAGATTTTGCACGTGTATAATATGATTCTAATTCTCTTATAATTAGACTGTATGAACATTTATCGGGCTTTTCTGGTATCACCAGATTTCCCAATAGTTTATAAGCTTTCTCTGTAAGCCCATTAATCACAATTGCACGCTTAATCGCGTCGTCACTAATTGCATTTGCCACAAAAAACTGCTCAATTCGACTTTTATACACAGAGAAATCATGAATTTTGAGATTGAATTCCACTTGAATTCCAATCGTGTTCATGAATTTCACTGTCTGCACCTGGTCCTGTTCACTGCCGTCAGCCATTTTTAAAAACATGGTTCGTCAAATCCTTGTTCTTGTTTCTTTTCACTTCACTTTCGGTACTTAAGAATTTAATTACTCGTCGCCAATTTGTAGTGTCTACTCTACAAGGTTATGGGAACTATTAAATAGCCAGGTATACCCATTCAAACTATTACTTATATTTGGTCGTTGCGTACTCTATGGTAGCTAATGGCACACTGCCGCATGTGACAGGCCCATGCATACAATATCTTTATACATATACTACAATTTTTATATATTTTATCAATAATTTAACATATTTATAAAGTATTGTTCATTTTCTTCCAGTTTCAAAGGTTAAATTAAAGTTAAAATACCAAAAGAAGCTTTAGATGAATCAATCGTTTCACTCTGAAGCAATTGATGAACTGCTGAAGCGATTTCAAGAATTTGTTCAAATATAAGAACAAACACAAAATGGTACATCTTTTATTGAGCCACGGTCTAGCCATTTAGCTGTTGCATCAGATATTCTCTAAAATACTCTAAAATTGTCGGATATGTTAATTTAACTGCCTTAATGGCATAAATATGTTTTACCATAATTCTTAATTTATCTTCCAATCTACTATCATCGGCTATAACAGCAAAATAATATGCACCAATAGTTTATTTTGCAAACATATTCAATGCACAATTACCGGTACTTTCTGTAATTCCATTAAGATACACATCATCTAGACATAATTATTGGGAATATTATAACTTGGTAAAAATGTTTTTTTTTAACTATATAAACTTCTAAACAGTTTCCACGATTTGTACTTTCGGCCTTCCATTATGGCCTCTAAGCAAAACAAATATGGTGTTTGTTTTGTAATAAAATAACTTGTACAGTGATTATTAAGAGACCATTTTTGTAATCGACTCTATGAAACTTAAATCTCGATGTACTTGATATTTTTTCAAGCTTTCTTCCAATTTTTAAAGTCGAATGAGATAAAAACTGGTTCTCAAGAATTGTTTTAGCAATAGCCTGTTTAGGAAGCTGAATACTGAATTTTACCGGACGCAGTATTTTAGCCAAAAATAGTCCCGAAACCATTTATGTACTTTCGAAGCTTCTTTTGTTTTATACATCCTGCTGAATACGGATAATAATAATACATGTTTAGGTATATTATGGATTTACCACCTCCTTACTGGTTCAATTGTCATTAACAATAGGTGTTTGTGGGCCAAGAAACCAAGATACGGAGGAGAAAAATACTTGTAAAGATGTAAGCTGACTCGACTCGAGCGGGGAGGGACTCTGAAATTGCCTTAAATCGCCCTGGAAGTGTATACGTTTTTTTTGGATTTTTGAAAGGAATGAAACAAAACATGACCAAACACAATTGGTATTTAAATATTTGCGAAGTACAACATGATAACAAACTACCGTTATGATGATATCGCATTCAGACTTTCTTTGACGATGCCGTCCAACTGTTCAACGGAAAGGTCGTGTTCCGTCTTGAAAAGAATAAAAAATTATACAAGCTCTAGTCTGTAATGACCGAAGAACGCCTGAAGGATGTGGCAATTCTGACCATCGAATCGGAGCCTACCAAAAGATTAAACTTTGCTGATATTATAGATTCATTTTCATTGTCTGGTTCATAAAAGAAGTCGTTTTAAACATTTCATTAATATGTATTAATGTCAGAATAATTAAAATTTACTTGATAAGTTTTTTAATAATTATTAATTATTATTATTATAATTATTTATTATTATATCTAACTCGACTTTTCGGTCGGTATCGTTAAAATTGGATAAAAATCCGGTATGTAACACTTTATAAAATGCCAAATGAAAACATGCATTTCATAACTGGTTACATAAATAGCTATTTTGTTTCTATCTTCGATAAAACAGAACAATTGATATTGGTCTAGGACTTGCACATTTACATCTTATATCTTGTATACTTAAGGTGACCAGATCCTAACGAACCAAAAGCGGGACACCTGGGGGGGGGGGTGGATTAAAAAACATAGGGCCCCTTTGTAGACATGTGGAGCCATTTAGTTTTGTTTTCGTTTTATTGAAAGCGGCCAATAAACAAAGGAGTTATCGCTAGCGGCGTTTTTTAGCAGACACCCTGTATAATATTATATTACATTTTTTTTAATAACATGAAATATAATGTCATATTTACAAATATAATAAATACGAGGCATGTTTTTAAAGTACTCTTTTGTATTTTGGCCGCTGCAGCGCTGCTACCAAATACAGATATTGGTGACATATATAAGCTGATAACTTCAAAATAGCGAATAAAAGATCACACCGAAAAAAAAACCCAATCTTTCAAAAGTCGGGACATTTTTGAAACGTCGCGGGACGCGGGACAAATTTCTAAAAATCGGGACTGTCCCGCCAAAATCGGGACGTCTGGTCACCTTATGTATACTGGAACTATTTTGATTCTCATTCTTGAAATTTAACATTATTAAATTACGAGTATTAATACATAATAAAATTAAAACATTCATGCAAATATACTTTCAATGTTTCGTATATACGTTTCATGTTCATGTTTGTTAAAGATTAGAAGATGATAAATTAACTATAGGCCCTATTATCTGAATAAAACAAACCTATGCTCTCGAATATTATTTTATTAGTACTATGTATTATTAATTAGCACACCTGTAGAACTGTGCAATACTCCCAATGAATATATTTTTTTGCATTAATAAATAAACCATGCAGTTTCACAAGTTATTTACGCTGTATATTGATTTTAATGTATATATTTTTTCAATAATTATTTACAATTGGCGAGATTTGATTTCCATATTTTTATTTTTACTAATTTTATACGTATCTACCTACATGGATATAAGAAGCAGATATATACAGGGTGTAACAGAAATACGTGTGTTAATTTTAAACATTGGTAGAACTCGTTATATAAAACATTTTTTCTATATGTTAAAACACGTATTATTATACGTATAACACACGTATTTCTGTTACACCCTGTATATATATATATATATATATATATATATATATATATATATATATATATATATATATTTAAATATAATGCTTGCTACGAGAAGAGGAGTATTCACATTCACAAAATAATTTGTATCAATTGTGTCAACTCAATAATAAATAACTAGATTTATTTTATGGCTTGTAAGCGATAAAATTCAAGACAAATACGCCACCAATTTAAAGATTAAAGTGCGGTATCGAACGAAGTGAGGCAACACATAAAATTTATATTTTTGTGTTCATTGCTACTTTATTTCACTTCATTTCATTTAAGAGGATAGTATTGCAACGCAATTGATTTATTTGCAAACTACTTGTAACGAGCAATTTGCGCCAACTGTAAGAAATAGAGTAGTACTTACTCAAGCTTCATAGTGTTATTGACACGACTTGCGGATTTCCAGTCGATTGCTTCTTATTAATGTACCATAGCAGTATATCGAGATGTTTTTTTATTGCACCTCTCGTTCTTTTTTTATATATATTACACATTTGAAACTTGTAACTTATATCACTTGTCAAAACATGTTTTTCATCATGAATAGCAACAAAAAATTATGTAATTGAATTAATTAATGTCAATTGCTTCGCCATAATGTAATATTTACAATTTTGAATCAGACAGAAGAGAGAATGCAGCGAGTTAATATTGGTACCTAAATACCTATTGCTGATAAACATTTAAAGGAATGCATTAAATAATACCACTTTTAAATTTAAAATAATCAGGCTATAGATGTATACGAAGAAAATAATGCGGAAACTATAGGGCTTATTAATACAAAATGTGTATTGAAAATGTAAACTCTCTATAAATCTCTAATGGAGATTATACCGTACCATTATACCAAACAAAAATTATTATTATCAACGTTTGCTTTACATCTAAGGCTATGCAGCCTAGCGGTAGAGCTTGGATAAAAATATTTTTTGCTCGCACGGTATTACTGAAACATGTATTTAATAATAAATACAATTAATTTAATTTAAGGAGAAACAACATTAAGACAATAATTCTGTAAAACAGAATACCTTCACAATAGCAGCAGCAGTAGCAGTACCAGTCTATAGAGGCAGCACTAAGTTTGCGCAATCTTGTTTTTTTTTTCAAACATACATTAACCCACTCTCTCAGATCTGCGTCTAGGGCTAGGGCCAAAGTTGTTACAAATTATGACGGCCTGTGAGAGGAGTTTAGCCTGATATGGGATGTGAGATAGGTGTAGCTTCGGAACTTTTTTTACCAAGGAAGCAAAAGTAAAATTTATAACCTCCAGTCATAAAAATCAACTTTACAGTGGTTTGATACATGACATAATGTGCCTACGATAGTGGCATTTGTCATACTTTTGAAACATCATTTTCCTAAAACCGAAAACCGAATTAAAATAAATAAAGGTTCGAACCCCTAACACAACTTTCTCTCCATCTGATACAAAGCTTCAAAGTTTCCCATATACCACTTTTAATAATTAATTTAATATGCAATATACAACTAAAATATCAAGAAAGTTAAAATGTCCACATTTTTAATCAATATAATATGAAAATAAAAATATTTTCAAAAAGTAGACAAATCTGCAGAACTTAATATCACTAAAAAACCTACAATAGTTTTTTATAAAGTTATTATTTTTAGAAAAAATTTAACCGTTATTTATTATATTATTTGAAAATTATACAAATCTTACAACAAATCTGCAAAACTTGATTAAAAAATGAAACCAACTCGATTTGTGTATTAATTCATTATATAAAATATTTACTATTGCCGAAGCTCTACCTAAAAGAAATGCAATGCAATTGATAATGGTAATGACCATAAAATAGTAGTTTGTACAACTAGAGTGGATACGATGCCCATATCGCACGAGGTGGAGTTTGGCGCACGACGCCGCAGGCGGAGTGCGCCAAACCTCCGAGTGCGATATGGGCAATCCACTCGAGTTGTACACACTACTTTTTCTACGACAAAAACGAATAACAATGTTATGTAAATGGTATTTACTAATAAATGTCAGTGTGACACATTTGAATGTCATTCATCATTCAATTCATTTAATATATTAGAATTAATATAATATAATATACTTTGCCTTCGACTTTTCCGGAAATAATGATTTATATGTATCATTCGCGGACTGCCGAATATCGGGGGGTGTACAGCTTAATGATGAATCGCTTTCATTGGAAATCATAATTCAGCACTGTAAAGATAATTGTAATAATGTCGATTTAACTTTTTGCTTATTCATTTGTCGTTGACAACTATGACAAATTTATGAAAAAACATGTTGCTCTGCAATTTTCCATCTCTCTGATTGGTGGATATCATATCCGCACACGTGTGTGGGAATGAAAATATATCCACATTGTTCATTACAATAGGCCACATATATGTATAGTAGTCTATGAAAGAATATGCTAACATACATATAGGAGTAGAAAAATACATTAGTGTATCTGCGATGATCCACGTGCACAGATAGAATTAAATGCTGCAAAAAACTTTAGAATTAAGGAAATTTAAAAATACCTGACAAATCACTCATTTTAGGGATAGCATTGTAATAGACTTTTGTAAAAAATATTCTGCCTATTGCCCCGTCATTCAAAAACTATGTCATTCCAAAATTAATGAATTATGACGTTTTGAAATGTGCCTGAAAAGAATTGAACTTATGAAATAGTACTAGTAAAATATCAACAAATACGAATTACGAATTACGTATTATTGTTATGATAAATTACAACGTACGTATTTTATTTTGCGGGATCACGACAAACCATGTATGTGTGAATTTTTTCAAATTTTTATTTCATCTGGAACCCCATAAACTTTTAACCAACCACTTCCATAAGACATCTTGTATATCTTTGTATTTTTGTATCTTGTATTACTTCTTCTCGGAGTGCCGTACTCGATCCCTCGAGCGTAGGCGATTTCTATTACTACAGTACTAATAATATATACTATTGATATTACTACAGAATTAAAATGATATAGGGGTATAGGGGTTAAAGCTTAAACGTTTGCATGTTATTCAGATGTTTATACAAAATTTTAAGAAATTTTACTATTTTGTTCTACTCTTACTGATGTAGTTTGTAAGCCCTATTTTGGCGTGTAGTTTTATATTTAGTTGATAATAATTTCAATGATAAACATTAATTTGACACATAACATACTGTCTCATACAGGGTAATAAATATTCGCAAACTGCACCATTTGTTCATTTTAAATAGATCACCATATACAGGGTGTCTAAGATACGGATAAATAGCATGGGGATTTTGGAAACCTTAAAAGTTACAAAGGCGGTTAAATTACAAAAAAGATGCGCAATTTAGAGGTAAGTAATATTCTGTTGAGAAAACCAGAAATTTCCGCTTACTTTCGGAGATATGCGACAAAATCCGAGATCGAGCATTTTCGTTGTTATTTTTTTCTGAATGTATTTGAACAGGTATAAAAAAACCTGAGGCACTTGCTCGTTGCCACATTTTTAGCTCTACATGACAGCGTTTACAAATTTTCAGTATAACGTTTTTTTTTGTAGAAACCATCATCAACTTTTTTTTATATTGTCCGCAAAAAATGTACACCCTATATTAGATAGCATTTCCTATTACCAATTCAACTATTTATATCATAGAATGGTTTCTCATGTTTTCGTTCAGAAAAAGGCTTGTTAATACATTTCGAACATTTTCTTGTAGTAGACGTTGAAATGATGACGAAGAAAAAAAAAAGAATATATAATTTTAACTCAGAATAGATACCAATATAGTAACTAAAAATAATTTAGAAAGAATAGTTGTTCTATTCTATTTCCGATCTCACAGAAAAGCGATAAAATGGGATAAGAATAGACATACCGTGCATCTTCTCGGGGTAATATCAGTAGGGCCAATCGATTTGCCTTTAAGTTGGTATCTTGTATTGTCGAGGCCCTTTGGATTGGTCGACTTGATTACGCATTGAACTTTAGGATTGGCCCGCTTCCGATCGGTTCAATTGCTATTTCCCCGCGCAACGCGAACAAATCGTGAGCTAAAAATAACGCACCCTGCCGTATAGGCGCACTGCGTCTGACACAAGAGTTAAAAAGAGAGGAAAGGTAGAACCTTATTAATGCGTAACCTTACTAGGAGTCAAACAGGCCGACTGTTGGTGCGAGCGAGGTAGATACATAAATATATATGAAACGTCGGTTCTGAAAAGCTTTTATGGCTTTTCCAAGTTCGTGAGATAGACTTTGAAAATAATTTAGCAAGAATTGTTGTTAAACATTGAAACATTATAGTTATTGAGAACTACACTTATTATTTTTTACTGTCGTATTGTGAGAATTGTTCTGTTCATTTATTTATCTTAAAATCATAAAATTAGGTGATAAATTGTGTCTTCGTTGCCCATTTCAACGCCTACTACACCAAAATGTTCGAAATGTATTAGCAGGCATTTTTTCTGAATAAAAATATGAGAAACCATAATGTGATATAAATTGTTGAATTCGTAATAGGAAATGCAATTAAATACAGGGTGTACTTTATTTTCGGGCTATACAGGGTCCTGCAACAGTGCGTCGGGCCTTCCTAGCGCGTTTCCCGTAAGAGATAAAAAAATGTTTCGTACAAAAAGTTATAGGTTTAAAAATATTTATGCCGTAATCGTATTTTTAATTATACCATTTTTGTGGAATAACAAAAACAAACATTTTTTTAAATGGAACACCCTGTATTTATTCAAGGTTTCTGATGACATTTTTCAACCACATTTAAAAAAATGTTTGTTTTTGTTATTCCGCAAAATTGGGACACCCTGTATGTTTGGAAATAATTTTACAGCATAAAGATTTTTAAGTTAATAACTTTATGTATGAAACATTTTTTTCTATCTCTCACGGGAAGGGCTCTAGGAAAGCCCGGAAACAGTGCGTCTGTTCAGGACACTGTATAAAAATATAAAGTTTATGATGATTTCTTCAAAACGAAACGTTGTACTGAAAATTTAAAAATACTGTCTTGTAGAGCTAAAAAGAGTGGCAATAAGAAAATTAATTTTGTTTATTTATACTTTTTCAAATAACTTCAGAAAATCATAAAAACGATATCGCAAAATATTGGGTTTCGTCAGATATCTCCGGAAGTGATTTTCTCAACAGAATATTACCGACCACTACATGACGCAACTTATTTGTAATTACTTTTACGGTTTCTGAGATCCTCGAGCTGTTAATCTTTATCTGGTATACTTTGTATATTATTTCATAGTATGGGGGTCTATTAAATAATCTTTCATTTTATATAGGGTTTTCTATATGCAAACTAAAAACTTAATCTAATATTTCAGAATATATTCGTAATTTAAATATTTTTAATTTTTGCCGGTAAAATAGAAATTTATTTAAAAAATATAACAGTTATTAGGTATAATAACATATATTATATGTATAATAAGCAAAATAACAAAAGAAAAATTACAAATGTTTTCAAAAGTTCTAACATTCTAACAACAACAATATTCTAAGACGAATGAATTTTGAACTATTTCTAAAATGTGTTGCGTTAATGTGGAATAAGCATAAGTGAAAAAGCTTAATAATCTCCCATGGTCAAAAAATCAAATTAAGTGAAGTCTGGCGGCCTACCCCCTCGAGTACTCACAATAGCACCTAGACATTTATGTTTCATCGATTTTGAATATTCACATATGAGGTAAAATTAAGATTGCGATCACTGCAGTAATGGAGATTGTGACTTGGCCATTATTGTTTAATGTAGCCTCATCGCCGCAAGTTTGGCTGACAGGTAAGAATGCTTGCTTAGCATGCACGAAGACCTGGGTTCCAGCCCCAGTACAGGTAGTACATTTGTACTGAGAAACTAGTGCCATTCGCCGTTGGGAGCTCATTGACGGCGCTCTAGAGAGTGGGGGCGGGCGAATTTCGAGAGTAATATACACAACTCAATGTGTATATGTGTATATGTTACCGGGAATCTGTATAATTCAGGCAATCTACACAATACCTAGGCAATGTATAGAATACCTGGGGCGTCCAGGCAATGTATGAAATATTATGAATATTATTGTCCATTACATACTTTACCTAGGTAATGTATACAATTCCTAAGGATTGTATAGAGTACCTGCTGGTCCACCGGCAATGTGTAAAATAAATAGATTTTGGTCTATATTTATCAAGTTAACCGGCCTACCTATAAAATGACGGGCAAATAAAACATGTTCTACTACTTAAAATCAACTTTATTAAAATGAACAATTGGGGTGCTCCTAAGTAACATAATGTAATTTGCTTACAAGTACTCAGGTACGTAATAAGTATAAAAAACTTAAGAAACAATACAATTCTGTAAAAATAATAAGTAGGTGAGGTTAGGTTAGGTTAGGTTAGGTTAGGTTGGGTTAGGTTAGGTTAGGTTAGGTTAGGTTAGGTTAGGTTACACACATTGCCGGCTGCGCATTCGGTATTGTATAGAATACCTAGGCAAAGTATGAAATAAATTTTATTTCATACATTACCTACACGTTTTAGGTATTCTATACATTGCCTAGGTATTGTATATATTACCGGATTATACAGATTGCCGGTAACATATATACTCAATATACACATTTACACAAATCACAAAGCAGAAGGACCCACGTTGATCGATAGCCAGTTAGGGTTAATATCCCTAACAAATATAGTCACCACCACCGCCTGTATTCTCATCTGTAAACATTACGAGATCAAACAAATGTTCATTGTTTTCCATGGCATTGAGTGCCTAGCGACAGAAACCAATTCTGGCACGGAAATCTGCTCCTCAAAGGTGCTGCTATAGATAGACGTGGTAGTGTTGACATTTGTATTCAAAATTCTGCACCTTGATGATAGGCTGACTCCAAGTTGGGTATTACTTTCATCTAATCTTATGTTTGAATTTTCTACACAACGGATGTTTAAACTAGTAATTATTACTCAGGATTCAAAAATGCAAAGATATATAGGGTTTCCATTTAAAATAAACTAAGTTTTGTCTATAAATTTTATATGAACTCCCTTGTACAAATTCTAACATTTTTATAAACCACAACTCATTATTGAACACAATTTTTGAAAAAAATATTTTTTATATTTTGTGTATTAACCCCGTGGTCGACCGTTTCCCGTATCCTGTATATATCCTGTATTTACCAGTACCCATATATTTTCGAAATCGTGCTCTATCCCTTTGTTTTAGTTTCTGTTTCTTTTAATTAATAACTCAATTATTTATATGAAATAGTTGTCTAAATAAAATTTCTGTTACTGCCCTAATAATTTTCTGGCATAGATAATATTTCCTCCTTAGTCATCATTATTATTGTTCGCCTTTTCCGGATTGCATTGCTTCGGACTTTAAAGGTTCCATTATACACTTATTAATCAAACGTTCTCTGGTACTATGTCCGATATGTTGAATAATTGGCATTAAACATTTTGCTGAATATTGGACAAAATGCAATCAAAATTTCATTACCCTGATAACTACCTATGGAGAGTTTTCATATCGATGTACAGCATTAAGAAAAATCCCAAAACTTATGTAATAGGAGTTACTACAATAACAATGGCGAAAAATGATACATTTCCCAGTACGAGATCATATTTTATACACTATTACTTACCAAGAGTTATTATGGAAATCCCCTCTATGCCTTTGTTTTAGTTTCTGTTTATTTTAATTAATTACTCAATTACTTATATGAAATAGTTGTCAAAATATAAATTTCTGTTACTGCCCTAATAATTTGCAGCCATAGATAATATTTCCTCCTTAGTCATAATTATTATTGCTCGTCTTTTCCGGATTGTATTGCTTCGGACTTTAAAGGTTCCATTATGCACTTATTATTCGAACGTTCTCTGGTACTATGTCCGATATATTGATTTTTTGGCATTAAACATTTTGCTGAATATTGGACAAAATCCAATCAACATTTCATTACACTGATAACTACCTATGGATAGTTTTCACTTCCATGCACATCATTTAAAAAAAATCCCAAAACTTATGTAATAGGATTTACTACAATAACAATGGCGCAAAATGATACATTTCCCAGTGCGAGATCATATATTATACAGTATTAGTTACCAAGAGTTATTATAAGAATTCCAAAAACCAATTTTATATTGCCCGGTACAATGCACGGTTCGCATCCCTAGCAATAACTGGTTTCAAGAAAAAAATATAGGACGAGTTTTCTACTAGTCCCGATTTAAATCTAGATGAAAACATGAATGCCTTTCTATTCAAAATTAACCATTATTCGCACATTAGTCTAATAGTTCTCCTCTATTTCTATAAATAGAGGAGAATTATGGGAGGTGATAAAGTAAGCGTAGCATCACTTTAATAAAAATATGTTTTATCAATGAATAGAAAATTACAAATGGTGTTAGAAAAACTGGAGCTGCTAAAAAATATTTATTCTTTATTTTAGTTTATATCTAATTTGTTGTATTCGTTATAATTTGGATAAGAGCAGATTATATAGCCTGTTAGCAATGCGATGTATGTAGATTTCTTGCTTTACATTTAATTTTAACGTTTCCACTATGTCAAAATATTTTAATCATTTCAAACGAAACTAATTTCAAAGTTTTTAATCTTTTTAATGAGACGCACTCCTAACTGTATAAGTGTATAACATGTTTATAAGTCAGAATGCATGAAATATATAAATATAATTTTTAAAGTAATTAGAAACGAGGTCTAGATTAACGTTGGCGTTCATATTTTTTTATCTACAATTAAACTATGATTCGGTCACTCCAAATCGTTCGTACTAAATATAACTAGCATCTTATCCTATCTTATCAAGCTTTAGTTTCACGTATTGTGACTACAAATTAAAATATAATCAATTCCTAAAACTACATTAGTTATATTGAAATTCAGACAAATCTGAAATATGTATACATAATTTGTGTCATTATCAAGCATGGAATTATCGAGACGTTATTGAGCAAATATTGATAACGTTTTCATCTTTTTTAATATCAAGAACTATTCTGACGTGAAATTAGATATGATATGAAGTATCACATGATAAGGAACTTCAATGAAATTGAATTTGTACGAGTACGGACGGAGCTGAAGGTAATTAACAAACCTCAATGTCAATTTAATATATCTTTTCAGTCGCATGTAAGCTTACCAGCTGACACTTGAGACTGTATTTATTTTTACATCATGAAATATAAAAGTCGATGCTGTAGGAAAGAACGTCACCGGAAAAGCCAAGCCGAATCGATTACAAACATATGCTCATCAAAATTCTAGTGTTTAATACTTAAAATACGAGATGAAATTACAGAAAGAATAGACTTAAACTATTAGATAAAATGTATTGGACGTACGAGTACATATAGGGTGTTAAAAAAGAGTGTAAAATATTTAAGGGAGTCGTAGTATGAACCACAATAAAAAAAAGTCTTGATAAATATATGTCCTCAAAGTAACGGTTTCGAAGATATTCAAATTATTCTTTTTACCTCCTGTTTTCATTTTGCTAAAACTTGCATTTTCTTATCATAGTTGGCTGATGTTTTGTGGAATAAACATTCAGTATTTGACAGTTGTTGTTAGTGCACATGTTTTCATTGCGATGGCTGTTTACTCTAATACAGAATTAGCCGACATGCATTTCATTTTACGTTTCTCCAGCTCAGTTTTCGAGTGCCGTTAGAGAGCATTTAGATCAAACTTTTCCACGTAGATGGATAGGAAGAGACGGACCTATTTTATGGCCTACAAGATCGCCTGATTTAAATTCTCTAGATTTCTTTCTTTGGGGATATTTGAAAACATTAGTCTATGGTACTCCTGTAAATAGCCTCGAGGAGCTGCATCTAAAAATTAATCAAAAGTACCCACAACTCCGAGCCAATGAAGGTGTTATAGAAATAGTTCGAATATCTTTCAGACACAGATGTCGTTCCTGCATGGAAATAGAAGGAGGGTACTTCGAACATCTTCTGTAACTCTGTTCTTTGTTTTTGCTAGAAGCTCCCTTTGTTTGTTTGCACATAAACAATAAGTAATAAATAATTGCGAATAGACAAATAAATGTTTCAAATAAGAATCATCTTCCATATCTCTGAAACCGTTACTTTGAGGACCCATGTTTATCTAGAATTTTGTTTTATTGTGGTTCATATTACTACCCCCCTAAATATTTTATACTCTTTTTTAACACCATGTATATTCATTAGTGTATTATGATAATCCCAAATGTGCATTCATCTAGTACAACCTTAATAAGTGAAGAAAAATTCTACACTCATTTATTTTGAACTAAATGGGCGTTTTAATCACCAAGTAACCATATTCATTGGTGTACTACGATGCGTTCACTAATGAATGTAGTCACTTGGTGTACTAAATAAGTTGCTTTACTTATTTATTTTATACTAATGCTCATTTCAATCACCAAGGACTATATTCATTAGTGTACTAAGATGAGTACACTAACGATTATGCTAACTTGGTGACGTAAATGTGCATTACGTATAAAATAATAAAGCGAAGTAAACTAAATATTTCGTTTCGGGGTCCTTAAAACTCTGCAAAAAATACAGCAATAAAATATATATTAATACTTCTGCAATTTTTAAGTAATAAGGCAGAATAAGAGCCCCAAATGAATGATGTGAGCGAATACTTCAACCGATAAAACAGCACCAATTAAAAAGATTCACTGTTATTTAATATTCTTACATGTTCAATTAATGTTGAATGATATCTTTCAACTATTCCGTTAGATTCAGGATGGTGTGCTATCACTCGGCCAATATACTTACTTCTGAATATAATAGCTTCAAGGTCCCCTGGAGAAACTACAGAAAGGGGATCCGCGAGTTATGTCCCTCATATCCTTATGTCCCAAAAATGAATTTTATTGAAATCTGATTAAAAGTTAAAGAAAAGTAGAATAATGAAGAGGAAGAGAAAAACGACGACAAAGGCGGAGAGGCACCTTGTAGTAAAGAGCCAGAAAAAAACGGAAGAAAACCGTGAAAGAATCAAAAGATGAGAATTTAGAAATTTCACTGAAAGACATTCCTGACTGTAGGACAAGCTTTTTTTTTTAAGCAAATACGATTGGTTAATTATTGAGAACACACTAGGATAATGTGTAAGCAAGTAAAAAATTTAAATACTTTGGGCGCCAAGAATTTAAGACTAGCAACAACATGGCAGAATTGTATGGTGACTACATACGGAAGCCGTACAGCAAACAAGAGTAAGGCAGAAAATTTTGGAACATAAGAATACTGATGCTCATATGAAAGCAATAGAGATTAGTGACTGTACAGAAAGAAGAAATTGGTGAAGCGTTTACTAAAATGAATCAAAAGAATTTTGAACATCCGAACTAGTTTTTCGTATTGTGTACAAATATGTAGTAAATTTTCAGAGGCCTTTCGTTAATTACCCAATCGACGTTTATGTTAAAAAAATAAATGGATTAAATATGGGCGCAATATGACATTCAGATAGAAACATGTGCCAAAATTGCTATTTATATCGCCAATGAGACGAAGAAAAATATTTATCAAGAAATAAGCAAATCTAGAAAGAAGATTTCTATTCTCATCGATCAGTTTACCACTTTAAGCAGAAAGACCAGGCTTGTGAATCACAATACGTATATTCCTATGTGAATATTGAGGTGAAGCGTACATATTTAATTTAAATTTAATTGAATTGGCCAATACTTCTGCAGACACGTCTGAATTACGAATGAGCCGAGCTATACATAGCATCGAACGAAAATTCCCAAGAGAGTGTTTTTATAGTTTTGCTTGCGACGGTGCTTCGCAATGATCGGAAAAGATTATGTAGTTGCCACTCCTTTAAAGCATACCTAAAGCATACCTAAAGCATTTCCAAACCTAATTATATGGTACTGTGCAAATTATTGACTGAATTTGGGCGTGAGCGACGTGGTTAAGGAAGTTTCTGGAACAAATCATTTCAAAATATTTATTGAAAAGTTATATTCTTTGGATACAAGATCGCCAAAGAATCAAAACGAGCTTCGAGAAACTGCAGCTTCTCTGGAAATTAATTTGTTGCAAATTGGAAAAATCTTGTCTGTTCGATGGGTTACTTCCAATTATCGCAAGGCAGGCAGTTAACAACTAGGCGACTATGTGTTTACATTTTAAGAATGCTTGTGAAGATGATGGAAGGAAAAACATGGAGAGCAAAAAATATGAAGGCTTATTAAAAATAACATCAAGCGTTCAATTTGTGCAGAATGTAGCAACAATGACCGATGCTTTAGAAGAGTTGGCAGACTTCTCAATATATTTGCAAAAGCGCATCATTACTATAATTGAAGCAGATAAAGTTATCAACACTACAATTCGAGTCTTAGAATCGATGGTTTCTCATGCTGACCTAAAATTAGGAGAATTACTGGCTGACGGCGAAGCAGAGGCGAAGAAATTCAAAGAAGTTAGCTTAATCAACAGCAAGACAATGAAAGTAATGAACAGTTCACAATTTTAAAGAAGTTTGACCAATAATCTAAAAAATCGGTTACTTACATCGGTTACATTTCTTCGCATGTTATTCAGGACGAGCAACGTCAAAAATAAAACGCAAGTTTATATAGCAATATGCTTGGTCAAATAAAAGTTTTTAATAAGAAGAACAGGAGCCTATAGTTTTCATCAAATATTAGAAGTGGGGAAGATGAAATTCGTGTATTATGCAATCAGTACCATCTGCAAAATGAAGAACAAAATATTATGCGTTCGTATATAATGTAAATAATGAACAACGATGACGACGTGGTACCTGACGACGTGCACGTTTTCTCAAAGACAATAAATACCATTGAAATTTCAACAAGCGAATATGGGAGAAATTTTAGTTCCATGAACGAAATAGTAAATCCGTTATGATCTAAGCTAAATGTGAAAACAATATGTAATGTATCGAATATGTGTATATATATATATATATATATATATATATATATATATATATATATATATATATATATATGTATATGTCCGGCGAACAGGTGTCCCGTCACATGTTCGCTATTGAACTATATTTGTAGAGAGTTTTTGTATAAGACGCTTGCAGTTGAATTGTGCAGAACGGCAGCGTCAGTCGTTTTACATCCACCTCTGAATAAAGTAATATATATGTCAAAGTGCGTTTCATACTAAACCTACAACATAACAGTGGCGACGAGGATAAATTATGGAAGAGGCGATCGCGACAGCAGCGGCCCCCCCGAGGAGATTTCTTATCGGGGAATTCAATTATAAATCGGCAGATTGGGCGATTTATAAGAAACGGCTGCAACAGTGTTTTCTGGCCGACGGTGTAAAAAATGATGAAGTTAAACGTGCAATATTGCTCAGTTCCTTAAGTGAGGAAACTTATAGGCTAGTGCATAACTTATGCGTGCCGGAGGACCCAGAGGAGATTGCATATAACGAATTAGTGACAATCATTGACACACATTTTAGTCCAGTGCAATCACACTTCGCGTCTAGGCACGAATTCTATTCGGCGCGAAGAGGCGGCGATGAAAGCGTGGTCGAATGGGCGGCCAGAGTAAAATCGTTAGCCGCAAAATGCGGTTTTGGAGGAGAACTTACCATCGTCATGCGAGATATATTTGTCATGGGCATGGGGCCTGGAAGAATCATGGACAGACTCCTGGAAGAAGACGCAACCAGAGCTGGAAATAATTTGGCCAAAATGGTAAAATTATCGCAAGCCAGGGAAGCGGCGGATCGAGAAAAACATATGGTAGAATCATCACGAGTCAAATGGGAACCAAGGGACATCCATAAAATGAGTCATTATGGAAATCAAAGAAGAAGTGACGGAGAGCAGCGTCGATTTAGCGGCGCTCAAGGAGGCAGAAATGGCGGTCCAGACGTTGATGTCCGCTCGAGCCAGGGAAAAAGAGGGCATCAGAGTGCGAGCATTTCAGCGTGCCAGGTGTGCGGTAGAAAAAACCATAAAACATCAGAATGCAGGTATCGTGATTATAATTGCCATAAATGTGGCAGGAAAGGACATTTAGCTCCTATTTGTAGAAATAAGGCTAAAGTTAAGGATTCCAATTATATGTCGGAACAATTAGAAAGAGTAAGCATGTTTTATAGCGAAAATTAAAAAAATGTAGATGAATTTTCAGTGTGCGTTAGAATTAATAAGGTTATCATGGAATTTCAAGTAGAGACCGGTTTCGCATACACGGCTATTTCTCTAAGCTACTATGAGAAGCATTTTAAAAATTATAAATTGCAAAAAAATGATATATTCTTGAAGGATTACGTGGGTCACACATTTGCACCTGTAGGGAAAATACTTGTTAAAGGAGAATATAATAATAAAATGTATGATTTGGAAATTTATGTCATAGAAAACGGTGGACCACCGTTATTAGGACGTCATACAATCAAAATGATGCACCTTACGATTTCTAGTCATTTTCTTAACATAAATAACCTTGACAACTTATACAAAAAATATCAAAATATATTTCGAGATGAGTTAGGGACGTTCACAAAGGAAACAATTAAACTGCGGGTTAAAAGGGGGACCAACTCTAAGTTCTTTAAGCCACGACCTCTCCCTTTCACACTAAAAGCAAAAGTTGAGGATGAAATAAACCGCTTGGTTAATTGTGGTATTCTGGAGCCGGTAGAGTATTCGGAATGGGCGACGCCCATAGTTCCAATCCTTAAGTCGGATGGCTCCATAAGACTTTGTGGAGATTTTAAAGTAACTATAAATCCGGTCTTGGAAGAAGTATCTCACCCCTTACCTTGAATTGAATATTTGTTCACCGAGTTAAATAATGGGGAGAAATTCTCGAAGATTGATTTAAGTCAGGCGTACCAACAGGTACTTGTAGATAGTGATTCAAGGAAATTATTGACAATTTCAACTCATAAAGGCATGTTTTCGTACACGCGTTTGTCATATGGTATTAAAACTTGCCCAGCCATATTTCAGAGGCTCATGGAGAAATTGCTAATTAAGATCCCCAATGTGGTAGTATATATGGATGACATAGTGGTTACGGGAAGGAATGATGTCGAGCATTGTAATAATTTAGATTTGGTCTTTAGGAAGTTGGAAGAGAGTGGACTTCGAGTTAAAAGGTCTAAATGCGTATTTTTCCAAAATAAAATAGTTTATTTGGGTCACGCGATAGATAAACACGGATTTCACACAGATGTAAACAATGTCAAAGCAATTTTAGAAATTAAAGAACCAAATAATGTAAAAAAACTGCAATCTTTCTTAGGCATGGTAAATTTTTATGCTAAATTTATCCCAAACTGTTCGACAACTCTGTTTCCCCTGTACCAGCTATTGCAAAAGGAGGTAAAATTTAATTTTGACGAATCATGCAGGAAATCTTTTGATAAAGTAAAACAACTATTAACTTCAAACGTAGTGCTGTGTCATTTTAGACTAGACAAGCCAGTCATTTTAATAGTTGATGCTAGCTCATATGGTATGGGGGCAGTAATCTGCCACCCGGCCGATGACAATTCAAGGACGCTCCGACCGATTGCTTTCGCATCTAGAGTCCTAAACAAATCAGAAAAGGCATATTCACAGATCCAACAAGAAGCTCTATCAATTGTGTTTGGAGTGTTAAAATTCCATCAATATTTGTATGGGAAACATTTTGTGATTTACTCTGACCACAAGCCGCTAATCACAATATTTGGTGATAAAAAGGGTATCCCAATAATCGCGGCAAATAGGCTTCAAAGATGGGCATTTATATTAAGAGGATACGATTTTTCAATCAAATATGTAAAGTCAAAAGAAAACACGGCGGACGGACTTTCAAGGTTTCCGTGCGAAGATAGCAGCATAAATATAGAAAACGAGGTATCGTACATGAATTTCACATATCAAAGTTTCCCTCTAAATTATAAGGATATTGGGCGCGAAAGTAAGAAAGACAATGTGATAAGTAAGGTGATATATTTTGTTTTGCATGGGTGGCCTAATGCAAAATTAGACGATAGATTTCAACCATAGTTAAGATGTAAAAATGAATTGTTTGTGGAGCTTGGATGTTTAATGAGAGGATATCAAACAGTGATACCTACAAAATTTAGGGAAAACATGCTGGCAGAACTGCACACTGTTCATTTGGGCATGGTTAAAACAAAATCGTTTGCTCGTTCTTACGTGTGGTGGCCAAACATGAATTAAGATATTGAGCAGTTGATAGGGTCATGCGAACCTTGTATTAAATTTGCTCAGACACCAAGTAAGGCTGAGTTAATTCCGTGGCATTATGATAAGGAGCCCTGGAAACGGCTACATATAGATTTTATGGGCCCGGTATTTGACAAATACTTTTCAGTTTTGATGGATTCAACAACCAAATGGATTGAATGCTTTGAAATGACAAGTGTAACTTCGGAAGTTACTATTAAAATTCTGCGCGAAGTTTTCGCAAGGTTTGGTATACCTAAGTGCCTTGTAAGCGATAACGACACACAGTTCACTTCTGAAAAATTCCAAACCTTCCTTAAGATGAATGCAGTTTGTCACTTAATGGGAGCGCCATACCATCCAGCAACAAACGGAGCTGCTGAAAATGCGGTAAAAATTATGAAAAAAGCGCTGAAAACGGGAAAATGTAAGAATGAAAACCTAGATACCAAAACTATAATTGGTCGATTTCTATTTCAATACAGAAATACCGAACATATAATTAGCACTTTTATTCATTAATTGCGTTAGGCCTCCATTGTTGCAGTTTAATAGGCATAAATATTTAAGATCGGGCTTGACAACAGGGCACCATTGAGCTTGACACTGCAAGCAGAAAACGTGAAGCGAAAGATGACAAAACCGTTTTATTTATTTTTGTTCTAAATCTGTACTTAATATGTGTTTGGTATTATTATAAGCAATTAAATTGTTTTCAAAGTACTGAATATACTATCGGTTCCGGTTCGTCAAAAAGTCCATTTCGACCACTATTTGATACATTATGATGTGAAAAGTATAATATTAAATTATTTACAATATCGATGCTATTTAATAATATTAATGGGTAAGCTTGTGCATATTTAGAAAAAGAATCCACTATCGTTAGAAATTTTTGTTTTTCAATTTGAAATGAGTCTATATGAACAATTTCAAATGGTCTACTTGCTGTTGGTGTGAAACTATATTTAATTTTAACAGGATTTCTATCATATTTACTAACTTTACAATTTTCACAATTATTAATGTAATTTTGAATGGATTTTCTCATATTAGCCCAGTAATATACTTTTTTAATGTTTTATTCCGTTTCATTTATACCACGATGATTTGATATACCTTCATGATACATCATACTGATTTCATTTATATTGTCTTCTCCAGTCACATCAATTAATTTTATTAATCATCTTTTAAATTTATGTGACTGAAATTTAAATGTTATACTAACTATTTCACAAAATGGTTCATATGTACTTAATTCTTCAAAATATATACAGGGTGTGTTTTTTCGGATGTTCAGTATGGGGATCTCGGAAACTAGCGGAGATAGAGGAATGATTAAATGGGAAAGAATTGCAGTTTTAAGAGTTCAATTTCATGAGCTTTTTGTTTTTTTCATGGTTCGGTGCCTATGGATCTGTTATTATTGACTTTAGAAAAAATGTGCAAAGGAAACAGTTGTACGTAATTATGTGCTTAATAATACAATCTAACCGATTATTTTATTAAAGCTACAATTTTTGAGTTTGAGACAAAGTTGAGTTTTTTATAATGGAAACCATAGTTGGCCATGACTTTATAAAACAGGCGCTTTTTCAACTATTCTAATGATATACCACTTGATATAGTTATTTTTATAAATAATTAAATTATCGTAATTTTTTACTTTTCATTTTCGAACTATTCAAGAAGTAGGCTATGGAAACAATTTATAGATGCGCAACGCGTTCAATAATAAAATTCCAGTTAGATATTAAAATTTTTCTTTTCATTTCGAAATTATAAACATTATTATTTTGGCGTAAAATGTTTGTCATTGGAGTTACAATTTTATATAAAAATTATTTCTGATAAAACAAAATTACATAAGTACAAAACTACTTAACAGGGATTGACAGACGATAAATTGAGAAACAATACAAGCATATTAGAACGTAACTAAAGTAGTAATAAAACTACGTAATTAAAGTTAGGAAAGTATTTAAGACTAAATATGTTCTAAAGGTTCACCATTATGATTCATGCACACCTTTTTAAAACAGAATTTGTTGCTTTTCTAACGAAGCGTCCATCAATATTAGCAAAAACTTGTAACTTGTAAGTACAGCTTCTCTAAGGTCATCTACTGTTACGTACGATGTTTGATACACTCTATCTTTTACCATTCCCTATAAATAAAGATCTAAAACAGAGAGATCGGGAGATCGGCCACCTCTATAATTGTCGTTTGTATCTATCAATTGTTTCTATAGCGTACTACTTCGAAAGTGAAAAGAAAAAAATCCCATAATTTAATTATTTATAAAAATTCCTATGTTATATGATATATCATTAGAATCAATTAAAAGAGGCATTTTTTATAAAGTCATGGCCGACTATAGTTTCCATTAGAAAAAACACAAGTTTGTGTCGTAACTCAAAAATTATAGCTTAAATAAAATAATAGGTTAGAGTGTTTTATTAAGCACATAATTTCCTATAACTTTTTCTTTTACACATTTTTTCTAAAGTCAATAATAACAGAGCATATGCTCCGAACAAAATAACAAAAAATATATGTTTTCGAGATATCTAGTTAGCTTTGCAATTTTTTCAAAAAAACAAAAACCTCATGAAATTGAGTTTGTAAAACTGCAATTATTTCCCCATTTAATCGTCCCTCTTTATTTGCTAGTTTCCGAGATCCCCATACTAAACATCCGAAAAAACTCACCCTGTATAATATGTCGCATTTGGACTTAAATTATCTTTTATAAAATTTATCACATCATCATTAAATTGATTTTTACTTAATTGAACGTATATCCGTTGTTTTTCACCAATTCTAAATATTTTTGGTTTCTTTGGGGAATATAGAACGCTTTGAAATATGATTTGATATAATCCATAATTTATAGGATTTTCTGATATAGGAATTTCATTAGTTAAGTTTTCTGATCTGCCTGAGTGAATTGTAATACTATCATCGTTATCATTATTTTGTCTTGTTAATTCATCTTCTCCAATATTCTGATTTAATTCTTCAATAATATAATTAATCTTTTTGTTTCATCATCATTGTCAATATTTACAATCATTGATTCATTGTCGTCAAAATATTCGTCTAATACTTTTAATTCTAACAAAAGGAGAATTAAGCATTACGGGTTTTTTTTATATCTTCATAACTAGTTTGTTAAAGTACTTTTATTATGGAAAACTGCGTTCCGAATCTCTATGCGGACGACACAGCACTGGTCACGAATCACCAAGCAAAAATATTTTAATGAATAACATAAACCACCTACTAAAATCAGTAGAAGAATGGATGGTATTTAATGAACTAACCCTTAATAAAAATAAAACCAAGATCTCAAATTTTACACCACAAAACGAAACCCTGAGGACGCCAAGGACTCCACTGAGCTTCTGGGAGTAACACTTGATTCACGCCTCACAAGGCAAGAACACACGGGCAAACTACACACGAAACTTGCACAAGCAATATACGCCGTGAGAAGATTTGCAATATGCAGTGACGTGGAAGTAGCCAAAACAACTTATTACGGTTTATTTTACTCTCGGATGACTTATGCAATCGGTGCATGGGGTAATAGTGCACACAGCACAAAAATCTTCAAGATGCATAAAAAACCTGCGCGAGCCCTTCAAACTGCATCAAACATAACGTTTTGTAAACCACACTTTATTAAGCATAACATGTTAACACTTCTATCAGTTTACATAATAAACCGCATAATGGCTGCCTGGGAAGGAACTGGCTCACTTCCTAAACTTAAAGATGAACACCAGGATGAAAGAACAGTTTCTCGTGCCATTTACCCGATTGCGAATATGCGATCCAATTTCTATTGGACAGAGACTAATTAACAAGATGCCTGAAAAGTGGAGAAGTTAGCACCAAACAAAAAACCAAATGAAGTTAAGAGCAAAGCAGTTCCTCGTAAAGCAAGCATTTTACTCCATAGAAAAGTTCATGGAATACAATACGCGGTCTTACTAAACTTAATTTTTAACGATACTATGTATATATATATATATATATATATATACAGGGTGAGTTTTTTCGGATGTTTCGTATGGGGATCTCGGAAACTAGCGGAGACAGAAGAACGATTAAATGGGGAAAGAATTGCAGTTTTACGAGTTCAATTTCATGAGCCTTTTGTTTTTTGGAAAAATTGCATGGCTAACTAGATATCTCGAAAAAATATATTTATAAATAACAATTTATAATAATAATAATAATAATAAATAATATATTTTTTGTTATTTGGTTCGGTGCCTATGGATCTGTTATTATTGACTTTAGAAAAATTGTGTAAAAGAAAAAGTTGTACGCAATAATGTGCTTAATAATACAATGTAACCGATTATTTTATTAAAGCTATAATTTTTGAGTTATGAGTCAAAGTTGAGTTTTTTCTAATGGAAACTATAGTTGGCCATGACTTTATAAAACAGGCGCTTTTTCAACTATTCTAATGATAGATAGATAGATAGATAGATAGATAGATAGATAGATAGATAGATAGATAGATAGATAGATAGATAGATATTTATTTCAAAAGATCATTACATTGAAAATTGTCAACATTAAATTGTACATAATAGTACACACACATATACATTTACATAGCATTGTTTACATTACAGTTCCATATAATCCGATATGTTGTATGGTTCACAATTGACAAGCAGCTCCAAAACTGCCCTCTTAAAAGCCCTCATCTCGGTCATCTGTTTGACAAAATTGGGAAGTTTATTGAAAAATTTCAAGCACATATATGAGGTGCCTTTTTCGGTCATTGCTAAAGAGTGGATCGGATACATGTAAGCACACGAACGAGTGCTGTAATCGTGTGCTTTCATGTATTTTGCAAACTTGTTTCTATTTTTAAATATGAACATCAGGCATTCTTTGATATAAAGTGCATGAGTAGTTAGTATCTTGTTTTTCTTGAAGACCCCTCCACATGACTCTCGAAAATTCATTTTAAATATAGTTCGCATAGCCCGTTTCTGCAGTAGAAATATCTTGTGCAAATTTAAGCCACCACCGCCCCAGAATATTATGCCGAACTTCATTAGTGATTGGAAATTAGCATAATAAAGGATCTGTAATGAGGCTGTCTTTAAATGATCGCTAGTAATTCGGAGGCTATATAACACTGAGCTCAGCCTTTTCCCCAAATATATAACATGCCTGGACCAGTTTAGGGTATTGTCTATATAGATGCCAAGGCATTTTGTATTGTTACTAGTCTGAATTGGAGTACCTCCCATAGATATTGTATCTGGTACAGGTATTGTAGAGTGACTTGTAGTAAAAATGACGCAATTTGTTTTATTCTTATTTAAAATTAATCTATTTGCAATCAACCAACACTCAATAAGTGAGTAGTGAAAATTTATTTCTTTATAAACATTGCTCATTGTTTTGCCGATGAACAAAATATTAGTATCATCTGCGTACTGGGTGGTTTTATGGTTAGTTTCTTGGATTACGTCCGGCATGTCATTGATATAGATGATAAAAAGAAGTGGACCCAAGATGCTTCCTTGTGGAATGCCTAATTCCACTCCCCTTGCATTTGAAAAAAAAAGGCCTGCCATGGCGTGTTATTTTTACTTTTTGAAGTCTCCCTTCAAGATAGCTTTTGACCCAATTCAGCGCAATACCACGTATACCGTAGCACTCCAGTTTTTGGGCCGGAATATCGTGATCCACGCAATCGAATGCCTTGGAGAGATCGAGGAATATACCGCAAGGAACATCCCGAGCCTCCAAAGCACCGTGGATTGACTGCTCTAAATCAAATCAAGCCGTTTCAATACTACGGGTTTGAATGAAGCCATGTTGACAATTGCTAAATAGATGTTTTTTTGTGAAAAAACGGATTATTTTGTTGCACATAATTTTCTCAAATATTTTCGAGAAAGAAGTTAGCAAGCTGATGGGGCGATAATTTTCAAGCTTCTGCGGATCATCATGTTTAAAAAGGGGAATAACTATGGCTAATTTTAATTCGTTCGGGAAAATACCAAATTTCATTGAGTTATTTAATATAAAAAGAAGTGGTTTTAGAATTAAGTGTGAGGTTCTTTTAATTATAGACAAGGGAATATTATCAAATCCACTGCTATGGTTATTATTTAGTTGATTAATGGCGATTGCTGCTTCTTTTTCAGTTACATCCTGAGTGTAAATTGAGTTGACGACTCTGTTAATGTTGCACTCGATATTGTTATTTTTATAAATAATTAAATTATCGTTATTTTTTACATTTCATTTTCGAACTATTCAAGAAGTAGGCTATGGAAACAATTGATAGATGCGCAACGCGTTAAATAATAAAATTCAAGTTAGTTATTAAAACTTTTCTTTTCATTTCGAAATTATAAACATTATAATTTTGGTGTAAAATGTTTATTTTGTTGGAGTTACAGTTTTATATAAACATTATTTCTGATAAAACAAAATTACATAAGTACAAAACTACTAAACAGGGAATGACAGACGATAAATTGAAAAACAATACAAGCATATTAGAACGTAACTAAAGTAGTACCAAGACAACGTTATTAAAGTTAGGAAAGTATTTAAGACTAAATATGTTCAAAAGGTTTACCATTATGATTAATGCACACCTATTTAAAACAGAATTTGTTGCTTTTCTAACGGAGCGTCCATCAATATAAGCAAAAACTTGTAACATTTTAGTACAGGTTCTCTAAGGTCATCAACTGTGATGTACGATGTTTGATACACTATATCTTTTACCATTCCCCATAAATAAAAACTAAAACAGAGAGATCGGGAGATCGGCCACCTCTATAATTATCGTTTGTATCTATCAATTGTTTCTACTACTTCGAATAGTTCGAAACTGAAAAGAAATAAATTCCCATAATTTAATTATTTATAAAAATACCTATGTAATATGCTATTTCATTAGAATCATTAAAAAGAGGCCTTTTTTATAAAGTCATGGCCTACTATGGTTTCCATTAGAAAAAACACAAGTTTGTGTCATAACTCAAAAATTATTGCTTAAATAAAATAATCGGTTAGACTGTATTATTAAGCACATAATTTCCTATATCTATTTCCTTTACACATTTTTTCTAAAGTCAATAATAACAGAGCAATATGCTCCGTAAAAAAATTTTAAAAAATATATATATTTTCGAGATATCTAGTTAGCCATGCAATTTTTCCAAAAAACAAAAAGCTCATGAAATTGAACTCGTAAAAATGCAATTTTTTCCTCATTTAATCGTCCCTCTATCTCCGCTAGTTTCCGAGATCCCCATACTAAACATCCGAAAAAACTCACCCTGTATATATCTTGTCAATAATTGTGTACCTACGTATACATATTTTCTAAAATCAAAATTTTATTTAAAAATTCATGTGAACTGCGCTACCGGCATTGCAAATGTATTAGAAATAAGAGAATGAAATGCGTCTTGTCAAAACCTATAAGGATTTTCTCCAATATAAATTTGTTTGAAAATTGTATGGTAGCTCTGGTGCACCTACTACAAACGTAAAGATGTAGGTAGCAACCTTTCAAAAATTGGGTACAGAAATTTTCTAAAACCTAAATTTCAATGAAAATAACAGAACTGTGCTATTCGTATTACAAATAATATTATGAAAGGGCAACAACAGGTATGCCCCTTTTCAAAATTTGTGCCAACTAATTTCATAATTTCTAAATTTTCATGATAATTTCGTGGCAAACCATGTATTTCCATGTAAATTTTTGTATAATATAATACAAAATTTGTTTCCATCAATTTTCGAGATACTTGGGAAAAATAACACAGATGATCGCCGTTTGGAGGATATTTTTTTCAATATTATGGGATGAAGACCCCACAAGGGGAGCGGAAACTCGACGGATATTCGATTCTAGAGTGCTCTAGAGTATGTATACCAAAAATTAAAAACTATATAATAATTTTCGCTACAAGGGCTTTTTGATTATACTCTATTTAGTAACTAGAAGGAGCAATTCAAATTAGGCGCGCGGATGCCTACACTTGTACGCACGCCCATTTCACAAGGCACCAATACACCGATTTTTAACGCACATAACCTCAATTCGAAGCGTCCGTCAGTCTTATTTTCTTAATATCCCGCGAAATTTTGCAAGTAAACACTCAGTTCTATTCAGAACTTATCTTCGCAGTGTTAATAGTTAATTTTGCTTATATTACTGTGATGGATTCTGAATCCAGTACAAGCTCAGCGATGTTTTCAAGTTCACCTCCAAAAAAGCGTTCACGATTGGATTTGGGTAATTTATCTTTATCCGAAAAGTCCGTGTTTTAGTATCTCGCAGAGTAACCAACAAATATGCCCCTTTATCTTCAATGTCGTCTCTGCACATTTTGGTGAGTTCTTCACACCGACATGCTCCAGATATACCCATTATTAGACCAACCTTCTTCATCAAATATATCCTATCTTCTGCCTCCGCCAAAAATCTCTTGCCTTCTTCGGGGTATAAGTTCGGGATTTCCCTTTGAGGTACGCAATTAGCTTCACCAATCTATAATATTACAAACATAAACACATGCCAATATATGTATGTCACTCAGGCGTAACAAATAAATAAAACTAAGCTCGAAACGTCCACATTTTCGTACGCTTGTAAGTTAGCTTTATGACTGGGTAAAAAATGAGTAAATATGACCCGGCCCGGAGGGCCTCGTGGGCCAAACTTCAGTGGGCAATCCATTACTTGCCCCACTTCTACAGTAAATGACGATTATATTATATTTGATTTGTTTAAAATAAAATATAGTGATTATACAGATGAAATAATATAAAATTGCCGCCAAAATTATCCGGTGATTTTTCTGGTAACTTTTTACAGTGTAAATTGGATTTTAGCATTTACTCCTTCTAGTTATTAAATAGAGTATAGACTATTAAATACAAATTTACCTTGGTAAATTTGTTTTCACGTTTTCTTTGTCAGCTGTATAATAAATAAATATTTTCATCACACATCAGATAATGTTAATTAATACAAACATACTTTATATTATTATGTATGGTTGTAGTTTGATCTCTATTTGATTACTTAATATTTATAGTAAGTACAACGAACATATTCAATTTACCTGTAAATGAATCTATAAGTATGCCAATGGGTAGCGCCAACTTCAGGTCATTTCAGGTTCTGGAATGTCAAATTCGATTTTGACATCCACTTTGTAAATAAAAATGTGATATCTGTTACGTGTATATTATAATATAATATTGGAGTCCACATGATTAAATATAATGGCCACAATAGCGGACATAGATCCGTACTATATAAAAGGAATTACTGCGATGCACTCCCGAGATCATTTACTAGGAGGCAGACCGGCGCTCCAGGTGATGTTGGAAGAAGCGATAAAGTCGAAGACCGGCGTTGAAAAAAATTTTACTGCATCAATTCAGGCCCTGCTGAAACAAGAAGACTATAGAAACTTGGGCTCGGTAATTGAGGAGAGCAAAACGACCTCAAGCTCTGACAACGAGCTTGAACTCGACCTACTCAAGGAGGACCTCATGTGCATCGTCTGTCAGGGCATGGATGTGGGGGCCCGCAACCGCCTGCTCGAGTGCACCGACTGTCACTGTCTATACCACCAGGAGTGCCATCAGCCTGTTGTAACGCAGCAAGACGCAGACAGCGTCTGGGTGTGCCTTAACTGCAAAGAGAACAAACGGGTGAAGAAGAGTCCCAGCAGCTCATCATCGAGCCACTCTTCATCGAAGTCCAAGACGTCGCCGGCCAATACCCCCCGGCACAGCTCCTCTGGCTACAAGAGCGGTAGTTATAAGTCGAGCTCATCGAAGAGCTCCTCTAATAAATCCTCGTCCAGCAAGACCTCCAGCTCATCTTCGAGTTCCTCGAGGCATTCTACTTCTCCCAAGGTTAACATCATAAGTGCCGATAAGAGAATACAGAACATGAAGAAGAAGGCTGCAAAATTGCATGAGAAAAAGAAACTGCCACGTTAACGATGTTTACAGCAATACATATACAAACTTTTTTGGTCGCACACCCTTAATTTATCTCAGAGAAGTAGAGCACACCCGAATAAAAGAAATATTAATATAAAAAAAAAATTGGTTTATAATATTCAATTGCGAAGAACTGAAGTTTTCATAAATAATGCATTTTAATTTAATGCGGATTATCTTGTGCACCACAAAGAGGTGCGCTTACCAAATATTTGAGTTTACTGGTATGAAACATTAGTGTCATACACATCAAAATATGATTGCATGTTTTAAATTATTTTTATTGTCATTTTTGATACAATCTATGTAAATACAAAGCTAGTTCATATCAATTGTCAGGTTATGATTGTAATTAAGAAAGACTGATTGATACCTCGTTTTAATTAAATTAGCATCAACACGGGCTATTGCAGTGTTGTGCCTCGATAACCATTAAAACTCATTAACTTTATAGGTAATTACACATTATTATAATACTTGTATGAAGTATATTTACAGAGTGAGAAAATAAATCATGCTGTGGATTGTTTAATATGCGTAATTTAATTTTTCCTTTTTAGCAATCAATCCGCTGCGTTACAGTCAGGGTTGATATGATTTAAACAAATGATTTTTTTTAAATAAGACAGTAAGTTAAATATATATATTTTTTTTAATTAATCATTTTTTTGCACTGTTTGTGCATTCCAATAGGTGTACAAGTAAAAATATAAAGTAATTATAGATATTCTTTAAAATTGCTAATTGTATGAAAGTTAAATAATTTTATTTTCTCCCATTTGTGGCCCACAATAGTATCAAGGTCATATACCATGATTTAAAAAAAAAAACAAAAATCAATGATATAAAAAAACAACAAATAAATCATGTTTTATTTGATTTTTTTGATTTTATTATATATAATAATAATAATAATCCGTACTACTCCTTCACCTATGGCGTAATTGGTTACTGTCATTATTTGACGGAGAATTCTGACCCAATTATATTTTATTTTACCATAGGCCCCTGTATTATTACTAACTATTACTACTGATTACTATTACTTGTTATGCAGCCGTTAAGAGGAGAGGGGCATTATTATAAATTCCCATCTGCACCTGCGACTCACTTGACTGTAGAAAAACCACCCCAGAAATGCAGACCGGGGAATCGAACCCGGGACCTCACGCGAACAAGTTAACGCTCTCTCCATCTCTGCCTTATCTATTTCTGATATATTTTCCAGGGTAGATGTGATTTATATCAATTGATTTACATCCCGATTTAAATCATATGATTTTTTTGTTCAAAATTCTTGAATTAGACAAGAGTTGATGACCAAAACAAATTTCTGTGTATCTGTACCATGTGATGGACCAAAAAAATTGAAGAAAAGATAAATATTTTACTTACAATTATCTACTTTACAGCATTTCATAATTTAAACTAATTAATTTAAAGCATGTCATGATTTAAATCAATTAATTTTAATCACACCAACCGTGTATAGTGTATATACACTGATGTTATTTTTTTTATCATCAATTCTTAAAATTCAAGAATTTATAAAAAAAAAAACATGTTTTAAATCGTGATGTAAATCAATTGATTTAAATATCATCTAAACTGGCAAAAACTAATTATATCATCGATTTATATCAAATTCATATTTTTTCATATCAATTGATATTTTTTAATTAATAATTGCCTTTGCACTATTTTGGCATTAATGCTTTAAAATACATATTTGTAAGTAACACTAAGTAAGTAAGTAACTTCTGTGATTTTTACGCATAAATATTTTTAAATCATCAATTCTTGTACTGGGTTTGATAAAACACTCCCTCGAAATAAAAATAAAAAATAGCACGATTTCAAAACTTGATCACGTAGGAAGTAAACTTGACCGAGTAATATCAATGATTTATTAAAAAATCTTAAGAGTTAAATCGTGATGTAAATCAATTGATTTAAATCACATCTACCATGGCAAAAACTGATCAGATATATATATTTTTTAAATCATGATTTTTATGCTATTTAAAATAAGTCTATTTTTTATATAACCCTGATTTGTATAAAGTTGAAAAAAAAAGTTTATATTTTTTAACACTAAAATCCACTAAACGTATTTCATCCAGTCTGAATTGTGAATCAAATAATGATTTAGGAAATTAAAAATATTTTGGAAAATTCCTCGAACACATCGATATCTAATTTTGATTATACACATCTTGATATACATCTAAAATTTGTGTCATTTGTTTTTAAGTTATAGCGTTATCGGCTTTGTTTATCAATGGCACCCTAATATTTTATAGTAAAATTAAATATTAAAGTAAATATTAAATGTAACAATAGAGAGGATCTGAAATTTGAGTTCGAATAGAAATTGTTAAAATTTAACCAGAACCCAATTATAAAGAAAGTTCAACAAAAATTCATTTCACGCTTGGGATAGTGTCCAGCTCAAAGAGGTAGTTCGAACATTTGTTGTAATTACTTCCGTGATTTTTCGAAATAAATAGCTATAATTTATTAATAACTTTCAACTGCATTTTGAACAGTATTATTGTTATGTAAGGTATAAAAAATGTATATCGTTATATTCAGAAAAAAAGAGTATATCAAATAAAATCGTAAAATATTAGGGTTGCCGTTTAAAAAAAAAGTCTATACGTCATAACTCAAAAACAAATGGTGACAAAATTTATAAGAAAATGTGTATTTTTAAAATTATAAATCGCCGTGTCCGAGGATATTTCCAAAATATTTTCTATTTCCGAAACAATTAATTTGTTTCATAATTTTCGAACACCCTGTATGTTGTTTAAGACAGCGGTCGCCAACCTTTTGAACCTCATGGACGACAATATTAACAATTTTAAAACCCGCGGACCATTTATATACAAAAAAGCGATAAGAGCGCCCAAGACTATAGCGACTTCATTTGTTATTTAATCGTCAACAAACCATATACCGGGCATTTTTTCTTTATTACACATAACATTCCTATGTGTAACTTTAAAAATAAATAATTAACGTATGTAGTGGCGTAGGCGTAGGCAACCAGTTATACACTGCCGTCTACTGTCACCATGTTGACATATACTGTTATAGGTTATGTTTTTAACAATAAAGGAATCACAAAAATTCGGTTTTAAATGAAGACATACATTTATTCAAACAATTCTAACGCTAAACAAAACAACATAAAAGGTTAAGTGTGGTTGAATCCGGATGTCCCAGCAAGTTTTCAAAATGGCCTCCGTGTATTTCAAGGCAAGGAAGGATCTTCCCGCAAGGCGGGATCTTGGAAGCAACGCAGAGTATTTGTAATGAATTATGGGCTTATGCAGTATGTGTACGGCTTTTTAGTTCATTCAAGTGATATATTTGCAGGTTATTATAAATTTTATGGGATAAAACCAACCGTGTTTTTACAGAAGAGATGAAACTGAATATCCTATATTGTGTACAGGAAAGGCCCGTAGGTTCGCATTTAGATGAACCACACTGTTTGAAATATAATACAGTTAGAATTTCGTTATTAAAACTGATTTGTTGCGATTTCTTAATAAACTATATGGTTTATGTTACATCGTGAAATCTATGTAGGTACAACTGGTTGCCTGCACCTAGATATACGGTTGACAGTTATTTTACACAGGAACATTCCTTGCTGGTAGGTGCAGGCAACCAGTTATACATTGTCAATGTTATGTGTAATAAAGAAAAAAATCCGGTATATTATGAAATGGGACAGTATTGGCTACATGTTATCGAAAACAAATCTTTTTTAAACACCTTCATTTATTTGCTGTGACGTCACCGACAATTTGCTCTACAAGACATTGAATGTACGTTTCACCGGTCTAAATTTTCAGCAGGGTTATACTATGAAATGTTTGCAAAATATGTAAAAAACTGATTTGAGCTAGTATTCTGTTATATCCGAAATTATCTGATAAAAACAATAATTTCATCAATTAATTCACCTACATATAATACAGCAAAACTAATAAATAGCATATTGTTGCGTCCCTTCTTGGTAAGGGTGGCAAACTGCGGACGGCAGCCCCGCCTTTTAGGGCTCGTCGGTAGAGCGGGTCGTGGGACGGAGAACGGGTTTTTTTTTGGTGGACTCCACTGTCGATATATGGTGGCGCTAGCTCATGGACCCCGACAGTAGGTCCGAGTGCAACGGTGTAGGCGGTATTGAGGGGAGCAAAAAAAAATATCTCCGGAAATACGTACGAAAATTAATACTTTAATTCCTTCGATAACGAACATATAATAATCCTTAACAAGTAAACGACAATCCCTAACTGCGCGCCTCTAGAGGTAATAGTAAATAATCCCTAAATTCTTAATTCCTAATTCTTGTAATTAATCCTAAAATACAATACTAATGGGCGATCCGCCGAGTTATCTTTAACAGTGGCTCCGTTGTGACAATATTCTGCGCGAGTATCGCTGTATCGCGAGATTGCGCTTTTTGTAGTAGGTGGACAGCTGCGCCTTCGGCTTCCGCGAGCGCGCGCCTATAAGAAACGACCGACGCGTTATCAGCGCTCCGCGGGTTCACTGTCCCCGTTATCGACGCGCTTTTAATAGCCCATGCGAACAGATGGTTGCTCGCGCGACACGTCTGGCCTGCGATTTCTGCTATCGCGGATACCACTTATCTGATAAGGGCGCTTGCGTGGCCAGGACCTTGGTCTGCTCAGGGCTCTCCCTTCAGTCGTACGCCCTCTCGCTGTCTCTCGTGGCCCACGTGAAGGAACGGTTAATACCGCGCGGTACCACGCTGTGGTCTCTAATGGCTTCCCGGACGGGGTCGCTCTTCCCCAGGAAAGGGGGTCTCCGTTAGTACTGGAGACCCACAACTCGGAACTCTTTACGGACGCAGCCGCGTGCTCGGCCGGCTACTTCTTGTCCTATTTCCACGCCGCGCGATTTCCGTTCGCGCTCGGCGTCATCCCATAAAAAAACCGCTCACTGGAGCACCGGTAAGTGGCGCCGCCGCAGTGCGCGCGTCGGCACTACTCTCTGTCCGCCGCTACAGAGCACTCACGGAGTGATCAGCCCTGATCCCACGGATCGCCCCCACGTAGGGCATAAAGACACTACAATATTAAACGACACACTAAAATTTATAAAACGGAGAGACAATAAAAGATGAGAACATAAAAAACCGTAAATAATAAAATAATGAGAGAAGATCGAACAATACGGATAGGTGGGAGAAGAAAATGAAATGAAGAAGAAAACAACGAGAAAATAAATACAGAGAAATTGACAGAGCTCAATAAAAACACCAAAGAATGGATAAGCAACAAGTGACGATAGAATAATAACAGAAATGATAAAGAATATAGGCGAAAATGGACTTGATTTTTACTGGAAATCATAAACAAAATGTGGTTACCATAACATACCATAAGACCTGCAAATAGAGTTGATAGTACCAATGTACAAAAGAAGGGGATAAAAGAGACTGCAAGAAGTGCAGGGGAAATAACGCTTATAAGTACAGTTTATGAAAAATTTCAGAAAAAAAAAGTTATGGTAGACAATAGAAACGAACTTAAATGAAACACAGATTGGCTGCAAAAAGTAAAAAGTACGCAAGATCATATCGTCACAATAAAAGAAATTATTAGTAAACTATTAAAAATAGGAGAAAACGAATATTGTGCGTTCGTGGTTATGGAAAAGCTCTTAATCGAGTATCAAGGATGTGGTATGGAAGGTACTAGAAAGAAGAAAAATAAATAAAAAGTTAATGAGAGCGATGAAAAGTGTATATAACGAAACGAAAAATCTGATAAGACAATAAAAATAATAAATATATATATATATATATATATATATAATATATAACAAGACAAGGACTACGGCAGGCAGGAGGGCTAAGTCTACTGCATTCCTGTATCGTGTTTATTTGTCAAAGTAAATAATAATGGTCATAAAGTTAATTTTCGAAGATGGCCTTTATTTATGAAAGTAAGTATAGCAAACCTTGTATCGTTATAAAGAGAAAAAATTGTCCTTTTTAAAAATGTCAATAGTATTTATGGATGAAATAATAAGGAAGGCAGAAAGCATTAACAAAACCATTAGTATGAGGACACAGAAAACTAGAAATAGATCATATACACAAAGGTGCATACGTCGATGATGTACATAGTACTGGTAGCAGATAGTGAAAAATATTTACTTGAGAATTTAAAAATATGGACTGAAATGATGTATGAAGAAGGTATGAAAATGAGCAAGCCAAATCCCAAAGTGATGATCTTATTAAATGAAGAAACAATGATAATTATAGACATAGAAAGAGAAAAGATAGAACAGATAAAATACATTCAATATTTAGGAGTCACTTTTGAAGAAAATGAGGATAGGAAATAGGAACCTATACTGCTCAATAAACAAAACATTGTTGTGTCATTGTTTGAGTCAAAAGAAACAAAAATCAAGATATATAAAATCATATTTAGGCTCATGTTGATATATGGTAAGACTTGGGTGTTAAACCAATGGCAAAAACGTAAAGTTCAAGCAATGGAGATGAAATATGTCAGAATTGTAAACGTGGTAACAAGAAGAGAGGTCTCGTTAATTCGATTAGTGCATAAGAATTACTCCAAGGCTTTTTGGAAATGGTTTTATAAATGTTTGATATATGTTAGCAGATATCTAGATATAAGTGGATACTGATGATGAGGTTAGATCAACAATTAGGTTGTAGGTAATAATTAAAAAAGTCTTCACACTTAATTGAATTGCTGCCAAAATGAATTTCAAAGATAATGTATTGCCATCCCGAAATCAGATTGAATTATGAAACGAATTATTGAAAACGAAATACATGGTGTTAGGAAGAGGCACAATTACAAAGGAGAATCTGCTAATAGATAGAACAGGGAGAGATAGAATGGAAATAAAGCAAGTCAGCGAATTGACATACCTAGGAGTACAGATCACGGAAGACGGGAAAGAAGAACAAGAACTTAAAAAACGGATGATGAAGGAAGATAAACAGATGGGTTCTAAGTCACATACTAAGATCTTAGCATGTCTCAGTAAATGCCAAACTAAAGATTTACAAAACAGTATTGAGACGAACCGTAACTTGCGGATGTGAAATATGGAAGCTAGGAACAGTAAAGGTGGAAAAACTGCTGAGGTGGGAAAGAAAAATGATGCGAAGAATTTACGGCGGGTGTAAAGAAGAGGGAGTCTGGCAAAAAAGGACGAACAACAACCAAAACGAGCCCCGAGATACGGGGAACCAAACATTGTGCAATATATCAAACGGATGGAGAACACCAGAATTACCAAAACCATAATAAAAATACGACCAATAGGAGTAAGAGTAAGAGGTACTCCGAGGAAAAGAATGAAAGCAGAAGTGGTTCAGGATCTGGAAAAATGGGTGTACGAGACTGGAAAGAAAAATCTTCTGACCGTAAAGAGTGGAGAGACAAAATAACAGCGAAAGGCTGGAAAGGCCTGTAAAAGCTTCTATATATACAGGGTGAGTCAATCGGACGGGCAGGCTCGATTACACCTACACCGTTAATGATATCCAAATGAACCAAAATACACTGCAAACGGGATGCCAAAATGCAGTTAGTAAAATTATTTTGTTATATACAGGGTGTTTCATTTTTGTAGGGCAGCCATCGACCTAGTTTTTTTTAAATGGCACGCCCTGTATAAATTTACATATTTGAGTTTGCCCTTTTTGGGATTTATAAATCCTTTTAGTATTTGCAATTTGCTTTAACCGTTAAGAAGTTGTTCACGTTTTTCTAAAAATTAATGCGTTTGCAGGCACTTATTAAAAAAATCGCAGGGCACTTAGTTTCTGGGATATCAAGTTGAGATTTTGACTGAGCCTAAACAACTGACCGAGGTATCTTCTGCCTGCAAGACCGCCTATCTGCATTGTGGCATCACCTTGCTGTGACACATTAATTTTGGTAAACTTTGAAGTTCTATAACTTGATTTTTTTAAATGGCACACCTTATATTTCAGTACTTAGTCCTATTCAGGGTCTCAGTTTACATCTTTTTGGCCCCTTATATTTTTTCTTAAAAGTTGATAGTTGAGAGATAATTCTGATTTTCTTAAAAATGTACACAGATCTCATCGATATAAACTTAGCGGGCCATAAAAATCACTTAATTCTGTCATACCAACGTCAAAGTGACATTTATTGTGCGATACGTTTTATTTTTCGTAGTGCATTTTCTTAATGAATTTTTCTCATAATGAAATAGTTGATATGGTTTATATACACGCTGACAGCGCAAACCGTTGCTGGTGACCAGATTCCATCGAGGCATAACAAATCAATAGCAAAAACATTAGAATTAAACTATTTCATCATCCGAAAATGTTTTGAATGTTTTTGAAAATTTTGGTTCACGACAAAAACTACAACGTGTCGTACATTAACTGTAAGGTGACCAGATCCTAACGATTGAAAAGCGTGACAGCGTGTCGGGGGGGGGGGGGGATTAACAAAGAACGCAAAACGCAAAATATACATGGTATCTCCTAAAAAACGCCGCTGGCCAATAACTCCATAACTGGCTAACTATTTATTGCCCGATTTCAATAATACAAAAACAAAATTAAATGTCTCTACATGTTCTACAAAGGGGGCCTAATTTTCTTTTTTTTCTTGCAGAATCAACTTTCATTTTAGCGATAGTTTGTAGATTTTGCAAAAAAAATAAGGCCCCTTTGTAGACATGTTGAGCCATTTAGTTTTGTTTTCATTTTTTTGAAATCGGCCAATAAATAAAGGAGTATCGCTTGCGGCGTTTTTAGGAGGCACCCTGTATAACATTTATATTACTTTTTTTTTTAACAACATGGAACATAATGTCAAATTTACAAATATAATAAATACGAGGCATGTTTTTAAAGTACCGATTTGTATTTTTGCCGCTGCAGCGCCGCTACTAAATACATATATTGGCGAAATATATAAGCTGATAACTTCAAAATAGCGAATAAAAGAACACCCCGAAAAGAAAACCCAATCTTTCAAAAATCGGGACTTTTTTCAAACGTCGCGGGACGCGGGACAAATTTCTAAAAATCGGGACTGTCCCGCCAAAATCGGGACGTGTGGTCACCTTAATTAACTGTCATTTTGACGTAGACATGACAGAAACAATTGATATTCAATGCACGTGATGTTTATATCGATGAGATCTGGGATCATTTTTCAGAAAATCCAAATTATTTCTCAAACTATGAACTTTTAAGAAATACATATAAAGGGCAAAACAGATATAAAATAAGATGCTCTATACGTCTAAATAATTAAATATAGGCTGTTCTATTTGAAAAAATCAAGTTATGGCCCTTCAAAGTTTACCAAAATTAATGTCCCACAGCAAGTTGATGCCACAATGAAAATCAACGATCTTGCCGCCAGAAGATACCCCAGATAGATGTTTTGAATCTGACAAAGTCCTAACCCGATATACTAGAAAACAAGCGCCCTGCGTTTTTTTTATAAGTGCCTGTAAATGCATTAAATTTTAGAAAAACATAAACAACTTCTGAACGGTTAAAGGGAATTGCAAAAATTAAACGGATTTATAAAGCCCAAAAAAGGGCAATTTCAAATATGTAAGTTTATACAGGGGATGCCATTTAAAAAAACAAGGTCGAAGGCTGCCCTACAAAAATACAAAAATGGATCACCCTGTATATGGCAACATAATTTTACAAACTGCACTTTGGCCTCTAGTTTGCAGTGCCGTTTGGTTCATTTTGATATCATTAACGGTGTAGGAGTAATGGAGCCTGCCCTTCCTATTGACTCACCCTGTATATATATATATATATATATATATATATATATATCCACCTATCTTTGTGAGATCCGTTCATGAAATTTTTACTATCTCTTTGACATCCTTAAACATTGTGGCATCCAAAATTGGATGTCACAACGTTTTACTTGTTAAATCATCTAGAAAATGAGGTAGAAGTGCGTAGTAAACATTTCGGGAGGATGTCAAATTACACTATTTTATAAAAGATTGTATATTTTTAGTTCCGTTTCATACTGATTAGGGGGCGCGCAAGAGAACCGGTTTTGTATATTCTGTATAAAGAATTCGCATATTTTTAGCGGCTGTCGTGACATCCGGATGTTGATCGTGTATATTAATTTTTATTTGACGCCCGTTATAACCTCAAAAACGTGGCAACGTGGTACAAGTGTGTAACTGTGGTATTTGTGCGATTGTGCTTTATATTCTAGGTAAGTACACAATTAATTTAAAATGTGCAATCCCAATCCATAGAGTCGGAACCTGTTCCCCTCAGATGGTATGTGGTGACAGCTTGAAAAGTCCGTTAATAAGGGACTTCCCCGGCATTGTCCCCATTTGCAACCTCGTGGAGTGGACTTCCCCGGATGACGGAACTCCAAATTGATGACGCTAACATAATAATAGTAGCGTTTTGAATTTCGTGTCGGGTTAGAATTATTTTAATTCCATTCAAATATTAATGTGAAACCTCAAGCAGAGACTCATTCTTGTTATATTTGACTAGAATTGGCGAATTACCCGGCTGACGTAGTGCCTAAGTATCGATGCAATTTAAGACATATTTCCGTAAGGGTCTAACATAGATTTGGCAAACACAAATTTATTTCTATTTTAACAGAACACATATTTTAAATTTGAAAACTTAAACTCAGACTCGTTTTTTTTTTCGACCGCGCAGTTTTACATTATCGTTATTGTTGTATAATATTGTTACCGGTTTGTCCTGTAACTAACGATTGTGACAAATAATCGACCAATTTTAAGCATTATTTTGTGATTAATAGGTACAATATCCAACCAGATATCACCATGTCATCACGAGGAAAGCGTATTTTAGCTATGCTTTCTCATAAAGACACTATACGACTTGGACAACTAGAGCTAAAACAACCAACGTGCCATACTACCCAAGGTGTAAATTTGAGAGAAATTGATGTAAATGTATTAAAAAAGAAAATCCTCGGTGAGTTACCTATTCTTTCTAAAACTGTTTTTGAAAAAAAAAACTATAAATTTGAGAAAGTTAAAGTTAAATTTGAGATAAAAATGAGATTCGAATCATTACTTCTTACAAGAGATACGAGGTTGACAAATGGCGTACTTATTTTATTAAAAATCGTGCCGAAGTAATAATTTCGGTCCCGAGGAGGATATTCACTGTTTTTCCTAAGGGGAAATAGACATTGTGGAAAATGTTATACTCGTCATATTCGTACAATAGGTATTTTAAACATTTGCAACTTATTTATATTTATGTTAATACTGCTACAGTGATTTATTAAAGGAATGCCTGAATATTGTTCATAGAGGAATATCAGGATCATTTTGACATTTTTTGTTCCCGGGAAACGGGAATAAAAAATTTGTAATATATTTAGCGGGAATCCCTGAAAATAGAAAAATAAAATAAAGATGAAAATAATCAAATAAACATCTATTTAAAAAAAAACTGGTTAAATTATAAAAATAAAAAAAGACTAATTAACATTAAAATCAGGTAACATTATACTATTTTATTGGTTTAAAAAAAGACGTTGAAAAAGCACAGTGAGAATCGCTCAAATATGATGTTTTTGTCTGCAAAAATTTGACAATGCTAAGAAAAATCTTTCACTTTCATGTGATGTAGGCACTATCGTCATCAGAGCATACAATAATTTATCTAAATTATTTGTAATTCAAACAGTCACATTTATTTTTTGTATTTTTGTTGGCGATGGGGAGGGGGTACACTAGCTATAGCTTACGGACACCCCAATGTATACTAACTCTAAAAACTATAATTATGTGCAGGCATCTTTCTCCATTCACGCATTTACGGGAAGAAAGACATGAAATGTGTACATTAAAAGGAGAGGGAATGAGTGGTCGAAACGTTCATACCAGTATCGAAGAATAGACGATTTCGCTCATAAATCAGTCATCATTTACAATAAACCCTTAAAATCTAAAAGTGTCTTTCGTGAGTTCGCACTTCCGCTCCATAAAACAGCGAATTTATCGCGAATAATAACAGTAATAACATAAATTTGTTCAGTAATCATGCCATGATATAATATATTTAAATGCAACATTTTTGTATTTTTCGTCTATCATTTCCCGGGAATTTCCCTGGAAATAAAAATCTTAAAAAATTCCCGGAAATGACCCTCTTGAAATATATTGTTCATTTTATTCGATTAATTTATTTTTTTAGGACCTTTGTCTCCAAAATCTGTAAAACCTACTGAAACAGTAAATTTTCAAATGGATGTGAATAGCGAAAACAACAGAAATAAAGAAAATACATCATCAATAGATATTCTATGTAGCAAAAGTATTACTGAGAATATAAAGCCTACAGATTTGCAATATACAGAGATACCTTTGAACGTCCAAGAAGGAGATAACAGATTCGAAGTTTTCGAATCGGCTGATAAAGAAATAACAATGGTAGAACCTTCACTAATAGAAATACATTCTAATGAACAGACCAATGACAAGTCCGAAGAGATTACATTTACTCAGTTGACGAACGTATTTCCTACAGCTGATGCCGAGTTGAACTTTTTTGGTCAGGAACACAGCCCATTTTTAGATTCTGGAACAGAATATGTTCCATCCACTCCTTCGTGTGCCAGTGATTTAGGTAAACTTGTAATCTGGTGTCGGAATAATTCTTTTATAAAGGTTTTATTTCTTCAGGTTTATCAAGTGACTCAAATGAGAGTGTTGAGCTTCCTTTATCACTTCATTCCAAAGTAGATATTAGTAAGTCAATGCCAGATAAGCGAACACAATTAAACGAAATTGAAGAAGACGGTACAAATGCAAACTCACAGAAACAACATGAACAGAGTGGAAGAAATAACGAGAACTTAACTCAATTTAATCAATTCGGAGTAGTTAAAACTTCCAGTAGAAATGTAAAAGGAACGCTTAAAAGAGACAAAAAAGAACATTGTATTTTTTGTGAGAAGAATATTACCAATTTTTCACGACACTTGATTCGTAAGCATGAAACCGAAATTGAAGTTATTAAAATAATGTCACTACCAAAATCTTCGAAACAGAGAAAATGTTTGTTTGACGATATTCGTAAAAGAGGTATTTATATTTGGAAGTTAACTTATATATTTAGCTTATATAAGTTGCATATAGTTGGCAGTTGGAATGTAGATTTGCAAAACCAGAATCTACATCTCACAATTATGAATACAAAGCAGGCCCAACATTTCATTTTTATAACTAAATATCATATTTTATTGCGTTGGATTTAGATGAAATTATTTGGGCTGGTTTTTAACAATGCTTTCTTGTTTCAAGTTCAAAAATCGCACTTCAACACAAAGTTTGATATGTTCTAACAAATTTAATTCCGAAAAAATACGTATAACTAAATTTAAAACTTCTAAATTATTACCGCATATATTATGTTATATACATAATTTCGGCTAAATCTACTAATGTAGAGCAAACTTTCTAATTTACATAGGAAATATATGCAACTACGTACGTACGTACACAATTAAGGGAGAAATTGTGAAAAAATGCGTGGTTGAAATAAAAGTTTTTTACTTCAACTTCAATTAAAAAAAAATTGTCAAGATTTTTAAGTAGATTTTTTTAACAAGAGCATGCCATTCGATAGAAAGCATTGAAAAAACATCCGAATAATTTCAAATTGATCGCACGTATAATACGATCAATTTATCAATTTATTTATAATGTTGCGTGTTTCTCAATACTCACACATTTAATCTAATTAACATTCGTATTCATTAAAAATTGTGGGTGTTTTTTTATTTCAGGAAACTTTATAAATTCATTTGGGAACGAAGGATTTATTAATCCAGTAAGGAGACCTAAATCTGTTTGTCCGAAAACCTCATCTGACTATTTGCCTTGTTCCGGATGTAAAGGCTTTTTCACACGAACTTATTTTCATCGCCACATGAAGAAATGTTTCAAGAAAACTCAAGAAACAGAGTCAAAGCATGCTCAGGCAAATGGATTAACACTTCTTTATATGTCGAATAAAAATAATTTTGAAGATTTGAAATTAAAAGTTTTTCCTCATATGGCAGCTGATGAAATCACAAAAAGTGTCATGAATGATTTTCTTATTAAATTGTACGGACAGAGGTATTACAGATGCCACAAAGAAAAACATCTAATTAATACGGTATCCCAGCGTATGCGAGAACTGGCCAGATTTTTAAAAGTATTGCAAAATAAAGAACCTAACGAACGTCAACTGATTGATTACCTGAAACCCTCTTATTTTGACCAATTAGTTGATGCTACTAATGAACTCTCCGGTTATGACCCAGATAAAGACACATTTAGAAGCCCCTCACTTGCTTTAAGATGGGCGACTGTTCTCAAACAGATTTGCGATACTGCCATGTTTGTTGCTGCGAAGGAAAATAATATGGTTAAAAATAAAGAAATTAAAATATTAAGACAAATGATAGAAACCCAATTTCGCTTCCACGTTTCTACTAATGCAAACAAAGATTTATCTGCTAAGAGTTGGAAGAAAGGCAGCATGATACCATTAACAGAGGACGTTATAAAAATGAATAAGTTCGTTATTAGAGATGAAGAAAAGTGGTCTACAAAATTGCTGAACGATCCAAATAGCTCATTATATGTTAGAAATCTGACTGAAGCCCTTCTAGCCCATGTCATTCTTTTGAACAGAAAACGATCCGGTGAGGCGCAACGAATTAAAATAGAGGATTATTTAAGAGAAGAAGATGAATCAGCAATTGAAGATATTTATCAGTCACTGACGGCCACAGAGCTGGTTTTAATTAGAAACATAAAACGAATTACAATTCGCGGAAAAAAAGGTAGAGCGGTACCAGTAATATTTACAAAAGATATGCAAAGATATACCGACATATTATTGAAGTCCAGAAAACTTGTAGCCTCCTCAAATCCTTACCTTTTTGCAAACCCAAGCACTAACAATAGTTTTTTGTGGTCTTACAAAGTATTGAAGAAAGTTGCTGATGATTGTGCGGTCATAAATATTGAATCTATAACGGCGACTTGTCTAAGAAAACATATTGCGACTATTGCACAAATAATTTCAATGGAAGACAGTGATTTGGAACAACTTTCGACTCATCTTGGACATGAGAAAGCTACACACTTAAATTACTATAGAAAAACTGACGATAAATTGCAAATTGCTAAAGTATCTAAACTTTTACTTCTGATGGAAAAAAAATCAATGGGCGAATACCGGGGTAAATCTTTAGCAAACATTGATTTCGAAATTCCCGATGTTGACGACGATGGCTCAGAAGATGATTTACCTACTAATAAAACTAGTCAATATAACGAAAAAATAGTAATTAGCCCTAGGAACGATCGAAAAGAAGAATGTAATGAAGAAGATAATTTAAGGGTATGAGAATTAAGTATTCAATAAACGTTTAAAAGCTTGGCCAATACGAGATAACTGAGTTTCAATATTTCTTATATTCATTTATCTAATTCCTTCAAAAAATATATGAGGGTACATCCAACCCATATAACACTATTTAGGTTAATTTTAATAAACTTAATATTTTTGGGCATTGATTTGATGCATATTAGAAACATTTACGGATATCGGTAGCGTCAAGTTCATTTAACCGTTTGCCCCAGAAATATTAAATCATTGCCCTAACAATAAAACCATTTTAGTTGGCAGAAAACAAGCACACTTTACGTACTATAAAAGAACAAACACAATCTCCAAATCTTAATGATGAGAATCAGGTAAGAATATCACAGATACACATAAATAATTTTAATAAAACTGTTAAAGAGTTACTTATATTCACATGCACTAGAGGAGGAATACTTACCTGTATTTTTTAGGATGACATTTACAATTTCCATATATTTTGCATTCCCTTTACTCTGACACAAAAATGTTTTTACAGTCCTTATTCCGTTATATGTTATTTACTAATGTTCTAACACTTGTTTGCAGAAGAAAAAATGTCGTGTCTTGATACCATGGACAAGCGAACAAAAGAAATTCGCCCTAATATACTTCCAAAAACATTTGGCATCTAAAAAAGCTCCAAGGAAACATGAGTGTCTCGATTTAATGAAGAAGCATTCAACAACATTTTATAACAAAACTTGGACCCAAATAAAAATTTTCATTGTCAACAAGTACAGCAAGAAGTAAAATGTCATGAACTATTTGTATTTTTTATTATTTTATTATTTAAGAATTTAAATGTTAAATAAACATTCATTTTATATTCACAACACTTATTTTTCTTAACTAAAATGTGAAGCAATGGAGCACTCTAAATGATTTGTAAAATTGGCAACGCTGCAAGGATGTCACAAGATACAATATTTTTTTATGGATGTCATAAGATGAATGAAATAAAAATGTATACCGGATGTCAAAGAGATGGTAATTTTAATTATTTTATTTTGTGTATGGTCCAAATTTTTTGTTCCTATCAGCATTCTTACATCGATTTTATAGAGTCATATTTTTCTTTTACACGTATCTGTTTTCTGAACAGTGGATGCAGAAAGGTTAATTTTTTTGCCGGATGTCACAACATACGTGGGTCGAGTATATATATATATATATATATATATATATATATATATATATATATATATATATATATATATATATATATATATATATATATATGGTCGATGGCTTGACGTTTTACAAATGCTTGCAGCTTTATATATAATTTTCTAAGTGAATGTTATGGTGAATGTTAAATGTACTTTTAAACGTGGAATAAATGGCCATATTGACGATGATTTGAAAGGTCGACAAAATATACAAATATAACTTTGTCGGAAAATGGTGTTGTTTTTTGTGTTGATTTAAAATCCGTACAGTTCTTCTATACGGCATTGAATTTTCCTTCATCGGTAGCAAATTTTCTGATGTACTTGCTGTTAGTTCCAATATTTCAGGCAGCGTATAACTCAATGCTCCTTCATTAGACATATCTTTAATTGAATAATTAATCTGAAGTGAAATAATTTTTAATTACTTCAAGAAACAAATATCGTACTATTAGATAAATGTCTTATAGGTTGACTGTATTACAAACGATTTATTTAAATCTATTATGTGATTGGTTAGATTTGAATGTGACATCCCAATGGGGTAATATTATTCAATCAAGCTGTCGATATTATTTATTTCACAAAGGTAATGCATGCCATTAATTGTTAAAAATTGTAATGCAATAAATGTCATATTTAACAGTTCAATAGATAAAAGATTTAATGCAATTTATATGGAATACATTCAGACATAATGATATTTGAAAGACAAGGCCCAACCCATTTCAACTTTTGAATGGGAATGCAAAAATGTGATAATCCCAATAAACCGTCAATACTTCTTCGACATAACGTACTGTTAATTTCCCGGTATTAACTTATAATCAGAAATGTTTTTATTCAATTTTGCTATCATTTCCTGGCGACATTCACTTTCGAGTAAATCCACGTGTACGTTGAGGATTGAAAAGCATAAATGAATTTTGTTCAGTATGGGCGGAAGGCATAATATTAGGGAAGCTAAGACGCACTAATAAATCTTCCTGTCTACATATTTGGCCGGAAAAAGACGCAGGGCCCGGAGGCGTTATTCAAAAATTGTCAGTTAGTGCTTCCACAGCGTCGACGTCGCAAGTTATTTAGTTGTGCTGGAGCGAGTTATTATGAAGTACGTGACAAGCTTAACGCATGTTCACTGGGGTAAATATTTAAAAAATGTCTCATTCCAGCAGGAATAAGGAGGAGAGACGATGCGGAGCTGCGCTGCGGCCGTATTATTTCTATTTAGAAAAGCTCCGAGCGATCAATCATTGTGTGGCATGATTGATGTTCAGTGGAGACATCAGCTCCCCGGTTCTTGGCTCTATATGCAAATGCATCATATTGTATTGGTGTGTGGACTAAACGTTTCGGTGTCATGTTCAGCTAACGCCGAATGGAAATTAGATCGAAATGAATCAAATACATATTTACATGCTTCGATCCCATGTTAAGAAATTCTGTATTTTCATCAGGGAGCACGCGCGGCAATGCCGGTCGCCCTATTTTATTGTACCAAGAGAGTGTTATTACTTTATTCACCTTGACTGACTGCAGTTCAAAAATGCAAGTATTGTTGAACTTTCTGTGACAATCCACTTCTGCTGATAAATACTAAAATTCTGGATCATCTCTGTTAAACCGGTATAAATGTGTTCCATACGTTTCGGACAATAATTGAAAACCGGAATCAGCGCTTTGGAATTTGTGAACGGTAATAAGTAGCGCATAAATAAAACATAAGTGACACGTACACACGACCCAGACGTAGCACGTAATATATAGCGTCGCATCACACGAGACGTATTTCAATATTCAGGGGGTGGCGAGCATGGGGATGAATGAAGATCAGCACCTTGCGCAAAATTATTAATATAGCCGTATTCCATTTCAGTCCTCGAAATAATTCCCTCTAATCGAATATTCGTTAATTCAATTTGCGCATGCAGGATTTTATTACAACTTGTACTGCCGAGCTTATTTGGTAGAAGTATTTGATCAGGTTGGGACACATCGTTTGATTTTATGCGAATTTTTAACTATCATCTGGAATAAAACCAATACATCCCAGCTCATTGACCAGTAAATAACTCGAGAGTATAAGAAGAAATTAGTGAGGTAAGCAGTTAGCAATAACTAATTAAATGATAGATACTTATTTCAGTATGATAATAAATTTGAGAATGAAAGTCTAATTAAATTTAAATTATGGTATATGCAGATAAGCGGACGCACAGTTCCACCCTTAATGAGAAGAAGATTTTATCTTGTCTTGAAAGCTAATATGTACCAGAAAAGTGTTACATGAAAACATACAGATGCTAAGGCGAACAACGTCTATCTACTTATAGCGCCATCTTGGCGCACATGTTTGTATAAACTTTTTTGTTTGGTTTCCATCGCTAACTTGATATCAAAATTTACAGAATACCCCTAACAAACACCCTGTGTACAGTCTGTTCGATAAAAAGCCCCCAAAACTATAGCGGCATTATTTGTTATTTAATCATCAAAAAACCATATAGAGGGTGTCCTAAATAGAGTTGGTTTGCATGGGTACCTTTCTAATTCTTAAATCTAGAGATTTGGTTAAATGGCCAATGTTGTGCAGTTTTGTATGCTTGTTCAGATTAGGTTGAAAAATGTTCAACAGTCCGAGCAGTTTAGAAATTATTCTAAAAATAAAAAATTGCGATGTACTAATAAATCCATTATATTCGTAATTATTAAAGTTGCGGAAAAAAGTTTAAAATGGAAGTTACTTGGTTCGATCGTACAAACTTAAGAATCAAGTCAAAACATAAGTCAAGATGGCAGTTTCCGAGATATTAATAGCAACTTTCGTATTTTAAAGGGCTGCCATATTTGATTTTTATACGTCTAAATAGATTTTATTTCCTTCTTTATAACGCTGTAGAAAAACCTATAACAAAATGAAAAACATGGGAAATATTAATTGTTCCAATTTTTATTTTATAAGTTATTTTTAAACAAACGTTAAACATTAAAAAAAGTTATGCATAAGTAGTATAATAACAATGAATTATAAAAAATACTCAAATGCTGACCGTTATTGGCTAAAAACGATAATAAGAAGCATTAAATGTTGCGAACATTTCAACTCGGCATATTGAAAATCAAGTGAGCGTATCTAAATCTAGAGCATCATATATTTTAAAAAAAGCACATGTTTCACCCTTATAAATTGCACATCAGACTTAAGACTTTACAACCAAATGATAACATCCTTAGATTAACATTTTGCAGATGGTTAATCAACAAAATTGCGGAAAATAGTGATTTTATAAATACAACTTTATGGACAGGTATGGACATCTACTTGTGAATTATTAATTCGTGATAACGAACACTATTAGGCTCTAGACAATAACACATAGTGATTCTATGGCAAAATCAAGTGAAAATTTAAGTACTAAAAATTTAATAGCTTCCACCCGCGGATATTGTTCCTTTTGATGTATAACATGCACGAGCCAAATTTCAGCTTGATTGAATGACATTTAGGGGTGTCGCATCGGGGGAAACTTTTCAAAAAATGTGCATGCTTCGAAAATATACATTTTACTTTCGAATGTTTTTATTATATCTAGTTAACATAAATAACTGTCAAACTCCATGTTCTGGAATTTGGGCAGCTACAAGTGTGGTTTTCTTCATATCTGGAATTAGGTGACGATAATCCTTAATTACAAGCAAAAGATCCTGCTTCATGTCTTCTCTTTTAGTTATGCACTTAATATATTGCGTCATTAAAGCAACACTACGCCCAGCCAAGTTATTTACCACTCTTAGTTTACTAACAATGCTGTGGGCATGAATGAAATCATCGTGATCAGACAAGTGCTCTGGTTCAACATCCATGAAAGCTGTTGAGAGCCCATACCTGGTGAAGAAGTAAGATGTCCCGGCTGTGATAGAATTAGATAAGTCCTTCTCTTTCCACAGTTTTATTCAGATTCGGCAATTTAAGTCAACCGTGGCTCGCCTATTGTAGGAGTCTTGCAAATGTTTGGCGCCCAAACTGGCTGATACGAAGGGAAACTGCCGTTGCCGTCAAAAAAAGACATGGCCACAAGCTCTTCATTGAGATACCATAGGTGACCAGTGAACTTATCCTTTGTGGCATCAGATATGGTGCGGTTGACACGGGCGTAATCAATTAAGGACTTCAAAAAATTCAAATCGTTATTTGGGGCAGAGATTGGCAGGTATGTGGAAAACCATGCCCTGACATAAAGCTTTACAGTAAAAATACACATGTTTCTGAAGCCAACCAGTTCACTTGATGGCAGAATAAACTGCTTTCGCAACATGAAGATTTTTAGAGAATAAAGAGCTTTGCTCATCCATCTTGCATGATGAAGTGCGCCCGGAATGCGAAAGTGGCAAGAGTACCACTGAATGGCACAAAGAAATACAGGTATAAGTTCAAGCAATTCGCGGTAGTCTTCTCGGTAGTGTTTGAGTTGCAATTGTTCTTTGACATAAACTAAAATTATGTCTTTATCGCCTGCCACAGCTCTTTCAACAATTTTATCAGCTGATCCAGTTACATATCCATCCGCATTAAGATTGGGCCAAGCATTTCGATTTTTTTTAAATATACTAACTGTAGGGCCTGTAGATGACTCAATAGTAGATTCAAAAGCGGCGCCTAGGACAAGTTCGTACATGTGATGTTTGCACGCGTAAAACAGAAGCCTCTTTCCCAATCTCTGCTGGTGGAGACAAGCTCCTTTAATGCACCCAGTATTCGAAGCTGTTGTATCTCCACACATTCCCTCGATCTCAGATGATATATCCCACTCCATGAGACAGCTTTGTACTGCTTCTGCTTGTTGCTTTTCAGTGCTTGTTAATAGTTTAGGGACCCCTAAAAGCTGATCGCGTTTGAGTTGAGGTCCAAACACAATTACTGGAAGTCGGTCAACTAATTCTTTACCAACGATATCTGGCATTAATTTGCCATCCCAATGAACTGTCATCTGCCCAGAAGACTGGAACTGCTCCCTCAAATCACAAGCACGAAGGCTTCGCATTCGCTCACGGTCTCTCTTGACTGACGATCGATTTATGTTGAAGTTGTCGAGGTTATGGCCGAGGCTGCAGACAATACTAGCAATGACCAAAGTGGCCTTTCAAGTGGCCAGCAATGACCAAAGTGGCCAAAGCAGTGGCAACTTCTACATTTATTACTGATTGTCGTGCACGCTTCTTCATTACTTCAATTGCAGGTGGATCAGTTGTAGAGCGAGATGGGGCATCGGTCGGTGAAAAGTGCTTTGACCCATTGCCAGTCGAAAAATCAAGCAAATTTTCAATATCTATGTCTAAAGCGTCCAACGATTCATCAGTCTCTACTGCTTTTGGAATACAGCGTTCTTGCTCCTTTCGAAATCGCGCCTCTTCTTTATCGTTCCTACATGCAGTTCATTTATTTTGTGCTGCAAGCAGTGTCCACCCCAACCATTGCTCCACGCCGACCCTTCTCCTACTGAGCAAGTAAAAATTGTTTATCCTCCTCAATTGTAATCTGTTTCAATGCATCCCGATGAGCAATGTCAAATGAGTTTTCAAGATGTTCCCTAAAATTATCTTCCTTCACCTTTTGAGACGGAATTTTTCTGTAACAACCGCGGTGAACCGATTTCCACTCTTTATAATAGCGCAAAATTTTCTATGCTGCATGATCATCACGGCATAGTATTCTTGCCTTTTCCCAGAAAGGTTTGAGTTCTTGAATAGTAACAGCAGCACATTCCTTTTTGGCTTCCTAAAAATATTTAACTGGTAGAAAAAAAAACTCAACGCTGGTTTTTTTGAAGGTAGTTTGCTTCCTATTATTTCATTCTGGGGGTGAATATCAAGAAGGTATATACTTTTTCGAAGAGACATTGTAAGTCTTCCGTTAGATTAGTTTTTACACTGAACACACAAACACACCGCAGTCCAGACAAGGAGTAACATGCAATAGACGCAGCCGAAAAAACAAATAAACAGAAAGAATACTGAAAAAGTAGTACGCAGCGCCAGGAGTAGCATGGGCACTTGTATTACCAGCCACCTTGATCATGAAACCGTGGGGCGCATTACGGTACCCTGCTGAGTGGCCAGGGGTCTAAATTGTGGATGCATTTTGTACCTACGAAGAACAGAATATCTTCGGAATCTACTTTTTTCCATTTTAAGAAATATATGGCTTTTGTAGAACTGTTTAGAAGCAATTATTTATCCCAAAATCTGTTGGTTGCAATATTAACAAAAATTAAATTGCGATGCGACACCCCTATACCCTGTAGTGTAGCGCAGTCACTCATATTTTATTTTTTTGTGTCGAAACTGTAACAGATATCAAAAACTATAAAGATACAAAAGAACTTAATAATGAATGCCTGCGTCAGATTGGATTTTTTAAAAATTGATTTGCTTTTGTCATTAAAAAATATGAATGTATTAATATTGGCCTCACATGTTTTATACACAACCGGTCTACTGATAATAACAATATTATGTCAAAATATGAGTTATACCCGTATAAAGTGTCATACCAAACAACATCTAAATCAATGTAAACGTTCTCTTTTTATAAGCAAATGTTGTTTTTTTAAAATTAACTTTGAAGCTGAATTCTGGCTAAACGAAACGCATTTTTTTATAGATATGTTTTGTTAAATCGTCTTTTTTTGATCCCAGTAATCTGTGGTTATGCCATTTCCACACAATTTAGAGACACCCTGTATATTTTTCGATCATACTAAAAAAAATTATGCAGCCTTCTAGCATCAAAAGGAACAAAATCCGCGCCCAGGGCATATATTTGTCGAAATTTCGAAAATAAGGACCACCCTACTGCACAACGTTATTTATAAATTCTTCAAACAACCTTAAAAGATTTATTGGATGATTTTGGCACAAAATTTTCAAATATTATACCAGTAAGACGGTATAATATTAATTGCGTGGTGATGCAATTTTATAAACAAAACACAGGTGCCCAAGCCGGCCAATGGCAAATCATAACAGTTTAGTATTTTTAGGTCAATAACCTTGCTATAGGGCCCATGTGGGATCACCGAAATTAGAAATAATGTTACGGGGAATCACACAACAACGCAGAGTGGGCAAAATTTTAATATAAATAGCATCGCTTTGCATACGAAAAGTTTAGTTGGTTCCAGAATAGCGTGGCGTCAGTCCGTTATTATCTTCGTTAATAGTATCCGCGAATATCATTACAAAGAGTATTATCCGATTTACTTTGAAAGTGACTGTGTTCAGGATGGTATTGATTATTTCGAAATTGAGTAGCAATAATCGGTACATTCCTACTAAAGTACCAAAAACAAATACCCCGTGAAGTATATATATATATATATATATATATATATATATATATAATCGTTCCGGTTACACATACGTGGGTTGTTCGAAAGCTTTATTAATTTCTGGCATATGCTATGAGCGATGTCGTGGATGTTAATGAGGTAATCGTTCCGGTTACACATACGTGGGTTGTTCGAAAGCTTTATTAATTTCAGGCATACGCTATGGGTGATGTCGTGGATGTTAGTGAAGTAATAGTTCCGGTTACACATACGTAGGATGTTCGAAAGCTTTATTAATTTCTGGCATATGCTATGAGCCATGTCGTGGATGTTAATGAGGTAATCGTTCCGGTTATACATACGCGGGATGTTCGAAAGCTTGATTAATTTCTGGCATACGCTATGAGCGATGTCGTGGATGTTAATGAGGTGATCGTTCCGGTTACACATACGTGGGTTGTTCGAAAGCTTTATTAATTTCTGGCATACGCTATGAGCGATGTCGTGGATGTTAATGAGGTAATCGTTCCGGTTACACATACGTGGGTTGTTCGAGAGCTTTATTAATTTCTGGCATACGCTATGGGTGATGTCGTGGATGTTAGTGAAGTAATCGTTCCGGTTACACATACGTGGGATGTTCGAAAGCTTTATTAATTTCTGGCATACGCTATGAGCGATGTTGTGGATGTTAATGAGGTAATCGTTCCGGTTACACATACGCGGGATGTTCGAAAGCTTGATTAATTTCTGGCATACGCTATGAGCGATGTCGTGGATGTTAATGAGGTGATCGTTCCGGTTACACATACGTGGGTTGTTCGAAAGCTTTATTAATTTCTGGCATACGCTATGAGCGATTTCGTGGATGTTAATGAGGTAATCGTTCCGGTTACACATACGTGGGTTGTTCGAAAGCTTGATTGATTTATGGCATACGCTATGAGCGATGTCGTGGATTTTAATGAGGTAATCTTTCCGGTGTCATTCGCGTTCAGACAGGAGAATGCTACCATCTCCAATTGTGTTTATCTTAGTAGACATGATTAACAATTCGTCTAAAAATATCAATTAAAACGAAATAAATAATATCATTTGAATTTCTTATTTAATAAAATACTGTCATTATAAATTTAAAATAAAGTATAGAAAGGATAATACTCTTCAGGGAATAAGTATAAATTGTTAAAATATAACCTAAATAATATCTCTTCGCTAAAGTGGAAAAACATCATTTAATTAGGAATCATTAATCACATGGATTTGAATCAAATTAAGATTTAGTTTAAATCGAAACATTTAACTAAAAAAAGGTTAAGTAAATGAAATCAATAAAATTATCGAAATTGGTTGTTTAATAAATCTTATTCTAAATTTAAAGCTGAAATCTAAATACGATAATATTCTCCAGGGAATAAGTATGAAATATTAAGGTATAATTTACATAATAACTGTACAATACTGTGGCAAATTATTGGTTGTTTTGTGTAATGAGTCTAAACGAGTTCTAAATAATCATATTGCAAATTCATTAATATCAGTCATACGAATAATTTACAGGATAACGTTAACAAAATTGTATCTATCAAAACCTAGTTAATGAATCCTAAAGTAATAGATGAAATGTGACATTGTAAGGCACAAACAGTGACATATTTCATGAAGTGGTGACATGCGTTTGGCAGTTTTGCGGGCACGTAGAATTGATCAGTGTGTGAAGTCATTGACGTTACTAAAGATTTCCAACTAATGTACGGATAAAATGAAACGTGACATTGGAAGGCACAACCAGTGACATATTTCATGAAGTGATGACATGCATTGAGCAGTTTTGCGGGCACGTAGAATTGAGCAATGTGTGAAAGTCAATGACGTTAAGTACATCTTTTATCCACAATTAACTAACACTATTTGAGTCAATAAATAAAGTCATTAAATTCAAGTTGATGTTAAATTATTGGTGCAAAATCCTTTAAAGTGAATAAATTACACTTAATCCATAATTCTTTGTTTTTATTTTATTAATATTATTGTTACTAACACACGCATTACCTCTAAAAGAAGTTGGAGTTGTCACGATAATGATTTAATATCAAACATAACGTAAAGTAGTACTGCCATTATACGATCACCCAAAATAAAAGTAAAATAGATAAATCACGAGCCAAAACAAATATCATAAATTATAAGAATTTATGATTACAAGTAAAATATACCTGATTATTAAATATTGGGGAAACCGAAGTCTTACAATTTGTCGAGCGCGTAGCACATTTGAGTGACGCGATAGCTTGAGGTTTTTTATACCGCCACCGTTGGTACGGATTAAATCGTGGTCGCTCATGCATACTCCACTAGGAGGATTAAACGCTACACACGGAGCTGTGCGAGAAAACTGATTTACGTTCGGCTCATATCAAACGAGTGAGTACCAGGTAGAACTAGACATAATATTTGATTGCTTATACGCACTGTGGTTTCTAGGCGTCCAGTTAGAGGCCAAAGTGGTTAGTTAGTGACTAATCCCTGATTTCGGGTAGCTCTGACCCTGATTACGACAGGGCAGCGTAGAAGGCGCCGGTGCAGTCAGATTCAACGTGTCGCAGGCAATATACGAGGACCGATCGTCGGTGGCCGCTGACGGAAGAACGCGCCAGGAGGTGCTCAAAACAAGAACAAGAATTTATTTAATTCCATAATTTATTTAATTCAATAACTTATCATTATTTGCGAAACTTATTTTATTAATATTTTCACAGTTTATTTTTTCTTTCTTTGTAACTTTAGTTTAAATTTTATATATTTTTTTCCTAGCAACTCCAATTTAAATTTTATATTTTTCTTTGTGTGTATACTTTTTTGTTGTACGGCGTTTTTGTGGTGTTTGTGTTCTTTGCGCCATTGTAAAAGAGGTATTACCGTAAATAGTTTACATTACGCGATCCGTGTTTGCGGAATTTGGCTAAGTTCAGCGGAAGCGGCGTAATTACATTCAGACCGGAGGTATTTTTCTTTCAGGTGACAGCGGAACACGGTGTCCGCCATTTTGTGTAAATAAACGTAAGTTTTTGACGTCACAAAGCTCCGAATTGTTCATTTCCACAAATTTTATCAATCTTTTTCTTTATTTCAAATTTAACTTCGTTTTCATTTATTCAATATTCATTTTCACTTTGAGACATTTCAAATCTGGTGGCGGGGGCGTTAGATAGTCAGCCGTTGCGATATTTTCGTAGTTTTCAGTATCGCTGATTATCTTTCGCCAACCTACGAGGATAGCGTGGAGACCCTTCTATTAAAGTAACAACGAGGTTAAATTACGTGGATATTTTGTTTTCTACCTTCCCCCACTCTCCGACATCGAGAGCCCGGCCCTCTTCGTTACTTCAAACAGAACCTCCACTTGCTCCGCGGCTGAACGCGTTGAAGGCCCATCAGGCACGTCACAAGTTACAAAATAGTTTTCGTATGTTATGTATTTTATTGACAAATTATTTTGACATTTGTTTTATATTCTAGAACGAAAAAGACTTTGGCGTTGTAGAACATAAAAATACTTCGCAGCTAGGTGACAAAAAAGACTCACTTTGTAAACTGAAAATTCAACGTAAGTGTCAACTTTTGATGACGGATTGATAAATTCAGAATTATTGAATCAACTATCAGAATAAGAACGTTTCTTACTACATCACAGAATCAGATCACCTTATATTTATTGTTTCTACGAAACATGGTTGCACTGGCATAAACAAATTTGTCAACAAGTTAAACTAAGAACATGTCCTCAAATAGTGATACTGAACTCAATTCCGATGTTGAAAACTCCGCGAATGCTGCCATGGGTAGCTTAATACCTGAGAAATCTAGAAATAGATACGCCGTAGCCTACAAAAAGTTTTAAGGAAAACCGTCAATGAAAACGTAATGTTGGCATATTTTGAGAATTAAACAGCACAGTGGTTGGTAATCGAGTATTATGGCAGATGGATATGTAGAAAATTCACCCGAAAATAAGCTATCATAAATATGCTAACAACATTCTCGCAATGCATCATAAACATTGCGGACAAAATTGATGTTGGAATTCATTGATATAATGAACATTTTCATTGTATTTATCTATATATATGTATTTATATTTCTTTTGGTTCAGTGTATTAGGCTATTGGATAGGACCTCTCCTTACAATCCTCTAATTTGGATAGTGACGCTCTAACCATGCTCTAACTGGAAGCACATAGTGAGGAGGTGTCCCATCTTATTGAAAATGTAAAGAATTTTTGGTAAGTCGATAATTTCGTTGTTCATCTGTTTAGTTTTCAATCTCCTGAAGTATGAGAGGCTCAATTGATTCATCTAGTAAACAAACATAAATTTCGCCATTCAAACGACGAAATTATTTTTCATAGGTTCACTTGAAAACTATAGTTTATAAAACATACACAAAAAAGAACCAGATACTATTACATAATTATGAGAAGGAATAACACAAAAATGTCGAGCTATTACCAGACAAACCTTTCCGAAAGTTCGCGAGGGATCTGAAAGCAGGCTATATTTTTGTTTAGAAAACAATGGATATCATTTCCAACATTTACTTAACATGTTATTTGAATTTAATAAATTGAACACATTTGAACTTTATTTGCACTTAATTCCGAAACTAGTTCACCAAATCACATTGTATTAATAATCACAGGAAAAAAAATTTTCAAGAGCTTTTCAACGATGTATCACAAGAAGAGTGGTGCTATTTAATTTTTTTTTGGTAGAGGTGGCATTGGATTGAAATGTGGGTAGGGTGTCGACACTACCTATGTCATTTTGGTTTCCCCTTCGAACCACCCAAACAGTTTTGAGTAATTTAAAAAAAATAGTCATGTGTTCTATGAAAATATTCGATGGTAACTTTTCAAATTGACACTCTGTATAAGTACATTGATTATTTCATGAACAAAATAAATTAATTACACAGGACAGTTCAAAGGACATTTAGAAATTTAATAATAATTAATATTGAATGTACAATTATTATATACATTTGATCGTTTATTAGTGTTTACCTCAGTATTTTCAAAGATGAGGAAGTTTTAATGATGTGATTACACAATAGTTTGTATAACCGATAATATAAAGGTTTGTATATTCGATAGTTGTCTTGGTTACTCAAATAACGAGCGGTAATATAACAAGTGGTGTTCTCATTATCGATAATAATTTTATAAATACAACGAATTTCAACCCCAACGACGAAAATGTTTGAATATTTGAAAAATTCATTTTCCAAAGTTTGCGGCTGAAATAATTATAACACCACGAATTATATTTAGGAAGGGAATATGATAAATTTATTGAGTCATCTAGTAAAGCAGAATAAACAAGAAGCTAAATATACAGTTCAAATTCCTATATTTATTTAGATCACTTCATCTTTCAAAGAGCATGACATTTTGGGTTATGTTTTAATTAGCGCCCGACTAGATTGTGGGCGAAACCGATAAATAACACCATTGCAACGATCGTCGCTGCGATTTGTGTTTAACCAAAAATTGTAACAGTGACCGACATTTGTTCATAGTATTATCCTGAAAATACAACCGTTGTATTATCAGCATTGTCAGTTATTAATACATGCATAACTATAGAAACCGCATTGTTAAGACGTCACTGTTTTACGTATTACGAGTTTAGTTAAGTTAAATTCCCATTTTAATACGATGTAACTAAGAAAAATCGAGAATTATTATTGGTTTATCAACTCGCGAATGAAATAGTTATTATAATTCTAAATAAATCAAAAATAAATAGAACTATTTTCACAAGAAAATATATATTAAAGTAAGTAAAAAACCTCATATACAAATCTATTCACGCAAGTATTAGAATTGCTCTATTAAATTAGATAAGTAATTACTCTAATTAAGTAATTACTCTATTAAATAAATTACATAATCATTATAACATAAAACACCAAACTAAAATTTAACCTAATCTTATCTGTACATTTGTAGAAAGCAAGCCTCTTAAGATGGCTATAGGCCAAAACTACAAAACCAGTTAGGCAATAACAAAAAAAAAATAGTTATTTTATGTATTAAGAGCAAAAGGTTGTACAATATTGCTTTCAAGAGAGAGTTTTATTCACTTGAAAGCAATCATGTCACTTTTTGCTCTTACATATAAAAAAATGTTTACAATCACTAAAAAATGTTAAATACTGTGCAGACTTGTCGAATGAGTTTTAATTAAACGACACTTATATATTGATTGCTATTGACGCGGCGAATCAAAGTCCTCAATAAACGTGTACTTTTCGTTGTCAGTGTCAAGCAAAAAAGCCTGATTTATTTGTACCAGGAAGTACAAACCATGAAAAGAAAACTTTATAGAGACATTTCAATGATATTTTGAATGGTGGTGGCGTCTACTTCGTGATACATTTTATTAATTATAAATAAAACACTTTACTTTGTCAGTATCACATAAAACTATTTATTGATTTGTTACTAGTTTCGACAACTTAAGTAATAATTAATCAAAGAGAGGGGTATACATTAAATCGAGCCGGTCATTAAGGACAGGAAAACTGGGATTAGTCCGGGCTTTGTCTTCAAAGCTCTTCAACAAATTCATTTTACGACTTTCTCAGCCAAATGGATTATGGAAAGTACATATTTTCCAAAGGTAAGGTTATTTTCTATAATGATTTCTATATGATTACTTAAGTAGTCGAAACTAGTAACAAACCTATAAATAATTTTATGTGATACTCACAAAGTAATGTGTTTTATTTATAACTTTCAATGATAATTTATCTAAAATATGTTTCGTTACCCATAAATATGATTTTATGATACGTAAGCGCTCTTAATTTGGTACATAATTTCGAGCTTGGTTGGCGAGTAATATCAGGCATATTTTATTTGTGTCTGCTGGAGGAAAGCGCAAAAAAAAAACTCCACCTAAACCAGACAATCCGAAGGGGATAATTTGTGTATAGAAACCAATTCTGCCATGCTCTAGTTACAATATGGCCATTTTACGGCAACACGACTTTGTAGTTACCATTACCCACTCCGGTCGGTTCAGGCATATTCCCAGCCGTCAACTCCGGCCAGGAGCATTCGATCTTGTCCAGGGGGAAATTTAGTCGTTTTCACCGACTGGACATTGAATTACGAAAATCCCCAGGCTCTTCTGTGCCGGATATAATTACATTTTCAGTTTTGTTTTTACTGAAAACTCAGGCACAGCGTTAAATTAATGGATTTATTTGGTGTCCTCGCATATTCAGTTCTGCTCTTTCATTGAAGATATATGCCGCCCGGTTATTATTTTAAACCGTGGGAGTGCGATTCCTGGTTTAATTTATCATTCACTAATACCAAACAGGCAGAGGTGACATTTTTGTCTTTCGTTCGGAGCCATTATACACCCTTCAATTTTTTATTGCTTGAGAACTTTAATTCAGGGAATAGTTTAATTATATATGTCGTACGAAATACACAGAAAATAACTTCCAAATAATTATTTCCTCTTCATTTACTGTCCGCTCCGACGGTTTTATAAATTGCGTTGATATCACGTAAAAGTATGTCTGAGATTTCCGAATAAATTAGGTGTAAGAATATTACCGCGAAGGTACGTGCATTTGTTGATTACATAATGCGGGGCTACCAAGAGAAAATGAGGGGATAAGGAAAAACAGGCTGGCAGAGGATTAAATCCTTGCGTTAAGCTCGATTGTACGCATGGCATATTTCCTTTTTTCCTCCCTAGGTCATCAATTTCCTGAATTATCATTTCGCGCCTTGAAGCTCTTCCTTCCCCATTAAACGCAACGACTTTATAACTTCTTATTTATTAGTTTGCGCGGTAAGCCAAGTTTTTAATCTCGTAATTGATACGCCAAAATTTCAATTAATTGCTGCGAGCGTGCGAGGCAACTTCCTGATGTACACCTAACGGTTCGTAGCCGCTCGTTTCTCACGTTAACTTGCAGAGTTGGGAGTTTACCGCGCATTGTTCCAATGTCTGTTAATCATGTTGATACTCAGAAAACTTACAGTTGCCCGCCTCTCGTATACACTAACTTCATAAATTAACCTCACTCTTAACATGCTACTAAAGATATATTATCGCTAACACATATAAGTATGCGTTCCCGTAATGCGAATGCTCTGCTGGAAAGTTCTCAGTTGGATAGGTTAAATAAACCATTAGTCCGGAAATAACTGTGTTTCTATCGAGGTGAACTAACATGTTTCCATTTATGTTTCTACATGCCTTTATCTTCTCTATAATAGATACCTATACCGATTCGAAATTTAAGGGTGTCCGGAAACTGCTGCTGACGCTTCAGGTAACCATTATCTGGGTTACACAAAACTGCAACAACAAAAAAATTTGTTAGTTTTCTTATAAGTAACGGTTAAAATTGACATCATCACAAGCAAATTATAAGGAATTCTATAGAAAACTTATAGAAAACGGATATTTTATCAGCAGAACATGACTAGAACTTATAACTCTTCGTATTTCGCTTTTGAAATGTTAAAATAAGAGAAATATGTTAAAATATAACTTGACAACCATGCATGTTAGGTTGTGACTGTCCGATGTGACATGAGAATATTAAGTCTAAAAAAGCATAGCTTCCAAACGGCTTTCTTGTTTAGTACATTTATTACACAAACCTAACTGTATTGTCAGATTCATTTTCTTTGAATGCTTCGTATAAGGAAACTAAGCTGCGAATGCCATTTTTTTTGCAGTTTTGTGACAGATCATCTTTCATGACAGAAAAAAAATTACCTGAAGCTTTAGTGGCTATTACGGGACACCTTGCATATAGAAATTTATTTTAATGCAACAAATCATTTCAGTATATAATATAGTATATACTAGCAGAAATACGTATAAGTGGATATTTTGGTCTATAAAGTACGGGCGTGTTTCTATACGTTTTCTTTCTCTATAGAGAAAGTGCAGGAAAGATCCAATATTCACGCATATTTTAGGCAATTTTTATTAGGTGCATTTTCATACCATAAATTTTACTAAAATTCTGTGATTTTGAGCAAGCTTGATATGAATCAATCGTAGCTATGGTTGCCAAGGTGTTAAATAAACAGAAAGTAAGATTCATTCCGCAGAAGTCGTAAGTTGGATAAAGAACGGAATACAACAGATTTATTAGATGGATGGAAGAACAACGGGCAACATTGCAAAGTTGACATTTAGGTATTAGTTTAATTTTTGACAACTTTGTTGTACTTAGTACTATAACGAAACGCGTATTTTTTTAATACTGAATTTGAACAAATTGCCCCCCGTCATTGACAAGACCAAAATCACTCTGATGACCAACATTGGAATAACCCTTTTCAACCGGCTGCCGACGAAACAGAAAAATTGAAAACATTCAAAAATGAAATAAAATAACTCCTGTAAAGAAAAGAGTACTATGATCATCGAATATAAAATACGTTTAAAATCATCGAAGAATACATTAAGGACAGACTATATTAGTACCTATTTAGATATTATCTGTATTATGACTGTATTGCTATGCAATAAACTAATTTATCTATCTATTTACTATCTCTTAGGACCGAGTTTTCTACATCACAGGTGCCCAGAATTGCGCATTTTCATCTTCCTTTTATGCTGCTGTTTGTACGGCTTGTATTGCATCCAGCGTCGATTGTTTTTCTAAATCCGTATTAGTTCTTCGATAGGTCTTCGGACTTTTTCATGTTTTCCTTGATCCTGTTGGCGATATTGTGTTCGTAGAATTTAGATAGTGTATTGAGATGGCTAATTGTTCTATATGGTCTTTCTTCACCTTTATTAGGTTTTTCTATTAAGATTAAATTATTCTGCTTCCAATTCTGCGGGATCTTGCTTTCTTGTATTTGATCTGCTACTTCTTTTAGTACCTCCGGGTATTTGTCAGATACGAGTTTGATTACCTCCGAGGGGGAATGTCCTCCGACCCTGATGTCTTTTTGCTCTTGATTTTTCCTGCTTCGCAGATTTCCCCCAGAGTGCACCTAGGTATGTCCTCTTCTGCTGTATCCAGCTTTTCCCATTTCTCTTTCTTCTTGTGTGTGAAGAGCTTTCTTTCCATTTCTTGTTCTTTCTCTAGTAGCATTATTGGGGTTCGCACGTCAATTTTGTATGTAACGATTTTGTATCCTGTTTTCCATATGTCCTCGTCCAGTTCATCACATAATTTTCTCCAGGTATATTTCTTCGCAATTTTTATACCTTTTATAAGTTTTTTTCTGGATGTATAGTATGCTGAGTGTGCCTCTTCTCTTTCCTCCCGACTGATTTTTCTATTTACCTTGCTTTGTTTCCTTCTTATCTTTTGGAATTAAGTTCTTAATTTGGCGACTACATCGGTCAACCATTGTATTTATTTCATCTTTGGATTACTTTTTCTCTTTTGAAAAGTGCAGTCGCATAGTTTTGTTAGTATAGGTCCTATATTGTTCGAGGTTACTACGCCTTCTAATTCTCTTACAGCTGTCCTGACTTTTTCGCATGGATTTCCACTTTTTCTTTGCTGTAGTACTATCCCTTTTTCCGAACAGTTGCTATCCGCGAGACATTGTTCAAATAATCTGCAAGTTATAATCTCAGCGTCGGCTGTGATATTTGTAATGATACATTTTGCTTTCATTAAAAAAAGTTTGCTAGCGAGCATTCGAATGTCTACTTTCAATTGATTAAAATGGAAGCCCGATGAAAACTGAAAATGAAAGCAAGCGGCGCAAGGTAAATAATTTTGTTGAACTAAAACAAATATTGCAGAATATTTGTGTTTGCATTGAACTAGTTTTAAAATAAGTTTAAGATATTACAGCCATTGTAATGACATGATAGTAATTATTTTGTTTGAAGTAATTACATATTCAGATTAACTTTTTTGTAGCAATACAGTATCCACAGCGGTGTGTTTTTACGTTCATTCTAGCCGGTCCCTTGATACTTTTATCGTAATTGATAAAAGGAACGATTCTTGCATGGCTTTTTCAGATCCGTCGAGAATATGAACGGAAGTGACCATCGTCTGCGGAAGTACCATAACAGTTGGATTGGATATTCTCGTTCATTGTGCAGTGTACATCTCTTTTAATATTGCGCTCATCATACACAGTACACAGTCTTCATTGCTCTCAAACTACTATATACACGATGTAAATGATAATTAACAGTTTTCTCATTAAAATTTGTATAATTGTGGGGCCAGCATATACACTTTTATGTAATATATGTAGTATAAATGTAATAGAATATTATTTAACAAGTATATAATATAGGCCATAATTCACGAGGAAAAATATTATACACAATCTGAAGGCGGGTGTATATTAATCCGACTGCATTATAACCATTATGTGCGAGATGAAACTACGACGTTTCATCTATGACTTTTTAAATATAACATATCTTATTAATAATTTTTTGTCCATATGATACCAATTATCAACAACCTGCAACTAAATTTATACACAAACATAATTATTGTAATAGTAATATGACTAGCTCATATACATGGAGTTTAACGCTATTGGAAATTTTAACCGTGGAGTTATTAAAATACATTGAATCATCTTACTTTTGTCCTGTTTGGTTGTGCTTCTTATGTTTCGATGTATATGTTTTTATGTAGGCTAAGGTTTTTCTCTCTATCAACAATATACCAGTTTATCACATTTCGCGACAAGGTTTCTGTGCTCATAGTTACATCTAAAAAGGATGATCCGTTTATTTTCTCAAAGGTTGATTTTCCCCTCTATTTAATACAAAGGGTGACACAGAACAAACTGCAATGCATAGTACTACGCGATCGAGACTGAACAAATGAATAAAAAAATCCTACACACAATGTCCGATCGCTTTTTGTTTTCAAGTTACAGGGTGTTGAGGTTTTTTTTTTACTAATTTTAATAAATTAAGAAGGCAAGCCATCATTTCATGAAACAAAACGTTGATAAATGTCAACTAATATTGCAATAATTTGTTCAAAGTTTGTCGTGTTCCTGATTTCCTACATATTTAGTTTACTTATTTGTCGATTTTAATAGTTGCTTTCAAAAATGGTTCGTTATACTTTTGCAAAATAAAGGGACACGATTATGTATTTTGGCGAAGCTTCTTCAAATAGTTCCAAAGCTCAACGTATCTATCGAGAGAGATATCAATTCAGGCAAGTTCCTAATGTTAAAACATTTATTGACGTGCATAGGCATTTGGGAGAAGATGGCTGCATAAGAACATTTGAAGAAAAATAAAACAATATACAATGAAACAACACGGGAGGGACTAAATTAGATTTTCAAAATAGCCACCATTCGCAGCAACGCAAGAGCTCCAGCGTGCTTTAATATTAGAAGAGATACTTGCAAGAGCTGCCTGCTTGTCTTTTATATCTTCTGCTGCAGATAGTATTTTAGCCACCAGTTGTTAATCAGTGATTACTGGTGTCTCACATACAGAGGTTTCATCTGACCCCAGAAAAAGAAATCTAGGGGAGTTAGGTCGGGGCTCCGGGCTGGCCACGCAACAGGACCTTGTCTCCCAATCAACTTATTCGGATATTCTCTATTTACTAGTGCTATGACTTCGCAGGTTGTGTGAGCCGGAGCTCCATGATGTTGAAACCAAAGTTTTCGTCTGATGTTTAGCAGTCATCAAGAAGCTCTGAGAGAACGTTATTTACGAAAATAAAATAATTTTAACCATTCAATTGGTTTAGGAGAATGTAGGGCCCAATAACGTACTCCCCTACGATTCCAGCCTATACATTTACTGAAAAATGTCATTGACGCGCACGAATAAATGTTGCGTGGGGATTTTCGTCACACCACAGGTGATTATTGCGAGAATTTAATACACCGTCCCTTGTGAAACAAGTTTCCTCTGTAAACAAAATAAACTTTTCAAAACACCTCTGAAGATTGAAACGTTTAATAAACCAACGGCAAAATAACAATCTTGGCTGGAAGTCTTCAGGTCCCAGAGCTTGCACTTTTTGTATAGAAAATGGATAGAGACCTTGTTCCTTCAGAACTTGCCAAACTGTCACGTGATTTACACCTAATCTATTTGCTATTACTCTTGTGCTCGTCGATGGATCATCTTCTATAATATTAAGAACAGCTTCTTCAAATGCAGGAGTTCGACGTAATCTATTGGAATTCCCACCAATTGTTGGGTGAAAACTTCCAGTCTCGGACCAACGTCAACATATTCTTGTAAATATGCGGCAACGTGGTTGCTGATGATTTGGATATCTTCTCCGATATATTCTACGAGCTTCTTGTGCATTACGCCTTGCCTCTCCAAAAACCAAAAGCATGTCTAGAAGTTCAGCGATTTGATAATTATGCATTTTTATACACAAATTATGAAAAAAAAAATACGCACACAAATGATAAGTGTGACAGAAACTTTTCATGATAAAGCAGAAATTTCTGAAGAACAAGATCAAAAAGTATTAAAATTTGAAAATGCGTTTATTATTCGGCTTTTGTTTCATTGTTTAATGTTCAAGTGTTACATGATTATATCAGTTTATTAAAATTTATCTTGTAATTCAATTTAAAAAAAATAATTTTTGGACAGAGTGAAAAAAAAATGTTTCAGACAAATGTTATAAGATAGTTTAAGGATTTTCTAGATGTTTTATTTTCAAAAATCGATTGAGTGGTTTTCAAAATATCTAGTTTTAAAATTTATGATCGGTCGCATGGGGTATTTCCGCCTCAAGATAACAATAGTTGGAAACCTAAGAAAAAATAAAAAACAAATATTGCCCGAAGTTCTGTCAACAGAAAATAGAGGGAAAAGTACCAGTGTATTTGCTTTCTAACAAAATCTCACAATGGTGTCATATATACCTTAAAAAAACGTAATACTTATGTCGACATTTCACAATGATAATAAAATTGACCAAAAGAGTGGAGAGAAGAATCTTCCAGAAATCGTAACATTTTACAATGAAACAAAAGGCGGTGTAAATGTAGAAGATGAGCTGTTGTCTTCATACAGCGTAGCTAGAAATAGTCGAAGGTGGCCCCTTACCGATTTTTTTCCCTTAATGAATACGGCAGGTATTAATTCACATGTAACATATCGACTAAATAATAATGACTTCAAGTTGAAGAGAAGAGAATATCAAAAATCGTTAAGATTATCGATATAGGATATGTAGGTAAAAGAACATATTGAAATGCGAAAATCGAATTCAAGACTAAGCACTAATTTAAAAATATCTATAATTGAGACTTGTGGAACAAGTGTCGAGCCATCTCCTAAAAGGACGAATTTGAAACCAGGTCGATGTTCAGTGTGTCCAAGAGCACAAGATAGAAAAACAAAATATTATTGCAAATTATGTCAGGCCTATTTTTGTTTACAACACACAACGGTTTTGTGTGAAAAATGCAGTAAGTTTGAGACCAAATAACTTTTTTTATGTTTAAAGAAATTCAAAAACTTTTTTTGCAGATAAAGTTTATACATTTGTGTATCCGAAAATGTAGTATTTTGTTTATAAAAAAGTTAGAAATTTATTATTTTTTATTTAATGACAAAGCCATATTAAAATAGGTGTTAAAATATTCAGTTGTAAAAATAAATACAAATAAAATCAATATTTACCCTTCTGTTATTCTATTTCAAGATTTTTTTAAAATAAAATTTTAAATTCGGGGTTTCATAAACCCCACCTGTCCACACTAGTAACTTTTTTCCACCTGTCCAATGCCGGGTTAAATAAAGGAGTAATGACGATTTTTCGACTAACAAAAAAACCTCAATAACTACGAACTTGGGCTCCAATTCAACAATTTTGGACTAAAAAAAGTTGTTTGTTTCAAAAAGTTTTAACTGCCATTTTCGTTCATTTCGACTAACAAAAAAACCTCAATAACTACGAACTTGGGCTCCAATTCAACAATTTTGGACTAAGAAAAGTTGTTTGTTTCAAAAAGTTTTAACTGCCATTTTCGTTATTACAACTTAGTATTAACACCCTGTATGTAGGTCCATACTTGCTGCTCATTCCGATAAATAGTTTCCCGTCGCGTCTTCTGTCTTCGATCCTCAGTTATTCAATTTTGCATTTAAAACACCTGCAATTATAATTGCAGGACATGAGTGTCTAGGGCCTGAGCAAAGCGGAGGCTTCAAAATCGTTGGGTGCCCCATCCTAAAGAACAAAAATTAAATTTTTATTGTCTGTTGGCTCATATAATATGAGAATTATAAACTAATAATTGCAGGCAAATTTTAATATCTTGTAGATCTTGGGTAATTCTCACTGCTGCCATTAAAAAAAAAACATGGTAAACTAAACAAAAAAGATAGCCAAATTGATTCCAAATCGCCAAAACTTGCAACCCTGCTCTCACCCCATTACAGTGCACTGCTAGCCGATGTATATTCTCCGTTTTCCAACCAGCGAGTTCGGAGTTAGCCATTCGTTATCGCACATGCGTACATTGCGTGATTTGATATGTGGACGGTTCGATATAGGCCCGATTCTGACCATACCCCATTTGGGTAATCACTATTGCTTGAACCGGACCGCAAGGTAAGTGAGGTAATAGTTGGTAATATTACCTTACCTGATAATAGTTGAGTAATAAATCCTATTATTGTTGCCATGCCTGAGAGTGAATTGTAATTTGTCCTATAGCTTATTTTTGCCCAACTACCGTCGCAGATTACGGTGATAATAAGAACACCATCAGGTGAAACATCGCCAGCCGATATAGCAAGAGTCCTCTCTTCCTTTGCTGACTCTTCCATTATTTCATCTGCCTTTTCTTCCCATGCCGAGCAAATTTTTGAATGTTCAAGGTTATATTGCCTTTGAGATATGGAAGGTATATTTAAAGCCGCTGAAAACTGTTCAAGATGACTGTAACCTGTACCTATATTCATAATTCCTGTTACAGCATCTTGATTGATAGTTTTATCTTGCAATGTACCCACGGATTTTATAATATTGCACATTTTGCATTTAAAATCAATTATTGAAAGCATACCTTGACGTCTCTCTTTAATGATTGTCATTGTATTTATACTGCACCCCATTTCTGGAAAATAATTTCCAGCTTCCACTAACGAATTTATAAAAAAAATCAGATCTACAATTCTTCGACCTAATATTTCGTGTATTTCACTTTGACAGTTATCTGCATGCTCATGTTCAATGTCAAAGTGATCTCCAACATTAATTTCATTTTGGGGTTGGGAATTAATATGTGAAGATTGCTCCGAACGTAAACAATTTTCCACTTCAACTTTGTTGTCAGGATCTGTTTTGGATTTGGCCAGATTTTTAAGAAACGATTTTTTGGTCCTTCTTCTACCATTCAGACGTAATCTTGTTTTCTTGCCCTTCCGACAAGATGTACTAATGTCCATTGCAATAATTGCTACTGTCACACGAAGATTGTACGAAGCACTGCGAGAAACTGATTACTGTTTTGGTTTTCTCACCAGACGTGACTTATTTCTACGCATGCGCTACTTGGAGGATACCCAGCCCACTATAAATGTAATTGCACGATTACTTCCACGATTAAATTGATTAGCAAATCACACGGATAATATCCTTGAATTTGTTAAATCGTATGACATATGACATATGACATATGACATATGACGCGAAATTCGTCAGTGCGCGCTAACTTGCAAACACAAAAAGTCTGGCTGGAATCGTGAATATTATTAAACGCAACTGCGTTCATAAACAACCTGCAAATTATGAAAATATTAGCATAGATAAAACAAAATTAAATACCAATTTTTTACTGGAGCTAGGACAGTTTCTATAACTATTTGATCTCTACCGCCTCTATACCTCTTTGATCTACTGTCGTCGGCTCGGCAAACTTCTTCTCGAAGATGCTTAAATACATGACTGTGGGCACTAATCTCTTTGATATATGACCTTAAGGCTAACCCTCCTAACCTAACTTAGGAATTGACATTCAGATTCAAGAACCTGAATGGAACACGGCGCCAGCGCCGGCGCGTGGCGTGTACCACTGGTGAACGGCGATATTTTTTTTGGCAGTTCTTTGGCGGTACACCGACAAAGGATATAGATTCTGGCCGACTCCGTCTGAGGTTGAGATAGTGCTATATTCTTGTTTCATGTTTGCGCTTGCAAACCCTCATACACTCCTCCCACATTTTATTTCGCAGTAACAGCCATAGAGGGCGACGTAGTACGGTATTAAATGGGCCGTTTTTAACATTTCGAAGAACCGTTAATTTACCTTATTTAAACAATTTTGAAGCGTTTTTTTTATAACATATTGTTTCAAAAAGGTTTAATCTATGACGCTGTGGCAGCGATTTTTTAAAACAAAATTTATTAAGCCAGCAATAGTCGCTCCAAAATTATCTATAATTCGGCGTCATATTACTAAACGAAACATTTTTTTTTTCAAAAATATAAGGACACACAATGCTTAATCGTACTTTAGGTGATGTGCATACAAAAATTCAAAATTAGAATTTTAAAACTGTTCGGGTAATAGCGATTCTGCCAGACCATGTTTTTGGCCTGTACTGACTAGGTGTACAAATCCTCTTAATACTTTATTTAAGAAAGTCTGTATTATTTTGATATTGCCTTTTTTGGTACAGCTCCAGAGCTGTATGCCATACGTCCACACTGGCTTTAATATCTGCGTATACAGAAGAAGCTTATTATGTATTGATAAAGCTTAGTTTCTCCCCAATAGCCAATACATGTGTAACGGTCCGGTATCGCCTTCGACGGAAACTGCCTTTTCATAATTAATTTGGCGTGCACAGACCTCCACCGTAGGCGACCATACTCGCACTTTTTTTTGGACGTGACGTCTCGACGACGTTTTAAAAATCGTCGCGAGACACCGCCATGAGGACAGAAACTAGTTGCCTTTCCTACAGTGCGGAAGTGCCAGAGGTCACCGTTTTCATTGGTATACCACCATCCGGTTTCCGGGATATAAAACGGGAACTCATTTAACCACCCTTAAGGGGATTGAGGCACCAAGTACAAGGCAAGGTACTATACGATTCAACTCCATACGCTCACAACATCCGAGCGTTTTCTGGGTAAGGGCTAAGTAACTCAGCCAGCCGGGTCTTGGCTAGGGGCAGCGACCATCCTGCCAGAGTTGCTCTGAGGTCTGGAATCTGGAGATCGGCGTTCCCGACGCTTATCGGCCGCCGCACGCCCGGGAGTCAAGTCCAGCCCGCCAGCAGGGTCGCGGACCAGGAACGCAGGCCAGATCTTTTTATATATTTTTTTGTTCTCATTTGATACTTTTAATTTCATTTTGATATATCGTTTTTTTTCTTTTGTGTAAAATTTGCGTTACGTGTTTCGTGGTACGTGTTTTGCGCTTTTGTAAGAAAAGGGTGGCTCTAACGGCCCTTAGTATCGCGCGATTGTGAGTTCGCGATATTCGGCCGAATATAGGGAACCCTGCGTGATAAGGTCGCGGGAAGAGGTATTTATTTCTGGAAGCGTAGGCACGGTGTCCTGTCTTTTGTGTGAATAAACGCCGATATTTTACACCACAAAATTCACACCTGTTATTTTTTGTTCCCCCCACGTTTTCTCGATCGGGCATTCCTTTCAGTTCAACTTCTTATTCTCACTGCGAGATTTAAATCTGGTGGCGTGGACGCCAGATGGTCAGCCGTCGCGACAGTTCGTAATTTCTGAACTTCGCTGACTGTCTGCCATCCACCCACGCAGGTAGAGTGGAGCCCCCCTTTGCGACGAAGGAGCGGCGAGGTTAAAATTATGTGGAGCCCATTTTTTAACCCCCCCACTCTCTGACACCGAGAGCCTGGCCCTCGTCACTGCTTCGAAGGGACCCTCCACTCGCTCCACGGCCTAACGCGCTGATTGCCCTTCAGGCACGTCACACATGTTTTGATATACAGGGTGTCCGGAAAATACGTGTACAACGTTTGACGACAGACTACTGACGTCAAAATAGGTCGATCTAAGCCGACTTAGTTATATCCAAAATTGTCTCGTTTAGCCGGTAGAGGGCGTCAAAAATTAATATCAATGACGTTTAATAATTTGACAATTAATCAAGTATAATATTTACTCAAGTATACGATCAACATTATTGAATTACAAGTTCATTTTACCATTAAAAATGGAAAATTATACAAACTCTCAGAAAGTTGACATGCTCCTGGTATACGGGTTTTGTCGAGGAAATGGGCGTCAGAGTGTTAGGGTTTACATGGAGAGGTTTCCTAACCGTCGAATACCAAACCACCAAACATTTGCCAATATTGAGCGTCATCTTCGGGAAACGGGCAGTTTTGAGAAAAAGTTTGAAGGCAGGGGTCGTATGCGAACAACTCGAACTGTGGAAACAGAAGAGATGATTCTGGAAAGAGTTGAAGAAGAACCAAGTACCAGTACCCGTCTCTTAGAACGTGAGTTAAATGTTCCTAAAACGATTGTCAATGAGGTTTTAAGAGAACAGTTGTTACATCCTTACCACATACAAAAAGTCCAGGAACTTTTACCGACTGATCCCCCCATGCGGCTTACATTTTGTCAATTTATTAGAAACAAAAGAATCCTTGTTCCAAATTTTTGTAGAAAAATTATGTTTACTGACGAGGCATGCTTTACAAGATCTGGGGTAACCAATCTGCACAACGAACATATTTATTCCGATGAAAATCCACATGCCATTAAAGTTGCACATCATCAGCATCAATTTAAAATTAATATTTGGGCAGGTATTATTGATCACTACCTTATTGGTCCCATTGTTATTCCAGACAGGTTAGATGGAAATATTTATTTAAATTTTTTGCAAGACACATTACCAATTCTTCTGGAGAATTTGCCCATTTTACTTCGGAGGGAAATGTGGTATATGCATGATGGTGCCCCGCCCCATTTTTCCGTTGCCGTTCGGCAATACTTACATCATCAGTATCCCAACCGATGGATTGGAAGAGGCAATGATGCACCAGTAAAATGGCCACCACGTTCTCCTGAGTTAAATATGTGAGACTTCTTTTTGTGGGGCGCTATTAAAACAGAAGTTTACAAGACTCCGGTAAACACACGCGATGATTTATTGCAGCGGATTTTAAATGCAGGCAACCATTTTAATAATCCCGAGACATTAGATAGGGTCCAATATCATTTTTTAAAGAGTGTTAATAAGTGTATTCAGCAAGATGGCGGTCATTTTACACATTTGCTTAAGTAATGTTTTTGTTTTACTTAGTTTCTTACAATAGATACTTTCAACTTTGTTATACTTTTGTTTTTTTTGACGCCCTCTACCGGCTAAACGAGACAATTTTGGATATAACTAAGTCGGCTTAGATCGACCTATTTTGACGTCAGGAGTCTGTCGTCAAACGTTGTACACGCATTTTCCGGACACCCTGTATAATACCTAACTTCTCTCTTTTCTTTTTTACATGCGTCTTCCAATGGAGCTTTGTATCTAGTCTGAAGCCGAAGTATTTGGCCGTGTTTGTGTATGGTAGTATGTGACCATTCATGGTTACCGGGAAGTGCTCTATGGGTCTGTTAGTAAAATCTTTGTGGACTGACTTAGTTTCGTTAAGCTTAATTCTCCACTTTCTTGTCCAGCTTTGTATATTATTTATGGCTATTTGAAGATTGTTTGCTGTTTCTTCGTTGGTTTTGCTGACAGCTAGAATAGCAGTATCGTCAGCGAAAGTACCAATTGTGTAATTTTCATGTTCTGGGAGATCACATGTAAAGAGAAGATACAAGAAGCTTATTATGTATTATTATAGCTGAGTTTCTCCTCAATAGCTAATACATTTTCGATATCTAATACCTAACTTGTCTCTTTTCTTTTTTACATGCGTTTTCCAATGGACCTTTGTATCTAGTCTGAAGCCGAAGTATTTGGCCGTGTTTGCGTATGGTATATGTAACCATTCATAGTTACCGGGAAGTGCTCTATGCATTTGTTAGTAAAATCTATGTGGACTGACTTAGTTTCGTTAACCTTAATTCTCCAGTTTATCGTCCAGCTTTGTATTTTATTGATGGCAATTTGAAGATGGTTTGCTGTTTCTTCGTTGGTTTTGCTGACAGCTAGAATGGCAGTATTGTCAGCGAAAGTAGCAGTTGTGTTATTTTAAAGTTCTGGGAGATCACATGTAAAGAGTAGATAGAGCACCGGACCTAGGACACCACCCTGCGGCACTCCAGCTTTAATTTCTTTAAGATCAGAGTAGAAATCTTCCTGCTTGACCCTAAAATAACTTTTTGAAAAGTATGACATAAACTTTTGTGTGTATTGTTTGGGAAGAGTGTGCTTTAGTTTGTGATGCAGCCCTTCGTGCCAAACCTTATCAAATGCTTGCATTACATCCAAGAATATTGCAGAGCAAACACGTTTTTCTTCTAATGCTTTTTCAATAACACTAGTTATTCTGTGGACTTAGTCAACTGTAGTATGTTTATGCCTAAATCCAAACTGGTTATTTAGGATTAGGTTTTTCTTTCGATAAGGGGTAAAATTCTCTTGAAAAGTAGTTTCTCAAAAAGATTAGACATGACACGTAGCAGTGAAATTTGTTGTGAATATACTATAAACTATATGTATAAGTGCCATCTATATGTATGAGCCATGTACGCGTGACCATGAATAAAGAAGTGAACAAGCTGTACTCGAAGCGTTACCACGTGTTTTAATAGGTTATGGGGCCAGGGCTTGTAGCGCATACAGTAAACCGGTGTTTTAGTGACCATAAACATGGCAGTGAGTTACCTAAACAGTGTGCCAAAACTAGTTGGGAGAGATAACTACGAAGATTGGTTATTCGCAGTTGAAAACGTGATCATTCTCGAAGGCCTGGCAAAGTGCCTCGACAATACTGAAACAGACGCAGAAGTAGCGAAAAAGGCAAAAGCAAAACTGATTCTAACACTTGATCCATCCCTATTTGTGCACATAAGAGACGCAAAAACAGTTGGGGAAGTTTGGTCCAAGTTAAAAAATCTGTACGACGACAGTGGCTTCACAAGGAAGATAGGGCTGCTACGCAATCTAATATCCCTAAGACTGGAAAGTTGTGATAGTATGACTTCATATGTGAATCAAGTCGTCGAGGCATCGCAAAAATTACGCAGAACTGGTTTCAAGATCGGCGAGGAATGGGTTCGATCGCTGCTCCTAGCCGGATTACCAGATAGATTCGCGCCCATGATAATGGCGGTAGAACATTCAGGCATCAAGGTTACGACAGATTCCATTAAAACAAAATTACTAGATATGCAGGGAGATGTCGCTGGTGAATCGAATGGAGCCTTGTTTTCGAAAAGCAAATCAGGTTTTGTGAAGAAGTCAAAAGATGGCGTTAGTAACCACAAAAATTCTGGTAACATACCAGGCAACAAAGACAGAAGTAATGTTATTTGTTTTAAGTGCAAACAACCTGGACATTACATGTCAAAATGCCAGAATAATCCGACGTACGCATTAAATGCAGTGTTTGCAAGTGGCAAATTCAAAGACACAGACTGGTACGTAGACAGTGGCGCTAGTTTTCATTTGACAGCAAAACATGATTGGTTAATAAAAGAGCGAGCACCAGAACTGGACGAAATTACAATAGCAAATGAAGACAAAATCCCAGTCATCAGTTCCGGTGACGTAAAGATGACGACCTTGATTGGTGAAAACAGTTTAAACATTATTTTAACAAATGTGCAATTTGTTCTTAGCTTAACGACAAGTTTGTTACCTGTTGGTCAGCTGATCAGTAACGGTAATAAAGTGGAATTCGATGAAAAAGGCTGTAAGATTTACAACAGGAACAACATCCTGGTTGCAATCGCAAAGTTAAAAAATAATGCGTACAAACTAATCCTGAAACAATAAAGCATGGTTTTGTTAGCAGCTCCCGCAGTACCTAGCAATGTATGGCATAGAAGATTGGGTCATGTGAACGCAAAATACATGAGTAAGTTGACAAATTTAGTAGATGGACTGAATTACACGGGAACAGCAGATGATAACATAAAAAACTGTAAAATTTGTTGCGTAGGAAAACAAACCCGGCTGCCATTTCTTAAGATAGGAACTAGAGCAAGTGGATTGTTGGAAATCATTCATAGTGATGTCTGTGGACCCTTGGAAAAAATGTCAATAGGGGCTCAAGGTATTTTATAACATTCATTGATGATCACAGTAGAATGTGTTTTATATATTTCATGAAAGCTAAGGATGAAGCGAAAAAGTACTTTGACGTTTTTAAAAATCTGGTCGAAACACAAACCGACAGAAAGATTAAAGTTTTAAGAACAGATAAGGGAGGAGAATAAGATAATAATTATCTAAAAAATGTTTTGGAACAAAATGGAATAATACACCAGATAACCAATAGTCACACTTCAATCGTAGCATAGTGGAAAAGGCTAGATGTCTACTTTTTGACAAAAACTTAGACAAGTACTTCTGGGCTGAAGCCAGTAACACAGCATGTTATTTATTGAATCGCTCCGTGGCTTCAGGTACTGAATGTACTCCATTTGAACTCTGGTTTGACAAGAAACCGGACATAAGTCACTTAAAGATTTTTTGGAGTACATCAATGGTGCATGTGCTCAAAGTAAGCAGAGTCAAATGGGACAAGAAGGCAGTCAAGCATATTCTGGTAGGATATGACGAAACGACAAAAGGATACAGAATGTACAACACCAAAACAAGGAAAGTAATCACCAGCCGGGACGTGATCATAATGGACAATGCTGAAGAAAACAGAGTCAAGAAGTCCGAGTATCAGATTCAGTGGGATAACAATTGATATTTGATTCAACTGAAGATAAGGACGAAGAACACCAAATCCCAGAAGAAGGAATTTTGACAGCTGATCAGCAAGATGAGGTTCGCAAAGAAAGTGAGGAAGTATCCAAAGATGCAGTAAGAAGATCCCAAAGGCCACCAAAGCCAAGAATTGACAGTGATTTTGTCACATATATGTGTGGAGAGGATGCAATTTTGGAAAATAATCCGGAAAGTATGTCAGAAGCCCTTTCAGGTCTTGAAGAAGTCTTCTGGAGAAAAGCCATTGAGGAAGAATTGGAATCGTTTGAACAAAACAATGCCTGGGAACTAGCTGATCCTGAAGAAGACTCTACCATCGTTGACAGCAAATGGGTTTTTAAGAAAAAAATCACTAGTGAAGGTGAAGTAAAGTATCGTGCACGTTTAGTGGCGAAAGGATTTACCCAGAAACAGGGCATTGACTATAGCGAAACATTTTCTCCCGTAATTAGGCATACCACATAAAGACTATTGTTTGCTTTATTGGTAAAATTAAAATTAAATATAAGACATTTAGATGTGAAAACAGCCTTTTTGAATGGTTTCTTAAAGGAAAAGGTGTTTATGAAGATACCTGAAGGTTATAAATATTCTAGAGTAGACAATAAGGTATTGCGCCTTAACAGGGCAGTGTATGGTCTCAAACAATCTTCCAAATGTTGGAACGACAGAATTAATGAAGTGCTGTTAGGATTAGGATACTTAAGATCAAAGTATGAGCCTTGTGTATTCATAAAACGAAAGAATAATTTACATACCATTGTGACTCTGTACGTAGACGACTTCTTTGTTTTTTCCAACGAAAAGCATGAAACTGAGTGTCTAAAAATAACGAATCCCTTTACAACACCACCAACATCCTACCAATACACCTTCGCCATAAAGAAATATTCCGCAAATTCCAAACTAAGCCCCACAACCTAGAAGCCATCTCTCCATACACAACCACCCGGGACCACCCAGAACGCCCTAAGGTCAAACACCCCTCCAAAACCCTGTACGAAAAAATACAGGAAGAATCATCAAACACAGACATCGAATAGAATAGCCTACACACCTCCCATACATCTCATACACTTATCACTATAACTTATCACCCATTTGTCATATTCACCAAATTATAAAAAAATCACGGGCAGAAAGGCTTCGGCCGATAGCCCTTTTTAATAATAATAATCAAACCACCTATATAATCTAGTATGTACGAGGGTCGTTCAATAAGTAATGCCCCATATTTTTTTTCTTAGAAAATATTTATTCAAAACTGTTAAATTTTGGTGACAATATAGCTACATGTTTCTTCTACACGTACTATTTTTCAACATAGTCTCCATGAACTTGTACGGTCTTACGCCAGCGTGAAACGCCAGTCTGTATTCCCTGCCGGTACCAACTCTTGACCTGTGTGCGAAACCATGTTTTCACCGCTTGAATTACGCTCTCATCATCATCGAAGTGTCTTCCACGCAAACCGTCTTTAAGAGGTCCGAAGAGATGGAAGTCTGACGGTGTCAGATCTGGGCTGTATGGTGGATGGGGCAATGTTGTCCAACCCAATTTGGTGAGGTGTTCCCGGGTTCTGAAACTTGTGTGCCGGCGTGCATTATCGTGCAGGATCAAAATTTCAGCCGGATTCTTGTCATGCGTAACTCGCCGGAAACGTTTCTTGAGTTTGTCCAAGGTCTTCACGTATGTTTCGGAATTTATGGTTGTCCTTCTTGGCATCACATCAACAAGAATGATTGCAATCACTTTGCAATTGTAATTGCTTTCTCTGCAATCAAGAACTTAATCACTGCTCGCTGTTTGTAACGTGGATCACTAACAGATGCTACTTTGAAAATTCACTACAGCTCTGCCATCCGTTGGAATGATTTGAAACTTCGGCCACTGGGAGGAGAAACACTAAACTTCAAGTACCTAGTAGTGCAACTTTCAGTTTTTACTCATTGCGGAGAAAAAAAATATGGGGCATTACTTATTGAACGACCCTCGTACTACTTATACTGTATATCGTTGTATTATTAAAATAAACATATTCTATATATGTATTTAGCGGTGCTTACTAGGCCTGATATCGCATACAGTGTTAGTTATTTAAGCCAATTTAACAAGTCATATGGAAATGAGCACTGGAAAAGTGCTAAGCGGTTATTGAGGTACCTAAAAGGAACCAAAAATTACTGTTTAAGGTTCACAGATGATGATGCAGAGTTGGTAGGATTTGTAGATGCTGATTGGGGTAACAGTTTAATAGATAGAAAATCATATACGGGATATGCTTTTAAGCTATGTGGATCCGTAATATCGTGGGAGAGCTGTAAACAAAAAACAGTAGCTCTGTCGAGTACTGAGTCGGAATATATGGCAATTTCCGAGGCGACTAAGGAAGCCATTTACTTGAAGAATTTGTTGAACGACTTAACGGGTAATGATATATGTGTTGAAATTTTTAATGATAATCAGGGTGCCATAAATCTGTCTTAAAACCATACCTATCATAAAAGATCTAAACACATTGACATGAAACATCATTTTATAAGAGAAGCTGTAGCGAATGGACAGGTTATTATAAAATATTTGCCGACGAATGAAATGCCAGCTGATATAATGACGAAAGGCTTACCTTCCGAAAAGCTGCTTAGACTTCTTAAGGATTTGGGTGTTTGTGACGACAAAACATAGAACATATTTAGTTTTTAGTAAGTGGGGGTGTTGTGAATATACTATAAACCATATGTATAAGCGCCATCTATATGTATGAGCCATGTACGCGTGACCATGAATAAAGAAGTGAACAAGCTGTACTCGAAGCGTTACCACGTGTTTTAATGAAATTGGCCTATATGATGTGACTTTATGTGAGGGTTTACCTGGTTTTGGTATCATGACTATCTCCGCTACTTTCCATAGTGTAGGTACGTACTTGACTCTAAATGCAGCATTGATGAGGTTAGTAAGTTTGACAAGTGCTTTCTTGTGAGCTGTTTCAATATTTCACCGGTTATCAGTTCAAAACCAGGAGATTTTTTCGGATAAATTTTATTATTGATTTTATTAATAAGTTCTTTAGGGGATACAGGTGTAGTTATTTTGTTTTCTTGTATAATGTCATCAGTTTAAAAGGTGTTCGGCAAATCTATGTGCGTTTTGTCCATTACTTCTGGCCCAGCTTCCGTCCTTGTTCTTGATTGGCGATATCTGCATGATTGGTTTCTTTATTCTCTTAGTTGCCTTCCAGAGAGAATAATCATTGCTGTTGTAACTAGTCATTTCTCTCAGGTAGCTGCTAATAGATTCCTCTTTCAGTAGGCAATATAGTGAACTAAACAAATATAGCTGACTGTTGAACTGCTCAAACGATTGTGGTACCATCCCTATTTTAACTATGCGGCCAATGACGGTGAGGCGGAAAATTCGGCGTCGTAGCGGCCGCCCTCGGGTTGCAGCCCTATTAGCCCACATAGGTAAGGTGGGCCTGGTAGTACACCTGTTCTAATCTGTAGGAAAATTTGAACCATCTTATCTTATTTTGTAGTCAAAAACACGTCCAAAACTAAAATTCTTCATATTTTTAATCACAATCGTCTACTAATAAGCCTATTACTGGGTATTAAAAAGTTATGAAATGGGAGTGGGGAAACGCCCTTTTGGGTTTAGATCTGTCTAACGTCCCTACACACTTTGCAAAAATTAATGTGGTCTTAAAATATTTCCGAGTTAAAATACAGTTTTACTGGACTAAAATTAGACATATAATTTAATATAAAAATAAAATGTAATCTTCGTGACCAATTACTAATTTTGGTATATCCCCAAAACAATTAAGAAAGTACCAATTATTATTAACAACTTCACTGGCATTGTGCACCTTGGGGACGAGTATATCTAAATTGTAATTGATTTCACCAATTAGTGGCATGCACAAGCTTCCTTCGCTCTTTATGAACAATTTTATTTAATGGCGCAGTGAAACGTTATTATCGTTAAGCCAATTTTATTGCAGAAACATACCAAGGGCGAAAAAAGTGCCAGTACTCTGACTGAAAATATATATCTAGCGCACCAATTAAATGTGCAAGTTGGAAATAATGCACTGCAGGTAATTAATACAAACAATCACGTTAATATGCTTACTGGATTTAATAATTCTCTCAGCTTTTAATGAACACCAAGCGAATAATGTGTAAACTAACAGATATACTAAGATATAACAGATATACTAAGGTCATGGTAACATGCGGTGTGTATTAGTGTTACCACGCGATATGAAGACTACATACAGTGTAATTTAAAGTGTAATACCATATACAACATGAAAATAATCGAGTTGTTAGTACATATACAGGTAGTCCAAAACCTTCGATAAAGCTCAAGGTGACTTTTTTCTGTCGTGAAAGATTATCACAAAACTGAAAATAAATGTTTTACGCACCTTAGTTTTCTTGTACGGCATGATTGAAATTGTTGTTAAAACTAAATAGAAAAGGTGTTCACAGATAAAAAAATTGTTAAAATTAAAAATGACAACAATGCTGTTATGTTAGATTTTGACTGTCAGTTGTGACATGAGTAGATTTATTCCAATAAATCATGGCTTCCAAAAGGACTTCTTGTTAAGTACATTCATTAAAAAAATCTAACAGTGTTGTCAGATTTAATTTTCTTTTAATGCTTCGTATGAGGAAACCATACTCCGTAGATAGTTAAAGTTGATAGTTTTAAAAATCTCATATGTTAACAAAGCCTGCTACCCGAACTACCCGAACCTTGTGTGGGAGTTGTGTTGGAGAATAGTATATTTAAATACATACAGGTTACAGAAGCCATCATATTCCAGCACGAAATTCGGCCCACAACCGCACAGCAGGGGACTTGTCTAACAAGTTTTTTATTCTAGTTTCTCTGATTCGTGTTTATTCATAGTATACAGAGTGTCCAAGATAAGGATCAACAGCATGGAAATCTCGGAAACCGTAGAGTTACAAAGGCAAAATTACAAAAAAGTTGTGCAATTTAGCGGTAAGTTATATTCCGTTAAGAAAACCAAAAATTTCCACTTGCTTCCGGAGATATTCGACAAAATCCGATATCTTGCTATATCGTTTTTATGTTTATCTGAAGTTATTTGAGAAAGTATAAACAAACCAAAGTCACTTTCTCATTGCCACATATTTAGCTCTATAAGACAGAGTTTACAAATTTTCAGTACAACGTTACGTTTCGAAGAAACCATCATCAACTTTATTTTTTATATGGCCCGTGAAAAATGTACACCCAGTATTAGGTAGCATTTCATATTATAAATACAACTATTGATATCAAAGTATGGTTTCTCATGTTTTTATTCAGAAAAAGGCTTGTTAATACATTTTGAACATTTTGGTGTAGTAGGCGTTGAAATAACGACGATGACAAAAATGATTACCCAAATTTTAGCCCAAAATAATTACCACCGCCAATAGCCACTAAAAAAATACTTGTTAAACATTAAAAAAATATAGTTATTTAGAATCACACATACGAGGTCTGATCAAAAAGTTCCGGGACTTTTAAAATAGCGCGCCAAGGAAGCGATGGAAAAAAACGCGGTTGGGAGCACTGTGTAGAGGGGTTCTCCCTGAATACAGCAGCTTTTGCAGATCGTCAATAGGTTGTTTAAAAGCGGAGTTACAGCTATTTTAGTAAACCGACATTTCTGTGTTCGGCGATTTTGTGTTTTTTTTTTGTGATGCAAGAAAAACAAGAGCAACGCGTTTGCATCAAGTTCTGTGTGAAGTTGGGGAAAATTGTTACCGAAACTTTTCACATGTTACAAACGGCTTTTGGGGATGAGTGTTTGAGTCGTTCGAAGTGTCACGAATGGTTCAAGAGGCTCAAAGAAGGCCGCACAACAACAGAAGACAATCCTCGTTCAGGACGCCCATCAGTTTCGACTGACGACGATCATGTGGCCCAGGAGGATGACCTCGCTCCTTCAAATCGTCATTTAACCATTCGGGAAATGGCAGAGGAATGCAACATTTCATTCGGTTCATGGCAAGAAATTTTAACAGAAAAACCACACATGCGTCGAGTGGCGGAAAAGTTTGTCCCAAAGTTGATGACCCCCCTTGTTCATTCCTCGCTGCTCATTTACAATTTTTTGCACCAAAAGTGCAATTACAGTTATCCCCAGCCTCCCTACTCACCCGATCAGGCTCCAGCAGACTTTTTTTGGTTCCGAAAATGTAGAGGTCCATGAAAGGAGAGAGATTTGACGATAATAAGGCAATAAAAAAAATCGCTGGAGGTACAGAATAGCATTTAGGAAGAAGACATTCAGAGGGCCTTCCTGCCGTGGAAGCGGCGTTGGGAAAAGTGTATATCTACCCAAGGAGAGTACTTTGAAGGGGATTTAGTTTTGCAAGGTTTATCTATTACCAATAAATTTATATAAAATAAGTACCGGAACTGTTTGATCAGCCCTCGTATGTTTTTCATGTAATTTTATTTCTTTCTTTCTTAATCATTGACCCATTGTATCCTCTTGGGGGTCGGGGTTTTAGTTCTACAGTCTGTAGAACTCTATCCACTGTTTTCTCTCTTTTGTTAGGTCCTTTGCTTGTTTCCAGGTTTTACCTCTGCTCTTTAGGGTTTTCATGACAGTGTCATTCCACGTGCCTCTCGGCCTTCCTTTTGACTTGTTTGCTTCTGCTTTAGCTTCCCATGCTTTCTTTACTTGTCTATCGCTGCCCATTCTACTTAAATGCCCAAACCACCTTAGTTGTCCTTGTTCTATTTTCTTCCAAGCCTTTCTCTTATGTCTACCTACTTGATTTTGTCTCTTTTCGTGATGCATTCTACTCTGTTTAGGAATTTCATTTCGGACGCCTGTATCCATGATTTTCGTCTTTCATTCATCGCCCAGGTTTCGCTCCCGTATGTTAAATTTGGCGTATATATTGTTTTGAAAACCGTTAGTTTCGTCTTTTTTTATATCTCTCTCTTGTTTATGAACGAACTTCTGATTGCACTGTACAGTTTTCCTTCTTGCTTCACCCTGTTATTAATGTATGTGTCTTGTTTTTCCTGGCTGTCGATCAGAGTCCCCAGATATTTAAACTCGTCTACTTGTTCCAGTGTTTCCCCTTCTAGCTGGCAATTTATTTTCTTCTTCATCTTTGATATTACCATTGTTTTTGTTTTGCCTTTGTTTATTTTTAAATTATTTTTGCTTGGTGCCTCCTTCCATGTCTTGACGTTCATTTTCAGATTTTTTTCAGTTTTTCCAAAGATGACTATGTCGTCTGCAAAAGCGCACTTCTTCATCTCGACTTTCTTCATGTTTTTGTACTCCATTGTAATTCCGGTTGTTCTAAATCTGGCCTCTTTGATGACATCATCCATTACTGCTATGAAGAGTAATGGGCTCAGTATCCCTCCATGTATTACTCCCAGGTTAGTTGTAAATTCTTCTGACTTGATGTTGGCGGTTCTGATGAAATTCCTGGTTTTCTTGTACATGGTTTTTGTTGCCTCTAGCAGTTGTACTCTTACTCCTTTCTTTTGTAGACCTTTCCACACTTCCTGTCTTAGGACGCTGTCGAACGCTTTTTGTAGCTCTATGAAGCACATATATCCTTCTTGATTGTATGTTCTTGTTTTCGCCTCTATTTGTTTGAGTGTGAATATTTGATCCTGTACACTGTGCCCTGGCCTAAAGCCACTCTGTGTGTTGTCTAGTTTTCTCTCTATTTTTCCTCTCACCCTCATTTCAATGATTCTTTCATATATTTTTCCCGGCACGCTTAGGAGTGATATCCCCCTGTAGTTCTTGCACTGCCTGCTATCTCATTTCTTATATAATGGTATTGTTGCAGCTATTTCCCAGTCCTTTGGTACTATTTTTTGATTCCACACCCTATTGCATATATCTAATAGGTAATGTTCGTCGTATGTTCCCATGTACTTGATTTCTTCTGGTGTCATTCCGCAGGATCCCGCCGCTTTTCCAACTTTTATCTTGCTAATTGCATTCCTTAGCTCATCCATTGGTATCAGTTCTTGCTCGTCCTTTCCTTGCTTGTTCTTTTCATCTTTTTCTGCTTCTCCCATTTTCCTGCCATCGGTTTCCCCGCTTCCAGTAGTTCCTCGAAGTGTTGTTTCCATCTGTTCATTATATCCTCTTCTTTTATGAGTATTTCTCCGTCATTATTCATGATTTGTTTTAGTTGGCATGTTTTTTCCGTTCTTAGATTTTAAAGTACCCTATAAAACAGCTTGAGAGCTTCTGGTTTCCTCTGCTATCCTCCTCCATCTTCTCTCCAAACTCCTTCCACGCTTTTCTTTTAGCGCTCTGTACAGTTTCCTTTGGCTTTTTCCTTTACATTTTGTATTCTTCGTACGCCTGTTCTGTTCCCATTTGCAAATATTTTTTCCATACCTTATTCTTTTTAGCAACTTCGTTTTTACCTGTTGATTCCACCACATCGTTTGTTTTCGATTCCTGCACTGTTCCGTTGATCCACCTGCCGCTTTCGCTGCCGATCCAATTAATGGTTTTTAGTGAGACTACATTTGTTCCTGCTCTTCTTCCTGCCTGTTTATTTGTTTCGTGCATTCGATTTCTATTATTCGTTGGTATTCTATTCTTGTTGCCTCTGTCTTTAATTTGTAAGTCTTTATTACTTCTTTACTTTTGTGTTTGTTATTCGTTGTCTCGGTCTTGTTTCCTGCTTCTTTTTTTAAAATTATTTTTGCTTCTAACATGTAGTGGTCACTCCCAATCTCGGCTCCCCTTTTAACTCTAACATATTTTACTTGCTTGAAGTTGGCTCTTTCTATTAACATGTAGTCAATTATTGACTGTTCCCTTCTGCTTCTTACTTCCCTCGCGTATTTATGAATCTGTTTGTGCTCAAACTTTGTATTTGTAATTACCAAGCTGTTTGTTAGGCAGAAATCAAGCATTCTTGTTCCATTGTTGTTCCAGGTATCTTCTCCATGCTTACCCATTATTTCCCCATACCCTCAGATTCAGTTTCCTACTCTGCTATTAAAATCCCCAGCTATTATAATTTGTCCTACACTTTTTTCCGTTATCATCTTTAATTCTTCCCATAACACTTCCTTATTTATTTTATTGACATCGTCGTTGGGCCCATAAACTATAATTATTGTGGTTTTTGTACCTTCTTTCTTTTCCATCTCAATTGTCATTATCCTCTCTGACACCGCTTTCCAATCTGTAACTTCTGAAGCTTTTTCCATTGACTCCTACTCCTACTCCAGATTTTGGCCTAGTTTCTTTATTTGTTCCACTGTAATATTAAACATATCCACTTTCCAGATTTTTGCATGTTCTTTACCCTTTACTATTACCTTTAATTACCCTTCTTTTTTGTTTCTGTTTTTGTTTTGTATCTGAGTCCTTTTTTGTTGCCCGGGTCTCTTTATTTTGTTTCTTCTTTCTTGTTGTTAGTTTTTTGCATTGTCTCTACTTCCGACCTCAGTTAGTCTGTCTGTTTCTGGGTTCCATCCGTATTCAGTTCTATTTACCACTAATTTGTTATACCGCACTCTTACTCTATTACCTTTGTTGCTTTCTTCTCTAGCAATGCTTCGAATTTCTCTCTGTATGTCTCTTTCCGCTATTGTTAAATCATGGCTATGTATATCTTTGAGTTTCGCAGTTTATTACTCTTTGCTTTCATGATTTCTTGTTTTTTGTCCCATGACTCTATTTCTATTACTATCATCTCTTCTTTGGTGCCTTTGTTTATCATGTACGCCTTGGCTATCTTTGGGTCTACTCCAATATTTTTCTTTACAAAACTTTCCACTTAGTCCTTTATATCTGCTCATTTTAGTTGCAATCCTTTAATTACGTTGTTATTTTTCCTCTTTTCCTTCTCCTTCTTTTCCATCTAGCTTTCTGGGTTTTCTATTTTAGTCAGCATTTCTCGTTTTTCAGTCTCCCACTTTTTTTCTTTTCTTCAGTTTTCATTTCTTAGTTTATTATCTCAGTTTTTATTTCTTCATTACTCTTCTTCAAATTTCCTTTAATTCCTCCATGCCTGCTCCTTCTCCTTTTGGTGCTTTGCACTCTTCTTTCTTCCTTTCTTCTTCTATTTTACTTTGCTCTGGTGATCTGAGCGGTTTTTTTTTGAGGTGCAGAAACTCTCTTTCTCTTTCACTTCTTTTTCTTCACTCCTTTTCCTTCTCTCTCCTCTCCCGGTCATATTTATTTTGTTTTCCTTGTTTCTAGAAAATTTTCGGAAAAATTATACAAGCCAATTCTGTCTCTTGCCTGACTTCGCATGAGCCGCGCTAGACCCGAATCTGCTTTTTGGAGGTAACTTAACCTCTCTGAGCCTGCTTTGTTTTCCGCCTTTTCTTCTTACATTTGTTGTTATTTGCCCTTCTGTTATGCTTTCCTTAACTTCCTCACTTCCTTGCCAGTTTTCCCGTCTCACTATTAGTTTATTTTACCTGCAGATGTCTAATTTATAGATTTACTCTGCGAGGAATTGTAAACACTTCTACTTTTGCGTGCAGGTTCGTACTCTCGTTTAAAATTTTATTTAAATATGTTAAATGGAACAAATCACATTTTAAAGAATAATAACTACAGACAATTAAAACAATAATCCTACAATAAATGTGCAATCAGATTATCTCTACTTTCTAAGCAACAGTGTAACCGTCTCACTGTAAAATCTAAAACACGACTTAACATTTCAGGAGATGTTATTAAATGCTGCTTGTACTGCTCGAAGTAAGTGTTCCTCGATTTCAAAACATTCTCTGAATACCTCATTTTTTATGTAACCCCACAAAAGTCTAAGGCCCAGTTGTATGATCGTGGATCGTCCTTAATCGTGGTTCAGTTTCTACGGATACCATTGTATTAACAATTGTATCCAAGGTAACTGAACCATGGTCAAGGTGATCCACGTTCGTGGAACTGGGCCCAAGGGGGTTAAGTCCGGTGACCTTGCAGGCCAGGCTGTTGCACTATAAGTGCGATTAGATTTTCTTGGAAACCGCTCAGATAAATATTGCCGATCAACTCTGGAGTTGAGTGCTGGAGCACCATCATATTGTAGCCAGCTATCTTGTACAGTACCTAATGGTAACTTGTCTAATGCATCTTCCAAATCGTGTCGCAAAAGGTCAAGGCAACGCTCAGATGTTAGGGAATTGTTATAGACAAAAGAACCTATAATCGTTGTGCCTAAAATTCCACACCACATAATAAATCCGAAGCGATATTGACGTCTGGTCGCTCTGTTTACGCTTGGATTTCTTTGTGAGCAATAATTTGCGTTGTGCTTGTTAAAAATACCGTTATCGGTTATAATACTTTTGTCCGACCAAATCACTTTAAAAGGAAAATTTACGTTATCATCACATATTCTGGTATACAATAAGCAAAAATGTCTGCATCGTTTGTCATTACCTGGTCTTAGCCCTCGATTCGGAATTTATAAGGCTTAAATTTATTTTTTCTCAAAATAAATTGAACTGTAGAATCAGCTACCCAGACCTCTGGTCTTCAATTTTTCTATTTGATGTTTCTGTATTTTCGTTAACGTATTGTAAAACTTGGTATTATTTTTCTTCATTTGGATGTTTTTGTCGGGATGGCACGGGCTTTTAAATGAACCGTATTCCTTTATATTACATACTAAATGCCTAAATGTGGACTTGCCAGGTTGTTTTCGTTCTGAATATTTGTTCAAATACATGTGTATACATGTGGTCGGTTTCTACACAATTTATTTGGCATCAAATGTAACAGGTCACCATATAATTTTTTTTTTCGTTTGTAAAACTATCTTCTTTCATTGTAACACAAATTAAAATAGAACAACAGTAACAAGAAAAATACTTAACAAATAAAGAAGAAAACTTAATATCGACTTTATAAACGTGACGTTTGTCAATAAAATTGATTGTGTTATTTAGTTAGCTCCATTATTTCAACGCCTACTACAACAAAATGTTCGAAATGTATAAACAAGCCTTTTTCTGAATAAAAACATGAGAAACTATACTTTGATATAAATAGTTGAATTGGTAATAAGAAATGCTGTCAAAATGTACAGGGTGTACATTTTGTATGGGCTATATAAAAAAATAAATTTGATGATGGTTTCTTCGAAACTTAATGTAGTACTGAAAATTTGTAAACGCTGTCTTGTAGAGCTAAAAATGTAGCAATGAGAAAGTGCCCAAAGTGTTGATTTTTTAATAGCTTTTCAAAAACTTCAGAGAAAAATAATAACGAAATCGCAAGATTTCGGATTTTGTCGAATATCTCTTTTGTATATCGCGAAATTTTGCAACTATTTTGTAATTTAACCGCCTCTGTAACTCTTACGATTTCCGACATCACCACGCTGTTGATCCTTATCTTGGACCCCCCTGTATGTTATAATTTTTCATAGTTTACGGAAATTTTGAAACAATTGTAAAGTTGGTGGGAGTGACTACATGATTATTAATTATCCTGTCATGGAAAATTGAGGTTATATTGACAATTAATTTAATTTTCACGTCAATATTAATGTCAGTGGTACCTCTATCTAAAATTCAATAGCACTAAAGGTAGTGTTAGAATGAAGCTCATTCCCGCACTACTTTCGTTAAAAATGGTGCGGGAATAATAATATTCTAATTACACAACATAGAAAATTTATTCTAATAAATCAAGGCATCATGCCATGACCTTCTTGTTAAGAACATTCATTAAATAAACCTAACAGTGTTGTCAGATTTAATTTTCTTTTAATGCTTCATATAAGGAAACTATACCTACACCTTAAAGAGTTTGGGATGATAGTATTATAGTTCGCAAATGTTACCGAACCGTGCTACCTGAGGCTTTTGCGGATGTTTCGGGACTCCCTATATATATATATATATATATATATATATATATATATATATATAAATGCGACATTACCCATATAAATCGTATTAATATATAATCACGCTCACTTTGCATAAGTAAAGTTGTGCTAACATGATTAGAGGGTGGGTGAATAATTGAAAGCTTGCAATAAACTTGTAGGTCATCTTGAAGTTAGAGGTCTGCAAATATATACATAACCGAAGGATATAAATTAATAACCGGTGAGTTGTCAATACAATGTTGAAATACTGTTGTCGATAGTAGCTTCAGTTCTACACTAAATACAGCGGGAAATTTTGCGTTTAAACAATTTATATATATATATATATATATATATATATATATATATATATATATATATATATATATATATAGACATGTACACGGTCATTACGAAGCCAAAATGAATATGGTTCACCGCTTTTATCAAGCCCAGGACCGACTTATGAAGCCCGAATATGGGCTTCATAAAAAACATCGTGTATATCGCTTTATTTTTAAAAGTTATATTGTATATTGCCGAGATTCAATTTTTTCGTAGGGCTTCGAATTGATGGATATTATCAGAAAATATACAGGTTTAGTTCGCACTAACTGCCGTAGGGGGTACCACAGTCGTTTAGTGTATATAATATATACACAATTGATGTAAATGGTCGATTATAGGAGCCAATGATATAATATGAAGTTTGCTAAGCCCTACATTTGGCAATAGTGCTTAATCTGAAACTATTATGGAAGACAAATCGAATCAACTACTACGGACATGATTAATTTGTACATTATATTAAATCATAATTATGATTTAGGATTTATTAAAATTAATTACATCCTATAAATTGCAATTAAAAAAGTGGTAATCATTATATGAAGAGATGCTAATTAAGTATATTTATTCCCACAAAACAATATATTAACTAAATATTATTAACATCGCAACAATTTTAACGATTTTATTTAAACTATTTAAATAAATCCATACTCTGTTTTAAATAGTTACGTACGTTACAAGTACGTTAAATAGGGCTTTGAACGCAGCCGAAGCAAAAATCTATGAAATTTAATGATTATCATTAAATTCAAGTTATTTATCAATTATTTTGAAAATATTATAGATATTTAAAAAATATTTTAATAAAGCCCGTATGACACGAAGCCATTTATTGTACAATTTCTTGCACAGTTTCGTGACCTTGATTTATTGGACCGTATAATACAGAACATCTTCACCATTGCAGAATAACTTGCATGGTGTTATATTTTATTGTTCGACACAACCCATTGCGTAGGGTGAAGATTCTCTATGTTACAGGGTCCCATAAGTCAAGGTCACGAAATCGTGCAGGAAATTGTACAATAAATTATGTCGTGTTATACGGGCTTTAGAGTTAAATTTAATCTTTAAGCCCATATCTGTTTTAGGATACAAAATTTAATAAACTCTTTCTTTGCGGACGAAACTACGTTTATCATTTAAAAAAAAAAAAATTATTCACAATAATGCTGCACAAATATGATTTTTTTAAATTTGTACATTTTGAAGTATATGAGGGTGTGATTAAAACAAAATAATTACCATCTGAATATAAAAATAATATTTATTAGAACAATAAACAAATAAAAACAGACAACCTAAAAGTATAAAGTATTTTTGAAATCATAGAATAACTATTTATCTCTATAAATATTATACACAAAAGTTTTTAGCCGCACCCAGTCCTTGTTAATAAATACATTAGGGTATTTATTTAATAGTTCTTCACACTCATGTTTTTTTGGGGCAATTTTTCGTTTAATGTGTAGTTTAAAATGATTCGATACAACTTTTTTCTCGGTATCAGTCCATCGTACACGACCTTTCATATTTGTTATATTACTTTCTAAAAAAGACAGTTAGGTACAACAAAACTTACCAAAACAGATTACAATACAAACTATACTTTTAGCTTTTTTAACTTCTGGTTCTTGCAGTTCTTCTTGAGGCTCAGAAATTTCTACAGCATCGGCAATTTCAAAATGGTCTTTGCTGGACTGAATTTCATAAGTTTCTTCCTGGTCAGACACAGAACTGAAGTAAGCATCATTGTCAATTACGATTTCCTGCAGACTTTTTCCCTTGAACTCTTCGCCTTTGCCCTTCTCGAGTAGCAATAAAACCTTAGCTACTTTTGCTGTTTGATAGATGTCTTGGGGTAATCTGTTGAAATTAATAATATACTACATTTTCTGAACAGTTCGAAGTTGTAAAATACCTGTAAAATTCTGTGTGAGTTTTTTTTGTGTGACCCATAAAAGTAGCTATTTGTTCTATTTCACTATCATCCATTGTCATAAGTTGCAAAGTAGTTGCGATGTGCTTTCTGAACCTCGTTGATGTTAGCATAGACGGATTCGTGGCACCGCAATTAGTGGCCAATTTTCTTATAACATGGTATCCTGACATCCATTTATTTTCTGATCCTGGATTGGCAAACATATAGGGATTTGATATCGGGACTAAAGCGGACTGCTCTCTAACTTCCAATATTAATTTAATGAATTTTTGGATTTGCGGTGGAAACAAAATGGCTATAGGTTTGGAACCCTTTCCGCCCGTGACAACTCTTTTAATCCGTTTGCAAATAATTTTCTCAACTTCGGTCAGAGATTCAACAAAGGCTTCTTCGTTTGTAGTATCATGTTTTTTTAGATATGTAACTACTTTTAAATATTGTACATCACCTACACGCTTTCTATTGAACATTACCGTTAGTGCTAAAACACATTCCGTTAAAATTCTGTAATTACTCAGCATATTTACGCTATTTTTAATTTCATATGCATGTTCATATTCATATTTTTGCATATTCATAGCATCATATGCTTCATTTGCTAATTTATTGACATATATTTGAAACGCTTGGATGTCACTTGTAAGTGGAAGAGTATGCGGTTTTTCCCATTGCCTTTCCTTTAAATCTTTAAGCGCATTGCTTGAAATTTCATTACACCAGTGCCCCTGCAGTAGCTTTTTTGTATCTTTAATTTCCTCTTTTTTTATGCTCTGGTTATCCCATTTAATGGTATGCAAGTTTCTTTTTTCTATGACTACTTTAAGAGCAATATCACAGACAATTTTTAAATTAGTACCCATATGTAGCGCCAATGAGGGCGATTTGTAGCATCTATTTGAGGGATCATAGCCACTTATCTGTTTAGTAGCAGATACTAGATCTTGAAAGTACTCAGGCTTCAATGCATCAAAAAGGGCATCAATAGAACTGTTGAGGGTCCTTAGTACTAACAGTAATCTGCCCATTTCCCGCATTTTGTTCGAAATGACTGTTGCAATTTGTTGCCTCTTATGCTTGCTTAAAAGAGCTTCGCCATATAAACATATCAAGGGGTCACTTTTAGCTACTAAGCTAATATCATCAGCTCGCATTATACTGAAAACTTCTTGTTTGATACGGGCCGAATTTAAAAATAAATAATTTTTTGAGGTAGTGATTGCTGAAAAACTCTGACTTTTCGACAAACAGTTCTTCCCTGGATTCTTTTCGCTCGAAGGTTTCTGTCTGCATATTTTCACATGTTTGTATAGTAATTCTTTTGTATAGTATCCCAGACAATAAATACATACAAAATATTTTGCGTCAGGTTTTTTAGAACATCTGGCTGGATTTAAAATATTCTTTTCCGTATTAAGATGGAAATAGCCTTGCTTTCTTAAAGCTGCTACCAACGCCAAACGCTCTTTACTTTTTGGGGGCAAACTTTGAATTTTGATTACTTGTTCGTTTTCTTGATGATGCCTAAATAGGTGTCTTGTAAAGTGTGTTACCACATCTCCATAACAGATAGGACAAATAGTAGGTCTCTCTCTTGCTGTAGGTTTTTTTGAATACGGATGATTTTCCTTAACATTAAAATAGAAATTTAGCAAAATAATATTATCATATGCAGAAACACCTTACGATTTTGTAAAATGCAGCGCTTTCTGCCATAGCATTCATTGTTTCGTTTCCTAAATAATTATTTTTTCCATTTTTATCTTGGAACGTTTCATTTTCACTCGTTTGCGAATAATCTAAACGTTTGAAATACGTTGTATTCTAAATAAAATAAATAATCATTATTATAAAAATATATGGCAATGATTTTCCAAACACAATATGTTTAGATAAAATAGAAAAATATATATAAACTGGAGTTTTTGATTGCAAATATCACAATCTACCACATTCAATACAATTGAACCCGTAACAAGGTTTAATCAAATATATTAAATTTAAATGTTACTGTTATGAGGTTCCTTCAAAATTATAACAATTTGAAATGTATTCTTTAAGTTCTAAAATAGATTTCAAATCATGTATGTTAAATATCTCGTACATATTAATGTTTAAGTGAACATATAAATCTTACTAAATTTTCCGAAAGCATGTCTTCATTACTCTCTGAGGATTTTAACATTCCTGTCTCCATAAACCCTGGCACAATATTCTAAAAATAATTTAAGTCAATAAATATTCGATGGTATACTTATAATAAATTTTACAGTGATGAAAGGAATACTATCTGAATCAGAGGTATCGGAATGAACGGAATCAGTTTCTGGAACATAATCTGAACCTGAGTACTGAAAAGGTTCAGAATCAGATGATTCTTCCATATTGTCAGTGTAAATTGAAGTTTTTTCTTTTGGTACATAATTTGAAGTCGATGCCTTATTAAGTAGGTGTAACGTGTTTGGTGAATTTGTGATATCCGTCAAATATCTTATTTCTGCAGGTTTTTGTGTCTCTGACACACTCGGTTCCTAAACAAAGTCAACATTGAAATAATTTATCAGATTCATCATTTTTGAGTAACATAATATGTAAATCTTACCAAATTACATAATTCGTGTCCAACAAATTTAATTTTCTTCGAGTGCAATATATCTATTTGCATGTTACTTTCCGATAAATTCTAAAAATAGTTTGAAATCAATAATACTTCTTAAATTATGTATCACATAAAATTGTACTTTTTTCAGAAGAATATCTTCAGAGTTTGTGGTATCGAAGTAAATAGAATCCGGTAGCACGATATCAGGTTCAGAAACAGTTGATGAATCTTGATCATTGTCGGGTTCAGGAGATTTTAAATCCATTCTTTTAACATTGATTCCTTCATTCACATAAGCTTAAATAAAGTTTTAAAATAATAATAATTGCAATAATCAATATTAGAGCCAGAAGTTTTATGAAAATATATAGGTTTTCTACAGACAGCCCACGAGTTTATTTTTGTATTTACACGTTTAAAAAAATGATTAATATGACACCAACATCATTTTCCATATTTTACACATATTTTCAATGAAATTACGTATTTTGAATTAAATTTAAAACAATACTTATATTTTAGCATATTTTGATATATTTATATACGACTGATTTATAATATAAGTACTTGAGATTTTTGCAGTATAATGCTATATATTATTCCCTTAGGGAATAATAACTAGAGATTAATAGTCATTATTCTCTGTTGCACTCCAATTACAAAAAAATTCAAATTAAATAATACCATGGAAACAAAATACACAAGCTCAAAAGTGTCACTGTCAAACGCATAGTGTTTGTGTATTTATATTGAGATGGATGAAAATGAAGAGTCTTTTATATATACTACTCGCAATAATGGCTATTATTACCTCGGAATGTTACTCCCTCGCCGCTTACGCGCCTCGGTTCGTAAATATTCCTCGGGAATAATAGTTAGCATTATTAAGTCGTGGTATAATCTACTATTTTATGAAGTATTTCAATTATTTTCAAATACCTACTGAATTTTCGTATGCGTCTATACGTTTGCAACGCGTTATACTTACGCAGGTAATTCCCGAGTTCTGATTGCCCGAATTTGTGGAAGCCGAGAGATGCCACACCCGGGGAATAACCTGCATACATTCGTGTCGGCCGCCGCATTCGCAAAGTCGATATTTTACATGCAAACGTAGATTCAAGATTATTATGAACTAAGGTAAAGGTCGCCCGTAAATCGTTTTTCTAGGTAAAGTGGTCATCCCCATCGTTCTGATTTTAATTCGGAGTTATTCATCAAGCTCAACAACGAACATCTAATGACATTTAGAAATTATCGGCGAAAAGTACTCAGTGATTAAAAAAAATACGCTCTCGACTATTCCGAACTCATAACTTTTTCAGTGTTAAATATGCAACGAGAATGATGTTAATCGAGTACACATGCCTATGACGCAATAGTAATAGTAAAAATACTCACCAACTTTATTTTGGATGGCTAAATTCATTAAAAACGTTGTACGATCCATTTTCACTCAACACTTATAACGATATAATGAATGTTGAAATCGAACCCGGCGTATATGAAAATATAGCGGCAACACAGCATTGACTCGTTAAATGCGTAAAGTATCTGTCTTTTATACAGCTGGGATTCACATTGCATGTAGTGTATCATTGCCTTACTCATCAGTCAAATATATGTGGTTTGTATATGCAGTAACCTTCCCCCTCAACCCCAGGCTTCCGAATATCTATAGTATGTACCGGGCTTACTATCATCCATTGCATATGTATATATATATATATATATATATAAATTGTTTAAACGCAAAATTTCCCGCTGTATTTAGTGTAGAACTGAAGCTACTATCGACAACAGTATTTCAACATTGTATTGACAACTCACCGGTTATTAATTTATATCCTTCGGTTATGTATATATTTGCAGACCTCTAACTTCAAGATGACCTACAAGTTTATTGCAAGCTTTCAATTATTCACCCACCCTCTAATCATGTTAGCACAACTTTACTTATGCAAAGTGAGCGTGATTATATATTAATACGATTTATATGGGTAAACGCTTAGGTTTTGATTAAATATGCGTTTTAGATGTGGATTGTTGGATCAGTATATTTAACATCCAATTGATCTGCATACTTCACATCTAATTAAGTACACCGGGTGTCCCGGGAGAAAAGGAACTAAATTATATACAAACGTAATTTTTATGGGAGGCAAGCCAAGTTTTTAAAAATTATAGGTCGGGTTGAGTGATTGTTCATTTGAAAGCTTGAATAATTTGAAATATAACGATGTTTTCATTTTTTTAAACTGGCAATTAGTTTGCAAGAAATTATATTTTGAAGGTGATCTAAATACCAAATAACATAACATTCCTGCAACAAACATTTATAGAGTAACATAAAAAAAATACTTTATAAGAATTTTTTTTTCGTTAAAAATCATAATAGATACCACACAAAATTAACACGTTCACGGATTATGCCGCTCCATGTAAATATATGGACAAAGCGTCATATGCCGTCTTAGTTCCAGTGCTTCTAATAAATGCAAAGCGTGATATGCCGTCAATTTTAAATGGGTATTCATATGTATTATAATTTACTCTCCCAGCAGATTTTTTTTTTGTGATATGTCGCTGTGAATTCTAGAGCGAATTTTTAAATACACAATCAATTAAATCATGTGGATGACTAACCGAATATTTTTTTTATAGTTCTAAATTAGTACAGTTCTACATCCGGAAAAAAAACATACAATACATTATATGGGATGCTTCTTCATTTCAATGTGCCGTACAAGCAAAAATAAAACATTTTGTGCGGTGGCCAGATGAATTCATTTATACGAAGTGTGTGGACTAATACATAGGCTAATATATTAGTGTTCGTGGATTTCTTTGTGAATATTATTTGTTGTTCTAAATTAGTGTTTATGTTATCAAGGTTTATGTTACATATTTGGTAAGTACCTACCCTACATATTTAGTTTGTATATAAAACTGTTTTGTACTCATTTATTTGCCTCACTGTGCGGGTAAATAGTCCGCGAAGTATGTATGATTGGCCACATTATATTTTATTTATATGTATAAGTGATTTCCCTTTTATGGTGTAGAAATGGATCCCAAAGAAGAAATGAGACTTCTACGGTTGATGGAAGAAGTTTGTGCTTCATCAGCATCAGCATCAGACGACAAATCCTGTAGTTCTGAGAACGAGCCATATAGTTCTAACGATAGCTGTAAAGATCCGACTTACCCTCAACACAGCGATGAGTGTAATGTCGCATCGGAACATTTCGAAAGTGAAGAGTAGAATATGCAACTAATTGAAAATGTACATGTAGAAAGTGATGAAATAGGTGATGACGAATGGTATGAAGATGTTGCAGACATCCCAGATTTCAAGTTCGATGAATCCACTACTGGGGCAAAACTCGACTTTGATGAAAATCTTCCTACAAGTTCTGCGTGTTTTGACAAATTGTGGGATCGAGAAATTATGGAAATGATTCTTGCGTCTATGAATGAATATGCAACGATTTTGACAAACACTGAACTGGGTCTGAAATCCCACAACTCCCGAGGTGAAGACAGAAGAAAGATAACGCGCAATATTTTAAACAGTATTATTAATTAAATTAAATAGAATGTTATTTATATGAGCTATTTATTGTACTGGTATAAAATTTAAAATAACCTATTATTATAAAATTAAAAAAATGGTATATGCAGATAAGCGGACGCACAGTTTCACCCTTAATAAGAAGAAATTTTATTTTGTCCTGAAAGCTAATATGTACCAGTAAAATGTTACATGAACACATACAGATGATGAGGCGAACAACTACTATCTGCTTATAGCGCCATGTAGGCCCACATGTTTGTAAAAACTTTTATGTTTTGTATCCACCGCTGACACGATATCCACATTTACAGAACACCTTTAACAAACACCCTGTATACAGCCTGTTCGATAAAAGCATCCAAAATTGCAGCATCATTTGTAATTTAATCATCAAAAAATCATATTCGGGGGTGTCCTAAATAGAGTTGGATTGCATGGGTATCTTTCTAATTCTTAAATCTAGAGATTTGGTTAAATGGCCAATGTTGTGCAGTTTTGTATGCTTGTTCAGATTATGATGAAATATGTTCAATAGTTCGAGCAGTTTAGAAATTATTTTAATAACTAAAAATTGCCCTGTTCTAATATATTCATAATTATTAAAGTTGCGGAAAAAAGTTTAAAATGAAAGTTACATGGTTCGATCGCACAAATATAAAAATCAAGTCAAAACAGCAGTCAAGATGGCGGTTTGCGAGGGACTAATAGCAACTTTCGAATTTTAAAGGGCCATCATATTTGAAATTTATACGTCTAAATAGATTTTCTTTGTTTTTTTTCAACGATGTAGAACAACCTATATCAAAATTTAAAAAAAAAACATGGAAAATATTAATTGTTTCAATTTTTATTTTTTCATTTTTAAAACAAACGTTAAACAATTAAAAAAATAACGTTATGCGTAAGAGTCAAATAAATATACATTATAAAAAACACTCAAATGCTGACAGTTATTGGCTAAACACGATAACAACAAGCACCAAATGTTCGCTAATCCGAACATTTCTACTCGGCATATTGAGAATCAAGTTAGCGTATCTAAATCTAGAGCATCGTCAATTTTAAAAAAGCACATGTTTCACCCTTATAAATTGCACATTGCTCAGACTTTACAACCAAATGATAACAACCTTAAATTAACATTTTGCAGATGGTTAATCAACAAAATTGCGGAAAATAGTGATTTTATAAATACAAGTTTATGGACAGCTATGGACATCTACTGATAGATATGTGGTTATTTAATCAAAGGGTAAGATTGATATGAAGTTGATGCTTCTAGCGCGCATATCTGCTTCAAAATGCGTCGCGAAACCCACATATCGCTCTTAACGTATTTACACACCTTTGCGCCAATTTAGGCGTTTCGTTCTTTAGTAAATTTGTTACAGGATATTTTCCAGCGGATTGCCGAATTAATTTATTTGACACGCGTAATGACTTGTCTGCTAAATATTTCGCAGTGCCCTTCGAAATTGGCGGTTTGATTCGCGTTACTAGATTATCAATTGCGTCGGTACTCACTCATTAACCATTCCTATCTCTGGCCGACTGGACAGCCGTACTGATGTCGTGGTGGCACGTGCCATTTGTGTCGTTTTAATTACTCCACGGTCTCCCCGAAACTGGATCAATACTGCCCTAATTGAATTATCAATTTCCCAGACTGTTTATACTAATCGCGCCCCTGTTTACACTATCGCGATTTCTCTCGTGCCCTCGGCCGTCGAGAATCAAGTGATCTCCCTCCCTGCTTTCCCATATTCTTATATGTTTACCTTAACCGTCTCCCCGCGCCCCAGGGCCCATACACTGTCGTTCCCGACAGTTTTCCCGGTGGTCTTCTTGCCCTGGCTAAGTGCCTTTTCGATACCTGAGCAATAATTTCTCCCACATGATTACGTCATTCGACACTTTGCTGGCTGATTTGTGTTTCCTACCGATACAAATCATGTCCCTTCGTGGTACGAGTATCCAGGCCAACTGTGCCCTGTTCCCAGAATTTCGGTAAGCGTGCATGTACCTCGCGTTGTTTATGGTACTTAAGTTAATGATTCTATGCGCCGTAATATTATCCTTTCGGTTTTAGAACACCCCGGAATCGCTCACTGTCCGTCAGTGGCACAGCCCCTGTCTGGTCTCGAGTAATTTAAAGTAGTGACTGTATTTGTTAGGGATATTATCCCTAACTGGCTATCGACCAACTGGGGTCCTTCTGCCGTCTGTTTTGTGTAAGTGTGTGTATTGAGTTAGGGCTTGTTACTCTAGAAATTCGCCCCCGATCTCTAGAGCGCCGTTAATGAGCTCCCAACGGCGAATGGCACTAGTTTCTCAGTACAAATGTACTACCTGTACTGGGGCTCGAACCCTGGTCTTCGTGCATGCTAAGCAAGCGTTCTAACCTGTCAGCCAAACTAGCGGTTGAGTAATTTATATTTCCTTGAACTGTTGGTATTTTCGCCCGACTGGTAAACTTTTGTTACACTTAAGTTAATGGCTTTATTGTCTCCATTGCCGACAGAATTCTCCCGGACTGTTTCATGGGTCTGCAGCCCCCATGAGCCCCACCTGTTTACGTATGTTTAAGCCGGAATGCGATACTTATTTATTTATTAATACGAACGATTTCTCAGCAAATAACACCTGTCTCACCTACTCGTTGTTTAGCTAAATAAAACATGGTATGTCGTGGGTCCTTTCAAAGTTGAAGAAAATGAAGAGGATATGTTGGATTCTGACCACCGTGATTCAGATAGTAAACGATATATTTCCGAAAATGATATTGATATGGATTTTGCCGAACCGGAAGGAAACTTTATGCAAGACAGTAACGGAGATTTTGACAATTGGCCTGTTATTACTCTAAAAGATAAAACCACAATGTGGAGAAAACATACACCAGCGGAAAATCTGATAAAGCCTTTGCCGGCTGTTCAATCCATGGCAAAGAAATTTAAAACAACAATAGAAATTTGGAAACATTTTTTTTATGGATGAAATACTAAATGTAATTGTTGAATGCACCAATACAAATATAAGGTTATACCAATTTAATTATGAGAGAGAAAGGGATGTCAAAAAAATAGATTCAGTAGAAATTGTAGCTCTAATAGGAATACTATATCTTGCAGGAATTTTAAATTCCAGTCGTCTAAACGTGGAAGAATTATGGGGTAGAAATGGTACCGGCTATGAACTATTTAGACTAACAATGACAAAAGAACCATTTCAATGTATCCTACAACAACCGAGGATATATATATATATATATATATATATATATATATGCGAGGAACATAAAAAAATGTGATAAGTTAGTACCAATTAAGCAACTTTTCTGCAAATTTGTTGTCAATTGCAAATCAGCATATACTCCCAGTGAATATGTCACAATAGATGAGAAATTAGGGGCATTCTGAGGCAGACGCGGATTTAGGCAATATATCCGAAGACCAACAAGTATGTTATAAAAACATTTCCCTTAGCAAACTCAAAAATATACTACACTCTAAATTTAGAGGTGTATGTTGGAAAACTACACAAAGGACCGTATTTCGCAGATAAGTCTTCTTCAAGTCAACTAGTTCAAAGGCTGTATCAACCAATAAAAGGTGCAGGAAGGAAATTTACAGTGGAGAACTGGTTTACAAGTTTGGAATTAAAACCTGTTACATAAGTTTTGCGATTTAAAAAAATATATTTACGTAATATTGTAAAACTGTTGCATATGGTCAACTATGGAGAAACACCTTGCAAGGGGTATTGTTAATTTGTTTGACATTTGGCATTTTCGACTGACCTTTGCGAAATGGCGTATAATATACGCATTTTAACATTGAACACATAACAAATACTATAATCTATGTTTTAATATTTTCTAACAAACTTGATTCGAATTTTATATTTAACCTAATTAATTTATTGTATTCTTCGTAGATATGCCTCTGATGAAGGCTGTTCATATCCGAAACTAGTCAGGCGAACGAAATAAATCATAAAATAAATTATAAATAGATATTATTTACAAGTAAATACTGAATATAACAACCTTAAATATATAACTGGTAATTTATGGATAAAACCTTAAACTTAAATCATATTATGTTTCAAATTAAAAATATAATTTATTCGAAGGAAATTATCAATAGAGTATGCGATTCTAATAAATGAATTCCATGCGAAATTATACCCTGCAGAAATGCAACGAAAAAGTAATCTTCGAAATAATTCAAAAAATACTTGCTTTAGGAGTATAGTTGTATTATACTTTTTTGTAGTAAATTTTTCTCCTAATCGTGCTATGCAATAAAAATGCATCATTCCATAAAAAAAAATTGAATTACGAGATATTTAAGATGGCACTTACATATTGACATTTTATGAACACTTATTATCAAACTTGACAGTTTCCAATTATTTTATTCATAGAGGAATCCTCTAGGTACAATTAGAAATATAACTCATAATTTTATCTTATTCCTAAGAGAAGTTATGGACAGATTTCAGGCTACTTTTTAGAGGTCTAAATTTTAGAAAAACATTTTTTTCTTGAAAATTAGAAGAGATAAGTGTACATACGTTCTTACAAAATATGTTCCAATTTAAGCGAGGAATTCAAAAAATATATAATAATAATAGGTAAATAATAATAATAATAATAATAATAATAATAATAATAATAATAATAATAATAATAATATATGGGGTGTTCTATTTAAAATAAGAAAGTTGGCGCTACTTCCGGTAGAACCGGAAGTGATAGAAAGTTGACAACGGCAACCCCGTAAACTTTTAACGAACGGTTTAGCGTAGACACCCTGTATATATATATATATATATATATATATATATATATATATATATATATATATATATATATATATATATATGTGAGAGAAAAACAATCTAAAAGGAAGATAGCGATATAAAATACTGCGCATATGAAAATATTTATTTCATATTTAAAAAAACAAAAATTTAAAAGTGCATGTTTTTTTTAAAATGACAACCTACATTTTAGATTTTTTATTTCGGTAGAGCTCTTTAATCTGTTTTCAACCATACAACATTTACGATAGGTTACATAATAAAAATAAAAATAAAAAACGGCCGTAAAGTTAAAAAATTAAAGATGGATAGGAAGAAGGGGTTGAGTGGATTGGCCGGCTAGATCAACTGATCTAACGCCATTAAACTTTTTTCTACGGGGGCACTTACAAACATGGTACAGAGGACCTTAAAGAAAGAATTCGGCATAACTGTAGGTTAATAACGCATCGAATACTTCAAAACGTGGTGAATGTATTTTATTACTGGCTTAGGTATGGCCAGATGATGAAGGGTCATTAGTTCGAACATTTACAGTAATTGCCGAAGCCTTAATATTTTTTTGTTTGTTTTAAACCCCGATAACCAGGATTAGTCTGTAAATTTTATTAATCTTCTTTTATTTTTATGGCCGTTTTTCTTGTTTTTTTTCTCATGTGACCTATTCAGAATGGTGTATTTTTAAAAACAGATTAAAAATCTCTACCGAAATAAAAAATAAAAAATATAGGTTGTCGTTGAAAAAATACATTAATGACGTCACAACTTTTAAAATTTTGTTTTTTTATATCTGGAAGAAAGATTTTCGTATGCGCAGTATTTTATATCGCTATCTCCCTTTTAGATTTTTTATCTCTCATACACATTAACGGAGTTACCGAATTTATCCGCTACTTAATTTCCACACTGTATGTGAATATGTATGTAATATCATTGATTATAATACCCTTACCCCTACCTTTTACCTTTACCCCTACCCTTAAGGGTATTATAATCAATGGTAATATGTCTCATATGTATGTGAATATTTGTTACTCAATACATATATTAATTTGATGTAATTTCCTACAATACAGTTTACAAGCAGAAAATAAGTATCCTATGAATTAAGAAAGCCATTATGCAATGCATTAAAAAATCATCTATTCAATTCTATTATAACACAATAAGCATATCTGCTCTATCAATTTTGATATTTTAAGATTTCGACATTCATTTGACGTGAAATAATATTGCCGAATTTGACGTTAATTGGCTCAATTCTTTTTAGTTGCATTTCACAAATTTCTGAAATATTCCATTTTCGTTGTTTATATTAAATGAAAAAATAACCAAACCCAACTACACAATTCTTCTTACACAATTCTTCTTGGCTATTTCACGCACTAAATATTGTTTACAGTATAGGACCAAGATGAATATCAAAGGAATTAATACTGCAGGAATAGATGACGAATTGCAGGCCAGTTGCGAGTAGTCCGTTCTGTTTAAATATTTGATTACGGTCTGACTGGAACACTTAATTCGAAATTAATTATGGCGTTTCTGGGTCGCAAATTTAAACGCTGTTTGTGTAACTATCAAAGGTGTTGTCACAGTAAACAGCTTAATAACGCTTCGCGTTTGGACGAGTTGTCAAATACAGATGAGCCCCGGTTGCAGTACTCGTATATAATTCGCCATGGTTGGTGCCTCTGTTATTCTACAATTTTTATATTGTGGAATGCATCAAAGCTTTTTTAGCAATTGAAGCTATAATTACTCTATTATGTTGCCAGTTATTCAGGGTAGGTTATAGAAACGTGGATAAACATACACAGAATGATTTAGAAATAATTGCAAAATGGTTAGTTTATGAATGTAAAAAAATATTGATGAAAAAGTCTGCCCTACGCGTAACTATTCCAGCAAATAGTACCGTTTGAATAGGCGTATTTGTCGACTGATAAAATATTACGTTGAGTTGAATATCCAGTATCACCATAATAATTACATTTCAAAAGTTATCTGTCTCTCGTCAATTCCTCCGATGTCTAATTAAAAATTCACGAATTACTTCTGGCCCTTCCGCCTTCCCTGAAAGTAAATTAATTAACGCGATAACCGATTGCTCCGAACCCGGTTATCGGGTAAGCGGCACTGTTCAATATTATTTTTCGCGTTAAGATTAAATCATTATTGATAGACATTAGCCCAGTTTGCACAAATTCCTAAACAAATACATTACCATGTGGAATTATCCCTTCATATATTTGCACACGTGTACAATTTAAATCACGCTGCGCACTAATAGTACGTTTACAGTGGGGATAATGCGCATCCGATTTCTGAAACGAGAGGTCAAATATTTGAGAAGGACCCTCCTGCCTAGGCAGGTAAATAGGTGATAAAATATTCACGGTGCACATTTATGAATTGGCGCGGTCCAGAAATGCCACATTTTGCAAACTGTTGGACGTCACATGCATATTTTTAATTGTGCTCCGAATATCCTAAATTCATACCCGCCTCATTTAACGGCATTATATTAACAAAGCACGTTTCGTGTGCACGCCGAGAACCACGTGTCACCGCTGAAGAATCTCGACAAATTTTATAATATTAAACTACGACCCTTACATAGTAAATACTACCTCATATAATACCCTTCGGAATACATAATTAAAATTGTTGTCTCCTTGAATTATCCAGTTATATGATTCCATTATGTAAAAGGTTAGTTGAAGAATCTCATTAATATTATTTAATTGGATACTCCACAAATGCACATCTAGTATTGCATACATTCCTACGTTATTAATCTTATTACCTTAAATACATAATACACTTCCGGACAAAATTAAGGGACCCAGTATATAGCCAACGCTGGACGCATATGGTCGCATACATATCTGCTCTCAGATCGCTCAGTGTATTATCGCAAATATACAAGGAATCGCCACGCTAAAACTAACTAACGACCGCTAGGACTACGAACTCCCGACGGATAAAAGGACACACCCGCACAAGGCCCGTAAGGGCTTCCAAAACAACATGGATACCAACACTAGTGCAAGGGAGACAGAACAGACTTCCACAGATGGTGAATACAAGAGCTCACAATCCAGATGGCAAAAACCACAGTTTAAGCGTCCTCGAGGTCGACCGCGCAAAGATGAATCAATAAAAAAAAAACCAAGACACAAACGCAGGAGGAACCATCGCACCAGGTACACCTCAACACTAAAAACACACAACATACAAATACACACACACTCACAAATACACAACTGGACCATATGAAACGAATAACACAAAAAGCCTTCACACATGCATATTTCATTAACACTACCGGGAACATTTCAAGATAGCAATTATCCGATATGTGGACGAAAGACAACACCACGTTAAAAGACGTAATCTTACAAACAAAATACGGCTTCTTAATAAAATCAGATGAAACGAAGGACACTATTATTACAAAACTTGAATCCCTAAAAATCAATAAAACAATTACAAGCTTTAAAGAAACAAATACAGTCCCTTATCACAAGGAAAAGCCAAACACACCCACATATTCTGCCATAATCACAACAGTCGATCCCGATATTATAGACACTGAAATAAGTACATACCTTACATCACTCAATATCACACACCGCTACTGCAAACGAATAATTGCCAAAGCAAACGACCTGCCGACCTGGAAGATCAGAATCATCACCGACTGTATCACTTCATACGAACAACTTGTACATGATGGTCTCTTCTACAAAAGCAAACACTATCCAGTAATTGGAAGCCTACCACCTCCCCCCATACCTATTCCCTGTGGGAAATGCCACACATTTGACCATGCAACCGCAGATTGCAAAAACACCACTACCTGCAATAAATGCAAAGGCCCCCACCATACCTCCAAATGTACATCACCTCTACCAGAAAAATGCCCTTCATGCGAATCAACAGAACATGCCGCTTGGTCGATGAAATGTCCAAACCGACCAACAAAACCTATTGAGGGCATACCAAACGCACAAATTAAATCACTTAACAAGAAATCCCAGGAATTGCCACCAAACTTAACCCTAAATAGCAGGATACATAAACCTGTAACAATACACGACGAAATTATTAACATAGTCATATATAAAATTAACAAACCAAAACATACAGACCGAGCCAAATTAATCCAAGCGCTGAAAAAAAGATTTATAGACAACTATAGGGTAGATATCAATATCTCTTTCTCAGGAAATAGATTGTATATCATAATGCATGACCTCGAAACACCCGAACTGGCATCACCCCCAGAACCCACACATGGCATTCAAATAAGCAGAGCTCAAAATTAAATTTATCTATGCAAATATCAACAGTTACATCCTCAAGAAACACCTAATCAACTATTACATCGAAGAAAATGGCACAACCGGCACTCTTTTTGTAGAAACCAAATCATCCATCAATACACCCATGAGCTATAGAAACTGGAAGATCATACAACAGCATGGGAATAAAATAACAAACAAGCCCAGGGGTGGCGCTCTAGCGCAAATACACCCTAAACTGGTCACTACAAGAGAAAATCTTCCCAAAATGAATAACCCTCTAAACGACGCACTACACATAAAAATCAAATATCACGATGACTACCTCCATATCATCCTAGTATATATACACCCCACAGCTAGAATTGAGGAGACAATATTCAAAAAAGCATCGCAATACAAATACTGCATCGTAATCGGTGATTTTAATGTAAATTCGTCAGTCAAACGAAAACAACTGAAAAACTTCCTAAACAACTCGGACTTTATACAACAAAAAACTACACCTACCTTTGTGATGACCAACAACAATAACTCAACGCCGGACATAATACTATACACAGCGAGCATGAAAAGCCTTATTAGCAAAGTGAAAGTCGTACCAGACCTCTGCAGCGACCACTTAGCCCTGGAATTTGAAGTAACAACTCCAAACCATAACATCCTGATCGACCCCCAATCAACACGCCCTAATTATAAAAAATGTGATATTGCAAGTGTAAACGAAGAACTGACTAGATACCTGGAGAACTCAGCACATTCCCCTATATCCAAGGAAACTATAAAAAAAAATCCTCAAACACACAGAACATATAATCCGTCTGAATACGCCAAACGTGAAAATAAACTATTATACACACAACATACCACCGTTTATAAAAGCATTAATTAAGGAAAAGCGAAAACTCTACCGATAATTCAAAAGGACGGAATGCAGAGAACTGAAACGAACTTTCAACAAGCTAAACAACGATATACACAACTTAATACTACAATTCAAAACCGACAGCTGGCTACAAAAGTGCGAAAACCTTAATGCAACAAAGGGGAAAATATTCTGGAGAGACATCAAATGCATGACAAAATACAAAGAATCCAAACTGAACTACCCCATTAAAATGAACAACAAAGAAATTGAAAATGATCATGAAAAAGCGGAAGCACTAGCCGCACATTTTGCTACAGCCTACAAAGTCGATAACAATCCCTTATACAACAACGACAAATTTAAGGAAATCAACAAATGGCACCAGGAATTTACAAACGATAAATCACACGAGCGGGACATCGAAATAACTGATGACGAATATTATGAGATCCTCTACAGTGGAAAAAACAGTTCACCCGGACAAGATAACATCACAAAAGCCATCCTACGAAACTTAAATCCGACCATCCATAACTACATCCGGAAAATATACAACTATTGTCTAAGTAACACCCACTTCCCCGAAGAATGGAAAACTGGTGTAATAATACCTATCAAGAAACCCAACTGTGACCCAACGCTGATAAGCAACTTCAGACCCATCACCCTACTACCAGTTATGGGAAAAAACCTAGAAATCTACATCAAAAATAAAATAGAGGAAGCAACGACAGGAGTTGTGCCACCTTACCAATTTGGATTCCGTAAACAAAAGGGTACAACACTCCCCATCACCATCGCGCTAAACAACATACAACACAACTATAAACTAGGCAATGCAAGTGCATGCCTAATGCTAGACATCAACAAAGCATTCGATAGTGTATCCCATCCATCACTCATATATAAACTACACGCAGTCCAGGTACCAAAACAACTCACCCTGTTAGTAAACGAAGTGCTGAAAAACCGCAAAAGCAAAATAAAAATAAATAATCATCTCTCCGACCCGTTTGGAATCGAACAAGGTGTCCCACAAGGTTCGCCCCTATCGCCTACATTATTCAACTTGTACTGTCACGATATATATAATGCAAACCCTGAATATTTCAACCCCAACTGTTACATCCTACAATACGCAGATGACACAGCGTTAATATCACACCATAACTCCATTGACAAAGCAGTAAATCAATTACAAAGCCTTATCAACAACACCGCAGAATGGTTCCTTAATTGGCGGCTACTACCAAACCCAGCAAAATCTCACCTCCTACTACATCACCACCGAATCGAAATTAATTCACCTTACATCACCCTCTTAAATCAAGACGTCTTCCCTGAATCATCGGTTAAGTATCTGGGAATAACCATAGACAGCGCCACCACACTACAAGAACACACGCCTTACATCAAGAAACAAATAACAAAACGAGCGAAATATTTCAACAGCCTAAGGCTAAATAACTCTGGCATAAACATAAAAACGGCTTCGCGTATCTACAAAGTCACCTGCAGACCACTTCTGGATTACAGCTGCATAGCGTACCTCAACACCAACAAGAGCGTCCTCACCAACTTAAAAAGAGCAGAGACTATTGCACTACGCAAGATAACTAAACTGAGACACCCTCATAACCCAGTGCAGAATCCATCCAATCAATTACTATACAACAAAACCCGCATACAACCCATCCAAGAAAGAATAAAATATCTGTCACAGCGATTCATCAATAAAGACTCAAATAAAACCATCATCACTCAATTCACCCCAGCCACCACAGACATCTGGAAAAGAAAAAAACCCAAAGTCACCATAAAAGAGATACTGTATTCCCTGGAAATGGACTAAACCAAGGACAATGACCATCAAGGGCGGAAGGACTCCGGTCGATAGCCCTTTGCCAGGACCAAAACATCTAATACCATACCAATATATACATAAATATTACGAAATGTAGCCCTGGCAATAAATTTCTTATTCTTCTTCTTCTAAGGGACCACTAGTAAAATCAAAAATTAAATTAAAACCAGATAACGAAATTTAATGAACCAATAAATATATAAATGCAAGTGTTTTCTTACAGTTAAGTTTACTTAAGAGCTATTAAAATTAACAAACTTTATTTTTATCGACTTGAAGAAATCCTAATTTGTAATAAAACGTAACATAGTGTGTACGCCCTCCTCTTGTAACATACACGCTTCTAATCTTCTTGGCATGCTTGAGATTTAGGTTCGTATTCTCTCTTGGGGTAGCTGTTCTCATTCTTCAACAACTATGGTAGAGAGCTCATCAAGAGTTACTGGCGTTCTCGGTGCGTTTTTAATTTTTTGGCCTATTTGCTCTAAAGGATGCTCAATAGGATTGAGGTCAGGGCTTTTGGAGGGCCACTCTAAACATTAGATATTTGCATTTCTCAATGCAGTTGTGACAATATTAGCTGAATGAGGTTTGGCACTCTCCGAAATTTACAATCCGGGGTACAATAGTTTAGTCTGTATATCTTCTTGCTATTAGCGACCCATTTTGTATCAAAACCAATTCTGTATGACCATTAAATTATATCTTACCCCAAACCATAACTGACCTGCCACCATATTTGTCAAATTCTCGAATGGTACATGGTCCAAATTGCTCGCATGGTCTTCGTGAGCTAAGAACACGGCGATCATTCTTGTTCAGGAAGAATCTGGACTCATTCGAAAACAAAACGAAGTTCCACTTGCCCCTCGTACCAACCTTGATGATTTTGACCAAAGTTTAAGCGATTTCTTTTGTGCGCAGCTATGAGAATTAAACGAGTTGCGTTTACTAGCAGACACATTGACTTCTTTTAGTCTTCTTATTACTGTTTTGGTTGAAATTTCTGTAGCAGTGGCTAATCGAAGATCATTTTTATTTCACTAGATGTTATAAACCGCTTTCCTAAACCCTGAAATTCGATAACATGATCTTCTCTGCATGTTGTTTTTATTATTCTTTTAGAACCTTGTTCGCATCTTCTTTTGAAACTACCAGTCCCTCTGAACCGTGCTGCAGCTCTCGATGCTACAGATTTGTTGGAATTTAGAATTCCAGCAACTTCTCTTGGTGAATATCCTTCACGAAGAATAATAATCATTTGGGATACTTCTTTTGGTCTGCAATGGCGTCTATGCATATTTAATTAACTTAATGCAAATAAATTCACTAATTTTAGAAACATCGAGCACGATTTATTAAATAAATGATTTAAAAAGGTGAGTCAACAATTACTGCTTTTTGTTGACTTTTCGTTTCAAAGCAGATAATCTTTTTCTAAAAATCAGTTATTTGAATTATCTAATGTGGTATATCTGGTTTGGAGACTCTTAGCGAAGACGACAATGTGTGTAGCAACTAAAAATAATTGTTTTTATTTTATCTACACTGAATAGAATAAGGTTACTTAAATAGATACTATTTTATTCATACTTTCTATTTTTTCTCTATATCCCTTGACTCGAAATGTGCACTACAGTGAACATACGTTTTCACGACTAGTATGATAGGTATGTATTTTATTTCCATGAAAAGTTTTTTGAAAAATAAAAAAATCTGAATTCTAAGTTTCAGATTTCTAGACCTGAAAATGAAAATTGGTAACTGAAAGGGTTAATGGTGCAGTAGGCTGTACAGGGTGTTGGGAAACTCTACTATATATTTCTAGCGGTGAATCGGGATCGTTTGCCAGGAATGTTTGACTTCATTTTACTCCCTGAATCATCCCTAGAAATATTTCGGTCGATTGAACCACCCTGTATAAGCATTTTGGCTGGACAAAAATAAATTACTACGGAACTTTATTTTCACACGTGTTATATATATATATTTATGAGGTATAAAATGAAAATTATCAATGCTAAAGATGAATGACATTAAATTCTAAACATACCTAGCTCAAAATATAATCAATGATTTTTTACTTCTAGGTACGTCTTTTCATTATCATTGGCACGCAAGATGTCGTACAACTCAATATGAGAAACGTTGATACTTCCCCCTAAAAAAAAGCAATATAATTTTTTCAGCCGCATACCGCCGAAAAGATAATTTAAGGATAATAAAATAATTGAATAAGGATTAATATTCAAAGATGCGTACATGCGTACTATTGCGCACGTTTTTTTTTATAGCAACCTAGAAACTCAATATTCAGTCAAAAAACTAGCATTTTATTTTGACATTTTATAAACTAATACAAACGAAAAAATGAAAAAATTATACAATAATTTTGAAATATCTTGGAGGACATTAGCCATATTAACCACAGCGGATTATGTATACGACCGTGGGTTATGTTTATTGGGTGATATCTTCAATTTAAAGTCTTTTAACAAAAAAAAATGCATTGTCACATACCGATTATGTTACTGTACTAAAACATCGAATGCAAACCCTATCACTTTCTGCGACTCGTACTCCTAATCGCACATTTTTTATTCCGAAACAGTTGCACGATTGCTCCCACGTGTTTGTGAGATGGGACCTTGTAACGAAACCGTTGCAGCCAAGTTGTGATGGACCCTATAAAGTCGTGACTCATTTGGAAAAGTACTACATTCTTTCTGTTGGTGGCAGAGACGTTTTCATTTCTGTTAACCGTTTAAATCCTTGTTTTTGTTATGAAGACATTCTTCTACAAATTCATTTAGTAGCTACTCTGTTTTACCCTGGCCGTTATCTTCAACTGAATTGCGGTCTATTCTAAAATCTCCGCTCGTCAACACGGCCACTGCGTCTTCCGCCGTTAAGCGCGTTACCTTTTCTATCCTCTATGTTTCTTTTACAGTATTTCTTCTGGGCCGGGGGCAGTGAAGTGACCGTTATTCTAATCAGGGGTGCCCACCTATTTTTTCCATACAAAATTGTACTCAGCCTTGTTGAGCTTGATAGTTGTGCCCGTTGTGAATGATGGCGACTGATATGGACGTCATTGCTATCGAAGTCCAAAATGTATGTTCTAAGTGTAAAGTGGAAGTTGGTAATGCGGAATTTTACGCTGAATGTAGTGTTTGTGAACGTGGCTACCACCGATCATGTTTAAAAGAGCACAACAAATAATAATAATAATAATAATAATAATGCTTTATTGATGTTTAGAACAGAAATGTTTTACATAAGTCAGGTCAGTTCGTTAGTGTATACATATACATCAAATAAAATATAATAAAGTTAGATTAAATGGCTCAGCAGTATAATGCATTGCCAAAATCCTCCATGGATAATACAGTCATGAACACTCTACTGGTATTACAGATACGTTGCAATAGCAACTTATAGCCATTTCAGGACAAATATGTCATAAAACGGTATACGGTCATAAAACGCATTCACAACAGTAACATCCTGACAATATGCTTATTACTACAGACGGGTGTCAAGCAGGAACTCATCCCAGGTATAGTAGGCACCCACGATCAACCGCACTTTAATGACTTTTTTAAAGCTAATGGTATCCAGTTTACGAACGTGCTCCGGCAATGCACTGAAGAATTTGATGCTGAAATAGGTGATGCCTCTTTTGTTTGAGTGAGCCTGTTATGGCATAGATATACATGGCGTTTCTGCTCGTATTGTGCCCGTGCATGTGTACCTGTTGCGAATATAGGTGTTCATTTTTCTTGATAAACATAAGGCACTCCAGTATATATAGGCATGGCATAGTTAGTATTTCCAGTCTTCTAAAGTGGCTCCTACAGTCATCCCTATAACCTGATCCAGTCATGATACTTACAACGCGTCTCTGAAGTGCGAATATACGTTTTAATATACTCGAGTTTCCCCATGAAAGCACACCATATGTTAAGTGGCTCTGAAAGAGGCTGAAATACGCCTCTAATACGCACTTTTCGGAGACACTGTTTTTTAGGCTCCTAATGACAAAAGCCGTGCCATTAAGCTTAGTCGCAAGTTTCTCACTATGCACTGACCAATCCAAGTGTTTATCGGCGTACACACCTAAGAATCTGGCACTGTCGGATACGCTCTCCAGCTCGGCTGTCGTCCTCAGTGAAAACACTACTGCCTGTTTTGTGCCATGCGTATCTTTGGTGGAAAGGCAGCTTCAAAATTGGTTGAGTTGTCTTGCCGTGAACCAGTTAGTAGCTTGGGACAGCGCATGTCTTCCACCCTCAATCGCTTCTTGCAGACTGCAGCTAGAGGTTAGCAGAGTTGTATCATCTGCATATAAGACGCTCGACACCGCTTTTGGAAGATCATTTATGAATATTATGAACAATAGTCCCAGGATTGTTCCCTGGGGCACGCCAATATTGGAGTTGCAATGCGGTGATATTGTAAGCGCAGAGTTTACGCAGGAGGATTTTGTCAAGTCCAGGAATGTTGCCTGCAGATACTCGTTCGCATCAAAACTTCGCATACAATTTTCTGTGAGGTAGAGTATTGCCTCTTTGGTAGAAAGCCCCTTTCTGAAGCCAAACTGGTTCTCGGAGAGTAGCTCGTTAACGCTGAAATTCTTGTATAGCTGGTCATGCATGATTCTTTCAATTATCTTCGAAATAATTGGTAAAAGCGAAATTGGTCTATAGTTGGACGGGTGGTTTTTATCTCCTTTCTTGAAGATGGGTTTTATATCATCAATTTTAAGACACTCAGGGAATATGCTAGTGTGTATGCTTAAGTTACCAAACTTGGTGAGAGGGGAGACTAATATTTCCTTTATGTATTTGACCACATCTACGGTTAAGTCATAGACATGTGCGGAGTTTGTAGATTTTAATTTATTGATCACGCTTCGGACCTGAGTATTAGAGACAGTTATAAACTTCAAATAAGTGGGTTCGTCACAAGACAGGTTTAAATATTTGTAAAGATAGGACATTTGGTCCATATCACACGCCGGTAAGTCACATGAGATCGCAAGCGCAGCATTTGAGAAATAATTGTTAAAATCACGAGCGCTAATATCACAGGACGTATAACGGATACACTTATTCGGTCTCGAAGCGTTTATGACCTGCCATAACGCCTTAGGCGAGCTGTGGGAGCAGGAGATGAAGCGTTGATTTATTTGTTTTTAGTGCATTTCGGTACGTTGTCCTCGCTTTTTTCCGTTCCTCTTGGAGTTCCCTGTTGTCTGGATGAAGACGACAGAGTTTGTATAATAATTGCACTGTGTGTTTTTGGTTGCGAAGACCGTCATTGAACCAGTGAACAGTGCCTGTTTTAGCGTGCCTGCGTATCTTTGGTGGAAAGACAGCTTTAAAATTGGTCTGCGGAGCATTAATGAATGTTCTGTACTTCCTGTTTATGTCTAGATTCTCCTTTTTGATAAATATCCAGTCATAGTTTTGTAGTGTGCTGTAATATATAATCGTTTCCTTTTGAGTTATAGGCCTGACAGTGGATTTAACCTGTTTAGGTTCCGAGCCTATCAGTGACAGCTCAAAACTGATGCTCATATGATCAGATAGTCCCAGAATAATAGGGTTTGTCAAGATTAGGATGGCGTTTTTATGTGTGAAGACGTTGTCCAAGCAGTTATTGTTCCTTGTGTTAAAGGTTACAGTAGCCACCAGTCCATGGCTAGTCATTAGTCCACAAAAAAGGTTGGCATTCGGGTCGTTCATGTGAAACTTTACATTTAAATCACCCCCCAAAATTACACTTTTGTGGGCTTTGTCGCTGAGTACAGCATTCATCACTTCCAGAAAGATATTTAAGTCGCCCGCCGGCGGACGGTAAACACTTATAACAATGATTCCCTGGGTCATCAGTTCGATCGCCGCTAGTACGCAGATTCCTTTCATTGAGTAGTTGTTAATTATATTCATGCTGCTGTATTTTGTTTTACAGTTATCCGTCGGGATAACAGAGCCGCCGTAGGAAGTGGCCCGACTGTAGCTGGTAGCTGGTGTAAAGTTTGCGACTCTTAGGTTTTCCATTTCGGTGGTGCTTAGCCAATGTTCGGTCATACAGATACAGTGATATGTTGAGCTCATGTTGCTTACTAGTGTTTCCATCTCTAGAAGTTTATTCCTAAGTGACTGTATGTTAATTAATAACAAGTTGACGGATCGTATATCTACTATACATGATTGTACGCTAGTGGTTCCCTGATTGCGGGCCCTGTCTTCGAAAAATATATATCTTTCAATATTAATACCTTCTGGCCAGTACTTCGGATTAGTAAGGATCTGGTGGTGTTTAAAGTCCGCGCCTATGTTGAATGCCGGGTATGGTGTGTTTATCTTTTCGCAGGTGAATGCATCAGTTTTTATTATTTTCAGGACGTGTTCCTTTACGTCATCAACGGTGACATGGCTCCTAATGCGTTGGATGAAGAGCCAGGTTTTTTTTTGGCTCTGTTTCCAGCTTGGATTCTTTTGTTGCATCGGTGCCAATGACTACATTTTTCTTCTTCCCCTTTGCTGTTCTTTTATACGTTACCGTTTTAAACCTATCAGTGGGCTTGGCATCCAATTTAATAGCTTTGCCATAATCTAGTTCCCCTCACGACGTTGAAACTGTTTTGTTTTGATTAACAATTGTTGGCTCGATTGGCAGCTGGGCGGGCGGTGCGCGATTGTTGGTTGCAGTATTGTAGTTGCATTTCTCGCCTTTGCGCGCATCTATGGTTTGTTTATAGTTTTTGTTGCCGAATCTACACTCCAGGATTTTGGCACGTTCGTTTTATTCTCTATGCGGAGAGATGCATTTTCGTCTTCTTATCGCGAGACCTTTTCATTTAGTAGCGAAATCACTACTTTAAGTTCACAGAGACGATCTTTTAGTCCCACATACGCTTCTACTTGAAACTCTATTTCCACGGTTTCGGAATTCGGAAGAGGGCTGCATGGTATAGCGTCCGATTCCGGCAATACAGATCCGCAACACGTTTTCGCTTTTTTCATACAGCTAGCATAATAACAAGTTTAGCAGTGAAGATTACCTAAATCTAAGTCAACTAGAAGTCACCTACCTCAAAAGAGAAAATACGGCCCTTCGCAAACTAGTAAAAGAAATGGAGATCAAAAATATAATTCTATTTGAAAACATAGATCTGTTGAAAGAGAAAATCGTGAGACTGGAATATAAATATACTAACAAAAGTGTCACATTTGCAATTATGGTTGCGGCAAACATGATCGGCAATAGTGATAAATCATCAAGAAGGAAGTTTGGAAAAATGGCGGAACAGAAAGCTACATCTGTTTCGGATGGTCAAACAAATCCAAGTACAATAGGCAATACCAAGATATGTGAATTGTGTAACGATGTGATAGATCGTGAGTGTGTCATGTGCAGTATATGTGATGGTGATTTTCATCGCAGTTGTGTTAAATCCGAGGATAAGTTCGGGATAGTAGCATGCTCAAAATGTGAAAAGAATGGCATCCAAAAATGCTCCCTCCAGGTTATGATAGCCTTGAAAAAGGAAATTTTAGACCTCAGAAAACAAGTAAGTCGTCAAGAGCACCACATTCTGAACCAGGAAAAGAACTTAAAGGAAATAACCTACAAATTAAACAGCTGCAATCTCAATAACATAAGTAGAGTCGCAAATCGCAGTGAACAGGTATCCACAGCGAATATACCTCATAGCAAGGTAACTACGACGACAGATGGACCTGCAAGTATTGCAGCGGCTGATACAAAAATAAAATCTAAGACCAAGACCAAAGTTAATCGGATAGCAGATAATGCGGGCATACAGAAAAACGCAACCAGCGATAAAGAGCAAAACATCGTGCAGAAGGCCGATGAACCCGACAAGAAAGACTCACACGATGACTGGACTGAGGTCAAACAGCGACATCCAACTAACAAGCGGAAATCATACGGGCTCAATGGAAACAGTAGCACCGGGGGTCTTCCAGTAGCCGATGCACCAACGAGGAAATGGATATTTGTCTCCAGGCTACATAAGGACGTCGATACTGTCCAAATCAAATCATTTCTATCAAAAGCAGGAAATTTCAATTTCATTGTGGAAAAGCTTACACCCAAATACAACGATGCAGAATACTCATCCTTCAAGATTGGAGTTCCCTCAGCAGCTGAATCGGTGATTATCAACGAAGAATTCTGGCCGAAGTACACTTTCATCAACAGATTTATTTTTAACAAAACAAAAAACTTTCAAGTTACACAGGAAAACAGCACAACACAGTGACATACGCTGATAGTACGAGTTTCACAGTTCCTCAGTTCTACCAAACCGAGGCGGTAGAGGAGACGCAAGAACCGACCACAGCTCCTCATCGGCAGATATTGGAAATAAAGGTTCTGTTTTTAAATGTACAATCCCTAAGAAATAAAATACACAAAGTCGAGGCATCCATAGCTGATCAACCTGTCAATATATTAGCATTAACGGAACATTGGTTGTCTGAGGACGAATGTGCGGCAACAAGATTAAACTCACTCATGCCTAAAGCATATTTCGCGCGCAAGTCGAGCAATCACGGAGGCTCAATTATTTATGCAGATGACAACAGGCAAGTTAAGTCTCTGAATGAAATCACCAGTCCCTTAAGTTCCGAAAAAATGGCGAAATATCTTGTATATATGTACCACTAATTAATTGTTATATCATATGTGTTTATCGATCCCCGTCAGGAGATTTTAATGAATTCTTGAGTATCCTAACATGTTTTTTAAGCAAAATCAACTAGAAATCTGCAAGTGTAGTTCTGGGAGGTGATTTCAATGTTAGATTTGGCACTGATGATGATAGGGCACTCTCACTAAGTGACTGTCTTCTGAGCTATGGGCTAGAAAAATTAATTAGCTTTGCAACACGCAAAGTAAACTGTATAGACAATGTATTTACAAACATTATAAACATGCGATCAGAGTGTTTCCGATCCTATATTTCAGACCATGATGGTATATTAGTCTCAATAGAAAGCCCAATCCCTACAAAACAAATTATAGCAAAAACATTTCGCCCTATAACACAGGACGGAAAACTGAAATTTTACTCAATGATCTCCAATATGAAATGGAGCTTTATAGACGAACAAGATTTGGATATTACTAAGAAATGGGACACCCTGGTTCAGTCCGTGATTTATTACATGCAACAAGCTTTCCCCTTGAAAATGCTTAAAGGTGATGTTAAACGCGTGAATTCAATCAATTGGTTCAATAATGATATAAGAAGAATGAGAGACACACTTCAATTATTAGAAGAGAATTATAAAATTCATGACTCTCTCGAATCAAGGATCCTAAAAAATGATTACCTTAAACAGTACAATACAGCAATAATGAACGCAAAAAAACAAGCAAACGACAACTTTATTGGAAAGGCCGCAAACAAGCCGTTGGCAGTATGGAGAACAATCAAGTCCAATAAAAAACACCCTGAAGCTAACTGTGATATTTCTTGTGATGATTTTAATACATTTTTTAGTACGGCTGCAAACAATCTTACAAATAACTTACCCTCTACTGGATACATCTGTAATATAAAACCCAACTGTGATATAAATTTTGCTTTCGAAAAGGTTAGCGAGGTTAAAGTACGCGACTCAATTAATGCTCTGAAAAACAGCAAAAGTACTTATATAAATGGGATTCCGGTTGATTTTATCAGGTCAACTAAGGACTTATTTATTTCACCACTGACCGCTCTCATAAATCTCACAATACAGACAGGAATCTTCCCTGCATCGTTGAAATTAGCAAAAATAATTTCAACTCATAAGGGCGGAGACAGAGAAGACGTTAATAGTTACAGACCCATATCTCTCCAACCAGTTTTTTCGAAAATAGTTGAAAAAGTTTTAAAGGAACAAATAGTGGATCACCTTGAGAAACACAAACTTTTCAGTAAGAATCAATTTGGTTTTCGCAGTGGGATATCTACAATCGATACTATCTTAGCACTAGTAGATACCATTATAGCCACCTTTGAAGAGAAAAAAGTATTGATGGCCTCATTTATTGACCTGAGCAAGGTGTTTGATTGTGTTCAACATTGCATTATATTAAAAAAACTGAAGGCGTATGGTTTCAGTGCATTGAGCCTGAATCTGACTGAAAGCTATCAGATAGAAAACAATGTGTGTCCTATAATGGTAAAACATCGTACATCTCGCAAATTCACCAGGGGGTGCCGCAGGGGTCAGTATTGGGGCCCATCTTGTTCCTCATTTACATAAATGATATGCCGGAACACATAGACACGGCGGACACAATTCTGTTTGCGGATGACAGCACTTTACTCATTCGGGGCAAAACCACTGAGGAAATTCTTGATAAACATGATCATGCTGTGAATGATACAGCCAACTGGTGCTCCGATAACGGCCTGGCACTAAACAAAGCGAAAACAAAGTACATGGTATTAACACTAAGCAAAACACATCTAGAGCTCGATGAATGTGCGTGTTTTCTTGGACTATACCTTGATTCCTCACTAAAATGGAATATTCATGGACCTGCTCTAGCAAAAAAATTGTCAAAAATAAATTTTGCTATACGAATGCTGTCCGGTTTGAAGCAGTTTGGGCAGTTTGAATCGGTCATTTGATATGGCATACTAGCGTGGGGTCACTCCTCATGTCGACATCGTATCTTTGATCTACAGCGGAAGACTATCAGAATTCTGGCGGGAGTTGGATACAGGGATGACTGTAGAAGTAAATTTATAGAACTTGGTATACTAACACTGCCAGCTTTATACATATTGGAATGCCTCGTGTACATTAAAAATCACCCAGATAAATATTCCCATCGGGACCATCCTCATAAAACAAGATTTTGTAACGGTCCAAAAATAGCGTTGGCAGAAACTGCTATTTAATAATTAACTGGCGTATAGACCTGCACGGTAGGCAACCATGCTTGCATTTTTTTTGTTGTGGTGACGCGTTTCCCCGTGAGCGATTTTTAAAATTCGCCGGCGGAGCGCCGCCATGAGGCAGAACTGAATTGACTCGTGCCCAGTATAGATCGTGCCAGAAGAACCGTTGCAGATAAGGTATATCACCATCCGGTTTACGGGAATAATCAACGGTTCTCAGCTAACCACCCTTGAGGGGGATTGAGGCAGCGAGTACGGGGCAGAGAACACGCTCATAACACCTGAGTAAGTAGTTATTTCTTCTCCTCTTCGTGAAGCCACGTGTCCGGCCATTTTGATTAAGGCCATGTGCTTCCAGGCGTTTGGCTACGGGCTAAACAGCTCGGCCAAAACCATTCTTGGCTGGAGGCCGCGGACCAAGCCCAGGCGTCCTCGACGGAAACCGCCGACATCCCGGAGCTGAACCCAGCCACCGGCGAGACCATCCGGAACTCAGGCCAGATCCAAATATATATAAATTCTTTTTTTGTGTGCTCGATTGAGCCACTTTTCTGTTTATTCTTTGTGTAAGAGTGCGTCTACGTGTTTTCGTGTCGTACGTGTTTTGCGCTAGTGTACGAGAAAGTTTGCTCCCTCGGCCCTTTCAATCGCGCGATTAGGAGCTTATTTTATTCGGCCGAATAGAGTAAACCCTGCGCGAAAGGGTGGCGTTCGGAGGTATTTGTTTTCAGGAGCGCAGACACGGTGTCCGTCATTGGTTTGTGTGAATAAACGCCGATATTACACTACAAACTCACACCTGTTATTTTTTTGTTCCCCCCCGCGTTTTCTCATTTACAGTTTTCTATTCTCACTGCGAGATTTAAACCTGGTGGTGTTGGCGCCAAACGGTCAGCGTTGTGACAGTTCGTGATTTCTGAACTTCGCTGACTGTCTGTCGTCCACCCACGCAGGTAGGGTGGAGCCACCCTTGCGACGAAGTAGCAACGAGGTAAAATTACGTGGAGCTTTTTTTAACCCCCCCCCACTCTCTGACACCGAGAGCCTGGCCCTCGTCACTACTTCGAAGGGACCCTCCACTCGCTCCACGGCCTAACGCGCCGACTGCCCTTCAGGTACGTCACAATTTAAAGACGAATTAACTGAGGAATATCACAGATTGACGAAGTCACGGACAGGAATTAACTACTACGCAATAAAATGCTTTAATAAACTTCCGGTCGGAATTGGGCAACTGCCAACGATAGCTTTTAAATAAAAAAATAAGGAACTTCTGCTGGGAGGTGCCTACTATACAGTGGAAGATTTTTTGTCCGACGATGTCGTAATACCTACAGAAGTAGGGCCTTAGCTTTAGCGTTCAGTTTCAAACCATTTTAAGCCATCTTAACGATATAGTATTACTGTTCTAAGCGAACAAACCTTCTAATTAGCAAATTAGGATTTTAATTAATATATGTATGTGTTTTTTGAGTTATTATTGTTGTTGTAAGTGATGAGAATTGTATACACTTTTGTACTACTCTACTGTTCTAATACAGACTGACTTGTGTAAACATGTAAATGTGGTAACACCAAAATAAATAAATAAAAATAAATAAATAAAATCTACAATCTCTAATGAAGAACCTATTAGTTCAGAGATGGCTCCTAGTGTCAATACTGGCCACAAATCTGAGTCACCGACGCGGATCCGATTCCCACCGAACCCGCTTATCGCAGCTACTAATTAAAACACGGTGAGTAGTCCACCGGCAGTTCTGTCGGCGCAAATCGCTCAAGCAGATAAATCTCAGATACAAAAACAAAAGGGAAAAAATGTTAACTATAATTTTACTGCAGTAGTAAAGAAAAGGAACAGTAAACGTATTTTAGGTTCTGGTACCATCCTAAATACCAATGTGAAGGCCGAATATAGAAAGGCGTGGATATTTGTAGGGAATGTTGAGAAAACTGTCAACAATGAAGATATGACGCAACACATCAAAGCAATTTTTAAGCATAACAAGTTTTTATGTGCAAAACTAAACACATTCTCCACTAGCAGGGGAAGTTTTAAGGTATGTGTAGAATTTAATGACAGAGATAATGTAATGAATCCCGAACAGTGGCCCGAAATTATTTTCCTAGACCGCTATATTTTTAGAAGAGCAGGCCCATCGGCCACAAAAGACTGATAAAGTAAATGTACGCATTAAAGTTATGCACCAAAATATACGCAGTCTATTTAATAAAGTTGACGAACTAGAAGTAGTAACCAACGAAATAAAACAGAATTTAATTTGTCTAACGGAAACATGGTGCAAGAGGAAAACCTTGGAACTTCAAAATATTAAATGATACACACAAATTGCTCACTTTACAAGAGATGGAGATGGAGAGATGGAGCACGGAGGTACAATGATTCTATCGGATAACAATTTTGTTTGTGAGCAACAATGTAAAATAACTAAGTACAATAGAGAGTCACATTTGGAATGTGCATGCTGTACCATAATTGTGGCGGACAAGAAAATAGGCATTGTTGTAATTTATCGACCACCATCTGGCAATATAAATCTATTTTTTAATACAGTATATGACCTCATAAAGGAAATGCACGAAATATATGACCATATAATATTATGTGCAGACCTTAATATCAATTATCTAATAGACACCAATGAATCTAAAATGCTGGGGGACTTCTTTGAGTCAAATAGCTTAGTATATATGCTGCAGGAGCCCACGAGGATACATGAAACTATCAATGGGGTTCATAGGCGCCGAATTTTCAGAATCTCAAGGGGGGAAAAAAGTAAAGTCAGTTATTTGGTCATTTAGAAATATAAGTTGAGTTATTTGACGAATAAAGTGTTAATTCTTAAAACTAATAATGAAAAATTAAAAATTCTTAAAACTAATAATGAAAAATTAAAAATTCTTAAAACTAATAATAAAACTATAATATAAATAAAATATAAATAATATAATATAAAATAATAATAATGATCGTAGAAAAAATAGATTTTATTGATTCAACAAAAAATGTCAACATTTTTATTGTACACACAATGAAACTTATTTATAATTATAATATACAATTTATACTTCGTACATCGTTTAATACAACAAACCTATAAAAATTCGCTTTAATTTAGTAAACATTCTTGGTTTGTGTAATTGCTTAGAAAATATATATATATATATTTTTAAATATATTATAAGAAAATCAGTTGTAATATGATCAGACAATTGTGTTATTAATAATAATATTGCATTACTCATATTTTGCCTTCTGTTCGTAAGTTACTAAATAAACTGGAAACCAATAGACCCGTGTCATTTTACGCGGAACGTTGGCATGAAGGAAAGGCTTTTAGGTGCGTTCCATCAAGTGATCTCGCATCCGCATTCACCACTTTTATTGATGGATGCGAAATCAATGGTCGCGCTTACCGGAAACGAAAATCATATAAATACGTATAAATTTGTAAGTAGCGCGGTTCCCCGAGACACTCGCGTGGGATGCTGCTGGGAAAAACACAATTCATCAATGGTTTCGAACACTGACAGTTCATTCCGGAGCACTACGGAGGAACAGCAGTTGAAATCTCACATTAAAAATCCATTAGCGGGTCGAGGCAGTTGTACCCTCTCACTATCGAGTTCACGTATCAATACATCAAAGTAAATAAGTTAAACAAAAAGAACGAATATAATACTTAGCCATATATTCCTTTCTGGTACGCTCAGACAAATGCTCCTGTCAGATATGTTTGAAGTGCAGTGTATAAAATGAAGCTCACCTGTAGTATTAATGATTTAGAAGAGTTATTTATAGACTGCAGTTTGGCCCATTGAATAAAATTTCTATTATATAAATTGAAGAACAAGTTTTATTACTATATTTTGCAACGTAAGTCAATGTTCGTAATGTTTTCTACTATTGATCGAGGTGAAAACTTTTATTGATCAATTATACTTAAAAACATAATATCATCTAGAGGAGACTGGTTTTATTAACATTACTTATCAGTACGAAATACAAATTAAAACTATAAATTAATAACATATTTGGTGACCGATCGATGGGATGCATGCCGCGAAAATATCTGACCGCATGGCAGAATTCTATAGTATAGAATTAAACGAATAGCCATTGAAATTTTCAATTTATTACAGGCCCAATTATTTGTTTTGTCAGCCCCAGGCAATGGTTTAATTGAAAGAAAATGTGCTCGGGTGCACATTCTCCTGTAAGGCCGTTATTTTCAGAATTACACCATTAATTGTTTTCGGATTCCGATCCGAACTTGACAAATGAAAAACGATCTAAATGAAGTTAATTTGGTAAAATAGGCGGAGGGCGAGCCGTGAAAAAAAGGTTGTCTCCATGCCGTTCATTCAGAAGTGGCAACGGAAATGGATTAGAGGATAGGGGTAATTAATTAGTGCTGATTTTATTTTCGCATTAATTAGGAAGTTTCAGACAAATATATTTTGCATTGTTGCGAAGCTTTGCTTTTATATATTTCTGGTTATCGTTACTTAAATTTATTTGATTACAATTAATGAAGCTACGTACCGAAAATTATGAACGAAATATATAAATTATCTGCTGATATTTTATTATTAACAAAGATTCAAATATAAAGCATTAATGGACCACAAGTTGATTCTGTTCTTTACGTAATATAAACATGTTTGAAATCACAATTCATTTACTTATAAAAAAAGGTACTAAAACTTATACAATACATAGACACAAATAATAAAAGAAAACTATCACCATTACTATTTATATTGCTAAATGTGCAATGCTTAAATGCATGTGCAGGTAAATATTTTAATAGGTTAAAATATTTATTTCAATAACAATTACTACATATAATAAACAGATTTTTCTAAAACTTAACACAGATTGGTGATTGTTAAAAATGGCTCAAGTTTATTAAAATAGAATATATAATTGACAAAAGTCCACTTAGTCAAATTGATGATATGGTGCCTTATTTAAGGATACACTGTGGGTAATTTGCAGTAACAATTTAATTAAAAATGGCTCCAGGGAAATCCATAAGCACACACACACACAGTCATAAAGTTCCATAATTAAAGCGCAAGTTGATTTAATGCTTTTGTTGAATTTTCAATGGATTAAATGCGTTGCATCAAATATTGGTATTACATTTAATATTGCCTGGTGGGGCGGCATTGTGAGCGGAAAACAATGTATACTGAGGGATTTAATACTGCCAAGGAAATCCAACATAGTTTTTGTTAGGGTTTCTGATTGGTCGTCATTCTTTAATTGAAATAATAAGCGTGATTGTGAGCATGAATTACATTATATATTGAAAATGGAGAATTCGCATTATCAATATACTCCCATTGTTAATATTGGACTAAATAATATGAATAGTCGTCGTCTCGTAATAAATTAATTATAGGGTTCTAGAGACACCAATAATAATATATCAAGAATATGATACTTGTATAAAGGGATAATTGGACGCGACGACATTTGGACGCGCGACAATTAGATGCGCGCCAATTGGGTTTGATAATGTTTGGACGCATCGAAATATAGAAAATTTTAATTTAATAATATAAAAATTTAAAAAAAAATTTAAACATCAAACTTTAATGTATCCAGGGAGGCAAATGAATACAATATAATATAAATATAATAATTTAATAAAATACTAATATTTGAATTGTAAAACAGAGTGATTTGTACTATTTTGCGTAATATTGTATTTATATAATTGTTGTTAATCCAGGATATTGAAATGAGACATTGAATATAATACGAATATATTTTACGATTTGTGACGTAAACAAAATAGGCATAGGATTGAGATAAATATTAACGATTTACATTCATGCACTCTCTGAAATCGCATCAAATAAAAATCTTTTAATCCTATTTGGGGATATTGTATTGTACTCCGTATTAAGTAATACAGGAGACATTACTTATCGTAAAAATGTACGTCGAAAACTGTATGATTCGACGAAGCTGGCCTGGAAGCAAATAAAACTGGTTTTTATTCCAAAATCTGGGTGCAGTGACTGCTCAGACAAAGGCATACAGACCAATTAGTCTATCGCCATGTATCCTAAAGGCAATGGAAAAACTGGTTGACAAGCATCAAGGGAAACCAGTCTGATAGACAGACCTCTTCATGTAAACCAATATCACATCATCCAGGAAAATCAAGTGAAACAGCTCTCCACAAACTGATGGTCAAAAAAAGAGGCAGCCATGACACACAAAGATATTACTCTAGGCACCTTCCTTGATTTCAATTTTGCTTTGATATGTATATCAATTTGATCTTGACCACACACCAGCGATGCTACTTGAGTTACTACTTGCACAGCCCTTTCCACAGGTTGAGTGTTGTAAGAAAGACAAAGTACATCTTCATTGTCCTAGCACCAGTAATGATATTTTCATCAATCTCCTTATGTGACATGATCCTGGTAAGCGGAGGCTCTGTTATTGCTATGGAGGACCAGTCAATCATCTCGTAGAACTCTATAGAGCTAAAGTTTATAGTTGGAACTCTAAACGCCGAATATGTTGGCGATTTATTCTGATTGTGACACTCTTTATTCGTCTCCATGCCAATATTCTTATGTCCTGGTTAGGATTTGTAGGGTCATTGTCAATAGGAGATTTTCGGGATGGACGTAATAGACATTCCTTTGCACAACTGCTAAAATTTTCTCCCTAATATATTGTGGAAGATATATTCTCCCCTATATACCTTCCACAGAGGCTTTGCTTCGTCTACGGATGAAAGGTGTTGCCTTATTCCGAACCAAATTGGTACGTAAACTGTAATAACGTATACCGTCAGAAGCCCCATTGATTCATTGGGTTTCATTTAAGCATTTGGGTTGGGATTTATTGGAAGGAGCCCAGCGAGGACTTCCTGGGATATTAGTCTCTGAAACGTGGCTGGAGCATTCTTGAGGCCGAACGGCAGAACCCGAAACTCGTATGCCTCACCATCAGGGGTGGAGGAGGCCGTCAGCTTTCTGGACTTGGGGTGCAGTGGAACCTACCAGTAGCCACTCTTATGGTCGAGTGTGGAGAACACCTAGGCGTCCCCCAAGTCTCTTAGCAGCTCATGTATAACTGGTAAGGTGGTGGATGCGGAAACCGTAACAGCATTTAATTTCCGGTAGTCTACGCAGAACCTCTTGGTGCCGTCTTTCTTAGGAACGATAACAACCGGACTAGAGTATGCGGAAGTGGAGTGCTGGATGATGCCAAGCCGGAGCATCTCAGTAGTCTGCTCCTGAATCAGCCTCTTCTTCTCATTGGATACTCGGTATGGTGCGGTCGGGACCGGCACTGGGGTGGTCAGCTCGATGTGATGGCTGGTGGTCCGCGTCTGTAGTTAGTTGTTTGTGGGTTGGGTGACCTCCGGGAAGCGATGAAGCAGGTCATGGAATGCCATCTTCAGACGATCGTGGAATCCACTGTCCTTGGCAGAATGTTTGGTGATGGCAGGCAGGCGAGGTGGAGCCCAGTGGATGGTGATGCGGCGGTGCGTTCCAACGAGGACGCAGCTACGCTGAAAATCCTAGGTGGCTCCCTGCTGCATCAGCCAAGGTTGTCCTAAGATGCAGTCCTCAGCCAGGGAGTGGGTGATGAAGAACGCAGATGAAGAACGAGAGGGTGGCCTGTCCTTCAATGGGCATCGAAGATCCCTGGGCTGCTTGGCTGATCTCAGAACGACTGGAGTTGAAGGTGGACACACACCTAGCATATCTGAAATTGCCGGCTGCTGCGGTGTCTAGCAGTGCTTTAATTACATGGCTATTGAGCTGGACGTTGACCCTTGGAAGCTTGGATCCAGGAATCGCGTTGAATGGAGCTAGTGGAGCTGCTCCTACAGGTGCCGTCGCGCTTCCTCGACGGCCACCTAGTTTTTTGACTGTGATGATTGGGACCGCTGCTGCTACTGCCCTGGTGGTCCTACAGGGCAGTCTTTATTGAGGCGGTACTCAGGGCAGTTCCAACACTTGGGCATCTGGGGGCGGTGATTAGCCTCCGGGACTTTGTTGGTTCTGGTGACTGGCTTAGGGGGTAGCAGGTCTTTGTCTAGAGTCTCAGCGACTCTGAGCATCTCGAGGAGGGTTCCTGGCGGAAGGCATCGCAAATGGGCTCTAAGCTCAGGCCTCATGAATTCTATGGTAGTCATTACCTTTACTGGGCTGGCCGTAGGGGCTGCATCCAGCTGCTTGTAACGGGTCAATTATGAATCCGGTCAGTTAAGACGAATTCTGTTTTAATTTTTAATTGCGAGCACGGACCGTCACCGTAGGTAATCGGTACACACACGTTTTTATTAAAAACGTCGATGCGCGTCCGACATGCGTATAATTGTGATTCAGCCACGAGGTGCTGAGATCACGCAGAACATAGCTGAATCTCCCTGTTTTTCTCTGGGCTATCGCCAACCGGTTTCCGGGATTTAAAACGTGTCCTCCATTAACCGCCCTATGAGAGATTGACGACACCGGCACAAGGCAAGGGAGGGTACAGCAAGATTCAGCTATACACGCTCAAAACACCTGAGCGTTTTTTTTTTTAGGTAGCGACTGGAACCACCCAGCCAGCCAGGTTCTTGGCTAGGGGCGACGACCACCCTGCCAGAGTTATCTGAAGACCGCAGCTAGTGGCGGAATCCAGTTTCGAGAGCTTAACCCCGAACCAGCAGCGGAGACGGCACGTGGTGGATGAAAAGGCCAGATCTATAATTTTTGTTCTCCTTTATTGTCTTTAATTTTATATATACATCATTTTCCTTTGTGTATCTTTGCGTTGCGTGTTTCGTGCCGTACGTGTTTTGCGCTTTTGTAAGAACAAGGTGGCTCCGATTGTACTTCGCATCGCGCGATACGCGTGCGCGGGATTCGGCCGAGTCCAGTGAATGCGACGCGGTAGATCTACGAGAGAAGGTTTTTTTTTTCAGGGAGTGCAGACACGGTATCCCGTCTTTTGTGTAAATAAACGCAGATATTTTGCACCACAAAATTCACACCTGTTATTTTTTTGTTCCCCACGTTTTCTCAATCGGGCATTCTTTTCAGTTTAACTTCCTATTCTCATTGCGAGATTTAAATCTGGTGGTGTGGGCGTCAGATGGTCAGCCGTTGCGACAGTTCGTAATTTCTGAACTTCGCTGACTGTCTGCCGTCAACCCACGCAGATAGGGTGGAGCCCTCCTTTGTGACGAAGTAGTGGCGAGGTTAAAATTACGTGGAGCCTTTTTTTAACCCCCCCACTCTCCGACACCGAGAGCCTGGCCCTCGTCGCTGCTTCGAAGGGACCCTCCACTCGCTCTGCGGCCTAACGCGCTGATAGCCCTTCAGGCACGTCACATGCTCTTTTCTAGACCATAGGGCTATTTTGTGCGCCACGAAGGTAGCACCGCTGCTGCCAGCAGTCTGTCGCTGTTGATATATTTCTTGGTGGACAGCCACTATGGAGGGAATGCCCGCAAAATTGATGTACAGCAGTTCTTTAAAAGTGGCCCACGGAACTAGGCCTCCTGGATGGTTAGTCGCCAGGTCAATATTATCTTCCCCTGAAGGAAGGGCTCTCCAGGAAGTTGCTAGTAAAGAGTAGTAAGGACATAGGGATTATTGTCGGGGTTTTTCGCCAGAGGGTATTTTTGCTCTCCCTCAAGAGCGTAGTCGAGATGGTCACTGCAGCTGCTGTGCAGAGTGGCGGCTGCTGTGATAACTACCAGGACGTCCGAGTCCATTATTGGGGACGGCTCTATGGGTGGGTCTGGTTGGTGGCTGCTGCGCCGGTTCGTGACGATCGTCTCTCCATACCTGGAGAATAAAGACCCCCGTTCGGGAAGCCACTTGTTACTGGTCGACGGCGTCTGAAATGCCCAACGGCTCTATGGAGTTGTATTCAGGTGGCAGGTTGATGGAATTAATAATAATTTATACGTCTGCAAGGCATAATAGCACAGATTATATATATATATACAGATAGACCACTCCCTGTAAAAAGCATTTATCGCATTTGCACCCTCTATTCATGATAAGTCCGTACCATTTTCTTTACAAAAGAATACACGAGATGGCGCCACTATACCTTAATGTAGCTAAAATCCACGAGATGGCGCAAAATCGTCAAAGAAAGAGGGATTTATAAATATATATATATATATATATATATATATATATATATATATATATATATATGTAATTATAATATAGCGGGAATTTTAGTCAATTAATTTATTAAGCTGAGTTGTATTGGAGCTATAGATTTATTTGATAGTGGTTTTTAATCGATTATCATCGACGTTTCGCACTTAGATTGAAGGCTTCTTCAGGATGTTTAGATTATATAACACAAATAACTTACTATAATCTTGAATTTTGCAATAAATAAAAATCTTTATAAATAAATTTTCCAATTCTTTTAAATTTTAGATTATAGTTAGTTATTTGTGTTATATAATCTAAACATCCTGAAGAACCTTTCAATCGTAGTGCGAAACGTCGATGATAATTGATTTAAAAACACTATAAAATAAATCTATAGCTAACAATGTAACTTATTAGCTCATTAAATTAATTGATTAAACTTTCCCGCTATACAATAATCACATAAACAAATAGTAGTTATCTCAAGAAAAACACTAGTATATATATATATATATATAAACAAATTACTAAATATATTAATAAATGTTTATAATAATAATTATGACATATGAATACATTTAAAATAGTGTGAATAAACAATAAAAAACGTAAAGAAATACAATACTTTTCGTTACTTATAATATATAATGTGCTCCCGTGCAAATAATGTCTTCAAAATAGTGCTACAGTCGCTTCGACTGCAGGAGATTTAAATGGGCGAAACGTTAGCTCACATGTTTTCCTGGGCTATTGTTTGCATTGTAGCATTGTCTAACATTATTGTAATTTACATGACACTAGTATATGCATATATAAATAAATCATTAAATATATTAATAAATGTTAATAATAATTATATGATAGATGAATACATTCAAAATAGAGTGAATAAACAATAAAAAATGTAAAGAAAAAACAATACTTTTCTTTACTTATAATACAAATAACTATACAATGTGCCACGTCCAATTATTAATAAAATTATGCGCTTGTCAATCCATATGCAAAATGAAGGAAGATATATTCTACAAAACTAAACACTAAAAAAATCTTTTACAAAAAACTCCAAATATATAATAATGCCTGTACAGATAACTAAATGCAGACATCTAACGAGGAACTAATGTATGACAGTTTCTGATTTTGCAAAGCCTAAATGTCGCGATCTGGTTTTTTGATATTTAATTAATGCTAGTTTTTTCACAGGATCATTAATTTTATGAAGTTCTTTTCCTTGCAGTATGTTGTTGATGTTCTGTACCCACACCACAACATAAAATGGGATCAGAAGATTTAAAATTATTTCAGCCAAATTGTGAATGACAGTGACAAAAATTTTGAATAATTGTACAAGAAATTTTATGTGTAAAAAATGATACTATATTAAAATGAGTGCTAATCTTCGGTATATAAAACCGCATAATTTGCAAACATTGATTAACGTGTTTGAAGAAGTTGAAGTGGGGTTGCAGCAAACTTCCACGTGTAAATTGCCTACATTCAATATAGGAGTAAATGGGTTCTAACGTATTGGAAACCAGGTCCTGTTTACATATACCACATCCTTGTAATTTTCTTAACATACTGCGGGCCAAATATCCTGATATGTACATATTTATATTGTCCGCCAGAAAACTGGGGTTGTTTATAAATGTGAACTCATCAGAGATATTAGGGGACACTATCTCAGTTGTTGTAGGAACTTTAATCGTTATTAAGTTTTGTACAGAATTTAGTGCCCCTGTACAACCATCTTCCTCACAATTTGCAAATGAAGAAAGGCGAGTCATAAGATTATTAATAATCAAAGCTTTATAATAAGCTCTGAAGGCGCAGGTGTTGGATTTATATTCCTAGCACCATGACTTCGGATACCACAACAAAAAAAATTCAACGGGGTCCTGATTCAAATTTCTCGGACAAAGATATTTAATTCCCTTAGCGTGTAATTTGTTCCAGATGCCTTGCATACCTTTTAATGTGGTTATCCTATTTGCAATGTAGGGTGGAATATATTCCTCTTGTGATCTAATAAATCTAATTGTCTTCAAAACTTGAATTGCTTCGGAATAAAATTCAACATGCTGGCTTTCTTGGGTTATGGTACATCGTAAAGGTTTATCACCACTTACTGTCGAACCATTTACACTGTCAAATATTTTGTCAAAAAATAACACAAACTCCGACGTACCAAGCATTATCTCTGTCGCATATCCCTGCTTATCTAAAAAAAAAAGTATGCAAATTACTTCAATGTCGTATGAAAAAAATAATTCACTTACAAAGTGTAGAAAAAAAAGTAGCATGGCGGATGTTCTCGCCGAAAAGACCTGGGCTGCCAGCTTGCTCGCTCTAATGCAGCAATGTCGTCTTCTCATTGGGCTTTACTTGATCTGTATTTATCTGTGTCTGTATTGTTGACGATTCAAACGGCAAACGGATTCAAAAGGTACATACAATCTGTCTCAGGGCTCCGACAAGCTTATGGGGGAAAAGGAGACGAGTTATAGTGCGGTAGAACATTATCAGAGGCGCTGATGTTCACATTTCAAATTTCCCCCTTTCTTCCTGCCAAGTTGCCATAGCGCGCATTTATGATTTCCATTGTTTATAAATAACGCCCCGTCGTGTAATTTATTTGTTTGTACCTTTGTGCAAATAATATATAACTATTGTGTCTTCCTACATTTGTATTCACTACTGTGTTGTGAAAATTTAATCTCGTCTTTGTTACGACGCCCAGTGAAAAGTTTAAACTCTAATACTGTAGGTAAGTACCATGAGCATTTAAATGCATTGTAATTGTTCTCGTATATTATATATAGCTGGCACGAACCAGATTCCTGTGCGATGTGCCTGGGTGTAGAAGGAATATTTATAAGGACCTTTCCGCCAGACTACATACTATTCCGAAAGAAGGAGAACGTCGGAAGCAATGGATAAATTTTCACGGCTAAAATCAATTAACGGAGAAAAGTACATCCACAATACATAATTACCATGTGTGAGATGCTCATTTTAAAACTTCGCAGTACTACACCCGAGCGTCTAAAATTAAACCGAAATGCAATTCCGTCAATATTTATAAATTCAATTTCAAACGATAATAACAATAATGAAGGTTTGATTGCACAATCCATTGCAGTGCTTGAATCAACAATACAATCGGAAGTGAAGCAGCTTTCGCCATCTGACAATGTTGGCAATGAACAATGTAAGTTTGTGTATATCGATTTTGTAACTACACTTTTGTATTTGAAAATGTAATTCAATTTTAGGCTCTGAAGATGCACCAACTGAGGTGCGAAATGTTAGCACGAATATAGCAATAAATTGGACCTCGAGCAATTTTTAACCTACATCCTCCCTACGTGAACAACCTGATTTGTATTTGGACCACCCTCCCGCTAAACCTTTACTCTTATACATATTTGTAATTATCATACTTTTGTTATTGTGTATTTAAATGCATAATATATATTGTAAAATAAGGCGTAATTGATTTACATAATAAATATTGCAAATTAAATTAAATTTAAATATGGGCGGCAATTTTTTTGTCGTTCAGTTAGGTAGATGAAATTCAGATAGCGCTACAAACTCGTCTACTCAATTTAACATAGAGATGTCGCTCCTTTAGGTATACATTCTTTGATCTGTCTGTATGCTACCGGCTGTTATTCACAAACAATGGAAATTATGATGAATGTGGATTACTGGATTATTCAGCACATATAATGTGTCAATAATTTCGGACAGAGTTCTTAAAAAAATTACAGCGACCCTGCAGATTTTGGCGACATCTATTTTGTATAGGTCCGTAACCACACGAAACCTGGTCAATATAAATCGTATAGAGTGCGCAGGGTATGCAGAACAGGAGATATTGTGGGCAACTGGCAACTATGTTTATTCTCCTGTCCCTTGTCATCAAGGCCAACTCTCTATAGCATTAGTGAACTGTAACCTGGTTATGGTCCGGTAACAATATATAAGGGTCTTATACATATATATATATATATTTCTTATATATTTCATAACGACTGTCGGGCTTGTTATATACCGCTTTTAATTTCCTGCAGAGGATCTCTTTGATGGTTAATGATTGTCCCTTAAAATTTAAACGTCTGGACTTGTTTATTTGTAGTATTTTCAATAGTTGTGGTTCTCCTTGGGTGGTTATTTCCACTCATAATCATAACTTTTGTTTTTTGTATGTTAATTTTTTGACCATTTCTTGTTCCTGTTTCCTTTATTATATCCTGGAGTTGCTGAAGTTTTTGTTAGCTATATGCAAAGATCACAGTATCCTACGAATACCGCATATTGTTTATGGCAATGCTATTGACTGTGATTCCAGCCTCGGTATTTTCTAGAGCTTCTAGAGCAAAGACATTTTCTACATATAAATTGAACAGCATTGGAGACAGTAAGCAGTATCACTCCACGTAATACTTTATTTTTCTGTGTATTGAAGTTGATTGACTTGCACATGTGCATCTTCATTCCGGTAGAGATTCTGTATTAGTCTGATGTCGTTTTCGTCTAGATTCACGTTTCGCAAGTAGGTCAGAAGGATCTCATGCTTGACCGTATCAAACACTTTCTCGTTGTCGATAAAGTACATGAATGAGTCATTTCGTTGGTCTAGGCAGTTCTTAACCTTTCAGTAGTCGCGCACGGTCTCTGAGACCGGGCCAATACAAAATTTTATATTACTAATGAAGTATAAATCGTTGACTTCTTAAACTCAAAGTACCTTCCCAGAATAAACACTGAAATCTGTAGTGTGACCGTGAACGACGCAGTGCGTGTAGTTAATAAATAAACAATAATTCCGGTCTGTGAGACCGGCGCGACTAAAGGCAACTTTAATTTTTATATAAAATCTTCTCAAATAAAAGGTAACTTGTATATAATTAACATAAGCTATGTTCAAATGATATGTTTATTATTTATATAACAGTGCGAACAATATGGTCATATGAAAAACAACAGGAGCATCATCAAGAATTGGTAGAAGAAAATTTAAATCATGATGAAGAAATTTGGTGGGCAATTTGTAATATTTTAATATTGTAAATTAGATTGTAATTGGAAAAAAAAACGGAAAACAAGATTTGCATGCTTAATTTGCAAAATTATCCTGTGCTTAGAGCACTTAACATCTGTCTGCCAAGTATGCTAACAAAGTGCTTTTTCAGCAGACAATTAGATTCAAGCTACGTTTGTTTATTGAATAGGATGTAATTATCATAAAAACACTTATTATTAAATTTTTAATTCACTGTTTTTTATTTACGAATTTTTATATTTGGTTAAAATAATTTTTTATTTTTTTCAATGTAACACCTAAATAATATTTTTTTTATGTTTTTCATTTACCAGTTAGTAGTTTACTTATTAACGCTTCCTGTGTTAATTACGTGTATTTGATTTTTTTGCTAATTTTGCTAAAAAAAAAAAACGGTCTGAGAGACTGGCGCGACTACTCATGTTACAAGTTTTAGCGCGACTACTGGAAGGTTAATAATGGTATTCAGACAGAATACGGCTTCTGTTGTCTCCATTCCACTTTTGTAGCTGAATTGTGTCTCTCCGCTCATCTAACTTTTGGAAAAACCTTGTGTGTAGGATATAAAGGAAAATCTTTAGCATGTGGCTCATCAGGGTAATTAGACAATATTCTTTGCAGATTATGGCGTTAGGTTTTTTGGGAATTATTGTGAAAGTGGATATCATCCAGTCACTCGGGATTCCTCCTGTGTTGTAGATTTTATCAAACAAGTTTAACAAAATTGTCAAAGGACAAGAATAACCAGGTACACCGACGGCTCAAAGACGATCTGTCGAATTGGCACTGAAATACACGGGAAATGCCCAGAGCATGACACTTTATATGGCACTGGAACACCAAGCCTCGGTATCTTCTTCTTCTTTCACTACATATCCATTAGCCCTGTACCTGACGGTTTTTTTTTTCGGTGCGAAACTGAACCTGTACCCTCCCCCTCCCACCACCAGACGAGCTCCAGTGTGTGTTTTTTTTTAAATTTGCCATTACAGTACAATGTTATCCCACCCTTTGTCTGTTAATTTGCGACAACATTACCATGTTGTCCTACCACCTAGTGAGTTTCAGTCAGTGTCTTTTAATTTGAAATTACAGTACAATGTTCTCCCATAAGCTAGCGAGCTCCGGTAAGTGTCTTTTAATAAAAAACGAGAGTACAATGTAATCTCACCACCTAGCGAGCTCCAGTGACTCTCTTTTAATTTGCAACGATAGTATAATGTTCTCCCATTACCTAGCGATCTCCAGTGAGTGTCTTTTAATTTTAAACAACAGTACAATGATCTCCCACCACCTCACGAGCTCCAGTGAGTCTCTTTTTCATTGCACCGATAATTCACTTCCTGGCGCCTTACTGCCGCTCCGATGATAACAAACGATCTTGTCTTGATTTTCCGGAATAAAATATTGCATCAGCCATTCGTTCGGAGGGCGGAGAATATAAAAAAAAATTAAATACCTTGAAAAAAAGTAAATTTTTCGTTTTTTCACACTTCAAATAGTCCTGCAGTGGAGGGAAATATTTGTTCGGAGGACCTGATGCGAAATTGAAAATCTCCGTGCCAAATTGAATTTATGCCGTTATTTTTTACCAAATCCAAGATGTCGAATTCTTTCGTAAATGTACACTATCAATAGAAGATTTTATCATTTTACATAAATTATCTATTATTTCGAAAACCCCGCCTCGTTGAGAAAAACTTTTTACCAAAGACTTTCCCAGAGGTTGCTCCCAGATTTCCGAAGTTAATAGCCCATCAACATACATTTTACAGCACCTTATATAACGAAGTAAATTTGTCAGGTCATTTTTGGCCAAAATTCCGGATAATATGATAATAAAAAATTGATCTTTATAAAATATTTAATAACTCTGGAACGATTGATTTGAGTAAATATTGACAGGTATACACATTTGTAAAACTCCATTTGACACTTATAATGAAATAAGTTTCGTCACCTTACGTCTTTAGAATTTAAAAGACGTAAAATTTATTATTTTTTAATTTTAATTATTTTATCAATAAAAAATTAATCGAACCAAAATAATAAACAGAAAATAATTTAAAACTCCGAAATAAATAATCTGAGCATAAACAGACAGGTATACATAATTGTGCACCAAACTTTCCTCTATCTAAACGCGCATGTTTAGACCTGCCACAAAATTGCGATACGTTTCAACAAAAAAAAAAAAAAAAAAACACAATGCACCCTCTATTTGACATGACAGACCACACTTATTGTATTTACTGTTTAACGTTCTCATAAAACAACCCGAGTACTATTGTTACTATTACTATTACAAAATATATAGATAAACTTGATTTACTTTATTCCCTCGGGTTTAAAGGGATATTTTATTCCCTCCGGAAATAAAGTAGTGCAGTACGTGCATAAATTGAAAAAAAAAACTATTATTTTTCAACCATGTTTTAATCTCAATTACTATCACACAATAAACACATAAAAAGTAAATAACCTACTCTTAGACAATAAATTCCTAATTACGTTTGACTCCCGTAGTTGCAAATATACACACATATATATATATATATATATATATATATATATATATATATATATATATATATATATATATGTATATATATATATATATATATATGTATATATATATATATATATATATATATATATATATATATATATATATATATATATATATGTATATATATATATATATATATATATATATATATATATATATATATATATATATATATATATATACACGGTGTCCGGAAAATACGTGTACAACGTTTGACGACAGACTCCTGACGTCAAAATAGGTCGATCTAAGCCGACTTAGTTATATCCAAAATTGTCTCGTTTAGCCGGTAGAGGGCGTCAAAAAAAACAAAAGTATAACAAAGTTGAAAGTATCTATTGTAAGAAACTAAGTAAAACAAAAACATTACTTAAGCAAATGTGTAAAATGACCGCCATCTTGCTGAATACACTTATTAACACTCTTTATGATATTGGACCCTATCTAATGTCTCGGGATTATTAAAATGGTTGCCTGCATTTAAAATCCGCTGCAATAAATCATCGCGTGTGTTTACCGGAGTCTTGTAAACTTCTGTTTTAATAGCGCCCCACAAAAAGAAGTCACACATATTTAACTCAGGAGAACGTGGTGGCCATTTTACTGGTGCATCATTGCCTCTTCCAATCCATCGGTTGGGATACTGATGATGTAAGTATTGCCGAACGGCAACGGAAAAATGGGGCGGGGCACCATCATGCATATACCACATTTCCCTCCGAAGTAAAATGGGCAAATTCTCCAGAAGAATTGGTAATGTGTCTTGCAAAAAATTTAAATAAATATTTCCATCTAACCTGTCTGGAATAACAATGGGACCAATAAGGTAGTGATCAATAATACCTGCCCAAATATTAATTTTAAATTGATGCTGATGATGTGCAACTTTAATGGCATGTGGATTTTCATCGGAATAAATATGTTCGTTGTGCAGATTGGTTACCCCAGATCTTGTAAAGCATGCCTCGTCAGTAAACATAATTTTTCTACAAAAATTTGGAACAAGGATTCTTTTGTTTCTAATAAATTGACAAAATGTAAGCCGCATGGGGGGATCAGTCGGTAAAAGTTCCTGGACTTTTTGTATGTGGTAAGGATGTAACAACTGTTCTCTTAAAACCTCATTGACAATCGTTTTAGGAACATTTAACTCACGTTCTAAGAGACGGGTACTGGTACTTGGTTCTTCTTCAACTCTTTCCAGAATCATCTCTTCTGTTTCCACAGTTCGAGTTGTTCGCATACGACCCCTGCCTTCAAACTTTTTCTCAAAACTGCCCGTTTCCCGAAGATGACGCTCAATATTGGCAAATGTTTGGTGGTTTGGTATTCGACGGTTAGGAAACCTCTCCATGTAAACCCTAACACTCTGACGCCCATTTCCTCGACAAAACCCGTATACCAGGAGCATGTCAACTTTCTGAGAGTTTGTATAATTTTCCATTTTTAATGGTAAAATGAACTTGTAATTCAATAATGTTGATCGTATACTTGAGTAAATATTATACTTGATTAATTGTCAAATTATTAAACGTCATTGATATTAATTTTTGACGCCCTCTACCGGCTAAACGAGACAATTTTGGATATAACTAAGTCGGCTTAGATCGACCTATTTTGACGTCAGGAGTCTGTCGTCAAACGTTGTACACGTATTTTCCGGACACCCTGTATATATATATATTAATTTCGTAGTACTCGTTTACACATTACATGTGCCTGCTAACAGCACTCTATCACAACGTGCATTGGCGTCTCTCTGACCAAAGCATGTTGCAATAATTTTATCATCCACCAACATCGCAATATACGACAAGGTTATTGTCTACGACACCTTGCCCGTCAAGGGATTGGCAAACCCGACGTTAAATAACAACAATTTATCAAAACCACAACTATATTATAGAAGGAAATAAATCATAACCAAACAAAGGTTATCCACATGGCGCTCATCAAAACACATTCGCTGTTTCGCTGTATATCCCCACATCACAGGATAAAAAATAATAAATACTCAAACCACATTCATAATTGAATTGCTACTGTACAAAAGAAAAAAAATATATATAAACCTTTCTCACACTAAGTCAACTAAACACTCAAATAATGAACATTGTCCGAAGGACAACATACAAACTGTTTGTTGTATCATTGCCCTCAGCTTAAAATATCATGAACAGATTGTCTATATTACCCTTTAAAACTTACTACAATTTTTTGGTTGGACTAAATACCTTGTATCAACCCTTGTGTTGATGCAATTTTTACCCCTTCCACTATTCCAGTCCTCGCAAGTTTGAAAAAGGTGCACTATTAAGCACCGAAACGTCACTATATAATATTATTTTTTAATTTGATCAAATTTTCTGCTTTTTTATACTATCATTAAATATACATAATATGTACCTAGTACATTAAACTTAACCAGGAAATTGTTTCAAACTCACCTGACCTACCTAATCCCCAAAAATAAAACAAACAAAATATTAAAGAAAAACATAAGTTTTATATATATACATATATATATATATATATATATATATATATATATATATATATATATATATATATATATATATATATATATATATATATATATATAAGTATTTACATCTTTTTTATTCAATCTAATAATTTCAGATGGAATAATATTATTGAGATAGAATATATTCAGAGTATCTGATGAAAATCTTTCTTGTAAATCAGATATAATGTGATCTAAAATTGGAATATAAATTAAAATTTTATAATAGTCGAAATGAGAATGTACTGTAGGGTTCGATCGTTTCGTCATATGTTTGACAATCCTTGCTGTTTCAAATTCAACGTTCAGTTTTTCAAGACGGGTTAAAATCGAACTTGTTTGATGTTTGAACTCTATATCGACATTGATTCTCTTTTTTCTAAGTAATAATAATGTATTTAAAACGATATCATTGGCGTGCTTTATATCGATATTTTTAGTCTGAAGCATTGCACTTAGTGGTAAATTCACAACTAATATACTATTTAGACAATACAAGTTTACAATAAATTCACAACTTGTTATAGAAAATATTGAGTTTTAGCTTTGCTTGAAGATCACATTAGAAGCTTTAGATATGCTCAAATTTAGAACGTGGTTATAGCATGTAGTTCTTGCAGCAAATTTAAAAAAAATCTGAAATTGTTTCACAGTTCCTCTTTGCCCAGAAGTCATTACAGAACATCCATCGGTCCAAACTCCAATACAATGTATTTGTGATAAATTGATATGATTTAAATTATTAGTGACTGTGTCCCCAATAACCTTTCCACTGAAGATTGGCTATAAACTGCCTGAGTTGACTTTATAGTTATCTTCGTGACAATCCACAAAACCAATAAAATCCTCCCTGATGGTGGAATATTTATCAATATAGCGTAATATGATTGACATTTGGAAAATGTTGGAAACATCTGTAGTTTCATCAAATAAAACACTATAGTAGCTCGCACATTTAATACTTTCTTAAATGTTTTTCATTATTTCGTCTTTACAGCATCATATAATCGGTTTTATCGGTGATATTTTTTTAATGTATACTTTTCTAACTTCAATTACGTTGTTTTGGTACTAAATTAATTACGTTCTAATATGTTTGTATTGTTTCTCGATTTATCGCTGTCATTCCCTGTTTAGTGTAGTTTTGTACTTATGTACTTGTGTTTTATGAGACATTATTTTTATATAAAATTGTAACTCCAACGGAATAAATATTTTACACCAAAATAATAATGTTTATAATTTCAAATTGAAAAGAGAAATTTTAATACCTAACTTTTATTTTATTTTTTATTTTTAAACGCGTTGCGCATCTATTAATTGTTTCCATAGCGTACTTCTAGAATTGTTTGAAATTGAAATGTAAAAAATGACCACAATTTAATTATTTATAAAGATAACAATACCAAGTGGTATATCATTAGAATAGTTGAAAAGGGGTATTTTTATACGGTCATGGCCAACTATGGTTTCCATTAGAAAATACTCAACTTTGTGTCATAACTCAAAAATTATAGCCTAAATAAAATAATCGGTTAGACTGTATTATTCAGCACATAATTACGTACAACTTTTTCCTTTACACATTTTTTCTAAAGTCGTTAATAACAGATCCATAGGCACCGATCCATTGGGGTGTAAGGGGTGAAGGTTAACCTCTTGGTAAAGCCAACCCAAATGACAACCTCACCTGCCCGCGGTGCACCCTGCTACACTACTAACGAGGCTCTGTCGACCGAATATTTGCCGGAATAAGCAGACCTCTCCTACCAGCCAACAGCTTCGGGTGGAAGAGCTGGCAGGAGAAAGGGCACCCTCTTGTCCATGGGATGAGAAATCATCCCAAAAGGCGGAAGAACCAAGAATTGGTCAACGGCATGAGGATGCAGCAAGCAAGGGGAAACTACTGCATTAATGATCTACGGATATCCTTAGTATAAATCATTATGGCGACGTTCAAAACAAAATTTTCCGGAGTAATAAGTTCCCCAATCGGATCTCCGGGGGGAACAGCTATGAACAAAACTATAAAACTAAACAAACTAAAACCAAACAAACTAAAAATTGGCACATGGAACGTGAGATCCATGTATGAATCTGGAAGGATGCACAATGTTGTACACGAAATGCAAAGACTGGAACTCAACATATTAGGAATCAGTGAAACCAGATGGCCAGGTCACGGCCAAGTCTCAATAGAGAATGGTATGCTATACTTCTCTGGAAACGAAGATAGTCATCACAGACACGGTGTCGCAATTATGGTGTCGAAAGATATTATGGCGTCCATCACAAACTTTATTCCTATCTCAGACCGAGTCATGCTCCTACAAATACAGACCAACTCAAGGAAGCTAAACATACTACAAATATATGCTCCCACTGCAGACAAACCTGAAGAAGAAATCGAGCTATTCTACGAACTAATCAAACAGACGCTTCAATCACTAAACTCAAGAGATATCACTATAATACTTGGGGACTTTAACGCGAAGGTTGGTAAAGGAAGATGTGACAAATACATAGGTGAATATGGGCTGGGCACAAGAAACGAAAGAGGCGATAGATTAGTACAATTTTGCCAAGAGGAGGAACTGATAATAACAAATACTTTCTACAAGCTTCCAAAGCGACGGCTCTACACATGGAAATCACCACAGGACAAGGATCAAAAACCAATAAGAAATCAAATAGACTATGTCTTAATAAACGCGAGATATAGAAATTGCATCAAGTCAGTTAAGGCGTATCCGGGCGCTGATGTCTCCTCGGACCACAATCCGTTAATAGCCCAAATGAACATCAGACTTAAAAGAACACCGAAGAAGAGAGACAGTCAGATAAATGTAGAGTACTTAAAGGAACAAGACGTACGAAATGAGTTACAAACAGAAATAAATGAAAATTTGAAAACACTTGAAAATAAAGAAGAATACCGACAATGCAGGGACGTAAACGAAAAATGGTGCGGCATCAAATCAGCCCTATTGGAACCATCGACAGCCATTCTAAAGAAAGAAAAATCCCGAGGAAGGAAAAAATGGATAACGAATGAAATACTTAATCTCATGGATAAGAGAAGAAGTTTTAAAGGAAAAAGTTCTCAACAATATAAGGAAATTCATCGAATACTCCGCACAAAGATCAGAGAAGCAAAGGAAGAGTACTACAAACAACAATGTGAAGAAATTGAGGAGTTGCAAGCAAAACACGACAGCTTTAACATGCACAAAAAAGTCAAAGAATTCGCAGGCTTCAGTACACACAAACAACTCAATATATTGTATGACAACAACGGGAAAATAGTCTCAGAGATAGGGCAAAAACTTGAAGTATGGAAGAACTACATGGCACAGCTCTTCGATGATGAGAGACGGAAAACTATTCTCGAAAATATAGAAGGGGAGGTGGGCCCGGACATAATTAAAGAAGAAGTAATATATGCACTGAATACACTAAAGAACAAAAAAGCAGCAGGTCCAGACCAACTGCCAGCAGAAATTCTTAAACTGATAGAGGAGGACCAGATTCATATTCTAGTAGAAATAATTAATACCATATACACAACAGGAGTGATACCAAATGAATGGTTGCTATCAACTTTTATAACCCTCCCAAAAAAGAAAAGTGCCAAGCATTGCTCCGACTACCGTACGATTAGCCTAATGGCACACACACTGAAAATCCTGTTGAAGGTGATCCATAATAGAATATACAGGAAACTAGATGCAGACATCAGCGACACACAATTTGGATTCCGCAAAGGCCTAGGAACAAGGGAGGCACTGTTTGCACTTAATGTCCTGTCGCAAAGATGCCTAGATATGAATCAAGACCTACACGTTTGCTTCATAGACTATAACAAAGCCTTTGACAAAGTTAGACATGACAAACTAATAGATACGCTAATAAAGAGAAAGATAGACCTTAGAGACATAAGAATAATCTCAAACCTCTACTACAACCAGAAGGCAGTAATAAGAGTAGCAGACACAACATCCGAAGAAATAGAAATACAGAGAGGTGTCCGTCAAGGGTGTATTCTCTCACCAACCCTCTTTAATCTCTACTCAGAGGACATAGTAAATAAAGCACTCGATGATCAAGACATAGGCATAAAAATTAACGGCATGTCAATAAATAATCTGAGGTACGCCGACGATACGGTTCTTTTAGCTGAAACGCTCGAAGACCTACAGACGCTAATTAATAAAATAGTCACAGAAAGTGAAGAATATGGGCTATCACTGAACATAAACAAAACAAAATACATGCTAATAACTAAAACAACTCAGGACAACCATCGAGTATATGTAAAGAACCAGCCTATTGAAAGGGTAAGAGAATACAAATACCTAGGCACAACCATTAATGAAAATAATGATAGCTCCCAAGAAATTCGAATCAGAATCGAACAGGCAAGAAGCTCCTTTTCTAAAATGAAGAGCCTTTTCAGTTGCCGAGATCTAAACCTCGATCTAAAAATTCGAATGATGAGATGCTACGTACTATCAATACTATACTACGGAATGGAATCCTGGACATTGAAAGCAATCGACATAAAGAGACTGGAGGCATTCGAGCTATGGATATATCGAAGAATACTGAGGATCTCGTGGGTAGAGAAAATAACGAATGTAGAAGTGATGAGACGTATGAATAAAGAAAAAGAAGTAATTCTGACAACTAAGCAAAGAAAACTGGAATATATAGGACATATCATGAGAGGAGAAAAATATCAAATACTACAAGTAATTATGCAGGGGAAAATTAGAGGAAAGAGGTCCATAGGAAGGAGACGAAACTCATGGATGAAAAACCTTAGAGAGTGGTTTGGCTGTACTAGCAACCAATTATTTAGAAATGCGGTCTCAAAAGTGAAGATCGCCTTGATGATTGCCGACCTTCGTACCGGAGATGGCACCTAAAGAAAAAAAAAAAGGCACCGAACAAAATAACAAAAAATATACTTTTATGAGACAAGCTCATGAAATTGAGCTTGTAAAACTGCAATTCTCTCCCCATTTAATAGTCTCTCTATCTCCGCTAGCTTCCGAGATCCCAATACTAAATATCCGAAAAAACTCACCCTGTGTAAACAATCTTTATTGGGCTATCGACCCCATGGGGTCTTTCCGCCTCAAGTTATTATAATTTTAGAGATAGCACGTTTTCTACTTTTTTGTTTAGAAAACTTCTCTATTTTATCTTCAAATTCAGTCTCGTCAAAGACGTTCTATGTTTAATAATGATAAATAATTTTTTATCTGTTTAATTTTCGAGAATGATCTCTCTCCTGCATAATTGCTGCCCATAATTCATAAATAAATTCTTATTGCTACGTATTTTGGAAAGCCGACTCTAATTTATAACTTTTAATTGATTTATACATTTCCCCAATATTTATTTCCTTTCGTTATTTCTGCAAGTAGTACTGGAATTGTAAAAAAAATATAATGAATTCATCTTTGCTTAAAACTCTGCTATAAAAATAATTTGAATGGTATTCAATATTTAAAGTTGTTTCGATAGAACATAGCGTCAGCGAGGCCCCACGTGTAACCGGGATCCACTATGCCCTCTCTAAAGGTGGCCCTGATGTACATGAAAAACTGTGTTTTTTTAACAAGTGGCATATATCTTCGGTATTTTAAGAACTGGTAGAAGGTTCAAATGGGATTTTAAAAATTTCATTGATTTACATAAAACATGACACGAAAGTACACACGACACGTGTGTAACTTTGACATGAAAGTTATTTAAAAGTATTACAAAATATGTTAGTACATATTACTAAGTACATATCTATCGTCAAAAAAATTGTATATTTTATCTTCTATTTACAGATGCACAATGCACCGTACAAAACGTTAGGTTACACAAGTTTGGAAACATTGTGGAAAATTGCTACTCTCTGAAATTTTCCGGATCTAAGTTTATTTAGTTTATTACTAAAGCCGATCCTGATTTCGTCGCAGTTATGCTTCAATAATGGTGCTGGTTGTGATATAATTTCACTAAAACGTCACGGTGGATGGAAATCCTCGGCAATAGCCGAAGACTACATTACCGAATGCATACAAAATAAAGTTGGCAACGTTGACCGAATCTAATATTGATATCAACAATTCAATAAACATTATTCCATCAAGAATGATATGCACCAAGTGCCACAGAATTTTCTTTTATTATTATAACTGACTGGACGAGAGTTTATAATTCATTATTCATTTTTATATTAGTTATCATTTTCACGGTTGTCATAAAGATTTGTAATGTATAAAAGTCGCTATGGTTTATTTTTTTTAATGTTGAAACTTGCCAACTCAACATTTTCGTATTAAACAAGAAATGTGGCGGTTTCAATAAAGCAAATGGAAATATGGATAAAGAGCTCTGAGTACATTTGGTAGATTTGGATTTCAAAAGATCGCCCCATTAACAGACAGGGCAAAGTTTGCTTGGTAAGAAGCTCGTTGCTGCGCTCTGGTACATAATCATTTTTACGGGCTGCCACCTCTCTCTATGTAATTATACGAGGGAATCCGGGAATTAATTTAACCGGAATTCTCACGACGGCGGTGCCGAAGAGAACTGTATACATATATATGCTGGTGGGAATATGATAATTTCCCTTTTGTGGACTCATCTCCTACGAAATGCAATTGCACAGACCATTTTATTTCTTATGCGGATCTCGTCGGTGACGCGTCGTATATTTCGTTGTTTGTCTGGTCGATTTACCAAATTACTTGGCGACGAGGAAAACTAATTGGGTTCCTGTATTGCAACACGAATGGTAAATATGTTGAATTTTAATGTGTCTCGATATTATTGTTAATTTTACGAAGAGTATATCTATCCGTTCTGAATTTGTTTGTCTTCAAGGAGCAATCCAGATATTTTTATATTTAAATATTATTTCAAATCTATCTGTCATCGGCATCACGTTCTTCATTTAATTGATACCATGCTCTTAATTAGTATTAAACATTTATTACCGAGTAAGTACAACACTGTACAGTAAGATACCTCCTGTCTGGCGCATTTATTATAATTTTTAGGAAAAATATTTTAAACAGAAGTTTGATTTATTGCTTAAATAATTGCTTAATTTTTTTTATGATGAGTCACTCTTAGAAAACGAAGTCATCGATACTTATTTTTTGTATTAACAAATTTGATAGCATTTGTTTTTCTCGTCACGAACATACCATGAGATTGCATGAGTATATTTTTTTAAGAGAATTGAGTAATGACTGCTGCCAAAAATCTAAAAAAATGAAAAGACTGCTTTGGAAAAGAAATGATACAAGTCAAATACATACGATTTATTTGTGTAAGTACATCAAATAATTAAATTGTATCAGAAAGTGTTTTGTTGTTTCAGTTAATGGCAAACTATTACTAGAATAACATATTTTTCAGTATCTCACATATCAAATAAATCCATCAATTTATAATTATGTCAATAATTATGTTAACATGTATAATATGTAAAATTAGATAGATCAATAAAATAAATTTTAGAATTTTTTTTTAACGGACAAATGTTTATTTTGAACATTTGTCGATACAGTTTAAAAATTAAATATATATACAGGGTCCGTCATTTCACCTCCCGTCTTCTGTAGCTCAGTTACTAATTGAGTTAGAACTTTGATATTTTGCAGACTTCAGTTGCTTTCTAGGGTGTATTTCAGGAAAATATTTTTGATTATACAGGGTGTCGCAAAAAAGTGTGACGTCATCATGATGTATATTTTTAGACTGCATGGTATATTTTTTGTTACTTATTTGGGTGCCTCTTATAGATGCCTACATATCCATAAAATTTGATTGAAATCGGTTTAGTGACATTAGCACAAAAAAATAAAAACTGAAATAAATCAGTTTTGCACCATTGGTTAAGAAAATTAATAAGGGATAAAAATAGTGCCTCGTTAATAAAACGATACAAGGTACTCATTAAATAAGGTCTGACAGTTGCGTTAACCGAGTTTTGTTGATATGCATTATACAGAGTGTCCAAAATTTATTGTCAAACTTTTCAAACTTTAAAGCACTTTATTTTTCTTATTTTAAATTGGAACCCCAGTATATTTTTATGTAATTCCATAAAAGACAAACATTTTTCCTAATTACAACCCTATTTCAATTCCTAACACATTCAAAGATATTTGCAGAAAACTCGTATTATCAACAAATCCAATGGCCATTTTAATTAATCAAAACCGAAGGTGGGATTGCAAAATAATTTATTGACATTAAAGTTTAACAAAGTGACAAGAGCCATTGTTGACTGCAGTAATATAAAAGTTTAAAACTTTTTTAGCTAAGGTCTTTATACCCAAGATACCAAAATTACTTTTTATCATGGAAAATATGATTTTCATAATATGACAAATATTATGACCTATATTGACAAATGTGGATATGACTTTCATATTCGCATTTCAAAATATTACATTCAACCTGTTACGAAGAGTGGCAATGTCATTTCATACTCGCCTTCGTGTGTGCCTTCAAGAGGGCGGAAGACATATAGAACATAAGTTCTAGCAATTAATTTATTTTAGAAATGCACAGTTATGTTATGTTTTTATGAAATTTTGTTACTACTTTTTTTATACAAAAGTTAATACTTTTACGATGTGTAATAGGTTTAGACGAAGATCTGTGAAACCTTTAATACTTTCGAGTTATTAATTGTAACTACAAAACATGTTAAGTCAATAAATTGTTTTTCAAAGTCACCTTCGAGTTTTATTCATTAAAATGGCTGTTGGAATAGTTGATAAATCGAGTTTTCTGCACATAACTTTCAATGTGTTACGAATTGCGATAGAGTTGTAATAAGGAAAAATGTTTGTCTTTTAATTCCACATGGAATGACACAAAAATATACAGGGGCTCCAATTTAAAATAAGAAACATAAAGTGCTTTAAACTTTGAAAAGTTTGACACTAAATTTTGGACACTCTGTAAAACTTGGTTAACGCAACTATCAGACCTTATTTAATGAGTACCTTGTATGGTTTTATTAACAAGGTATACTTTTATCTCTTATTAATTTTCTTAACTAATGGTGCAAAACTGTTTTCTTTCGGTTTTTATTTTTTTTGTGCTAAAATCACTGAACCGATTTTAATAAAATTTCATGGGTAAGCAGGCATCGATAAAGGGCACCCAAATAAATAACAAAAAAATATACCATGCAATTTAAAAATAGACATGATCACGACGTCACACTTTTTTGGGACACCCTGTATAATTAAAAATATTATCCTAAAATACGCCACAGAATGCAAGTAAAGTCTGCAAAATTTCAAAATCCTTACTGAATTAGTAACTGAGCTACAGAAGACGGGAAGTGAAATGACGGACACTGTATATATAATATAATCTAAAATAGCGAGTGGTGTATTGTCTTATTTAGGTGTTCTGGTATTAGGTCTTGATTTAGGTCTTTAGGTCTTGGTTTAGGTCTTGATCTTGTTGAGCATATATATAGTTGTTGCGTTTTTCGCTGTCAGCTTGTTAATGTGCTCGTTTGAGTTTAAATAGTTGTAAATTGTAAGGCCTAGTTAAGTGGTTTGTGTTATCTCTGTTAGTTTGATCTTGTTTAGAGTTATGTTTTTTTGGTTGTTTAGTTTGTTAGGGCTGAATGTCATGTAGTTTGTTTTAGTCTCATTTATCGTAAGTGTATTTTTAGTGCACCAGTCGCTTAGAATTTGTAGGTCTTCGTTTAGTATGTCCTGTAGTTTCGTTATTTTCTTAAGTGAATGTATCAGGCATATGTCATCCGCGTATATAGTTATATATCCTTTGATATTTTCATTTAGTAGGTCGTTTGTGTACAAGATGTATAATATGTGTGGAAGTGTGCCTCCTTGTGGTAGACCGTATTAACTGTAAAGTATGTCACTCGTTGTGTTGTCGATTTTAGTTATTTGTGGTCTATTTTGTAGATAGGTTTCTATTAAGGATACTAGAACGTCATCTACTCTTATGTTTTTTAATTTGTTTATCAATGCTGTTCTGTAGATTGTGTCGAAAGCCTTTTTCGTTTTTATGTATAATTGAGACTAATTCTAAACAAACATCGAGTTTATTTATACCCATATCCAATTGAAGATAGAATTGCAAATATGATATCACTGAAATTTCCATTTTCGGTAGAAGTTGTTCAATCAAAGAATATCAAACTTGTGTACAATAATATTAATGGAAATACATTAAAAAAAACAACTTATGTACAACTTTATTATAGGAAATGATATAGACGGATGCTTACTGACAGAACCAAAGACAAAGACAGACACACACTTCGACTACAGGAACTGGAACACAATTAAAAGACAAGGACACACCATTCAAAATGCGTGAGGTGCATTAATACAACTACAACCCCAATGGCAACTAAGCAATGCTAACTCTCCTAGTTAGACTAATCGATACCCTAAATGCCTCCATTTTACAATTCCATTTCAAGACGATAAGCTTAATATTTTCCAAGTTTACATTCGTTCGACATCTTCTCTGGAACAGAAGATATGACCATGTTTTGTATAGACCTAAACCCTGACGAAATTTACCTAGAACAGATTATACAGTTCCAAACTACATTAACAAATACAATAAATAATTATACTACAACTAACACATACATATTTTAGAAAAATAAATTTCCGAAATTTATTTTATTATTAACCAAACAGGAAATGAAACTATGCCGATAGTACTTAAGAACACAAGACAGACAACTCAAAGCAAAATTCAATAAACTCATCAAAGACATGCAAATACTCTCGCAAAAATACAGAACAGAGAAATGGCTGGAGCTACGCCAAGAAATTGAAGCAGACAAAGGGAAGACATACTGGACCAAAATTTAAAAAAAAACTCTCTAAATACAAACAGAAAAAAAAACATCCAAAAACTAACCGACAGACAAACAGAAAAATATACAGACACAGACATTGCCAACGCATTTGCAGACCACTTTGAAAAGGCGTTCACTTTATCACAAAACCAAGCTTTCGACGAGAAGACCTTTGACGATAGTAACAATTGGTTTGAGACTTAGAAATGGACAGAGAATGGAGACTTAGCCCCTGACATAACAGGCGACGAATATTACGCAGTACTACATACAAGAAAAAAAAATGATTCTCGGACATGACGCACTAACTTAAGACTTACTAAGATACTTACCGACAACGATACATGACTGAATAATTAAAACATACAACTACTGCATAGGAAACCAAATACAACCAATACCTTGGAAGAAGGGTATTATTATTGTTACAATTCCCAAGGCATGACAAGACAAAAGCAGAAGCGCTATGTACTTAGTCTAAGCTATAATTTCTTCGCCTCAAGAAGCCACAGTGTGGCGAAACAGTTGTTGCGAACAATAAAAACAGATTGCTAATTAAAAAGTGTAACTTTATTTCATATTTACTTAGTTTTTTTTTATTAATCATCACCTTAGCTTCATAACTTTCGAAATTTAATTTCAATATTGCAATTCCCTTAGTTAAACTTTTTAAGAGTAAATTCATTAAATATTTAGAGCAGCCATTAAGCTCACACGTGCGGAATTCTCTCACAGTTTTAAGCGAAAAGTGCTAGAAAATCAAATCTAAATTTAATTTGGATACAATCGTTGAAGATGGATGAGGACGAGACCACAGATTCCTCGTTCAAAGAACCCTCAGAACGGAGAAAGCGTGGACGCCCGAAGGGTACTGCTAAAACCATGCCGAACAGCAAAAAAATGGCAACACAAACACACACACAAACACACCGGGGTGAGCCTGATATAAGTAACCACTCTACACAAACCACCCCATCCACACCCACACAACAAAAAAGTGCAGCCACAGATACCACTAGTCCCACACTAAAGATTAACGCCCACAACAGACAACAGAATGCAATGCACAAAGAGAAAATGAAACAAATACACAGTACACTAACAAACACATTCTCCATCACTACAACCAACCCCAATCAAACAACAAGAGGGAGTGACAGCCACAACCGACATCATTATCAAAACAAAGGATGGGTTCCTACTTAAAACCAACATAGACACAGTCACCGCAAAACAACTGCTAAACCAACTAATTAATACACACGCAATTCAAACATACAGGGAATCTACACACTCGCCCACCCACAACAACACCCAAACGCAAGGAAATCAACAAATGTCATACTCTGCAATCATTCGTTTCGTCGAACAGGAGATCCCCGAAACGGAGATAAGCTTACATCTATCAACACACAACATACCACACAGATATTGCAAAAGGATCATATCCAGAGCTGCCAACTTGCCCACACAAATGATCCGCATCATAACTAGTGACAAAACAGCCTACGAAGCCATTTTAAAGGGAATTTATTTCAAACACTGTCACTACCCCGTCATGGAAAGCCTTGTCCCTGCCCCTATCCCACAATTGTGTGGAAAATGCAATCTTTACGACCACACAACGGAAAACTGTCCCACTCCGGTGAAATGCAGTAAGTGCGCTGGCGCGCATTTAAGCCACAATTGTACGTCACAGCTGCCCGAAGTCTGCAAGAGATGCCACATACCCGGACATGGCGCTTGGAGCGCGAAATGCGAACTACGCCCGAAGGCACCGATTGCAGGAATCCCGAACATAAAAATTAAAGCAGTCAACAAGAAGTCTGCACAAATGGACCAACAAATTACAAAATCACGCATTCACACCTCCATCACCATTCATGATCATATTATAAACACATACACAAATAAAATAAACTCACCGAAACATACAGACAGACAAGCATTAATTAAAAAACTAAAAGAAAGATTTATTGACGCATACAGAGTAGACACTGCTTTATCATTTTCAGGAAACAGACTCTACATCATCATGTTCGACCTAGACGACATTAAAGCAATCTCACCTACGGAACCTGCAGATGGACTGGGAGTCGGCACAGCTACTGTCAATGTAAATCCCTGTCGGTAGAAGTAGTCCCCTCAAGACTGGTCAAACTTGTATACAATAACATCAATGGATATTCCTAAAAAAAAACATTACTATACAATTACATGGAATCAAACGACATAGACGGCTGCCTGCTGGTAGAAATAAAGACAAAGAACGATACTAACACGAACTACAGAAACTGGACCACATTGATAAGACACGGACAACCCATCCAGAACGCCCGAGGAGGTGCTCTGGCTCAATTCCGACCAGACTGCCAAGTAGGTAAAGCCACCCCCCCCCTAGCCTAACCAACCCACTAAATGACTGCCTCCACTAGACAATCCCATTCCAAAATGACAAGCTCCACATATTCCTGATTTACATACACGCGACATCCCCTCTAGAACAAAACATATTTATTAAAGCATCACTGTATAAATATGCCATCATAATAGGCGACTTCAATTTAAACGGACAGAAAAGTAGACAATTACAAACATTCCTACAGAACTCCGACTTCACTAGACGACGCACAGACCCAACATTCATCATGCCAAATAACAATGACAGCACCCCCGACATCATACTACACACAGAAAACCTAACAAACAATTTAACTGACGTGACACTAATACCAGATTTATGCTCAGACCATCTAGGAATAAAGTTCACAATAGACACGCATACACTGACGGCAACCATAACCCCCTCACATTCCAGCATAATTAAAAAGGACAATTACAAATACGTTACACAAGACATAAGCAACTACCTGACAAACTTAAACTCGGACGAAATAGACTTAAACCATATCACAGAATTTCAAGATACAATGACAAACATAATAAATAAATACTCTAGCACAACCAGTTACAAATTCTACAAAAACAGACTACCAAGATTTATTCTGGGTTTAATAAAACAAAAACAGAAAATATATAGACAGTACTCATCGACAGGAGACAGAGACCTAAAGCCCAAATTAAACAAACTAAACAAGGACATACAAAAACTGACACACCAATACAGGACAGAAAAATGGCTTGAGGTTTGCCAGGAAATTGAAAAAGACCATGGAAAATCATACTGGTCCAAAATAAAAAAAACTATCCAGATACAAACAAAAAGAACACATTCAAAAACTCACAGACGGACTGACCGAAAAATACTCAGACATAGACATTTCAAACACATTTGTCGACTACTTCGAAAAAGTATTCACCCCAATATCCAATCAATCATATGACGAAAATAACTTTAACAATATCAATAACTGGTTTGAGGAATTCACAAAGACTGAAGAACGTACCATCCCTCCGGACATCACAGACGAAGAATATTAGACAGTAGCATATAATGGCAAAAACTCAGCACCTGGACATGACGCACTCACGAAAGACCTACTAAGACACCTGACAGAAAACATACACGAACATATAATAAATATTTACAATTATTGCATACGACACTCCACACACCCTACCCCCTGGAAAAAAAAGTATCATCATCACAATACATAAAACAGGACAAGACAAAACTACGCCAGAAAGCTACAGACCCATTACCCTACTCCCTGTCCTTGGCAAAAACCTGGAGAAAATTATACAAACCAGAATCTGGAACCTCATCGGAGAAAAATCCCCAAATTACCAATTTGGGTTTAAACCAGGACGCTCGACAGTACACCCACTTTACATTCTCACCAACAACATACAAGCGACATACTTAAAAGACCGACAGACCGCAGCACTTTTCTTAGACATTAAAAAAGCATTCGACACAGTTTGGCTCCACGGACTGCTATATAAAATGTACAGACTAGAAATCCCAAGACACCTCATCCTCTTCACCCTTAGTTTCCTGACGGACAGACAACTTCAAATAAAAACAAAGAACACGCACTCACGACCAATTTTTCCAAGACAAGGACTCCCTCAAGGCTCCCCCCTAACCCCTCTACTCTACAATATATACTGCTACGACATATACAGGATAGAAGACAGATACGTTGATTTAGAACAATACATCTTACAGTACGCAGACGACACGGCTCTGATAACGCACAGGAAAAAAACTGGACGACATGATAAACACCCTCCAGATACTGACGGACTAAACAATGTGCTGGTTTAATAAATGGAGACTCGTTCCCAACCCCACGAAATGCCAACTCCTTATCCCCAACCACCGAATAAATGACAACTCACCGACCATACAAGTTAACGAGACGAACGTACACCCAACAACGACAATAAAGTATCTAGGAATGACTATAGACAATAAACTAAAATTCGACAAACATCTACGCAACACAACGACCGAAATACTAAAAAGGGCAAAACATTTTAGATGTTTAACGTACGGAGGAAGAGGAATATCCATTGATATAGCCACAAGAATTTACAAATCCATCTGCAGACCCATCATCGACTACGGACAAATGGTACTCAACAACGCTAGAGACAAGTGCAAACGAATCACAGACGTGACTGAACGTAAAACATTGAGACTAATCACTAAACTGAGACACAGGGACAATCACCTTCATAACATATCAAATATAAATTTATACAATAGTACCAACCATCACACCCATTCATCAGAGACAAATTACGAAATAAATTCCAACAAAGACAGGACAACAGGACAATTCTGGACGAATTATGCATTAAAAGACTAGACAAACGAACTACAAAAAAGAACCCGACAAAAACGCTCCATGAATCATACTACGCCCCATAACACTCTTCACCAATCAACCCATCATTCATCAGCATATCATACACTCACATATCAGATCATATTATATATTATTTTATAAGAATGAAATGTATTAAAATGCTAGGCGGAAAGACCCCATATGGGGTCGATAGCCCAATAAAGATCGATTATATATATATATATATATATATATATATATATTTAAAAATGTAATATAGGTTAATTTTACTGTTAATGAACTAGCGCTTGGAAAACATAGCTTTGTAAAAGGGTTGTTTCCGGGAATTGATACGTTGTTGAGAGAGACGTACAGTGATTTAGCCAAATTAGCATAGGACGCGAAGTGAAACGCATGCATCTGGTTATTCCAGCAAATAAAGTACACCTTATATAGCATCTCTGTATAATTTTATTCGTTTTCCTTTTTCATTTCTGGTGCTTATTTCGTTGCTTGCGCAGGTGAATTTGGAGCACAAGCATCACTCCTAAGAAATCAGGGGCGTGCAAGTATTTTCTAGCGAAATTTAGATGAACTTGGACCAGTCTTTAATTAACAGTAGCTACATTAGTCACGTTGTGGGCGGGTATGAGTGACAGTTGCAATTTTGCCATTTATTAGAGCCTGCCATTCCCCATCCCGCCGTCAATATATTTTTAGGGTCCCTTCAAGGACCGGTGGAGCCTTGATGGTTAAATTGCGTGGAGCCCTCTTATAACCCACCCCCTCACCGACACGTTGCCAGATAGCCCCCTCATAGCCCCTCCGAAGGGATATCCTTAGCTCCACAACCAAAACCCGTGCTTTGCCCATTGGGAGCGTCACACACCCTACAAATACTAATATACCTCATCCTATTCACCTACAGTTTCCTCATAGTCAAAGAATTACAGTTTAGAACGAACAACGTTTACTCAATTCTATATTAACCAGGACAAGGACTTACACAGGGTTCTCCTCCCTCATCTCTTCTATGTATATAACATATACTGCCACGACATATACAGAACAGACAAAACACAAGTAGATTTGGAACAATATATTATACAGTGCGCCGACGACATAGCCTTAATAACACATAAAAAACGACTGGACGATACAGTAACCACACTTCAAATACTGACTGACAAAACAATATGCTGGTTCAACAGATGGAGACTCGAACCCAACCCCACAAAATTCGTACTTCTCATCGCCAACTATAGAATAAATGATGACCCACCACCTATACAAGTTAACAAAATGAACGTAAACCGAGTAGACGATAAAGTATTTGGGTATGACCGTAATTTGACAATCATTTACAGAAGATACAGTCTGAAAATTCAAAAACCAGCAAAACACTTTAGATGTATGACGTATGGGGGAAGAGGTTATTACGTGCCTGAAGGTTCTCTGGACACATAGGCCGTGGAGCACGTAGATATTCCCCTCAAAGTGGGGGGAGCGCCGGGCTCTCGGTGTCGGAGAGTAGGGTGGGTAAAAAGGGCTTCACATAATTTTTACCTCGTCCGCTACTTCGTACTAATGGTCTCCACGGCTGTTTGTCGTCGAGGGGGGAGGCGAATCGGTACCATTTAAAACCACGAAAATAATTATAGTCGCTGATCCTCACTCGTCTACTCCAAATAGTCGAATTATCGAAGTGATTAATTCGTGATTAGAATCACTAAAATAATTTAATAAACGTAACCATCGTCGCTGGAAACGGATATACTTAGGGAGTACTAACTCAAACGTATACAGTTAATGTAAATGAAAATAACATATGTTTACTGCGAAAATAGCGTAATTTTTACGGCGATCGCCCCTCAGGTGAGTCACGCGTTGGTTCAGAGCTCAGGGCGAACTATTTTTCCGTCGCAAGTGATCACAGGCCACGCTGCCTTATCGGAAATCGCCGGACGCTGCTGGGCAACGAGCAAATCCGTGAAGTTACGGCGACACATACAATTAAAGAAACAACTTACAATAAACTACTGATAATATAAAGACTATGGGCGAATGAATTAAAGTGTGGGTATTAATAATACGAATGAAGAATGAATGAAAATGATATAAAAGGTTGCTAAATACAAGCCAACAAGAAGATAGAGAATGATATCATCAGACGAAGCGGGAAGTAAGACTACAGGTACAGAGAGAAAAGAGATTATTGTTGGACAAAAAGTGCGAAGAGATAAATACTTAGGAAAAAAGTGCTTGGAAACATGGAAATTCTTAGGGAGAGTAAAGAAAATGGAGAAGAAAGATACGGATACACTGATCATCCCAGTACAGAGATGGGTAGAACACTACGAGAAATTGTTAACAGAAGATAGACCACAATTTGCTACAACATCACCAACGCAAGTAGATATACAAGGCGAACCGATGGAGATTACGGTAAAAGTAGTGGAAAAGGCCATGCGCGAGCTAAAAAATGGTAGATCCCCAGGGCGGGGAGGAATATATGCCGAATTACTGATACACGGAACTCAAGAACTGTTAACAATAATTTCGAAGATGTTTAATGAATACATAAATGGCCACCCCGTACCAGAAGAATGGAAGATGGCAAATATATCATTAATAGATAAAAAGGGTAGTAAGAAAGAGTGCACCAACTACAGGGGAATCTTAGTAACAAGCACGTTAAGTCGACTATATGGGAGAATAGTTAGAAATCTGACAGAGGAAGAATACAGGGGAAGTGAAGAGGAAGAGCAGAGTGGATTTAGAGCGGGGAGGTCGTGTACGGATAATGTTTTCACACTAAAACATTATATAGAAAAAGAACGAACACTAACCAAGAAACACATCTTATGTTCATCGATCTCAACAAGGCATACGATAACATCTTAGTAGCGATCTTTGGAAAACAATGCAAGAAACGAGCATCAACCATACACTGATTGGAACAGTAAAGAACTTGTACGGGGCTCGAGGTCAAAAATAAAGATCGGAGTAAAGCTGTCGCAGGAATTCTCTGTAAATAATGGCGTAAGCCAGGGCTGCAGTATATCACCGACCTTATTTAAAATATATATGGGAACGGCACTAAAATAATGGAAGAAAAAGTGCTCTGGGATGGGTATAAAAATAAGAGAATCATGTCTGAATACGCTATAGTTCTCCGACGACCAAGTAATAATTGCCAACGATATCGAGGACGAGGAATATATGACAAGGAAACTACAAGAGGAATATGAAAGATGGGGTTTAGAACTATACATCAAAAAACAAAGTACCTACCGGTTAATGGACAACTAACGAACATACAATTAGAGAACAATGAAAGGATAGAAGCCTGCGAGAGATACACATACCTAGGAGTTATCTTTAACAATAAAAGGAGCGACGATTAAGAAATAACATCACGAATTACCCAGGTAGAGAGAATAATTGGATGCCTAAATGGAGTATTCTAAAGTGCCGAGATAGGAAAGAATAGAAAGTGTAATATTTATAACGCACAGGTCAGTTCAACTCTAATATATAGCGCAGAGACATGGAGAGTCACCGAGAGAAACAGAAGAAGGTTGGACGCAGTGGAAATTAACGCGTTGAGGAGATCAGTGAGAGTCTCACGGCTCGATAGAATATGAAACGAAGAAATACGCAATCGAATGGAAATTGAAGAAACGGTATACTCGGATGTTCAAACAAAGCAACTCACCGGGTATGGCCATGTCCAAAGGATGAGCGAAAACCGAATTCCAAGAAGAGCATAGAATTAATCCCAGTGCAGAGGAAAAAGAGAGGAAGACCAAGAAGGCAGTGGAAGGAATTGCATGGGCGATGAGCGCAAGAGACATTCGAGAAGGACAATGGGCCAACCGAGGAGAATGGACATTGGGTATCTGACAACGTCGACAGACGCTTTAGAACCTATTTATATATATATATATATGTTACCGGCAATCTGTATAATTCAGGCAATCTATACAATACCTAGGCAATGTATAGAATACCTGGGGCGTCCAGGCAATGTATGAAATATTATGAATATTATTGTCCATTACATACTTTATGTACACATTACATAATGTATACAATTCCTAGGGATTGTATAGAGTACCTGCTGGTCCACCGGCAATGTGTAAAATAGATTTTGGTCTATATTTATCAAGTTAACCGGCCTACCTATAAAATGACGGGCAAATAAAACATGTTCTACTACTTAAAATCAACTTTATTAAAATGAACAATTGGGGTGCTCCTAAGTAACATAATGTAATTTCCTTACAAGTACTCAGGTACGTAATAAGTATAAAAAACTTAAGAAACAATACAATTCTGTAAAAATAATAAGTAGGTTAGGTTAGGTTAGGTTAGCTTAGGTTAGGTTAGCTTAGGTTAGGTTAGGTTAGGTTAGGTTAGGTTAGGTTAGATTACACACATTGCCGGCTGCGCATTCGGTATTGTATAGAATACCTAGGCAAAGTATGAAATAAATTTTATTTCATACATTACCTACACGTTTTAGGTATTCTATACATTGCCTAGGTATTGTATAGAATACCGGATTATACAGATTGCCGGTAACATATATATTAAAATGATAACAAATATTTATATATTCCATCCGATGCTCTTAATTCATATTGTTGGACAAAATGTGATATAGTCGGTTTAATTTTCCGTAGTCTCACCGCAGAGTAGGAAGCTTGCCCCATTTATATAGATTGTATGCGCATCTGCCAATGTTGCATCTGATAATATTAAGGGTTGACCAGGTTGTCACCCCCTTTTTCCACTTCTCTCTCACGCCCGCAACACACCCACCTTTTTATAAGTTTCTTTTGTGTAGGTCCGCCCTTAAAGAAAACACGCCCACCTCGGCCCAGGCTACGCACAGTGAAGACGGCGTGTCGGTCCACACTTCCTGTATAAGATCGGGGGGGCAGGCTCCACGTAATTTCTATACGAGGCGGGAGGGCGGAACTGGGGGAAACGTTGAAACTACGAAGTACTTATTCCCCCAACATAAAAGGGGTCGCATTTATTCAGCGTCAAGCCAGCAGCCAAAATACATTAACTATTGAACAATTATGCGCATCATAACAAAACGAAACAAAACGACAATCACACGGACACGAGGGAAGGATGCGTTGAGCAAAACCGCCGGTTACGTGAATTCCATAACTATGCCGCCGCGAACGGGAGTGCACTCACGCTAGCCGCTTCCGGATACCGGACGATCACCGCCACCTGTCAACGTACCCTTGTACACACTTGCCCTCGGCAAGAAAAAGAACAAAGCGCAAAATGTATATATCTGTGTCAGCACAGTAACAATTTGAAAATGGTAATAGGTTGAATTTTACTAAGTTAAATTGGATTAATTGAAGTTATATTAAGAGAAATTGTATTATCGTGAAATTAACTGAAAAGTGAAATCTAAGGTAACATGTACTAAGAGAAAGAGCATTAAGTGAAATTATTCTTAAGGAGAAAAAAAAAATAGTAAGTTAGTAAGTCCTATCTGTTCTCCAACATGGCCGCTCCCTGACGACAGCAGTGGAAGAAGGAGACAGTCGGATGCTACGTCACACCTCCTGGTCCACGTGGCCTCGTCTACTCGTACGTTGTTCGTCAACTTAATGCTTGTACGATTGGATGTAAGCCCGTACGGTCGGCCTAATATGAAGAGCGTGGTATTAGTACCACACAATAAAACAAAAACTAAGGAGATGCCACGCTTACCCAAAGGGATGTTATATGGGCCGTTAGAGTCCTTCTTCAGACGCGTATATCGGCGTTCACCACCTCGTTCCCAGGCGCGTTGCACACAGCCGGCGCTAGGAACTAATACGTCTTCAACGCGGTCTATTCTCCTGACTTTGTCAGATTTTTCGTCCCTGACGAAATATACCACGACCGCTTGACGTGCGTTCTGAATTAAAACTACCACTCTAACCGCGAGAAACGGGGGGGGGGAGCAATAGAGGAAGTACCGACTTCTTCTTCACCACCGGTGTAGGGCGGAAAACTGACGTTACAAGGTTTTCCGAGCAAAATTGTGGTTTTACTGGAATACAAGGAAGGTCATAGTGTTGCGTCTACGACCATTCCTTCATACGGATTTTGTGCAGGTTAAAATGACGCTGTATCACCGACTTTACGGAGGGGTATTCTGGAGACAATCCGGTTTACGTTTGCATAAAAATTATTCTAATATACTGGCAGCCGTTGGTTATTTAGAATTTAATATTCTATACATTTTATTCTTTTGTCTACAAAAATATTCCCTTCAACTTTCACAGTCTATGAATGAAACTGTGGAAAGCTGACATTTTATATGAAATTGATTGGAAAGAGCTGGCTGGAATTATTGTATTCATATAAATATTTTTCTAAAAAAATTTAGGTCTAGTTTACTATCTATTTTTGGTTACCAGGTGTGCTTTGAAAACACGCCAATATTTAACGGCATCCTGGAAAGCCGTTTCATGAATGAACGAGCAATCCCACCACCATTATCAATTAAGCGCGTTTAATATTTAAGCTACACAATATGACTTTGTATTCAGTTTTATCTCTCTTGAGAATAGCAGTAATTTCGAAACAATTGTAAAGCAATTCTATAAAACTTGTGAAACTTTACCAAGTGTTTTCTTTACTAACCCAATAAAAATAAATAATTCATTCAAATAGTGTATTGTATTTTTACATGTCATTGAAATGTTCCCGCAAAAATTATTTGTATGTACAACTAATATTTTAAATTATTATTTCACATTATTGTATTATATTTGTGAACATTCATTATCCATACATAATAAATTGTAAAATTTTTACCTTTATAAAGTAAAATATTTGATTCTGTACTACATAATAATGTTTTTTATTTCTCCATTTTCATCCGGTGTATGTGACTTACATACTATTTAATAACTATAATTATAATACGCGATATATAAACTATCTACGCTGCACTCCGCACAATAGCACTCAGTATGAGAGATCAGTAGAGTACTCATGCCGGCAAGTGTACAACAAACTACCCAATCGTTTTAAACAGATCAAAACCACTAAAAACTTCTAGAAGCAACTCAAGCAATATCTCATACAAAAGTGCTATTACACATTCAGTGTATTTATTACCAATATTTAAAACAACACTTGTATTCTGATGCTGATATTTGTAATATTATAATTTTATACATGTATGTTTAAACCAAATTATGTTTGTAATTATGCCTAAGTGTGAGTGCGTGTGTGTGGATGCATCTATGTGTGTGTATGTTTGTGTATTTAATGATGAACATGTATTTATTATATTTATTATTTGTTAATTGCCGTATACATCCGCCATTGTTATCTGACCTCTATAGGTAGTAAAGTATAGAAATAAAAATTGAATTGAATTGAATTGAATTTAATAATGATCTTTATATCTGGTACTGTTTCTTATTATTTATCTGACACCTCTATAAAGTGAACGCCTCCCTACAATGGACAGTTCCCTCCGCACTGCCACTGTCCGTTGTGTAAAGGTTTTACGAAGATGCCTAACGTACCTGTATCAAAACGTATATTATTTCAGCTGCGTCGTTTGCTCCCCACTACCTACTTGACCCTGGAACTGCTTGCTGTATTGTAGCGACTTAAAATATTACGGCAGAAATTTAAACTCGTTGGAGCTGAGGTAAAGAAATATGCTAGTTTTCAGCCCGCGAAATAGTAAATTTGCGCGTATATCCTCATCGGCTCTGTATAGAAACTCGGAACGTTACTTTTTTATTAACATGCATCGTAATGCATGTAAAATCAACAGTGGCCAGACAGATTATTTGCACCTTTTTTTGCAATAATAAATCTCAATAATTAATACATACATACAAAAATTATCTTACAGTATAGCAAAAAAAATTCTAGGAAATTCCGTTATTACTACGATAAAACACAATTTTAAATAACAGAACAACATAATATATAAAGTGATTATTGCCACATTATTACATAAATTGTATACGTACCATTGTATATAAGAATACTTTATAATAATAAATTTTCAAATAAATCACAATTTTTAAATTCTAACAACTTTGTATATTCACACAAAATACATAATAATAATAAGGATAAACATACACGTAATAAGCAATAAATAACTATCATTTTTGGGACAAAATATGCAATTTTCTATTCGGTTTATTGACTCTTACATTTTTTGTTGCTTTGTCCATTTCCCAACGTAAGTGTCTATATAATTTGATTTTAATTAAAACGTCAATAATAATTTGCTTGTGTTCATTGCATTCGTTTATCCACGGTAAATGATTTGAATTCAAATATTTTAGCAAAGCGTCTTTAATTTTAAATACTATTTTGTTTTCACATCGATATTGCGTAAATAACTTGTTAAAATAAAGGAGTAAGATATGTACAATTTTTGCAAAATTTTCGCTAGGTCGAATTAAATATTTAATTTCTTCGTTTGAAATGTTGTAGTCTTTATACATTAAATACAATTCATTTGAGCGTAATTCTAGGGGTTGGCCGGCTACTTTAACTAAACTTTTTTCACAGATTACGCACTGGTGTTTTTTTTAAATGCATACCAGAGATATCCCGCTACGTATGTTGTTGTTGACGATTCAAGAGAAATTTCGAGGGTATTTTCTGTGATATTTGTATCGATTTCTGTTTCGTTGAACGAGTCTTCAGTAGATTCACTTGAAGAATATTCTCGGACGAGGTTTTCTTCGGATTTGGACGCGGGCGACTGGTGGTGATTATTGCTTGAAACTTGGTTCTCGGAGATGTCGAATAACTCGTCATTATCAAATTCACAATTGGCTGATTCTGGGGACTCCTGAAGGCGTATATGTATATTATGCTGTAAGGCAATTCGGAGTTCCCTAACAGAAGGTGTGGGGTTATAACCTCCCCTGTTCCTCACCACAGAGAAAAAAATTTCAACAGGATCCTGATTAATTCGAGATGTTAATAAATATTTCAATCCCTCGTTTTTTAAATCATTCCATAACTGAAGTATAGAAGTTAATGTCCACGAAAATCCTTCTAGATAGTATATGTTTTTTTCTAATTTTATCTCTTTCGTATACTTCAATACTTTGAAAATATTTAATTCCATTCTCCAGAGTTTTCTGCGGAATTTCATTAAATACAGATAGTGCGGATTTATATGGATTGGAATCGTTGACTACATGAGTATTTACAGAATCAAATATATCGTTTATGCGCTTAATAAATAATGCTGTGTCATTCCAGTGGCGCTTTTCAATTCATTAGTTGCAACGGCCGTTAAGATCGTCGACGATACAGTGTGGCTAAATACTTGTGTAGCAAATTTCACTTTCATCTTTTGAAATGTTGTTGGACAAATATGACTAGAGGTGATTTTTAACATTGCTCGAGTTGTGGTGCTTTTTTTGTCTATTTCATAGGTGCTTGTCAAATCTGACCATGATATTTTTTTTACATTTATAATAAATTGTAATTTGGCATTAATGAAATTATTTCTGGGACTCTTAATTAAATGTGGTGTATCAAAACAAGTATAGATTTTATTTGATTCTATAATCATGTACGGTTCATCCTTTGTTGCACCTGTCAAGCTAATGGCTTTTCTGTTGTTTGCACCTTGATCGCAGACAATAACTCTTGGCTTTAATTTAATATTTATGAGTTTCTTTAAAACCAACGTAATTACTTTATAAAGTACATCACCTTTAATTGGTCCAGCGGATGTGTAATAGCAGAATGGCATTTTCCATTTATACAGAAGACCTCTCAAATAAAATACAACGGCAGTATTTGCAAATTTAGCACTCCTTCCTAAAGATCCTAAATCTTCATATCCTTCTATAGAGTCACGAGTTTTGTTGTAGGTAATTTTCTTTTTTTAAATTAATTTCATCAAACATCAGCACACACTGTTTTTCATTTTCACTCATGGCATTAACTTTCGCGGCAAAGTTCTTAATTATTACAGTTTCAACACCAGTTTGAAGATTGAATACTTTTAGCCAAAGTTGAATCGTTTTAATCGAGGGCAAAACAAACCGTAATGTCTTATACATAAATCGATAATTTCCTGGTGATCTGTAATATAGTGATAATGCTAACTGTTTTTCAGCTTTCGTCCACGCCGTTCTAAATTTATGGAAACACTGCATATAGACTAATATTTTTGTAGAAAGACTTCGATTTTCTAACAAGTTATTTAACACCTTTTTGGTAGAAAAGGATATATTCTTCTTTCTTAGCCTATTATTTCTTGCGTTTTATTTAGATAGTGTTCTTTTCATTCTCACAATTTTCTGTTTTAATTTTTTGCATCTGGGTGTTGATAAGCTCTCTGTAGGTGTTGACATTTGTAGTAAACGGTTGCTTACGTCGGAACCAGAGGATATACTGGGGGATGCAGTAATATCACGTGTGGTTGTGGTGGTTGTTGCATTTTTATCAACAAATTTAAACAAAACGTCGGTCGAAGTGCTATCACTACTTGTAGATCCAGTTGCAATATGCCTGTTTTGCGGGATAATTGAATATGTTTTGGTTAATTTGAACAGTTTTGACGTTGACGGGAGAGGAGATGTTTCATTTCTTTTACGGTTTGTATCGTCGCTAAAGAGGCTCGAATCATACAAAATTGGAATTGCATTTGAATGTAGAATCTTTCGCTGACCATTTATACGTACACTATCTATTTTAAAATGTTTTTCACATAAAAGTTTATTGTTTAATTCGGTAAATTCCAGAGTCACCAATTTAACATTACCACTATTTTTCACCCATTCTGTACAACGCTCAATGTTTTTTACAGGAAATCTAAAATAACTTACATCTTTATTGTCTTTTTGAGAATTACCACACCCGAAATAAACGCATTTTCCACTCGCAATACTCATTTTAAAATTTAATGATGTTCACAAGCACAAACCAACTTTACACTGGACCTAATTGTGTCATCTGGAGACCCAAAACTGTTCCACCACCAATACCACATGTGGCTAATTCATCCCTCCCGATAGTCAAGTACCTGATGCCGGTCAGTAATAAGTGGGTCTCTGGCGCTAACTTTTAACATAATACTGTTTTTAGTTTCTTTTAGTATATTCATTTTAAAACGGGGTACGCATTATTTTCCGCCCACCATCTAGGCACAGGTATGGAGGTACATTCTAATGCAGATGTAGTAAAAACATGTGAATGGACCCATAAATAACACAATTCATACTCATTGTGCAAATCTATTCACTAACGATTTAAATGTAGTCCATCAGCTAATGGCAGACTGAAAGAGACAACAGATTTTGATTTGTCATAATTTCTAGTTAAAATTTCTCGAATTTCAAGTTAGATCGTTAATTTGCCTTAAAAGCTTAATTTTTGTTGAAGAAATTTACCTTTCAATGTCTTATGTCTGCCATGAAGAGATGTATTTGGAATTAAATATGAATCAAATTCGATTTTATAAATAGTAGTATTTTCTGGAAATACTTATATCTATTGCAATTACTAATTAAAGAGAATCTCTTTATAGATTTGACTGTAATGATATGGCTATTTTATTGGCAAAATTAATTTTGCATTTATCTTAAAGATAATTCAGTGACAGTGAGTTGTTAGATGATAGGATTGCCATATAGGCAGGGTTGATAAAAAGTTCGGATACAAATAAATATTTTGAAAACAGTTTATTAAAAATTGTTATAATTTGGTAGACACTTAAAAGTAATTAAATTATATGGTCTGAGATATTTTAAAAATTCTGGTGTTATTTGTTTTGGAGATTCAAGACTTTGTATGAAATACTGGATGCTTATAATAAACGTTTTCACTTGAACTAGGTATTTCGTGTTTAATAATATAATTTTGTCTATATTTTAAAAATGGAGAACTTAAATGAAGATGTGTAGAATATGACAGTATATTTTTATTTTTTTTAATATCAAAGTAGATGTATTTTATACGGCAAAGAAAATGTTACTATTTTTATTTTTACTTTATTTACTTTGGCGAGACTTACAAAAATTGGAGCCATTTGGACCCCCTAAAACTAACCTACATTAGTTACATTAGATTGTGTAGGCCCATTCGCTTTCAGTTTTTGAAAGAGTCCGCTGACGTTATACGTGACGAAGTTTTGCATATTGAAAAACAAATAAGTGAATTGCACCCTACAATCGCAGTACTGCACGTACAAGAAATATCAGTCACATCGAAATCAGTGCTTACCATGGTTGACGGAAAGGTATGTAATGCGCTGTCGAATACATCATCCCAAACTTACTACATATGCGGAGCCACACCCAAAGAAATGAATAAATTGTCAAAGATACAAAGTAAAGTGGCGGATGTTTCGACCTATACATTTGGATTATCTACATTACATGCATGGATTCGTTTTTTTGAATCCATGTTACATATTGCATACCGAATGGTATGAAAAAGTGGCAAATCCGGAACGAAGACAAGGATACCCTAAATATAAGAAAAAAACAAATACAAGACATACAATACATCGACGAACATCTAATATATAGATTTGGGACAATTGTTCAGGCAATATCAAGGGGATATTCGGTTATCCCTCGGGCATTTAAAAAATATGCATTGGATACTGCAGAATTATATATTGAATTATATAATTGGTACTACATGCCAGCTTCAGTTCATAAAATATTACTTCATGGAGCCGAAGTAATTCAATCATTGATACTACCTATTGGTCAGCTATCCGAAGAAGCTTTAGAGGCAAGAAATAAAGATTTCAGGTATTATCGAAGAGAGTGTACCCGAAAATTTAGCAGGGAAATTACTAACAAGGATTTACTTTGCATGTTATTAATGCCATCGGACCCTGTTATTATCAGCAAAATAAAACTCCCAGTAAAAGCTTCCTCATTTCTTTCATCGGAAGTTTGTTCTTTGATCTCGATACCGACTGTAATTAATTCTTATGCAAATAGCGATAATTTAGTATTAACAGACACTGAAAGTGATATTTTTGAGGATTACGTATGTTGTTTGTTGAATAAGTTAATAAATTGTTTTTAATACAAATTTATAACATTTATACATACTATATATGTCTATATAATTCACATTGACTACTTAATTTGACCGTGTTATATAAAAAAATGATGAAAATATCTATGTCCCGCTAGATTTGCGTTTCAGCCCACTGTGCACTGGCGCAAACAAACAAAAATTGGAACGATATTTTGTCATTACTAAGCTATTTTTTGAGTAGAACTCAAATATCTATTTAAACCAAGGTGGCTTGTGTGGATATTAAGATATTCATACAAACAATATAAAATATATAAATATAAAGTGTTTGGTTATCATTTCTTTCCAGCGCAAACTTTTCTGTAATACTAAAATGAAGATATTGTTATTTTTCTATTAAAACAATTGAAATTAGTTATTTAAGTCTTACTCTTTTAATTCTTCGCCCTATAAGTGTTTCCAGAACCATATACTATCAAGTAAGCAAGAAGGTGTTGTTAAGAAAGTAGTCAATTGTTTTTTATACATATTCTTGCAAGTGTACCAGTTTAAATGTTGAGCAGTGTATATTATTGACAATGGTTTGATATATATATTTGTAAATTAAAATATATTGTATCCATGTATGACAAGTCAATTTTAATAACACATTTGAATTGTACTCAAAAAGGAACCTCAAACAGTCTTAATATCATTTCAATATAAATTCAATTTAACGAGATAGAGCGTCAAAAGCATTCAATTTTTGAGATTTCAATTGGCTGAGTAGGCTTTGGCGTCAAGATTCGTATGCTAATTTTCAAATTATTGAGATTTTATTATGACCATCTCGATTAATCGAGTCTCGCTTCGACGCAATCAGACAATCACGTAGCTGCTTCGCAAACCAGGCAATATTTTGCTGCCGAGTAGTGCGCCATCTAACATCTCGGCAACTTCTGATAGTAACGCCCACTGGATGTCGGCAACTCAGCGGTGTACGTTTAGTCCCGTATGGTTGCCCATCTTCTGGTTTTACTGTATTCCCAAATTTCAAAAATTAGAATTTCTACGTCATGTTATTTCTGTTGAATATACATACATTGTATGTTGTACATAGGTTAGCGTAAATAAGAAAAATTCAGTTTTGAAAAATACTCTTGAGTACTTTGGGATCTATAGGTTACAGCCACATTTTATTTACACATCTAATATAAAATAATAAATTTACAAAATTTTCACAAGCTCACACAGTTTTTAATACCGGATATAAAATAATCAGAATAGTATAAGTAATTAGATTTAGTTTTTAATGATAGCACGTATGCATATATTTTAAATTAACGTACAGGTATAATAATGGCATGATCAGACGCGCTAATAATCGTAACCTATATATTTACTATTATTCTCATGTCACGCTAGATCTGCTACAATATAGGCGAGATTAGCTAGCCTGCATAAATATATACGCTTTGATGCGGATAATTAAATTTAACTATTAATATAAAACGTAATTAATTTTGGAGCAGCAACAATCGCTTAGGCATACCAATTTAATCAGCAGGCGTGTCGCTAAGACTGCCAATAATTCCTACATTCATTGTTCTGCAATCATATTATGATAATAGCTCTATTGCCAGTTAATATTTACGCCAGAAAAAAATGTATATGTGTATATCGCCAAAACATGCATTTGGTGGTAACAAATATTCGGTTTAAGGAGAGTAATATTGCTGGAACCATTTATAAAAATAAAACACTATTAATATCAGTCATACCGGGTGGTGCGTGGACAATGCACCATCGGGATTAACATGAAAATTTTGAAATCTTTAAATATTGTCTTTCCTAATTATTTTAGAGAAAAACCATAATTTACTCTTTTGTAGAGTAAAAAATTCTGCGCCAATTTAGGCTATAAGTTTTTATTTTTCATTATCCATTACTTAAAAAATCGTCAAAACGGAAGTTACACATTTACAAAACTCAAAGATGAATTGAAAATAAATAGCAAAGAAAATGCTTTTTACATGTGTCAGTGATGTTTTATAACTTTACCTTTTATAGTCAGTAAATTATAGCTTCTATATTTTAAAAACACAGAATAAGTATTATTTACACAACAAACTTGTTACAATGAAACTATAAAATTTAAGGTTATAAAACAATACTGATACATGTACAACGCAATTTATTTGCTTTTCAATTTCAGGCTACATGATTTGTTAAAAGTGTTACTTTTATTTTGTCTAGTTTTTAGGTAATAAATAATGGAAAATAAACTGTAATAGCATACTTTGGCGCAGATTTTTCTGTTCTACAATAGGGTTTGTTACAGTTTTTCTCTAAAATAATTACGGATGACATTTAAATATTTAATTTTTTACATGTTAATCCCTATGGTGCACTTCCCGATTCACTACGATGAATAATCACATGAAAATGATAAGAATGATTTAAATCAGCCCGACAATTAGAAATTTAGGTTTTAAATAAATAATCGTAATCCATTCTTCCGAATTTATTCCGTACATTCCCTTTTATGCTGTTATATAAGTAATTTCACCTCCATATATTTTAATGCTAAAAATGCAAAATAAAGGGGACTATTATCCTCTGAGGTAACGCAAATTTCCCTGCAACATTTTCAGGCCGTTACTCAAATTCCCTGGTGATATTTCTCCATTTACTTAACATTCTCGCTATCATTGAAATAGTAATGTGTATATAACATATGAACTAATTCAATAAAATTGTAAATTATATTATCGTATTTGTACACAAAAATCTGGTGGCGATGAGGTTGATCGGCATAATAAAATCTTTGTTAGGCACACGTTTGGTGACGGGAGCAAAATGAGTAACCAAGCCATTATTGAGATTTCAAATGCGTTTAGTACTCAAATGTGACAAAGAGACACAGTGAATTCTATTTTCTTTTATGTTATGGAGGCAATTATATATAACAGGCAGAAGGGACCAAATTAGATTCTTTAATTTCTCCGGTCTTTATGCGAAACGTTATATTAATATTGCCTGTTTTTGTAATTAACTTTCCACTGCGAGTTTCCGGTCTGTGAAACTTTTACACTGTTATTTACAATTTTGCTCCTATACAGACCGATGAATTATAAAATGTGTACTCAGATTTTTATTAAATATTTGCCTACCGAGGAAAATAAAATATTCCGTTAATTATGTGGGAGATGTTGGAATTTGTTCATTCAATTTAAAATATATTCAGTTTATTTTATCACAGCATAGATTCTCCAATCTGACCAAAGTTATTTTAAGGATCATTGATGGTAGGGTATGCCATACAGTTGTTGGCACTGTGGTAGTTATTGGCACACCTACAAGAAATTAATAAGATAGATTTCTACTTTTATCCGTTTGCCCTGGAGAATTCACATAAATACATCTTTCGTGCACCTCGAGGTAATATTTGTTTTCACTCTGTTGGCATTCTGAAAAATTGGCGGGCAAACTTATGTCAGTGTGCTCTACAATCTGCAGTTTTTGGTAAGTGAAACAGAAATCAACAAGGAAGTGGTTGTCATTCATCTTTTGTGTTCTTGTTGTAAAACACTGTTTTGCTATAGTTATTGATTCTATAGGTAAGATATCAATTTATTCTAGTTTTAATGCAATTTAACCATTTTGATGGGTGCCAATAACTGAGCTTGTATGAACGGGGGAATTAAGTTATTGGCATAGGGTGCCAATCACTAAATATCAACTGAAACTTATAAAATATGTCAAATGTGCATCTCATTTCTCGACAAAGCATAATAAACAGCTAAAAAGTAATACACTCAGGTGCAAAGAAACCGGGTCATTGGGTCGTTGTTTGCAAAAAACCCATTTTTTTTAAATTTTGATGTTGATATAGTCCTTAGAATGAAAGGTTTAGTGTTTTACAATCAAAGAGACCATCAGGATGAAGAAAAAAACAACATATGATACTTATCAGTTCATTTAATAAGCGAAAATAACATTTAAAGCTATGCGTTCTTCACTACCTATTACTCATTGGGCGTTATGCATAGAGGATCAAGGTGGCTACTGGGTTTGGATTTGTTTGTTTTCGATTAACTGTCATTTTCATTTATTAGTCTCTGTTGAGTTTATTTTGCAGACATGCATTTTTTTCGTGTATACGTACATTATCGTATTCGCTTATTAATGTTCATTAAATAAATAATAAGTACCATATGTTGCTTCTTGTTACAGCCTGACGGTCTCTTTGATTGTAAAACACTAAAAAAATTATTCTAAGGTCTATACCAACATCAAAATTTAAAAAAATATGGTTCTTTTGCAAACAACAACCCAATGACCCGGTTTCTTTGCACCTGAGTGTATAATATGTCCATATTATTTCTAGACAGTTGTTGGCATGGTGCGAATTACTGTAGGTTAGCGTATGCCAATAACTGAATTTAGAAACAATGTTGTCTGTAAGAAATTTATTTAATCTCTTTTGAGATTGGTTTTCGTATCTAAGTACGTAGACCTATTTTTTTTTTCTTAGATTATGCCGAAGGTAGCCCAGGGAATATCATACAAACAAACAAAAAAATGACGAGAACGATATGCGAAAGCTTTGAAAGCTATTGAAAATGGCATGCCAAAAAAGACTACTTCCAAAAATTAAAGAATACCAAGAGCTACGTTACAGTTTCGACTAGGCGAAACATTTTCAAAGATCAACCACGGACCACCGCCGGTCCTATCTCAAAGGGAAGAAGAGATTTTATTGGAGTGGATACTTGAAAGTCACTGCAAAGGATTCCCACGAAGAAAAGACCTTCAATCAAGCGTGAAAAGTTTTATGGAAGACCAACCGCGAGAAAATCTATTCAAAGACAATTATCCGGAGGATGGCTAGTACAAGGGTTTTTTGCGTCGTAATCCTCAATTAACCGAAAGGCAAGTTGAAGGAGTTACACCTGCCAGTGCAACTGTGAGCGAATCCAACATTAGAAAATGGTTCTTTGAAATAGAAACATATTTGAAACAAGAAAATTATTTCGACATTCTTCTGCATCCTGAAAGGGTTTTAAACGCTGACGAAATAAATTTTCAGCTATGTCCAAAAAATAAAAATATACCAGCACCTCGTGGAACACTTTAACTATTCTATTTACATTTTCTGCAGCAGGAAGATATAACCTCGACGATGATAATATACCCCTATAAAAGATTGCCTGCAGAAATTTCACAATCTGTGACAAATGACGATTGGGACATAGGAGTGGCCCCAAATGGATGGATGAAAGCGGAACTGTTTTAATAATATATAAGCACAGTACTGCATCCGTATCTAGTAAAAAATTATGTTATTGTTATAGTGTTATTTATGGATAGACATAGCACCCACCTATCTTATAAAGTAAGCGAACTTTGCACGCAATTGCAAATTATCTTAATTTGATCCCAACTCTACAAGAATTCTGCAGCCTGCAGACGTATCCGCATTTAAACCGCTGAAAAGTTTATGGAAAAAGGGAGTTAGAATGGAGAAGAACTAATCTCCCAGCATTAACAGCATTAACCCATATTTTACCAAGGGTATAAATAATTAAAAAAATATGTTTTAATTTGTATATTGCTACTAATTGATGTTGTAGAAACACGAATTTATCAAAAAACTAAATGATTTTTTGACACATTTTGAAAAAAATGCTGGTGCGTTTTCGCACCATTGGTAAAATAGGTTAATAATAACACCAATAAATATAAACTTTTATTTCTTGTGATATTGCTCGAAGCAATCAGTGTGGAGATGTACATTACACGTATTACACAAAAATATAGTATGGTTGTGACAAATTCTACATCTACGTCTGTTTTTGTTTATACTTTTGGTTATCACGTGACCAATGTTATCATAGCGTAATTCATTGGGAACTGCCGATGAAGATGGTTTTGGTTTGTTGGCTTGGAGTTTGAGCAGACGAAGAGCTATATTGGACTTAAAATCTAATTGCGCCATTTTTTCGTTATTTGCGATATTATATATCTTCCAAGCATTTACTATTGTGCTGTCAATTGCATTCATAAACAAAGGCCACCACCATTTTTTTCCTGTTACAGCTATTCTGTAGTTGGCGACACCATTGTCGTGCAAATCCACACCTCCCATATGTTTATTATATAATTTTATTACGTTTGGTTGCTCTATATTCACCTCTTTCTTTTCTTTACGATTGTATCTCTTTGTTGTAGATATTGGTTGGCCATTGAATTGATTGCTAATTGCAGTCACGACAGAATTATCATTCCATCTAACTAAGGAAATACTACTTGTATCATCATATGCAGATTCATATGTTCCACGTTCCGATTTCGAAAAAGATTTTGTAGATTTTAGGGGACAGGAACTTGTTCTATTTTCTCGTATAGTACCAGTGGCATAAAATCCTTTTTCGGACAGTACAGTCAGTAATTTATACGAGGAAAAAAAATTATCGAAAAATATTTGATGGTTGCTAGAATTTTTGACAATTGATAATAAATCCACCACCACTTGTCCACCGAGTCCTACTTCATATTTTTCTTTACTGGCTCCTGCATATGGCATAAATTTAAAAAGATATCCATCAGATGAACATAAACACCACAGCTTGAATCCGAACCTTACTGGCTTTCCTTTGATGTACATTTTACACGAATGCCTTCCATAATAAGGAACCATCTGTTCGTCGATAGATAAACTGAATGAAAATATATCAAACTGAAGATATTTTTTGTTTAGTAAATCAAAGAACGGACGAAGTTTAGCAAATTTGTCGTTTTTGTCCAAGTTACTGTTATCTGACAAGTGTATATTTCTTTTTATGTTGAAAAATTTATTTCTGCTCATACATTTTTTTACGATATCCAAGCCCTTTGTTTCATCAGTAGACCAGTATAACTGTGTTTGAGGTAAGCAATGATATCCTGAGAGAATTAAAATTCCCATAAAATTTAGCAAATCAACACGATTGAATTCAAAATCATGGCGATTGTTATCCTGTGCATATTTTATGGAATATCCAACAATCGCATCTATGAGTTCATTGTCAAAATACATGAAAAATATATCCAAAGGCGTTTTTCCTTCCAGATGATTTCTAATCTCTTCAATTTTGTTAAATTCCTGTGAGAGAGGCTGAGATGGCTGTAAAATATCTCCTTTTTTCCATTTTGGAATTTTGTCATGAGTTTTTATTGAACTAGAAACTTTTCTTTTTTTCACTGCTAAAGTTTCGTTGTCTGATTCATCATAAATGTCATCATCGTCAATGTGAAGTTCAAAAGTTCCAGCAATATCGACATTTTCAAAATTATTGAAATTATTCATATTTGTCAAATCATCATCTATATTTTCTTCATCAGTAAGTGGGTCAACATCGGGTGGAATGTATACGGCATCAATATTACCTGTATATGACCAAAAATCGCATACAAATGATAAAGCCAAAGTAATTAGAAAATATAACTTACGTCGTTGAGTTTCTAATTCAGTAACAGCCTCTTCTAAGGCAGCTTCTAATTCTTTTTGATTTAGAAATTCGCTCATATTTGTAGTATTTTTCACTAAATTTACACTATGTAAACAAATATACAACTGCAGACCACAAACAAACACAGCAAACTAAAGTGTGAACCTAGCGATAGACTTCATAGATTTCGCCAATGGTGCGTTTTCGCACCATCCTGTTTTGTTGCAGTTTTTTTAAATGAATTGATGACGTAGCAAAAAACAAATGCGTAAACAAGTTTCTTCACTATGTTTACCAAGTATATTTTGTAAAAATAATAGGCAATAAAATTGATTTTCATACAAAATAATTCAAATAAATTTCATTGTCGAAATGTATGAATTTGATCCATAATTAGATTTTTTTTTTCACTTATAAATTCGATAGATTTTATAATAATTTGGTATAATTATTGCACAAGCCTTTGATAACAACGACAAGTAATTATACTTTTAAAATTAAGATAATTGCCCAAAAAAATATTTTTTTTAAGGAAGTGGTGCGTTTTCGCACCACTGGTAAAATATGGGTTAACAAAGGGAAAATATGCTCCGATTTTGAAAAATGTACTTCGTGATTTTAATGATCCGGAAATAGTACGGAATGGTTTTCGGGCTTGTGGACTTTATCCATGGAATGTAGATACTATAAATTATTTTAAATGTCTAGGCAAAAATAATTCTCCTCGTAAATCAGACAATCATACTGAAATTAATGAAAATTGCATTTTACCGTATACAAATGTTATTGAATAGTTGGCGATAACTTTCTTGCTTTATATTTACTGTGGAAGGAATTCCACAAATATAACGCTGGTGAGACAATAGTGAATGAAAATCTCGTGCACAATGAAGTGACATTTTTTTCTGAAAACGTTATTGAAAATGATGTACAGACTAACAACAATGAATATCTTGATAATAATAATGAAGATCCGTTTAATGTGAATAATTTTGATATAGACATTAATGAAGAACCCATGGATATTGTAAACATCGCAATTAAAATAAGAGATATTTCATCTAACGCAGTACTCAATGTCAATATGGACCAGTTACCTAATTCTTTTAATGATCATGAAACTGCATTTACCAGTAATAATTTTGAAGGAGAGGTTTTTGACATTGAAAATATGATGGTAGAGATTGAAACCGCGCCTAACGAAACACAAACTCAAACGAGAGGCGGAAGTGCACTCAGGGATTATCTAGCTTGGCCTGTAACACCCGATAGAAATAGAACGAGGAACACAGATAGGATACCAAGTGTACTAACTGCTATGGAATGGAAAGAGTTACAATTACAAAAAGAACACAAGAAGAAAATCGATGAAATGGAAAAGGGAGAGAGAAAACGTATAAGGTTGGAAAAGAAGCAGATGAAAGAACAAGAAGAAAGAAAAAAGAATGAAATGAAAATAAAATCGAAGGAAAATAAACTCAAACCAGGTAATGAAAAAAAGAAAAACAGAATAAAAACAAGGGCAAAATTAACATTATTTCATCAGTAGTAATCCCCAAAGATGCTACTAAGTCTCATATTCGACAACTATTTCAAGAACCGACTTGCCAATCTTATATACAACCACCATCTGAAGTGGTGCCTAATCCATCTCAACTAGATTTTTTTTTATATCCAACCACCATCTAAAGTAACGGCTAACGCATATCAAATAGAAAATTGTTTTGATGTCGCTATAAATAACAGTGCTTCATTTGAAAATAATTTCAAAAATAATATGCAGGTCGTCTTGGGATTGTGCTATACATGTGTTGAATATATGACGCCAGTTAATGTAGGTATTAAATGCCATGCGAACATATCACGTATAGTGCGTAAGCAAAATGAAATTTGAATCGGGTAATTTCGATTTATTTTCCTGTAATCCATGTAATGTAAAAAAAAATAAGTTTTTGGTGTATTTTCGAAGTAAGATACCTATATAATAAAAAATGAATTTACTTTATCAAAACCTGTAAAGCACTGGGTATTTTAAACCTTTAAATTAAGATCAAATATGTGTGCCAATGACTACACCATACATGTGCCAATAATTATCTCAGATGTGCTAATAACTGTCATTATGGATACTTCTTTATTTACCAGCAAGTTGAAATTATTTAATGATGGTAAGGATAAAGTAAAAGGTGCTACCAAAAAATTTAATCTTTTATCCATACCATGAACTAATTATTTATATAATTTTGTAAAATATAAATAATTTGAACGGAAAACAGAAATTTAAAATTCTTAAGGTGCCAATAATTGTACCCTTTACCATAACAATACTTAAACTTTGCTGTGATTTTTATTTCTATTTTTTTATTATTTAACGGCGGCCTAATTCTGCTGCTATGGCTAAATTCCGTCGCTAAGGTATCTACCACACATGGAAATTTTGCCTTTATAAATTTCGCTTCATCCATATAGAGTTCGTTGAGGTACACGTACAATTTAACAGCATTGGATCGCCTATTTTAGTTCCCCTCCAAAGGAGGGGCACTTTGATGTTAGAGAATTGTAATCATTCTAAAATTCTCGAGCCCACGGGGTTCGAACATGCCACTGTTGGCACGAGAGGAAGTGCGCTAATCTCTCGGCCACCGTTGACCTGCTGTAATTTTTAATATGTACTATACAAAAAAAAAAAACTAGAAAAACTCCTAATAGAGATTTTAGCATTATTTTATTATATTGAACGTAATTTTAAACAAGTTTCACAGATAAATAAGATGTCTCAAAATTAATGAATATGGTATTCATAGTAATATCAGACACATTTACGTTAGAGCATATTAACAGTCCTAGTAAATTTTTGTCGCGCATAGTAGGTACAATGAGTCGAAATATTTATATAAATAGGACGTGTGAAGAATAATATTAAAACTATTTGTTAAGATTTTATGAACGCGTAAGTTATGTACATGTCTTACAAGTAATCACGTTTATTGTGCTGCGAATTTTCCATGCAATATGTAATATGCGCAATGATGTTATTTGTGATAGTAGGCGGAAGAAAAATATAATTTGAAAAGCCTTTGTTGACAGTTTAAATGACAGTTCTGGATAATGCAACACCAATAATTGTGTATTAAGTAGCACAAACATTTACATGTAAGCAAATTTGACTTAATAATACTTACATTTAATCAGGTTCGTTTGAGCTTATGAAAGGTGAAATATAATTAAAACATGAAGTAACCCTTTTTACAAAAACAAATATATTTTTGTGAAAAAGGGTTAATTCGTGTTTTAATTATACTTACATTTAATACTATATCGTTGAAATTAAATGGATAGGTACCTATAGAAACATCGTGAGCTTGAAAATATAACAGATATGCAGAATATGGTGACATTATATACAATAAATGTAATTTTAACATATGGAAATGTTTAATTATGCCTCACTTTTCAGGGGCTATAAACTTATATTTCAACTTAATTTTATAAAATAACGGACAATGACCGAAAAATCTCACAAGGCCCATAAGGATGATATATAGAACGTGTCCCTGCCGTTATGTTACTAGGATTCGCAGACCTTTTTGATGATCAAAATAGATAACTGTCGAGAAATGTAATTTGTTAGTGCACAGCCGTCCCGGCGGGTTCAGATTGTGAAATCTCTGTAAAAATCTAGCTTAGATTATAGTAAAACTCTTATGACACTCTCTATTTATAAGAAGGTAGCTTTTGATTATTACAAATAATAACCATTTTAATATTTCAAACGTAAAGTTTTGACTTTACACTGAATGCTTTTTATATTTTGATTTAAGGAGTCTATTGGCGTCATCACTAAGAGAATTATAGACATTAAATTTGTTTATATTACCATGGGGACCTAACCAACCTACATTTGTTTATTAGTCAGAACCAGACGATCTATAATTACCATTGTGAGTATTTAAATAAAAATTGTTTCATCAAAGCAAAAATCAAATACGTATTATTAATTTGATTATTATAAACCCAGTTATAATTGATAAAAATTAAATAACAAATGTGAAATTCCAATTATTAAAAAATAATGAATCAATTACTTTCGGAGGTGGCTTACATTTATGTTTTAAACTAACAACAGAATGTGACATTGTTGTCTACTCTTCTCGACAATTAAAAATTTAAGCAAACAGCTGAAATATGAATTATCTCGTTCAGTACTTTGTGAGTCCTGAAACTTTTGTTGGGTTTAACCCAATGTTTGTGTTATAATTTTTGTACTGGTGAACATTTCTAGTCGTATTATTTATTATTGATGTTAGAGTGTTCTTTACATAGTTATTATTTGCCATACATAGACTACGATTTTAGTAGTCCCAAACAACTGAATAATTTGATGTATAATGAAAATAATCATTTTTATATTATTTACGTTTCGTATCCTGTAGTAAAGCAAATATTCAGTCCAGTGTATGTGTGTATCAAAGTGCATTGCATTATAGGCTAATAATTTTCAAATTACCAATAGAGGTCGCGCTTATGTGTCCGAGTTTACAGTGACTTAATAGCAGTGAATTCTATACTAAGTAACTGGAAAGGCCTCGTTACATTACCGCCAATACAAAGTAGTGCGTCAGGCGCACAGCCAACTGCGATGGAGAGACTGTAGTATTTGCATCTCTTTTTAACTTACATGTTTAATATGACATGAGAAGTAACAATCAAGGTTTCAGACGATATTGCGTTTTTAAATCTTCAGGATTAATTAACTGCATTAACGGTTGCATATTATCTACCAATCCATTTCAAGGCCGGGTATGAATTTGATTAGATGTCGCGATACAAGGAATTTAACATGTAAAGCTACATTTGTGCATTTTATTTTTCCCCGATTATTTTAGAGAAAAAGTACAAGGGCAAACAAATAATTAGAAACTAAATATCTACCTATTTACATGTATATCTTCTGTCGATGTGCTTCCGGAGACGATAAAATGTGAAAATGTAATGGTGATAAATACATGTAAACATGGCCATAGCCATTACAGTGAATAACGGAAACTTGTAATTTTACTGTCAGTTTTGAAGTTTAATTAATCAATGCATGTTACAAGTGGCTTACCATCGCATAATTACCGATAATTTTTTGTTGTCAATAATAAAGCTCTAAAGACTGATTTTTGTTACAAAAGCACATAAATAGTAGATATAAATGTAGTTTGGTAGATTTTTTGTTTCTGAACATTTGTTTACCCTTACAGTTTTTCTCTGAAATAATCAGGGAAGCAGAATAAATTACAAATGTGGTTTTACACGTTAAATTCCTATCTATACCAAACAATTTTAACACCTGGTGTAATAATTATTTAACTTGTTTGGTTTGCAATATGTATAAATCGAGGATACAAGTACATAGGACAATACCAGTAAGTAATAAATTCTCAAGTAACTATCAATTACACAATAGGGTTTTCGCGATTTTTCAAAAACCTTGAAACTGAATTCTAGACATATTAAAAAAATATTGGCACTAATTTTGTTGTTGAGACAAATCGTTGTTATTAGCAAACACGATTTTAAAATTAGCAGCGTTTGAATAGGTCCCGAAAGACCGCCATGTTGCTGTGACGTCACTACGCACGTTGCCGCTCAGCTGTAGCTTGCTTACAATGGAGCGACAGAAAGAAAACGTCGCTGTTGTGAAAAACGCGGCGAATAAGTATTGCATTGTGCCTGGGTGTGATAGCAGCAGTAATTGCGTACCGAATAAGTGATTTATAAACGTCCTAACATGGGATAAGTGAAATAAGTGGTTACAACAAGTCCGACGTGATTTCGCGAGTGTCTCTTTGACGTCCCATTTGTATTGTTGTACAAATTTGTACAACTTTGTTGTACAAATTTGTACAATTGTACAATTGTACAACATTTGTAACAATTTGTTGTACAAACAAAGACCATTTTAATGTAAGTTCATAATTTACCGTTATTTTCAATAAATAATCCACGAAATTTAATAAACATATATAATTGGCTGTCAATAGAAATCACATAACATCAAAATAGTTTTGTGGGTACCATTCTAAAACAACATGGGTTCAACTTCCATATAATTATTACTTTTTAAAAGTACTGTGAGATTATGTACAATATGTTTTTACTAAAATGTTCTCATTATAAATAGATAATTTATTTTAATTTCACATAAACATAAACATAAAAATAAAGATGATGGTATTTGAAATCACGTCCAAATTTTGAACATTTTAAATTCCGTTAAAACTAAAAACACATTTAAACAATATTTGTAGCAAACTATTGATTTTAGAAATTTGTTTAGATGATTAAATAATTGCAAATTTTGAAATCAGCATTACAAATTCGTGTGAGATGTAGTATATATTGCAAAGTTTATACAGTATTTTATATATTCTTACAGCTGGAAGAGGATATGGAAAATAATATGCGAATAAAATTAGATCCTACTACAAAAATCGGTTTAAAGAAAAAAACGCTTCCACGTTTCTTCAACTGTCAGCCGGATAGAAAAAGAGCACACACATTAACATCTAGACCTGGAGAAAAAAATTGGGGACCGTACGCATCTTGGCAGAAATCGAAGAAAATAATGTTCTGCTATCGAAGGCTTCAACTTCCAGTGATTTTGGTGGCAAGAGTGCTGTCAATTCTTGCGCCACTTAGTCGACTGAACTTTCCGAAAAAAAACAACGAATCTACGGACTCCGACCTTTTGTCAGAAGATGTAGATACATTCAGTCATCTATCGTTACAGGACGAGCTACCTGAACCGGTTCCTTTACCAAAAACAAACGATGTTGGAAATCAAATGTCCTCAAAACGTCCGAAATGTTCCAGCATTCGAGTCCAATGCACAATTTTACCTGAAAACCGTGACGTAAAAGATGCCTCTTGTTCCCCACAAAATTTGAACCACCCTTAATACGAAATCGTACAACATCTATGTCTGAGTCGGAAACTTCATCTTCGAATAATTCAAACAACACCTTACATTATTTCGACTAATATTTGCTAACTGATGACAAAAGCGAAGAAAGTGTAAAATGTGAATTTGAAAATAAGAATCGGATATTCTGAAACTGCGATTGGAACGAATAGAAGCAAAACAAAAAAATATATATTGGAATATTTCACCACGCTCTTTTTCTTGTTCAGTTACTAAAAAGCGAGACCTACCAATCAAAGACATTTATTTGATATTGGAAAGAATAAAAACAAATCTATGTTTTACCATACTGGGAAATTAATATGGCCGAAGCAGTTCTTACGCCAACGATGTTTTCAGAAAATCCGTGCCCTTATTAGCCAATTATTTGTAGATATGGATAATGTGGCCTTCTTCGGATACCATAAAATCCACTTTGCCTTTACCTTTTCGTGCCCGTTACAGTAATGTACAATCCATAATCGATTGCTTCGAAATAGAAATTCAAAAACCAACCAACGCCGTCAATCAAGCGTTAACTTGGTCCGAGTACAAAAAATGTAACACTATAAAATATTTGATTTCATGTACCCCTGATGGCACGATTAATTATATATCAGAAGATTTTGGTGGACGAACATCAGATGCATTAATTGTCGAGAACAGTGACTTTTTGCAAAAACTGCCTGAATAGGCAGTACTGTTATGGCTGATCGTGGTTTTAGACATATAGAGCCGTTGTAAATTCAAAAGAAGCGTTCATTGGTAAGGCCACCAAGTGTTTCTGCGAGTAAACATCCTACTAAACAGGAAGTCATGGAAACAAAACGTATAGCCAGTTTGCGCATTCACATTGAAAGAGTAATTAGAAGACTAAGAGAATTTGAATTTCTTATACTTCTTATACCTAATTCAGTTATCCCAACTACTTTTATGGATATTATAGATGATAAAGTTTGCATTGCGGCTGCCTTGACTAAATTTTAAACACCGATAATAAATCAGGGTTAATAAATCGACTTAGCACCGTACTTATGTACCATATTTACTTATTATGTAAAGTTTTCGTTATAAACATTTTCTTATACAACTTATTGATTACTTTACTGTATCATACAATCGATGGAAAATGTTAGCTTTCCAAAATTTCATTGCATTTTCAATAATATTTTTCACAAACAGCTCATCATATTCAACCAGAACTACGGTAATATTTTTACTTCTTTCATAATCCGGTTCAGCAATGCAGAAATAACCTATTTTTACATTTTTAAAACACATTTGCAGTTGTATTTGGGGAAAATATCTCGTTGCAATTGTCCCATTTTTCGCAATATATTTTACTTCAGTTTTTTTCCGAAACTGGGCACTTTGTTTCGACCACAAAGTCTGGACCAACAGCATCTCGAGAGGCTCTAATCACAGGGTATTGAGGATTTAGTAACAATCCACAATTATTCAATTGAATGGACAATTTTTTCTCCAGTTCTCGAATAACCTCTTTCTCTAATCTCCTCCCTCTTTCCATGTCTTGATCATTTATTGACTTGCACGCTCCAATTATCTGTTATACTAATATCCCATTCCGTGTTTTACAGTGCGCCATTTCGTACTACAATGAAGCAGTGATCCTACAATACCTCAATTCGTACCACAGTTTTGATTGTGATAGTGTTTTTGTTGTTTTAGAAATTTGAATGCATCCTTCAACATCCATTTAACTCCTTGCAAACGAAATGAAATCATTAGCTGAACTTTTACCTGTTTTGATAAATTTGATAACTATTTGGTGCAAAGAATAATCTTTATGTGAAAAACTGTAAAAAGGTGGGGAGACAGCTGGGTATTGCAGTTTCTCTTTTGGAGTTCTTCAATGACGTTCTTTGCAAAATTGTCTGTATTTAAAAAGTTGTAGCTATTCTTTGTTTTTTTTTTATATCGGGAGCTCTCATAAATTTCAAATTTGTCCCGACTTGGGACAACGCAGCCTTCTTCCAATAACATACGGTTGCAGTTGGTTCTGGCTCTTCGCTTCGGCGATGAAGCCACATGAGGAAAGCGACTGCTTTCAAAGCGATGTTTGCATCCACTTGAAATTTACCATCGATGATCAAAAACTGGATGTTCTGGACATATCCGTGCCGTTACAGTACAAATTTTATTCTCCCTTTTTACTTCCACATATCCAACAGCAGCATCACCATAGTGGTCTCGTTGAGGTCTGAATGGTACATTAAAAAAACTTTTAAATGTTAAATGTAATTTATTAAATTTATTAAAATAATTTAATTTGATGTACATTGATGTAAATTTACATATTCAATCTGGTAATCTTTAAATTTTAACAAATATACATTGAATTATGAATAATATCTTAAATGTGATGGGGTGAAATGATAAGTAAACAAAACATTCATAGGTTATTTGAATATCTGCTATATCAGTACCTAATAACTCATTTACGCTGTATTTTACTCCACTATGCACACAAAAATAGACGTTATACTTACAAAAGTAAGAACAATAATAAAGACTTGCCTCTGGGCTTTGACTCCACGTGTTTCGGCTACGTTGAAAAAATCATTTTTAGAGAAAAAATCGGCAACCATTTACACGTGAACTTCTGGCATATTATCTGACTGTCCCTTCACGAACCCATCAGAACTCATTTTATATCAGATTTGATTGTAAGTTGAATTAATCCACAACTCCTATCCCTTATACACTGACTCCCGATCGCCAACATGCGTAACGACGTCACAGTGCCGCTCGGCCAATAACAGCGTTTCGTCGGTCAAGTGACCAAATTTTAAAGTTTTACGATATTGTATGTTGTTTGTGGACAAGTTACAATTAAAACAAAACGTTTTTTTGTGTGGTATGTTTAAGTACAGGTAATAAACTTTGCGTTAAGATACAAACATGTTATTTTTTTTTTTCAGGAAGACCCTATTACAATGCGGTTAGTTTCCTAGGTTTTGTTTCTGCCCCAGTGGTTTACATTGAAAGGCCTATCGTGTTATGTAGTATTATGAGTTCACTGCTTTATAGATACTGTGGCGACAAGTTTTGTTAAAGTTTTATATTATAAAAAATTATAAAACATAGATTATTCCAATGATTTTTTTCGTGGACGTTGGAATTCTTGAAAATAATTCAATCCCGCAACCTATGGAAAATGGAGCTTAATCTGGATGACATGCCCCGTGTTTCGTTAAATGAACGTCCATGTTCAATGCGGTGTGTTGCTTTCACTACAAATTAAAGAAATCCGTGTTATAATGAGGTGATCGACGTTTCAACTCAGCCAGATTGAGTATACGCTTGAGACTGCAAAGCGCTCTGGTGTCTTGAAATTAAATATTGGAGTAAATTATTCATTGGTTTTGCACAGCCTCTCTCCCACCATTAATGGGATTAAATCAAAGGGATTTAATCAAAATTAAGTTTTGGAATTTAATTCCAAAACTATTCGCTCTATTAAAGATAATAATAAATATTCAATTGCAAACACTTTTTATGGTAGCAATCATTTTATGGTATCAACGGTATAACGTTTCATAAAAAAAAACGACGAAACGTGAAATGTTACATGGAACAGACCGAGGGGTATTCCTGTACTCATTATTCAAGTATTTCAATCAATGACTATCGTGTGTTTCAAGAGGAGTCGACGAAATTACGTCGAATTAGTATCATAATTACATTTATAGTACCAATTTAATCATTGGTTCATCAGTACCACTACCATGTAATAGCCGTGTGACCTGTTTTAGAATGATCTCATGGTATATTGCAGTAGAATTGCAAAGTTTATAATGCACATACTACTATACAGGGTTATTCACGCAATACGGCACGGAATATTGTGGCCAAAATACGTGACAGTATGGTTACTTTTTAAAATTAATTTCATATTATACAGGGTGTTCCAAAAGCCTTAAAAGTATCAAAGTTGTGTTTTTTTAATATAGTCCCCTATATAACTTTGCATATTTGAATTTGCCCATTTTTGGGCTTTTGAAAATCAGTTTAGTTTTCGAAATTCACTGTAACCGTTTAGAAGTCATTAATTTTTTTATCCGTTGGCACTTGGTTTTTGGTATATTAGGTTGGAATTTTCCCTGTGTCTAAACAACAGCTTGAGGCATCTTTTGATGGCAAGACCGTTTGTTTGCATTGTGGCATCATCTTGCTGTGACAGATTAATTTTAGTAAACTTTGAACGGCCATAACTTGATTTTTTTAAATGGCATACCCTATATTTTATTACTTAGTTGTATTCAGCGTCTCATTTTACATCTCCAGGATGAGTCCAGGAAGTCCATAGAGAGAACAGGGTAAGACAAGAAATCATTGTAAAAAGCATAGCAAACATAACAGGTATTTTAAGGTTACTTTATCCGAGGGGTAGGCCCGTGAGGGGCCATTACGGGGAATGGTGTAAGTATGACTGCATAGGTGAACGAACAGCCAAAGCAAATAATCGTAAGCGAAGCAAGTGGGAAAGTAAACAATAACTCCAGCCACTAAAGCAAATGAGCACGAAGGGGCTAAGGGATGAAAGCGTAGGAAGGGAAGAGATAAGACGGAAACCATTTTCAAGGCTGGTAAGAAAATACTGCGATCCCCACAACAGAGACAAATCGAGGAGCAGAGAAGGGCAGAAGTAGAACACGGAGTAATTGAGCCGGTTCAGACTGGCACAGGAAACATTGTAATGGAATCATTAACGCAACTTATAAAAGAAATGATGACGGAAATCCAAGACATGAGGAAGGGTATGATGGAAATAAAGATAGGAATGGCAGACAATACCGAGGCAATAAAAGAGAAAATTCCGAAAGTGAGAAGCGAGATGAGGAGAAAGGAAGAATAATGGAATAAAGATAGGACACAATTAAGTGCTAGAATAGAATCCTTGGAATGGAAAATTGAAAATATAGAGGAGGAGAAAAGACAAGAGGAGGAACAATATAATAATAAAAGGACTGAAAGCAGATGATCGGAATGTAAAAGGGAAAATTGAAAAATTTATGAAAAACAAACGAGATACAGAAGCAAAAACAGTAACAGGATATAAATTAAACAAGGGTAAAGAAACAGAAATGATCATCGTGAAGTTAGAAGACTGGAATAAAAAGCTAGAAGTTATGAGGAAAAAGAGCTAACTTAAAGGGGAAAGAATATATATCGACAACGATCTTACAAGGAAGGAAAGAGGGATTCAGCAGGAAATTAGAAGTTTAGCAAGTGAGGAAATAAACAAAGGGAGGAAGGTCAAAATAGGATACCAAAAGCTGACACTCGATGATGTAGTGTACAAATGGAGCATAAAGGAGAAGGGGCTGGAAGCAGATACTCGAAACTAAGCAAAACACTAATGAAGAAAACAGCAGTTGAGAACACTACGGCGACGAACAGGGAGCGACCAGGCACAAATAAATATGAAAATATTAAGAACAAAACAAAAAAATAAGGCGCAGTAAGAACATTTCAGAGTAGGTACGTTCAACGTACGAAGCATCAAGGGAAAAGAGACGGAACTTATACAGGAATTCGAAAGATCTAACATAAATATTCTGTGAATTACAGAAACAAAGAACAAAGGTCAGGGTATGCAAGACATTAAAAGCCACATGCTATTTTACAGTGGGGTCTCTATAAACTAACAAGCAAAATAAGGAGTCGGCTGTTTAATAAACATAAATTTGGTAAACAGTATAATGGAATGGAAATTTCATCCAGAACGTGCACTCTCGGTAATAGTAGAAATATAAGGCAGGAAAACCACTATATTGGTGATATATGCACCTAACGAAGACGAAAATGCCAACAGCAAAAACAAATACTGGGAAGAACTTCAACTTATAGTAGTGGAAACAGAAGAACCGTTCAGGGTAGAAGGGGACTTTAATGCACGCGTCGGAAACAATAATACTGGGATAGAAACAGTTATGGGTACAAACGGAGAGCACACAAGAAACAACAATTGGAAAAGGTTAATTGGTTTCTGTATGGTAAACGATTTAAGCATAGCAAATACATTTTTCGCACACAAAAATATACACAAGTACACTAGAGAAGTACCAAGTAGAAAAGAACAGTCAATAATAGATTATCTTCTAATTAACAACAAGAACCAACGTGAAATAAAAGACGTTCGAGTGTAAAGAGAATATGAAATAGGTAGTGATCACTTCCTATTAGAAGCCAAAGTGAAAATACATAGGAGCAGAAGTGAGCAGATCAATACAGCTACAAGGAAATGTAAAAAAAAGACTTAAAATATACAAACTGCAAAGTGAAGTCGTGTTTCAAACATATCAACATCCAGTAGAAGAAAAAATAAACAACTTTGGAAACTGCGACCCTATCCTGCTTCTAGAAGCAGGATCGCTATGGACAAGGATTAAATCCATAATGTATCAAGCAGCAAAGGAATCCTGTGGCATAAGTAAAAGAACACCAGACATGAAACGATCATACTGGTGGAGTAGGGAGGTAAAGTATGAAATCAGGCAGAAATGGAAATGGAAAGAATACTTAAACAACAAACACCAGGATAACTACTAGAAATATAAAAACCAAAGAAAAAAAGTAAAGGAACTAATACAACTAATTAACCAAACTATAAAGAGAACAAAAAAATTATTTATAAAATCACCAAGAACCTGAGGACAGAAAGAGAACCACCCCTAAAACAAATAATGGACAAAAGGGGGAAAATAATAAACAAGGAAGAAGATATTATGAAGAGATGGTGTGAGTATTTTGAGGAGATCTTGGAAGTACAAAGCACCGGAGCAGGAAACACAACAAGGCAGGGAAACTTGAAAGCAGAAGTGAATGTTGAAATAGAAGAAGAAATAACAATGGAGGAAGTCGTAGGTGCAGTTAATAGAATAAAAATTGGAAAAGCCCCAGGTTGTGACAACATAAGACCAGAGCAAATCAAATTCATAGGCAAAACCGGAATAACGCTACTACACACCTTATTTAACAAAATATGGATCGGCTCAGCGCACTGAAGGACTGGAAAAAAAACAATAATCCTTCTTATATATAAAAAGGGTTACAGTAGATCCTTCTTAAATTACAGAGGTATCGATAATAGAAAATAAGCTTCGACTAAAAATAGGAAAGGAAATTGGAGAATCGCAAAGTGAATTCAAGGAAGGTGGATTTGTGGTACACAAGACCACATATCCACCATAAGAAAATTAATCGAAAGAACATTATAATTTAACAAGGAGTTGTCTATATGTTATATTGACTTAGAAAAGGTTGTCGACCGAGTGAATAGACAACAACTGTGGGAAATTCTGGAAAAGAGGAGAGTAGGAAATAAACTACTAAAGGCAAAACAAAATATTTACAAAAATACGAGAAACTACATTTGGTCATGTAACTGTACATCCAAGGAATTTGTCGCAAAATAAGGATTAAGGCAAGGAGGAAACTTAAGTCTACTACGTCCAAATAGGGAGAGAAACAAGAATCAGTGCGAGGAAAACACCAGTGGGCTACTTAAATCTCAGCAATGTTGACATTACGGAATGCCTATTTGCTGATGACATGGCAATATTCGAAAGCACAGAGGGAAAACTACAGGAGAATCTGAATACATGGAACGACAAACTACTAAAAATGAACATGAGCATAAACATAGAAAAAACAAAAGTGATGGCGGTTTCTAAAGAAGATAAAAGCATGAACATAACGTTATACAACAACAAAATTGAGCAAGTAGGCAGCTTGAAATATCTTGGAAGCGTAATCGATAGCAAAGGAGGCTACGAAGAAGACATAAATAATAGAATAAAGGCAACTAGGAGTTACCACCTCTTAAGCAAGGCACTTTTCAACCACAGGAACATATTAAGAAGAACGAAGCTATCAATATACAGGACAATACTATACCAATATTATTATATGACAGCGAAACTTGGGTAGTGAACCAAAGACAAAGTAGTAAACTCCAAGACATGGAAATGAAATGTCTAAGAAGGATGGCAGGTGTTACCAAAATGGACAGAATCAGGAATAAAACTATTAGAAGCTCACAAGAAGTCAAATTTGTAAAAAAAAAAATCGAAGGAATACAACTACAAAGGCCAGGGCACCCAATTAGACTTCAAGCAAATCGTCAAGAGAAAAGAATATGGAAGTCACGACCAACCGGAAAAAGAAGCAGAGGCCCGCCGCAGAAGTCCTGGGATGATGCCATTGAGGAAATACTAAAATCAAGAAATACCACCTATAGACAAGCAAGTATGCCAGCAAAAGACCGGAAGAAATGGAAAGAGTTTATAGAACAGCAGTGAATAAACAAATATCTACACCCTACGGGTAGAAGGGAGTCCGATTATATTTATATATACGGATATTCAAGCATGTTAAGCTACCCGTATATGAGTATGTCCAAATTTCGAAAGCTTCGAATCTTCTAATTGTTAGATACCTTAAGAGTCCAATTCTCATGAAGCTAAGGTTACGATCACATAAAAGCATTTTCAGTAGTAATAACCCTAAGGCATTGATAACTACGAAATAATTCAATCACAGTTCCCGAAAGCACATAGAAACAGCTCGACGCCGAAGGCGGAGGGTTGATAAAGTCAACATGATATTTTAATAATTTCATCGAAATATTAGCCCTGTCAAATTCTTTGCAACTTATCAACATATCTGTCGATTAGTTTGCAAGAATAATATATTTTACAACAAGAGATGATATAAGAGAAATGATAAATACATTTTTGTGAGTGGACTTGTTCACGAGTCACGTTAGCGGCGAGAGGGTCAAGTTCACGAACAAAAATAAAACGTATTTCATCTCGAGTAGGATGTGCTATTTTTGTACGATATTGCAGTTTACAATATATTAGATATTAGAGAACTTTCAAGTTCACAACTTTTAAGTTCGATTTAAATCAAATGGACTGCCATAATGCAAATTACTGAAATTAATGTTTGTAATGTCGTTTCCATAGAAATGAATGCATACTTTCCATTTAATTTTACATGTTTACTTTTATTCCCTAGATGTGAAAATATTTTCATTTCTAGAAGTATCACTTTCATGTATAGTAAGCTGTGGAAAATGGTTATTTTCGCATATATGAGTAGAAAAATGTTTTTTTCTCGCATCGTGCTACAATCAGTCATTTCCTAGCCTACATGCACGCCAGAAAATAGATTATACTTTTAGTGCTAGCGGTTTCTATGTAACTGAATGTAACCATATAGAAGTACTGGAGTGTCACATTCCCGGCCTAGGCTGGCAATGCATTATTCCTGGAAGTCTACAGCAAATAAGTTCTTGTTCGAGGCATATTTTTACGAAACTTGCAAACATATTGCGATGTGAGAAATAATAGTATGTGCGGTTCGTACATAAAGTACCTTCCCGGCCTCTTCGGCTTGCTGTCCTAGCCTGATGGATCGATATCAATTGCCGCATCAGCCGGGAATATATCACTTACACTAATAACTACAAATATACAATTTTTAATGAGAGAAAAGTACAAAATTGACATGATATTCCAATTCCAGCAACAAAAATGTACCCAGCAACAAAAGTTCACAGTACAATTTGACAGTACAAAGATGATTTATTTCAATTCCATTAAAGAGCGCTTTGAAATTGTAAGCCCTTCTTTTAATAGCACGAGAGTACCTGATTTGCTTTAAATAAAAAGCTTTTCTATTTTAAATTGTACATCGTCATTGATCCATTGATAATATTGTTTCAGGCATTAATTGCTATTACTAATTATTTCCATTTACACAGGATTGCGATAATATCGGGGGATGTGCTCAGTCCACTCGCGTGCTTTCAGTCGTTCGTGTCGGGGAGAAATATTTTAAGGTAATAACGGACGCAATTATATGTATCAGTTAGCAAGCAAGCATTTCGTAAGTGTAAACAGAGATATTGTATGTGTCACTTTAATTTAATATAATGTAATTTGTAATGTATATAAATATAATTTATTTATAACAATAACATGTATTAATTAATTTATGTTGATGTTCTATAGTCAAACAGTTAAGGGAAATGATTCCTATAAAATTCGCAATGAATTACTCTTTGGAATTATCAGCGGGAATAATAGAGCATCCAGATAACGATTGGGTATACGCCGTATTTACTAGTGTACACCAATATTCTTTTACGTTAGTTTTATGATATGTCTGATTTATCAACCAAAATATTATAGATCGTAAAAGTTTTATGCCTCCAAATGCGAATTCCGCGTACACGTATCCGCATTTTTTAATATAAAATTCAAATAAAAAGGACGGTAAAGATATAGAAAAACGCCAGGGAATAAATCACGGTCGTGGCCAATGTTTCGGAAAAATTGGCCGGCGTTATAGGTTTTGTCTTCGGATACAGTTATTTCGTTTGGTTTTATCGATTTGAAATCTGCATAGTAACGTACGAAGGTCCCGGCCCGCTTCCTGGGAAAGCTTTAACCTGAACAATTGCCGCAGGGTTCTGAGGGAGAGAAGAGTTATACGTGATCTCCCAGGCTTTGGTCATTTCCTGGTTTTAACCAGGTTTCCTATTAATGGGTTTCCAGCCATGCATTTGAATAGACCCATTTTTGAATAAGAATTTTCCGCTAATTCAACGAATAGCATTCTAGTTATTATCCACTGCATAATTTTATAATAAGTACTTAAAACAACATTCGCAAATTAATACCTATATTATTTATGAGAACCTTACCTAATACGTTATTTAATAAACACAAATGGTTTCCGATGGACTCAAAGCATTTTTAATAATAACATCAGTAAACTTACATTAAAGCTAAACTTACGCAATGTACCTACAGTTCAACAATAATTTTGTTTTAATATCAGATTCATTTTAAAAACGTTTTAAATAGTAAAACTAAACTATCAATATCCATTAAACAGTGATTGACATAGTTTTGACTATAAAAAACATGGTAATAAAAAATATTACTACTAACATAAATTTCAAATGCAATCTTTTAAATACTAAGTGCCCTGTTTGTATATGTTTAAGGTATATTTGTTATAAATTAAGTTTTTCACTTCGATTTAATCTGCTTTTATATTTCGTTATTTAATATTAATATAACTACTAAATACATTGTGGGAAAGAAATGAAAAACCTTTTTGGCAAATTAAAGAGGTTTTATAAATTTGTTCCGACAATTAAGTGTACTATTCATTAGTTTACTTAAATAAAAGTACTTAAATAGTTATGTTGTTGATCTTTTACTACCTATTAATTTTACAGTTTCATAAATACTTATTCCACATATACGAGCAATATAAGGATCCTCGAATTAATAAATCCCGCTCCAATGGACTGCCAACTTAATCATTTTTATGGAGTGATTTAGGACTACATTAAACGTTTTTTCATATCTTTATATTAAAATATTTGAAATATTGAATTCTTCAGATAAACGGCCCCCTGTGCCGCCACTTCCCGCAGTTATATTTGCAGGGCGATTTCAGAACTGATTATTATATACCATTTCTATAAATATTGTTGCATATTATTGGATCTTATATTTTCTACTGCACAGTAGGTACTTGTGCAGAAATAAACATACCACATTAAAATATTAACAATAATTAAACCTAGTTTTTGTTTGAATCTCTTTGTATTGAGGTTTACTCCCACAGTGTGTACGAAATTTTTCTGCCGTTAAGTATACATATTAACTTTGTATTCTAATTTGATAGTTAAAACGCTCGTTGAACATAATCCTATTGACAATATAGCCACAGCTGTCATCTTGACAATTTAAACGGTATTCTTAATGTTAAATAAATTCATATCTGTTGTATTCAAACACTGAGTATTATTATCCTACGACCCCACACATTCAACACCTCGCATCCATTATCTGAAGTAACTGTAAAGATACAAGATGACGTTGTCTATAAGAAAATATTGTAAATTCATCTAATGTTACTGTTATGACGCATCTACATTATTGCGCTCGTGTCTCGCCTCGTCACCTCATCAAATTTGCGATTGGCATTCGCACGTTCATCGCCACACTCGTTGAGTGTTCAACCGAGTTCGCCTCGTTGCTACAAGCCGTTGACCATTCTTGATCTTCTTCTTCTTGCTTCAGCTTCTCCGACGGAGGTTGCTGATCATCGTGGCAATTCTAACTTTGGAGATAGCCGAACGAAACAGGTCCGCCGACGATACCCCAAACCATTCCCGCAGGTTACGTAGCCAGGATATACGTCGTCTTCCTATGCTCCGTTTCCCTTGGATTTTCCCCTGGATTATCAGTTGTAGTAACCCATATTTTTGGTTTCTAGAGATGTGGCCTAGATACTCTAGCTTTCGCTTCTTTATAGTGAAAAGGATTTCGGTCACTTTGCTCATCCTTCGAAGTACTTCGACGTTGGTGATTTTGTCGGTCCATGGTATGCGCAGCATGCGACGATAGACCCACATCTCGAATGCCTCTAACCTTTTGGTGGTTTCCTGATGCAGAGTCCAGCTTTCCATGCCGTAGAGGAGTATCGGAAAAATGTAGCATCGGGCATTCTTGATCAATAACCACCTAATCTCCATAATGTTTTGATAATTAATTGACCACGCATGCCGCTTTCTGTGGATCGACAGGTCTTCCCGATACAATACAATACAATCCTTTATTTGACACGCAAGTGTGTGAAGTCATACATGGAAATACAAAATCAAGAGTGATTGACTGAGCAATTTGCTAGTGGTACGTTATTGTAAAATTCATTGAATGTATAAAAGATGTTTGATTTGAGGTGGCTAGTTAGGAGTCGCTTGAATTGCTTGTGGGGCAGTAATCTCCATTTCTCAGGCAGGTGGTTCAGGATGCGGGCTCCGACTGAAGCTTGATCAGTACACCTGAGGCGGTTTCTAGGTGTGGCCAGTTCATTGCGTGATCTCGTATAGTGTTTGTGGATATCACTCCGCAGTCGTGCTTTGTGGACATCCCTATGCGCCCTGAGGGCATGCTGTAGCACGTATAAGGATGGCATCGTCAATATTGCCAGTTTTTTTAAAAGGGACCTGCATGATGTTAGTTGCGATGTTCCTGTTATTGCACGGATCGCCTTTTTCTGTTGGGTCAATATTTGGGCGGCATAAGTGGAGTGGCCCCACGCCTCAATCGCATAGCTCATATGGCTGTGAAAGAGAGCATAGTAAGTACTCAGTGACGCTTCCATACCTGCTACTTCTCTGATACGGCGTATCGCGTATATGCTGGAGGATAGTCTAGTTCTTAACGCCTCGACATGGTTTTTCAACTTTAGATGTACATATAACGTGATGCCTAAAAAGGTTGGGCCGATTTCAGGTGGATTGTGGCGTATATCGCTGGTGAACGCAACAGTGCTGGTTTTGGTGGCATTTAAGCAGAGCTTATTAGATTGCATGATGTTAGAATTTAACATAGCCAGCGTTTTTCTACGTTTAACAATGCCTTGCAAAGCTCCAATATCGCTCCTTTAATTTACCTCACGGCGTACTTTAACATTATCATCTATCTTTTCAAAAATTAATCTTTTAGCACAGTTAAACTGAAAATGCCAGTTTATTAGAGATTTATTAACCGAAGTGGTAGCTTCCTTCGATTGATAAGCATCCTAGTATTTTTCTCAAACCTTGCTACTGGAGAAGTCTCTAGATACTTTATAATATTCTTCTAGATTTGTAATCGTAGAATTTTTTTTGACTTTTCGTTCGATGAGCCCAACATTCGATCGGGAGGCATGTAGGAATGTCCGACCACGAGAAAAATAAATTCAATTTTGGAAAAGTGATTTGGAGCCACTCGACAAAGCCACGAAGCGAGCATACCAATAACGACGGAGTTCTTGTTTTTCCCAGCGCACCCATCAGCAAAAAAAGACAAACCGTTATAATTTCTTCAGAAAAGTCAAATCTGGAAAGAATATGAGAGATGGCTGGGGCTATGACACTGGAGTTTTTTGGTAATTGTTGATCTGTCCAAGTATGAAGTTACGTTTTCAATGCTTAACTTTGTAGATGATAGACCCTTTACAACTGTAAAGTTATTCAAATGTGAATTGTTGTGAAAAATAAGCTGATTGGTCGGCTAGTTTGGGTAGGGCTAGATTTTACGGACAATCTAATGAGAAACCCTGAATATTATTACAATCAGTTTTAAGCAACCAGTAAAAAGCCTGTGCCTTTAGCTTATGTACCCTGTTAGCCAACATGAGTTCGTTTGTTACGTCTTGATTTGTTTCAGATTTGACCCTTTCTTGTGTTTTTAGACAATCTGAGCCTATATTGTAGTGATTGTTAACATAGTATCTAAAAAAACATTATTTCACTTTTAATTGTTCGTCCACTGACTCATTGTACATTTTGTCCAATTTTCGGATATTCAGCTCACAAGGTAGGTATGCTATAACTTTACTGCGACAGTAATGGGTTTCAGAAGAAGTCAGACTCTCTATGAATGTTGATATTGCATTTTTCTTATTGTCATTCTTATGTTTTATTCTGTCACCCCCGCGAGTTTCTCTTGGTGGAGAGCCTCTTGTCAAAAATCGCCTCATTACTCCCTGGACTCTGTCTTTTTTAATATCCAAAATACTCAAAACGTTTACATTAAACGTTTTCGTACTTGTCTTTTATTGGTTTCTGTCGGTTTTCCTGCTTTTATTTGGTGGTGTTTTCGTAACATGACAACTGGTGATGACCATGTGATGCGCGGTGCAGCATGTGAGATGCCACGTGATACTTTCCCATGCGTCCATTGGTTAAAATCGAGGTGGCACACTTTGTATATAATTGACTGCTGCAGTTGGCGGGTTTTGAGTTTAAACGTGATTTTTAAAACACAAAAACAAAGCTTTTGGCGTTATTTAAAAGGAAATTATCGTTCCAATACGTGGAAGATGCATTAAACTACCGACAGCCGGTAATAACTTATTTTTTGTATATTTGTGACTTGGCGGGTTTTGCATCTATACAACTCATATAAACAATCATAAAAAGAAAAATATGGAAAAAATTAATAACAAATAACAAAAAACAATAAATAATAAAAAATTATTTATTTATTATAAAGTAATGTAGGTTGCACTTCAATGCGAAACCCTGTTCTAAAATAAAAACAGTTTTCTTCTAAAATGAAACTATACGGTGAAAATAATTTATATTGTTTGTTATTTTGAATTGTATGTGGGTAGCAAGCCGAGAATAGTACAGCTCGTCCTAGTCATAAAAACACATCTGCAGTTAGGGACAGTAATAAACTTATGGAATTTTGCATGAATTTATTGTCCAAAACATCTGTATTTGCGAAAAGAAATGCCTTTTGATGAGGGTATATTGAAATAAAATACAAAGTACCCTTGAGTTGCAATAAAGTATAAATACACTGATTGGTAAAATTAGTTATACAATTTATTATTGTTCAAAATATACTGTGATTACAGTAATATTTGCTATAATAATATTTTTGGGCTGTAAATGCACTCACATTTAAAAAACAAATGTCGAACCTGAAACCGATACTAATTTCTATTCCTAGAATGTGTACTTCTTGTGCCCACCTAAATATAAAAGCGTATCCGATAGATCCGACCAAATAAAATATTTCATACCGTGAACGCGCCTGGCGGGTTGTGGGCACTCGACGTAGAGAGACGTCAACGCGCCTGGCGCGTTGCTGGCAGTGAATGTGTTAATACTATGCGTATATTGTGGCCCACTACGACTTCTAAGTAATTAATAATTAAATTGCATTATAAAATTAAAATTAAAAAAAAAAAACAATTTCTAAACCGTCACCATCATACAATTATACAAATCCACATAACGACTAAATAGTGATCTTTAAAATTATGATCTCAAAAATTTCGGTGCTATTTGTTTTGTTGAAATCTCATCTTTTTCAACCTTCGTGTAATCCTCTACCACCGCACTCTCGGTATCTATCGTCTCTTCGACGTAGTTTCACACCAGTTAGATCACTACCCCTCGGCATCTGATTTTCCGAAAACCTTATTTGATTTGAATGTCTTTTCACTCTTATATCTTCACTGATCTTCACTTTATAGAATCTATTCCCTTTACACTAAGATGGGTTTGCAGGGTTTTAAAAATCCGGCTTTAACACCTTATGTTCACATTGCAAATTTACCTAGTTGTTCTGATTTAGTTATTTCATCATATTAACCCTACGTTACGGTTTTTATCAGTTGAATTTTATATTTGTTATGAATAAATTAAAAAGTTAAGTTTATTGACACTTGTTTTTGAATACAAAACATATTTTTTTACCAAAAATAGTACATTTTGTGCTGGAAAAATAAATAATATAAGAGTGGCTTTAAATATATTTATTTCATAGATATTGTAATAAAAAGTGAAAATAAACAAAATATAATTAGAAAATACATGATAAACAACATAAAATGCAATTTCAAAATATACAAAACGAGACACAAAAAATGATTAAAAAAAAAACAAAAAGATTGTGTATATACGGATCAAAATTCAATATTCGAAGGTGGAAATAAAGGAGGAAAAAATTTAAAAAAAGGAAAACTCGAAGGTGACTTTGAAAAACAAAATAAATTATAATAAGAAAAATTAAGTGCTTTACAGTTTGAAAAGTTTGACACTAAATTTTGGAGCCTCTGTATAATGCATATCAATAAAAATTGGTTAACGCAACTGTCAGACTTTATTTAATGAATAACTTGTATGGTTTTATTAACGATGCACTATTTGCATCCCTTATTAATTTTCTTAACCAATGTCAGTTTTTATTTTTTTGTGCTTATCTCACTAAACCGATTTCAATTAAATTTTATAGGTATGTAGGCATCTATAACGGCATGCTATATACAACCAATTCTAATGTATGGAGCTGAAGCATGGACACTTAAAAATGCGGACATCAAAAGGTTAGAGGCTTTTGAACTATGGATGTACAGAAGAATATTGAGAATACCATGGACGGACCGAATAACAAACATAGAAGTAATTAGAAGAATGAAGAAAGAAAAGGAAATTATAAACATCATTAAGACGCGGAAATTACAATACCTGGGACACGTGACTAGAGGGGAGAAGTACCATCTGCTCCAAATAATAATACAGGGGAAAATACAGGGAAAAAGAAACGTTGGAAGAAGACGACACTCATGGCTGAAAAATTTGCGAGACTGGTTCAATTGCAACACAAACCAACTATTTAAAGCGGCTATCTCAAAAGTACGCATAGCGGTGATGATTGCCAACCTTCGGACCGGAGAAGGCACCTGAAGAAGAAAGCATCTATAACAGGCACCCAAATAAGTAACAAAAAGTATCTAAAAATAGACATCATGATGACGTCACACTTTTTTGGGACATCCTGTATAACCAAAAATATTTTCCTGAAATAAAGCCTGCTCTAACTTCGTTTTTCCACTGGGTTTTGGGATTTCCTCTTCTTCTATTTCCACTTATTTCTATTGTCTATATTCTACTAGGAGTCCTCTGTTTTTTTCATTCTTGCTAGGTGTCCTAGCCATCTTAGGCTTTGAACTTTCACTACCCCCACTATTTCGGCATCTCCATATAGTTCTCTTATTTCCTAGTTTGTTCTTCTTGTCCAGTTGCCCTCCATATTTGTTTTCCTCCATATATTTTCCTTAGAATTTTTCTTTCCCACACACTTAGTAGCACTTGGTCCTATTTGCATAGAGTCCACACCTCACTCGCGTACGTTACTACGGGTCTTATGATGGTTTTGTACACCCTTAGTTTTGTTGAACCCAAGAACACCCAAGAACACCTTGCCCGAAATTATTGACTTCATTGCATGCGCACTTTTTGTTCCTGCTGCTATCCTGGCATTGATTACGTCAGCACTACTTGGTGTTTTTGTAAACTGTACTCCAAGATATACGAAAGACTCTGCTTCTGCGAACTTGTACTCCTCGGTTTCTCTTTGATTTTTAGATGCTTGCTTTGCCCGAGATTTTTGCCGCCCCATATCATATATTTGGTATTTGTTTCATTTATTTCTAAACCTACTTTGTTTGCTGCTACTATGATTCTTTTGACGCTGTCTTGTATTTCCTCTTTTGATCTGGCTAGTATTGTGAGGTCGTCGGCGAATGGTAAACATTAATGTCGGTTCTGGTATAATGTAACCTCTCTCCTTATCCCACTGTCTCTTAGGATCTTTTCTAATATAAGGTTAAATAATGTTGATGAGAGGGGGTCTCCTTGCCTTAGCCCTTCCTTCACGCTGAACTTTTTTGACAGTCTTCAATTCATTCTTACCATATTTATATATTCGTTTAGGTCATTTCTACTGGTCTGGTCAGTTTGTTCGGTATTCCTAGTTCGTTCATTGCCAAATATAGTTTGTCCCTTTTGATGCTATAGTAAGCTTGCTTGAAGTCCATAAATAGTAGGTGTGTGGTTACTTGCTGTTGGTGACTTATGCCTGTATTTCCTTTAGTACGAAAATCTGGTTAACTACTGATCTTTCTTTTCGGAAGCCGCACTAGTATTTCCCTAGTATATTCTCGGAGTGTTTTTTTTTATTTCGTTGTTTATGTAGGTGGCTAAGATTTTGTATATTCCGTCCAATAAGGCTATCCCTCTATAGTTTTTACAGTTTTCTTTATCACCTTTCTTAAAAATTGGGCGGATTATCGCTTCGCTCCATGTTGTTGGCATTTCCTCCCTTAGCCAGATTTCCTCTATTAACTCTACTATCGTGTCCTGGAGTCTGTTTCCTCCATTTTTTTATCATTTCGGCTTGTATTTCGCTTATTCCTGCACTCCTATTGTTCTTCAGTTGTGTTATTATCCGTTTTATTTCTGCTATGTCCGGCGTTTCTTCTTGCAATGGGCTCGGTTCTTTTCCTTGCTTGGTTGGTTCTAAGTAGCTTTTTTCGCTCTGGTGTTCATTCAGCAGCTCCTCGAAATACTCACCCCATCTGTCGCTTACTTTGTTTTGATCTCTTATAAAATTTCCATGTTTATCCTTGCAGAGGCTTGTTTTTGCTTGGTGTCCCCTTTTGACCCTTTTCGGTCCTTGATAAAAGTTCTTGATATCCTTATTTCTGTGCTTTTCTTCTATTTCTTTTAGCTGTTTGGTTTGTTACCTTTCTTTCTTTGTTCTACGTAGAGTTTTGCATTTCGGTCTTACAATTTCGTAATTGTGTTTGATCTCTTCTGTCCTTTCTTGCAGCATTCTGATTCTTGCTTTCATTTTATCCTTTACTCCCCATTCACATGCATCGTCGTACCATTTGGTCCTATTACTTTTTTGAGTTATGCAGTGCTCCTTGACTGTACTCATTATGGTTTTTTCTAGTAGCTTCATTTTCTTGTCTATGTTTTGGGGAATGTCTTCTTGTCGTAGCTTTTCCTCGATTACTTCTGCGTACTTTGATTGTCTTTATTTTCCCTCTAATGATATTATTTGTTTTTTTGGTTCGGTTTTCTTAATTGTGGTTTTTGGTATTAGTTGTTTTAGCTATATTACTACCAGAAAATGACCAGAGTCTAAGTCTGGTCCTCTATAGAATCGTACTTCTTTGATTACTCCTTCACTTTTCGTTTCCACCAGCACGGTTTGTCGTTACCGGTGTGAAGTTAGCAATAGATTCCAGCAATAGATTTTAAATTTAATAATTTCTATAATATACTCATATAAATGCATTTAATGTCTTTCAAATCTAACGCCACAGTGTTATAGTCCTCGTACCGGCACCCTCACCACCCTGTTTCACGTCACTCGCCCCTAAAATACGAGATTTAGCATTTTTCTGTTTTGCACTAAATGAGGCGGGACCACTCATTTAAAAATTATCCAGTAGCATTCCAGAAGGTTTTTCCAATCATAATTTATCATTATTAAAATGACATATTTTTGAAACTACCGAGTTAAAAAATTATCAAGGCGAGTTATTGCACGGGACCGCGACGCGCACTCACTAAATTCAAAATTCCCAAAAATGAGGCAGAGCCATTACTTTTTTTAAATTACATAACCATTCTACAGTGTATTACCAATCGTAATTGGCCAAAATCAAAATGACATGTATTTGAAACGGCCGAGATATAAAAATATTAGGGCGAGATATTGCTTGATACCGCGACGCGCGCTCACTAATTTCAAAATTCTCAAAAATGAGGCAGAGCCATAACTTTTTTTAAATTACATAAGCATTCTACAGTGTATTACCAATCGTAATTGACCAAAATCAAAATGACATGTATTTGAAACGGCCGAGATATAAAAATATTAGGGCGAGATATTGCTTGATACCGCGACGCGCGCTCACTAATTTCAAAATACTCAAAAATGAGGCAGAGCCATAACTTTTTTTAAATTACATAAGCATTCTACAGTGTATTACCAATCGTAATTGACCAAAATCAAAATGACAAATATTTGAAACGGCCGAGATATAAAAATATTAAGACGAGATATTGCTTGATACCGCGACGCGCGCTCACTAATTTCAAAATACTCAAAAATGAGGCAGAGCCATAACTTTTTTTAAATTACATAAGCATTCTACAGTATATTACCAATCATAATTGGCCAAAATCAAAATGACATGTATTTTAAACGGCCGAGATATAAAAATATTAAGACGAGATATTGCTTGGGACCTCGACGCGCGCTCACTAATTTCAAAATTCTCAAAAATGAGGCAGAGCCATAACTTTTTTTAAATTACATAAGCATTCTACAGTGTATTACCAATCGTAATTGACCAAAATCAAAATGACATGTATTTGAAACGGCCGAGATATAAAAATATTAGGGCGATATATTGCTTGATACCGCGACGCGCGCTCACTAATTTCAAAATACTCAAAAATGAGGCAGAGCCATAACTTTTTTTAAATTACATAAGCATTCTACAGTGTATTACCAATCGTAATTGACCAAAATCAAAATGACATGTATATGAAACGGCCGAGATATAAAAATATTAGGGCGAGATATTGCTTGATACCGCGACGCGCGCTCACTAATTTCAAAATTCTCAAAAATGAGGCAGAGCCATATCTTTTTTTAAATTACATAAGCATTCTACAGTGTATTACCTATCGTAATTGACCAAAATCAAAATGACATGTATTTGAAACGGCCGAGATATAAAAATATTAAGACGAGATATTGCTTGGGACCTCGACGCGCGCTCACTAATTTCAAAATTCTCAAAAATGAGGCAGAGCCATAACTTTTTTTAAATTACATAAGCATTCTACAGTGTATTACCAATCGTAATTGACCAAAATCAAAATGACATGTATTTGAAACGACCGAGATATAAAAATATTAAGACGAGATATTGCTTGGGACCTCGACGCGCGCTCACTAATTTCAAAATTCTCATAAATGAGGCAGAGCCATAACTTTTTTTAAATTACATAAGCATTCTACAGTGTATTACAAATCGTAATTGACCAAAATCAAAATGACAAATATTTGAAACGGCCGAGATATAAAAATATTAAGACGAGATATTGCTTGATACCGCGACGCGCGCTCACTAATTTCAAAATACTCAAAAATGAGGCAGAGCCATAACTTTTTTTAAATTACATAAGCATTCTACAGTATATTACCAATCATAATTGGCAAAAATCAAAATGACATGTATTTGAAACGGCCGAGATATAAAAATATTAAGACGAGATATTGCTTGGGACCTCGACGCGCGCTCACTAATTTCAAAATTCTCAAAAATGAGGCAGAGCCATAACTTTTTTTAAATTACATAAGCATTCTACAGTGTATTACAAATCGTAATTGACCAAAATCAAAATGACATGTATTTGAAACGGCCGAGAAATAAAAATATTAAGACGAGATATTGCTTGATACCGCGACGCGCGCTCACTAATTTCATAATTCTCAAAAATGAGGCAGAGCCATAACTTTTTTTAAATTACATAAGCATTCTACAGTGTATTACCAATCGTAATTGACCAAAATCAAAATGACATGTATTTGAAACGGCCGAGATATAAAAATATTAAGACGAGATATTGCTTGGGACCTCGACGCGCGCTCACTAATTTCAAAATTCTCAAAAATGAGGCAGAGCCATAACTTTTTTTAAATTACATAAGCATTCTACAGTGTATTACCAAACGTAATTGACCAAAATCAAAATGACATGTATTTGAAACGGCCGAGATATAAAAATATTAAGACGAGATATTGCTTGGGACCTCGACGCGCGCTCACTAATTTCAAAATTCTCAAAAATGAGGCAGAGCCATAACTTTTTTTAAATTACATAAGCATTCTACAGTGTATTACCAATCGTAATTGACCAAAATCAAAATGACATGTATTAGAAACGGCCGAGATATAAAAATATTAAGACGAGATATTGCTTGGGACCTCGACGCGCGCTCACTAATTTCAAAATTCTCAAAAATGAGGCAGAGCCATAACTTTTTTTAAATTACATAAGCATTCTACAGTGTATTACCAATCGTAATTGATCAAAATCAAAATGACAAATATTTGAAACGGCCGAGATATAAAAATATTAAGACGAAATATTGCTTGATACCGCGACGCGCGCTCACTAATTTCAAAATACTCAAAAATGAGGCAGATCCATAACTTTTTTTAAATTACATAAGCATTCTACAGTATATTACCAATCATAATTGGCCAAAATCAAAATGACATGTATTTGAAACGGCCGAGATATAAAAATATTAAGACGAGATATTGCTTGGGACCTCGACGCGCGCTCACTAATTTCAAAATTCTCAAAAATGAGGCAGAGCCATTACTTTTTTTAAATTACATAAGCATTCTACAGTGTATTACCAATCGTAATTGACCAAAATCAAAATGACATGTATTTGAAACGGCCGAGATATAAAAATATTAAGACGAGATATTGCTTGGGACCTCGACGCGCGCTCACTAATTTCAAAATTCCCAAAAATGAGGCAGAGCCATTACTTTTTTTAAATTACATAACCATTCTACAGTGTATTACCAATCGTAATTGGCCAAAATCAAAATGACATGTATTTGAAACGGCCGAGATATAAAAATATTAGGGCGAGATATTGCTTGATACCGCGACGCGCGCTCACTAATTTCAAAATTCTCAAAAATGAGGCAGAGCCATAACTTTTTAAAATTACATAAGCATTCTACAGTGTATTGCCAATCGAAATTGACCAAAATCAAAATGACATGTATTTGAAACGGCCGAGATATAAAAATATTAGGGCGAGATATTGCTTGATACCGCGACGCGCGCTCACTAATTTCAAAATACTCAAAAATGAGGCAGAGCCATAACTTTTTTTAAATTACATAAACATTCTACAGTGTATTACCAATCGTAATTGACCAAAATCAAAATGACAAATATTTGAAACGGCCGAGATATAAAAATATTAAGACGAGATATTGCTTGATACCGCGACGCGCGCTCACTAATTTCAAAATACTCAAAAATGAGGCAGAGCCATAACTTTTTTTAAATTACATAAGCATTCTACAGTATATTACCAATCATAATTGGCAAAAATCAAAATGACATGTATTTGAAACGGCCGAGATATAAAAATATTAAGACGAGATATTGCTTGGGACCTCGACGCGCGCTCACTAATTTCAAAATTCTCAAAAATGAGGCAGAGCCATAACTTTTTTTAAATTACATAAGCATTCTACAGTGTATTACAAATCGTAATTGACCAAAATCAAAATGACATGTATTTGAAACGGCCGAGAAATAAAAATATTAAGACGAGATATTGCTTGATACCGCGACGCGCGCTCACTAATTTCATAATTCTCAAAAATGAGGCAGAGCCATAACTTTTTTTAAATTACATAAGCATTCTACAGTGTATTACCAATCGTAATTGACCAAAATCAAAATGACATGTATTTGAAACGGCCGAGATATAAAAATATTAAGACGAGATATTGCTTGGGACCTCGACGCGCGCTCACTAATTTCAAAATTCTCAAAAATGAGGCAGAGCCATAACTTTTTTTAAATTACATAAGCATTCTACAGTGTATTACCAAACGTAATTGACCAAAATCAAAATGACATGTATTTGAAACGGCCGAGATATAAAAATATTAAGACGAGATATTGCTTGGGACCTCGACGCGCGCTCACTAATTTCAAAATTCTCAAAAATGAGGCAGAGCCATAACTTTTTTTAAATTACATAAGCATTCTACAGTGTATTACCAATCGTAATTGACCAAAATCAAAATGACATGTATTAGAAACGGCCGAGATATAAAAATATTAAGACGAGATATTGCTTGGGACCTCGACGCGCGCTCACTAATTTCAAAATTCTCAAAAATGAGGCAGAGCCATAACTTTTTTTAAATTACATAAGCATTCTACAGTGTATTACCAATCGTAATTGATCAAAATCAAAATGACAAATATTTGAAACGGCCGAGATATAAAAATATTAAGACGAAATATTGCTTGATACCGCGACGCGCGCTCACTAATTTCAAAATACTCAAAAATGAGGCAGATCCATAACTTTTTTTAAATTACATAAGCATTCTACAGTATATTACCAATCATAATTGGCCAAAATCAAAATGACATGTATTTGAAACGGCCGAGATATAAAAATATTAAGACGAGATATTGCTTGGGACCTCGACGCGCGCTCACTAATTTCAAAATTCTCAAAAATGAGGCAGAGCCATTACTTTTTTTAAATTACATAAGCATTCTACAGTGTATTACCAATCGTAATTGACCAAAATCAAAATGACATGTATTTGAAACGGCCGAGATATAAAAATATTAAGACGAGATATTGCTTGGGACCTCGACGCGCGCTCACTAATTTCAAAATTCCCAAAAATGAGGCAGAGCCATTACTTTTTTTAAATTACATAACCATTCTACAGTGTATTACCAATCGTAATTGGCCAAAATCAAAATGACATGTATTTGAAACGGCCGAGATATAAAAATATTAGGGCGAGATATTGCTTGATACCGCGACGCGCGCTCACTAATTTCAAAATTCTCAAAAATGAGGCAGAGCCATAACTTTTTAAAATTACATAAGCATTCTACAGTGTATTGCCAATCGAAATTGACCAAAATCAAAATGACATGTATTTGAAACGGCCGAGATATAAAAATATTAGGGCGAGATATTGCTTGATACCGCGACGCGCGCTCACTAATTTCAAAATACTCAAAAATGAGGCAGAGCCATAACTTTTTTTAAATTACATAAACATTCTACAGTGTATTACCAATCGTAATTGACCAAAATCAAAATGACAAATATTTGAAACGGCCGAGATATAAAAATATTAAGACGAGATATTGCTTGATACCGCGACGCGCGCTCACTAATTTCAAAATACTCAAAAATGAGGCAGAGCCATAACTTTTTTAAATTACATAAGCATTCTACAGTATATTACCAATCATAATTGGCCAAAATCAAAATGACATGTATTTTAAACGGCCGAGATATAAAAATATTAAGACGAGATATTGCTTGGGACCTCGACGCGCGCTCACTAATTTCAAAATTCTCAAAAATGAGGCAGAGCCATAACTTTTTTTAAATTACATAAGCATTCTACAGTGTATTACCAATCGTAATTGACCAAAATCAAAATGACATGTATTTGAAACGGCCGAGATATAAAAATATTAGGGCGATATATTGCTTGATACCGCGACGCGCGCTCACTAATTTCAAAATACTCAAAAATGAGGCAGAGCCATAACTTTTTTTAAATTACATAAGCATTCTACAGTGTATTACCAATCGTAATTGACCAAAATCAAAATGACATGTATTTGAAACGGCCGAGATATAAAAATATTAGGGCGATATATTGCTTGATACCGCGACGCGCGCTCACTAATTTCAAAATACTCAAAAATGAGGCAGAGCCATAACTTTTTTTAAATTACATAAGCATTCTACAGTGTATTACCAATCGTAATTGACCAAAATCAAAATGACATGTATTTGAAACGGCCGAGATATAAAAATATTAAGACGAGATATTGCTTGGGACCTCGACGCGCGCTCACTAATTTCAAAATTCTCAAAAATGAGGCAGAGCCATAACTTTTTTTAAATTACATAAGCATTCTACAGTGTATTACAAATCGTAATTGACCAAAATCAAAATGACATGTATTTGAAACGGCCGAGATATAAAAATATTAAGACGAGATATTGCTTGATACCGCGACGCGCGCTCACTAATTTCAAAATTCTCAAAAATGAGGCAGAGCCATAACTTTATTTAAATTACATAAGCATTCTACAGTGTATTACCAATCGTAATTGACCAAAATCAAACTGACATGTATTTGAAACGGCCGAGATATAAAAATATTAAGACGAGATATTGCTTGATACCGCGACGCGCGCTCACTAATTTCAAAATACTCAAAAATGAGGCAGAGCCATAACTTTTTTTAAATTACATAAGCATTCTATAGTATATTACCAATCATAATTGGCCAAAATCAAAATGACATGTATTTGAAACGGCCGAGATATAAAAATATTAAGACGAGATATTGCTTGGGACCTCGACGCGCGCTCACTAATTTCAAAATTCTCAAAAATGAGGCAGAGCCATAACTTTTTTTAAATTACAATACATGAGCATTCTACAGTGTATTACCAATCGTAATTGACCAAAATCAAAATGACATGTATTTGAAACGGCCGAGATATAAAAATATTAAAGCGAGACATTGCTAGGGACCTCGACGTGCGCTCACTAATTTCAAAATTCTCAAAAATGAGGCAGAGCCATAACTTTTTTTAAATTACATAAGCATTCTACAGTGTATTACCAATCGTAATTGACCAAAATCAAAATGACATGTATTTGAAACGGCCGAGATATAAAAATATTAAGACGAGATATTGCTTGGGACCTCGACGCGCGCTCACTAATTTCAAAATTCTCAAAAATGAGGCAGAGCCATAACTTTTTTCAAATTACATAAGCATTCTACAGTGTATTACCAATCGTAATTGACCAAAATCAAAATGACATATATTTGAAACTGAGGAGATAAAAAAATATTAAGGCGAGATATTGCATGCGACCGCGACGCGCGCTCACTAAATTCGAAATTCTCAAAAATGAGGCGGAGCCATAACTTTTTTTTAAATTACAGGAGCATTCTACAGTGTATTACCAATCATAATTGACCAATATCAAAGAGACATATATTTGAAACTGACGAGATAAAAAAATATTAAGGTGAGATATTGCTTCGGACCGCGACGCCCACTCACAAAATTCAAAATTCCAAAACATACACAGATGCGTACGTTTATAAAAAGTGCAGGCACATTCAAAATGGTTTTTATAGGGGTCCAGTGCAAGAATAGGGCATCTCTATAAATTAAAACTTTACAGGAGACCATAATAGTATATAACGCCATTAGGTCGATATGTAGCAAATAACAGGCGCGGGTTGAAGTTTGTAAACCGAGGCGAAGCGAAGCGGAGCGGAGCGCAGCCGAGATTTATATTCAACCAAGCCTGTTATTTGCATATCGGCCGTATGTTGTTTGATACTTTTTGTAATACCTAAATTACAAAAACTGGTCAATTTATCAATATTAAATTTCAAAATTAATAAAGTAATTATCCAGGCGCAATTTGATACCATAGCAACATCAACGGTTCAAATACAAACAAACAAATCAAAGTGAAATTAGAAAAATAATGTCAGATGTGCAAAGTTCTTCGTTCTGTGGTATCCCCGGAGATGTACTAAATGAAGCAAATGCTGCCACAATCGATTTACTTCCCCAAAAAAGCAGCAGCAGGTATGAGAAAGAATATGAAGACTTTATTCCTCATAAATTTGCGTTGTCATTTAAATAACGTCCACGGCCGTTATTATAACGGCCAAGGCCTTTACGCCTGTCATATCGATCAAGCAGACAGTACTGATAAATGTCAATAACACAGAGGTATTACAAAAAAATATTTTATACTCACCTTCAATAAACAAGGAATATTTTATTATTATTGTTTAGTTATTAGATGTACATGAAGCAAATTAAGCCAAATGTGCATCAGGAGTTTACTCAATTTTTGATTATTTATAAGGAAAGACTCTATATGGGTTCGATAGCCAATACAGATTGTTTATATGTTTATACAAATCCTCCACGCGCTCATTAAACACAAGCCCATTATAAGTTAAGAAAATAATTATTCAAAGCTGACATAAAATCCTGATTATAATGCATATATTGAATGCCAGCTTAAATCTCGCCTAATGCACGTAAAACTTATAATAGTTCCTTGTGTTTACAGTAAAACTGAAGTCGATTCAATATTTTGTAAATTAGTTCTGTGACCAGCGTGCACGTGAACGTATGATTGAGCAGCCCTTGCTTAAGAATTGTTGTGTTTCTCCCGAGTTTAATTGTAAGTGAGTGAGTTTAAACTGTAGTGTTTGCCATTTAGGTAGTAACACATATAGTGAATAAGTAATGAAAAGTGAAGATTTTTGTTGAACCATTTTAACATTTTGTTTGTGTATTTTACACACCGAAAAAGGGACAAATTGTTAAATTTTCCTGTGAAGTAAGTGATGACGTTGCAAATCTAAAATCAATGTAAAATTATTTATGTCATGAGAGGTGACACTTATATGAAGATGATATGGAATACAATTTAGAAAGGTGTTATTGCAAAATATATCAGAAACAAATTTAAATATTGTACATACGTGGGAATGGTCATTCAAAGTGTAGTAAAACGTACACACATTTAATATTAAATGTAAACGAAACTGTGCTTAACGTATGCAACAAACTCATTAATATAACCCCATATCTTGCTAATCCTGTTAACAATATTTTCAAGACACTTTTTATCAAATCGGTGCGAAGTAGATTTTCGCTAGCGCTAGGAGGCAGTGCAAATCACTACCAAATCTCTTCACAGTAACTTTTTGATTGCATAAAATTTCACTCCTAGACAATATCTTTAAGTAAATTGGGTAGTAATGAATATGTAAATATTTGTTTGTTCTAATAGCCTTCGTTTCCAAAATATAGGACCTTAAAGTGTTTCTTATCACATCAGTTTTCTTATTAACATTTCTACTAGAATCTCCTTGGAAATTTTTCGTCTGATATTTTCCGCAAATCGCCCACTTTCAATACACATATTCACATATAATTACAACAATCCGAGTTGAATGTTAAAAGTTGAAATAAGCACACTACATTATTGTTAGAATTGTTTTTTTAATTATTTTATGTTTTGCCTAGCTTAACCTCGAATATCTCAGAAACGCTTCACTTTTTCGGAGTTTGGTAATACACTGTAGAATGCTTATGTAATTTTAAAAAATTATGGCTCTGCCTCATTTTTGAGAATTTTGAATTTTGTGAGTGCGCGTCGCGGTCCCAAGCAATATCTCACATTAATATTTTTTTATCTCGGCCGTTTCAAATACATGTCATTTTGATATTGGTCAATTATGATTTGTAATACACTGTAGAATGCTTATGTAATTTAAAAAAGGTTATGGCTCTGCCTCATTTTTGAGAATTTTGAAATTAGTGAGCGCGCGTCGAGGTCCCAAGCAATATCTCGCCTTAATATTTTTATATCTCGGCCGTTTCAAATACATGTCATTTTGATTCTGGTCAATTACGATTGGTAATACACTGTAGAATGCTTATGTAATTTAAAAAAAGTTATGGCTGTGCCTGATTTTTGAGAATTTTGAAATTAGTGAGCGCGCGTCGAGGTCCCAAGCAATATCTCGCCTTAATATTTTTATATCTCGGCCGTTTCAAATACATGTCATTTTAATTTTAACCAATTATGATTGGTAATATACTGTAGAATGCTTATGTAATTTAAAAAAGGTTATGGCTCTGCCTCATTTTTGAGAATTTTGAAATTAGTGAGCGCGCGTCGCGGTATCTAGCAATATCTCGCCTTAATATTTTTTTATCTCCTCAGTTTCAAATATATGTCGTTTTGATTTTGGCCAATTACGATTGGTAATATACTGTAGAATGCTTATGTAATTTAAAAAAAGTTATGCTCTGCCTCATTTTTGAGAATTTTGAAATTAGTGAGCGCGCGCGCGGTATCTAGCAATATCTCGCCTTAATATTTTTTTATCTCCTCAGTTTCAAATATATGTCATTTTGATTTTGGCCAATTACGATTGGTAATATACTGTAGAATGCTTATGTAATTTAAAAAAAGTTATGGCTCTGCCTCATTTTTAAGAATTTTGAAATTAGTGAGCGCGCGTCGCGGTATCTAGCAATATCTCGCCTTAATATTTTTATATCTCGGCCGTTTCAAATACATGTCATTTTGATTTTGGCCAATTATGATTGGTAATATACTGTAGAATGCTTATGTAATTTAAAAAAAGTTATGGCTCTGCCTCATTTTTGAGAATTTTGAAATTAGTGAGCGCGCGTCGATGTCCCAAGCAATATCTCGCCTTAATATTTTTATATCTCGGCCGTTTCAAATACATGTCATTTTAATTATGGTCAATTACGATTGGTAATACACTGTAGAATGCTAGTGTAATTTAAAAAAAGTTATGGCTCTGCCTCATTTTTGAGAATTTTGAAATTAGTGAGCGCGCGTCGAGGTCCCAAGCAATATCTCGTCTTAATATTTTTATATCTCGGCCGTTTCAAATACATGTCATTTTGATTTTGGCCAATTATGATTGGTAATATACTGTAGAATGCTTATGTAATTTAAAAAGAGTTATGGCTCTGCCTCATTTTTGAGAATTTTGAAATTAGTGAGCGCGCGTCGCGGTATCTAGCAATATCTCGCCTTAATATTTTTTTATCTCCTCAGTTTCAAATATATGTCATTTTGATTTTGGCCAATTACGATTGGTAATACACTGTAGAATGCTTATGTAATTTAAAAAAAGTTATGGCTCTGCCTCATTTTTGAGAATTTTGAAATTAGTGAGCGCGCGTCGAGGTCCCAAGCAATATCTCGCCTTAATATTTTTATATCTCGGCCGTTTCAAATACATGTCGTTTTGATTTTGGCCAATTATGATTGGTAATATACTGTAGAATGCTTATATAATTTTAAAAAAGTTATGGCTCTGCCTCATTTTTGAGAATTTTGAAATTAGTGAGCGCGCGTCGTGGTATCTAGCAATATCTCGCCTTAGTATTTTTTTATCTCCTCAGTTTCAAATATATGTCATTTTGATTTTGGCCAATTACGATTGGTAATACACTGTAGAATGCTTATGTAATTTAAAAAAAGTTATGGCTCTGCCTCATTTTTGAGAATTTTGAAATTAGTGAGCGCGCGTCGCGGTATCAAGCAATATCTCGCCCTAATATTTTTATATCTCGGCCGTTTCAAATACATGTCATTTTGATTTTGGCCAATTATGATTGGTAATATACTGTAGAATGCTTATGTAATTTAAAAAAAGTTATGGCTCTGCCTCATTTTTGAGAATTTTGAAATTAGTGAGCGCGCGTCGATGTCCCAAGGAATATCTCGCCTTAATATTTTTATATCTCGGCCGCTTCAAATACATGTCATTTTAATTATGGTCAATTACGATTGGTAATACACTGTAGAATGCTAGTGTAATTTAAAAAAAGTTATGGCTCTGCCTCATTTTTGAGAATTTTGAAATTAGTGAGCGCGCGTCGAGGTCCCAAGCAATATCTCGTCTTAATATTTTTATATCTCGGCCGTTTCAAATACATGTCATTTTGATTTTGGCCAATTATGATTGGTAATATACTGTAGAATGCATATGTAATTTAAAAAAAGTTATGGCTCTGCCTCATTTTTGAGAATTTTGAAATTAGTGAGCGCGCGTCGCGGTATCTAGCAATATCTCGCCTTAATATTTTTTTATCTCCTCAGTTTCAAATATATGTCTGTTTGATCTTGGCCAATTACGATTGGTAATACACTGTAGAATGCTTATGTAATTTAAAAAAAGTTATGGCTCTGCCTCATTTTTGAGAATTTTGAAATTAGTGAGCGCGCGTCGAGGTCCCAAGCAATATCTCGCCTTAATATTTTTATATCTCGGCCGTTTCAAATACATGTCATTTTGATTTTGGCCAATTATGATTGGTAATATACTGTAGAATGCTTATATAATTTAAAAAAAGTTATGGCTCTGCCTCATTTTTGAGAATTTTGAAATTAGTGAGCGCGCGTCGTGGTATCTAGCAATATCTCGCCTTAATATTTTTTTATCTCCTCAGTTTCAAATATATGTCATTTTGATTTTGGCCAATTACGATTGGTAATACACTGTAGAATGCTTATGTAATTTAAAAAAAGTTATGGCTCTGCCTCATTTTTGAGAATTTTGAAATTAGTGAGCGCGCGTCGCGGTATCTAGCAATATCTCGCCTTAATATTTTTTTATCTCCTCAGTTTCAAATATATGTCTGTTTGATCTTGGCCAATTACGATTGGTAATACACTGTAGAATGCTTATGTAATTTAAAAAAAGTTATGGCTCTGCCTCATTTTTGAGAATTTTGAAATTAGTGAGCGCGCGTCGATGTCCCAAGCAATATCTCGCCTTAATATTTTTATATCTCGGCCGCTTCAAATACATGTCATTTTAATTATGGTCAATTACGATTGGTAATACACTGTAGAATGCTAGTGTAATTTAAAAAAAGTTATGGCTCTGCCTCATTTTTGAGAATTTTGAAATTAGTGAGCGCGCGTCGATGTCCCAAGCAATATCTCGCCTTAATATTTTTATATCTCGGCCGCTTCAAATACATGTCATTTTAATTATGGTCAATTACGATTGGTAATACACTGTAGAATGCTAGTGTAATTTAAAAAAAGTTATGGCTCTGCCTCATTTTTGAGAATTTTGAAATTAGTGAGCGCGCGTCGAGGTCCCAAGCAATATCTCGTCTTAATATTTTTATATCTCGGCCGTTTCAAATACATGTCATTTTGATTTTGGCCAATTATGATTGGTAATATACTGTAGAATGCTTATGTAATTTAAAAAAAGTTATGCCTCCGCCTCATTTTTGAGAATTTTGAAATTAGTGAGCGCGCGTCGTGGTATCTAGCAATATCTCGCCTTAATATTTTTTTATCTCCTCAGTTTCAAATATATGTCATTTTGATTTTGGCCAATTACGATTGGTAATACACTGTAGAATGCTTATGTAATTTAAAAAAAGTTATGGCTCTGCCTCATTTTTGAGAATTTTGAAATTAGTGAGCGCGCGTCGCGGTATCAAGCAATATCTCGTCTTAATATTTTTATATCTCGGCCGTTTCAAATACATGTCATTTTGATTTTGGCCAATTATGATTGGTAATATACTGTAGAATGCTTATGTAATTTAAAAAAAGTTATGGCTCTGCCTCATTTTTGAGAATTTTGAAATTAGTGAGCGCGCGTCGCGGTATCAAGCAATATCTCGTCTTAATATTTTTATATCTCGGCCGTTTCAAATACATGTCATTTTGATTTTGGTCAATTACGATTGGTAATACACTGTAGAATGCTTATGTAATTTAAAAAAAGTTATGGCTCTGCCTCATTTTTGTGAATTTTGAATTTAGTGAGTGCGCGTCGCGGTTCCGTGCAATAACTCGCCTTAATAATTTTTTAACTCGGTAGTTTCAAAAATATGTCATTTTAATAATGATAAATTATGATTGGAAAAACCTTCTGGAATGCTACTGGATAATTTTTAAATGTGTGGTCCCGCTTCATTTACTGCAAAACAGAAAAATGCGAAATCTCGTATTTTAGGGGTGAATGACGTGAAACAGGGTGGTGAGGGTGCCGGTACGAGGACTATAGCACTGTGGCGTTAGATTTGAAAGACATTAAATGCATTTATATGAGTATATTATAGAAATTATTAAATTTAAAATCTATTGCTGGAATCTATTGCTAACTTCACACCGGTTTTGTCGTTTTCCCATCTGGTAATCTTTACGTTCCTTTATGCATGTCCTTATGTTGGTAATAAGTACTTTTTATTTTCATATTTCTACTCATAGCCGTGTCTATCAATAGTCTTCCATTTTCATTAGTTTTTGTGTGTAAGCTATATTTGCCTTTTGTTGGTTGGTGTAATTCTTCTTTTCCTAGTTTTGCATTGGCGTCGCCTCGGACTATTTTCACATCAAACTTTGGTATTTTCTGGTATATTCTATCTAGCTCTTCATAGAACTTTTCCTTTTCTTATATTTGACTCTCTTCAGTCGGAGCATGTGTATTGATTTTGCTATTTTTTTTATACTTTCCTTTTAGTCTTAGGTAGCATAGTCTGTCAGTTACAGGGGAAAAGTTTACTGATTTTAAAAATAATTGAAAGTGCATCCTTATCAATCTAGGAGTAATTTGTCTCAGTCTAGGTTAAGATTCAAGACTCATACGCAATTACTCTGCAAGACCCATATCTATAGGTATGAGCTAACTGCATCTAATTCGTACAAACTCGTGTCGCACGATAGTGTTAAAGGTAATGTGACTGGGTGAAAAACACACGTTTTGAGTATAAAAAAATATTGTATTGTCTTATTGTCTGCGACATGTTTCGACACACAGTGTCTTCATCGGGCAGATGAAAAATGTTCTTATAAATGTATGACATTCTTAAAAATAGCTCAACATCTAACAGTTTTGTAGTTGGGATGTAAAATAAACATGGGAGAGGAAAAAAAGAACAGATTTTAGAGTTTTAAATTTAAAAGTGGGGATTTGCTCACTTCAGTTTGTTCATTTAATATAATTCCTAGTTTATTAAAACGATTAATTTGCAGACTTTCTAATAAATTTAATTAAATATTTTTATCTATAGAATGAAGGATGCGGAAATTATAATTAAATTGGTGCCCTTCCTCTAGAAGATGGGTTGCAACTGTAGACGATGTTTTTTTTTCATAAGCTATGTCTTAGGTCTTAGTATGCTCCTTGATTATTTATTCGAATTTTTACCCTATTTAGCCCACATAGACTTTGTTGCAGTCACAATACTCTAACAAATTGACGCCTGAGTTCGAGTTTTTTGCTGTTTTATGTTTGCCATTATAGATAAACTTGTTTAGGGAGTTAACTGTTGTTAACTCCTATTAACTTCCTGTTAACTAAATGAGACCATTTTACCCAATTTAATTTAATTCTTTAGTGATTTTAATTGAAGGTTTTCCATTATAAGTCAAAGCTATACAGTTCTTGTTTACTGTTTTTGTTAACGGGTATATTTGAGATGTTGTGAACTTTTTTTATTTAGATTTGAGTAACTTATCTATTAAGTCAGGTGGGAAGCTATTTTTTCTCGCTATGATTTTAATCCTAATTCATTCCTTGTCGAAGTTTGGTTTTGATACTGGTACATTTACCAGTCTATGATCATTGATTGATAAGCAGCTAGTTTATGGCAATACGAGAATAGAAACGATTTAAAATGTATATCAGTTGTATCAGTATGAGTTGGCTTGTGGAAAATGTGAATTAAGAATTCTATACATTTGTAAGATCATTATTCATCAGCCCGATGAAGACATTGTGTGTCGACAAGACAAGACATGTCGCAGACAAAACAATATTTTTTTTAAACTCAAAACGTGCGTTATTTACTTACATTACTTAAGCATAGGGCTTCTACAAACTTCTTCCATCCTTCTCTATCTTTAGCTTTTAAATACTGTACACTGGTAGCCGTTACTTTGTGAAACATGGTAAATGAATTAAATTAAACAATTTTACTTTGTTACTTCCACTAACACATTTATTTTACAAAAATAATTTAGTGACTGCAGTTTCGACTACTTTATAGTCATTGTCAAACTAAGTACAAAAATTGGGAATGAAACACAATATATACCCCAAATTTTACAACAATTAAAGAGGGGAGAGAATATAAGATCTGTCTGATCATTAAGCAAATGACCGTCCTTTGAAAGTGTGGATTTGTAGTTTTCCAACGATTCCAATAAATTAAGTTTAAGCCCTTTGTTGGCCAAATGTAGGATCTTGATGGGGTCGTTAGTTTTTCCTTTAACTTCATTCCATGATGGGTTCCTGCCTTCTATTTCTTCTATAGTGCTCCTCTTCCACGTTTTTGCTGATCTGTCCATTTTTCTTTTCCCTGCTGGTTGGTAGTCCAGGACTTGCTTGGTTAAGACATTTCTATCCTTCCGTATGGTGTGGCCAATGAACTTCCACTTCCTTCTGCATATTGTCACTTCCACTGGCTCTTGGTTGGTCCTTTCCCATAGTTCCTTGTTTGTTATGTGGTTCGACCAGTATATCCCTAAGATTTTTCGTAGATACTAACAATATAATTTTTACATTTGTGTTGAAGATTCTACACTTTGTTGCCACTGACACTTCGTTTGACCTCCTGATATTTTTTAGCACGCAGAATTCGTTTTGTGCCTTGCTTATTCTCGTCTTCATTTCTTCCTCTAGTTTCCCATTTTTTTCTATCACGCTTCCCAGTAGCAAGTAGCAAAAGCTTTCCACGTTTTCAAGTTCTTCTTCTTCGAAATAAAATCCCTTTTCTCTCTCAGTGTTTATTTTCATTAGTTTTGTTTTCTATTTATTTATCTCCAGTCCGATCTTTCTTGCTTCCTTGCTTATTCTTTCCATTTTATTTTGCATGTGTTGTCTTTTTTTGGAGATGAGACATATGTCATCTGTGAAGTCTAGGTCTTCCAGTTGCCTAAAAGCATTATTTAATTTAGAAAAAAGCGTTATTTAGCCAGTCATAATAATGGAGTTTAAACAAGTATCCGCCAAATGTATTTCCATGTTAATGGTAATTCTGCGTTATAATGCACTAAATAATGTCATTTCCACACTCACACAGTAATTCCACAGTGTTAATAGTTTTTAAGTCATTCACGCAGTTATACATTCACACTATTCCAGAATTCCACACTAACAAAGTAACAATGTAAGTATTTAACAATGTAATTCCACAGTGTTAATAGTTTTTAAATCATTCAGGCAGTTATACGTCCACTACCATTTCATATCTTTTATCAACAACTGATGCAAATAATGTAATCTTTAGCCAAGATTTGGGATAAACTTTGCGTAATAATTTACGAAACCTCAAAATTACATTCATTTTAATCTTAAATTAAAAAGAGTTAAGGCGCATTTTCACGAATCAAGTTTAAATCACCAATTGTAGTTGATCATCACAAGTTGTATGGAAACTATAATTTAAAGTTGATTAACTCTATGTAAACAAAGGTTCTCAGTTTTCATTCAACTTTTGTTGATTAACTACATTCGATCAAATAAACTTGATTCGTGAGAACACGCCTCTAACTCTCTGTATCCACATTTAAGTTTAATTGCTGTGTTTAATGTTAGTTGTTTCATATTTTTAAATATGTGTGAAGAGATGAGCAATCATTATTCTTTCAACTTTCTTTCAAGTCTTTCAACTTTAAAGTTACTGGCCATATAATAGAAATTCATATAATAGTTATATGAAGATTTGGCTCTAATAAGCTTCCAATGAAAATCATCATGTATTCACATGATGGACATTCAAATATATATCGCATAAATCATGCGACAAAAAATGGTTCAGAGGCTGCTTTAAACGTGCAAGTAATTAAATTATGAAACCTATCAATGAGAGCATAATGGGGTATTTAAACAACCATCAATCATGTGGAAACCTTAACGCTGTGTAGCTACAGCAGGAACGAAGAGTGTTTTCCCGTCATATCGTGGAATCGTGTAAGCTGTACAGCGGGTCGTGTTACGGCTACGGGAAGTAAATGATCGATTCTAATAAGTATTGGCCCGGATAATGACGCCTACATCCTTTTTACGTATTTACTTTATCCTCGGTCGACAGCCTTTACACGCTTATTCGATCAGACCGAGAAACGATTCTCGTAAAATATCAACCGTATTATGAGGCGCAAGCTTTCACATTAATCTTCATCACTTAGTAGTAGATTGTAGCATAGATTTTGTATATATAGTGTTCGTCTATTGATATGTATAGTACAGAGTAAATCCATTTTACAGATCTACAAAGAACATCCAGAGTGAGTAAGAAGTATGGAACCTCTTGTCTGAAAACTACTGTCATTTTTAGAAAACAAAATTGTTAACAAAAGTTTGATTGGTAATTATTTGCCACAATTTCACGGTTTATGACAATAATGTCTTCGATACTTTTATTAAATAGCAACATCAATTTTTATATTAACAAATATGATAGCTTTTGTTTCTCTCTTCAGGAATGTCTAAAAATACCATAAAGATGCAAAACATAAATTTCTAAGAATATCGAGTTTAATGCCCGATGACAAAAATTTGAATAATTAAAAACTACCTTGAAACACAAATGATACCAATGACTTTTCGTGGCTTAAAATTTTTAACGGAACCAAACAATTGCCTAGTTGTTGGAAACATTTCTAATCCTGTAACAGTTATAGAAGAATATATAAATTAAATAAAATACGCTGTTGTAACTATAACAAATCTATTGAATATACAAATCTTATTAATAACAAAGCATAAGTGGCAAATTAATCATTGATATTACGCAGATTTTAATATTTGAAGGGCTACGGGTAAAAACAATTAGAGTTCATTTTGGTACTTTGTCAGAAAACTGAATTAAAAGTTTCAAGTCTAATAAATAATAAAAAATTCGTTCTCTGTAAATTTTCTTCATTTCTAAAACGAACGGTGATCGTTTTTCACTGTTTTACTTCACGTGACAAAACTACATCTCCTATCCTACAACATCGCACTATCGATTTCAATGGCTCGATTTCGATAAAGATGGACTCTGATCGTTCCTCCTTATAGCCCTTCATTTGTATAAAATATGTGAATTTAACGAAAGTTTTTTCCAGGTTTTTCAACTTTTGATTAAAATATTTAGCATTTCATCACGTTTCTAGGTTCATGCGAGTCACTTCGAATTACTATCACTATTTCGAATCACTACTTTGAATAGTTCGTAAATGAAAAACTGGCCATAATTTAATTATTTATAAAAATAACTATGGCATGTGGTATCATAAGAATCGTGGAAAAGGGGCATTTTTTATAAAGTCATGGCCCACTATAGTTTCCATTAGAAAAAACACAAGTTTGTGTCATAACTCAAAAATTATAGCTTACATAAAATAAGCACATAATTTCCTACAACTTTTTCGTAAATACATTAGTTACAAGTTATTATTAACAGATCCATAGGCACTGAACAAATTAACAAAAAATATTTTTCCAGATAGCTAGGTAGCCATGCATTATTTTTTAAAAAAAAAAAGCTCATGAAATTCGATCATGATTCGTTTTTAGCCTCTGAAAGAAGAGATGAGTTCCAAAACTTTCCCCTTGTATCTTACAATGAGTAATAAAACTGCTTCTTTGCGTGTAATAAAATAAAACTCGCTCCTTGCAACCATAACCCATTTTTATTGTTTGATCTTTTGTTCCTCTTCCTTTTAGTAACAACTAATAATATTAAAATATTACAATTTAATAACTTCAAGTGATTATTATTAATTTATATTTGTTTGTAATGGAAAAAGAAAATCGCACAAGGCAGCCTAAAATATAGAAAAAAAACAATAAACTTGAAGGGTAAGAGTATGCATTAAAAAATTATGGTTTGACTATTCTCAATATCTATTTTGATTTTAGATGTCTTTAAACTTTTATCGTATAATATTAAATAGCACTTTATTACATGTACTGTTTTTACCTATTACAGATACAAATCCAAGGGCCTTCCCCATAATCCAAACTGCCGTCATGGTAATAGAATGTCTACGTTTGTGAAGAACTTGGAATGCAAGACATTCGAAAATTCCATCTCTAAATCGGCTCAAGACGGTTTCATCATTAAGCATACAGAGTCAGAATTGACCATATTGGTTCAAAAAAACAAAAGAGTAACACAAGTTGTTAACAGATACTTCTACCCACCAGAAACAAAAGAAAAATACAAGTAGGTGACCTAATTTTTTTTAATGTTTTCACCTATTTATGATAATATACGGAAACTTTACATTTCCTAGTGTATAGAATATTTTTCCAATAGGTATGTATACGCCAGTTTTCGTTTTCAGGTTTGTCAAACGGCGGTTTTGAGTACTTTGGGTATATCGAGGTTCAGGGAGTAAAACAACTGCAAACAAAATTAAAAGATGGGAAATCTCCAAAAGATGAACAATCAGTTTTAAAAGTCCTGCAACTGATGCATGTTCTACTTAGATCAGTGTCCGATGCAAGATTTCCGTTACGCCTGCAAGTCAAAATAAAACACAGCAAGTTACAGCCCACAAAATGAAATCTAAATGTTTTTGTGATATGTAAAAAAAATAGAAGAACCAAATGTACTGAAACTGTTATTCAACGACTGCCAAAAAAATCTTGCTCTGCCCTGAGTTCCCGATCAAGTAGCTTACTGCAGTAGGTTCACGAAGCCCCCAAAATAAAGACTAAGGCTTTATGTACACGTGGTATGAACATGAGCCTTTGAAAGGATCCAATGAGAAATTATCTTTCACCATCTCCAGAACTGACTTGTCGAATGTACAAAAGATAAAACTGTTCTGCGATTGTCTTGGCCAGAATAAGATTAGGATGAACTTGTATGTTATGCAAGTGGTTATCACCTACAGAGACAGGTGTGAATAAGAAAACAATGGTGTTTCCTATTGTTGGACATTCATTTTTACCGGCTGACAGAGTCTTTGTTCGCATAGAATAGAAAACTTTGTACTTTGTCTGACCCACAACATTACCTGAATTTGTTTTCAGAGTTTGGAACAGTGCGTAAAGTCACTAAAGAAGTTGCTGTTGCGGACTGGAAAACAGAAGTTTCATCTGTAATAAAATCAGCAAGTGGCTTGCATTTCAAGTTTACATCAAGCAAACGAATAATTATCAAGAAAGCAAGAAGGGAAATATATCGTTACAAGAAGAGGTAAACTATCGTTCAGATGTAGGGGTTCCCAAAGGCATTTCAAAAAAGGCAAAACCCTCGAATTGATTAACCCACGACTATTACCTTACTCTGTAAGGACAAACCCTGAAAAAATGACTGACATAGACAAACTTCTTAAAAAGCATTTTGGGGCAGACTGGCGAGGAATTGAAACTTTAAACTTCTAACGTGATTTTTTTTATGTCAACGGTAGCACCCCGGAAGAGAAAAAAGAAGGACCTTTATGAAGAAAATAATTACGATTACGAAAAAAGTTAAGATACAAGAATTTAAAAAGCCACATCCTTGTCAGAAACCATAACCTTTAAATTTTACAAAATCAGAATATAATTATGGTTATGCTTTATTCTATGTTTTATTTTATATTGAGCCCTTTTTTTACTTTTTCAGTTTTATATTTTGAATTTTTGGTAGTATTTTTTACTAATAAAACATTTTAATATTTAATTAATAATAATTGATGAATTATCTTGCTTTCCACCCTTCGACCGAACAACTCAATAGCTGCAATAAGAAACATAACTGTTTACTTGCAGATAAGAGCAGCCCAACTAAATTATATTGTAAAGTCATATTTCCCAATCGATTTTTTTTGGTTGCGCCTTTTATATAATCTCGCATAATGTTCTTTTTTGAATGGTGAAATATTCTACCTTTTAGTGAAATCTCCTCGTAAAATCAATGTAAAATTTTTACACGATACATTCGAAGTACAACAGTATTAGAATTATTAAAAAAAAAAAGAATGGTCCATAAGTAGAGTTTTTCTTGAAATTCAAAGCTTATCGGCCTAATATAAATTTAAAAAAAAAGATTTCAAAACTCGTCTCAAAACGATAAAGTTTTAGATGAATCTCTTAGATCAAATATAAAAGATATTGACGACTTTATTTAAGAATTACTTAAAAGAAAACTTATTCCAGATGATTTCAAGGAGCTTCTAAATCTTGTTCAACATTTTTTAGGTTAAGTTCGAAGACATGAAGTTACCTTCAAAATACCTATTGGGTATAAAAACAGTGGATGTCGAAGGCATCATATAGCATTTTGATGTACCTTTTCAGACATTCTTACACTATATAAGATGATGAAAAAATCTGGTGGTTTGACATTTGTTTATTTGCAATATTCGTATATTTAAAATATTGGAAACGCTAGTTTGGCTGAGAGGTTAGAACGCTTGCTTAGCATGCACGAAGACCTGGGTTCGAGCCCTAGTACAGGTAGAACATTTGTACTGAGAAGCTAGTGCCATTCGCCGTTGGGAGTTCATTAACGGCGCTCTAGAGATCGGGGGCGAATTTCTAGAGTAACAAGCCCCGACTCAAAACACACACTTACACAAATCACACGGCAGAAGGACCCCTTGGTCGATAGCTAGTTAAGGATAATATCCCTAACAAATACAGTCACTACTTCTAAACATTGGTTCACTGCTTCTTTGGCGGGGAACGCACCGAAAAATGACCAGGAATTTCAAATAGATTTATGTAAATACATAAAAATTGATCCGGAAGTCGCAAATGAATCTCTGAGGAGATTTAAAAACCCCCTGTGGTATTTAAGCCCAGAGGTCAGCGTTCTTGGGCTGTTTGATAAGAGAGTTTCCATAAACACAAAATCGAAAATTGTGGAGAAATTGAGCCTGAATGATGAGATTGACGAAGATGAAATTCCAAACGATGCAAGCAAATAATTTTATGTAAAATCAGTAGAATAAATGGAAAATTTGAATGATGTTGATATCGATCATTTCATATTACCTTCGTCTATCAAGCTATTTGACAGATTTAAGAATAATAAAGATGTTCTTGCCCTTGATATTGATGAATGGGAGAATAGTGATCATTACAAAAATGGTAGACAAAAAATAAAAGAACTACGTGTTGTCAATGATGTCGCAGAAAGAGGTGTAACATTTTTTCAAGATTATATAAATGCATTGGCAAAAATAGAAAATCCAAGACAATACCTGATTCAACTTGTAGAAGAATATAATATGATTTATGAGTCGTTTAGAATCAAAACTCACAATATCAAATACCGACATTTTGGGAATTAACCAAAAACCGCTCTACTCGACAATCTATTTCCCAAATGAAATTTTTACATCCTGTTAGCTCTACAGAATGAATTGTAAAATAAAAAGTGCTGTTTTATATAGCATTTTATTAATAAAAGCAGTTAAAAATTGGATAATGTTTTGAAACCAATATGTGGATAATGTTTCTTATCTGATTTTGATAATTAGTTCTGATTGTAAAAGAGTTATAAAATTTATAAAATATCCATATATATATTGTAATGTTAGTGACAATGGTTAATTTGCTCCACGTTCAGGTGTGTTAAGTGTTATGTTTTGCTGTCTATTAATTTGAATTATTAATTATAATTTGTCCCACGTTCGGGTGACAAAATGCAATGTTCTGCATTGGGTTTTTATTTTACCCTCACTTTTGTTCTGTAAAATAAAATGTTATGTTGGGTTCGCTCATAATCTCAGGGTCTCGAGTAGGTTCCAATAAATAAGATAGACGACAAGTAGGTTGAAGTTTAAATAAAATTATTATACTATTAATACGAAATGTAAATAAACAAACAAGAACTAAATCAATATAAAAAACGCGTAACAAAAGAAAACAAACAATATCACTAACTAACAAATTATAACACCTAATTTTAATTTACAACACTTCCCTACTAACTCTAATTTGCACAATTTATTGATTGAGTTAAATAAATTGTATAATTCTACCTTGGAATTTAGTTCTATTCACGAAACTTTATATGTACCGGAAACTTGCAGTGGCAGTTGGCTCTCCTGGTTGCAGTCTGTCAAATTAGGCGAAATTTGATTCCTCAGTTCTGCAAAATCTATCGATGGTGATGTCCTGCGCGCTTACTTCCTGTGTCGGTGAGTTCCTCCAAGTCCTCTTTCACGAATATGTCCTCAATAATCTCTCTAGAATGTCCTCAGCAAGTCCTATTCTCCGACGATGCTCTGGCAGATTCCTCTCTTCTAATAAATCTGCTGTTCTGCATTTTATTTCCTACGTGTACTCACGAATTTGTTCGTTGCACTACTCTTGTATTTAAATTTTGTTCCCTAATTTAAGTTCGGATACAGATATTTACTCGGGTGCGAAATTATAACTGTTTATAAATTGTTTGGTTAGGTGTACGTAAACACACTTGCGACACTTTTGTTAATGGACGCTTAAAAACGGAAATTATTATCTGCTTCACAACACTTGTTTCTACACTTTCTTCTTTTTCTATCGCACATCGACGCGAGCCGGTCGGGAAAAGTAACGCAACTCCTTGCGTCCCGTGCTTCCGGTACTTATGTAACCTCTGGTCAGACAGTCACTTATTGTTTGTTGATTCTGACTCTGTCGTTCTTCAGAACTTAAAATGTTACGGCGTCTTGCAACAAATCCGAATCGTTTCCATAGTGACGATTCAATAATGTATAATTGCTAAATCTAATTTTTCATTATCTCGTAAATCTAAATGTCCAATCCAAAATTTATTGATATTCGTAATCCTCATAATTTTCCGCTTCAAATGAAATGTCGTACGTCCTTGTACGTCTTATTTAAGGTTTTCATTGCAATTACGACTATTAATTAATTCATTACACGATTAATTATTAATTGTGCCCTACTTATTTATAATATTAGCTAAGAAATACACTATCTAATTAATTACATAACTCAATAAATATCTAACTACACCTATTCCTGCTCTTTTAAATAAAGTACAACTATCAACACAATCCTAAATAAATAAAAAATTACCTAACCATTATCATCACAATATGTAATAAAATTTATTTTATTAGAGCAAAACCATCAACACTAGGCACAAAAAATAGGTTATAAACAGTAACTTTCGGGTGAGGTTGGCAGCCATAAGATGGCCTGTGGTTGGTTGAAAATGAGTTGGTGTATGTAGTTTTGATTCCTAGCATCTACGTCTGATAGCATTTCACCCGGCATATAGTGAGTTTGGACTTGTACCGACGCCATATTTGATTTCAGAGGAAAATTTCAAATAAAAACCACTGATATCTCGATGATTTTGGATATTGTGAGTTTTGATTCTATACGACTCGTATACAAAAGTAAACACACACTCGTTAAAAAAATAAAAAATTAAGGTAATTTTTTTTATATTCTATGTATCGAAAAAATGCCAACTATAGCAATTTAAAGGAGCTTGATAGTGCGCAAGTAGAAAATAATTTTGGTGAATGTAATTTTAATTCGCTAAGTATAATGAAAAATTTGAGTATATTGAAATATTGTACTAACCCTGTGAATTCTTCATTATTTACTTAAAATTATTTACTATTGGAACCTATATTGAAACATTTTTTTTATCAAAAGAATGGAGACGGTCAACAGAGCGCGAGAAAATTTGAAGAATATTTCAAGCTTCATCAATTTTTGACATCTTATTCAGAAATATATACTTCAAATATTTTTTGTATGAATTGGTGGGAGCCTAAAGTTAAAGTTTGATGGAAATTTAGAAATCCATTAAAAATTTAGTTGTGATATTGGTTTTAACAAATTTTCGAGAGCTCACAATTAGTCGAAAAGTTACATCGGTCGACTGAGCTTAGGTTTCAGATGCTCTAGCAACTGTTTTCAGTTTAGATATCACTTTTGCAGTTATTTTACGGTATTTGTAAATAAAAAGACCTTCCAAATTTTTTTTGTTAGTCTGTTCCATTTGGATCTTAGATCATTGATCATGGATCTTAGATTGTTTTCTCACAACTTTTTTCTTAAAGTTTCCGTAGTAACTTGTACTTCACTAGCTCTTCTGCGCTCATTTTGCAGGTATCTTGCACTAGATGTGCGTTGCCTAAGTGCATAATTGCGCAAAAATCTGTTATTTTGAAGGGTTTTCATACGTTTTCGACCTGACCAGCAATTCCAAACGCTAGATACAACGGAAGGTCTTATTTGAAGTTGTCTTGCAATATAACAATACTTGTGCCATTTTTTAATAAACGATAGGGCTTTTGCAACTTCTACTTCGCTTAGAAGCCTCAATTGACTAGCATGCACTCTAATGATAATATATATAACCAAAGACCACTAGATTATTTCTAAATTGGTATAAAAAGACCTATAAAGGAGAGTACGGACCTGTACGCAAAAATAGAAGTGTTTACAATTCCTCGTATAAATTAGACACCTGCAGGTAAAATAAACTAATAGTGAAACCGGAAAAGTAAAAAGGAAGTGAGGAAGTTAAGGAAAGCATAACAGAAGGGCAAATAACAACAAACGTAAGAAGAAAAGGCAGAAAACAAAGCAGGCGCAGAGAGGTTAAGTTACCTCCGAGAAGCAAATTCAAGTGGCAGGCCTAGCGCGGCACATGCGAAGTCAGGTAAAAGGCAGAACCGGCTTGGATAATTTTTCCGAAAATTTTCTAGAAACAAGAAAATCAAAACAAGTGACCATCAGAGGAGAGAGAAGGAAAATGAGCTTAGAAAAAGAAGTGGAAGAGAAAGACATTTTCTGCACTTCAAAGAAAACGCTCAGATCACCTGAGCAAAGGAAAATAGAAGAAGAAAGAAAGAAAGAAAGAAGAAAACAGAAAGTGCAAAGCACCAAAAGGAGAAGGAGCAGACATGAAGGAATTGAAGGAAATGTTGGCCAATTTAATGTAGAGTAATGAAGAAATAAAAACTGAGATAAAAGAACTAAGAAACGAAAACAGAAGAAAGTGGGAGACTGAAAAACGAGAAATGCTGACTAAAATAGAAAAACTAGTAAGTTAGATGGAACAGCTGGAGAAGGAAAAGAGGAAAAATAACATCGTAATTAAAGGATTGCAACTAAAAGGAGCAGATATAAAGGAAGAAGTGGAAAGTTTTGTAAAGAAAGATATAGGAGTAGACCCAAAGATAGCCAAGGCGTACATGATAAACAAAGGCACGAAAGCAGAGATGATAGTAATAGAAATAGAATAAATCTTGAAAGCAAAGAGTAATAGACTGCGAAACTCAAAGATATACACGGACCATGATTTAACAATAGCGGAAAGAGGCATATAGAGAGAAGTTAGAACAATTGCCAGAAAAGAAAGCAACAAACGTAATAGAGTAAGAGTGGGGTATAAGAAAGTAGTGGTAAATGGAACTGAATACAGATGGAACCCTGAAACAGGCAGACTATCTGAGGTCGGAAGTAGGGACAATACAAAAAACTAACAACAAGAAAAAAGAAACAAAAGAAAGAGACCCGGTGAACGAAAAATGACACGATACGATACGAATCGAAAAAGATACAAAATAAAAAGCAGAAATACACAGGATAGGAACCTGGAACGTCAGGAGAATACGAGGGAAATAATAAGAGCTCATAAGAGTAATGCAAAGATTAAAACAAGAAATACTTGCTATAACAGAAACGAAAAAGAAGGGTAAGGGAAGCGAAAATCTGGAAAGTGGATATGTTTTATATTATGGTGGAACAAATGAAGAAACTAGGGCAAAAGCTGGAGTAGGAGTAATAATGTCAATGGAAAAAGCTTCAGAAGTTACAGATTGGTAAGCGGTGTCAGAGAGGATAATGACAATTGAGATGGGAAAGAAACAAGGTGCTAAAACCACAATAATTGGTTTCTATGGGCCCAACGACGATGACAATAAAATAAATAAGGAAGGGTTCTGGGAAGAACTACAGATGATAACGAAAGAAATTGCAGAACAAATTATTATAGCTGGGGATTTTAATAGAAGAGTAATAATTAGAATAGAAGGGTATGGGGACAATCATGAGTAAGCATGGAGAAGATACCAGGAACAACAAGCTTGGTAATTACAAATACAAAGTTTGAGCACAGATCTATAAATACACAAGGGAAGTAAGAAGCAGAAGGGAACAGTCGATAATTGACTATATATTAATAGAAAGAGCCAACTTCAAGCAAGTAGAAGATGTTAGATTTAAAAGGGGAGCCGAGATTGCCAGTGACCACTAGATGTTACAAGCAAAAATAATTAAAAAAGAAGCAGGAAACAAGACACAGACAACGAATAACGAACACAAAAGTAAAGAAGTAATAAGACTTACAAATTAAAGACAGAGGCATCAAGAAAATAATACCAACGAATAATAGAAATCGAATGCATGAAACAAATAAACAGGCAAAAAGAAGAGCTGGAACAAATGTACTCTCACTTTAAAACAATAATTAGATCGGCAGCGAAAGCGGCATGTGGAACAACGAAACAGTTCAGGAATCGAAAACAAACGAAGTGGTAGAATCAACAGGCAAAGAACGGAGTTCCTAAAAAGAAAGAAGGTATGGAAGAAATATTTACAAATGGGAACAGAACAGGCGTACGAAGAATACAAAAGGCAAAGGAAAAAGGCAAAGGAAACTATACAAAGCGCTAAAACAAAACCGTGGGAGGAGTTTGGAGAGAAGATGGAGGAGGCTAGCAGAGGAAACCAGAAGCGGTTTTATAAGGTACTTCGAAATCTAAGAAGGGAAAAAACATACCAACTAAAACCAATAATGAATAAAGACGGAGAAATACTCACAAAAGAAGAGGATATAATAAACAGATGGAAACAACACTTCGAGGGACTACTGGAAGCGGGGAAACCGCTGGAAGCTAAAATGGGAGAAGCAAAAAAAGAAGAGAAGAACAAGCAAGGAAAGGACGAGCAAGAACTGATAAAAATGGATGAGTTAAGGAAAGCAATTAGCAAAATAAAAGTTGGAAAAGCGGCGGGAGACTGCTGAATTACACCAGAAGAAATCAAGTACATGGGAACATTCGGCGAGCAGTACCTATTAAATATATGCAATAGGGTGTGGAATCAATAAAGAGTACCAAGGACTGGGAAATAGCTGTAATAATACCATTATACAGGGTGGGGCACGGGAACCTCCCACATTTCAAAAAACTGCTGTTGGGGAATGGGCGCTTGTAGAGGAGTGGGGTAGGTCTCGTTCGTATGGGTAAGTGATGTAGTTTCAGTCGTTACCATGCCGTGGTCAGGAGAGCAACGTGCGTTCATTATCGAGACTTTTTTCAAAAATGGCGAATCTGTAACTGCCACTTTGAGGGCGTTCCGTACAAGGTACAGTTTGTCGTCGTCTGCGAGTGTTCCCGACCGGAAAACAATTTTGTCTTGGGTGCAAAAATTTAGAGCAACATCATCTGGGCTAAATTAGAAGAAGAAAGGCCCAGCTGTCAGCGTTAGAACCCCTGAAAACATTGCTCGAGTGAGGGCGTCGATCGAACAGAATCCTACGCGTTCTGCGAGAAAACATGCTTCTGCTCTTCAGATTTCGGTGAGAACAGTGAGGCGGATCTTGCATACTGACCTCAATTTGCACCCCTATAAGATCACGGTTGCCCAGGAATTGTCCCCAACAGACTGGGGGCGACGTGTGGAATGTTGTGAGGCGATCCTTCAACAAGTGCCTCCCACTGCGATATTGTGGACTAGCGATGAAGCTCTTTTTCATTTGTCAGGGTGTGTGAATAAGCAAAACTGCCGTTACTGGGCAGCTGAGAACCCTTAAGAGCTTCACCAAAGACCCCTTCACAGCCCCAAGGTCACAGTTTGGTGTGCACTGTCGTCTGTAGGCATCATTGGGCCTTTTTTTTTTAGGAGATTGGCGTCACGATTACTGTGAACTCTAGTCGGTACTGTGACATTCTTGAGAATTTTTTGAGGCCAAAAATCGAAGAATTCGGTGAGGAACATGAACGTGAGAGCTTCTGGTTCCAACAAGATGGTGCTACAGCACACACAGCCCGTCGTTCACGCGCTATTCTCCAGGAGATGTTCCCCGGGCAGGTGGTCTCCTTGCATGAGCCCATTCAGTGGCCCCCGCGCTCCCCCGATTAAAGCCCTTGTGATTTTTATCTATGGGGTTACCTCAAGGCCGAGGTTTTCAAACATCGACCAAGGACCCTGGAAGAACTCAAAACCGCAATCGAGGAAGAAGTCGCCCAGATAACCTCCACCACACTTGAGAAAGTCATGCGAAACTTCCACGAAAGGCTCAATATTTGTATTGCCCGGCAAGGCCATCATTTTGACGATATTATTTTTAAAACATAGTTTGAAAAAAATTACATGACGTAATCTTTTTGATAAATAAATTCTTTTTTCATTATCTCTTATTAGTTTTTTTTAACAACCTTTTGAAATGTGGGAGGTTCCCGTGCCCCACCCTGTATAAGAAAGGAGATAGCAGGCAGTGCAAGAGCTACAGGGGAATATCACTGCTTAGCGTGCCGGGAAAAATATATGAAAGAATCATTGAAATGAGGGTGAGAGGAAAAATAGAAAGAAAACTAGACGACACACAGAGTGGCTTTAGGCCAGGGCACAGTATACAGGATCAAATATTCACACTTAAACAAATAACGGAGAAAACAGGAACATACAATAAAGAATGATATATGTGCTTCATAGACCTACAAAAATCGTTCGACAGCGTCCCAAGAGAGGAAGTATGAAAAAGTTTACAAAAAAAAAAGAAATAGGAGATTAACTGCCAGAAGCAACAAAATCCATGTACAAGAAAACCAGGAATTACATTAGAACCGCCAACAACAAGTTACAAGAATTTACAACTAACCTAGGAGTAAGACAAGGAGGGATACTGAGCCCATTACTCTTCATAGCAGTAATAGATGATGTCATCAAAGAGGCCAGATTAAGAACAACCGGAATTACAGTGAGGTACAAAAACATGAAGAAAGTCGAGATAAAGGAGTGCGCTTATGCAGACGACATAGTCATTTTTGGAAAAACAGAAAAAGCTCTGAACAAGAACGTCGAGATATGGAAGGAGGCACTAAGCAAAAAGAAATTAAAAATAAACAAAAGCAAAACAAAAACAATGGTAATATCAAAGATGGAGAAGAAAATAAATTGCCAGCTAGAAGGGGAAATACTGGAACAAGTAGACAAGTTTAAATATCTGGGGACTATATTCGACAGCCAGGGAAAACAAGACAGAGACTTTAATAACAGGGCGAAGAAGGCAGGAAGACAGTACAGTGCAAACAGAAGTTCATTCATAAACAAGAGAGAGAGATATCAAAATAGACGAAACTAACGGTTTTTAAAACAATATATACGCCAATTTTAACATACGGGAGTGAAAACTGGGCGATAAATGAATGACAAAAATCAAGGATACAGGCGTCCGAAATGAAATTCCTAAGAAGAGTAGAAGGCATCACGAAGAGAGACAAAATCGAGAATGTAGACATACGAGAAAGGCTTGGAGTAAAAGCAACACAGAAGAAAATAGAAGAAGGACAACTAAGGTGGTTTGGACATTTAAGCAGAATGGGCAGCGATAGACAAGTAAAGAGAAGCAAAAGCAGAAGGAAACAAGTCAAAAGGAAGGCTGAGAGACACGTGGAATGACACTATCATGAAAACCCTAAGGAGCAGAGCTAAACCTGGAAACAAGCAAAGGACCTAACAAAAAGGAGAAAACAGTGGACAGAGTTCTACAAACTGTAGAACTAAAACCCCGACACCCAAGAGGGTAGAAATGGTCAATGATTAAGAAAGAAGAAAGAAAGAGATAAAAATACAACTATAGATATTTAATATACGACTTATCATGCTCTGTTTTTTATTTCACTATTTTTTGTTGAATAAAGAAGTTGAATTGTTCTATATTAACTTCACTTAAAAAAAAAACACTAAAGTTTTAGTACATATTTTACACATTACACATTTTACATACTTTAGTGGTAAATTATTGGCGCAGTGTATATAATTTATTCATAATGTTACAATTTTTGTATTAAGCAATAATTAAAGAATACTTGTATAATTCGTGAACGGCATTGAACATATTCACAAATTTCAAAACACTATATTTCCTTTTAAGCAAATATGTATAAATTTATTGGTCGTTTCATGTTTTTATTCGGCATTTCGAATATATTTCCTTGAATTTATGAATGATTTTAAATCTGAATTTAAATTCAACTGGCAATGGTCTATATATTTTTAAACGAAATACGTATATTTCTCAATTAGAGTAATGTCCTTTATGTTTCGTAACTCGTAGAAAAAGTCAGAAGATACCCTAAGGATATTATTATATTAAAATAACTGGGATGATAAATCAAAATTTAGTGGGACACCGGCGACCCGATATGGTAATATATCCCCATTACTGTATGCCACATACCCGGTCACTAGAGGGCGCTATCTCATCCCCTTCGCGGGGTGACGGTAGGATTGCCTGTAAAATAGCGTCCCGACGGACCAACGTCGACTAGCGATACTCACATCCGTTTACACCTGTTCAGTGCATGTGCACAATATGTCCAGATTAACAATCGATAACTAGCTACAATGCAGCGATGTACTCGTAGACTGTTGTTTGCTACAATTGTTACAAAATTTTGCAAATATATTTGTGCAGTCACAAATTTATGGTGCCGGCGGCAGGTATTCAGTGCTTGACACAAAAATATGTATTGTCGTTATATAAAATAAACACAAAAACACACTAAATCTGCTTCAGTTATCCCTACTACAATTACAGGAGAAATTATTTGATGGATGAGGTCATAACTATGTATTGAAAAATATGGGATCATATGAATAGTATGTTTATAGTATGTATATAAATTATGTATATTTAAGGCGTAGGGATATACACAAAACCTTCAAATTATGCACATATTATTAATGTGTGCCTTTATTAAGTATTAGGATTTTCTACTTGTAAATTGTAAACTACATAGTCGATTTTTTCTAGTGCATAAATAGCACGTGACACACGAAATATCAATAAGCTTTAGTACAGAAAACGTTAGTTTTCAATTTTTAATACTTGAAAATTCCCTGCAATCGAACCTCAACACTGTCGCTATATTTTAGAGGCATCCTGAAAAAAAGGTATTTCCCACCCAACAACATAATCAATAGTTTAATTCAAAATATTTAGAGCGATAAAGAAGTCACAATATTTTTTTTATGTGAAGTCTTATCCATAACTTCATAACTCCCATAATTGCACTTATAAGTAAAGCACGGACTATATACAAAATGCATGTCCTGAATTAATGATATGACTTAAAAAAATTCAATAGATCTACACGAATCATGAAGAAACTGAGCGAATTAACCATTTTTTTTATTGCATATAATGCATATTTTATGTATTTAATGCATATTTTAGCAATAATTGCATATTTGGTCATATAATTGGATATTCGTGACAGAATTTTTTTTTACTAAAAAAAATAAGTTTTTAGTACCTAAAATTTAGTATGCAATGAAAACATAATTAAAATTCATTCAAATAGTATGAAAAGTTAAATATTAATTGTCGATTATTTATCTTGTCCACTATTCATTTTGTGTTGTCAGCAAATAGTAGATCGCTCCGTAGTTCAGTGCCTACGTAGCATAAACCGACTGCGATTGTGTGCGGTAATATTAAATTTGTATGTGTATAATACCGAAAGTAAAGAACAAGGGAATTGTGTCTCAATGGATTAGAGATTATAGAGATCTAATTTTGGAGAATAGTGTTGTATTTTGTAGGCCCTGCAGAAAAACCGTGAGTTTTATTTTTTACTGTGCCGTTGTATAGTTTGTAGACATTTGCTTTTTTTATTTCCATGTTACATCAGATTCCATGTGAAAAAATTCAAATTATAAAACACATTAAAACAAGTACACGAAGATAATGTCAAAAACCTAACATCAAAAAAACAACAAATGCTACATGAAACCTTAAGTTCAAGCTCGAAAATGAAAGAGACTTGCGCTTTTAATTTTGAATTATGTAATTCTCTAATATCTGCCAATATTCCGTTTAGCAAACTGAATAACTCAAAATTGAAGACGTTCTTGCAAAAATATTGTAAAATTGAAACATATGTAGATAAATTGTACAGGGAAACAATGCTTACTATAAGAACAATTATTGGAAATAGCTATATATACTTCATCATCGACGAAACGTCGGATAGGTGCGGACATTACATCACAAATTTATTAATTGGGAGTTTAAACGAGAATAAACCAGGCAACTCGTATTTAATTAGTACAAACGAACTTGACAAAACAAACAATACCACCATTCGTAAATGAAGGATTGTCTAATTTTTGTTTGCCTGAGATAGTGCCAGAAGAAACAGTGTTGCTAATGCTTTCAGACGCAGCATCATACATGGTGAAAGCTGAACAACATATGAAAATATTTTATAAAATCCTTATTCACACTACATGCTTAGCCCATGGAGTCAATAGAGTCGCGGAAGAAGCAAGAATTAATTTTCCAATGGTAAATAATATTGTTAACAACGTTCAACAGATATTTCTCAAAGCTCCGTTAAGAGTACAAGTGTATCGAGACACATTACCAAATGTGCCATTGCCACCACAGCCAATTATTACAAGATGGGGTATTTGGACTGATGCTGCTGTCTTCTACGCTAACCATTTCTTGGCCATTAAGAATTTGGTTCTCAGTTTTTCCAACGATTCGATATCTATCAAGGATTGCAAAACATTTTTTAATGATCCCAAGATTCCACAAGAATTGACTTTCATAAAAACGAATTTTAATATAATTAGGGATACTTTAACAAAAATAGAAGAACAAGGCATGTCTCTAAATAAATCAATAGATCTTGTAAAGCAAATTAAATGAGGTGGCTTGTGGGCCTGGCAATCGTATTAAAGAACAGCTTAAACAAGTGTGATTAAAAAATGAAGGTTTTCAGATACTAAAAATAATGTCAAATGTTACGAAAGGAGAATTTGACGAAAATATACCTCTTGAAATTCATTCTTCAATAGTTGCATCTTTTAAATTTGCTCCAAAAACTTCCGTTGATGTGCAACGGAGTTTTTCTTCATACAAAAACATCTTAAGCGATAGGAGGCGCTCTTTCAGTATGGAAAATTTGGAAAAATATTTAAAAATTAATATTTTTTATTTAAAAGTTGAATGATAAACAAATATTTTCATATGTAATAAATATAAAGTACTTTTATTATTTAAATGTGATTTTAATTAAATATATTTGCACATATTGGCATAGATTTTAAATGTTGGTGCATATTTCTTTAATTTTGCGTGTATATATATGCGCATATTTTCGTCTTTTTTCGTGCATATTTGTCCGTGCTTTACTTATTAGTAACACTCACAATTCAAAGTAAAACTATAATCCTTTTTACTAGAATGCATTATTTGGTAATAGTATGTGGTGATAATTTTCAAGTTGGCCCAGTTTCAATTATAAACTGGAAGCAAAGCATTGGTTTTCTTTTCGCTTTTATTTGATTTTATGTTTTCTGTTGCGAAGTGAATAAACTGATTATTGTTATGAAAGTTTATTAATCCGGAAATAAAAGTTAGCGATGCATAGCCCTACGGTAAGTACATATAAGTATAAACATATTATTGAGCACGTGAAGAATTGATTTAAACAGTAATACCTACACTTTATTATCGTTGGCCTACAAGAAAGTACGAAAGTATTGTATCCAAATTGCAGAATTTTGTGTAATTTGGATTATAAAAGATGGATGCTATTGTAAAATTGATCCTTTGAATTGATTTACTTTCTCAGGAATCATTCTTTAATTAGAAATGATTTTAAGCATAAAAAATAAAAATCTGCGTTTATGTTCAAAATTTCATTTATGGTGTTTTGAAATGCGTAAAAATTCATTATTATTTTGAAATTATTATTTATGCAAGTACGCAATAATTTTGATAATGTTACAATATTAATATTGTAACAAAAACTACCTATGCAATAACAAGTATGTAAAATGACACAACAATTTTATAATCTATGTCATCAGATCCTAATTTCAGATTAGATTTAGAGATTCAGAAATACTAGCTTTTAAAGTTTATATAATTTTTAGGCTTGTGTAATTGAAGCGAAGGTTGAACATATTTTAGGTCACCACGAAGAATAGATATTGCAAAATTTGTTCATGAGCTGCTACGAAAAAAGTAGATGCAAAAAGCCACAAATGTGCCAAAAATATGTCGAAATCCTCAACATCCTAGGAATAGCAGATAATTGTTGAGAGATTTAAATAAACTGTTGACATCCACCATTTACGAGCTTAGGCTCATAATAGTTCGGCCGGTTTACATTTTCATGCTTGTTTCAACTATTTTTAAATATATACTTTAACCTTACAAAAGCTGAATATTTTATCCGTATAACATAATGAAAAAAAATAATACTACAAAAACTTTCGTGAACGGACAGCTCATAATAGTTCGGGCAATATTAAATATTCTGTTACATCGATGTGGAATTAATACGTTACTGTTAAAACAAAACACATACTGAAGAAATTAAGAAATATATGTCAATATTATTTCTCAATGTGAGATGAACAAAAACATTTGGTACATTACTGTACTATCGTTTCTCGGTTGTATTAATAATTTTGTTATCTCTCATGGTTTTGGATTAAATTAATTAATCGTATTACAGAAGTACTATCTACTATTTTATTATTTTCGTTCATCTCACATTGATTCTTACTTACATTTTGACAGTTGTTTTATCTCTACATGACCAATTTCAGTGCATTGAAATGTAATTAAATGGTTAATTTTGTGAAAAATATTGAATATCTCAACAACTATGGGGTTTAGACATAAGATATGCGCCATCAAATAGAAGAGAAGAAAAATACCTATCGAATAATGACATGAAATAGGGGGCATTCTATTTAAAAAAAATGGGTTATACCGCTTCGAAATGTGTAAAGCTTGGAATTTTTTGCTGAACGCCCTGTATTACTAAATTCAAAATGCTCATTACCAACATGTTGTTTATTAACCACACTGAGAATATTGCTAAAACTTATTCTTTCCTTCAAAAAATGAGGTCGCTACGATTTTTTAAAGTTGAGCTTGCAAGCATGATATTTAAAGAAAAAAAAGTAAATTGGCAACACTGTAATATAATCCAAAACTAAATAGACAACAATGTAGAGGTTGAAAAATCTCATCAGAATACTTAAATAAATTCAGGGTGTTATATTTAAAAAAATGTTCGTTTTTGTTATTCCGCAAAATTGGGACACCCTGTATATTTAAAAATAATTTTACGGCATTAAGATTTTTAAAGCAATAACTTTTTGTACGAAACATTTTTTTCTATCTCACACGGGAAATGCGCTAGGAGCCCGACGCACTGTTGCATGACCCTGTTTAAATAACGCATGTGAATATATCTCTAAATAAGAAAAAAGTTACAAACACAAACTAAAAGTAAATAAGCTAATCAATATCTAATAAAGTCATCTAGAGAATAAGGTTCAATTCGACATAAATACACATATACCTGTTTTTTGAATTGTAGGCTGTTTTTAATTATTTTTATATGATGAGGTAGTTTGTTGAATATCCATAGTGCCTGAACACAAGGCCTTTTGCTACTCAGACTTAATCTACAGGTTGGCATAATTTACGTGGTGTCTAGTCTCCAGTGTGAGATTTATTTTTAGAAGATTTGGAAAAATAAAAAAAACAACATATGCCCAATAGAAGAAATAACCAGGGGCCAAAGTAATACTGGAAGCTGGATATAATACAGACAAACAATGCAGTCTCTAATTTTGAAATTATGTGTAAAATATGAAAAACACCGATCCCGTGAAAATGGCGAAAACTATTTTTAATTATTATTCTGGCTCAGTTAATATTTAATAGGGCGAAGATCACGAATAACTGGCTAAAAAGGATATTGAACAAAACATTCAAATTAAAGAATGTGGACTATTTGTATATCTGTGATGGGTGGGAAAAACAGTATAAGTCGAAAATTTGGGAAAATGAGTTTAAGTCAAATTATATTTCAGAAAGTGATGCTGTACATTGTGTCTGAAATAGTATATGTCACATTATTCAGTTAAGGCTTTTAAATAGGGTGGCAGTTTTAGTACAACTTTAAATGCTACGATTATTGAAGGGAAAAAAGGTATAAGTCGACGCTTCCTTAAAATGCTAATTCTTGACTTATACTGTTTTCCCACCCATCACAGATATAAGAACTACTGTTATTTGGGGGCGACCCAAGATGAATATTGTATACTAGAAATTAAATGGCCATATTCTTCCTGAAATGTGTCACCGGAAGAATGGATCAACAAAAAGGTAGTAAAATATATGGAAACCGTGAAAGGGACATACCGGGTGATTCAAGTTTTATTACCATGGGTTTTTTAGGCATTTGGAGTTACCCAAAAAATAAGAAAATGTGGATTTATATAGGTCTGATACTAATCTACGGAAAGGTAGTTTGACTATTTCGATATAATTATATAGACGGTTATAAAATTTAAAAAAAAACTGTTTTCGGGCAAAATTCTCTATCGTTATTTTTGCCCTAAACTGTTTTTTTTATTCATAGAACCCATTTAAGAAATCAAATATTAACGAAAATGATTAGATTTCAAATTAAAGTATTTTTTTACATTACTGACCAACTTTCCTCTGTATGATTTATGATTTTGTAAGTCAAGAGCCCTACAAAGCATTGACCGCGACGGTGCGGTTGGAACGTTTTATGACTTTTTATGATTCCGCCAGTCGCCCGTGGGTATCCACCCAGCAGGCTAAGGGATTGGGTACGACCCTATCATAAAACCCATAAAATACATTATAGGGACTATTACTGGAAGCAGCCGTCATATTTTACTATTTAGTAATAAATCTTACTGTTACAATATAAAAATTCATTTGTTTCAATAATTGGTGCAATTTTTTTGGCTTTGATTACACAGGCATGTTTGGAATATCATTAAAGTATGTTCTGACAAATCAATATAAATAAAATTACGAATTATTTGCGAAATAACTTATAAACTACCGGATGGTTAAAATTATTTTTTTATCGTAAGATAGGGCTTCATCAATATCTTAACATGTGTACTTATTTTGGATTTTTTATTTCAATTAGAAGTCGGCATTTTGGCCTGGTAATAAAACTTGAATCACCCGGCATAGACTGAAGCGTAACCAACAACCAACAACTACTATCAAATCCAATGCCAACTGACGGTAAGCAAATAAATAGTTTGTTATTTAACAAATTGGACGCCGTTGGATTTGACAGAATTAAAAAAAAAACTTGATTTTTGGAAAAAGCGAATAAAAATTTATAAATTTCTATGTTAATTATTTATTACTGGAAATAATAAAGAAAATGTAAATTATTATTAGCGTTCAATTTTATGTTATTTGAACTATTTTACGATAATTTTACGAAAGCAGGCGACCTTTTACGTGCCGCCTGTAGGTCAATCGCATACCACCGGTAGAGATCGCTGAAACAGAATAATAATTCAATAATTTAGTTAAAAAATTTAGTAATAATTAAAAGGAAGACCCCCCGGTAGAAATTACTCCAAGTATACATTTTTAAACAATTTTAACATTATATTTATATAAACAACCTGAGAGTGTAACAATCCCACAAACCTTCTAGAATAATAATTATTCCAGAGTACTTTTAATTCAGTTTCGATTAAAATAATCTAATTACACTAATAGACTAATTTTTATCCACTCTTTGTAACTGTTACCAAAATATGTGCCTTTAATGTATTTTTGTATGCTGATTTCAGAAATAATTTTAAAAAAATCCTATCACGTTACGTTTTTGAGTAACACCAGTATACAGGCACACACGTACCTACAGTATTTTCAGTTAAAACTGCCAGATTTAATTCGTTAAAATATGTTAAAATATTTGTAAAACGTGTATGTGTACAAGAAATGGTAAACATGTTAAAATTCGTCTGACCTCTTATTTATTTTCTGGCGAAATCACGTTCACAGCTGCTGAATTTACGCTTGTAAGTGGTTTTGGCCTCTCTCTGCAAAAACCAACAGTAGTCACCCATCATTGCAGGATCCCATCTGCCTTGATATCGTTTCTCCATCGCCAAAATATCGTGGTGAAATCGCTCACCTTGCTCATCGCTTACAGCACCCAGATTTTCAGGGAAGCAGTCAAGGTGGGAATGCAAAAAATTAATCTTCAACGACATCCTGCATCCTAACGCTTTGTATTTCTTAAGAAGATTGAATATGAGTGATTGAAAGTTTTCTGCCTTGTGGTTTTCTAGAAAGCCGTGAATCACAGTCTTGAAAGATTTCCATGCACCTAATTTTGCGCTTTTTAAAACCGCTTCGAAATCGGTATCGTCCAAAATTTTCCTGATTTGCGATCCGACAAAATTCCCTTCTTTCAATTTTGCGTCCGATAGTTTCGGTAACTTTGCTCGTAAGTATGCAAAACCTTCGCCTTCCTTGTCCAACGCTTTCACAAAATTTTTCATGAGCCCAAGTTTGATGTGCAGAGGTGGTAACAACACTTTCTGAGGATCTACTAAAGGGCGATGTTTGATGTTTTGCTGGCCAGGGACGAATTATTCTCTGATGGGCAACTCTTTCTTCAGATAATGTTGCTGCGTTGCTCGGCTATCCCAAAGGCACAGGAGGCAGCAGTACTTGGTGAATCCACCCTGCATTCCAAGAACAAGTGCTATTAGTTTCAAGTCTTATATCCAACCAATACAAGCACAACCTACCTTCGTGCCCCAATTACAAAGCCAAACAGACTGGAAAACAGTAAATTATATTAAAAAAAACGACTCAGAAGCCCGGAAGAAAATAGTAAAAACACAAGGCAGCACCGACAAACCACACTTAGTGATTACTGGCTGAACACTTCTGTCACACTCGAAAATAGATATGAGAAATTAAACGACGAAAAACAGCAGAAAAAGTCGCAAAACAACCACCAATCTTCGTTTCTGGACTTTATCCTTCTATAAAACTGGAAGAAATAATATCAGAACCAGCACAAAAAGATCATATTGCTACCAATATCTGGAACATCACACAAGGAGCAACAAAGAAGCCATTGCCCATGTTTAATGTCGATCTGCAGCCTAAGGAAAACAACAATGAAATATATAAGGCCCCGCACATAAAGAGAGAAATACCGCAATGCACCAGATGTCAAAAATATAACCATACAAGAAACTTCTGCAATAGATTACCACAATGCGTAAAATATGCTGGACCCCACCTTACAAGTCAATGCAAAAGAAACCCAGTCATACAATCGCATCTCATACAGCCCGGTACCTCCTATGATCAGATGGTTGGACCAAACAATGTACAACAACAAGTTAATAATAACGAAATGTCAGAACTAAAAGAAATGATCAAAAAACTAACCTAACAAATATCTACTATGCTAAACCTCCTAACTGCACTGCTTGCTAGCAAAAAATAATGGTTATGGCAGAAATACTAAAACTTGTAGTATGGAACGCCAACGGCCTATGTCAACACACTGAAGAGTTAAAAATATTCCTCCTACTACACCACATAGACATAATATTAATTGCTGAAACACACTTTACACAAAAAAGTTTCTTTACATGAAAATTCCAAAATATACGTTATACAATACAAATCACCCAGATGGAACAGCGCACGGCGATACAGCATTGCTCGTAAAGAATTGCATAAAGCATCACGAAACAGATAAATACACAAACGACTAAATACAGGCAACAAGTATTATAGTTGAAAGTAAGGCAGGTCCTTTAACAATATCAGCTGTATATTGTCCTCCCAAACACAAAAACAAACAGGAACAATTTGAGCATTTCTTTAAAACACTTGGAAATAAATTTATAGCAGGTGGTCACTATAACGCTAAGCATCTGCGATGGGGCTCACGCCTGAGAACAACTAAAGGCAGAGAATTACTTGCCTGTATGAAAAATAATAACCTTCATTGTCTAACATCTGGGCAACCTACATATTGGCCCTCTGACTCTAAAAAAATACCTGACGTTATAGACTTCTGTATCACCAAAGGAATTAACGTAAAACAAGTGAAAACTGAGTCATGCTTAGACTTATCTTCAGATCACTTTCCAATAATAGTGACAATGTACTCTAAAATTCTAAACAAACCAAAGCAACCTTCTCGGTATAATAATAAGACTGACTGGAATATGTTTATAGAAATTCTAGATCGCTCAATTGAAGTAAACATACTGTTGAAAACTGAAATGCAGATAGAAGATGCAATAGACAACTTAAATAGAGCAATTCAAAACGGGACTTGGCAAGCGACACCTTATTAGGAAGAATTAAATTTAAAAGAGAGTTGTCCAGTAATTGTAAAAAAAAATAATAACCAAACGAAAATTACGTGCACAGTGGAGAAAAACCAGATCAGCAGATGACAAAACAAAACTCAATAAATCAATCAAAGAATTAAAAACGTTACTTCTAGAACTGAAAAACCAAGGTATACAAGAGCACCTGCGTAACTCGTCACCTAGAGATTTAAGCGAATACTCCCTATGGAAAGCTACAAGGAAAATTAAAAGGCCTCGGCAAGCAATACCACCAATAAAAGGCAACGATGGAAAATGGTGTCAAAATGACGCAGAGAAGGCGTACGCATGTGCACAACATCCGGCAAAGGTATTCA